>CM028131.1:1642227500-1643613750 GCA_016271365.2 Neoceratodus forsteri | reverse complement strand
CTACATTTTATATCCAGTTCACCAATTTTCAGAGTTACAAACAAGCTATCCATACCCATACTTATATTTTGGTTATTAATTAGTACTTTTACCTGTTTGCTTAGTCCTCCTCCTCCCCGCTACCCCGCTCAAACATGGTAAAACATGCACTAGACACGCGTGTCTCAGCACGTGATGACGCACGCTCGAGCTCGCAGTGCTCTCTCCTCATTATCCTCCATTGCACATGTTCTTGTAATATATTCAATTATTACAGATAAACCAATATTCTGTTATCAAAGGAAACACTGATAAGGATCATTTCAAGAGTTAGGAAGCTAGAATTGCTAGTCAGTATGCAAACCTTTCCTCTTTCAACAAACAGCTATTTTTGTCAATCATGCTTTCCAAGGTACAGTACCAGCCACTGCAGTATAATGTCTTATGGATTTGTCAACTGGTTCTATTTACTTTATCTTTCATGTTTAGATATGGCTTCTCAAGTAGAGACTCTTTTTAAAGACAGATGAAGCATTGTTAATATACAAGCCTAACATTTGTCAGGAATATTTCTGAACTGTACTATGCAGAGCTCAAGGTAACACAATGCTAGAAGTTCTAGATTTCCAAAAATGAAATGAAATCTCCCAAAAATTAAGTGTAGGAGGTGTCTGACCCCCAAAAGGAAAACAAATATTTTAATTTTATCATTCTGTTTTTCCCTCTGTCCACCAAAGCCGCTATAGCCTCAGCCTGCTTGCAATCCTCCAGCTTCTCCTCTAGCATGTCTCCTGACCCTTCTGGCTTCACCACTCCACAAGTGATGGCCATGCAATCCCGTGGCCTGCCCTCTGTACCAGAGTCCTAGCTGTCATGGATGTGACCAGTCCAACCAGCCAGGGAAATATGTCAGGTCAAGCAAGCACCAGGGAATAAAACCAGAGCTTCAATTTATTTTTCCCTACTGAAGATCTGCAGTTGTAACACTGACGAGTCTACATTGTTCTTTCTTTATTTTTGTTTCTGTCTGTGTCTGATTACTGCTGGATCCTAACCCATGGCTGGAAACAAGCATCACAACATAACTGATACTGAGTTACTGACCTGAACACCAGTATCCAGTGCCATGAGTGGTACCCCCAACTTGATTCTATCTGTACCCAGTGGGGCATCATGATTCATTTCTTGGAAACTCAACTGTAACCTGCTACCTGTCAATCAACTAATGTATGCATAGATCCAAATAAAAAGAAAACTCTAAGCCGGAAAGACTATTTTATGCTAAAACATGAAAAATAACATAAATTGTTTTCAAAAACATTTTAATGACCATGAAGATGTGTATCAAATTATAATAATAGCAATAAGGCGCTCTGGTGGTTATGTTAATGTACAAGTCATTATCCCTATGGGCATGTGGAACTCAGCTTCACTTTGTGCCCCATCACACCCACATGGGGCGGTTAATAGGACATTAACCACCTTATTACATAAAAAATTATCTCTGTAAAAATGTTGTCTTCCTAAAATATGAGGCATGGGAAGTATTTAAACTTTCAAAATGGCCGGCCTGCCAGAGCAGCAGTAGGATTTTTGCTTGCGCCGCAGATGCACTGGGTTCAAGAATGAACCTGAGGAGTCATAGCGATGGCAGAGGAGGTGGATTGAGCATACTACAAACTACTCTTCTCTGTTGGGAGGAGGAAGAGTGAGAGCCAGGCACATGACTGACCTCTGGTGGCGGCCGGGGGAGGAGCAGGTGTCAGAGTATAAGCTGTGGGGAGGCATGCTGGATAGTGGTGCTTCAGCACCTCATGTCATTGTACACCATGCTTCCCATAGAGGGAAAAGAATTCCAAAAAATGCTGGCCCCATTAATGATGCTCTGCTCCGCCAGTCCCACCCCTCCCACCCATGGCACTCAGTTGATGACCGAGTTTAGTGTTCTGTTGGGACTGGCCCCCTGGGGGTCAAGCCAGGAAAGCATATTGGTAACAGGGATTCACCAGGAACCTGATTCAGAACTCTGTTGGGGAGTGCCCACTTGTTGGCCCCACCTTGGAGTGGCAAGCCCAAGGGGATCATTACTCGAGGTAAGTCCCAGGGAGATGAGTGGGGGGGACCAGAGGAGTAGGGGCTAAACCACTGGAGAATGGCACCAAAAAAAAACTTTCAAAATAATGGCATAACATTCAGATTTGGGCCCGTGGAAGTTTTTGGCCCCATACCCACATGCAAGATGTAGAATGTGAAAACCTGTAATATTAAATGGCTAGTTAAGATTTTTATATAATATGACTGCTGCAGAATTACTCCAATCTGAACTCACCATTGGAACGATGAATGCAGGTGTGCTGGTTATCACTCAAGAAGAAACCCTCCTTGCACTGACATTCATAGCTTCCCATAGTATTAACACAGATCTGCTGACATCCTCCATTGTTGTCAAGGCATTCATCAACATCTGGGTAGTAAAAAAAAGGAAAAAGTCAAATTGTACAATTTATAAGATTTTATAAAGTGAACATCCTCAAAATATAAGAATTTAAAAAAAAGGAACATGCCCAGTGCTGCTGAAGGAAATACATCCTTATCCATGTATTTTTTTTCATATCAGAGATTTCATGCCATCAAAAACTCAGCAGAAAAAAATAAAGCACGGACTTAAACCACCATCCACTGAAATTTGGAAGTTGATTCAGCTATACAACGGGCATTAGCATTCTAAGGGCTGCCAAGCATGGAGCTGCACTTTGTCATTCCCACTCCACTTAGTGAGGCAGATTTCAGGTCTACAGTAATTTCTTGTTAAGAGTGGCAAGCAAACACAAAGGGCATTATTGGGTAAAAAGAGTCTTTACAGAGTTCTGGTCTTGAACAGAACAGCATGTTTCAATTACCCAAGTCATAACCCCCTACTTCGTCAGCTTGTTTAATGAAAGAAGGGCTCCTTAAATCTAAATGTTTAAAGTCAGCAGAGACTTTTTTATAGACAAAGGCACAAAACCACAATAGCAGAATCAGCTACTGGCTATTTTGTGCTTTATTTGATCTTGGCAATAAAGTTTTATTAAAGGACTGCTTTAGGATGGAAGACTCTTTTTAATGGCAAGAAAATATTGCCACTACAAGGGATTTTTCAGTTCATTTGACCTGCATTCAACCTTGTGAGCAATCTTTTCTTCTACCCAAAGGCTGCTGCATAAAACTTTCATCTCATTTTGAGAGAACAAGTGTAAGACTTTATTTATAAAGAACTTGGACTTCCTAATTCCACAAAAATAGTCTGTCTGTTAAATTCCATTCACAATGTGTAAAAATGTCCTGTGATGATGCATTACAAAAGTGGACAAACTACAACATATCTAATCCAAATGGCAGATGGATTCTAATCTTACTAACACGAGCATTGTATAAAATGCACAAAGTGCCAGCCAGATACTAACCCTATAGTTAACTGAAAATGAATTTTATCTGGATGTGTGATAGAACTGCTTTTACCATTCTTTATTAAAGAGAAAAATGGCACAGAAATAGCCTCACTGAATTGCCGACTTGCTTTTAAAAGTCATCCAAATCTACGGCACGATTGTTCATCATTCTCCCTGGAGGCAGCTATGGGGGTGACTTTAGCAGCTGGGAGGCTGAGGTAGGGGGTACATTCTAAAACACGTGGGGCCCGATATTCAAAGGTTTTCCTGGATGCAAATCCTGGTTTGTGCCCACAAACCAGGCTTTGTGTGAATTTCTTATATTCAAAATCCTGGTTTGCATGTGCAAACAGGGTCTGTGCCCAGGCAAATTGTGGAGGGGGGTGCAATGCAAATGGAGAGGCGGGAACCTGAATATTGGCACAGTCTGATATTCACAGTATTTCCACCGTGCAAGGGCATTTTGTGCAGTCCCATTGCATGGCGCAAATACCAACAATTGAGATCATGACTTACTGCAATTCCTGTACCTCAGTTGCTTTTATACCCTCCCTGATATGAAGAGCTACTCCTTCTCCCTTTTCACCCTCCCTGTCTTTCCTGAATAAAGTATAACCTGGTACAGCTACATCCCAGTCATGGTTCCCATTATACTATGTCTCAGTACTAGTGGCAATGTCCAGGTCAGCCTCTGCCATCAAGGCCACCAGATCTGGGATTTTATTTTCCAGGCTGTGAGCATTCACACACATGGCCTTTGAGATTTTGTAACTTCCCCTCCTGTCTTCCCCCCTTTATCCTCATGCCTTCCCTCACTACCCCCCTGCCTTTAATCCCCATTCTCTTTTTCTTTGCCATTCTACTTTTTCCTAGTTTAGTTATAATTGGCAATGTCCCAACCTTAGGGTCATCCCTGCAGACTACATTAACCTGGGAAGGGTGGACAATTTGATTCTCCCTGCTTCCTTCCACCACCCCCTTGGCTAGTTTAAATGCTGGCTGATGAAGCATTTAAACTGCTCACTAAGGACAATGGTCCCCTTCCTGGATGGATGCAGGTCATTGCCCTTGTACAGGCCCATATCCCTCCAGGTGGGTGCCCAGTCCCCGATGAAGTTGAAACCCTTCTCTCTGCACTAGCTCCATAGCCATGCATTAAAGTCTTTGGTGAGGAGATCCCTAGCCTCCCCCTTGCTGTGGACAGGCAGCACCTCCTAGAAGGTCATGGAGCTTGCTATCTGCCCAAGACCCCTCCTCAACTCCTTGAACTCCTCCTGCATTCCTCCTATCCCTGCCTTGTCCCTAGCCAGGTCATTTGTCCAAAGATGGAAATTGACCTCTAGTTCTCCCCTCCCTGTTGCTGCCCTGGCGATCCTGTGGATCCGCTCTCCATCCCTTCAAGCTGTGCCTCCCAGCAGGCACTTAACCTCCCTTTCCACCCCACTACCAGACCCCAACTCCACTCCCCAGACTATGAAGTCCCCCACAAGGAGTTGCTTCCTCCTCCTCTGGGGTTCTCTGCTATCCCCCCCTTGAGATCTCTGCCCTGGAGTACCTCCACATCCATTATCCCCACTACTTTGGGTGCCTCTGTGGGACAGTCCCATCCTGCCATTGCAGTGTAGGAGTTCTATAGTGATATGGAATTTGGGATGTGCCTATGCTCCACCACCCTAACCCTCCCCAAGCCCACTGTTATCTATCTGTTCCTCCTTCCCAGTATCCTCTGAGGAAGTAGAGGTAGATTTGGTGGTCTCTGAGTGGGGGAGTTGATCCTCCTAACCCAAGCCAACTTGGCCTTTAGTCTGGTGACCTCCTCCCTCAGCCCAGAGAGGTGCCTGCAGATGGGGCAGCACCGCAGTCTCCAGAAGGTGTCCCTAAAGACTGCTGCCCCACAGGCACTTTACTGCAACACTCCCATCATAGTTATACCCTGTATGTAGACCTTATCTGCTTCCCCCTGCCAATTCCCACAATACAATAATGAACCTATAGGTTAACAACTCCCCCTTCATTCTTTTTTTTTTATTTTGCCTTTCTCCCATCGCTCCTCTTCCCTTTTACTACCTGTGTATACTAGCTAACCTTGCCTCACCAACTCACTTTCTGAACCCCTGTTGCAATGTTCAGATCCTCTAACCTCCGGCTAACAACTCCCAGGTGCCCTGCTTACCCACACTCCTTTGGAGCTACCACTTCCCCACCTCTGACTTGTTCTGGTGAACCTGCCCTTGCTGTTTCCACATCAATAAAGATGGCATCTGTATGTCCTGCTTGGCATGGGTGAGTATTACTATATAAGCAGGTGTGACTGAAATTTAAAGTCCACTCACAAATACACAGCTATTGACTTAAAAAAAACTATCAAACTCACAGAACACCATGGGGTTGCATGTTTTAAGGGCTGCTTATTATACATGTCACAGAGTTGAGGGCTGTTCTCTGATACACACAGCCACTCATCCAGTCATCACACATGCTCACGTAATGACCAGGAGTGGAGCATGGCAATGAAGAAATTGAGTGGCACTCATCTAAAATGAGTTTTTATGCATGAGCACTACCCCTGTGAAGGCACATTGAACCCCACGGTAGATTTTTTAAAGTCCATCATCAGGGTCCAATGACCTATGAGGCATTAGACTGTGGCTAGTAATGGCTCAATCCAGGCCTGTAGTGCCCAGACCACAGACATCTTCCCACAGTAGGATCAATGGGACCAGCATCAATGTTTCTTTCCTTAAAGATTTATTCATTGAAAGATGTTTCTCTGGTGATCTGTCCAATAGGTTAGGGGTGTATGAAGGCCTCTGTGTGCTCATAACCCTCCCACTACCCAGTGCCCACACAACAAATGGAAGCTTGACACTTGCAGGATCATTATTACCACACCATGTATTACTTGTTTCAACACCGTTTATTCATTGTGGAGACAAGCAATGTGTCAAGGTATGTGTGAGATTGCATTTCTTGGAAACCTGGCTTTGCTGTCAATGCCCTTTTTGGGTAACCCTTGCCTCAATGCTTTTATGCAGAGGTTCTTTGTTTTTTTAGCTTGCTTTCATATTTTTGGCCCACTATGACCCAAACTTGTAAGACCACATTAGGGTGGTTCATTTTCTCCTGGGGTGAGAGACAAGCAAGTCACATAGATACATAGATATATAGATATTGACGGCAGATAAGGGCCTATGGCCCACCTATCCTGCCCATCTGTGTACTCAACCGTGCTTCAACAACACTGATGAGTCCTGTGTTGGATGAACATGTGTCTGTGTCTTCTGTTCTCACCCTTTGCAGATTGTATGAGAAGCCCTTTGGTACCATGCATGCCTGCTTCAAGTAGAACCAGCCTAAATTTTCATGATGATTTGCATATCCCATAATACGTTCCATTATGGGGGCATGTGTGGTATTGTTTTTCTTGATGACAAGCAATGTTTTGTGCCCAATAATGACCCAAAATAACACATTTAAATAAGGTCCAAAGCCTACTGGAATGCTTTTCATGTTGCAAAGTGAGTTTGGGCCTTGAAAACTGGGTTCAGTAGTGCTGAATCTACAGTTTATCAGGCAAGAGAAATATCAGAAGTAGCAGTCTGGGATGCACTAACTAGTTTGTGGAGTTGTGCAAATTTTTTTTGTTTGTTTGTTAACCAGAAGTAGCACACTAAGCTGAAAGTTTTTTTTTACAAATGCAACCTGGGAGCACAGGAAAGTCAAGTGACTTGCTCAGGGTCACACAGTATGCAAATGGAAGCTGTGGGATTCAAACCCAGGTCTGATCTGCTAGATGTCACCAGATTTGCAGTTCAGAGCTTTAAACCACTGTGCTATACTGCCTCCCTACAAATAGCAGGCCAGGAGTGTGTGCTAATAAGGAGTGTCATAAATACAAGTCGCATTGTTTTACTGAAAGCCCCAGCAAATGCATTGACTGCCATTTGCACTGCTAAGGTTAAGGAGCACAAAAAGCAGGCTTTAATCGATTACAAATGACTGCAGACCCTAGCAAACACTGTAAAAGTGACATGTGAAATTACTATAGAGTATAGTACTGTATCACTGCATGCAACAGCAGGGAAATCAAGCAGTTTATGAGAGTGAAAGAACACATTTGAAAATACAAATCTGTCAATATTTCATGTTCATAAAACATTTTTAACACCTGATCATCCCAGGATAGCCGCAGTTGTAATGCAACATTACATTTTCTGTGTGGTCCAGCTGCTACCTATGTTTACAACTGAGCAGACTGGAACAATCATAGGTTAAGTGATGTGGGCAAGGTCATAACGTGAATAAGTGGCTGTGATAGAGTCCGAACCTGCTATCTCCCTTTTCCCAAGCAGGTGCCTCTTCCACTTGACCACACTGCCAAGCAAATTTGACTGATTGCTAAGAACTTCAAGTGATACATGGATTTTACTGCATAACTGTTTGAAATAATAATCCTAATGTAAACATCCATCCAGAACATACTGCACCAAGATAAACTTGACATTTAGTCACATACCTGCAGTATTTGCATGTCTAGTCCATGGAGTTCTATATCTGGTGTTAAAGCAGCACACAGCCTGCATGCACAGTGAAAGGTAATGCATCATTATAATTAGATGCAAAGTGTGGTTATTTAGATGTTAAGCTAGAGAGAGTGCTTTGAATGAGAAGTAGGTTTCTTTGTATTTTATTTTCCAATATAGCTTTTTTATGTTCCAGCGTAAATAGATTACTGCTTCCCAAACAGGGATTTTATGTTGACAAGCACACAGATAACTGTTCAGTGTGCTGAGCTTATTCCCAGAGGGGGCCCTGTCAGGTGGCATGTAAATGTGGTCATAGGTGTGTTTTGCAAGTGAATTTGAGTTTGCTCTTGCTCTGTGGTGCCCTCATGGGAGGGTGGTGTATGTGAACTCTATACTTGACAAAGTTGCAATGTGCCTGTTTAAACACTGTACCTTCCCCAACACACACAGTCATTTGGGAGCACTAACATGATATTGCACATGAGTTTGCATGTGCTTCCAACTTGCTGCCTGGTAACTCTGACTTGCATTTTTAAATGATAGACCCCATGGAACAGTTTTGCCCAATGGAACAGTTGTCTGTGGTGATGGATTATTTGTTTAATATTGGGTTTTATAAAAATGTTGGGTTTTTATCATATTTATCAATATAACTTTTAGGGACCATTTTATGAGTGCAATTATACATTCCAGCAGTGTATTAAAATGAATTGAAGAACTTCCTGGACAGTTGAAGACATTCAGCTTCCTCTGCACCTCACAACACACCCAGGGTGTACATCGATTCTGCTGGATGTGAACCCACAAATGTACTGTTGCTGTTTAATTATGTGGTATAGCAACATAAGTAGCACTTTTTAAGTGTCACTTCAATGGATGCTACAAGGATAATTAATCCCAAATAATAGTGGCCAGAGCATACACAAAAGATGACAAATACAATAATGAAAAATATGTAGATCAAGGCAATGGAAGAACCAGATCATTAGTACAATGCACAGTGGTGTCTACCAGGATTAGACACAGTGTCCTCAGTTTCCTGCGTTACCACTGCTATTGAACTGTTCTGTTTCCAGCAGAAATCGGCAATATTTTGTAGAATTCTACAGGATCAGGCATCTGATCCTGGTGGGTGACTATGTAGTCAAACGTGCCCTTTCCTGCAGCAACACAGCCATGATCATAGGCTTCATAGGCTTCATAGAGGAGTATCGAGTCAGTCGGCGCTAGCCAAAAGTGACTCACCACATACTGTATCAGAGATGATAATCTCTACATAAACTGCCCATGTGCTTATCTAGGGATTTTTCAAAACTGTCTATGGTTGTACTGTTTACAACCAATTCAGGCAGAGAATTCCGAATGGTCACGACCCTCTGGTAGATTCATCTCCCTCTACTGTTTGTTCTAAATGTCTCCCGTCTCAACTATAGCCCATGTGATCTTGTGTTTTTACTGTTATTGTTCCTGTTTAATCCAGCACACTCCCAGAGTCTCTCATCCTGAAATGCCTTATAAACTAGGCATAGATTCCTCCTTGTCCCCCTATACTCCAACGTATACATATCTAACTCTGTGAACCTTTCATTATATGATTTGTTGCTGAAATTTCTTATTCTTTTGGTAGACCTTCTTTGGACCCCCTCAATCAACCTACTGCTACCCTTGTTTTGTGGCTCATAAAATGGCATGCAGTACTGTAAATGGGGACTAACTAAGGATGGGTACAGTGGTACTATGACTCTATGGTCTCTACCTTTAATGTGCCTAAGAATACATCCAAGAATTCTATTTCCTTTTTGTACTACCTCTCTCGCATGGCTATCAAAACATTAATTGTTGGTTATAGAGATTCCTAAATCTTATTCCCTAGTGGTTGTTGCCAGTTCTTTCCCATTGAGTATTTGGCAAGTTTGCTATTATGAACCAGGTGCCTAACTTTACACTTGTCTTCATTGAATCTTAATTTATGGTTTTTAGCCCATAATTCCACAGTGCATATTTCTTTTTGGAATTCAATATTCGCCAATTCACTATTAACAATTGTCCCCAACTTAGTGTCATTGTCGAACTTGGTAATCCATGACACATTTGATGTTTGCATCATAGATATGTATATATTAAATAGTGTGGGCCCCAGGACAGACCCTTGGGGGATGCCACTGGTCACATCTCTCTCTCTTCACTCAGAGTAGTATCCTCTAATGCACACCAATTGTCTTCGATTATTTTTATTTATTTATTTGTTTTTATTTTATTTAAACTTTTGGCTAACAGAAAAAGCACACTGAACCCAAGCTCAATTCCAGGTGCAACCCAGGGTACAAAGCAGTAAACAATAACTACAGAAACAAGAAAACAGAGCAGATACAGAAATTAAAAACAACAAAGTCAAACATTTGATGGTACTTTTAACAGCAGTACAAAATGGAAAACTGTGTGATGACATACAGATAAAGTGCTTAAAAGGGGTATATAAGTGCATAATTGATGTACAAATAACATATTATCAGTCTGAAAGGTAAAGCAAGGAATGCATGTGGTCACCCATAGGTGGAGGGGAGACAGGAGCAGGGAGGTGATAGGAGGAGGCATAAAAGGTTTTTGAGAGACAGGTAGGTTGAGGAGTTGCAAAGTTCAGTGGAGAGATTATTCCATATGAGGGGTAGGAGATAGGAGAAGGCACTCTGGCCACCATAGTGCAGGTGTGGGGGATAAAGAAGGAGCGGGGATCCCAGGAGCAAAGAGAGTATAAAGAGGGGGATGCAGGGCTGAGGCACGAGGAGAGGTAGGGTGGAAGATGGTTGAACCTGAATTTGGGCAATGAAGGTCATTGAGTGAATGTACATCATGTGTGAGAGTGGAGCAATAGAGAGTGAGGAGTATAGGAGCAGTGGTGTGTGTGAGGTGGAGAGTTAGAGGCAAATCTGCAGAAGGAATTTAGTGTGATGTCTAGTTTTGAGAGGGATGTGACAGGGGCAGTACCATATACAATGTCAGCATTTTTTTTGTACTATCTGAGTCTCTTATTTATTTATTTTTTTATTTAGTTGTTTAACCAGGACTAGCACACTAAGCTGAAAGCTTTTTTTTACAGGTGCGACCTGGGAGCACAGGGAAGTTAAGTGACTTGCTCAGGGTCACACAGTCTGCAAGTGGAAGCTGTGGGATTCAAACCCAGGTCTGGTCTGCTGGATGTCACCAGATTTGCAGCTCAGATCATAGTTGAAGTATGGTAGAATCATCTTAAAGACCAGCTTGTGCCAAACAGGGAGAGAGAGAGATAAAGAGAGAGAGAGTCCTTGTTTCAATAAAGGAAACCCAGTTTGGGTCAGAGCTTGGAGACTAGGGTATCAATATGTGTAGAGAAGTTTAGGTACTGATCCAGCCATACTCCCAGGTATTTGTAAGCCTGTACTGTTTCTAGGGGGGAGTTGTCCTGGGAAAGAAATACTGGTAGGAACCAAGTATTTCGAGTTTTTGAACTGAGCCAAATGTCATTGAGACTGTCTTCTTCTGATTTACCTTGAGATCAGTGGCTTGAAACCAAGCTAAGACATTGTTGAAGTCATGTTGGAGGAGTGGTGGTACTTCTTTTGGGGAGGGTGCCGAGGTGAAGATGACGGTGTCATCTGCATACATAAGGATTAGGGAATGGGAGCAGATGGAGGGGGAGATCATTAATAAAAATGGAGAACAGTATTGGGCTGAGTATCGATCCCTCGGAGATGCCTGCCAAGATGGGTAGAGGAAAGGAGGAGAGGGGAGGGGAAGGGAGGTGAAGTTGCCAATTCATAGAGCTTGCTGTCTTCCAATTAGATAGGAGGTAAAGCAACGAATGGAGGGGGATGCTAGACCTATGGAGTGGAGTTTCTTTAGGCGGATTGTGTGTGAGACAGAGTCAAAGGCCTTAGAAAGGTCTATGTAGATGGCTGCTGTAATACGGCCTTTATCCATGGCTGAGTGGATAACGTTAGTGACATGTAGTAGGAAAGAGATTGTGGAATGATGTTTTCAAAATCCTGATTGGTAAGGTGAGAGTATGTTTGATGAGGTGATGAAGTCTAATAGCCTTGAGTATATTAGTGACTCCTGTACTTTGGCACGTGAGGGGAGGAGGGAGATGGGACAGTAGTTTCCAGGTGATGGCTGGTTACCTCCCTTATGGAGAGGAATCACATATTTCACCATGACCTGACCCAAGTGACTATTTCAATTGTAATTTCAAAATTGTTCAGTGTTTCTACTAATTCCTTATGAGGTACCAGGTCGAAGGCCTTGGCATCATTCAAATACACTACATCAACTGGGAGCCCCCAATCAAGTGTACTACTAATGGGTTCATAAAAGTGCATTAACATGGTAAGACATGATTTACTGGGCATAAATCCATGTTGGGATACATCAGCCAATCCTTTAGTTCTTATATAGGTTTCTTTTTTTTTTTTATGAACATCCATATGATTTTTCCCAGCACAGATGCTAAGCTAATAGGCACGTAGTTCCTACATCTTTTCTTGCCCCTTTTGTTTATGGATCAGGGTCACATTGGCCTCTCTTCATTCTGAAATAACAGCACCCTCTGGCAGAGATGAGCGATACAGTATAGTGATGTCAGTGGACCTGCCAATTCATAGGGCAGTTCTTTTAGGACCCTTCAATGTATGTTATCTGGTCCAGGAGATTTACCGACTTTTATATTGAGTAGTTCATTAATTACATCTTTTTCCAATATTGTTGGCATATCTTGCATGATGCCATGCACTTCAGTTGGTATAGTAACGTCCCCTTTTTTCTGTTGAAAAACCTCTGTAAAATATTTGTTGAAAGTACTAGCCATTCCTTGTTCATCACCGATAGTTTTGGTACCTATTTTCAATGACCCTATATTTCTATGTCCCACTCTCAAACTCCTTACATAGTTGTAAAATAATTTTTTATTGTCATTTGACTGTAAGACCATCTTAACCTCCATATCACATTTAGTTTTTTTTAATAAATTTTTTTTGCATTTCCTTGACATATCTTGTATACATTCCAATTTTCTGGCATGGGTTTTTTCCTATATTTCCTAAAAAGGTTTTCTCTTTTTTCTCAGGCTGTGTATTATATTTCTGTTCATCCAAACTGGAATTCAACCTTTTTTATTATATTTGACTTTTACAGGGATAAATGGTTTAATGCAAAACTCAAGTTTATGCTTTAATTTATTCCATTTTTCATCGAGCAATTGCCCCTGTAGGTCATTTCTCCAGTCCCAGCTCCTTAAGTATTCCGTCATCCCCTCAGAATTGACCTTGTTATAACATTAAACTATGGTTTTCTTTAACAACTTCACAGTTTCCTTTTATGTTAAATTGAATCATATTGTGGTCGTTGTCACCCAGTGGCTCTCTAACCTTAACACATGAAGGAGGGGCAGGGCAGCAGCAGCATCATAGTGATACTATCTGTTGCTGCCCCACTACTCTTTTGTGGTTGTGGTCCTTTTTGCACAGGGCCTGACTCCTTCGTTTAGGATCACAAGAATCGACTGGATCATAATAAACTGAATAGTCTGATCCATGATAAAAACATAGAAACACAGAAATCTGATGGCAGAAAAGGACCCCACAGCTCATCCAGTCTGCCCTTCCCTCCCAAAGTTAGCAGTCCCCCTCCCCAGTTTTCATTGCCCCCCCTAGTGCCCCCCTTCCCCACCCATTCAGATTCCGTCATCCTTTTGTGCCTCTGGTTTTTTTGTTTCCCTTTCCTACATAAACCCATGTATGTATTCCATGTCCTTTTGGACTAATTTCCCTTGAATTCTTCCCTCTCTAACTTTAAGCTGTGCCTCCTAGTCTTCAGATACTCTTTCATCTTGAATATGCTCCATTCCGACACCTTGTTTATCCCCTTTAGGTATTTAAAAGTGTCTATCATATCCCCTCCTTGTTTCAAGTGAGTATAGATCTAGCCCCTCCATCCTTTCTTTATATGTCTTCTTATGCATGCCATGCACTATTTTGGTTTATCTTCTCTGAACCCTCTCCACCCTTTCAATATCCCCTTTTTTGTATGGTTTCCAGGACTATACACCATACTCAAGGTGAGGATGAACCATGGATCTATACAGAGGGATTATTACCTCCCCTCTCCTACTTGTAGCACCCCTCCCAGTGCAGGCTAGTATTCCATTTGTCTTTCCTACCACCTTGCTGCACGCGCTTGCCTGCTTTAGGTTGTCTCAAATTATAATTCCCAGATATCGCTGCTGCTCTGTTGCCAAAACCGCTTCCCCCCCCCAGTGTGATGAACCAGTTACCTTGAGCTACAGGAGCAAAGCACTACCTAGGCCAGTATTAAGGCCAGTATTTTTTTTAATTTTTTATTTTATTGACTCTCAGAATTAAGACCTTAATATATTAGTATTAGCAACAATGGGCTGGGTGAGGGACACAGTGGGGGGGGGAGCAAACATCTGACTAGCTTGAAAGAATGGTTGCCACTAGCCACCCCCCAATCAAGGTAAGGGATCAAGAGGGTGAGGCTGAAATAAAAATCGCTTATGAGGGTTACAGAGCGGTGTCTGCTTGAAAATAGTGCTAGAAGCCAACAATTTTATATCTTTAACTCCTGCAGTCTCATGAGCAGCAGTAAAAGGGGAAGGAGAAAGGGAAATCTTTGCAATGGGATAGGAGCAGGGCCTGTAGATTAGCACTGGCCACTAGGTGAGCTGGACAAAGTTATTTTGTTTTTTCCTCCACTTCTAAACCAAGCCAAATAACGAATACTGAATACTCAAATATTTGGGGACCCAAATATAATGTTCTGCCTGAATATTCAAGATAAACTGTTTGCACAGACCTAGTGAAACTGATGTAATAAATGTCTACAGCGAGTCTGCTTCTAAAGCTTGTATTTAACAGGTTGACGGTGTTTCTGTTCCTCTTATTCTTCATTACTAGGTTCATTTACATGGAAACAGGATCCATGTCCACTACAGTTGCTCTACTTCTGGAGGGAGAGAGGTGATATGAACGAAACATTCAAACACCTTAAGGGCATTAACAAGGTGAAAGAGTCTAACGTGTTTCAATATAAGAAAAATAGCAGGACAAGAGGACACAGCATGAGATTAGAGGGAGGTCGATTAAGAGGTAATGTGAGGACGTTCTTTTTCACAGAAAGGGTGGTGGATGCATGAACGGCCTACCTCAGGAAGTGGTGGATATGAATACAGTGCAGGGCTTCAAACAGGCATGGGATAGGCATAAGGGAGCAATACAAATGAGTATGAATAGATAGGCCATTGACTGAGCAAAGGTTGATGGTACATTCATAAGGCAGAAAAAGAAATGGGCAGACTGGATGGGCCTTGCGGTCCTTATCTGCCATCAGCTTCTATGTTTCTATGTTTAATTCTTTGCTGAAGTCACAGTCTTCTGTCTGTGACATGATAACCTTTCTCCCAGCAACAAACTGTAATGTCACAAATAGAGGATTATGACTTCAGCAAAAGATTAAGCAACAGAAACTGAACTGCAGAAAGAATGATCCTGTTTTATGCAAATTAATCCTGAAATGAAGAACAAATGGAAGAGAAATGCAGACAATATATAAAATACAAGCTAATTTGCCTAAAGAGCAGCTGACAATGTTGAAAAAACTTCATAAAACTTAATAGCTGGACACAATTCAGCTTGCATTTCACAAATCTTCTGTAGAGTTCTCCTCTTCATTATTTGTTACTGAAGACATTCCCACAAAAACAGGATCTTTATCTCTTAGAGCTCATCTGCCTCTATAACTTGTTCCCCATTTGAAATCATAAAGTTCTGTTGACATCACAGTCTTTTGCTATGGGAATAACTGTGATGTCACAAGCACAGTATTATGACATCAGGTTGGGAAGAAGCAATAGGAGCTGATGAACTCTCAGGGAACAACTCTTCTGTTTCCATGCATTTGATCTCAGTAATAAATAACTGGGATAAGAAATACAAAGCTAATGATACAGTAAATATAAGCTGCTTTGTGTTCAAATATTACGTTCTTCAAAGTTCATCTTAAGGCTACGGTGGCTCTTTAAATATTATATTTTTGAAAGTTTTCTTAAAACTGACTAACTTGCTTTAAGGAACACTTGCTCCTATTTCAGAAAATATGATTACTGAGGATAACTAGGTTGTAAGGCAGGTTGAATGTATAGCATGGCCATTTTAATAAGAACCCCCACCTGGATCTCTTTTGTTAAGAACTTGAAGAACTTTATCTTGTGAAACAATGTTCCAAATGTAGCTTCCCAATGGTAGCAGTGCACTCACAAATGCCACCTTGTGGGCTGAATAATTATTGGCAGCGTATTCAAACCGCACTGCCCTAATAGGGTTTGTGCTCTACAAACTGGACTTTGCATGCTGGAGAGGTAGTTAGCATGGCAAGTTCCATATTTAAAGCCACAGTAAGTGCATCACAACATTGTTAGCATTGGAATGCTAATGTAGTTAAGTTAACTGAGTTATGACAAGCAGCCAATCAGAAGTTACTATATGTGTTGATGTCATAATTCATTCTGTAGCAGGACACTGAAAACATGGAAACATAGAATTATGGAACATGATGGTAGATATAGGCTGCTGGACCCACCTTGTCTGCCATTTTTTTAACTGCATTTTTTTGCTGCAGATTCCACTTGCTCTATGACGCAGTCTGCCCCAACTCCCCCTTACCCCTACAATTGCCTTGTGCCTGTCCCAGGCATTTTTGAATACCACCACTCTTTTTGCTCTCACTACAGTACCTTCACTAGAAGGCTGATGCAGGTATCCTCCACGCTTTCTGTGAAGAAGTACTTCCTCACATCCCTCCTGAATTTGCCCCCTGCAGCTTCATAGCATGCCCCCTTGTTCTAGAACACCTTTTTCCTCTGCAAAATAACCACTCCTGTAAATTATTAACTCCCATGAGGTATTTAGAGGTCTCTATTACATCTCCCCTCACTCTCCTCTCCTCCAGGGTGTACATATTTAGCTCCTTTGACTTCTCCTCAAAGGGCTTCTGATGCAGACCCTGCACCATTTTGGTTGTCCTCTTCTAGACTGCCTTCCTGAGATATGGTCTCCAGAACTGGACACAATACTCAAGGTGGGGTCTCACCAGTGATCTATATGGGGCAGCACCACCTCACTTTTCCTGCTGGCAATATCCCTTCCTATGCATGCCAGCATCCTACTAGCCCTTTCAACTGCCTCATCACACTGCCTGACCACCTTTAGGTCATCCAATATGAGTACCCCTACATCTCATTCCTGCTTGGTCTTTGTCAGTATCACTGACTCTGCCCATTTTGTACTCTGCTCTCAGGTTTCTATGGCCCAAGTGCATTATTTTGCATTTTTTGCATTAAAACCCAGGTGCCACACTCTTGACCACTCTTCCAGTCTTTTCAGATCCCTACCAATCCTTTCCATCCCCCCAAGTGTCCACTCGGTTGTATATCTTGGTGTAGTCACAATGAGGCGGACCTTCCCTTCCAGTTCCTCTGCTATGTCACTTATAAAGACACTGAAGAGGACTGGTCCCAGCACTGATCCCTGAGGTATCCCACTGGCCACCCTCCATTCCTCAGAGCAAGGAAGGAAGGAGAGAGACTGGGTGCTAGAGAGTGGTAGGCTGGGGGTCATCACAAATTTTATGTCTGCCTCAGGGACAGGGATGGGGTGGGGTGGTGGGGGTGGTGCTGTGTGACAGGCACTGATGGGGCAAGGGCTAGGATACTTAAAGAGACTGAAATTTACAAACTTCGCCAGACTGTGGGGGAGGAAGGAGGTGAGAGTAGATTGTTTTTAAATATTGCAGAAGGTCTGGGTTGTGGGAGAAGGGTGGGCACAGCATACCACAGTGGGTAGGGATGCATTTTTATTTTACAATTTTTTTTTAAACAAACAAAAACTTTGCTCTTTGAAGCATGGATGAAGTCAGAAAACATCTTCCCGCTATGCATGCTGTGAAATATCGGACTTTGCACCAAGTGTAAACTCACTGCATCTCTAGTGCTGATGGTGTAGATGGCACAGAAATCCATATTTTTTTATTGATATTTATTTGCCCCTAAAGTAGGAGCAGGGCAGAGTCAAATCAGTAGACTGAGAAAGCTGTAGGGGAGTGGAAGGACTTATTTGACAAACAATTTGACTACCAGTGGTGTGAGGCATTGAAATCTATTTATATATATTTATTTTTTGTCTGAATGAAAACTATGTAGAGTTGGCTGCTGCAGGTCTCTCTGTGATGGTGAACAGGACTCAAGAGGGTGTCAGTGGGCAATGCGATGGATGTGTGTGTGTGAGTGTGAACATCTGATGTCATGTAATGGAGAAACCATGAGAGAAAGAACTGGAGGAGAAAGGGATGCAGGGAGGAGGAAAGGTGTGAGAAAAGTTTCCCCATGCCAGTTCCCCCAAGGACCAGTTCTATAAATAGTGTTGGTGGAGAGGGTTTTGGGGCAGTGACTAGACATCATAGTGGTGGGGTAGGGGCTAAGCCTGAGAGAACGACTACGGTGGGGCATGTGATAATCCATAGAAGGAAACCATGGTTCATTTGTCTCTAGAAGTCAACTTGTTCCTCACCCACTACAAGTAGCAGTTTTTCCCAGACAGTCCTAGTCACCCAGTGCATCAGGTGATGAAAGCATCA
This sequence comes from Neoceratodus forsteri, assembly GCA_016271365.2. Lineage (NCBI taxonomy): Eukaryota > Metazoa > Chordata > Ceratodontiformes > Ceratodontidae > Neoceratodus > Neoceratodus forsteri. Next base: position 1,643,595,134 of record CM028131.1, on the reverse strand, counting down.
TGAGCATACCAAAAGCACACACAAGTCCAACTGTTCCTCTTTTGAGTACTTTGAGGTCCTCTACCCTCGAGAATATGAGACCCACCCCAGTCTATAAAGTCTTTCCTTCCCCCATTCATCTTGCATAAATAACACAAACTACCAGTGCTAGTGCCACCACCACCACCACCACCACCTCATCAACCTCTGTGCCATGGGCATGGACAATTGCCCGTCTAGTTTTGAGGTACTATGTAATGACCATCTCCCCTCCTAGTCTTCCCAAATCAGGAATCAGTAGCAGTAGCATCACCAAGTTCATTTCTGCTACTTAGTTGTGTGAGAATAGTGGCAATGAGACTGGGTTGACCACGTATACTACAGTTATCTTGTCACTGAAGTAAAAAAGAGGAATTGTTTTGGTTAAAGCAAGGTATATCAACCCCTTAATTTTATGAAAGCAAGCCAGTAGTGCCACAATCAAAGTGGTATATAGTGGAGAAGAATGCCAGTGAGGAGAATGTGGGAATGCAGCAGTTGGAGCAGGGGGCATGACAGTGTGGTATTAGAAGAGGGGGAAGTAGAAGCACATGAGGAGGAGGCAGTAGATGAGTAGAGAAAAGCTGAAGAATCATGCAAGATGAAGGTGGAGGAGCATGTGGAAGGAGAAGAAGAAGCTCAAGAAGAAGAGAAGCGGGGGGAGAAGTTGAAGAGGAGGAAGCATATGCAGGACAGGAGGATGATGAAGCTGAGGAGGTGGGAAGTGGGCTGTCAGTTACACCAAAAAGTTCTGATGATGACTGTGATACAGAGAAATGGAGGCCATCATGGGAGGACATGACCAAATTAAAACAAAAAGGCAGGGAATTTGAAAGCTCAGGCCCTCTGCCAGCCCCAGATGATCACCTTCATTGTAACCCTAGTGCTGCTACTGCCAGTGATGTTGTCCCAGGGCATCCAGCCAAGACACGTCATTCCACTGTTCCAGAAAATATGAAATCATCTTACAGTTCCCACCCTACTGCTTTTAAAGAACTCCAGTAGTCCAGTTATGAGTCTGAAAGAAAGAAATCTTCTGCAGTGTGGAATTATTTTACCAATGACCACACAAGTCTGATGAAAGCATACTGCAATTTGTGTGACAGAAAGATCAGCTAGGGGAAGAAGCAGAAAGAAGAATGAAGAAAAAGAAAGAAGAAAAAGAAGAAGAAGGAAGAAAGAAAAAGAAGAAAAAGGAAGAAGGAAGGAAGAGGAAGAAGAAGAATTATTTATATAACACTTTTCATACACACGGTATCCCAAAGAGCTTTAAAAGCAGTGAGAGACTGATAGTGAAGTGACCTGATGTGTAGTGGCAGCAGTTTCAAACATCAACACCCACACACAGCCTTGGAAAATTGCATGAACCAGTTTTATAGGAAGGAGAACCTTTCCTAAGAACAGCACTAGAGCTCCTGGACACATTGGCTTTAAATATTGAGAGGGCCCATCGTGCCCTGGGGCCAAAGCCTACATCCCCCACAGCTTGTCCCAGGCCACTAATTATAAAATTTCAAAGCTATATAACCAAAGAATTTATTCTCCAAAAAGCCTGGCAGCGGAAAAAAGTTTTTCATGGTCGACAACATCTTTTTTTCGAGAATGACTACGCACCGGAGACGTCTCGGCAGAGACAAAATACATACCTGTAATGCAAGTCCTTAGGCAGAATCAACTAAAATTTCGAATTCTGAATCCAGCCAGGCTAATTGTGATGTATCCAGATGGCAGAAGAGAATATGGATCAGTGGAGGAAGCTTGAGAGGATCTGCTTAAGAGAGGCCTCATAACTCGAGAGGAACCAGACGCAAGTAAAACACAAGGACCCCAGAGGCAGCATTGGAGAATGGCAGGGAACAGCAGGAAGCAGGGGTCAAGAGCTGCGCAATCCGCAGAAACTAAGGAAGACATTCTAGCTTATCTAAATGCATTCCCCAGAAGTCCAGATAGTACCTGCCCCATGATTACTTGTACCAGAACAGCAGGGAATTCAAATTTGGTAAATTGGGACAGACAGAGAGATGTCTTGGTACAACAGATGTTGCTGTAAGTACTTGGAGCATTACTTTGAGATGGGGCCTAATCGAGCTGAGAGAGGGAGAATACAGAATGTGGCAGCGGGCACTATAGTGAAGAGATGCTGATGTACTGTGATGTCATTAGATCACTGGCCTGGTATAAAAAACCTGGTACAATATTGTGAGCCTAAAAGACATGAGAAGTGCCATGAAATAGGAAGGGTCATATGTCATTCTGGAAATAAGAACTGCTGAGTGAACTGATTTTTTCTTTCTTCCCCCTCTATGTCTTTTCATTAATATTCCTCCCCTTAAGCCTTGGTCAAAATGAGCCTTAAACAAGAGTACACTAGGCAGGACTGTATTTGAATGTTTTATTTGCCCAACGAGGCTTTTCCCAATTGTATTAATGGTTTCACCATTCAAACAGGAATGCAAGGGGTTAATATTAACACCCCGATGGTGAGGTGGCAGCTGCCATCTTAACATGGACTACAGCAGTTCCTATGACCGTGTAGAGATTACAGGTGGTGATGATGAATGTCACATTAAATGAAGTTACCTAAAATAAGACAGATAAATGCTATGGGGGGGGTGCAGTACCGGCTTGGGAAAACTAAGCTCTAGCCTAGCAGATGCTGCTCCACGAATCTTGAAAGTGGAACTGGGAAACCAGGGAGATGGGGGAAGGGGTGAGTCTGCAGTCCTTCTTCGCTCTCTCCCTCCCTAACAGTAAGCATGGAATCTGAGTAAAACCCTTATTATAGAACCATAAAATCAGATATTATAACCTTTTTGGACATTAGGGTCACAAACAGGGAATTTAACACATAAATAAAACTAGGGGCTGTTCGAGAGGGTGTGGAGTGGGGAGTACTGGATTGTTAAGGCTGTCTAGAATGCTAAAAACTTACAGACTCCAAGGTCTCTGGACAAAATGAATACTGCTACTTGAGTGAAAGGAGGTATTGAAAAGTAACCTAAGCACTTGCGAAATATCAGGTGCTACAGGTTTACAGCCTCCATTATAACTACAAGAATGGCCCCCAGTATAAATAAAGTGGGGATAAATGTGATCCTAGGGAGGTACTGAGGGAATATTTCTGAGTATTTCAGTAGACTTAAGTTAATTGATTTTTGGTCTGTTTCATGGTGCTGACATGTTTTATTTTTATTTTACTCTAATCTACAGCCTACTTGGCTGGCTTGAGATCAATCCCGAGAAGGGAAATTCTTTTTCAGTTGGGACTCATACTCCCACAGGAGGGTCTGTAATTCAGACAGTCTCTGAATTTCCCTCAGTCTTGCACTGAAACACCAGTAATGGTGTCCATAAGTGCAAGTACAAAAGGCGTAGATGGTGCTATGCCCCTACCTTGGAAGGATCTATGTATATAGTTCATTTTGGTACACCTGCATTGGTGCCCCCCCCCCACCCCCACCATGTCTGAATTTTGTACCTCAGTTTTATTTTTGACCCCAGAGCGGGTGCAGGACCGCGATTATTTAGGTCCGAACATGAAACTCCCTGTTGAAGTAGTAAATCATGTTAGATATGAGGATCATTTTATTCGTTTCTTTTTTAGGTTGTGTTTACAAAAACCAAAAACAAGTCATTGTCCAAGCAGACAAAAGGCGTAGTACAATACGTTCATCACAGTGTACATCTATAAGGATAGTGATCACTTTGCACAAACTTCCCCATGCTTAACTTGTCATGTGAAATTGTTACTGAGTATGCAGCAGCTGGTCTCTAATCAACATATTAAGCTGTTATGTCTAAGGGTGTGTGCAGGGATATTGGAGGGAGAGGATGAGCTATGAAGGAACCATGGACCTGGGTTCAATATTTTACAAGCACCATTATCATACAAATGGATACAATTCCAGTAAAAATATTATACATAAATATCAATGGTTTAAAAAACCCTGTCACACGATCTCGATTAGTTCAGTACTGTGTAAACATCCTGCAGATGTTATTTACTTGCAAGAAACTCATTTAAAGAGTACAGAACATGCCAAATTGTTGAATGGGGGGAGGGGGGAGATACAGGGTATAAGAGTCAGCTTACCCACAAGGGAAGAGAGGGGGACAGTTATATTGATACCTGGTAATACCCCATTTCAGTTACTCTGATTAGTTTGTATCTCCCACCACAGACTACCACACCAGTAATAAGGCAATTTTTAAATTGTCTGATTGACTGGATGCGAGGACAGTTGATAGTAGGAGGAGACTTAAATATGCTTTTGAACATGGATAAGGATACCACTAACCACTTGTGGAGCAGGTACACACCAGCACAGAGGTTCTTTAAAAAGAACATAGCTCAAATGAGAATCCTAGATGTGTGGCGCACATTATTTCCCACAGGCTCCCAATACACCCTTTTCTCACCACGATTTGATACACACTCATGACTTGATTATTTCCTCACCACTTGTGAGCATTTTGGTAACATTAAGGATATGTTACAGGCGCCCTGGATTTTATCGGAGCAAATGCCAATGCTTTTAAAATTACAATTAGGCAAACACTCCAAGAAAACACCCTGGAGTTTTAATGTAGCATTATTAATGGATGCAGAATTTTAAAAAAATCATGCTGAAAGGCTTCAACAAATATGGCTAGACAATGAGGGACCGGGGTGGCACCTACACTGCTATGGTATACTATAAAAATGGTAATGAGGGGATCCATATTGAAATACACATCCAGGAAAAAGAAACAGCAAGAGATAAAATATGAGGAACTTCTTCAGACATTGGAGTCATTACAAACTCTGTTAAGGGCAGGAGTTATAGAAGTGAACCCCCAGATAAGGCAGGTGAAGCAGGAAATACAAAAACACATGGACGAAAAACTAGTCCAGCAAAAAGCTTTTATGCATCATTATACTTATGCGAGTGGTGACCGGGGGACAAGAATATTAGCTAGAAGGATCAGACAGTTACGGTGGTAAAAATGAGGGATCCTGAGATGGGACGTCACACTACCAGAACAACTGAAATATTAAAACTTTTTCAGCACTATTATCAAAACTTGTATAGTGACGGGACGTCACCTGAGGAAGAAAAGCAAAAGACATTTCTGTCAAAATTGCAAATCCCCAGGCTAACGACACAATAAGTGGAATACCTGGAAAGGCCCATAATGAGAGAGGAGATTCATAAAACTATAACAGACTTAAAGACGTAGAAGTGTCCAGGCCCAGATGGGTATTCTGCAGAGTGGTATAAGGTCTTTCAGAAGGACTTAATACCAATTCTGCAAAAGGTGTTTTGAGCCATAGGAGATGGTACCTGGCGGTATGCCATCATTTCAGCCATTTTTAAACTGAGGAAGGAACCCAGTATAGTGCCTTCTTATAGACCCATTTCTATGTTAAACATAGATTATAAAATATATATGGCCATCTAGGGTCATATATTAGAGGGCCTGCTCCCTGCACTAATACATAAAGACCAATCAGGTTTTGTACAAAAATGACAAAACGTCAGATAACATTAGGAGAACCCTTTTACTGATAGATCATATGGTAAGAAGGAAAATCTCTCTGGTAGCGTTAAGATGTGATGCTGAGAAGGCCTTCAACAAAGTGTCATGGTCCTACTTATGGCACACAATGCAGGTCTTTGGCTTCCCACAGGCTTTGTGTGACATACAGTACATACAAAAGTCACCAGCAGATTAGACCCTAAGGTCTATCTCGTCTGCCCGAAATGCAGCTCACAAACTAGTTTCAGCTGCTGCCTCCCCTCCCTTATTTTGGTCCCCTTCTGCTTCGCAACCCCCACAGCACCCTCTTAGTGACCACCCTCATAAATGTACCTTGCCCATGCACCTGTCTCATCCCACCTTGAATCCCTCCACGGTTTCCCTTGCCAACAAATCCCCAGGCAATTCATTCCAAGGTGCCACCATCATCGCCATGAAATAGTGCCTCCTCACTTTCTCCTGTACCTCCCACCAGCCAGTTTAATGTTATGTCCCCTCATGTTTCCTTCCACCTTCTGCGTAAAGAGACCCTCCATGTCCACTCTATTTTGAAGAACCTTTTCACTAGCCCTAAAGCTTATGTCAGGGTCAATGGCACACTTGCCCATCTAATATCTTTGGAGTGTGAGACAAGGCAGCGATACCCCCTTTCCCCCTATTATTTTCACTTTACATTGAGCCATTAGCCATAGCAATTCAACAATGTAAGGAAATAGAGGGAATATCCACTAGAGGTATTGAATTTAAAATTGCCTTATTTGCGGACAATGTTTTGCTTACATTATTAAACCCGACTGAGTCTATCCCAATATTGTAGGAGCTGGTACAAGATTATGACTTGGTATCAGGCTTCTCATTAAACTTACATAAAATAGAAGTATTAACCTATAGCTATACACTGCCCAGGGAAATTCAGGTTAGGTTCCCCTTCAAATGGTAAGGGGCGAAACTGAAATACTTAGGGGTGATCATACCAAAACAATTACAAAACTTAGAATTATTAAACTATGAACCATTGACCCAAATTATAGTATGGGACTTGGAGGTGTGCAATCTGCTACCACGCCCACTATTCTCACGTATTGAAATAGTGAGGTTTAACATATTGCCACGGCTGCTATATTCATTTCAAGCTGTTCCTCTTTTCCAGAGCGAAACATATTTTAAACACTGGAATAAAATCATTTCTTGTTTTATATAGGCAGGTGGTAGACCCAGAATTAGATATACCATTCTGCAATTACCTAAGCGGCAAGGTGGGGCGGGCCTACCAAATTTGCATAACTATGCCAGGGCAGCCCAATCAGGATTGATATTCTACTGGCTAAACCTGATCACTCATACCCACTGGAAACATATAGAGTTTGTTTTATATGATTTCCACGAAATGGGGTATTTCCTATTTAATATTTCTGCCAAAATAATTTCTAAGGAGGACTTTGGTCAATACACGGCAGCAACACTCAAAGTATGGAAGTCCTCATTTCAGAATTACAGACTGGCATTCCCATTTTACTTTTTGAAAGTCTTATCTACCACTCCTGACTTCTACCCACCCTGTATTGACATGACCTTTGCTAGATGGAATTTGTCAGGACTAACTTATGTCTACCAATTCCTAGACAAACAAGGGGTAGTGACTTTTGAATCACTACAGTCAAAATATGAACTAGGGGGTAGAGAACATTTTAGATACCTGCAGGTGAGAATCTACTTGTTACATAAGTCTAGAGACTAGACTAAGATGCCAGACCCCATACCCTTAGTCCTGCAACCATTGACTGATGCACAACTGGAGAAGACATGGGGGAAGCTTATTGGCTATTTTTATGCTGGATTGATGGAATATTTATCAGACAACACAAATTTAGTGTTAGACAGATGGAATGCAGATTTACCAGTCACCATCTCTGGGAAAGGCTGGAATAAATTTATGAATAGTTCATTAAGAATAACGTTCTCTAATGCATGACGTGTAATTGCTTGGAAATGCCGCATGAGATTTTTCTACATACTGTACCAGCAAAACTGGCCAGAGTTTTTCAACAAAAAACACGAACTTGTTGGTGGGGCTGTGGGGAAACCCAGGCAGACCAAGCACATATTTTCTTTTACAACTGGGATTGCAGGAATACTGGTCTGATTTAGAATCCCAGATGTTGCAGATGGGGGTGAGCCCAACGTATTTAACCCTAACAATGATCCTTCTCAGTATTCCCCAGGCAGGTGTATCTTTTACATGGCCCCAGTCCTATTACTGGCTGTGAAAAAAGCAATAACAAAAAAATAGAAACTGCCTCAGCCCCCTACTAGACAGGAATGGCAAAACATTGTTAATGATATATATGTCGTTGTTCACTGAAATCTAGCGCTCTCAAAATGTTGTTCTGCTGCACTAGTGACGTCCACAGTGCAGCAGAACCAAAAAGTGATGTCCGCAGGATAGCAGAACGACTTTTCGTTCTACTGCAGTGAGGACGTCACACATGGTATCCTCGAGCAGCAATCTGACAGTTAGTCTTATTTTAAAAAGAAAGATGTAGTAATGTTTTTTTTGAGGCAATGATGTTCCTCTATACACTATACAGAACAGTGCGTGCATACCATTTAACGGCAGGGCTGTTCTTTCACCTCATTGGTACTATGACGACTGATTACCTCTCGAGCTGCACTCTCGAGGTAATCTGTCGTCATAGTACCAACTCGGTGAAAGAATAGCCCTGTTGTTAACTGTTACTCATGCACTATCCTATATATGTATGTATGTATTTTTGATTGATTTATTTATTAATGTGAATGAAGACGTGTCTTCACTATTTTACGTGTGACTTTACGGCAGTTGAAAATGAGAGAGAGAGAGAGAGAGAGAGAGACAATGAGAGAGAGAAAGACAGGGAGAAATAGATTGCACACCTTTTCTTGGGTTAGAGTGAAGAATCTAATGATGCTTGTGGATTCATACTACCTGGTAAGCGAGAGAGACAGTGAGCAAGATGGCAGTTTGTGAGGAAGAGCGATTCAGACAGTGTTGAATGTTAAGTGCTGATAAATACAGTAGGACAGTCTGAGAAAAAAGCAACAGCGAGCTGGATAGTGCTGGAACATTATTTTAAAAGCTACACAAAGATATTCAGTGCCAGACTGAGTGAGCAGGAGGGCAAGCAGTCAGATTAGAAGAGTGAAAGGCAGCATGCTGGGGTGGGCAGGCCAAACTGAGATGGAGGATTGGAGGCCTGCAAAATAAAAAAGTAAAAAAAAACAAAAGGAAAATTTGGATGTACAGTATAAGTTTAAATGATTTTTCTTTATTTACCAGATAATTTAGAAATTGCTGTGGGCTGTGGAGTTAATAAGATGTGTGTGGATATAGCTTTAGAAGTTATGGTAAGTATGGAGTGTCATGTATTTTTTACTTTTCAACATAGCTGCTATTCACTGTTTAAAAAAAAAAACTCTGGGAGGCATGGATATCTAGGTGCACTGCATCCTAGTTGCCAGAAGGGTTCCTGAATTGGTGGCTGTCTCCCATAAGACACTGGGTTCTGAACCCTCTCAACCAATCAGGACATAGGAAATTATCTGCCCATTTCATAAGTGTGAATATTGCAGTTCAGCCCTAGAGTGCTAAGGGGTTTATTACTTGCAAAGTGCCCTGCTTGTTCAGTATAGGGAGGTGCTTAGTGTGTGTGTAGTCAGTTCTGTGGTTTGCACTCATACAAGGGTTAGGTCCTTGCTTTATACACCGCTTACAAGGGGTATATTAGAAACCTGTTAGTGCTGCCTAGGGCCTTAGCATTCTGTTATCAATGTACCTCCTCTAGTGTCGTACACAAAGTAGTGTAAGTACAAATTCCTTTGTGCACCACCTTGCATTCAATTCAAATAAGGGGCCCCGCATGTTTAACATGGTTCACCCATGCCATAGCAACATACATTTTGCCGACGCTGATTACGGCGCAGGGAAAATGCCACCTGGCATTACAGCACCAAGCATTTCATCTCCTGGGAGTTGCAGTGCCAAAGCACCCTCCTGGTAACGTGTTTTTTGGGGCTTCACCCCTGTCACTCCCCAATGCAGGAGGTACTGCCCACTGCACCACCCCAAACTAAATATAACCTCTTCAGTAGCAGACATACTCGAGGGGGTAGAAAGTGGGCACAAAGTGCAACATGAGTGAGGGGTGATCTAAAATCAAGATCGCCCCTTTCACTGTTGCCCTTGTTGCGGCACCGTAATTGCCACGACCAAAATGAGACAGCCACTTGACAGACTATGGTTTAACATTACAGTTTTGTGAGTTCTGAGGACTGCTCACCTGAAGTTTAACTACAAGGACATCACATATTAATAAATATCTAACTCCCATGTTATATCATGCCCGTGGCCCCTTCAAAAGGTGGTTAACCTTGTAAGTTATCATGTACTCTATGCACTCTTCGTGGATTACTGATTTTTTGTTACATATGTATAGCTGATAAGTTTTCTCTTGGTGGTATCCAACTTTGATTGACACAATGAACTGGTATGTATTTAGACACAGTACATCATATTCTGGGCACTGGGAACTTCTTTGGATATACAGTATTACATTTCTTTATAATCTAAAATGTTAAAAGGAATGCTTTTTCTTACATGATAACCAAATGGGAAAGTGTCTTTGTAATGCCTGTCATGTTATTTATTTAAATTATTTGATGTTTCCTTGTACAATTAGTGCTGTTATGCTTTTGACAAAGTTAATAAACAAAATGTTCAAAGTATGGAAGCAGGGGTCACATACCATACTAGCATATAATTCCACATATATACAATAATTACTTTAACTTCCTAAGGCTTATTTGGTTGTGATGTTGTTGGTTCTTTTTTAACCTTCTCTGGTATTACTAATTTGAGTGCAAAATGTCATTGTGTGCCAGACTGAGAATTAGTCATCCAATGTACTTTTTCCTCATCAAAGATTTGGAAGGTTGTGATAAAAATACCTGTTTAATATATTAACTATTGTTTGCTTATCACTGCAAAGCTGTCACTGAAAAATGATTCATCTATTAGAGTTTATTTTATGCCTGAGTCAATTTGCTTGATGAGGTGCCCAAAGGCTCCAGGGTTGTTTAAGGTTTCAGTTGTTTCATTTTCCTTGCTAGAGGCCTGATTTATAGCATTTGGTGAGTTTTCTGTTGTTTTTCCAGTCATACTTCAACCCAGTTTTCTTAGCATTCCACAAAATAACTGCTGTACTCCAATGCTTTTTTTTTTTAACTCAGGAGTCAGCTGAGGACTTGGAGCCCCGTGGGCTGCATGTTTGATCTTTCTCGAGTGGTATGAATATAGTATTGTAAACTGGGTTAAAATCTGTTTGAAAACAATTCCCAGCAGGGGGTATAGCATGTCTGTTACTGGCTGGGTCAATGTCATACCACGTTGGATTCCATGCAATATCCACTTTGTATAATAGCCTTACATGCATTTAAAACAATAGCACAATGAGCAGTGTCTATTGGGCAATGATTTTTCTTAATGGCATACAGAATGTTAAACAATAATTATTTCTATGCATCCCTATGTTTTCTCTGAACTGTAAGGGGAATGGGATATCACTTTATATTAAAGTGGCACTGGTACTGATGTGTACGCCTGGAGTCGCGACTATACATTTCAAAGCCAATTTTTACCAAGAAAGAGTGCTTGTTTTCGATAAGCACTTACTATTTCCAGCTCAGGACAGCTTATACTTGCAAGACATACATTCGGCTAATATGACTTAAAAAATGCAGAACTCGTGCATGCACAAGCTTACTGGCACCTCTGCGCCATTGTGGCTTCAGGAACATGTGTTGGTATGGGGAGGCAGCAGAAGGTCGGTCAGCTACTAATTCTATTTTTAGCATAATATATTAAAGAAATAGTGATTATATGACAATCAGGTGACACATGTATCTTCAGGTAACACAAAGGTTGCAACAGGAACCATCTGTATCATGATGTTGAATATGCCCCAAAAAGCTGACTATGTCCCTTTAACTTAAAGAGCCACTGATGCCTCCTGAAGAACTTTGAATAATGTAATATTTGGACACAAAGCAACTTATATTTCTCATGAGCTCTGTATTTCTTCTTACCATTATTTATTACTGAGATTTTATGCATAAAAACAGGATCTTTGTTCCTTGAGGGTTCATCAGCTCCTATTACTTATTCCCAGCCTGATGTCATAATATTGTGCTTGTGACATCACATTTATTCCCATGGCAACCCACTGTGATATCACAACAAAGCATTATGATTTCAGGGAGTATGCTGAAGGGGCAGATGAACTCTAAAGGATAAAGACCATGTTTTTGTGGGTACTTCCTCAGTAATAAATATGAGGGAGGAGAATTCTATAGAAGGTAAATAATAACAATAATTTAATTTTTAGGGCACCTTTCAAAAATGACACACATGCTTAATTGTTTCTAAGTATTGTGATTTTCAATGTTTTCCAAGAGGCATCAGCAGCTCTTTAAGGTCCAAGAATATAGCTGGGGGCTAAATGAAGAACTGGGATATTTTTCCATTTTTATAATTATTCTTATTTTATTTTAGATCAATTTTGCATGAAATGGAGCTTTAATTTGTTGTGTTTTCTCTTCACTTTCTGAAGGATCATCTGGGACATCTTTCATGATTTTTAAAGAATGAATACTTTAGAAAAAGGCATTAATTAAACGTTATGCTTAGACTAACTTATTTTCCTCTAATCTTACTGATTTCCCCAAGGTTTTTTCATATACATGGCGGGTGTTTCTGTAATTATATTTTGCATGCTATTTTATAATATATGTATGGTTTAACACTTCAGTCATGCTGTTATTTAAGTAGGAGCTCTGTTTGCTACTTATACAAAAAATGTTGTACACCTTCAAATGTACCATATAAAGGCATACTTTTCATCTGAGCCCCTGCCCCTTGCTGAAGGATCCCTGTTAGATCCTAAGTGCCGGGGATTTTTTACTGACACAATAAATTTAGTGCTGTACAGTAGCTGTATGCAATAAATGCTGTTTCACTGAATTTTATTTCAGTTTTGCACAGCTTTTAGACTTCCAGGTGGAAAGCTAATCCTCTTGCTCATTTGCTGTCTTTTTCAGCTGATGCAGTTTTCTGTTTGTTGTGGCAGGTATTTTGTTTGTGTTTGCCTCCTGACTACACCGCTGGTGGAAGTGTATGTATTTAGCATTTTTTCGTGCACCCTGACTTCTATCACCTTTGACAGGACTGAGGCAAGCAAGGTGGCGGCATTGCCCTCTATGTTCGTCATACCCTCTCTTACGGCATGTCCTTCTGTGAGTCATTCCCCCTCATATGAACTCTTGCTAGCTAAGCTATCCCTTCCCTCCATCCTCTCCAACTTTGTTGGCATTATCTATGCTTCCCCCAACCTCTCTCCCCCTCCCTTGTAAACTCCCTCTTACCTTTCTGCCTCTGGTTAGCTCATCCTCCTAGGGGACTTCAGATTCAATTGGCTCTCCCCTGCTTCCAAGCTTACTATTCACAAGACTTAATCCTTGACCCTCACCCAACTTTTCACTGAACCCACCAGTCTCAATCTGTACTCCTTTAACCACTTCCTACTGGACTGGGTGCTCACCTCTCACCCCCTCTGTATCATAGCTGGTGGCAGTCTCCCAGATGCCTTGGTGACCACTGCCTAACCTACTGTGTCAGGAAAATGCATCTTCCTCAATCAGCTGCCAAGTATATCTGGTTTAGGGCTCTTAGGTCACTAGACACTGATGCGTTCCTAAATCACCTTGCAATCTATAACTGATCTCCCATATACTCTGCCCATGACATTGGCTCAGCCCTAGCTCTCTTCATCACCATTTTCAACAATATCTGGAACATCCATGCCCCCTCTCAGAAAGGCCAGGGTTAAATGCTTCCACCACCCATGGGTCTCAGCTGACCTAACTGAACTATGCAAGTCCAGGGACCTTGTGTGGGCACACTTCAAATCCTCCCAATCCCTGGCTGACCTCCAGTCTTACAGGGCACTCAGGATCACCTGCACAAAGGCTGTTCACAATGCTAAGGCCCTCTACTTCAAGACCAACCTCCAATCTAATCTCTCCTCACCCTCTAAATTTTGAAAGATTATCCACTCACTGTTCAATCCCCCTGCCCAGTTCACTCCTCCCATCCTCCTGGTGAATGACTCAATGGTCTCTGGTCTCACTGGTCTTCCATAGCAGTACGTTTTAACAAGTTCTTCATCATCTGTGCTCTATCCTATCACCCTCCTCTAGACACTACTATCCCACCCCTGCCCCAACCATCCATAGACTTCCACTTCCCACCTGTCTCCCCCCAGGAAGCCTACCTAGCCTTATGTCTCTCAACTCCTCCAAGTCCAGTCCTGATGGTCTGGACACCAAGCTCCTATAAATCTCTGCTTCAGCCATTGCCTTCACTCTCGCTCACATTCTGAACCTATCCTTTCCCTTGGTGCTGTTCCTCAGGCCTATAAATTTGTTAAGGTTCTCCTTCTGCATAAAGGGGGTAGAACCTACACCCCGGCAAATACAGGCTGATATCACTCCTCCTCTCTCTTGCTAAACTCCAAGAATCTGTCATCTACTCTAGGCTTGCTGACTTTCTTACCTCCTCAAACCTCTTCTCTCCATTTCAGTATGGATTTAGGAAGAACCACTCCACCATGTCATTCCTGCTCCTCTGTGTAACGGATGCTATCCTTACTGGAATGGTTCAGGGACACATAACTGCAGCCATCTTCATTGACTTAGCCAAGATCTTCGACTCTGTGTCCCACCCTCTCTTACTGAACAAGCTATACTCATCTGGTTTATCTGCATACACTGTAGTCTGGCTCCGACTGTACCTCACAGACTGCCAGCAGTCTGTTTAGGTGGGTGGAGTCCTGTCACCCCCCCAGTCCTGGCTGGGGTCCCACAGGGCTCCATCCTTAGCCCAATCCTTTTTTCTACCTTCCTGAATGACCTCCCCTTAGCTTGTGTCACCTCACATATCCACATGTATGCGGATGACATGGTCATCTATTCCTCCATCCCCTCAACCACAGCTGAGGAGGTCCCTCTACAGCTTGACTTCCACAACATCCAATGCTGGTTCCAGACAAATCAGCTCAAGGCAAACACTAAGGAGCCTGGGCCTGTGACCTTCAGCACCAGCCAGAAATTATTAAGGCTCTTGTCTTACCCTGTCTTCTCCACTTTGGGTGGCATCCCTATTGACACTGTCCCTGCCTTCAAATACTTTGGGGTCTGGCTTGATAGCAAGTGTGATTTCTATGACCATATTAATGCTATCCATACCAAACTTCACCAGAAGCTAGGCGCCTTGTACTGCAACCAGAGCTTCCTCTCCCTCTAGGTCCACCAGGAGATGGTTACAAAAATGATCCTCCTGGTGTTTGATTATGCAGACGTGGTCTATGGTACTGCTCCTGCCTCTTCTCTAGCCAGACTGGACACCCTTTGCAATGCCTTCTGTCACCATCTCCCCACCCCGCACTGACCACTGTTTGCTTTATTCTTCTTCCCTTTTCATCCTCCCTCTACCTCAACGTCACCTGTCCCACTGCACCTCCTTTATTGCCAAATGCTGGTTTGCCACCATCCCACCTTACCTTTCCTCACTCCTCTTCCCTGCTCACTCCTCCTCTTACTCTCTGTGCACCAGAGGCTCCAGAACCTTTGCCATTCCTCACCATCACTCATGTAATGGGCAAGCTGCCTTTTCCCACCATCTCTCTTCTCGCTGGAACTGGCTCCCCTCTTCCTTTCACCTATTCCCATTCCTCCTTGCCTTCAGACATTTGCTAAGATCTACTCCTGCCCCCTCTGCTCCTGTCACCCCATCTCATAAATTCTTTCTCCTCTACCCCTTTGTAGCTTCTCTCGCTCCTCTGCCTACATCCTATTACTTACCTACGTGGGTCTGCTGTTCTCCCAGCTCCCTGCCTGCACTTTCAATAAATGAGTGCTACATGTGACAGCTCTACTGCACACACTGTTCACTGTTTCTCACTATGGTGCTACTATAATTGGTTTCTATGCATTGCAGTGATTGGTCACTCCATTCTGGCTTTACTGACTGGGAAATTTATTGTTTTGGTAGCTGCCTTCTGAATGCCCCTCTGTTCTTTATTGTATTGTAACTCCACTTCCCCTCCCCCCTGGGTCGCACCTGGAAATGAGTCTTGGCTCAGTGTGCCTTTTCTGGTTATCAAATCTGAAGTAAATAAATAAATAAACTTTCTGACCGAAGTTAACTCAGCAAATCAAGCCATGCCCGAATTACACATTGTATCGGTGACTCCCAATAACTTTTCACTTGAAGTCCCTGAAACTTTCAAGTTTTTAAAAGGCCCTGTATTTTTTAAGGCTGGGGTAGATGGGAACTCAACAGTGTTTGAGGTTCCACTGGCACCAAATGTCACAGAGGAGTTGAAGCAAGCTCGCCAGAAGGAGCCTGCACCACTGCATTCTGTTTCAGACACAGGACAAATTCCTCAACAGAAGCAGCCAGGTCTTGGAGCTTCAGTGGAAGCTGTGACTCATTGTCAAAAGGATTGTGATGATACTCTGAACAATGTTTCAAGTTAAGGCCAGAGGGCCATTACTACACAGTGTTTAAGTGAAATGCTTCATACTGTGAGGACTACAAAAGGTGGACCCCCAACAGGCCTAAATTCACCTAAACCTAGCACCTCAAAAGAGTCATCTGGTTTCCACACCTCACCCCCAAGAAAACAGGGGGTATTAAGACTTCTTTAAGATGACTCCAGAGCCTGCTAGGTAAAGGAATGCTGTCTACATACGCTATAAAGGAGGTATAGAGGACAAAATGGACCATATATTCATGGCATGCACCCTCCGTAAGGCAAAAATGGTTTTATTTGCTTCAGAGATTTTCATCTTGATCCACTAAGTACATACTGTACTTTGATGTTAGTTTTAAATCTCTGACAGGTCTAGCCTGTTTTTAAAAATTATACCCCAGCCTTAAGGATACTCCTGTGTGGACCCCTGTTTTTGCTGTTCTGCTCACAAAGCTTGTGGTTAAAACAGTTACAGTTTTGTTTAAGAACAAAAGGGTGAGTACAGTAGACATACTATACTGGCTGAAACAAAGGTGTACAGTTATTGAAAATCCAGACCCCATCATTGACTCTGAGTACATATCGATGAGATGGGTGGATTAAGGACTGATTACTGCATTTGGATAGTGTTATAGACCATCTCCCAAACTGTTTTTTTCTTGGAAGGTACAGAATAGTCCTTTTTAATCAGGGTCAACTAAAGGCCTATTTTAGGTGTGGTTCCACTTTGCACCTGAGTAATGCCTGTAAGTAGCTGAAATGTGTCATATGTTCTCAACTAGGTCATCTAAGCACAGTGTACAAGAAGCATGACATGTAATTTGTGTGACGAGTCAGACCACTCATACAGGGCCTGCCCCATGGCAGCACACAATAAAAAAGACCTGCTGGACCAGACAGAACATGATTTTTGTGTAAACCGGGCTTAGCATGAGAGACCCTGAAAGGAAGGTTCACAGTCCACAGAATGTTAACTCACAGAGCAACATGAAAATGATGCAACAGAGGAGCCACAGTTCTCATCTCAAACATAAGCACCTGCCCACCATGAAGAAAAAATGGATACAAGACAGCCTCCCCATGATGACAGACTATCAGAGAATCTGGTGATTTTAGAGAAGCAGAATCCTCAAGACACATCTGGCACTCAAATCTCTGAAACAACTGCTGCTATAGAAGGACCTCATGTAACACCCGCCTCATCCATGTCTTCTGGAACAGTATCAAGAATCAAGGGACACAGACATAGCGAACACTATTTGTGATGTGACTATCTCAATGCCACCCCCCTCTACCCCGGTCACAGAAACCTTACAAGTGGTAACCAGAAGAAGGAAAACAAGAGGTCCACAAAAATCTAAAATCACCAAAAGGGAAGATATTCCATTTTACAATAAATATGGGATTCTGAGGAAGAGAAAAGATTGGAGCAAAACTGAGGATGATTCAGATGGTTCTTCTATTACTTCCTCATAGCATGACCCCTGTTCAGACAATGAAGCAGTAACCTCAGATGCAGAAACGTCCAAGAAAAGGAAGTCAAAAGCAAAAGGAGGGGGGATCAAATTTAAGTGATGTGGGTTATTGTCTTATTTTGTTCTTCATTTTTTTCTTGATGGGAGGGTTAGTCCACAATTTTAAGGCGACACCCTAAATGTCAATAGTATGAAAAACTCCAGAAGACTTATGACAACTATCTTTCCCCAGTGAATCCCACTGTGACATAGTCTTTGTCCAAGACACTAGACTTCACACATATGGGGAACTTGGCAAAGCTCAATTGCTGTGGTCAGCAGTACCTTCTTTTTGGTCCTCAGAAGAAGACAGGTGCTCAAGAGCGGGCATTTGTTTTGCTAACCTAAACTTAACTCTGACCCAACTGGTAGACATTGTTCCCAGGAGGGCCCTCTTTTTAAATGTCACTGTTTTTGAAACCCACCTCCATCTGGTTATTCTGTATGTCCTGCAGACAAAAGCTGAAAGGATCAACCTTTTTAAACTGGTACAGCATTTTTTGTACTCTTCACAGGGTGTCATACTCAGTAAAGATTTTGATTGTGGACTAACCCTCACTTGATAGAGGTACCCATACTGCAAAACTCTTGAGTGATTTCCATAGTCTGAAAGAAACTGTTGAGAAAGCCAGTTTAATTGATGCAGCCTGTGTGTCTTGAGGCAAGGGGACACACACTTTCTATAAGGAGAAATTATCCAGCCATATTGACTTCATTGCTGGCTCCCAATGGTTTTATTGTACAGGAACCCAGATGGTACCTATAGAAACCTCAGACTACGGGATGTTGCTAACAAACTTTGAAACTAATTCAAAAGACCCTTTTGACCCTGTTTTTTTGGAGATTAAATATCTCCCTTCTAGAAATTGAAGTGGTCAGTTGGAAGCCAGAGTATTTAATTGTAAAAAGTTCACATTTATACTATCTGAGTCTCTTATAGAACGGTTAGAAGACGTTAAACTAAAATTACAAGCCTTCTTCAAATTTCAAGGAAATAAACCTAGCAAATGAAAAACACATTTGATATTTAACCCTTCAACAGCAGTTTCACAGACTGGTGACTTTAACTGAAAGGACAGGGCAAATGTTTCCTCCCAACTTTCTATTATTAGAGGTGAGATGACCACTTTACAGTACCACTGTATATCCTCTCTGTTAATTGAGCAAAAATAGAATATGAAAGGTAAACAGTATCAGGCATATATATTTAATGATTGCAGATCCAGGACTAAAGACCAGACTTCTTTGGCCATTCAGGACTTAGATGGCACTTTACTGACTGATACTCAGGAATAATTGACTATTTAGGCCACTACATGGAACTAAAATTTGTGATTCTAGCTCCCATGGAAGTCCCTTGTAAGCAATTCCTCAGCAGCCTCCAAATTCTAGCTCTCTTGAATGACCAAATAGATCTTGTGAAAGCAGGTATTGCACCACCAAAAATCTTGGATGCCATTTCATCACTCTTCTCTGGTTTGGCCCCTGCATCAGAAGGTCTTCTGGGGGAATTATATCACCAGATATATTTTTTTTTCAAACTGAACTGGCCCAGTTTTTTAACTACATGTTGGTAGTAGTTAATTTGGGTTCTATTCTTAGACAAGGAACCTTGATTTTCTTATACAAAAAAGGACTGGTCTGGTATCATTAATTGGAGGCCAAGAAGTTTCTTGAATACAGATTTAAATATTTTTACTATAATCTCGACCTCCAGACTGTCACAGGTTGCCTGCTTTTTGACTGATTCATCACAGTCTTGCAGTATTCCTAAGAGACAGATACAGGATAACCTCCACATGCTGTGGGAGGTACTGGAATATAAGAATAAGGGACCTATCTCGGGCCTTCTCCTGGTACTGGACCAGGAGAAGGTCTTTGACTGTTTCCCAAGATTTCCTTTATTCTGTTTTACATCAGTATGGGCTCCTAGATAGTTTCATAGGTTGGATAAAGTTGTTCTACTCTACAGCGTTGATCTCCCCAGTACTACAGGAGTGGCCTGAGCAGGTGATCCTAATAACAAGAGAAGGAAGGCAAGGAAGCCCACTAAATCCATTATTGTATGTGCTTAATTTGGATCCTCTAATTCAGAAAATAAATGGTTCTACAGAAATAACAAAAAAATGCTTGCAATTACGAATGAGGTGATTCTGTAAATTTTGGCTTATACAAATGATATATATCTAATGATTTGAGACATGGAACCCATGCAAGTAACTTCTCAAATTTTAAGAGAATTGTCAGATGTGTCAGAAGCTAAAATAAACCTGAGTAAAATAAAGGAATGGCAATGAGGGCCATGATGTCCATATTGGATACTCGTTGTGACAGGATATCAGGTATTCCTATACTGAAAGAACCTTTAAAAATGTTGGGAGTACAATTTTGAAAAGGTGATATGGGCTGAATAAATTGGGAAACTAAACTAAAACTGGCTGAACATAAATTGAACCAGTGGAATATGTAGTCTATGTCAAAGGCAAATATAGTTCTTCTAATAAAATCTTTTTAGTGCATGTATTTCTTTACATTAGTTTTGTTTTCCCCATAACAAAAAGAATGGGAGGCAAAGATAGATAATATCTTTTACATACCCCTATGGTGGAGTCGGCTTAATCCTGTTACGCATCGTCACACATATAGAAAACTTAAAGAAGGAGGGCTGAGGATGCTGAATCTGCTTTTTTTTCATTGTATGTTTTTATGGTCCATTATAGGACAGTCTAAAAAGTAATGGGCTCCGTTAAGGAGAAGATGGAGCTCCTCAATACTTACTGTGTGGAAGGAGAGGGGAAAAGAGTCCTAAGTAGGTGTGGAATTCTTATTCCTAGTTTTATTAACTCCTGTTTTTCAAAGTTAAGACAATGGAGGTTAACTTTTCCTCAGGTATTTTCTGGCTCAAATAATGATTTGTATGGACATATTATAACCTCTTCTTTAAAAGCCCATCTTCAATTCACCGGGAGGTGTACCCCCTTCTCCCATTACAAAATAATTCATGGATACACAGATATTCAGGAAAATGAAGGACATGGTCTAGCTTTGTACACATGACAAACTCCAGGTCAGGGGGACTCATAAACATAAATGTGAAACAGAATGATACTGTCTTCAGGACTCATGGACAGACCATTGAATCAATGTAGCATTTGTTTTTCACTTGTCCTTACTTTCAAGATGTCTGGAAAGAATTTAGTATTCATTGGAAGTTTTGCAAAACTCACAGATGAAAGCTTGGTCTACTGTCCTTTCCAGGAGTATGCAAATCATGGGACTAGAGTACACTTTTTGTTATAAGGACATGTTTAAAGTGGTGCACCTGGCATGCCAGATACTCATTTTTGTTTCAGCAAAAATTAGCCCCTTTACATTTGCTAATCCTTCGGGCAAGAAATGAAATGATGGTAGTACCTAATAAGGAATTGAAAAAAGTACTGGTACAACAATTTCAATATCTTTAGAGAAATGCACACTGGATATAATCCCTATCTTTGTAATGATATGGAGTTTCATTTCTTTTCATTTAACAGCTGGTGGTGAGGAAACACAAGAGGGAGTAATTTATCTGTCTTTTTCTTCTCATTATTTTCCTTTTCTTGTTATATGATTATTAACTATATATAATTTTATTTCTGTCTAGGTGACAATTTTGTTTCTTTTATGTTTAAACTTGTATATATTTTTTTTATCAATAAAAATACCCCTGCTGTTTTCGAGAAATGTCATGGGATCTTTGACGTCCACTTGAACAACCATCAGAACAGGCAGACAAGACTGTGGTTTAATGACTCATCTGAAAGATGGCACCTTAGGAGTGGAGCAGCCCCTTCATGCTGCACTACAGAGTTAGAGTTAGAATTTTACCCCAAGCTCCTGGTGTGGGGCTAGGACCCGCAATCTTCTGATCTTTCAGCCTCAGAGATTAGTGTGCAACCTTAGCACAACAGTGTAAGTACCCTCCATCAGTACAAGCTTAGCTGTACCTACTACAGAGCAGTAACAGCAATAGCTAAGCTTGTACTGAGAGTGTTCTCTGATGTGCTATAACTATGCACAGATGGATTACAATTATTGTTTAATAAACATTGAAAGGCTTGCCTTTTGTTTGATTTGATGGCTGATAATTCCCCCAACTCATTGAAGTAGCTCAGTTCCCACTCCTCCCTGCCTAGTAGCTTTATTCTGGTTCCCCGTGTTTGCTGTCAGCTACTTTGCTTGCCTTTTTGGCTTTTCCTTGGTCTTTTCCCTAATTCACATTCCACTATTACCCCTTTTTACATGCTTGGTTTCTGTTTCAGAGTCTCCTAGTGTTTACTCAAATTTTTTGTTCTCAATCTGTTGTCTTTCGGTCCCTGCCTGTTTCCCAATGCCCCAGTGCTTGTCAGCGTCATATTTATTCCTCAGTTTCTTGTTCAGGATCCCTGCCTAATTTTCACATCTTTGTTCTCCTGAGTACATACCTTTCTCTGTTGTTGTGTCTGTCTGTGTTTCCTCTACTCATTGTGTGTTCCACCCAGTCGCTGCTCAGTTCAAGTGCAGTCCTGGCAGCATCCCCTTTGATGCATTTCTCTCCTTCAGCATCCTTAGCTGCAATCCCTGCTCTCACACTTCCCCTGTCAGAGTGTAGGTGCTCTACAGTTACAGAATAATCATCTCTTCTGGAAACATCTCAGCAGCTTCAGTTCTGTGCATGAGCACTTCAGCATTGGTGCCTCAATCAAGTTTTTTTCAGTTAGTCAGCATTTGGTCTACAGCCTGCTAACAGCCAACATTTCTACAGGATTGTGAACTGCACTTTGTCTTCAGTCTACTAACAGCCAGCATTTTTTACCATATTAACCCTCCTCCCTCCCTCCTGCCCCCACCACCCACTGTCCTCCATTTATGGACTTGGACTTGATTTTGACAATAATTTAGGGATTGTTACTGGGTGTTTGGGGTGATGCCTGTGAGTGTTTTTTCTTAATTACTTCTACTCTATTCTTCACTAAGTGAGGATACATTAGTTTTTATTTCTGACGTATGATTCTTCCCTTTGTTTAATATTTTTATTTGTATATTACATTTTGGTTTTAAATGATGTTTTTTTTATAAAATCAGGACTTTGTTGATAGCAAAGCACTGATTATATTTGTTCTCATTTGCTTCTATTTATTTATCATTTTTTATATATAAGTAGGGCCAACTGGAGGGATTATAAATGTTGCATTCGCTGTGTTAAGATTATTCTAAAAATGATACATTTTAACTTATTTATTGTGCAAAGTGCAACAGTGTCATTCACGTGCAACAAAGTAAGTTTGAAGTATCTATAATTATAGGTTATATACAGTATTATTATTATTGTTTCTGTATACCACTTATTATTATGGTTAGCACAAGGAGTAGTAAAAATAAGACACTAGCCCAAGAAAAGTCCTTATCATTATAAAAAGTAAAAAAAAGGACTGGGGGAAATAAGGTTAAAACAATTCCACTGAAAACGGTATGTTACAAGGGAGTAAGGAGGTGGATCCAGCTCAGCTTACAATCACTGAGTTCTAGGACTGTCCAATTTCCACTCCCACAGCCCCCTCTACACCTATAAAGGAGGATCAAGGGGTGTTTCTTAGGTAAAAAAAAGGGAAAATGAAGTTGACAGAGAACATATCAATAGACCAAAACACTGAAGGAATTTCCCTGTTACCATAAAATTTAAGCTTTGACCTGGATTTTTCTTGCTCCAATTTAATATATTCTTATACTAATGATATACAAAAGTCTCATCCTATTTTTTTTCTCTCCTCAGAGTTCTTCTTTAAATAGACCACTCAATAACTCTCAGGTTTTTCAGTTTCCAACCCCTATGGGTTTGATGCCAGAGAAAGTACCTGTTTCAATACTATTCACACACCAAGTGAATTGGCATCAGAAATACAAGGAGCTTAGTCAATCAATCAATCAACCAAACTTTATTTAACCAGGCATAACACAATTGAGCAGGCTCATTTTCAAGGTGGTCCTGGACATAGACAAATGTATCATAGGCAGGCACAAAACAAGAAAGGAAACACTGTACATATGCAGGGCTAACAAAGGCCTTAATAGTTAGGGCTAACATATTTGAGAGCTAGTTATTGCACACAAAACAACAAACATAATAAATCTAAGGCTAGGGCAGTTCTATTCCACTGGATATTCAAGTATGGGACTTGTGTGAAGGAGGGGTAGGGAGTGTGGCAGTATAGAAGACAGGGGGGTAGGTAGGGTGCGGTTGGTAGGGGGGTTGGGAGAAGAGGATGCTAAAAGTGCTGGAGCTCCATTAACAGGAGAAGGTGGGAGCTGCGAGTTACTTGAGAGTCAGGGGATTCAACAAACGAATAGGGACGCACTGGTTGCCTTTAAGTACTCTGTAATCAGTGCTTTGAATGTGAGGGGACCAGGAAGGGTTGAGAGCTTTAGTGATCTTTGCATAATATTCCAAATGGAAGGAAGGGAGAAGCTGATTGTAGCCAAGCCATGGGATGATCTTACTCTAGGTATTTGAAAGCAGATTAAGGAGAAGCAACTCAGCCCATGCAATCCCTTGACATGCTCAAATAAGCTTGAGATGTATGCTGGTAGCTTATCAGACAAGGCCCTATATATCCAAGGGAAGGCATTTCTTTTCCTCCTTGTAGTGAGAGAGGTCCATCCCAACTCTTGGTACAGCAGGCAGTGATGGCTACAAAAAGGCAGATTAAGAATGAACCTCAAGGCCCAGTGATAAAGAGTGCCAAGTTTATGGAGCATTGAAAAAGGGCAGTTAATACAAAGGAAGTCAACGTAATCCAGTAAAGGCAGGAATGTAGACTGCACTAGTCTCTTTCTGGCTTCAATGGTAAGTAGATGTATAATGCGGTAGAATATACCTAAGCGTTGTCTTAATTTTTTCAAAAGTTTGTTCAGGTGACATAGGAAATTAAGCTTGTTGTCCAGCCAGAATACCAGGTATTTAAAGGTAACAATGGTTTCCAGGGGTTCACCTAATAAGGTTAGAATCTTTAGGTTGCATGTTGGCCCTGAGGTGGCATTCGGAGAGAGGATCATGGCTTTGGTCTTTTTGGCATTAAGCAGTAGCTTGAGCTTCATAAGATTAAGCTGGAGAGAGATAAAATCTCACTGTAAATCTCATGGGTCATGCTTAGGGAGAGTTAGCAGTGTAGAGGACTGTATCATCTGCAAATAAGTGCACTTTAGCTATGCACAGATGTGAATCAAGGTTATTGATGTAGACTGCAAATAATATTGGGCCCAAAATAGAGTCTTGAGGGACACTTCTTGGTAGTATTTTCAGTGGGGACAGTTCTTCCAGAGCTTTGACTCATTGTAGTCTGTTAGTAAGGTAGCTGGTGAACCATTTAATGGCAGAACTGTCAAGACCGATGTTGCTTAATGCATTGAGCATAATGTTGTGATCCACAGTGTCGAACACCTTACTAAGGTCAAGGAAGAGTGCAAACACGTGCTTGTTAGCGTCCAAGGCAATCTGCCAGTCGGTGGTTACTTTAGCAAAGGTGGACACTGTGCTATGTTTGGCTCTGAAGCCCGACTGAGCAGTGTTTAACAGTTTCTGTGAATCCAGGTGCTCCCTGATTTGGGTGTCGATGATTTTTTTCCAATAATTTTGAAATGGAGGATAGTATAGAAATAGGTCAATAGTTGTTCAGGTCGCTAGGGTCCCCAGACTTGAACAAAGGGATGATGTGAGCAGTTTTCCACGGTAAGGGTAACTCACCCTGAGATAGGAAGATGTTGAATAAATGGACAATGGGGGCGGTCAGAAAATAATGGCCTAATTTTAGGAAGGAAGGTTCGATGAGGTCGGCACCAGCACTCTTTTTAGTGTCAAAAAACAGTAGGAGGTTCTCCATTTGCTTAAAGGATATAGGGCAGAAGCTGAAGGGGGAAGCGTAGCTCTGGTTGGTGTTGGTGTTGGGGCTTGTGGCATCAGTGTCATCCCCATGTAGGCTGATCTTACTGAATGGAGAGACGTCAAATGCCAGCCCCGCAGTGGCAAAATGTTCATTGATTTGTTTAAGTATATCCGCACTATGTGAAAGTGGTGTCCCAGACACTAGCTTGGTTGGAGAGAAAGCGTCGGTCATATGACCCTCAACTTCTTTGAGGATACTCCAGAATTTGGCGGCATTGTTTTTGTTGTCTTCCAGGGCTGATTAGAAGAATCTAGCTTTTTCAGTCCTAATTAGTTTGGTGCAGGCATTTTGAGATACACGAAAGGCAAGCCAATCAACATCCAAGTGTGTCTTCCTAGCTCTTTTCCACCAGTAGTCTCTATTTTTGAGGGCTTTCTTTAGGATGGGGAAGAACCATCCAGGAGATCTTTTCTTGGGCTTGATCAGTCTTGGGGGGGCATGTTTGTCTAAAGACCCACTAGGAGGCTATGAAAGATATTAAATGCCCCATTGAGGGAAGAGGCTAGGTAGAAGTCTTGCCATCTGATGTTGCTCAGGTCATTCAGAAAGGCATGCTGGCAAAACTTTTTCAAGCATCTTTTTAGCTTATATTTAGGCATTGATTTTAATTGGGGAGAGTGCCTGATGCAGGCAATGGCACAATGATAACTAAGGTAATTGAAAAACACCCCAGCATGCAAAATGTTTTGGGGTTTGTTAACTAACATGAGATCCAGGAGGGAGCTATGCTCTGGGTTTTTTCTGTTGGGTCTGGTGACTGCAGGGGTCATCTGGGCTAACCCACACATATCACAGAGTTCTTTAAGCTTCTTGGAGCTCTCATCATTCCAATTTAGGCTGAAGTCCCCCATTATAATGCACTCAGAGTTAGTCGTGTCAATTAGACTTTAAAGATGAGGTAGGAGGGCCGTGCTGCCAGAGGGTGGTCGATAACATGCAGCAGTGAAGAGTGCCTTATCATTGGAAAGTGACAGTTTTAAGGCAAGACATTCAAACTCTTTAGCCTTGGAGGTACAATCAATGACTGTCACAGAGAATTTGTTCTTAACATAGATTACAAGCCCCCCCGTTGGTCTATCGCACCGGTAGGTGATGTACCCCGGTATATTGATAGCTTTGTCTGGGGTCAGGGTGTATGCCAGGATTCTGATATCATAAGGAGGTCAGGGGATGTGTGTAATGACCATGTCTGAATCAGGTCAAGCTTCCTGAGTAAACTATATACATTCAGATGGAGGAAGCTGATGCCTTTGTATTGGGGAAGGTCTGCAGGGCTGTTTAAAGAAGCCAGTGGGCCTGGATTTAGCTCAATATTTCTGGAGCAGAGTAGAAGAAGCAAAAGTAGTTTCCTAAGGCAACTTATTATCATGCTGAATAATCGCTTATTATGCCGCTTGGCATGGAGAGGTTTTGAGGAGGCTAGGCAATGGCTACTGGAATGGTTGGTTAAAAATAGGACATAAATAACTGTTTTAACCAGCAGGTTCAAAGGATTTCTACCATATTCTTTAGTCAAAGCCTGATGAAAGCCATGCAGGGCAATGGGGAAGTTGTTCCTGAAGTAGGGAGCCATGTCCCATTATGAGGGTGCAGGACTGGGTGTCCATCATGAGGGGAGCACTGGTCTTGGTGCAGCTGAGCAGCTTGTGTTTGATCTGTTATGTGGATTAGCAAAAAGGTGCAGCTGAGCAAGAGGATGAACTCCCGAGGTGTCATTTGGGATGATATATCCTGCTAAGGGGCAGGTCAGGCATGGATAGCAGAATCTACATAAAAGGAGCTTAAGAGAAGGAGGCATAGCTAGTTAGGGGTGAGGGTTAGTTTTTGGTGGGCCATAATATTTCAGGCCTTAAAAAAATAGTTGCAGACAACTCTACTAATGCAGCAGCTAGAGATAAATTGTCTATAAAACAGAACTGCTCCCTACTGATGTTGCTGAGCCTAATTGGGATCAATCTGTATCTAATGGGATTTCTTCTTTCCCAGGGTATGAAAATTTAATTGATGAGGGAAATTTCATCTCTTCCTCCTCTGTCTCTAAACAAATATTAGACATTATTAAAAACCCTTATTATGCAAATGTAGTTATTCTTGAAAACACGTGGGCTATTAAGGAAGAATTAGTACGTCTTAGATCTGATGTTATTCAAAAGCAAGTCCTGATATCACAGTTAAAAGAGGTGAATACAGGTAACCAATTCTGTGCACAAAATGATTCTGAAAGCAATATAGGGGAACGTTCTAGTCTCAAAGAAAATAAGTGTATACAAGTTAATCTTCCTCCTCCATTGCCAAGAGACAATTCCCTTATATTTGTTGATTCATCAGACATGAAGGCTTACAGAACTAAAAAAACAAAATCAAAACTAGAAAGACTAACAGGAATAAGCCAACTAAGGCTGCTAAAAAAGGAAAGCTATTAAAGTTAAAAATAAAGGAATTTCCATAGGTCAATTAACAGATTTTGCTCCCAGCCATGATACCTGGGCTTCTTCTCTCCCCTGATCTATCAGAGAAACTGAACCTCAGGGACAGACAATAATCCTAAAGTATCTTCCTGAACAGTGCAATCTACATTAGAAACAAGAAATTAAGCTATCAATAGATCTACCCTACAACCTAAGAGTGGTGCAAACAATTACTCTTTGATTTGTTTTTGGCCCAGATAGTAATAGAGATAATACTGAAATACTGGTTGAAATCTATGGTATCAAGAGACTGGAAGCAGAAACACCAGAGAAGTTGAGAAATTGGGTCTGCTATCTCTTTCATATTTCTGCCAAAATAGAGGAAATATTTGCTAGGCATCCTCCAAATCTTCAATTTGCTGATTGCCTACTTATGTAGTTTGATTCTCAAGATTCAGCGACACAGAATTGGTCTCAAAGGTTCATATTAAAATCAAGTGGCATTAATATCCTCCCCCCACAAAAAGTCCCAAAGTATTTTGAAGAGCAATTGTCTTATGACTTCAATAGGGAAAGACAAGCTGATAGAAACAGGGCTAATAGAGCTGTACTAAACAAATACAGTATGTTACATCATGAGCAATTTTGGAGAAACAGAACTCTTTTCCTTTTTGGTTGGAAGGTCTTTGCTAAAGAAACAATAGGAAAAATAAAGAAGGACATAGCAGCATTTCTTTCTCATAGCCTTGAAGCTGATTTGGGAGAGGATGCAATTGAATGGATTATACTACATGAAGGTGCTTCTGATAGTCCCCAGATAGATGTTATCTTTAGGAATTCCCAACTAGCAGCTTAAAATTTTAGCAACCTCTTCCATCCTTGATAGTCTTGGTATCTTTTTGACAGATATGAATAATTTGGAGAGGGATTGTAATCCAAATAATCCAGGTGCATGCAGAGTGGAGTCTAACTGCACTACTGAAAACAACTTAGAATCTCTCACTTGTAAACATTTTGAGATTCCACTCTGTAACAGGTTTTCCTTATTGCAGGAACTTCCTGTCAATTGACCAGAACCTCATCAAACTGTAGCTTAACAGGTATTAACTAATTATCCAAATTGCTTAAGTATTCTTCTTGGAACATTGAAGGACCAGTTGCCAAATTGGCAGATCATGAGGTTTATAATTTCCTCACTTCTTATGATAGTTTGTGTCTTCAAGAAACATGGTGGCATGATGTCATCCCTCCCATGATACCTGGCTGCTCTCCTTACATTATGCTCGTTATAACAACAAAAATATTTGGCAGGTACCAAGCTGGTTTGGCCATTTTTTTCTTAGAACCTCCTTGGACTTCCTGATTTCTGAAATCAGCTATAATCAGTCCTCTATACTAATACTTAAATTAGAGACTAACAATATCAAAATCATTTTAGTTAATGTATATATATACCCCCTAGAACTAGAAAAAAATTATCATTCTCTTATTTGGCAAAATCTAGCAGAGATATTTTAAGAACTGATGTCCAAGTTTGAAAATTATTCCATTATAACTATTGGTGATTTTAATGTTAGGACCCATAGACTGACAGGTTCTAATGAATTTGAGGATGAGTTAGATCTAAGGCTTAATCTGATAAATCCAGAAATAAATATAGGGAGGAAGTCTAAGGATACTAAATTTAATCAACAAGATCAATTGCTTAATGAAATAATGACCAACTCAGACTTTTTTCTTGTGAATGGCAGTACTCAGGGAAATTTAGAGGGAGCATTTACCTTTATGGGCCCTATGGTGGTTTTGACCATAGATCTGGCATGGATTAACCAATGTGCTCTGGAAAACCTGCTAGATTTTAAAGTTCTGGATCGGTCTGCTCAGCATGTTCACCAATCCTTCATTATTTTTTATTGCCCAAATCTCAATGGGAAAATGGATTCTGGGTTTCCTATTGAGAACACATTAGAGGTAATAATACTAAGAAATTAAGATGGCAAAACGATGTGATCAACACATTCTCCATGACACTTACCTCAGACTCTGTATCTACCCTGAGATTGGAAATAGCCTCTAGTACAGATAAAGATAACACCAGTGCTATTGATACATGGTTGGAAATCAATAACTTCTTAAAACCATTATTCAGAATGAACAAGACAAATAGAGTCACTAAACAGACTTGGTTTAATCCTTAGCCTGTTGACAGAATTAGAATGCATAGTAATTCTGGACTAATAGATCAGTCCACAGCACAGCAAGGGTTAATTCAAAATGTAGGACATCTAAATTAAGGATAAACAGACTTGTGAGCTATATTAAGAAGCAAAGGACAAAAGAGACTCTCAGGTGCTTAAACAAATACAGGAAAGATTATAAAAACTTCTTGGGATAGACAAAGAGAAGTATTGGACCAGGATGTGAAATAAATTAAAAAAGTCAGTGTTGGAGCAAGATATCAAAACATTTTAGATACTGGTCAGTCTCGGCTACAATTAATATGTATGGGACAGACATATGAGAATACTAGTAAATAGAAAGGGGGGATGTCGCTGGAGACCAATTAGGGTCTGCTGGGACAGAATAGGCTGGGGAAAAAACTGGACAGATGGAGTGGGCCAAGCAGTAGTGCTGTGCAGAATGTTATATTCTGGTAGAAGGAAATTTCACAGAATTTTCAAAATTTCACAAAATTTTGCCAGAAACGGAATGCCAGAATTCCACAGCAGAAAAATGCAGAATTTGTTTTTCCGCATCATTTCTACAGAATTGTATTCTGTGGATTCCAATGTTTTCTGCAGAAATATTTGTGGAATGATTTTCCATGGAAGAAATGCTGTTCTGTGGGTTATTATTTCACAGATCTCAATATTTTTTGTGAAAATGGCTGTGTAATGATTTTCCTTGGAAAAAATGCTGTTCCACAGAATACAGCAGGTGGAATTCTGCAGAAAAACCAGCAAAATTCCAGCATAATATTCCACTGGCAGAATGGTCATTCTGTGCTAATTTCAATGGTGGAATTCCACATTCCACACAACATTACCAAGGGTCTTTTTCTGCAGACAACTTCTATGTTTCTATGTAAATCTCTCAAGCTGAGTCAAAAAGCCCAGAAAAGTCCCAAGCTGAGTCAAAATACACAGATCCCTGTTGTCTAGTGAATGCTGAGTGTTGCTAAGTTATCCTAAGGGACTTGAAGGCTACATATTTGATGTTCTTAGTTTATGCTTGTTGCTCTCTTGTGGCACTTACAATACCTGTGTTTTTTTATTATGGAACTTACAACCAAATAAAAGACTGCTTCCATTTATGCTACAGACTAGCTCCTAATTACAATAAACATTACATTTAGTACTGACCTACAGCACTGTAAATGGTGAACCCCCACATGTCAATCACAAAGGAGATACCAGACACATAGGAAATACTATTTTACAGAAAGGGTGGTGAAGCCATGGAACAAGCTGCTAGTTGATGTGGTGGGTGCAAAAACAGTTAGTAGTTTTTAGCATGGCTGGGACAGAATAAAGGGTACAGTGGTTGCTCAATGCATCAGAATTGGGGAAAATAATGGGGGAGTCGGGAGGGCTAGGCCTCTGAAGAATAGTAGGCCCCAGGGCTAAACAGGGAACTCAGGCAGTCTGGACTGACCTTTGGTCTTTTTGTGCCATCCTTGTCTATGTTTCTATGTTTTGGTATCATCCTAATGTGATAATCGGTATTTGCTTTACAGTATATTGCTCCTACAGTATTGCTCATGCATCAGTTGCAGTTGGTTGCATTTGTAAAAGTTATAAAAAATATAAGTAAAATTAGTAAACTGATGGCAGGATCAAGGAAAACAATCCTCAGCAAGAGTAATTAAATTAAAGGTCCACTCTGTTGCAACACATTGAATGCAGCTGTCATAAGGGAAGAAAAATAAATAAAGTTAAATCAAGAAGTATGAGAAAAGCTGCACTCTTTAATCATACCAATGATCATGCCATCTTAATTCATTTACTGTTAGATATTGTTAACATTTAACATCTGGGAGTTTATTAAATGACTTCCCACAAGCTCATAACTTGTCCCTCCTTTCAGTTTAAGAAACAAATTATCATGACCTCTAGTTGCATGATCAATGTGGAAAAAATAGTTGCGAAAAGATGTAGAATCCACTCATTCTCTTAGGCACAAAATTAAACAGTTCAAATGCCCTTTCATAATAAAAAAACAGCTATGAACAAATGGTGTTCCATCTGCATTCTGACTGACTCAGAGATATGCACAAATTTCACTGCAAAAGTACAATCTTGTCATCAATGCTGGTGGACATTTGATGCTAACTACAAATACTTCATCATTTTGTAACAAAATCATTTTTTATCTATCCCCTCCAGCCACTGCTTCACCTGTCTTTTTATGCTATCAGGCTGCCTGCTGCTTTTATTCTCCCTCACAGTACTCTGTACCCCCGAGACACCAATCCAGACCCCTCATCCTCCAGATCTCTGCAGCAGTTGACTCAGGCCTTAGTTCCTAGCCTAGTCGGGACTATGATTCAGTGAATGAGGATGGAGAGGAAGGGTCCTGGGGATGTTCTCAGACTATAACGTGGGGGGGGGGAGAAGAGTTTTGGTCAGTACCTAAGTAAGCAAGGTATTTTACCCAGTTTGCTCAGGCCTTCTCACCACTCCTGATTGAAGGCCATCTGTCACATTACTCTTGTAGGAGAGGGGGCACTCAACATTTCCTGGTCATCCGTGATATCAATGCTATGCCACTTCCCGCCATACAGTAGGTGCTGCTAACAGAGTGGGGCACATGCTGCCTCCAATGGATATGGAGAACCCTGCCTCTGCAGCATGCCTGAGATTCCTGAGTCCTGGATTATGGGAGTCAGCCCCAGATAATATGTTACCACCAACTTCACTGGACCAGATGAAACAATCCTTTTTTTAAATAAAATGTTCACATTCAAATTGCTCATAGGTGGGATGAGACTGACTATTCACCAAGTCCAGCTACCTGTTATCATAGCAGGTAAATCCAGGAATACCATTCACCTATAAAAAGGTACAGTAGCCAGTTTGGCTGAACACAGTGCACACCATTTGCCCAGTGTATGTCTTTTGGTAATATGTTCCAAACCCCTATTAACCTCTGTATAAAAAATAGGTCACCTCCCATCTTTTTGGGACACTTCTGCACTTATGCTTACAGAGTGCCTCCATTGTCAGGACCCATGAGCTCCTGTGAACAGCCACTCCCAACTAACTTTGTGATACCTTTCTTATCTTTAAACATCATAATTAAAACAATTTTTCATTCTCATTTGTTACAGTGGACATTCCCAGCTCTGTCATTTTCTTCCGAAAGTTTAAATTCTCCTAGTCTCTGGTCAGCCTCATGTTGCACTCCCACCACACTACCACCAACAACAACACCTCTATGTCTCTTCAGCATTGCAGTACCAAGAAATGTGATCTGACCAGTGCCTTATGAAGTGACATTATTACCCTTTTCCCTGCTGCTGATTTTAGTTTTGATAAAGTGAAAAATTCTATTTACCCTTCAAATCACAGTCAAGCAGTATTTTGTGAGTGGAAAGAATCTATGATGATTCCCATCCCCTTTTGTGATCCATCCTTGAGCCTTTAGGACTAGTCAATGTCATTTTTCTTCAAGTTGCATAAGCTTGCAGTTGTCTAAATTAAATCCATTATCCACTCATTCATGCAGCAACTGCAAATAATGCATACAAATTCCTTTACATTTAAAGCCTTCCATTATGCTGATGTGAGTTTCCTGGCCAGTTTAGTGTTGTCTGCAAACTTCAGCAATAAACTGTTGCTCTTACTTCAGGTCATTTATTATTTAGAGACTGTGACCACCAGGATAGCCTGATGATATAAGGCATCTCATTTTCACTGGGGTCCCTGGGTGACAGCAGGAAAGAAACAACACATACAGTATGCCGGAACTGGTGATGCACACCTGATGGGGGAGGAGGTGAGGGAGGGGAGATCAGTGAAGGATGCATTGACCAGGTGCTGATCTTTGAGCAGACTAGACAGACCTTTGGGCCTACTCTGCTGGCATCTTAGTATGTTAGTATGCAGTTTGACAGATAACATTAATATTTTGTGCCAACGGCAAAAAATACATATATTGTTATAACATGGAATAACATGTGTATGAGGTAGCAGATGTTAGGCTACCATAAGTCCTTGAAATTAGTACAAGGTTCTTTGAGGTAGACAATGATTTGCATTTTTGAAGGTGCGCACGGTGGAGATCTTTTTTAGGTGACTAAAAAGTTTGTTCAAAGTGTGTGGAGTTCTAAATGTAAATGAAAGCCTGCCAGTATCTTTGATTGTTTTGTGGACTATATAGCAGATTGATATCAGGGTTATAATTTTACAAGGTCACTGATTTATGGTGCTAAAAGTAATACAATTCTGTTTTCAAGACTTGAAATTCCAGGAACTACACTGGAGATTGTAAATCTAATGTTTGGATTTTACCAGGATTCCTCATTCTTTTAGTATGTATATAAACAATCATAAATAATCAAAATAAAAAAAAGCTTATTATGCACATTATTAAGTAAAGCAAACTGAAAATAGTACAGGAAGCAATTGTAAGAAAAATACAAGTTCTGTAGATTTTTTGATCTGGTATAAAATGATGAAGTCCGTGAAATTATTTGATTTTACTGGTGTGCAGACAGTACAAATTCTGAAATTCTAAACAAAAACCAATGGCCTTTGTTATAAAAGGTTAAAAAGTACTGCTCCAAGAACTGACTCTGGTGTCACTCTACTGGGCAGCATTTTTTGACAGGATTTCCCCATCGAACCATTTCTCTATAGCCTCTATTGTTCATACAGTTAGTTATCCTCAACAGTAAATTACCATCAACCCCAGTATAGTTATTTTGTGTGCAAGTCTTTTGTGTGGTACTTTATCTATGCCTTGCAAAAGCCCAGATATATATTACTAGTTCATACCCTCACCCATCCATTAAAGAACTAGATTAGGCTAATTTGATATGATCTTCCTTTTCTGAAACGGGATAATTAAAGCAGCAGTGCAATAAACAGCCCTCCCCTCAAAAAATGGTTATTTTTTACCTGCCTGTTCAATTTGTTAATATTTCCAGTCACTGTTTGTGTACTTTTTTTCTGTTTACAGTCAAGATTTCTTATTGTTATGATATAAAGTCTGATATTATTTTGCACTAATTAAATCACCAACCTCCATGTTTCTTTTCTTTTGTTGTGCTCCCACAATGCTTCGAGTTGCCTGCTGTGATTACTGTGCATACTTGCTCCCAGTTTCAAGGCAGGAAGTCATTTGTTTATGGTTCACCAGCTTGCTCTTGCTTCACCCTTCTGCAGTGTAAGTTTCCAAGGTGAAGAATTATATATTGGTTTTTAATACCCATTCTGTCTTTAGCATCCAATTTTTATTGGTTTTCTGTAAATTTGAGTGTAGCTGCAGCCATGTGTTTGAGATGGACCTGACTCAGTTACAAAGCCACAGTTCACTACCAGAGTGGTTTTGTGCCAGAATATGGCCCTATCTATAACAGTAAGGCCATTATACAATGTTTCTTTATTCACGCTCTCATATGGCCTCTATCCTGACTATCTCATTGTTTACCATGGTCATGGAATTCCTTGGTCTCAGTACGGTACAAGCACATTTACTTGGTAGTTTATTTACATTTCCAGGATTCAGAATCACATAGAAAATGATTTTATCATATGGTGTTGTATGATTCAAAATGTTCTATGCATACAATGTGTGTGTTTCTTTACTTACTCAAGATGTCCAATAGTGTTGGAGTTGAATGGCTTGTCATTGCGAATATTTTTTTTCTACAGTATTGTCTATATTTCAGGAGGTATTCTCTGATGTGTAGAGTTTACCAAGCTGTATTTGCTGCATTACAGCTATTTATATCGATGCTACTTGCTTCACTACTGATGTAAGTGTTGTATTTTTTCTGTATTTTTTTGTGTTTACAAATGACTAACTATAACTAATTTTTTATATCATATTTTTCTGCTAAATGCAATCCCTGTCCACAATAGGCACAGGCTACAGTTTTTGTTGTGGAGAGGGCTGCATGGGTTAGAGCATATTGATATGCCACTGTTTGTTGCTTATGCATGAAGGTATGAAAAAGGTGATTGTTTTGGTAGCAGCATTACCCCTACTGAGACAGCTCTTTGTAACTGTAAGCAGACCTTGCTGTTATGCCATATTACTGTGGCAAGCAGCGGCTGTAGCGTGGTGGCAGTTTATCCTGCACCACAAGCTGCAGCTACGGAACATGTGCCAGCAATTTGTATAGTAGTTTTTTTATACAGAATTGCAGTATATCTAGTACATCTACACATGAGAGCTCCAATGTCTGTACTGTGACCAAGCTGAGCAAAATGGTACAGATGCCAAAGTGCCATGGTAGGGAGGGCAAGCTCAGGGTATACATAGCACTTTCACACCTGCCTAGCTGTTTCTAGGCAAGGAAAGTCTGTGTTCTGCTTCGTTAAACACTGTTGTTAAACATGGCTTCTGAGACTCGAACACACAGAAATATATAGTAAACTAAACAGGCACCATAACGGTAAAGCAGACTCAGTTAACCTTTTTAATCAGTACTGGTTTTCTTATAATAAAATGCAACCACACTTACTCAGACAAGCAAGGACTGCTTGTACTGCTAGATGTTGCCAGACAGGACATTTCTGCCATGTTATTGACTATATGATCATGAATGTGCATGGCTCTAACCGTGAGTCATGATGGAAAAAGAGAGATGCACCATGGTACAGCAAACAGCAGGGTAAAATACCATGATGCACTCTGAATCAAGATGCCAAGTCTAGCGAGGGTATATGCAAAATTGGAGGTTACTAAAGATGATAAAAACATCATCTGAAACCTAATGTAGTCAATATCACCATCAATTAAATATAAAAATCATGTTCAACCATTTTAGTGATGATCACAATCATTGCAGTTCCTTGCACTGCTGCTTTAAACATTCCAGGATGTGCTGTTACGGCGTGAGACAACATCTCATGTGGGTTTAGCTACTTGGATTTGCTTAACTTCTCACAAAGTTACAGAGATGTACTGACATCCCACAAAAACAACCCATATTGTTAAGTTTTACTTTTTAAATGGAAAACCTTAAAACATTCAGTAGGGCATACTGCTGTTTCATTTAAACTAAGAAGCAAAACAAAAGGAGTGCTGAGCACCAACTTGCCTTTCTGAAAGCTTATTCAGTGCCTGCTGCTCTGAGTTTGAAAGGAGCAGATACCATTGTTGTTGCTAAGAAACCAAGATACATAGATGTCTTTTTAAACATAACTAATGGTCTTTGTTCCTTATAAAGTACCACTGATATAGGATAATATCTAAGGATATGCACTGAATAGAAGTACCAAACTCAAACAGCATGACTAATTGAGTATTAGGCTGAATATATTAATATGGGCCCCACGCTATCCATCTGATATTCACTATTCAAAGCTCTGTCCCCACCTAGGTGGCCAAGGATAGTCTTGCAGCCATCTCTTGAATCCTTTTTAGATCCTGCCACAGTGGAATCTTGGTGTTTGCTTATGGTAAAAATACAACAGTTGGCCTCCTGTTTATCCGCCAATACCATCTTTACAAACAACCTCTCAACCTAACCCTCACCAAGCCCCCTACCTTATAGTATGGTTTACTCTATAGTACCTGGGACAGAAGAAGGCGAGTGTTCCCATCAAGATCACCCCTCTTGGCTACCCATGCTTGACCTGGGTGGAAAAGGGCATGATCAGTAAGTCTATGTTAGGAGGTTGTAAAAAGGCCCTCCTCCTTCCAACCCACCCAGCTATCTAAGTAGCTAAGCAGAGTGCTGGGAGAGTTACTTCTGCTTAAGGTAACATTCCTGAACACATGTACTTGCTTAGACAATAGTGATCAATCTCATCAATGTACTGTATAACTTGCTTATTCACTATTTCAATCAATCAATTAAGTCTTTATTTAACCAGGTGTTCATCATTGAGCAGAAGCTCATTTGCAAGATGGACCTGGGTGGAGCATGAACAATTGTATATACAGGTCAACACAGGTATTTACAAGGCAATACAGATAATACTGTTTACAGAGAGGAAGAAAAAGAAGTTCATATGTACATAGAATTATACAGCTATTGTACAGATTACAGGGTATTTACATACATAGAAGTGTCTATAGGAAGATAAAGCAGGTTATCTAAGGTTGCAGGAGGAAGTAACGGAAGAAAAAAAAATAAAATAAAAATATACTCCAGGTAGAGGCGAAGGTGGTGGGAAGGAGGGAGGTGGGGGAGGCTAGGAGGGCACAGTGCACAGAAAGGAGTTGGTAAAACAGGATGTAGAGAAGGTGGATGGAGAAAAGGAGTATGTGTGAGCCCCGGGATTGAATGCTATAAAGTACGGGGCATGGTAGGATGTCACAACCCAGGGGTAGTGAGCTCCTATCCGAGGTTGGGAAAGGAAGGATAAGTGGATGGACGGGCCTAGTGTTGATAAGACAGGAGAATAAGAGAGAGAACAATAATTTTGAAAGTACCTTTCTTGCAATTATCTCAAAGCATTTTATAGTCAACAGAGAACTCACAAGGAATAATCTCTAAAGAGGAGCCATGTCTCATCACTGTTGTGTCATCATGTATCATGTGTCACCATGTAGAAAATATGAGGAAAACAAGACGAGAAAGGGATGTGGGGTAAGAAAGGGTGCAAACAAGTAAGGCAAGCCTTCCCTTGGCCATCTCATATGACGGACACAACATCAGCTGTCACAGTTACCCATGTATTGGCACTGGCAACTGCCAGTCCACCTTGAACCACTGTTTTAATTATATCATATAATATATTATCATAGTACTATTTATCACCACTCTAGGGGCCGAATTCTGAAATTGTCTGAGTTCAGCAGAAAAATCACATAGGTAATGCATATACTGTACGTATACAGCAGTGTGTACACCAACCATCTTTGCAATTCTAGAAGTAATGGACATGCACAAATGACAATGGACCACAGTGCAGAGCAATATGAAAAAGCCTGCACAGCAGTAAATAGGCAAACTGGCATACCTCCGATCTCCCAAATGATCCCACCACATATGGTGGTACATCTGTTGCATGAATGCAGAAAGAGCTGAAATTGAATGACTGCATGGTAGATAACATTGTTGGTACCAGTAATGGTGCTGGAATAGGTAGCAGACAACACTTACAGCCAACAGAACAGTCCAGTGGGCAGCCATAAGCATTGTATGGAAGAGCTGGTGTAATTGTATGGCCATGGGCAGCAAACATCATTGCTGAAGAGACTGCTATAGTAGCAACCAAGGTGCACCACCACTACTGCACACTGTATGGCATAGGTGCCCTTTATGGCCATCCAGAATAGAAGGCACAGATATGAAGAAATGTCCAGTAGGCAGTGAATTCTGCTAGTGATAAAATAAATCACAGGCAGCATGGCCTGTACGGCGTAGTGAAGTGTAAGCTGGCAGGGAAGAGATTTTGAACAGACTGGATGGGCACATGGGACATTTTGGCATCATTTTCTATGTCTAGGAGACAGCTGCAGTTTCAGACAGGAACAGGTCCCCCTGGCACATCTGACCTGACACCCATAGAGAAGTCTGTGGCAAACACACTCTTCCAGCAGTCATTTGATTGTGAGGATGATGGAGTGGATGCTATGAATTGTAAACATACTGCACTATGCCAGTCAGAGGGCAGCACATGCTGCAACTGATTACCATCAATAGTATCATGCACATGTACTGGACATTTATATTACAGATCACGATGACCAATGAGAGGCACAGTCAGATGATCATAAGGATGATAACATCCAAAGGCCATCCACAACACACACACACAGA
The DNA here is from genome assembly GCA_016271365.2 of Neoceratodus forsteri. Lineage (NCBI taxonomy): Eukaryota > Metazoa > Chordata > Ceratodontiformes > Ceratodontidae > Neoceratodus > Neoceratodus forsteri. Next base: position 1,643,555,147 of record CM028131.1, on the reverse strand, counting down.
TGTGCTCATCAATACCCATGCTGAGTAAAGACAGCCGCAGTCAGGTGGTATGTAGCATCAATGTTGATCCTTGCAGGAACACTGCAGTGATTCACACATTCAGTTGTTCTGTCTTGTACCCATAGGTGAACAGACAAATGATGACAACTAACAGCTAAGCAATGGTCTAGTGACAACAGCAGCAAGTGGCACACAGGCAAGAATCACAGACACAGAAGCTAGCGTTACACAGAGCAACGTGCCCCCTATGCCTCTGACAGTGCCAACACATAGGCAGACATATGGCAGTGAGCAGAGCACACAGCACATCACTCTGCAGGTGCATGCATCCATCACACAACAGACACAGACCATGACAGGAACTGGCACTGATACACATGACCAAAGGTGGGTCTCTGAAGGCCCAACACTGACAAAGTATGCATACCAAGTCATACTGCTTTCTACTCATGTAACCTGAACTGAGGCATTTGGAGCAGGTGAAGACAAGTCTCAGCAAGGACACCATGTATAGATATAGAGATGCTGTGAAGTTTTAATTCGCTGGCGAAGTTAAGGTGAAATTGCCAAATTCACCTCCATGGATCATTTTGTGAAGTTTTTCCATTTAATAGGGAACTCACCATTGGCAACTTTGTAACTTCTTCTTGAGGTACACAAAGGCAAAGCTGGGTCAAAATTATTTCCACCAACTACTTCTTTGGGTTTTTTATAGGCATAACTCGATCAAATGTTGTTGAATTTGTCTGAAACTTGGTATGGCTGTAATCCAAGAGGAGGTGCATATGAGATGCATTTTCGATGATTATTGGACTTAAATTGTGGATTTGGGTCCATGGTCAAGTTGGGAGGTGATTTTGGGGTGTTGTGCAAACCCTGTAAATGTTTCTAGGGGTATTATGTGTTACTATTGTAGTACACATTCAGATCTTTGTTTGGATGTATAGAGTGTCCCTTAACTCCAAAGACTGGTTGAGTTATGGCTCGTTAAAGTTGCAGTGTTATCCTCTGAGACATTAGGGAGGTAGGGTGTCATGTCTCAGACTCTGTGTTTCCCCATCTCTGAGCCTGAACTATTACCTAGGTCATGGTGCCTCACTTATTTTGAGGGGGGGTGTCACGTGACACATCTCAGACAACACTTAAAACACTTTACACAGACTGTAGACAAACAACAGAAAGATTTCTTGGGGGGGTTAACAAGTCGATACACAAGAGAGATTTAAGGCTGGAATTGGGGGAAGGGGCACCCACGCAAGACTGCACAAGACTTTATAGGACTTTACACTGAAACAAATACCCAGAAATGTTTTCTTTTTTTTTTCTTTTCTTGGTTTCAACACTAAACAATACTCAAATGGGACTATAGGAACTAGGGAGACACACACAAGTGACGACTACACAACACTTTAGTCAAACAACACCAGGTATATTTTTTGTGTGTTTTCAAGAACAACTGTACACAACAGGGATTTCTAGGGGTCAGACTTGGACACACGTAAGGCACTACACATACTCAAAATAAAGCTACTGTACCTCCTAAGCAACAGAAACGGTCATTGAACTAAGTATACTCAGAAACAATTCATTAAAACAAACTTCACTGTCTACACAACTAAACTAGCAATGCACAGAACACAGGAAAAAAAATACTAATTAAAAACAACACTACACAATTAGAGACACTTAGAAGGCAAGCTGCCTTTTACTGTTTCAGTACTGGAGCTGCAGAAACTCCCCTCCCCCAAAGCATACTACAACACTGTCTGCAATGCAGAAACTGAAAGCACTAATTAAAGAAGGCAAATGACCAAGCAACTAATAAATGGTTGATGATCCACAGGCACAAGACCTGGGCACAAGAGACAGCACATCCTTAAAAGAATGATTTTGGGCAACAAACTCTGTAGTTTTAGGGGTTTTAAAAGGTTTTTCTGAACACAGCTCTAAGAACACAACTGACTCAATCTCTTTCATTCACACACTGCACTGAAGTATGCCTCTGTAGGTATCCCAACAACAGAGCTGAGGAACGAGTGAGGGGTGATGAGGGTAGAAGCACTTTTTGCAATCAGGACTCTAGAGCAAGTGCCACTGTGGGTGAGGTGATCAGCTCCCGCTACCTCCTGAACCATTGTTCCCCACTATGGTGCACGGGCAGAGTTGTTTATATATATTTTCAATGTGCAGGGGCACAGCCCCTGGTGATTTGGGGTACGGTGGGTGGAGCCCCCCACTTGACATACTTGCCCATGAACCTTTTCCCCCTGAACTTTCGACAGCCAGTGATCGATGTCTCCAGTGTGGGACATCTCAGACTGGGTGGTTATTGACCGCTATTTTAGCTCTCTCTCTCTCTGTCTCTGTGTAGCTGAATTTCCTATCATGCTCTTTTCTCAAGCTCCTTTCCTTTGACTCTCATTGCCCTCGACAAAATGTCTTCCGCCCTGTTGTGGGTGACTGCCTCTGCATCGAAAAAGAGCCCATGTGACCTCCTTTGCCATGAATTCTTGCTAACTTCACCTTAGGACCATTACTCCTAGGCAAAGTTAGGTGAAGTTGCCATTTTCCACATTAGCGAAAACCACCTTTCCGGTGAAGTGTGACTTCTACTTGAGGATTTTCTGCATTCACGAATTCCACCTTTCAAGTGATGTGCAGTTTTGCCTTGTGGATTAATTTCACAAATTCTGAAAAATTCGCAAACTAATCTGCAAAGGGAAGTTTTCCAACTTCACCCATCACTCACCATGCACAATATGCATGCCATGCACAGGGACATCTCAGCCCTCAGAGGTGATATTAAACGAGTACTACAGTCGAAATTTTCAAAAACATATGTCGTGCGGAGGCTTTTGATTTGTAAATGTAGTCCTAGTGTGTCCCTGCCTTTGTTTGCTATTAGTGTTTTTTTTAACTTGCTTACTTGTTTTATGGGCCCTGGCATCGCCATGTTAGCACTGTTTATTTAAAACCTCCTGTCTTATGTGACAGTGTTGCATCCAGGACCACTGATTCAGTGAGGGAAAACTGCTGTAGCAGCATTCTGCTTTTAGGAGCCCGATATTCTGGCCTCAAATCAATAACTCTAATTCAGTCTTGTTATTTTCTAGGTATGTTTCTAGGTCTACCCAGCAGGAGGAAATGTTTTGTTTTTAAAGCTTTTCATCAGATTTCACAAATCACAATAAGCACGCAAATAGAAATATAGAAACAGAGAATTTGACGGCGGATAAGAACCGCTTGGCCCATCTAGTCTGCTCATTTTCCTTCCTGTTTCATATACCGCTTACCCTCTCTTTCCTGTCACCAGAGTTTCTTTATGTCTATTCTATGCATTTTTGAATTCCCCTACCGTTTTTGTCTCTACAACCTCTGCCGGGAGGCTGTTCCATGGATCCACCTCCCTTTCCATGAAAAAAATACTTTATCATGTTACCCTTAAGTCTACCCCCCTCTATCTTCATATCATGGCCCCTTGTTCTTGAACATCTTTTTTTTTAAAGATGCTACCCTCGTGTACCTTATTTACACCCTTGAGGTATTTGAAAGTCTCTATCATAACCCCCCTCTCTCTCCTCTCAGCCAGGGAATACATATTGAAATCCTCCAGTTTTCCCTCAAAAGACTTTTGGTGCAGCCCCTGTACCATTTTTTTGTCACCCTTTTCTGAACCACTTCTACCCTGTCTATCTCCTTCTGGAGATGCAGCCTCCAGAACTGAACACAGTACTCTAGATGAGATCTCACCAGTGTTCTATACAGTGGCATCACCACCTCCTTCCTTCTGCTGGAGATACCTCTCCCTATGCATCCCAGCATTCCACTGGCACTCCTCACAGCCTCCTCACATTGTTTGGTAACCTTTAAATCATCAGATATGATTACTACCAGGTCTCTTTCCTGTTTGGTAGCCATCAGTACCTCCCCTCCATCATATACTCCTCCCCTGCACTTCTGCACCCCAAGTGCATGATCTTGCACTTCTTTGCACTGAATCTTAGCTGTCACACCCTTGACCACTCCTTAAGCTTGCTTAGGTCCCTTCTCATTTTCTCTACCCCTCCTGGAGTGTCAACCCTGTTGAAGATCTTTGTGTCATCTGCAAAGAGACACACCTTCCCTTCTAGTCCCTCTGCAACATCACTTATGAAGACATTAAAGAGGACTGGTCCAAGCACTGATCCCTGCGGGACCCTGCTGGTCACTCCCATTTTTTTGGATTGAACTCCGTTCACCACCACCCTCTGTGTCCTGTCACTCAACCAACTTTTGACCCAGTTTACTACCCTGGGACCCACTCCCAGGCTGCACAGCTTGTTTATTAGCTTCCTATGTGGGATGGTATTGAAGGCCTTGCTGAAATCCAGGTAGGCCACATTCACTGCCCCTCCCTGATCCACCTCACCCAAGTTGACAATGCAATAATTAGTGAAGACTCTAGCAGTTTTCTTACATAGTGATCCACTCAATTATCCCTCAGGTGTTTGCCAGACTGTAAGTGCAGCCTTTATTAGTGCCCACTGGATAAGGGAAAGTTATTTAGAATCACAGCTCTACTGCTGTAAAATTGACTCTAAACCAGTACTTGCTGAATCTATGGTCCCGGATGTATCACTGTCACATAGGACAAGAGGCACTGTAGGAAAAATAAGAGTGATAAAGAATGCAAACATGGAGATCCCCAAGGGCAATTAAACTAGCAGGCATATTTAGAAAAAAGTAATAGCAAACAAAGGGAAGAACACACTAGGACTACACACACAAATCAAAGCACTCTGCATAACATGTTTTTGGAAATTGTGACTGTAATAGTCCTTTAAGCAAGAATTCAACAACCTATGCAAAATCTTGGACGCCAGCATAATCAACATGGTCACTTCTCTAGAGTGGAATGCTATTGCCACTCCTCCAGCTCCCATAGGTCACACATAGGCACCCCAATACTATCAAGCACACCAGCACAGCCCACAGATGACAGCCGACCTACCAAGGATGCAATGCTAACTCTAATAGGTTATGACCTGATGCCAAGCACATCCTGTGACAGCGACACAGCCTGGTCATGTGGCAGGGGCAGGGTCAATCTCAGCAGTAGGTCCATCCCACCCAAAATACCCACTTGGAAGTCACACTACACACCAAAGCCAGAAAAGCTTACATGACCCAATTCAGCAACCATATACAACACAGTCATTAATGCCAACCTGTCAGTCATAGCTTCTGCTTCACAGCTAACATCCTTCCCAGTCAACTGTTGCTCCTCTGCTGCTGTACACTCATCATGCTGTCATTGCCCACCCATATCCTCTAGCTCCAGTAGGTCACCAGGTAGGATAGTCTCTTCCATTGTGTCAGACTGTGCAGCATAGATCAAACTGCGAAAGTGCAGCACATGTTTCCAGATGTTAGAAGCAGGGTTCCACCAGTCATGTCTACATACCTGGAGCTCATCTTTACTTTTCCAAATGTTCTTTCTACAACACCTCTCGTAAGCCTGTGTGCTTCTTTGTGTGCACATTCTGCCTCTTTCCCAGGGTGTAGGAATGATGTCATCAGGTAGGATCATTGTGTCTAGCCACTGGTTCCTATAATCAAGTGTTGAAGGCATAAGTGCAACAGCACATTGAACATGTGTGGTAGAAACTTGCCACGTGTGTTCATACAAACCAATTATCTGTCCCCATAGGGATCATGTGTCAGCATCATACCAAAGAGATCTGACTGGTCATTTATGTAGGCATCATGACTGGTTCAGGAAACGTGGGGCATTTATTTGTGACACCATTAGTGATCACTCCCCAATATTCTGTATTTGGAAGTACAGAGCACCAAAGATTCCCCCCAGGATACTCACAGTATGTGACTTCTTCAATTTCATGCCAGCAAAATTTAATGACTACCTAAGTAGCCTGGACTGGAGCCTGATTAGGCTCCTCCCGACATTGGACGAAGCCCTTGCCTACTTCCAAAACTCACTCCTCAATGCGGCATCTCTCTTTGCCCCCTTCAAAAAACTTTGTACAAAAGGAGGCTGCCATAAATGGATCTCCCACTCTGTGAAATCTCAGATGAAAAGACGGGACAAGGCTTGGAAGAAATTCCGGCTCTCCCACCTTCCTGCAGACCTGGCTACTTACAAAACCCTACGAAATAAATGTAAGCTAGACATCAAACTTGCCAAAAAGGAGTATGTAACCCACCTACAATGGTCCACACTGGTTAATCCTAAGCTTTTCTGGGCACAAATCAATTAACTGCTTAAGGGCAACTCCAAGGAGGCACAAGGCCAAATTGAGGTACAAGGACAGTGTATCAGTGATTGCCAGCTTATAGCCTCAGCAATAAACCACCACTTCACCAACCTTGATGCATACAAGGTAGGGCTACTAATACCCATGCCTGTATAGATCTTTGATGAATCCACCAATCTGAACAGACCCCAATTTCACCTGAGAATGGTCAAGGTGAGTGAAGTCTGTAAACTTCTGATAGCCCTCAAACACAAAGGCTCTGGTGGCCCAGATGGAATCAGCCCGAGGCTACTCCAAGAAGGTGCACTGTCCCTGGCCAAACCTCTGACCTGGATCATTAACAGGTCTTTAGTTGAAGGGTACACTCCATACCAGTGGAAGGCTGCCAAAGTGGTCCCCGTTTACAAGAGTGGCTCTTGTGAACAAATTGGCAATTACAGGCCCATCTCCCTGCTGTGTACCCTGGCCAAATTGCAAGAAAGGCTAGTTTATGGGCAACTGAGAGACTACCTGGAGATCCACCAAATCCTAGCCCCTTCACAGCATGGCTTTCGGGCAAACCATGGAACAGACACAGCACTCATCAAACTCACAGTGGACCTATTCAGGGCAATGGATGAGGGCATATCGATGGGTGCTATCTTCATAGACCTGTCCAAGGCATTTGACCTTGTGGACCACAACCTTCTTCTTACTAAGCTTCAAGGCATTGGGCTTGATGCCCAGGACCTAAACTGGTTCAAGAGCTACCTCTCAGGCTGCTCCCAGAGGGTCATTTGGAAGGGAGAGCTTTCTGCCCCTTTACCCATCAAGGAGGGTGTGCTTCAGGGCTCAATTCTTGGCCTCCTCCTGTTCTCTCTCTTCACAAATGACCTAAACTGGCACTGTGGGGATAGCTCAGTAGTTCAATATGCAGTTGATACTTTCATCTTCTGAGCCAGGTCCACACCACATGATCTGGGCCCTCTCCTACAAGGGGACCTAAACACACTCGAGGTCTGGCTCACATCAAACAGAATGATCCTCAATGCAGCAAAAAACTAAAGCCTTGCTGTTTGGTCCTAGATCCCTTGGCCAGGATCGGACCAATTCCCTAAAACTTTCTACCCTTGGGGATAAACAAATAGCCGTAGTTGACAACATAAAATACCTAGGGCTAACTATTGACTGGGGTCTCACCTTTAAGCCCCATGTTAACCAGATAACAAGGTCTATCCATGTCAAACTTGGCACCATGTACAGGCTAAAAAAACAACTTATCTCAGAGCATAGAAGAGCAGTCACCTCCAGTGTCCTCCTACCCACATTAACCTATGCTGCCCCGGTAATCCAGGGCATGGCAAAGGGCAAGGTTAGCAGGCTTCAGGTCCTGTACAACAAGGTCACGAGGTTTGCGACAATGTGTCAACCAAGAAGCCACCCCTGCATCTCACTAGCCTAGCTGCAATGGCCTTCTTTCAAGGCTCATCTACAGTATCCCCCTGTTCTGCCATGCATACAAATTGCACAGCCCAGCAGCCCCACCAAGCCTAACAGGAATAATCATGGCTAAGCCTAACCCTCGAATGCTCAGGACCTCGGATCAGTCCCTACTGGCAATCCCCAGAATCAAGACTCACAAGGGAGGCAATTCCTTCACTCTCACAGCCCCTAAACTGTGGAACACTCTCCCACCTCTAGTATAGGAAGCTCCCTTGCTACCAATCTTTCACACTAGGCTTAAGTCCCATTTGCTAGGGACAAGCTCATGCCACTATGAGGGTATAGGATAATCACCCCCAATCCTAATCACAACACCCATCCCTCCCTTTTCTCACCTTAACCTATATTAAATCATGCCTCCTTAAATCCTTAAATCTTTCAAGTGTTGCACTTATGGTCTACGATTTGAATAATTGCCTGTACTGTTATCCTCATTATCTTGTCTACTTCTCATCATCCTGTGTCACCTGATTGTATGTATTGTAATGCTTCTGGATCATTTGATTGTATGTATTGTATTGCTTCTGTTCCCCAGGTCACCCCTGAAAAAGGGACCTTTGGGGCCCAGTGGGCCAACCTGGTCATCAAAAGGCAATAAATAAATAAATAATATATTTGTGATGATGTTGTCAGCTGTACATACAACCTGGATGTTCATACTGTGGAATGTTTTGAGGTTACTGTATACCTCCTCAATGGGTACTGGTGCCACAATGGCAATGTTGGCACAATCAAAGGTAGCAACTATGCTCTAAAAACCTGGTAGAATTATTACTTGGTACCCCTCAGCATCTACTCTGTGTATGGGAACATTATGTAGTCCTTCACATGTTGCAGAAAAGCATCTGTCACAAGGATTATTCAGTGTGACATGGATGGCTAGCAGATACCAGACACAACCCCAGTGATGCTCTGGAATGACCCAAAGGAATGATATACAAGGGCAGGCATTACTGTTGTCTGTATGTCAAAAGCATGTGCACGTCATGTGGGTCTGCTAAGGTGTTCCTCAAGGGGGTCACAGATCTAAGGGTATTAAATAGTAGGGGAGAAGTATACTGATGGACAACAGAAAACATGGACTGTTGTAGCTCCAAAACAGCTATGTCCCACAGCACTGCATAGGTTTCCTGACAGTAATATGTGATGGGAATGGTAACTTGGCCTTGTATTCATGATGTGTGTATTTCTGTGTATTCTAGGATCACAGTGTCTGGGTGGACATTATCATCCTGCAGAGGGAGAAGGGTATAGTCTTGCCACGTGGTACAATAGCTGGAGTACCTGTCCCCAGCAGAAATGGTGTCCATAAGCCATGCCGCAGCCTGAAGCATGATGATGATCAGGCTGCAGGGAATGAGGTATTCTTTGTCTTTGGAAGGAAAACTAGCTAACAGCAGAGCATCCATATGTCTGTGCCAGTATCCCGTTATATGTGCGACTCAAATTGAGCAACTCAATTTGACCACCTATGGGAGTAGCAACCGTAAAACAATAGCAACTGTCAGTAAATAGTGAATTTTAGTGAACAGCAACTTTAATAGTGAGGCAGAGTCAACAAAATAAGGTCATGATGCTTTGTTGGGCAAGGCAGTTCTCAGCTGCTTGTTTGGTGTGGTGGGTATAGTAACTGCCACTGATGCTGGTAAACCTGGATTCAGGACTGGCTATGGGTGTTTTAGTTTTTGTGTTTTTTGGGGGTTAATATTTTATTTTATTTTATGTGGGTCCATTCCCCCGACATTGTTCTCCCCCACTCACAGATTGCCCCCTCATTAGTATAATGTTATAATTATTTGTTGGACCTTGAATGAGTACTTAAACCTTGCATGTTAGCCTCCCTAAACTCAGCAGTTTCACAGTGGAAAAAGATGTGCTGCAGCCTCACATCTCACCATCCTCACATGTGGAACTGTAGTGCTTTGTTGCACTCCATAGTCCATAGCCTCCATCCACTGCATTGAGCAATGTGCCTTGATAACAGCATGTAGATTTACAGCTAAGAATACGATAAGCAGGTATTAACACTGTGCATGTTGGGTTAGGCTCATTTGCATTTTATGTACCAAAAGTGCAGTTTATTGCTTCAGTGCAAAGGTTTCTGCCCTGCTAACTGGCCAGCTTGCTCAGTGTGCTCAGAGTGAGAGGTCACCACTGTGGTTTGGCTCATATAAGGGTTAGGATTTTGCTTTGCCCAGCACTCACAGGCGGTATACTGGAAAACTGTTAGCAGTGCGCAGAGCTTTAGTGAGCATTTTTCAGTATACCACCTGCTGTCTAGCACGTACACTTGCAAAATCACACAGCCCTTGGCGTGTATCTTAGTGCAACATTTGAATATAGGGTCCACAGTGTCTTATATTTCATTGAGCTACTAAAAAAGCTTTTATATTTAAAAAATGTATTTTTGCTATTAAAGCCCTATCATCGATCACTATTAACTATCATACATCTCTGATGTTTTTAAGCAGGAAATAGTTGAAAGGGCACACAGTTATATTTGATAATGGTCTGCTAAAAAAAGGAGAGATTTATAAAATTCTCTGCAAAAGTATGAGTTTTGCTAAAAAAAAGAGCTGATAGCATATATTTTAAGAATGGGTGGGGGATTTATAGTACAGTGTCCTATGTGACACTAGATAACTTGCCTATGTAAGGTTGGCAGGCATATCAATTGTACTCAGTAAGATGGAAGATTGCTTTTAGTTTTGAGTCTGACACGGTCAAACCCATGTAAGTTGCGGTAACATGGTGGTGGTGCTGTTGAATGCTCAAACTAATACATGTTTTTATACATCTTTTTATATGCTTAACAGAAGAATATGGTCATGGGAGAGATTTAGTCAAACAATAAAAATGAGGTAATCCAACATAAAACCAGCAGTTTGGGGTAAACATGTTTCTGTATCTTATTATGCACTCCCTTCCCAACCCTGACATTGAGTTCTGCATTTCATTTTTGTTTTTTGAAAATAATTTATATGGTGGCACATTCCATTTAATATTTACCATTTTAGAGTTTTAGTTTTGTGGCCTTGAGTTAGTCTGGATATCCTTAGTGACCATAAGGATAGGGATCAGTGCCTGTAGCATCCAAGTTCATCTTAGTTGCAAAAATATTATGTAAAACAATGGGTGCCCATTCTTAGTGACAAACTGTGAAGCTAAGTGATTTCTGTGACAGCTTAGTGCCACTATTGACTTTATGGTCCTCATAAGAACTCAAATAAAAATTGTACCCCGTCCTGCAAGATCCCAAAATGTGTGATATCATGCAGGAACAGAGGTGAAGGCCAGCACACTAACGGTTTGCTGCCATGCACAAAATGGTGGTGGCCCCCACAATGCTAACTGAAGCCTGCTCTAGGACCTGTACTAAAGAATGTTTACAGCTAGACCATAAGATGAGGGTGTTGCAGAGCAGAACTCATGCAGAAATGAACCAGCACCGTGTAATCAGCTGCAAAAATCTTTTCATTATTGTAACTCAGTACATAAAAAAACGTGCATACAAACATTTCTAAAAACTCCCGACCAGGTTTCGACCAAAATTGTCTTTCTCGAGGGAGCAGAGCAGAAACCTGAACAGACAGGGCAACAGAAGGAGGTGTATAAGGGAAACACCCACAGAGAAATATAACATGGTGGGGAACAGGGGCTGGGGCTGGGGTACCACTGGACTGCCAGAGCATGAAGAACATGGAGGGCATAGGACTACCAGGACAGTTGGGCAACCGGGGGATGGGTCTTGGGGAGCACAGGCACACTATGGTCATCAAGATACATAGAACACTAGGCTGGTGGGAGAAATTCTGTTGGAATATCCAGTCACAACAGTGTGTGACCAGTTTACAGCATGGTATAGTGTGATGCAACTGGCACTGTGCCATGTTATAATCTGGTCATTTTCATTGACCAGCATGTTAGTGAGTGTAAACTTCATCTTAATCAGGAACATATGGAATACTCATTTACACTATAACATACTGTGCATCTCTGAATGGTAACTGTTTCCATTACAATTTTGTGGTTTGACCTGTGACTTCCCTTCAAGGATGGCTTGTATTAAAAAAAACAAGCTTTTAGCACATTTTAGCAATTATTTTAGTAATGTTCTACGTCATAATGAAACATAAACAAAAAAATCCACTAAGATCATCTGAAATACAATAATGACCCTCTCTGCACAGATATAAACCACAGAGAAATGATACAATAAAAGAACAGCTGGTAAGAAATGGTGTCATTACACAAAAAGACAAAGAGCCTCAGTACAAAAAGACTAAGGCAAGGGTTACCCAAAAAGGGAATTGGCAACAAAGCCAGGTTTCAAAGAAATACTAAAACACATATAACCCCATAATGCAAAGCATCATGGGATATATATGCAAATCATCAATAACATTTAGGCTGGCTCTGCTTTAAAGATCAACTGCAGATATATTACAAACATATTATAAACTTTACTCCTTTTTCCTAACATTAGGACAGCCAGGCCTTATTTATTAAATATGAAATGAAGAAATTGCCAGTTGTCATGTATGGATACTATATTAATGTTCTCCTATTTGATGGTTTCACAGAAAATCTCTCAGACATTTTTAAACCAGTTGATAGAATCTTGGGTGAGTGCTCATTCCACTCAGACAACAATGACATAATTTTCCTCAAAGTCCTGGCAGCTCAGTACACACCCACCCATATATATACACACACACACACACACACACACACACACACACACACACACACACACACACAATAACACACACTGATGTACAACACATCGCAAAATGGCAACAACTCATGTTTACTTTCAATTGTCTGAGGATATTTGCCTATTGAATGTTTTTAAAACAACATTGCAGATAAATACTTAGTTACTTTCACATATTAATCAGTATTTTTTAAGGGACAATACTTTAAAATAAGGAGAAATTGTTAGGGCTTCATACAGGGCAGGAAGAGAATAAAGAAAACAAAAATGTTAATGTTAAGAGCCTGTCATGTTGTTGATGTTTTTTGGGGTGATACTGTGCACCAAGTGCTGATCAGCTTAGGGAAAATGACAGATATTTACTCACGGTGATTTGCTGGAATAATTTGATTAGTACAGGCCACCACCGAGAAAACTGGAAGCAAAGACTGATATTTGAATGTCATAATATGATGTACTGAGCTGCCAGAACCTTGAGAAAATTATGTAACTGTTGCTTGAATGGAATCAGCACTCACTCAAGATTCCATCAGCTGGTCTGAAAATGTCTGAGGGATTTTCTGTGAAACCTTCTAAAAAGACAGGCAGTAAAACAGCACCGGAACATGAGAAATGACTGTTTCTGCACATTACTTGCAATATACACGGAGTGGTTGTTCTCATGGCGCGTAAACAAAATACAGTAAAAGCATTTTACAAACACTGCAATTGATCTTTAAGGAGGAATGCCTGATGTCAGAGGGCCTCTCACACAATCTGCAAGCAGTGAGAACAGAAGGCACAGAGATGTGTGTCATCCTACATAGGACTCATCAGTGTGCTTTGTCTGTATCTCACCACCAGGGAACCGCAAACCAGCCTTAATGTGGTCTTATGGGTTTGGGACACGGTGGTACATGGTAACTACTGTATGTCTGATTTTGTATTTCTTTGAAACCTGGCTTTGTTTCCAGTGCCCTTTTTGGGTAACCCTTGCCTTAGTGCTTTTGTGCTGAGGTTCTTTATCTTTTTAGCTTGTTTTCTTATTTTGGGCTCACCATGACTCAAACTCATAAGACCACATTAAGGCTGGTTTGTTTTCACCTGGGGTGAGATACAGACGAGGCACACTGATGAGTCCTGTGTAGGACAAAACACTTGTCAGTTTCTTCTGTTCTCACCCTTTGTAGATTATGTGAGAGGTCTTTTGGCACCATGCATTCCTGCTTGAAGTAAAACCAGCCTGAATTTCCATGGTGATTTGCACATATATCCCATGATGCTTTCCATTGTGTGAGTATGTGTGATTTTGTATTTCTTTGAAACCTGGCTTTGTTTCCTATGCCCTTTTTGGGTAACCCTTGCCTAAGTGTTTTTGTGCTGAAGTTGTCTTTTTAGCTTGTTTTCTTATTTTGGGCCCAAACATGTAAGATCACATTAGGACTGGTTCGTTTTCCCCTTGGGTGAGACACAGACAAAGCCCACTGATGAGTCCTGTGTAGGACAAAACATGTGCCTGTACCTTGTGGCCTCACCCTTTGCAGATTGTGTGAGAGGCCCGTTGGCACCATGCATTCCTGCTTAAAGCAAAACCAGCCTAAAATATTACAGTGATTTGCATGTGTAGCCCATGATGCCTTGCAAAATGGTTGTATGTGAGATTTTGCATTTCTTTGCTGTACACATACAGCTTAGGAGTTCCATATAATTTCTTTATCTAAAATAATTAGAGCCATGGCTTATATTGTAGGGTAGCTTTTATTAAAATGTTTCACTATGGCCAGTGGCTAGTATTCAAGGATAGCGTGTTTTCAAGGCCAGCTTCGAATCAAAGATATACGTTAGTCACAGAAGCAACTCCTCCCCATGACTTGTGAAAGTCTAATGTGTAGAGCATAAATAAATGATGACTCTACAGGGTGCCACACATTTCAACTGAGAGTAGGACATTGGATGTTCAAATTCAGTTGAGAATATTGCAAAAACTCTGGGAGAGATCATCTTTAATAGTCTGCACAACATACATGAGCCATGTGGATATAGTTTCCAAGAAACAATACACATCAAAATGTGTTGATACATGAAGGAATACATATTAGAAACAAAGAACATGATGACACAAAAAGGCCCAACAGCCAATCCAGTCTGCCCAATATCGATGTATGTCATTCCTTGGAAACTTTATCAATGTGGCTCAGGCATATTACACTTACCCCAAGCTTTCATTTAAAACAAATAAAGAGCAAGAATAGTAGCTTCAAAGTTAGCTATTATCAAAGAAAGTGAGCAGAATTTTCAAAGAACTGAGGCCCGATTCACAAACATTGTTGTTTGGCGCAGCTGCGCCAAGCACTTCACCACAAAATGCACCCAGTTCAAGAAGATTGGGTGCAAGCTTTGCCCACTGGTGCATTGGTTGGATTTCCGCTAACGCTGGCGACCTGGGTCTGGAAGGACCTCGGGTTTCTGAGGGTTTGGCCGGGTGGAAGGATAGAGTGTCCTATGGACTGCTCCTTCTCCAGGGAGGGTTGGGAAGTGCCTGGTGCAAGATGGACCCCTGGTGGAGGCCGGGAGTCATGCAGCTACCGGCACTTGTCTGTAATGGAGGCGGGGCAGACACTGGACGTCATTGCACATCCCTGCCTCCCAGAGAAAAAACAAGACAATGGAGGGGTGGGTCCTCTGTCTACATGAAGCCCTCCCCGGGCTTCAATTAGCCACTGTTGCCGCACTCCCAACCAGTTACTGGTTCTACAGCACTGGAATTAGGGGAACCAGTGCTGCGGTCCCGCCCTCCGGGGGCAAACTGGGAGTGACCGGGAGTATGCAGGGAATTGACGGTTGGTGGGAGCCTGGGGGCTGTGACCAGGGCGGAGTATGATGGAGGACCTGCCAGAAAAAGAGGATTTAAAAAAAAAAATAAGATTGGGTGCATTTGTGACACTTTTCCTGATTTATGGCAGCTTGCACCAAATATGTGGCACAAGCCACGTAAAAAGGGTACCCAAGATTACCACAAGTTAGACCAGAAAAAGATGGTCTAGGTTCCAGCAATTGGCGTACGGGATTGAGAATCCCGATCACTGATCAGGGAATGTCACAATCCCTGTGCGCCACACGTTCAGCACAGCTGGGGCTTGCAGTATTTCCAGATCTTTTGTGACTCGGGCCCCAGCAATTTAGTGGTTTTGTATAATTGAGCCAGAAGTTGTTTTGTAGCTAGACTACATAAAATATGATCTAACTTGTGGCACAATAATGGCAGCGCTTGTCTATGAAAAGGGACCAGTGCTTCATTTTGTGGATGCAGGCCACTGTAAATCCTGGATGCTGTCACAAAAACTCAAGCACCTTTGAAAATAGGGGGCTGGAGTTTGACACAATGGTGTGGACACTGATGGAGCTGAAAATTAGAGATCTGCCAGTGTCCAAGCCTTTTAAAAATCCAGCCCTGTATCTTCAGAAATGTATAACTCTGGAACTGTTAGGGCAAGTAACTTCAGTTTTTTTTAATGAAAGCTTGTAGTCAGACCAACATACCTGAGCCATAATGATGCAGTTTCCATGTATTGATAAATGTCAACTGTATTGGTACATATCAGTATATATCAATACATTTTTCAATATATATCTATTTTATTTGATTTGTTGCCACAATTATCATAAACAAATAAAAATGGCATAGCTTTCCAGTGTGTTGCACCTTTTTAAGTGTGGTGATGTTGTATCACAAAAAAATCCATTTCCCCTTGACCTACCACATAATTAAAGCGTCAAGGTAAATAACAATAAGTCCACGCCGCTCTTGATTAGGGTACGTGTCGCAATGAAACATTCCTGAGAAGTATCTCTGTTTAATGATAGCCATGCACCTTGCTCTATTTGTCCCCAAGCCTTTAAAAGAAATTACAAATTGATGGGCTTCTGGTTTATGTTTACGTCTGTGTGTATGCATTTAAAACTATTTGGAATATTGGTCAGGAAAATCCTTAAGCCTGATTGGCTAAGGTCAGCAGCCACCCAGTCCAGTATCAGGCAGCAGAGACTGGGAAATAATGAGTCCACATCACTGCCTGTCTTTTTACAGGATCACTGTGACCCAAAGAATTTGAAAACTTGTCATGAGCACCATGTTCTTCTCCTCACATAGTGAGTGACTAAGTCCCCCTCCACCCATTTTTTCACTACCATTGCAAGTGAGTTCCCCACTCCCAACTGCAGTCTTAAGCAAAGGAAACTGAATGAAACACAAACTGTTTTTAAGTCTTTAATTATGCCCCTCCTGCTACACACAAAGCAGTTTTTATTTCCCATTTTAGTAAGTGTTATTGGTACCATTGGAACGCTCACTTTACAATCACGGTATGGACTGGTTACCATCAGTTTCCCTGCTCGACCTTGCTTCCCAAACCCAGAACAAACAAAGAAAATAAAACTTTTGTGCTGCTATCTGCTTCTCCTCAAGAGTCGTTCTGACCATGCTCGCTGTAAATGCTAGTCACCAGCTATGCCACTCACCAGCTCTCCTGATCGTGCCAACTACAATCCCTAGACACTGTCCCGGTCCAACTGTGACACTCTTCCAACCATGCTCACTGCAGTCCTGTCACTGACTGCACTTCAAATGGCCACCATAAGACAGTCAAAAAAATACAATCATAAAAACAGTTCTCCACACCTCAACTGATACTGCTGTGAGTGTGTATAAATGTGTGCCTGTGTGTGGGGGAAATGCTACTGGGGGAATGCCCAGAAAAACAGCAGCACTCCTGCTAGTAATTCTACCAGTGGAGGGACTACTTTACTTATAAAATATTTTTTTAATAATATTTTCTTTTTTAAATTGTTTTTAAAAAATGCCAATTTTCTAGGTGAATACCCCATTTTCTAAGTGTGATAATACCCTTCAGAGTGAACGGTATGGGCTATATTGGACATTCCATGGGCTATAAGGCCCTCCTCCTGCAGTGTTAGCCTCGTTACACCCATGGGCAGTCCAGTATAGCCCAGTACTGTCCTCCCTGTTGGGTACTACTGCTTATGAAGCTCACCTATAGCCAGATTAGTTAGGCTCCTTCTTGACAGAAGCACAGATTTACACGTAACTCCATAAAGCAGGTTAACATGCTGTATGAAAATGATCATGAAATAATCTAGGCAGGCTAAGTTTAAGCAGGATTATAAAGTGCCAAAGGGTCTTGCAAACCATCTGAAAAGGCTGAAAACTGCACACCACAGACATGTGTTTCATTCATGTTAGGACTCATCAGTGTGCTATATCTGTGGCCTCAGTCTGGTGCACAGGGTTGATCAAGTGGTTGATCCAAATGGTGGTGTCATGGTGAGGAAACTAATTTAAAGCACGATGATCTCAATGCAGAAGCGGTGAATCAAGGGTTACACTGCTAGAGCTTTGGCTGTGAAGCCAAGTGTTAAAGAAACACCAAATCATACATATCCCTATGATGCAAGTCATCATGGGTAATATATGCAAGTCATCATGGGTCAATTATGCAAGTCATCATGGCAGTTTCATTAAACCACATTCTAAAATAGTGATACACACCTATAATCTCATATTGTCTCATGCACAGTGTGAAAAGTGATGGGCTGGTGATGATGTACCAATGTACAGGAATACATTATATAACATCATAAAATGGATAACAAATGCTTATCTAAGAGTTAGATTCAGCCATGCCAATATACTGGAGCAGGGCTTAAAGAGCAGCTGATGCCTTCAAGAGAACTTTAACAAAACATTATATTTAGACACAGTTTGCTTGCATTTCACATTATTTCTGTGTTTCTCCTCACCATTATTTTTTATTGCGGTCATTAGCATGAAAACAGGATCTCTGCTCCTGAAGAGTTCATCTATTCCTCTTGCTTTCTCCCTACCTGAAATCATAATGCACTGCTTGTGACATCACAGTTACTCCCATGGCAACAGATTGTTATGTCACAACAAGAAGCAGTATAGCGCAGTGGTTTAAGGCTCTGAGTTGCAAATCTGGAGACCTGGGTTTGAATCCCACAGCCCCCACTTGCATGCTGTGTGACCCTGAGCACGTCACTTAACTTCCCTGTGCTCCCAGGTCACACCTGTAAACAAGCTTTCAGCTTAGTGTGTCATTCCTGGTTAAACAATTGAAAAAAAAAACAACAACAGAGGATTATGACATGAAGTAGGGAGTAAGCTATAGAGGCAGATGAACTCTGAGGTATAAAGATCATGTATTTATGCAAATGTCCTCAGTAGTAAATAATGTGCAGGAAAATACATAAAATATATATGGAATGTAAGCTGAATTGAACCTAAATATTATGTTTTTCAATGTTTTCTTTGAGTCATCATCAGCTCTTTAAACTACTGTCAGCCAGTAAGTACCGAACACATACTGCACCTTACTAGCCATCTGCCTGCTTTATTTTCATGCCCACATAAACCGCGGCTATCATGGCATCACTTTGTCAAGTCCTCCACAGGACAATTCAAACCCTACTGTTTCACAACCAAAACTGGCAACAAATTCATAACCCCCCCATTAAAAAAAATGCCCCAGAGCTACTGTGTGAAACATCATTCCAAAACTCTGGCCAACTGCAGTTGCAGTAAAAGACCCTATAAGGCATTTGCAGCTTTTATAGAATGTGGCTTGCCTTTACGTACCTGAATGGACTTTACTGAATTCACCCTCTGTAACTGCTGCCATCAACACCTTTTATAACTGCTGCCTGCCACAGCTTGCCTCTACCCACTCCAACAGAGCCATTTGACACTCAGTGACACTACTCATTTTTTAATAAGACTCTCAGGATTGACCCCCACCCCCCCCACACACACCCACACACACAATTATAGCCTTGCTCTGAACACTCCCACTGACACACATGATGCCCCTGGTGGCCTGATGCTCAGCACAGCTGACGCCTGCTACCAGTATTCTTCCTACAGACCACCTCTTATGTCCTTCCCTTTCACTACATTGCAGATGTAAAATACAGCCCTTTAAGTTTAGTTTGAGTGCCACCTACTGTATGTAGTAAACAGAACTCCACAAACTATTTTCTTTATTTTAATCCTAAAGACAAAAAAAAACATTAGTTTAAATGTAAAAAATACTTATTTTTTAATAATAACTGGTGACCCCCTATACCATCTTACTTCAGATAGTTTTCAAAAGCTGTAATAACCCAGTGTGATGTCATACCAAGTTGGTATGACTTTTGCAGGCTTTCACTCCACTGTCTCATTCACTCACTGTACAAGTGGGAAAACAACCTATTTATGATATGGCTTTCCCTAACTTTCAAAACTGTGTCATACAATAACACTGACCTTTCTGCCACACACAGATGCCACTGTTTTCTTTCTATTTTGCCTTCCACTAAAAGTGCTACACTTTTCCCCCAATCACTTAATGTTTTTCAGATGATCTGCTCTTTCACCTTAGATTCTATGGCAACTGGAGTGACCCAGAATGCACCCGGCCAACAAGAGACACACAAAGACATTTCAAAAAAATCTTTATTGTGGTTTAAAAATAGTTGTTTCTACCAAGCTGAAAGTTAAATAGGAGTGTTATGTTTTGACAAATGGCAACAGGAGAGATTGGAGCTGCACCTGGGCCAACAAAATCCAAACGAGCAGTATCTGGTAACACAGTATGACACAGGAAATCATTATTTAACTACTAATTAACTTATTCACTACCAGCTATAAAGTGTTGTACTATAAGATGTTGTATGAGGTCAAAATTATTTTACTCTAATATTTAGTAGACTGCAATAAAAGTGATTGTTTTCATTCTTATAAGAGTACATTTTTTTCTCTGAAAACACCCCCACCAGTCATTATAAAAAAATAAAACATATGCAGTTGTGTGTCATGAGGTTTTTCACACACCATTTGTGTGTGATAATTTCATAAATCTCTTGAGCTTTGTTTTCAAGGTTTATGGATTATCACACACCTCAGGTGTGTACAAAAACCTCATTACACACACCTGTATATGCATTATTCTCTGTATAATGCCACAAATAAAACAAAAGCATCCATTTCATTAACACAGTAAGACAATCCAGGGTGTGCATTTTGTGGGATTATGGCACTTCTCGAGTGCTTTAAGAAACTCAGCTATGTCTTGTGCCTCACAATGAATGGAGGCATACCTTTATCCCACAACAACACACTTCCTGTTGTGTCATAATGATCAAGTAGATGGCACTGCCAGAGCAAGTCAGGTGTTTAAACAAAATTAACTAAACTGATCGTTTTGTCTAATACGTAATTTTTGTCACAAATGTCAACAAAATATGGATTACATGGGGTATAAACATTCCATGCATTCTGTTTTCAATACATTCTCATTGTGGCAGTACATACACCCTGAGGGAAGGCTATAAAATAATTAGAAGATAATACTAATATAGCGCAAACCAGATACATTACACTTTGTAGGACTCCATCAAAAACAAGCACTTACCTAGACAGTTATGGCCATCATGTGCCAACATGAACCCATCATAGCATGTACACCTGTAGTTGCCTGGAATATTGATACACTCATGGACGCAGCCACCATTGTAGTCATTATCACATTCGTCAATGTCTGCAAAGCAGTTAACAAGGCAGCATTAGCAAAAATGACTGTGCTGGCATATAACAGACAACATAATCTATTTGTTATGTTTCACCAGGAAGGCACATTGAGCTGTGACAACTCATTTCCAAGTGTATCTTGGTGGTGGGTTACAGGAACCTGTTTTGCTGACAGTAATGTTGGCAGGGACACTAGGAAAATCTGTTACTCATACAATAAGTATCATGGAGTCTTTAACTTCCAGCTGGACAGCCCACAGAGGTTGGCAGAAGGGAGCTTGGTTTAACAACTCATCCAAAAGGATAGCACCACATCAGTAGAGCAACTCCCAGTGCTGCACTACAGTGTCAGCATTGGGTATTAGCCCAAGTTCTTATTAAACAACAGTCGACACCATAGCAAAGGTATTTGGGAGTAGGGAAGCTGAGCTTCTAATTCAGGAATACAAACAAGCCAAAGCAAACAGCCTTCATGGCTGGAATAGCACCTCTGTGAAAAAATGAAGAGGAGTATGGGGTGAAAGGTTGTACTGTGAGAGCAAGAGATTACACAAACAGTCCACGTTGCCATAGCCGTATTACATGTTATGTATCAAACTTGAAAGCTGCAATGGCAGTACAATGAACTCTTATATCGCTCCACCAGTATAGAGTTCTAAAAGAAAATGCACCTACTGTATTTGATTCCCTGTAAACATCTCAAAATAGGGTGATGGAAACAGCAAAACTTGTCAAATGTAGCTGAACTACAACCCATAAAGAAATAAAATGTCTGCACATTTAACACGTGGGGTAATCATGGTTAAAGTGGATTATATAATACTTTCATGTCTTTGAATTTAATTTCAGAAATGCAAATGATAAGCAACCTTGGAACACAATACCTTATGACTTTGTGTACAGTCTGGCATTTCAGAAGCAGTGTTTTTCTTGTTAAATACTAGACATTCTTCTCAAACTGTGTAATGGTCCTCTTTTTGTATCAGTCAGGGTAACTAGATTAAAAGTATGCATTTTTATGTGTTACTTAGACTGATTGTGATTTCCAGAACATGAAAGTAAGTTACACCCTTCTTCCAGACATTCGCATGTCTAGGCCTGAAACAAACTTATTACAGTATGTTATTGTTATTTAAATAACAATAACATACTGTAATAAGTATGTTATAACAATGACATATGTATTACAGTATGTTATTGCTATTTAAATAACAGTACACTCACTGTTTGTAGTAGTTCATGCTACAATGAAAATTATTTTAGGTGGCAAGCTTATGTTCACGTATGCAACCCTAAGGAATTAGAAAAAAAAGTGTGAGGATATAAGGAAACCATGTCCATGCACAAATGCCGAACAAAACAGTAGTATTTTTACCTCTTATTGCGTGGTCCTTATACCTTGCCCCATATATACAGAAGCAGACAGACATAACTTAAACACAAAGTTGTTTTTTGGGGAGGGGGTAAAGCTATGTCTTTAAATTATGATCAAGACTGCAGGTAGCTAACCAGAGTCCTACTAACAGTCACCAGCAGTGCAAAATAGGGAAAACATGTAACCCAGTTATGCCGTCACTCCCAGCACTGTATGCAAAAGACAGATCTTGTCACAATGGTGCAGTGTGAATCATTAATCAGCATGAGCCGAACCCACTAACACACTGGATAGCACTTGCTATCAGTATACGTGATGGCATTGTACCACCAGCCGCACGGCAAAATGCTTTACTGCAAGCCAGTCGTAATACTTAGCAAATAAGGATCCTGCCAAGTAGGGCACACATGTCCCTATCCCCTTCTTGCCATCTGGACAGAAGTGGGCATGAGGTTCACTACTCACAAGGGACTGATAGCCAGATTCTTTTAATGGTCCAGTGGACCTTGCACCCCCCCACACTGCTGGTACCTAGCATCCGGTTGGTACCTCTCTAGCCCTTATGGCCCTTTTTAACCGGTAGTCTGTTGATGCTCTCCAAAGTCTGTCTACTTTCCTGTATGCTGTACCTGTTTGCAAAACTATGACCTCTTCATCACCTGCCTGTACTGGTTCTTAATGGTATGAGGCAGCAGGAGATGGTCAACGGTCATGCACAGACTATCATTCCTTTCTGAATGATCTTGCAGTCTATTTGAAAGGCAACCCCACCCCTTTTTCTATAATTCCATTTGCAACTCTGTGGCACTGAGTTGTGAATCCCTTTGAGCAAAGCTCAACTGAGTCACAAAGCCACTGATGGTGCTAAATGGTGTAGTAGCTGCTTTGCACAACCTGCAGTACACGTGTGAGGGGGCCCCTGACATTTATTTCATTGGACCAAGTTCTTTTGGCATACCAACATAGGAACTGAATTTCAAAAGGGACTTTAGGTCCATCATGTCTACCCCCCTGCTTCATAGGCAGATATGAATAAGTATGCTGTGTAAACATGTGCTAATGTGAAGGGATTCTCTACCTACTCTACTGCACAGTGTATCCAGTGATTACCTTGGTAAGTGGAAATTTGCCCTGGCTTACCCTGAAGGCATATACTGTCCTCTTGTCTGCTGTCTCAACTAGTATTCTGTTCCATAAGTTCACCACTCTCTGAGAGAAGAGGTGCTTCCTAATGTTACTCTTTAATTTACCACCCCTGGGCTTTGGGGCTTGTCCCACTGTCCTGTCGGACACCAGATCAAACATCTGTTTATTCAATCTTGCCAGTACCCTTGTGAAAGTGGAAAACTGAGATTACTGTATATCCCACCCCCCCCCAGCCTCCTTTTCTCTGATTTAAAAATGGCAAGGGCCACTAGGCTCTCCTTACAGCATTTGCTTCCATACCCCTGAACATTTTGATGGCCCTGGATTGCACCCTGTCAACTGCCTCAATGTTCATTTTTGTATTGAGGAACCTAGAACTGAACACAATGCTTCAGGTAGGTCTTGATCAGAGCTTTGTAAAGAGGCAGGATATCTTCCCCTGCCCTACTGGCCATCACCCTAGTGAACAATGAGTGAGCAGTTAATAACTGTCAAGTGTCAGCAGTATGTGCAATGCTTAATCTGTCATATGCAGCATTGTTAACATTAAGCTCTACTGGCAGGACATTAGGCAAACAGAAATCATCAGGTAAAACTGAACATCTGCTATAATGGTGTGTATTATAAGTGGGCTTGACTGTATTTATACTACTTATGTGTACCCAAATTGCACCAATTAAATATTTTTTTTGTTGTTGTTGCTATTAGGTACCCAAGTACAAAATAAAAATGCATTTTGCACTTAGATATATCATAACCCATTTATTTAGCATGTGTGTATGTCATACTAATTGCAGCTCCTGCCCACCAATTGCCTTTTAACACCTCTGTCTGCCGGCAGATCACATGCCAGCTTTAAAGTGCAAAAAAAAGTGACTGCTGCCATCTTGAGTCCTTGCATCTCTGTTTCTTGGTAGTATTGTTTTAAATAAAAAAGTAAACCATCATTTCTCCATAAATACACTTCTAAGCAATCTTATATGTTTTTAAGTACATCACTCCCTAACCTCAGTGAAATGTTTCCTCACCAAACATAAACAGAATCCCTACTGCCAGCCACACACACAAACAGGTTCGACCTCTGTAGAAATCCACCTTGGGCCACACACACATAACCTAACTTTACCTGAAAGACTACTTAAACTGTAAAAACATTTTTCTTTTTAAATTATGTTAAAACCTGCTTTAAACCACAACTTGCTCCTGCACAGCCATGACAGTCATTCACTAAACAAAGCCCTACTTTATTCACTTACGTGAACACACAGCCAGTGATGCAGTACAGATACAATTGTCTGTTGTGCACATAGTAAGTGTGTGCTTATCTTTATAGCTCCTGAGTCTAGCTTATTTCAAATCTGAATTGGTAACAAAAACATTTTTCTTCCTGTTGTGGCAAAAAAATACACAGTTATTTCATCCTGTACCACTGGGATCAGGGCACTGAAGGCAACTGGAGACCTGTGCAGAATGCTATGGAACAACAGTACAGAATGTGAAGTGAAGCCTACTTCGCTATCATCGGTGTGAAATGATTTATAATTGCTGGTGACCATAAATATCAACCGGATTACTGTTTTGTTAAAAATGCATATCAACCAGATTTTGGGTTATTATGCTCCAAAGGCAATAATAACCCAAAATCCAGTTGATATGACACTTCATAATAACTCAAAATCTGGTTGATATAACATTCCCCAAATAAAAGACTTTAAAACTGTTGCATTCCATTGTTTCACAAAATGTATTTCAACTACAGTATTTCCAACTGTATTTTATTTATGTACAGTTCAATTTCTTCAAAAATAAAACTACACTCTTGCTAAAAAATGTATTTTTCTTTCAAACTGCTAGAAATACAGTCTAAACATCCACACCAGCAATTTTCACACACCCTGGGTGTGTGATGATCACATAAACCTCTTGAGCTTCACTCGCTAGGTTTATGGGTCATCACACACCTCGGGTGTGTGAAAAAAAACCATAATGCACACTTACCTATCCATTATTTTCTACTTATTTCACACATCAAGTGCCCTTAATTCATTGTCTCCTAGCAAATGCCTGTAGTCAGTGATAAAATACACTGACGTGTCCTGAGGATGACTACAGAAGTCAGCTACTGACTTCCAGTGTGCCTTTGCAACGTCTGGAGATGTCACTTATATATTTTAATATATAATAGACTATAATATATATTTGATTGCACAGAACTGTTGGAAAGGTAATATTGTGCTGAACAACTTTGCCACTGATATTTTGTGTATATCATGTATACTTTAGGAGTTATTTGCAATTGTTTATGGTATGGTATATATGGCTTATGTTGCCTTATTTAGTAAAAAAAATCATTTTTTCTGCTCTTTTGACCAGCATAGAAAAAAAATGAAATTACTTATTATTACTTACAGACCACCATTGGAAAGGTAATATTGTGCTGAACAACTTTGCCAACTCATACTTTGTGTCTAGCACTTTCAGTTCTTGAGCTATTAGGATTTGTTTGTGGCATGCTGACTATGGTTTGATTTTGCTTAGACAGGCCCAGGATTCACTGTTAACAGTATACCAGAGACAAGTGGTGCAACTTCAGAGAGCTCCTGTGGAGGCAATGAGCTAAATCAGATTATTCACTCATCTCTAAAAGTGAACACAACAATGTTAAACCACTAAAAGTGCTGTTTCTGTTGTATGCTTTCTGTGTGTGGGGAGCACATAAGAAGACCTTACAATCTGTAAAATATCAACACTTTTTAAATGATTCTTATTATATAAACTGTCCTTTAATACAAAACATGTTAAGTATAAGTTGTAGAAATTGAACATACAATACCCTTGCAACATATATTATTTATTTCCATTTATGATGGGATGAGACTTTCATAAATCACTGGTAGCTTCACCAGTCATGAATTGCGGTCTCACCGCATGACTCATGGAAATAAATTATATATTTCAAATAAAGCCATTGTACAGCATATGTATCTATCTACTGTATATACTATAATTAGGGCTAAGCATGGGCTTATATGTTGTATCTCAAACTTTGGACTTTAATAGCTTTGCAACCATTCAATGGATTTTAGCAAAAACACAGGGTCCCACTAAACAGTGGGAAGGTCAGCACCTAATGTCTCATACACACTTATGGCTCTTGGTCTGAAGATGATGATACCAGTCAATACATAAGTACATAATTTCATCACCTGTTGCACCTGTCGCAGTTCATCCTGTCCTTCTGGCATTGTGGGCCACTGAAATATATTTTTGAGCTTTTCTGCTCCAGTTTGTTTTGTTTCTGTTGGTTAAACATCAGATGCAAAGCCTGGAATTGTATAGCTCTGCTTTTTTTGTTGTTGTCATCCCCTTGCACCCAGATGGTCTGAAATTTCTGTCTGACATTTTCAGGGTAGAAAGGGCTTGGGCCGTAGTGGTGCCTTTCATTGGTTTGCTGAAAAAATATTAATCTGTTCCAAAGTTATTACATTTAAAAATGTCAGTTCTGGACATGATCAGTACAGTCTTTTGGATAGCTGCTTGGAACGATAAAAGAATTTGGTCCATACAAAAGGGATTGTTTTTCATATGGGGGTAATCTTTTACTGTGAGGAAATAAGCCTTTTTTGTATGGCTGTCATTTTATTTTTGATTTTTTCCAAAAAATAGATTTTTAAAAGCAACAGAAATAACATCCTGGACACACGCCGATACATATATATCTGTCATCAGGACCCTGTTAGTTGGATTGTGCACTTAATTCTTGGAAAAATGACTCTAAAATGTGTTTTTTCTTTACTTTTAAAATCCTTTTTCATGAGATGCTTCTTTTTTTTCATATGGCCATGTGATAAAGGATTTCAGCACTATGAAAAAGGATCCCTTCATACAAAAAAAGAATCTGAGCGAATTTTTTTCAAATTTTTTTTTTATATGAAGGGATCTTTTTTTCAAATGAATAAAAAAAATGTACAAAAAAGGATCCCTTCACACAAAAAAAGACTTGGAAATAAACCTGAGTCCCAATTCTTGTTTAGTATGAAGGGATCCTTTTTTATGTGCTTTTTTCATTCATACAAAAAGGGATGCCCTCAAATGAAAAAATAATTTGGTCTTAGCTTTTTCCCTGATTCTTTTTTGTTATGAAAGGATCCTTTTTCGTATGGGTTTTTCATTCATACAAGAAAGGATGCCTACATACAAAAAAAATTTTGGATTTAGTTTTTTCGTAAGTCTTTTTTGATATGAAGGCATCCTTTTTCATATGGATGTTTCATTTCTTATGAAAAAAGGATCACTTCATATGAAAAAAGATTTAGAACTTTTATTTTTTTCCCACATTTCATCTTTAACAAGCCACAACTCACTCAATATTTGGACTTAAGGGACAATCTATCTATCGAAACAAAGATCCTAATGAGTACTACAAGAATAACACATAATCACAAATTACAAAATGCAAATTCCCTTAGCATAACATGGGAACTTTAACAAGCCATACAACAAAGGAAAAAAGCTGCTGTTCCACACCAACATAGATGTATGCATCTATGGAGGGATAGAGTCACCTGAGCTTCCACAGGCAAATGAGGATATGGTTATACTACCTCAAAGAGTAAGGAAAAACATTGCAAAAAAACACTTTGTTAATGTATCAGTTAGGGTTAAAGCAAAAAAGTAGGGAAATGCAGTGTTAGGGTTCCCAACCCTAACACCCTACTCCCACCCTGCAAGCTACAACAGGAAAAACCATTACAATTTGATCTCTTCTGTGTCTTTGTAAATCAGGAGTGGGATGTGCCTTGGGGTAGTTAACCCTAACAGTTACTGCATTCCACCAGTAAATAAGCAGAGATGTGTAGAGTGTATAAGAATGAAGTGAGCATTAGGGTTGACAACCCCAAGGCACACCCCACACCTGATTTGTGAAGATTCAGGAAAAGTCAAACCATAATGGTGTTTCTGTTGCTGCCTGCAGGGTGGGAGGGGTGTTGGTGAGAACCTAACACCATATTGCCCCTACTTTTGTCAGACGGCCCTAACTGGTACATTAACAACATTTTTTTTATAGTGTGTGTGTGTGTATATATATATATATATATATATATATATATATATATATTTATATATATATATATACACACACATCAACCTTTGAAAATTAGGCTCACAGAGACAAATGGACTGGAGTTTGATAGTTCACAGGATTCTTCGATTGCTTTTGTGGACCTTACCCCATCCTGTCAAGAACTAGTTCAAGCTAGTGCTATGTGGAATGCAGAATTCCGCCAGCAAAATTGGCATGGAATGACCATTCTGCCAGTGGAATTTCTGCTGGAATTTCACTGGTTCTTCTGCGGAATTCTGCCTGCTGTGATCTGCAGAATAATATTCTGCAGAACAGCTTTTTCTCCACAGAACATCACTCCACAACCATTTCCGCAGAAAATATTGAGATCCATGGAATAATAATCTGTGGAACAGCATTTTGTCTGCAGGAAATTATTCCACAACCATTTCCACAGAAAATATTGAGATCCGTGGAATAAAATTCCACAGAAATGTTGCGGAAAAACTCATTCTGCATTTTTCTGATATAGAATTCCACCATTCCATTTCCAGGTAAATTTGGTGGAATTTCAAAAATTCTGTGAAATTTAGTTGCGCAATAATCTGAAAATTCCACACAGCACTAGTTCAAGCAACTCATTAACCATTCCGACTGACTGGAAAAGTTGACACAAGCCTTGAAATTTTGTACAACCCGACTTGATGTTTATTGTGACTAACAGTTCTGTTGTCCATGTATTCCTCACTGCCTGTGCTTAATTATTCTTCTGCTGTAAATGTCCTAATGTACCTGTTTCTATGTATAACTGTTTTTTCCCTCATATTCTGTTTTCATGTTCTGCAATAGTTTATTAAAAGTTTGCATATCTTAGTTCAGGGTCATCTCCATCTGCTGTCCCTTCCCTCTCTTCCCTTTGCCCTTCACTGCACTATAGCACTGGTCACTCTGACCAAGCTTCAGGTAGCTACAGTGTTCCTTCTCTGACTGGTCACCATTGTAATTTCCATCCCCCAGCAGTGGAGTACTCTCTAATGATCAGGTTGTGTTATGTCAAGCTTGATATTTCTCAACTGTTTTCACATTTACACTGTTATATTATTGTTTGTTTGAGTGGTACTTACTTTCACAACCCCAGGGGTGATGTGAAGTAGACAGTTAAGCATGGGACTTTATGTTCAGCTTCTGTACATTTAAGAACACTCAGACCACTAGTTGTTCATACAAACTGTTGCACTGCCTGGCAGTGCCTTTTCATAGCAGAGGCTCTAGAAACTCTTCAGTCTGAGGCATATCCTCATGGTGTGCAGAAGTCTCCAGTGCTGAATAAAAAAAATTTCTACTTTTATTTCATGCATCTGACTAAAGTTATTCACATGGTTCAGAGAGACGGCATCCACCAGTACAGCAAAAGATGGGCATGAATGAACTGAAGAGAAGGTAAGGGTCCCACTGGCAGAGCAGCACCAAAATATCTGCAAGAGCATGGGAAACACTGTACATAAAGTTAGTGAAACCATGCTACACGGGAGCATTAGTATGTGATTTGTAGATAGATAGAAAATGGGCAAACCAGATGGACATTGACTTTCATTTGTCACTGGCCACCAGGGACTTTTGTTTATTATATCTGGATGGGTGTTCAGCCTATAAATGAGCTGCATGCTCCCAGCAAGAGTTGGCCAGCCAGTGGACAAGGTGGAATGTGTGGAGGGCTGTATTGCTTGCCGTTCTGTGACCATGGCACCAACAATCAGGTACAGGTGATGGGGGGGTTGTCGGTGCCATGCGAGGGAGGGGGGCCACTGTCACCAATGAGAGATGAGCGGGGGCTCAGACAGCTGTACTGCACATGGGCCAGGGCTATGTATTTGAGAGGAGACATCTTTGAACCAGCAGCAAGCGCAGTGAGGGGTGCTTCCAGGGATCAGGTGGATGGATGTGACTGCTAGCCATCAGGGACTGTGGTTTTGTACAGTCAGGCTAGGAATTGAGTGGAGGGGTGGGACCACTAGCCATAAGTGACTCTCTTTTATTATATCTGGACAGGTGTTGGGTGGGGTGAGGGACCACTGGACACCAGGGAATTATTTGTCTTATGTTGGGACAGGTGTGTTGGGTTGGGGAGGGACCACTGGACACCAGGGACATACTTTTCTTATCATGGGATGGGCATTGGATGGGGAGGGACCACTAGATCACCAGGTAATTATTGTTATCATAACAGGCCAGTGATCAGAGATCAGGACAGGGAAGGGACCACTAGATTACCAGGGACCATTTTTTTATTATCATTGGGACAGTGATTGGCAATGGAAGGAGTGGTCACCACAGACCTCCACCAACCACTAAGGTTGAGCAGGTTTACCACAAGGTCTGGGTTGGTGGTATTTGCTCCATGCTAGGGGGCCTGCAAAAGGCCCTTGTGCAGGGCAAATACATTGTCAATGGGACAGTGCCAATACACAAGTTCCCTTCCCTCATTTACATTGCAGACCCTGAAACCCTTTGCCCTGGTGCAAATCCGGTTTGAGAGTGAAAACCAGGCTTTTGTGAATACTACTTCAGCGCAAAACCCAGTTTGCGCCGCACAAACCAGTTTTATGCCGGGGCAAAGTTTTGTGACTCTGGCCCTTGGGCTTTGCTCTCTTGGTTTATTTGGCATCACACTTCTCATGTAGATAGAAAAAGCTCCTTACATACCGGTGCCTATACAGTACATTATTGTAGGTATTATGCTGTGCTATGGACAAAAGTCTTCAGGAACAGTACCAATGTGCCTTACAATCACAAACCCAATTCTCAGTCTTTATGTTTAGATCTGAAGCAGACAATTTCTGCACTTGCAAGTGAGATCCAAAAATCAAGCTGGCTACCTGCAGAGTTTTAAATCTGTTTCTGTGTAGCAGCTAGGGAGTTCAAGCAGAGCCACTTCCTGATCACAGGTCATTACGATGTGTAACATGACATCTGACAACATTTCTCCTACCACTTCTAAATCACAGCAACTTCCTCCACTGCAGTATATGCTTTTAATTTGAGGGGAAGTGCTTAGTTCAACATCTAATCATCTAAATTACAAAAATTGTAACGGTATGATCTTTGGTTCCCTTCAAGCATTGCAGTGACCTATGGCAGTGCATTCAATAAATAATTTCCAAAGTAAAAGAACATTTCATATACAATATAACTATTGCTCAATTCTGAGTCAGTTATAATATTTTAGTGTATCTTATAGAAAAAAAGTGTTTTAAAGAAAGGGCATGCTTGCATATCTTTATAATAATAGATGATACGTTTAAACAGAAATTATTTTTTACTAGCACATTTAAGAGGTAGTACAGTTATAAAACTTCAGTTATCATGAGATTAAAAAACTTACAATTTCTTAAAATAATTCAAAGGCTTAACTTTATGTCTGGAATAAATAAACAAGATACTGTAGGTGTCTTTTACTACTAAAATGAATGCAGAGTTTAAACATCTTATAGCCTAGAGGTTAGAGTAATGAGCTGTGATTGAGCTTGGTAGATTCAGCGGACCTGGGTCTGATTCACACAGCCTCCACTGGCATACTGTCTGATACTGAGCAAGTTACCTAACATCCTCGGTGCTCCCAGGTTGCCCCAGAAAATAGGATTTGTGCCAGTGTGCCTCGTGGGCCTTACCCAGTTACCAAAGATTTAAAAACCAAAAGAAATGCCATATTTCTATTATTACACATACAAGTAAATCTGGGAAATGTTCATTAGTTTAGTAAATAAGTCAGTTACTATATATTTATTTGGCACCCTATCCTGCAGGCTCAGGGTGCTTATAATTTCTTAAAAATATTGCAGCACAGCTCCTCTCCATACTAAAATAACACATCTCCCACATAATAGCTAAACTAAAATAAAGTATTATACTTCATATTGCACACGTCCCAGAATATAACACCCAGGCTGAACCAGATAATACTCAATCCAGGAAAGGCAGTTTTAACAGGTGGTACCTCATTCTCCTATTTGAATGCTCTACACCTTACTCAGACGTCAAGGTAGAGGGTTCCAGAGCAGTGAAGCTGCCACCACAGAAGTGCAGTCCCTGAACTGCTTTAAAAGTGACCAAGAGATCCTTAATAAGCCCTCCTCAAATGAATGGAGGGGCTGACCAGGAGCATTGGAATATAGGAACACTTTCGTTTTACAATTTTTACTTATTACCCTAGGAAAAATAGAGCCCAGACTAGGATGCCTCTTCTGACATCATAACTTGTTGCTGCAAAATATGAAATAAGTAAGGAATAAGACATGACGAGGTGTGGTTTATGGCTTGATAAGAGCACGCCCCAGGTGCGTAATGAGGCAGGCGCTTGGCGCCAGTGACTTAGCAACTGGGAAGTGCTCTCCTTATTAGCCACAAACCACACCTCGGAGTGTCTATTTCACTTATAAAATGGGCACCGTACTTTTGTGAATAAAGTAGAAACAGAGTTGTGTGGTTTAAAAGTTGAAGATATTTATTTGACAACAATCTTAAAAATAAGAAAAATAGTTCCTAAGTTGATTCATTAACAATCACTGTTTTCTTAAATAGAACAGTTAAATGACACTGGATAAAAAAAGAAAAGAGAATTGCAACAGTAGATCATGTTAAAATTCATTTTAACATGTTAACTTCTTGTTTTAAATAACAGGTCACATATTGCTTCTGTGAATGCATTCAGTTTAAAATGCTTCTGTGAATGCATTCAGTTTCATGCTTTTAAACTGATG
Organism: Neoceratodus forsteri; assembly: GCA_016271365.2. Classification (NCBI taxonomy): domain Eukaryota; kingdom Metazoa; phylum Chordata; order Ceratodontiformes; family Ceratodontidae; genus Neoceratodus; species Neoceratodus forsteri. The sequence goes on along the minus strand of CM028131.1, from coordinate 1,643,521,767 downwards.
AGTGAGAAATCAATTGTAATTTTTGAGCTCCCCCCCACACCAGCAGCACTAGTACATTGTTTTTAGTTGTTTGATTTATTAATTGTCTTTTTTTAGTCTTCTGTCTCATTTTAAATGTGGTGGATGGTGTGCTTTATTCAAGCTGAGAGTAAGGCCAGCCCCCCCCCACTCGGTTTGTGTTTTGTTGATTATTTTATTTTTTTCCCTTTGATTTGTGTTATTTGTTACATTTTAAGTGTGCTTATGCTTGCAATTTGGAGGTATGGTCTCTGTTTATAAAGATTCATGGAGATTCATTTTGTTGGCGGTATCGTCGTGTGACGTGATTAGCGAAGGATCACTTCCGGGTTTTCGTTCATGCGGTTAGAAGTTGTGGTTGGTAAAAAGTGTATTTTTGGGAGGAAGAACGGATAAGGCATTTTTTATGTGTAGTTTCGCATCAGAAGGAGTGAGAGCTGTTGTACTGCATCATTTTGAAGACGCTCAAATTTAATGATCGAGCCAAGAGCCAGTTTCGTTTGCTCAGTTGGGAAACAAGAAAAAAAAGGTCAGAGTGACTATTGAAATAAAAAAAAAATAATTTGTGGGATTATGTCTATGAGGGAACAGTGTAACACTGGGAAGTGGTTTGTAGGTGACGGGAGTATTGTGTAGAGTGCTTACACGTTTGGTTAGCGTGGCATGGAGCTGCAGCTTGTTTTTTGAATGAGGATGCTGGTGTTGGGGACAGTGATATTTTTGTGTGGTACGGTCAGCTTGACAGAATTAGTGCCAGTTGGCATAATACATGCTGATAAGGACACGGCTGAAACTGGGTTTTAGCCAATCAGCAGTCTGGATTTTTTAAGCCCATTTTATAAAGAGTCATAAACATCTTGCTCATCTCTCTAATTGACTGGGGGACCTTATATAGCCCCCAAAGTTGTGTGGCTGACTTATATGCTTTCCTGAATGCTTGTTACATATGGTTGTATGCTGCATTGTGGATCTGAACACTGCAATTGATCAAATTCATGCAGGATGTTTGGCTGTTCTGCTGCATGGCTGGTGACTTAAGTGTTTGCTATGAGGGACTGGGAAGTTCATATTCTGGCCTCCAGGGCAAGCAACCAAAATTCAGAATGACATTAGTGCATCTGATACTGATTCAAATGGTCATTTAACTAAACTGTAAACAAAGCCCTTGGGCACCAATGTATTTGACCCTTAAGTATAGGTGAAGGATCAAAGGATACAACTGCTAGCCAATTTTTTTATTTATTTTATTTTATTTGAGTTTTGATGACCGGGTAGGTCAACTGAGACAAAGTCCCTTTTTCAGTGATGACCCGAGGAATAAAGCATTCCAAGAACAAAACATAATACAATAATACACATAGAACAGTACAGTGAGTCACAATATACAGTTAAGCCATAGGTAAATAACAACAGTACCCAAGTAGGCAATAACCAAAGGAGTCTGGATTACAGGTAGTTTGCAGGTAGCCAGGGAGGCAGGAGAGATTAAGATTTTATACCATGTGCAGGGACATTTATGCCATTCACATACCAGATGTCAACAATTTAAACATCAAGATAACTAAGAATAGTCAGATTCAACTGCATTTGGTTAGAGACATGGGGTTCAGGTTACAGTCAGATGTTATTCTAGGTAGAGGAGGAGTGAGAAGTGGGGAGAACAGCTTGTCTTTGAGACAGGAGAGAATGGAAGCTGTTTGTGACCACTGCAGAGATTGGGAGAGATGCGTAACATTAGTCACATGTGGCCTTACTTGTTAATAACAGTTACCTCTGCATTGGGGGGGGTTTGAAGAACTCATCCTTGTAGAGTTTTTTTGAATTGGTTAATGGTATATATAAGTTAATGAGCTATAAGGTGCCAAGAGTACCAATACAGAAATGAATTAAAGAACCTTGGGAGATACTGGCATCGCTGATTGGTGCAAAGGATCAGCCAATCAGAGTGACGGTGTTGTGATATAATTCCACCCCTTTGTCACTGAGTATATGGAGAGCTGCATTCATGAATGGGTGTGACTGGCCTGTCCTGATGTACAGTTGTAGCCAAAGACATGGTCAGATATTTCCAGATATTTCACGGATGTTTTAAATGAATTCTCTCTGCTACCCCTACTGTGGAACTGCAGAAAGCAGGATATTTCTCTAGAAATATCACAGAAATTTCAGGAAATATCTGACCATGTCTTTGGCTGTGACTGGAGACATAATCATTTGCCTTGGAGAAAAGAGGAACTAGCTTTTGGAGATGCATGCAGGGGTTAATCTATTTTTAGTGGAAGTCTAATACCTCAATGAGTCAAAATCTGGAAGTCATTCCAACCTGTTGGAAGTCAAAATACTTTCCAGATCCCCCAATTAGGAAGCCAGTATTCTAGGAAGGATCACTTTATGGAAGTTAATATAAACATTAATGGTAAAATACAATTTCTTTTGGAAAACAAAATCCGTAATTTCTTGTCTTCTATGTCTTCAGTTTTGGAAGTCCTCTATTTTTTGTGTTTTTACATTTGGAAGCCAAGGACATCCTCCTCCTTTATCTTGGAAGTTTTTACCTTATTTATGGAAGTCAAATACTCCCAAAATAGAGTTAACTGAAGCCCTGGATGCATGTGTGAGAAAGCAGGCCTTGTTTTTTTGCATGGTTTAAGTCAGATGCCCAGCTTTGAAATTTATGCAGTGAGAGTGATTGATCCAGAAATGGAGCTGGGTAATCATGACAGGCAACTGCCTGAGAGACGGTGAGTTCCAAATGGAGTCTGAACTTCTGTGATCTCTGCAGTGAGGTGTATTTGATATTGTTTTACCCTGCTCTTCCAGCTGTCCAGGTGACTGCCATCATCATAGAAGACCAATAAATACACAGTAAGAGCAGGAGAGATAGAGTAGTCAACAGTAAGGGCAGGAGTAGAGTGGTACGGTAGACAGCAAGGAAGGGATAAGGGAGTTAAAGAGGGACCTGCAAATGTTGGAGAGGTGGTCCAAGATTTGGCATTTGAAATGCAATGCCAAAAAAGGCAAAGTGATGCACATAGGTAAAAAGAACCTCAGGGCAGGCTATTGGATGGAAGGGGTTAAGCTGGCCACTGCTACTGAGGAAAGAGACCCAAGAGTCATCGCACTATAAGTGGCTCCTTTAAATAATCTAGCCGACGTAACAAAGCCTACAGCAAGGCAACTAAGAAGTTTGGATGTACTGGAAGGAGTTCTGATAGCAGGAAAAAAGTTGTATTACTACTTCTCTGTAGATCACTGGTGAGTCTGTACCTGGAGTTTGGTGCCTATTTCTGCAGTCCTCATTTAAGAAAAGACAGGGACAGACTAGAAATGGTGCAGTGTAGAGTACCAAAGTGATTCATGGCCTGCAGGATAGCTCCTATGAGGATTGACTTAGGGCACTGAACATGTACTCGCTATAGACCAGAAAGGAGAGAGGTGATATGACAGAGATCTTCAGGTTCCTGAAATGTTATTTTACAGAGAGTGGTTTAGCTGTAAAACAGCCTGTCAACTGAGGTGGTGAGCATCAAAATAAATAATAGCATTTAGCATGGTTGGGACAATGTTAAGGGCTTAATAGAATCCTGTGGGTTTGTAGTGAAGCAGGTTACATGTGGGGTGACAATATTGGCCAAACAAGACAATAGGTCTCTTTGGGTAGGATAGGGCATTACGGACAGACTAGATAGACCAATGGTCTTTTTCTGCCATCATTTTTATGTGCAAGAGGATTGAGAAGGCAGAAAGTATATACCGAGATAGTAAAGGCTGAAGACCCTTACACAGAAAAGGCAGAAGATTCATTATGGTTGAGAGTTGGTGACACAGCATGATCCTGCAGAAGCCAGCTACATGCAGTACTGCTGTGTGTATGGTGACAGAGATCCTGCATGTCCTCAGTTTGGGTGTCCTGAATATTCAGAATCGGGGGGGGGGGGAGAGAGAGAGAGTGTAGCAATCCTGGTCTGTCTCGCCCTGTGGCGTCTGAATATTTTAATATGTTAGTACCTTATGAGGACACTGCTCGTGCGATTCCTTTTGTATCCAGATTGTTAAATAATTAGGGCCTGTAGGTGTTTTTGAGAAAACCCTGAGTTGTGCAAGGACTGTGACATAAAGGGTTTAGCTCAGTCAGAAGTCGTAAATGTTAACCTTCTGTGAATTACATATAGAATTATGCATAGGTGCTTGTGGAGAACAAAATGGTTATTTTATCAAGTGAAGCTGGGGGCAGGATAAGCCATGAACCCAAAGGCCAAATGGCACATACTTCCCCCAGCTTCACAAGATGAAATTTCCACGAAGTTCTTCACAGGCACTGTGTTTAGTCTGTTATATTACATGGCCAGGAGGGAGTATGTTTCAAACACTGACTGCTAGAAAAAAAATGATTTTTGTTTTCTAACAAATTCCTATCCAGGTTTTATCTAGAACATTGCACTGACATCCTGTTGTGAGTGATAGCTGCTCTAGCTCAGGTTTTCTAAGTGTTGTGCTAGTAGCTCCAGTTCAGTTTTTTCTGTGCTGTGCTTAATTGAATACAGCTAGAGCACTGGGTCTTCTTGTCTGAGTTAAATGTTTAAGCAATAAGGCATGCCAGGACATGTATCGTGCTTGAAGAATGTCATGCCTTGGGTGCATTGTGAGGCATGAGAAAACAGGCTGAGTGCCTTTAACTGCCCGAGGAGTGACAATTCTAGAGAACACACCCTGCAGGATCTTATGGCTATCATAAAATGAATCCATTTACTGTATGTGTTTAGATTACTAAACATGATGTTTTGTGGGCACTCGTTTTACCTGTGAGGTTGTGCTGGAATAACATCACGGGTGAAACTAGCTCTTCATCAATTCGTTTTCAGCATTTTTCTGTCAGTTTTATTGTTTTTGTTACTTACTGGTAAATGCATTTGTTTATTTTGGTTCTGAGTTGTTACCCACTGCTAGCAGTGGTAGCAGTATTTCTTTGGAATCTGTCACTATCCACTGTTAGCAGAAATTAGTGGGTAATGGGAGTCAACCATGTAATATATATAAAAGATATCTAAAGAATTATGCATGGGTGTCTGTGAAGAACAAGATGGTAATTTTGTTGAGCATAGCTAGGGGTAGAATAAGCCATGAGGGCAACAGCTGAGTGGCTTATGTCCCCTAGCTTCATGAGATGAAATTACCATGGAATTCTTCACAGACACACATGCATAATAAGATATAGTACAAGGTTAGGAATAAATATTGTATTATTTACAATGCTAATTGCAGGGGATTATTTTTTTAACAGAATCAAGTCCAGGTTTCACTTAGAACATTACAATTAGTCACCCTCTTGTGACTTATAGCTCCTGTCCAGGTTTTATCTGTATAGCTGCCTGATGTATTTTGCTGAATTCAGATTTAAGGACTGTGCTACTACGAACATGAGGTGACTAGTTTCTTCTGTGTTCTACAAATACTGTATATATTTTTTTTATCTAAATATAAATTTGAGCACTGTCAATTTGTGTGTTCTTAGAGAAACTGCCTAAGGTGTTGAATGCAAAATTGTGTGTTTAAATCACATTTACTGTGTGTTTAAATCACATTTACTGTGTGTTTAGATCTCATTTACTGTGTGTTTAAATCACATTTACTGTGTGTTTAAATCTCATTTACTGTGTGTTTAGATCACATTTACTGTGTGTTTAGATCACATTTACTGTGTGTTTAGATCACATTTACTGTGTGTTTAAATCTCATTAACTGTGTGTTTAAATCACATTTACTGTGTGTTTAGATCACATTTACTGTGTGTTTAAATCTCATTTACTGTGTGTTTAAATCACATTTACTGTGTGTTTAGATCACATTTACTGTGTGTTTAAATCTCATTTACTGTGTGTTTAAATCACATTTACTGTGTGTTTTAGTTTACCTGCTGATCTTGTTACAGTTCTTCAGGAATTCATAGTTTTGTTTTTTGTTTGTTTTATCTCTTTATACTCCCTCCTTTGCCCCCGATGTCCCCCTCGAGGAATTCATAGTTAATAGGTTTGTTAAGTGTGTTTTATTCTACGGAAGGTGTGCTATATGTGCATGTGATTTTGTGATTTTTTGGGAGCTGTACTTGTTTGCTTTTTCAGAACTGTTGGTTTCATTTACTTTGTCTGTGTTGAGTAGGAAAGGTAGTGTTACTTTATACAGTGGGCAAGTTCCTGTTACGTAAATTTTGCAGGCAGTTAAAGAATGCATTACCTTGGGGGGGGGCAATGTTACTTTTGTTTTGCAAGTAGCAGAGTTTTATTTTAGCTTTGCAGGCAGATAACAGTGTGTGTTACATCACTTAAGTGAGTTAACAGATTACAACGTGTCAATTAGTGCTCAGTTCCTGCAAAGTTATGTCACTTCAGCAAACAAATGGTGCATTAATTGGCATATCCATCATTAATTACCCACTGCAGTGATGTTAGTGGGGTGGGCAATGGGATTTCTCAGCAACAGGAAATTAGTGGGCTCCAGAATGTGTATGTCAAATTTCAGTTTCTTTTGTTCAGGGATGGCTACATTATTATGGTGCAAAAATAGGAGTTTAACATAGAGCAGCATTTTTTTTTATTTAAAGTGTTTCACCAGGTAGACATATAGAGGTATAAAAACAATCTCATTTACAGATGAGATCTGTGGGAAGGGAGAGGAGAACAATAAGAAGCAAGAAACAAAATGTACATTATAAATCTGAATACATTACAATTTTTCACAGTCATGATCATCAGTGAGAAGACAGGAACACAACACCTAGCCAGCATGTCATGTGCAGTCACATGAGGACACAATAAGATTTTTGAGAAGCAATTTTGCAGAGGCAATGCTGGTAGGTAATCTGTTGTCCAAGGTAAGACTGTTCCTACCTGAGGGAGTCTGAAGCTAAAAGCAAGTAGATGCGAATTCGGTTTGCACCATGGGACAAAGAGTCTGTTACCAGAGTGGAAACAAAGTTAGTGTGCAGACAGAGCAGCAGGGGTGAAAAGGGTGCTCAGGTAATTTGAGAGCTTGTTAAGCAATATTTAAAACCCTAGACAGCAAGATGTTGCACTCATCTGTCAGTCAGTGAAGGACAGCCCAGACAGTCATATAGTGTGCAATGATGCATCTGGGCAGGGGCACAGAGAATAAACATACAAAGGGCATTAAATGGGGTATCTAGTTTATTGACTGGCATTTTGGGGTGACATCATAAATCATATTGCTAAAGTCAATAACTGGAAGGATTAAGTGCTCAAACAGGCATTTGCGCATACCCAGGGAGAAGCTGTCATCCACATGATAGAGGGCTCCATCCTTCCTGTGAGATTTGGAAACCGATGTCTGGATATGAAAAGAAAAGTCAAAGGAATTATTCAGGATGACTCTGAGATATTTATATTTGGATACTGAAGATAAAAGGAACCATTCAATGGCTGGCAGTATAGCCTCAGGATTAGAGTGATGAGTTGTGAATGAGCTTGGTACATTCAGCAGACCTCGGTTTGATTCCCACAACCTCCACTTGCATATTGTGTGATTCTGAGCAAGTCACTTAACCTCCCCAGGTCTCTGATCAACCCTGAAAACAGCATAACATTCTGTGGTGATTTGCATATGCAGCTCATGATGCTTTGCATTGTGTGGGCATGTGTGATTTTGTATTATATATATATATATATATATATATATATATATATATATATATATATATATATATATATATATATATATATATATATATATATATATATGTGTGTATATGGATATGCAATGTCTTTGCTTACAATTTGCAGTTTATCTTCAAGTATGATGGGGCAGAACTTTAACTCATGAATGTGAAGTCATGAGTGAGCTATAATAGTCCTGCCCTCTCATCAGAACTGATAACAAAATGCTTTTTTAATCAGGCCATTACACACTCAATATATGCAACACCAGTTTACTGGTTTAGCTTTACAAACAGGGGCTTGTTGGAAGATTTAACTATTTCATTTTGATTTCAACTGCTGGAATTAGTGATGCACTGGGTAACTGTGATGCCACCAGCATTATAAATCCTGCTCTCTGGCTGGTTCAGTACTTAACTGTGATGATACTAAACTTCAAGATATCCACTGTGAAAATAGTAACAATAACAGCAACATATTTTGGATATCTTGCTGGTACTATTGTCTCCAGCCAAGATATCACTTTTATCTTGTCATAGTTACCTCCACTCCTGAGGCGTGGTAGCATCTGTATATTAGGGTTGAGTAAGCACTTCAGTGTTAAACCCCAATATTTTTACCTTAGTAACTTTGCACCTGTTCAACCAATTTACGTGAAATGTGGAATGTACAGAGATTGTGCCGGGATGTCTGGATCTTGAAAATGGTGTGGCAATCAGTTCACAGGAAGAAAAATTACAGAGGGGTAAAAAACACTAAGCTGGCCCAGTGGTGCAGAGGGCTGAGGTGCTGGATGCCTTACCTCTCACCATGCCATGAACCCATGTTCGCCAATGAGCATGGGCCATCAGGTGTCAGCATGGGGGGAGGGAGCAGTGCAGGATTGAGCTGCTGACAGCAGCTCTCCTCTCCTCTCCGGGGAGGGATCTGTGCTTTCCTCAGCTCTTGACTGCCTCATGGTGGAGGCCAGGGGGCAGTGCAAGCTGAGGATGCCAGGGTGCTAGGCCAATGAGGTGGGAGGAAGGGGTCATCACTGGAGCAAGAGGGTGCATGCGTGCCTCCATGCACATGTGCATCTCTGTCTGGGGCTCCGGGGTAACGAGGGAGAAAAAGTGTAACAATCGGGGGCCGCAGTAGGGTGAAGCCTTTGGGATGGCTCCGCAGGTCTGCCGCGACATGCATAGCATTCAAAGATCCTGAACAACCCCAGAGTCTGGTAGGGTTGGCTGATGAGCAGCTGTGGCTTGCCAATGGAGAGAAAAAAAACCTATATGGAAAAAATAATTTAAAATGATTACCTCTTTTTTTCTCAGCGATAATTGCTAATTAAAAAACTATGAGGATTTGAAACCTGAAACTTGCAGGTTTGATGGAGTTTGGCCCAAGATGAGTGCTTTTGTGTTTTCTTGTCTCCCAAACGTAATTATTTTTTAAAATATTTCAGAAAAAAACATTCCATTTCTGAGCATGCACTTTTTAATTAAAGAAATCAGAGTTCTAAAGATAACTGAATTTTTATGACCACGTGAAGACATGTGATCATATTATGAAAATGTGCTCATTTATCAGCTGGCAGGGCTATGTCCATGTTTGCATGCCCTGCTGCTGTTTTTGTTTAGCAGGGATGATGCTATCTGTCAGTGCAAATCCTCTACCCCTGCTAAATGTGGTGTGTGTGTGTGTGTGTGTGTGTGCGCGTGTGTGTGTGTGTGTGTGTGTGTGTGTGTGTATGTGTGTGTGTTTTCAGGGACTGTCCACCATTAGCCACATGAGTGACTTTATTTATTTGAACTGGACATTGGGGTCCCTAATTCCCGGTGCCAGTTTAATTATAAAAAATACAGCACAACACTGGGGTGCCCAACCCTGGTGCTGGCTCATTCTCCAGTCCCCTCTGTAAGGGTCCCCTCACAAATTCTGTAATTTCAAGTTGCTGATACCAGGGTGCCCAATCCCTGTTGTTGGCATACACAACCTCACTCTCCAAGACCCAGCAGTCTGGGACACTGGGTTGCCTACCCTCAGTGCCCCCAAGTATCATGCCGACACTGACGGGCCCTATCTCCTGTGTCAGAAGTAGTGTTCTTGAAATTAAAAAAAAAGTCCTGTGATGTCTTTTCTTTTTTTTAACCATGAAATAAAGAAAATAGTCCCTCGTTGTCTGCCACTGTCCCCACCCCAACTCTGAGCCCCCACTTAGCACCCACTATTCCAGACCCCATTACCCTATAGTTACCCAGCAGAGGTCCAACACTGTAATCCTTTCAGGCTTGAAGACATGTCTTCACTCTTCAGTGTCAGACAGGGAACTGAGAAAAACAGGTATATGCTGTATAATGCATTTTGATGCATTTAGAACTTTTTTTCTTAACTTGGTCATTTTTACATATTTGTTGCCCACATTTTCAACATGATTTTTTGGGACCCCAACTCATGAACAACTGTGTTGAAAAGATGTAAATCCAGTCCAAAAGATGATTTCATACTGTTGCACAAAATCACCTTTTGGCCTGGATTTACATAATTTCATCACAATTGTTGATGGGGTTGGGGTCTGAAAAATGGCACATTGAACATTTGGTCAAAGAAATATGAACAAATGACCAAGTTATCAAAATACATTGAAATTTTGCGACACTCACTCGTATCATTGGTAATAATAAATATTTTAACCCCGAATTTTCAACATAGCCATTTTTGCGCACCACTTCATGAATGTTAAAGCTGTCATTTTTCATATCCTGGCCAAAACATGCTTTCGAACTTGTGGCATGAAATGATGTTTTAGTGGGGTTTTGAAAATTTTCACCTACCAGGTTCATGAGGTTGGGCATATGAAGACTATGTTGAAAACTTAGGAGTCAACATACTAAAAAACAACAAAGTTATGAAGGTATCTTGTATTTTTCTATGCACACTCATAACTTTGGTAGTTTTCTATATTTAAACCCCAAATATTCAACATATTTATTTGCTCACAACACCTCACGAAGATTGCAGCTGTTGTCTTTTAAATCCTGGCCAACATATGAATTTGTATTTCTGGTATAAAATTACATTTTGTCCAGTATGTTATTAAATGACAATTGTTTTGTTCAGATGGAGGGGTCATAAAAAAGACTTTGTTGAAATTTTGGAGTTAAAATGTCACAAAAATTATGAGGTAATGTTATTTGCAGGAATGCCCGTTGGCCCAGTGGGGACCACACTGCCTTCCTGTGCCAGTGACCTGAGCTTGGATGCAAGCTCAGTGAGCTAGATTAATGGGTCAAGGCTTGGTGGGGAGGTGCTGTAGTGTGCAGTACCGGCCCCCACTTCGGGAGGGATGCAGCACTCTTCTGTTTCACAAATGACACCTTGTGGTGGCCTGGGAAGCCTCCCCTCAAAAGGTGCTTATGTGCATGTTGAGGCCAGATGGGCCCATGCACTATGTCTGGAGAAGTAGGGTGGCAAGAAAAAAATGGAAGAAAGCATACCTGGCAGGATGAAGGTCAGGTCACTGCAGGCCTCATACTATCAACAGGCTCCTGCTGCTGTTAGCCTCCCAGCCCCATCACTCTCCATCTCAGGAACTTACTTTGTACCTTTGGTACCTCACTTACTGTACAAAAAAAGACAACTCCGGAGATGACATGTCAAGTTCCATAAAAATTACACCAAAACCGAAAAAAGGATGGCACATTCAGCAAGCATATGTAGAGTGCAGAAATGTTTATTACTTACAAAAATACGTGCTCATATCTCAGTGCCACACAGAGGATAAGGTACAGTTCAGCAAGTGGCCTGATCGGTTTCACACATGTGCGCTTCACCAGGGTGGCCAGCCTGAACCCATGAGTATCCATAAATAGTGAAACATTTAAAGTGAAAGTACAAAAGAAGTAAAAAGTGAAGCAGGTGAAAATTAAAACATGCCAAAGAATTCATTGCCTTGTGTACTAGTAAAATGCATACATTACACGACAAATAATAACATAAATGTTATATATTAAGTAACAATATACATAGTACTAGAATTTACTGCAGGAATAAGTAAAAACTCCATTCATGCTCTCTGACTTTTGTTGCTTTTCTATGCAGACTCCATTAGGCACTGGAGCTGAAAAATAAGTTGAAAGAGAACATTTTAGACATCTTAGCTGGACAAAACTTGGTTTCAAAATAATAGGATGCATTAATGGAGTGCCACTGAAACAAAAGTATGTCAGGGAATGAGAGGAGGAGGGGGAAGGGCAAAGGGGGAATAGAGAAGAGGAAAAAGGGGATGTGGAAAAAAGCAGGAAAAAAGGAGAAGGGAAGGGGAGGGGGTTCAGGGAAATATTATTATATCTGAAAAGGAACAATTTAATGCAAAAATGGCATATTTTCAAAATTGTTGTTAAGCCCCAGAGTTCTCAATGCCACTAACTGATAATGCGACAACATATTGCGAGAGTGACTCTGTGAGAGAGCCAATACCCACCACTACATGGCACCACAGGGGACATTCCAGATTTTTGTAGACTTTGGGCAGAGCATATATGATGGCCCACACTGGGTGATCCACTGTCAACAAATAAAGGGTTTGCTGGGAAATAATATCATTGGCAAAAGCATTTAAGTGATATAAGGCAAGACAAGGCTGACAATGCACTGACAAGACATCTCATGGAAGGTGCTGACAGGACACGCCATTGTTCCAGTTCTGCAGCACACAGAGAGTCACATTAGGTTCAAGGGTGGGAGACTTAGATGCCAAAATTCTTCATAGAGAGGCATTCTGGATTTATAAGTTGGTGGCATTGTGAACCCTGGTGCTAAATGACAATGACAAACTGCAGATTTTCTGGTTACAAAATATCTAAAATGTTGTCCTTTTACTTATTTTTCAGCTCCAGTGCTAAAAGAGTCTGCACAGAAAAGCAGCAATAGTCATAGAGCACAAATGGTGTTTTACTTATTCCTGCAGTAAAGTCTAGTATTATGTATATTGTTACTTAATATATAACATTTATGTTATTATTTATTGTATAGCTTATGCATGTTACTAGTAAGCAAGGCAATGAATTCTTCGGAATGTTCTTAACTTTCACGTACTTCACTTTTTACTTGTTATGTACTTTCACTTTAAATCGTTACTATTTATGGATACTTAGTGAATCAGGCTGGCCATCCTGATGAAGTGCTCATGAGCAAAACTGGTTGGGCCTCTTGTCGAACTGTACCCGATCCCTGTGTTGCACTGAAACATGAGCAGCAGTGCTGTGTGGAATTTTCAAATTCTGGCCTAACAAAATTTCACAGAATTTGTGAAATTCTGCTGAATTTTTCTGGAACTGGAATGGTGGAACTCCGCAGCAGAAAAGGGTTGCAGAGTAATTTTCAATGGAAAAAATACTGTTCCGCGGAATATTATTCTGCAGATCACAACAGGTGGCATTCCATGGAAGAACCAGCAAAATTCCAGCGGAAATTCTGCCGTCAGAATGGTCATTCTGATTTCTAATTTCTAATTTGACCAGCAGAATTCCACATTCTGCATAGCAGTAATGAGCAGGTATTTTTTATAAGTAATAAACTTCTTTGTATTCAAGATATGGTTGGTGGATGGTGCCATCTTTTTTCCATTTTTTTTTTGTCCTCTGACACTCCCCCCCAACAGATTCCCTCCTGACGGGGATAGAAGGGGGATGGAAGTCCACCCCCCCTTGACTGTCAGACACTTTGCCAGTCTGTCACCCTGTCAGTGCTGCAGGGTGTGCAAAAGGAAGTAGCTTCATGATGCCCTGGTGGTGGTCAATGAGCAGAGCAACTTGCCTCCCAACACTGAGATTAGAGTGAGTCCAGGGATGCTGAATCCTGTCCACATCCCCCCTACACTGGCTTCTATCAGTGACCAATGTCTGTTCATGATCCCAGGCCACTGCTGCAGTACCAGTATCTACCCTATCGACCAAGCCACTTTAAACCCCCCCAAATAAAACTACAACACCTTTCCACCCTACACAGCTGATCAGTATTTTTATTGCTTATACTAATCCATTTTCTGCTTCATGTCTACAGGTCCACTGGATGTCAGCACTGGCACTGGAGGACACTGACCACATGTATGAGATAAGTATTTCTTTTTAGATTACCTTGTTTGTCCCAGTTAGTTACTAAAGAGCTGCAGTTCCTTTCTGACCCTGTTGCTATTCTTATTTCACAGGTATATCTGGATGTTCACTCACACATCCTACAATCCGCAATACCCAGGTAAGAAATCTTTATTATTAGTACTGTATTTAAGGTAGTAGTTACAACACTTGTAGTTACCATTACACTGTACCATCATACAGTCTAATGGTGTAACTACAGGTATTAAGATGCTGTTGTCTTTCACTTGCTAGTTAGTGGGGCTTCCTTAGGGTTGTCAAACCTAGTGCCCATCCCTTCCTCTGAGCAAACAAGGTCAGACATGATCTCGTTTCTTCACACAGGGTCACAGGGACCTGCATGAAGAAAGCTGTAGCACATTCTGTTGGCAACATGTGGCGACCCCTAGTTCTGTATCTTTGAAGAGAGTATCACTATGAGGCACTGACTAGGAGCTGTACCTTGTGCTTTGGACAGGAGGCTACAGGCTGGGGGGATGGGGTGGATATTAGGCTAACAACCCCAAGAAAAGACCCCACTACTGATTCACCAATACTCTAAGGACCCAAGATCCTTATGTTTTTCATTTCCCGACTTTGTGTGCTTTCTGTTTTTCAACCCTAGTATTTGCATTAATGTAGTTTTTTGCAATTATTATCTGTCAGTCTGTCTGGCTGTCTATCTATCTATCTGGTACTGTGTATTACAAGGCTATAATGCCATCAAGAGTTTCTGGTGACATTTGAACCTCAAGAGCGAAGCTTGAGAGGTTTTGGCATTTCATTAAATCTCAAGATGGTATTTTTAGCCAAGTGCTACTCAGTCCCCCTCCCCCCCCTTTTTTTGTAATATATGAATTCAAGGAGTTTAAAAAATGCTGGCATCCCGACCCCACACATACAGCTAATCTCGAACTTTCTTGAGGGCTGGAGCTGTAAGGACATCATGGACTTCAGCTCCCTCTGCAGCTGCCGACGATCTACACTTTCTCTGACCAGAGAGAAGGGATTGCTGAGGAGCAGATCGCAGGAGCAACTGTCGACTCCACAAATGCTGCCAGGTCTAGGGAGAAACATAGGGTGCAGAAGTGAGGGGCTGAGCCACAGAGTGCATGGGTCTGGGGTGGCTTTCATTGTGCGGAGCTGCACTAAGTGGCATTGCTGACCAGGTAAATCAGCATACCCATATGGGTGACGTAGGTGCTATCTGTGTCAGGTGTAGAGCTGGTGCATGAAAGTCAGTCCGAAGCATGTAACCCAGAGCAAACTATCACGTGTAACTCAGAGCAAGCTATCACTTTAGTCTTGCATTTTAGAGTAAACAGGAGTTGTAACAGGATACATACCTTGGAGTACTGACAGTTTAACCACATGTTTTTCTTTTTCCATCCAGGTAGCTATTTGCTCCCAGGAATAGCTGAGAAAGGGTCTGCTGGAGCAAAGGGGACAGAGAGGACCTTACTTTTCACCACATTGGGCTGATTGTTTATTTTTTTATTGTTTTTGTTTTTCGTCCTTGCAGGACCAAGAGATTCAACAGTCGCTGTGGCTAGGACTGAAGGGGCTGGCTTGCCAAAGTGACATCAGTGGTACTCTACCAATCAGTGCAACTGAAAGCACAGCACTGGCTTTTAAACTGCAGGGCTACTGGCTTTAGATAACGGACATCCAGATCAGGTAGCTGAAGCTGATCTTGGACTTTCTTGAGGGCTGGAGCTGTAAGGACATAACAGACTTCAGCTCCCCCTGCAGCTGCCGACGATCTATACTTTCTCCAACCAGAGAGAAGGGATTGGCAAGGAGCGGATCACGGGAGCAACTGTCGGCTCCACAAATGCTGCCGGGTCTCAGGAGAAATAAAGAGTACAGAAGTGTGGGGCTGAGCTGCAGAGTGCATGGGTCTGGAGGCAGCTTCCATTGTGGGGAACTGCACTAAGTGGAGTTGCTGACCAGTTAAATCAGCATACCCATACGGGTGAGGTAGGGGCTATCTGTGTCAGATATACGGTTGGTGCATAAAAGCCAGTATGAAGCATGTAACCCAAAGCAAACTATCACTTTAGTGCTGCATTTTAGAGTAAGTAGGCAAAACATCAAAGTTGTAGCAGGACACATACCTTAGAGCACTGACAGCTTAACCACACTTTTTCCTTTTCCATCCAGGTAGCTATTTGCTCCCAGAAATAGCTGAGAAAGGGTCTGATGGAGCAAAGAGGACAGAGATGACCTTATTTTTCACCACATCAGGCTGATTGTTTTTTTTTGTCCATGCAGGACCAAGGGATTGATTAGCCCACCCTCCTTCCCCCTAATCCTACCCTCCCCTGGCTGCACTTCCCTTGTAGTCACAGAAGCTAGCTCCACCCTCCTATCCTCAATAGTAAGGGGAGTGGTTCCAACTTATAAAAAAAATATATTTCAGGAGTTACTTCCTCTTTTCCTCAGCTACTTTCTTACACCTTATATTTCATCCACACTAGTACCATGGATTACATAAACTGCAAATGGTGCAGTGCATCCTATCTGAGGGCATGGATACAAGCAAATAGGTCACTGCCCCACATGCTTAGATATAGGAGATCTAAGAGAACAACTAAGAAAAGCATGGGAACATATCAGATCTCTCCAACACCAGACTGTAAACTGTACACCGGTGCACCCCTTTGCACCACACCATTTATTTTGTCTGTACAGGATCAAGGTAACCCATGCACTTATGCATCCCCCTGCACCTCGCCATCTCCACCAGGGGAGTTTACCACACCAACAACGCATCCTTAGCCCAGAAGTATGGCAGGTAGCAAAGGGGGCAAAAGGAAGCCTGGGAGGTCCCTAAACCAGTTGCCTTACCAGGAGACACAAATCACACTAGAAAATAGATACTCCCTGCTTACAAAGGGTGATCAACAGGGTGCTAACACCAAACAAAAAATGCTTGGAAACACTCCAAAATCATGCAAGGAAAGGAGTTCAAAGAACTACCACAAAAATGATCCTATGAAAATCTTGATTTTAGGAGATTCCATGATCTGAGATGTGAAATTTCACATAAATCCAGGTCCTAATACAAAAGTGGTAGTGAGATGTCTACCAGGAACCTCAGCAAAAAGAGACACCGACAGCATCAACAAAATAGTTAAAAGAGACAGTAAATGCACTAGTGTTTTCATCCACATAGGGACTAATGATCTGACAAACCACTCACTTGAGGAAACCAAACAGGGCATATCTCACCTGGGTGAGACATTAACCTCACACTGCTCACTCATTGCCTTCTCAGAGATCCTCCCAGTGTGGGGGAAAGGAGGCAGTCAATAAAGGATACACCAGAAACAAATCGAGCAACTAGACATTTGGCTACAAAGCTGGTGCCAAGAAAAGGGGCACCTCTGCACTGGTGCCTGGCATGATTTCTGGGATAGAGCGTTCTTTAAATATGATGGACTGCACCTTACTTGGGAGGGAGTGTGTGCCTTAGGACAAAAACTAGATGTCACCATCGATCGTTTAGACTGGAGCATGGGGAGGGGTCAGCAGAGATAATAGGATCTGCTACCTCTTCCCCAAAACTCCACTGCATCAGGGTAAGCACTACAAGAAACAGACCTCTTCGATGCAGCCAACACAAATTTGGCTGCAACAGGACATGGCACCACTGAAAAGGGGAAACAAGTCTGGAAAGCCACGTTCACCAACTCAAGGAGTATAGCAAATAAGATCACTGACCGCTCTGCTATAATCGCCGAAGTCGAGCTGGACTGGATTGCAATCACTGAAACATGGTTAAATAGCAATCATGACTGGGAAACAACTATTCCAGGATACTGTCTCTTTTGAAAGGACAGATCTGGGTGGAAGGGGGAAAGGAGTGGCTATGTACATAAAGGAGGACATAAAAACAACTATAATAAAAAATGACATTGAGGAAACGTAGGCACTATGGGTCGCAATGGAGGCTGAAAATGGAGCTGTAACTATGGTAGGGGGTCTTTTATCAACCTCTAGCAGCAGGGCTGGAGGGAGATAAAGAAATGATAGACAGCATACTCAGAATGAGTGAAAAGGGGGGAAGTAATCGTCGTGGGGGACTTCAATTTACCCAACATAAATTGGGACACCCATACAGCAAGCTCAGCCAGGAACAAAGACTTCTTGAGGCACTGCAATTTTCTGGCCTGAAACAGCTTGTAAAGAAACCAACAAGAGGTGATGCTATCCTCGACCTGTTGCTAACAAATGGAGGCAAAATCTCTGAGGTAGAGGTGGGAAACCACCTGGGGTCTAGTGATCACTGCATGGTGACTTTTAAAGTCAGGACACAAACTGTATCCAACCTCACAAAAAACAGAGTCATGGACTTCATGAAAGCAGATTTCACAGCCATGAAGAAAATACTTAATGAAAAGCTAAAGGACATAAAAGGGAGGGATGTGGCAGGGTACTGGGCTCAACTTAAAACAGCCATCTTGCTTAGGGGATTAGTTATGGAAATATTATCCAAAAGAGATAATATTTCCATAACTAATCCCCTAAGCAATAGTGACCATAATTTAATACTTTTTGACTTGATTACTTCTATAACCAGTAATATAACTACTAAATTTACATACAACTATCCTCGGGGTAACTATGATGCAATTTGATCTTCCCTAGATAAAACTGATTGGTCCATCTTATTATCCAACCTCAAGGTTAATGAAAGTTGGAACCTATTAAAAAAACATACTAGCTAAACTGGAATCATTATATATTCCAATTAAGAAATCAGTTAATAACAAGAGTAAGATCCCTCCATGGTTCACTCCAGCAATCCATAAACAAATCAAAAGAAAAGAGGGAATATATTGCAAAATGAAAAAAAAAAATGCATAAACTATTTCATTATTTAGAAAGGCACTAATCAAAGCAGAAAGAAAGAAATTTGAATTTAAACCTGCACTTTCAAAAGGGAATGCCAAAGCATTTTATGCATATGTTAACTCCTACAAAAAGCCTATGAACTCAATCTCTTCTATGCATAAAGATGATTATTTAATGAGTATTTTGGTTTAGTCTTTTCAGGGGATGATACCATCCTTCATTCATCACATCTCACCTCTAACCATCATGCATATATTACATATGATGAAATAAAAGCTGCTATGCATTCTCTAAATAATAATTCTTCCCCTGGTCCAGATAATCTGAACAACTATCTATTTAAAGAGATTATAGATCAATTGGTTATCCCATTGTACATCATTTTTAATAAATCACTGGCCACAGGGGAGGTTCCTGAGGACTGGAGGAGGGCAATTATTGTTCCTATTTTCAAAAAAGGTAATAAAAAATTTACAAATAACTATAGACCAATTAGTCTAACTTCTATTGGGAGTAAACTAATGGAAAACATTTTGAAAAACAAAACTGAAAATGAAATAAAAGTCCTAGGTCTAACAGATACTACCCAACATGGCTCCCAAAAAGGAAGATCATGCACAACCAATTTGATTGCTTTTTATGAATAAGTTAGTGCAAGTTTGGATCGCAGCATCCCAGAGGACATCATATATCTTGTCTTCAAAATAGGCTTTTGATTTAGTGCCACATCTTTCTCTAGTAAATAAAATAATTAGTTTAGGGTTCAGTGACTATTTGACTAACTGGCTCAGCAATTGGTTAATGGATAGGTCACAGAGAGTAAAAATAGGTATCTTGCTGTCATCTAACATTAAAGTGACAAGTGGAGTCCCCCAGGGATCTGTTTTAGGCCCCATATTGTTTGGTATCTACATTAGTGACCTCTCTAGTGGTGTGTCCAATAATATCTGCAAAACTGCAGATGACATAAAACTTTCAGCTGAGGTTGACACTTCAGAACAGAAGGACTTATGTGTTATAGAATTGTTGGCATGTAACAATAAAATGAAATTTAATTCTGAAAAATGTGCTGTTATCCATCTCGGAATAAAAAATATTATTTCTGACTACTACCTAAACAATTTAATAATTAATTATTCAAAAACAGAAAGAGATTTAGGAGGAATTATTAATAGCTCCTTCACCTCTACTGACCATTGCAGAAAAATTGCTCAGACAGGTAATAATATACTTTCAGCCATTAAAAGAACTTTTGTCAGTAGGAGTGAGTGCTTTTTACTACCTCTTTATAATTCTTATATCCATCCGCATACAGACTATGTAGCCTCTTACTGGGCACCTCATTACAAAAGAGATCAAAAAATGGTAGAGAGTATGCAAAGAAGGATAACTAAACTGATACCTAAAGTCAAACATTTGCCATATGAACAAAGACTACAGGCCTTAGACATATATTATCACAAACTGTGAAGAGATCATGGTGATATGTTGCTTCTATATAATATCTTGAAGGACACTACACTAATGGATAGTACCAATATCAAAATTGCTTCCATACCTAATAATCTTAGATGTCATAACAGACAAATTAAGATACCAATGTTTTGTACTACAAAAAGAGAGTTCTATTTTACAATAAGAGCTGCCTCTCTTTGGAATTCATTACCCAACACAGTAGTTAACATGACTTCTTTTGAGTCATTCAAAGCTGAACTGGACAAACTTCTCTTGGGTTAGTGTTTAATCTACCCTGCATGTGCAAGGAAGGTGGTCTTGATGGGCCTAGAGCCTCCTTCCACCTTTTACATACCAAATAATACAGAGTAATCTTGCAATCAGCAAACTAATGCACAAAAACATTGAGTAAAGCAAAGAAGAAAAAAAGCCAGTCTGGTATTCGAAGGAAGTAGCAAACAGGGTGAGAGAAAAAAGGAGTGCTTACATGGGATACAAAAAGACACGATCTAACAAGGAGCTCTACATAGAAAAACAGAAGGCAGCAAGCAAAGAGATCAGAGCTGCAAAGGCAACTACAGAAAAGAGGATTGCCAAGGTGGCCAAGAATGGAGGCAAAACATTCTACATTCTACAGGTACAGTATATCAGAGAAAAGAGAAAAAAATGAGTGGCATTGTCAGACTCACAAAGGAAGGGGGTTGGGAAGCCAAAGATGACAAGGAAAATGGAGAAATCCTAAACAGTTATTTCTGTTCAGTATTCACAAAGGAGCAGGATGGCTGCAGACCTACCAGCAAAGGACACAAGAAAGGAGACATCAGAATTGATACAAGTCCCTTTACAGAAGAGAGAGTCCAACAGGAGCTGGGCAAAATCAACACAAACAAAGCCATGGGACTAGATGGAATAAATCCCAGATTGCTGAAAGAACTAAAAAAAGAATTGGCAGCTCCAATGGCAAATCTTTTCAACTTAATTCTCAAGCTGGGCAAGGTCCCACAAGACTGGAAATAGGCAACAGTCATCCCACTACATAAAAGTGGGAGCAAGGATGCTGCCTACAACTACTGACCAGTAAGCCTCACCTCTATTGTGGAGAAACAATGACAGCCCTCCTAAAGGAGAGGATTATAACCTTTCTTGAGGTAAACAACAAATTAGACACAAAACAGCATGGCTTAACAAAGGAAAAGTCGAGCCAAACAAACCTTATTGACTTTTTTAACTGGGTGACAAAAAATAGTGGACCAGGGAGGCGCAGTAGACATGGTACACCTGAATTTCAGTAAGGCCTTCGACTCAGTTCCATATAGAAGGCTACTAAACAAGCTAGACAGCATGGGGGTAGGGAAATAGGTAGTAAACTGGGTAAAAAATGGCTCATGAGAAGAACCCAGAGGGTTCTGGTTAACGGCTCACTCTCTGAGTAAAGAAATGTAACTAGTGGAGTACCACAGGGATCAGTGCTGGGACCATTATTGTTCAATATCTTTATTAGCGACATATCAGAAGGACTTGTGGGGAAGGTGAGTCTGTTTGCAGATAACACTAAGCTAGGAAACAGGGTGGATACTCCAGGGGGAGTAGAGAAAATGAAGACAGACATAATGATACTAGACAAATGGTCAAAAACATGGCAACTTAATTTAAATCGTAACAAGCGCAAAGTCATGCACATTGGAAAGACAAACCCAAGAGAGGAATGCTTCCTAGGAGGAGAAAAACTGGAATCCTCTGCAAAAGAAACAGATCTGGGGGCCATCATAACAAACAATCTAAAAACATCAAAAAAGTGTGAGAGGGCAGCACAAAGTGCAAATGGGATGCTGGGGTGCGTAAGTAGGGGGGATTACCAGCCGAAAAAGAGAGGTCATCATGCCACTCTACAGAACACTGGTAAGGCCGCACCTGGAGTACAGCGTCCAGTTCTGGAGGCCACATCTCAAAAAGGATATCAACAGGCTGGAAACACTGCAGAGGAGAGCAACAAAAATGGTACTAGGCCTGCACAACAAATCCTATGAGGAATGCATAAGAACACAAGGAAAATGTCAGCAGATGGGGACCACGTGCTCCATCTAGTCTGCCCCAAAAGACTACCCACCTACATTGAACGCAACCTAACCTGTCTGCAATGCCTATTCCATGCAAGTTTGAAATTGCTAATCATCTTTGATGCTACCAGCTCCTGGGGCAGGCTGTTCCATGGTTCCACCACTCTCTCCAAAAGGAAGTACTTCCTGAGGTTGCTTTTGAACCTACCTCCCACCAACCTCAAATTATGGCTCCTTCTATGTGCTGAAATAAAATACCTGCCTGAGTTGTGTTTAGCCCCTTCACATACTTAAATGTTTCGATCATGTCACCGCTGTTTCTTCTTTGCTTGAGGGAGTATGAATTTAACTCCCTGAGTCGCACCGTGTATGTTTTGTGATGTAGACCCTGCACCATTTTTGTAGCTCTTCTCTGCAGTGTCTCCAAATGGTCAATGTCCTTTTTGAGGTGAGGTCTCCAGAACTGACTGCAGTATTCCAAGTGTGGTCTTACCAAGGACCTGTAGAGAGGCATGATAATCTCTTGCTTCCTACTAGTAATGCCCCTACTAATACAGCCGAGGATGCCATTTGCTGTCTGTGCTGCCTTCTCACACTGCTTTCCTACCCTTAAGTCATCAGTGATCACTATGCCAAGATCTTGCTCTATCTGTGTTTCTTCGAGTTGATGTCCTCCCAGTGTATACTTATTTCTTGTGTTCCTCCTACCTAGGTGCATTACCTTACATTTTTTGGCATTCAATTTTAACTGCCAAGCCCCGGACCATTCCTCCAACTTTCTAAGATCAGCTTTCATGTTGTCTGCCCCTTCCTGTGAGTCCACAGCATGCAGGACTTAAACATGTATTCCCTGGAGCAGCAGTGGGAGAGAAGTGACATGATAGAGACCTTCAGGTTCCTGAAGGATATAAACAAAGTGCAGGTACAGGACCTGTTCCAAACAAAGAAAAACTCAAAAACAAGGGGGCATAACACGAAGTTCGGGGGGGGGGGGGTGATTCAGAGTAAGCACATGTAGATTCTTCTTTACAGAGAGGGTGGTGGATTCATGGGACTCACTTCCAAAGGAAATGGTGGAGTCAAAGACAGTGGGATCCTTTAAAAATGCATGGGATTGGTTCAGGGGCATCATAACGCTGAATAGCAGATAATGGGTGGGAGTATACTTATGGGTAGACTAGATGGGCCGGATGGTCCCCTTCTGCCATCACTTTTTATGTTTCTATGTTTCTATACACACCAGGTGAACAACAGCACGTAGGTTCTCATTCATTTAGCAAACAATCTCTGCTTCACTTTACAAAGAGTTACTGTGCAAGTCTTTATCTCTTTTCATTGCAGAGGGTGGGTTGGTGTGTAAAGTCACTGAGCAAGTGAGAGTCTCACAGTGATCACTGGCTTTGGAAGCTGAAAGCCAAAAGGTGCCTCTTCTGGTGCTCACGATGAGTGGTCACACTATGTTATTGAAACCAAAAGCCACCCAATCCTGGCACTCACAGTCAGTGGTAGTGTACGTTTGACTTCCACTGGCTGAGCATGGGGCTCACATGCAGCTGAAGGAGTTCAGATCTCTGAACGACAGTATTACAAGATCTCATAACGTTATTGTTGGATGTTCATCAATAGCATTACGAGATCTAATAATATTATTGATGGACTTCTATAACAATATTATGAGGTTGTTTCAGTATGATTTTGATGGTATTATTGAGCATATCCATAAATATATATAATAGTAGTGCGGTCGCATCACTATAGTTAGGGTTGAGCAATGGTTTCTATGTTAAATCTCCAATTTTGCAGTTTAATATTGTCACTATGGTTCAATGGATCTGCATGAAATTTGACATGTGCAGTCTCATTGAGAGGATCTCTTGACTTGCTAAGTTTCTTTCTGATCGAAGGTGCAGATTCTGAGATGTAGCTAGTGAAAAACATAAAAATGAATCACTGGTTTTGCTGGGTTTTTTTGTCATAGTTTTTTGTCATCGCCTTCTGTCTAGAAGGTTTGGAATTTTGGTCTGACATTTTCAGGGTTGAAAAGGCTTGGCCCACAGATGTGTCTTTTGCTGGTTTGGTGAAAAACTACTAATCCATTCCAAAGTTATTACATTTAAAAATTTCAGTTCTGAGCATGCTCAGTACAGTCTTTTGAATAGCTGCTTGGAATGAAAAAATAATTTGGTCCATATAAAAAATTATTCTTTTTCATATGGGGCCAATCCTTTTTTATGAGGAAAAAAATCATTTTTGCCTTCTTCTTTCTATTTTTTTTATTTTCAAAACGCACAAAAATGACATCCTGCAGAGACACCAACACATGTATCTTGGTCAACAGGACACTGTTAGGTGGATTCTGCACTTAACTGTTGAAAACATGACCTTCAAATTTGTTATTTTTTTTTTACATTTGTACATCCTCATATCCACTTTTTTTCCATGTGGCCATACAAAAAAATAATTCAGCCATACGAAAAGGATCCCTTTATATGAAAAAGAATTTGGACTTAGCTCTTTTCCGATTAGTTTTCATTGAAGGATCCTTTTAATAGACTCCTTTTTCATATGAACAAAAAGCAAATGAAAAGGATCCCTTCATATGAAAAGAATTGGAAAAAACCTAAGTCCCAACTCTTTTTCATATGAAGGATCCTCTTCGTATGCTTTTTTCGATCATATGAGAAAAAGGATTTTGAACTTAGTTTTTTATCCAGATTCTCTTATGTATAAAGGAATCCTTTCCGTATGCTTTTTCAATTCATATGAAAAAGGATTCCTTCATATGAAAAAGGATTTTGGACTTAGTTTTTTTTGTTGTTGTTGTTGTTTTGTTTTACACATTTGAACTTCAACAAGACATAGCTCCCTCAGTATTTGGACTTAAGGGACAATCTACATATCAAGCCAAAGGTCTTAATGACTACTACAAGAAAAACACATAAGCCCACCTAAAATATCTAGGAGTTGTATTAAAAATCACAAACATTAAAAAAATGCTAATTCCCATAGGATAATATTGGAACTTTAAGAAGACATAACTCCTTTAATATCTGGACATAATGGACAATCTATATATCAAAACAAAGGTCTTAATGTGTACTGGAAGAATAACACATAACCTTCCCTCCCCCAAAATCTAGGGACCATACTAAAAAGCACAAATATTAAAAAATGCAAAGTCCCATGGGATATCATTGGAACTTTAAGAAGCCATAATTCCCTCAATATTTGCACTTAAGGGACAATCTATATCAAAACAAAGGTCTTAATAAGTACTACAACGATAACACATATCCCTCTAACAGTTTAGGGACAATATAAAATATGCATAAAACATAAAAAATGCAATGTCCCATAGGATAACACTGGAAGTTTAACAAGCCATACAATGAAGGAAAGAAATTGTCTTAAATAAATCCTGTAGGCTGGTCCTAGGAGCACATAGGCTTACCTACACATGTGAACTACTGTTTATGCCAAGACCAAGAGGGTTAACCTCCAGAGGAGAATTAAGTACCAGGTATGCCTCCTTGGAAAAAAATCCATCCTTCGACTAACCCCGTCAGTCATCCAGAACCTCCTTACACCCGCAACTAATCAGCACCAGACAAGAGTAGTAGTAGAAATAACTGTCAGGCATAATATGTTCTTTGTAGTACAATATCGCTTGCTCAATCTATAGATTAGCAGATCAACTCACTGTGTCATGGCTCTGCATTTCAACCTGTTTAAAATTTATGTTTACCTCTTTTGTAAAATGTACTGTGCTTCTGTACTCCTACCTGCCTTGATTATTACTGAAAACTAATAACAATTTTAAATAAAAAAAATAAAAAGTTTATGTTGAAAAACTGGGGTAAAATATTTAAAAAACAACAGAGTTATGAGTGTATGTTGACAATTTTCAACACACTCATAACTTTAGAAACATTCAGTATTTTCACCCCAGATTTTCAACATAGTTATTTTTTCACACCAGCTCATGAACATGACAGCTGTCATTTTTCAAATCCTAGCCAAAATGTGTTTCCACACTTGTGGTGCAATGACATTTCAGACTTTATAAATGACATATGTCTTGTTCAGAAGGAGTGCTCATAAAAAGACTGTTGAAAATTTGGGATCAAAATGCAAAAAAAAACAACTAAGCTATGAGGAAATGTTGAACTGTTGCACCATTTACTCATACCTTAATGTTTGTACTTTTTGGCCCCTAATGTTCAACACATCCCTTCAGTTACCCACCTCCTGGACATTACAGGTGCCATTTTTCAAATCCCCTCTAAAACTTGTTTTCACAGTTGCACTGCAAAATTACCTTTCTCATAGGATTTAAAAAAAATTTCACCTGTCTTGATGATAATGTCAGGTTATAGAAAGACTGTTGGAAATTTGAGGTCAAAATGTGGGACCCTCTAAAAATGGATATTGCCTCTCCTGGGTAAATACAATCTAAAAATGTGTAAAAGCAGGACACCGCTGAAATGGAGATATTGCATCTCTTCTGGTCTATCCTGGGTAAATATATAGTAAAAATTTGTACAAGCAAGACCAGGTACAACATCAATGCAAGTGGTAAACATTCAGCATTGACAAATGCTTGTAATTCTAATTGTATGTCTACTGTTTTTTTTCCAGAACCAAACTGACACCTACAGTGTTGCCAAAAGGTAACAGCCCTTTTTGAGGTTGTGACAAAGGACTCATATATATATATATATATATATATATATATATATATATAATTCAACATATAAACACACAGACAGGATTGGTATAGAATTTTTGTTGAATTATGCCTAGGAAACTTACATCTAAGCTCAATCAGCACCGCTGGAAATGTCTTGTACTGAGCATGGTCTATAATGGAGTGTGAAGCACAGGGTACATTATTAATTAGTGCTCCACCTGGTGGCTTTTAGAAGACTTATATTACATTTTGCTGAGAACAAGTTACAAATGTTCTTTACAATATCCAAGGCCAGAAGCTGACAACTTGTGAAACTACCAGTATGATAATGTGTAATCTTAAGGCTGAGCTGGTACCTTACATTATGTTATGCTTCACCTTGGTAAACGGAAACTTACTTTCTGTTGCCGCTGTAAGTTTTCCTCTCCCAATGCTCTGAAATGTTTTCAACCAGTCCAGCTTGGACAATATCCAAATCAATCATCCTTCAATACATGTGTTTGTGTAACACTTTCAGACTGAATTACTTTCATCATTGTTTTAAGTTACAGAATATTCCCTTTACATGCCAGCTTACAATTCATTTGTAAGGCTGTGCATCGAAGTTGAGTAGAACAGATAGCTGAGCCATTAAATATTAAATATATGATAAGTATTTTTTAAGAATACAAGTTATGAATGCAATGACAGTAACAAATAATGCTTATTCTTCATCTTAAAACTACATCAATTCAGCGTTAAGAAAATTCATTAAACAAAGTTTGCACAAACACTTCTGTATCACCGTATACTTTTATATTACCATCAGTATTTTGTTTCAACCCTTGTATATTAAAAGTATGCTTTTAAAATGTGATTCATGCTCTTTTTATACTAATTACATTTCTGATGTACAATAAACATGAACAGCCAATGCAGGAAATAGTTGGATAAACAGGAATATATTTGTTAGACATGTTCAATAATAAAAACAGTCTAAATACAGTTTTTTGAGAGTCCTTATGCTGATATGGCACTGCAATAACTTCTCATTAAGTCAATGTAATTGTTAAGATCAGTTTCCTAAAAATGTTTCAAAGGATACTTAAGCAAAAGGCCACTCATTGTCACTTAACAAAAAAAAATAGGAGATTTTTTTCTCATTGATACTTGAAGCACCATGGATCCCTGAGCCTGACTGAAATAGTACTGAGAGATTGCAGTGTGTTTCTGAAAAATAATTTGGCCTTCAAAATAAATCTGAGTATTCTTTGAGTCAGTAGGAATTAGAGGACGTGAAAACAAACCAGTGTTATGTTATGCCATTTCATCACAGTACTTCTAGACTTATGAATTTGTGTCTGTGATGCTTGTTTTAAAAGGTGCTGGGGTGCACAACTTGGTTTTGTACAAGGGGCTTGATTTTCAAACAGCCCTTAGATCACCACAATTTGTGGTGATCCAGAGCTTCAGCAAATTCTGGGTGTGCCAGGGACCCTGCACCCTATTTTAGAAAAATCAGGGTCCCAGCACCACATTCCCCGGGTTTGTTGCAATCTGACAGCAGTGCCAAAGAAACAGTGCACCAGAGGGGAGTGCTGCAAGCCACAGATGGGCTTACCTCAGCTGCGGGAGGGATAGCGACCCATCGGCTGGGCACCCTTTTGGCTGGCAGGTCATGTAAAGTTGATTTTTGAGGGAGTCCTTGTGGAATATATTGAATTGATAATATAATATGCATGACTAATAATAGCCACATTAAAGCACACAGAACCTTGCGTGGAAATCACAGTTCAGTGTTAATTATCTATATATCTATTTGGGAAGATAAATGCTATCTCACAGTTTATAAGAGGACACCAATCAAATGTATAACTGGATGATACTATTCAGTTTTCGGACACTGTGTAATCCAGAGGTTGTTTGAAACATTAAACTTACAACAGGGGAACTTCCAGTGATGTCATGCACCAGACCAGATGCTAGAGAAATAGCTCTCCCCAGGAGCTCCAACAAAATACCTTTATTTACAGTGACTACAAGTTAATTCTACTTAAACTTGACTGCAAAAGGTTAAATAATGCCAAACCCACCAGGAGAACTCACCAGCAACCCAATGGGGTCTCGGGATGGAAAGAGATATACCGATGGAGAATCGGAAAACAAAAGCTCACAGGCCTCACTCCCCTCCTGGCATGGCCACAGCAGAACCAGGAAAGTAAGTAATGTCTCCCTGCAAAAACAAATGACTTTGCTCCTGGCTGAGATGCGGGAGTTCAGGAAGGAAATAAAATCGACCACCACCGCACTAAGAACTCATATTGGCAAGTTGGAAACCAGGCAGGAGGGCCTGGAAGAGCAGCTCACAACCATGGACTGGTGCATGGACACCTCCAAATGCACCATAGTGCAACTCTACCAAACAGTAAAGGCACTGCAGGAACAGGCAGAAGATGCTGACAGCCAGAAAAGAAGAAACAACATTAGGCTCTCATGGGTTCCTGAAGGCTCGGAGGGTCAGAACATTATCCAATATATACAGCAGCTATTAAAATCTAGCTTACAACTACCAGATACAATGACACTGGAGATAGAAAGGGTCCACTGCATGCTCGGCCCCCACGACCTCTGCAAGGGAACCACCCGCGCACCATCCTAATTAAATTCCTCAGATTCCAAGAGAAGGAATCAGTCCTGCACACTGCTTGGAAACAAGGGACAGTGTGGCTACAAGACCAGAGCATTTATCTAGAGAATGACTATTCCCCAGAGACTATGCAAAAAAGGAAAGCTTACATACTCATAATAAAAATATTCAGGGAGGCCAAGCTATGGTTTAGGACACCATACCCTGCAAAAATGACCATCTTCTTCAGATGGTACGCAGCAGTTTGAAACCCTGGAGGCAGTGCTGGAAGAGCTCGCTAAGCAGAAGATAACTGCTGCCAAAACACCCTCATACTACTGGGACTCCTGTAGTGAAGCTGGTGCAGTTGAAATGGCAGCAGGGCTGGAGAGACACCTTAAGGCAGTCCAGGGCAGAGCACTTCAGAAGATTGTTGAGGAGCTGAAGAACCAATGGAGACCGGTGATTTCAAACTCTACTACCACAACATGAATGCTCCCCCAGTAAGACTGTTTGAATTTTGCTTGCGGTGGCTGGGGGAACAGTTCTAAGCATGCAGCTGAGGGACAGGCTACTCCTCGTGGCCTCCAGACTTATTATTAGGTTTGTCGGGGGGGCCTGTGCTGATGTCCCCCCCTGCACTCCCCCCATGATGGTACAAAGCAGCAGAGGGGCGCACCTTACCCCACAACATTCCAGGGACTAACATGGAACTGTGGCACTGCCCAAGGCAGTCTACACACATTAACAGTCTCCAGAACTTTCCCACTGGCTAATTAACAGCAGATGCTCACCTCGGGGGGGGCGCCCCTCTACTCCACTGGCAATTGGACAATATAAACCTGTCTAGCTCACTATTCACCCCCCTTGGTTCTCTACTCTCCTTCTTGACTCTGTTCCCATGTTGTTTAGTTGCTGGAATGGGTGGGAGGGGGGCTATACAACTTGGAACTGCCATGAGACTAACAGGACAAATGAGCTTCCCCGATGGGGGGGAGTTAAGGCTGGAATGGAACCCTGTTAGTTTCTTAGGACTCCAGGGAGCCTGGGCTGGCATAGGCAGGGGGGAAAGATACCCAACCTGCACAGAATATTTGCCCAGAGCAGCCAACTAAAGCAGGACCACTACATAGCCAAAGGGGACCTAGCTGGGAGCACAACATATGCAGGCGGACCTGCCCAAACAATGGGATACTAAAGCAATGGTTAGTGGGGGGGCTTGTCACAAGACAAGGTAGAATAAATGCTCATGGACACACAACATGGGTGCGTGTGATGGCCCTGGGGGGGCATCAAGAGTTATCTAAAAATGCAGGCCAGCATGTCAGAGCAACCTGTAACACAGCCGACTAGTGAAGGTGAGAATGCAGGAGGAAGGCAAGATTCTGCACCACTTCCTCTTAGTGCTGGGCCCAGAGGGGAGTTCACCAAGTGGCTGACGCAGGGCTTGTGATGGGGTGTGGGAGGGGAGGCAAGACACCCAGGAGGAATGAGCACCACTACTACTGAGTACTCACAGTCATTAATTCTTTCCCCCACAAAACCAGGGCACACCAGAACTGATTCAGAAGGCAGTGCACTATCAGATAAGCATTTGCTTCTTGTATTCTTTACCATACTACAGTGCATGGTCTCACTATTATTTTTTATTTATTTATTTTTTTTTACTTAGTTGTTTAACCAGGAGTAGAACACTAAGCTGAAAGCTTTTTTACTGGTGCAACCTGGGAACACAGGGAAGTTAAGTGACTTGCTCAAGATCAGACAGTATGCAAGTGGAAGCTGTGGGATTCAAACTCAGGTCTGGTCTGCTGGATGTTGCCAGATTAAATGCTTCTCCTGCCTATTAAATACTATAGATGTATGATACAACCGAAATGTTAATCTTGATACCTGAAGTGTTGTGTTTTCTCTTTCTCCCCCCTTTCCAGCCTCCCCCTCCTCTCTCTCTTCACCCTCATGCCATGGTAGCTCATGCCTCAGACAGAGTTGAACACCGCCTGCTTGTGGTCCCAACTGTGAATAAATGTGATGATGATGCAGCACTGGGCAGCATGGACTTCCTGCACAAACTCTGGATGGGGTGTGGACTTCTGCAGGCAAGTACTATCTGATCCTTCATTCCTTAATATGTAAAAGAAAATGAAGTTAAGTAATACAGTTGTACCAGTGGGGAGACCCTGAAATCAGGGAGGGCCTAAAGAGTGCAGAGGTTGCGGCCGGGGGAGTACACCTGTCAGGGATGGGGGGGTGGGATGGAAACAGGAGACCACAATCCGCAGCACTGGTCGGGTCCGCTCGGGGTGTGGTAGAGGTGGTATCCAAAAGGGACAGTACCACACACTTAGGAATGGGTTCCTGGAGAGGATGGTGAAGTCACCCTCCCGAATGACCACTTGTGCACAATTCTAGACATCATAGATGACAGAAGGTCCCTCAACTAAGGCCAAGACTTCAGGCAGGGCGGCTTCCCTACCCCATGGATGTTCTAAAAGATCCACCAAATTGGAAGTCACAGACCTAGTTATGAGTTCAATAGGCACCCAGTTGGAGTCTCAGTTCACCTCTGTTCTAAAGTTAAAGTACATAGTACAAGTTATAGAAGAAGTTAAAGAATATTTAGAGCCGAAAGGTTGTTAGGGCAGTGTAATGAACATTGGCATAGATTCGTAGACTACAGAGAGGACAAGAGGAGAGGAATGGGTACTCAGGATGCGAAGATTAAGAAAAGAACAAGGTACAGGCAACCCCTACTGAATAATAAAAATGACAGTGAATAAATTAGTTATACTCGCTCAGTGTAAATGGGTTGTCCACCCACATACAAAGGTCATGGGTGATGTCACACATTAAGAAGGCTAGGGAGGGCCTGGTATTCCTTCAAGAGACCCACCTGACAAAGGGAGAACACCAAAAACTGAAAAGCATTGGCTATTCAGAGGTTATTTCCTCATCCCTTGCGACTGGGAGGAAACGGGGAGTTGCCATCCTGATCCTACGAAACACCCCATTCATAATTACATCCCAGTGGGCAGACCCAGATGGCTGCCTGGTGATAGCACAGGTGAGGCTGAATGATGAGGAGGAGGTCACCCTAGCCAATATATACCTACCACTGGCCACAAATATAGCCATCATGAAACCCCTCCTGGACAAAATAGTCCAACGCAGAAAGGATACTCTACTGCTGGCAGGGGGCTTTAATATATCCCCAAACCCAGGAAGGGACTCCTCAAACCCAACACCCAAAAAACAAACATCAGCTCAAACGTTTGTCAAGGAAGTGGGCTGGATTGACACCTGGAGACAGAAGCACCCCCACACCAGACACTACACCCACTATTCCATGGTCCACAAAACATACTCCAGAATAGACCACTGCTATGCGCAGGTAGAACACCTTCAATGCCTGGTGCACTGTGGGATAGGCAATATACAGATATCTGACCGTGGCCCCATGGTGAGTACATGGGAACTGGAGTTCCAATGTAAGAACACCATATGGAGACTAAATACACACTACCTTAAAACCCAGGAGTTTAAAGATTTCCTAGTGGAAAAAATAGAGGAAATAAGGGGAGATAACCCACCTGAGGACTCAGCCCCAGCAGTACACTGAGATACCCTCAAGTCAGTTCTCAGGGGGCATATTATCCAATACACATCAGCAAAGACCAAAGCAAGAAGGGAGTGGATGGAAAAATTACAGGAAACATTCCACTTCCTTCAAATGGCCCATGCACAGGTGGACAGATCTGTTGAACTGCAGTTACAACAGACAAAAGCCAAGCTTGATACACTAATCAAACAGCAAGCTGAATTAGCACTCACCTACCTTAGACAATGTTATTACGAGGTGGGCCTCAGGGCCACCAGGCTACTTGTCTACCAGGCACACAGACAGAGGCACTTAGCTACAATTACATCAATCCAACATCCAGTGGAAGGAAACAGACTCACTAAGGTGCACGAAATAGCAGAAAGCTTCAGCAGTTACTATAGGAATCTTTACAAAGAAGAATTACAGGCTCCCGGGGACTCCATCAATGGTTATTTGCACTCACTGTGGCTCCCATGCCTGACCCTTGTGCAAGGGAAACATTTAATATCCCCAATCACCCTAAAGTAGGTATGGGATGCCATAAGCCACTCCAAAACACAGAGAGCCCAAGGCCCAGATGGATATGGTCCAGAGTTTTATAAATTCACCTGAGGGTCCTTAGCAAGGGCCCTACAGGCTGCATACAACAGCACCATGGAAGGGGAACCCCCACAACCATCCTGGGACTATTCAGCCATTACTGTGCTCTCAAAGCCAGGAAAAACCTGTACCTCTGTGCCTCCTATAGGCCAATATCAGTCCTGAACATGGACTATAAGCTATTTATGAGCATTTTGGCAAAGAGAATTGACCCACAGATGCCCCAGCTCATCACCCCAGATCAGACCGGGTTTGCCAGGTCCAGGATCACTGTAGAAAATGTTAACTGTACCCTGCACATAGTACATGAAATGAGCAAATTACAAGACCACTCAACACTTATCAGCTTAGACACAGAAATATCGTTCAACATGGCCTTTTCTATATGAGGTAATGGGAAGAATGAGGTTCCCAGCAGCAATTATTCAGGTACTTAAAAACATCTACAGATCCCCAAAAGCTTCTGTAAAAGTGAATGGACATCACTCGCAGAGCTTCCCTCTACTGAGAGGCACACACCAAGGGTGTCCACTATCACCACTCCTGTTTGCTTTATATATCAAACCCCTGGCACAAAGAATTAGAGAATCGGCTCAGGTGGGAGGGATACAGATAGCAGACACAGAACACAAATTGGCCTTGTGTGCAGGTGATCTGCTCCTGTACCTGTCTAATCCAGAGATATCACTGCCAGCAGTGCAAGACATTCTGGAGGAATTCAGAAGACTCACGGATTACAAATTGAGAATTTCCAAAACCAAGATTTTAACCTTCCAATGTATACCACTTCAACAAACCAGGCAAAGGTTCCCATACACACGGGACCTGGAAAAATTGAAATATTTAGGGATTTATCTGGCGAAAACCCTCAAATCAGCACTTGATAACAACTATACTAACTTCACGGTACAGCTCAATGCAGACCTTACACGATGGAATGCATTACCTTTAAGTCTAACTAGATGAATAGACCTTATCTGAATGATCATCCTGTCCAGGGCTTTGTACCTGTTCCAGAATGTACCGGTGGCCCTCCCCGGGCAGCTGTTTCGACAAAGGAACACAACAATCTCCAGATTTATTTGGGCTGGACGAAAATCACAGATCCGATTTCAGTTACTATGCCTCTCCAGGGAGAAGGGCGGCCTTTTCTTGCTGCACTTGCAGATGTACTACACAGCTGTACAGCTGAGACATCTCCTAACAAGGTAGATAGTTACAACAACCTCACACTGGCACAGGATTGAATAAGTAATACTCCCTGACAGAGAGTATTATCAAACTATGTACGATGCAGGGAGGCAGGCCAGAGACATCCCTACAGACAACCCCTGTTTCCACCAAAGACAAACTGCCTGGATCGCGGCAAGGTGCCTCTTGGGCCTGACCCCATTTCTGTCACTACTCTCCCCAGTATATACCCTAACGGGCTTCACTCCAGACACAATGGATAGTAGGTTCAAGGAGTGGGACGCCCTCACACTTCAATACCAAGGCATAAAATAAGCGGGTTTGCATTGCAATTTGTGACTGAAGATAGGAGAAAAGCGAGTCAACTTTTGGAATGATTAGCAGTCATTGCTAATCATTCTGAACTGGCCCTGGGTCCTTTAAAAATGGCCTTTTTGGCATTTTGGGCCAGGTTTCTTTACATTTTTTTTCCCATTCAATTTATTGTCCAGGGAGCCTGGAGGAGTGAACTCAATGGGAGGGCATGTGGCAGGGCAGTGGCATGACTGGGACGGGGGGGTGGTCAGGGCAATGCCAGCACCTCATGGGATGGGCCTGAACTGTAGGCAAAATGGAGAGGAATCAGGGAGAGAAAACAAGAAGAAAGTAAATGTGAACTAACTGTTACCCTGCTTGGCAGAGATGAACAGAGTGGTGTAAACAGTCTTTTTTTTTTTTTGTGCCCAGCCCAATCAAATGCTAGTGACTGATCTGATGGGGGGAAGGGGGAAACATATCAAACTTTACTGTGCTATTGCAAACTGTTTGGGAACAGAAAACAAATAAGAATTGTGACCTGGTTTTTCTAGAGAGTTCCGAGGGGAGATGAAACAAAAATGGAAAAGTAACTTGTGTGACTAAATGTGCCCTGCTTTTGGCAGAGATGAAGGAACAAAAGTGGTTAAACAGTCATGCCCAGCTTTAAAATGCACCCAGCCCTTATTGCAGCAATGGTGATGGGGGATTAA
Organism: Neoceratodus forsteri; assembly: GCA_016271365.2. Classification (NCBI taxonomy): domain Eukaryota; kingdom Metazoa; phylum Chordata; order Ceratodontiformes; family Ceratodontidae; genus Neoceratodus; species Neoceratodus forsteri. Next base: position 1,643,485,903 of record CM028131.1, on the reverse strand, counting down.
GCAAACAAACTGCATTGACTTGCAAGTAGCAAAACATTTTTGGGAACAGAACTGACTAAGACTTGTACCCTGGTTTACTCCAGAGCGTTCTCTGAAGGGGAGAAAATGAAAGAAAAACTTCTGTGACATTTAATTAAATGTGCTCTGCTTTTGGCAAAGATGAAGGGGAAAATGAGTGGTCATGTCCACCCTGCCTGCTTTATTTTGTGCCCAGTCAGCCCTTTTTTGCAGCAGTGATGATAAGAATTGTGCCCTGGTTTTTCCAGAGTTCTCAGGGGAGAGAAAACAGAGAAGTAAAAAAATGGTATCAGTGCCTAGCTTTGGCAGAGATGAAGGGTACAAAAACATAAATACATCTGCTTGCTCTGTTGCACTGGGGAAGTTGTAACTCTAGTGCACCCTGCCCATCAGACCTGAGGGGGCATTACAAATTAAGACACTAGCCCTGCTACCAGCTAGAGCTTTGCTGCAACAGTGAACTTTGGGGAAGTGTTCTGTTCACAACTCCAAAACTTTAAGTGTGTGCCCTGCCTATGGCAGAGATTGGGGACAAGGTAACGTAAGACTAATGCCCTGCTACCAGCTTTCTTGCAGCAGTGAACTTTGGGGAAGTGTTCTGTTCACAACTTTAAAACTTTAAGTGTGTGCTCTGCCTATAGCAGAGATTGGGGACTAGGTAACACAAGACTAATGTCCTGCTGCCAGCTTTCCTGCAGCAGTGAACTTTTGGGAAGTGTTCTGTTCACAACTCTGTGTGTGTGCCCTGCCTATGGCAGAGATCGGGGAAAAGTTAAACATAAGACTATGCCCTGCTGCCAGCTTTCTTGCACCAGTGAACTTTGGGGAAGTGTTCTGTTCACAGCTCTGAAACTCTAAGTGTGTGCCCTGCCTATGGCAGAGATGGGGACAAGTAAACAATTTAACTGGGGGGGTGGGCTCAGGGGTCACAAGCAAATCTGCAGCTGCCATTATCTTTTTTTATCAGTACAGAGAGTTAGCCAGATTACAGTAACTTGATGTGTTAATTTTTAAGTGCACAGCTTGACAAAGTCTTGTTTTGCTAACTTCAAACTTTTTAATAATTGCAGTCCAACATGGCTGGCGGAGTAAAATTAGCAACTGCAGAAGGATGGCACAAAAAATATTATCCAGAAAAAAATTGGCTACAGATAAGCAATGAGAGAGACTGTGCAGTGTGAGCTAGTTGCAAATTGTGCTGTCAATATAAAGCTGAGCTACGTGGGTTGAAGAACTTCAGTTAGGCATTAATTGCAGGGATAAAAGACCCCCAGCTAAAAGTTGACACCATCCAGAAACATCTTTAGACAGAGCAGCACAAGAAAGCTCTTAACATTTTGAAATTTGGTAAAACATGGTCACCACTTGAAATATATCACCATACCACAATTGGTAAGTTTAAAGTAATCGTGGGGGGGAGTAGGAGGATTGGACCCAAGACTAAATTTTAATTTATTTGCAGGGAGAGCTTTCGGTAATGCAGAGGAACAGCATAGAACAAGTCTAGGCAGACTGATGGAGATCCTGTATATCATGGCCAAAGATGACATCCCTATTAAAAAGTCTGAAGTGATAGCAGAACAAGAGAAGCACCATGGAGTTCATTTGGGCAATAAATACATCAGCGCTGCTAGTGGGAAAGAACTGACATGTATTGACAAGAACCTAGAGGAAAACTTGCTGGCAACTGCAAAAAATGCTAATTATTTTTCAGTTCTTATGGATGGCAGTACTGACAGTAGTGTAATAGAAAAGGAACTGGTTTACATAATTTATGTTAATCCCAGCAATGGTCACGGGGAGACTAAATTTTTACGAATGAAAGCAGTATCAGATGGCACAAGTGAGGGACTCAAAAATCTCCTCATAGACATTCTTGCAGAGAGTGGCCTTAATGCAAAAAAAATGATTGGGTTTGGGGCTGATGGGGCAGCTGTCAACATGGGTATAAGACGGCGTCTTGCTGCACTTTTAAGGGAAGATCTACAGTGGTTGATTGCTGTTCATTGTTTCTCACACACATTAGAACTGGCCATGAAAGATGCTTTGGATAATACTTATTTCAATGAAGTTTCAGACTTTCTAGCCCAGCTGTTTTATCTCTATCAGAAAAGTCCTAAGTGACTTAGAGAGTTGTGATTCCTTGCCCAGGCCATGGAGATGTTATTTGAAAAGCTCAAGAAGGCCCATGGCACTCGTTGGGTGCAGCATAAACTTCTTGCCACCCAGGATGTTACCAAATAATTCCACATAATCAATGCCCATTTAGAATCTATGGCCGCAGACCCAACTCATCATCAGGCCAAAGCCAAGGGAGGGTTGCAAATTTTGACTAAATTCCAAATGGTTGCACACCTTTTGTATTTTGAACAGTTGCTTCAGCCACTTGCCAGGTTATCACTAGCACTTCAAAAAGAAGTTGTTGACATGCCAGAGCTATTTAGCTCTACTGAAACTTTGAAAAACACTCTTGACCATGCTAAGCAGAGTGGCCCCATAGGTGGCAGTGAACTTGACATTCTCTCAAAAAATGATTCTGACATTCTTTCAGGAGCACGCCCTGAAATCACTTACAAGGGTGTAAAATTAACACATCTAAGTGCTCAATCTATTAAAACTTTTAAACAGTAATGTAAGAAATACATTACAAATATTGAGAACTGTTGTGAACAAAGGTTCAGTTTGAATGATAAAAGTAGTATCTATAACTGTGCAAAAGGGGTGTCCGTGATGATGGTGCTTGGGAAAGGGCACTGACAATAAGAAGGACCCTCTCCCCAGTGCATTGCAGCAATGGCACACAGGGGATACTGTGGCCAGATGGGGGGTGGGCGACTATAGCGACATCCTGTCATTATAAGTAAGTGCGTGGGGGGGAGAGGGCACACACAGTGAGGGATGTGGGGATTGTGCCATGATAGGTTGCCGTGCCAACCCCGTGGCATGGTGGGTGGGTTGCCAGCATTGGTCAGCAGGTTACTAGGTTCGGGTGCAGGTGCAGGTGCTGGTGTGTTTCTGTTGCACCCAGCCCAAACATTTTTTTTTTAAATGTTTTCACCCCCCTCGACATGCACCCCCTGGAGTTGAGAATCCTTTAGTGGGGAAGGTGCAGGGGGAGCAAAGACTCCCGCAGGGGTGTGTGGGGTGCAGCCACCACAGAAACATTAAAATGAAGTCCCAGGTGCCCTTTTGTTGCGCCGAGGTGTCAGAGTGCCAAAATAAATTTTCAGCACTCCTGACTTCTGCAAAACGGTGATCGCCTTTAGGCTTTTGACATTATGACATTTATCCATGCAGAAGTGTTAGATACCAGACTTTGGCCAACATGCCAAAAGGAACTGGAGCTGTATGGTAACAGTGACATCACTGAAGAAGCTGACCATTTTTCAGCACTTTTGCAGCCTGATTGTGACACCCATCAAGTGCTTGCAGAATGGCAAGAGTTTAAGATTTTTGCTCAAACCAATTTCATCAATAATATGTCTGCCTCTGCTATATGGTCAAAGCTGGCATGTGATTTCTCTGATGTGTGATGGCATGTGATGACTCTGGACCTCAGCTGTTGATAATTTCTTTTGGCTTATGACTTAACCACCAGGTATCTACAAGATGCTGAAATCCTTTCTCCTACAAATTCTCCTTATGTTGCTCCTGCTGTCAGGAAATGTTCACCCCAACCCAGGACCACCTGGGCAGCCAGCAGTGGCACCAAGCTGAAGGACAGGGACACTCACCATGGCATCCATCAATGCCTGCAGCATCCTCAACAAACTTGATTCCCTCCAAACATGGATCCTACAGCACAACCCTGATGTCCTCTCAGTTGTGGAAACATGGCTAAACTCTAAGATCCCTGATACCTCAGTCTCTATCCCTGGCTACTGCATTTTCAGACAAGACAGGATTGCTAAACGGGGCGGGGGCTGCGCCTTCTATCTTAAGGATACCCTTATGGGTCACATCATCCCATCCTCTAGCCTGAGCAACTCCTCTCAGGTCCTCACAATCAAAATCATCCTTGGTGCACATAACAAGGAACTCACTGTCATCTCAGTTTACCTACCACCAAGAGACCAGGCCGCTGGCTTCCATAGCATCATGGAATATTTAAGGGTCCAGCAACATAATTCTGAAACCATAATCATGGGTGATTTTAACATTAACTGGCTCTCCGCTGAGGCCGCTACCTATAAGGATGCAGCTGCAGTGCATCACCTCACTCAACTGGTCAATGTCCCCACTAGGTGTAACTATAGGACAGGCTCCCTTACGCTTCTAGGCTGAATTCTATCTAACCACCCTGAACGCATCTCCAATGTTTCTGTACTCTCGGATACAATAAGTGACCACTCGCCTGTCATCTGCTCCTGGTCAAACAAATACCACAAGCCCCCTCCCAAGCTTATCTATGCCAGGGTTATCAAACAAGGGCACCTGCAGCTGTTAAAATTCCATCTAACCAGGCTGAACTTGGCAGTGCTTGACTCCCTCAGTGACATCAACAAAGCTCTGGACCTATTTATCAAACATTTCAACAAAGCCAGTGACATCTATGCACCAGTGAAAAAGATGAAGGTCAAAGGACAGACCAACCCCTTGGTTACTACTGACCTTTTAACTCTACTCAAGCACAGAGACCACCTCTGGCATTGTGCTCATGCAACTCCGATGCAAGTAAACATACGATTATACAAAGCAGCCAGAAATGATTGCACTCTAAAATAATGGAATGCTAAACAGCTTATTACAAAGAGGCTCTGACCAACTCTTGGGGCCAGGGAAAAATTCTGGAACAACATGAAAGAACTCACAGGCAAGGATCCTAAAGCACCACCCACTATGCTCAGCCTTCATGGCACTCCTACACTCGACCTAGATACCATCACCAGCACTTTTAATAATGCATTTACAAACCTGGACAGTGTCCTTCCACCAAATGTTTTCGACGACCTCCCCTCCAGCTCCTCCCAAGTTAGCCCCCAACTAGAACACACAACCCCAAAGTTTTTTTTTAAGGAGGTCCCACCACAAGTAGCTAAAAAATACATTCAAAAGGCCATCAGCAAACAAGGGTACAGTGGTGACTCCCTTGACCTGAAACTGCTGGCACAAGTCATCGATGAAATCTTAGAACCACTTACAAAGATCTTCAATCTCTCGCTTAGATTGGGCCATTTCCCCTTTCTCTGGAAGAAAGCCACTGTCACACCGGTTCACAAAAGTGGAGATAGGACGCTCCACACCAATTAAAGACCTATCTCACTCCACCCCCCCAACTAGCTAAAGCGCTGGAGTGAATAGTGTCGGACCAACTAGTTGCATTCCTGGATAAGTACAATGTACAGTGCCCAGAGCAGCATGGCTTCAGAAAACGGCACAGCACCACCACTGCACTATTGGAATTTACAACCTTCATCCATGCCACGCTTGACAAAGGGAATTGTGGAGGGGCAGTATTTATAGACCTTACCAAGGCATTCGACACAGTTAACCACCCCCTACTGCTCAAGCAACTGTCCTCCATTGGGATCTCCAGCGATGCCCTTCCATGGTTCACCAGCTACCTTGATAATCGGATCCATGTAAGGATTGCAGGGATCTCTTCAGATGAGAAACCGGTCCACTCCAGAGTCTCCCAGGGGTCTATTCTGGGCCCTCTACTCTTCTCCCTCTTCATCAACAATCTCCCCAGTGCCTGCAACCAAAAAATATTACTATACGCAGATGATGCAGTCCTGTTTTCCAGCCACCATGATATTACAGTCCTTGAATCCCAGCTGCAGCTCGACTTCAAGTGCATTGAAGACTGGTTCAATTCTCATAAACTTGTCCTGAACCACAGCAAGACTAAAGCCATGTCCTTCTGTAACCGATGGAGCAGGCACAACTGTCTGTCCCTCACCATCAAGAACCACGCTGGGAACCCACTCGAACATGTCAAGGAGTTCAAGTACCTTGGTATTACCCTGGATAGTACCCTCTCCTACACTCGGTATATTGACACTGTTGCCAAGACTGCCAATATACAGACTGGACTACTATACAAACACAAGCACTGTATGAATGCGGATGCCCTTAAACTAGCCATCTACAGCTCTGTCACCTCTATCATTGACTACGGCCTTGCCATCTATGGCTCTGCCTCAATGAGTGCCCTCTGCAGGATCTCAGTTTCTCTCAACAAAGCCTGTAGACTACTAACGGGTGCGGCCTGACAAACTCACACCTGTGACCTCTATGCACAGACCAACTGGCTACCTCTACTCAGCAGAATACAATACCAGACCTGCTTACTTACCAAAAAGATTCTCCTCAGTCTCATGCCACCTGGTGTTAGCTCACTCCTTACTATTTACAGTGGCACTCAACAAACACGTGGTACCCAATCTCTAACCTTTCAGGTTCCTAGATGTCGTACCTCCATGGGTCAGTGGTCCTTTATCTATAGAGCCACTCAATGGTTCAATTCCCTCAATAAAGAAGCACATTCCTCTACTACACTTGGACCCTTCAAAAGGAATCTCAAACTTTACCTCACCTCTACCACTCAATGTGACTGCTTCTCTGAACAGAGATCTCTCTAAACACTTCCTAGCTCATTCATGTCTCACAGCCTGCCCTTTCCCAGTCTCATTCCCTCTGGCACCGGGCCTTCCTTGTGACTCCTTTCCTGCTTCACATCTCCACTGGTACAAGACGTTTTCCACCACCATCAGACAGTGGCCCATTAGCCTGCCAACTTCCTCTCCCGTCACATGCCTACAATACTAACTGCCTATGGTGCCCTCGATCTCTTATTGTTACCGCAGCCAGCTGCCTACTCAAGCTGCTAGTTATATGAATATTATCTCAAAGTATATTATAACTGAGTATCTTTATTTTTTCTTTTAGTTGTTTTGGTTGTTTATTGTGCATTCTTTTACTACCTCTGTATGTATGTTGACCCTCATCCTTTGACGTGGAACCTTTGTAAATGAGCAGTTTCTGCTCAAAGGTATTTGTAATCCGAGAATTTAATAAATAAATAAATAAAATAAAAATACTTATCCAAATCAGTAGAAGCTTGTCAATGTGTTGGGAGTATTTCCTGTGTCAAATGCACTAGTAGAAAGTTGTTTTTCAACTATGAACAAGGTAAAAATTGACTGGAGAGCAAGTCTGGCAGAGGATACTTTAGAAACACTGATTCACATTAAAAAGCAGGGCCCCCTTCCAGATGAATTCAACCCAGACAGGGCTGTAGACATATTTTTTAGCACTAAACCAAGACGTCCTGGTGATTTGGCAGCTGCGGATGGTGGACCAAAAGATGATATCCCTGAAACTGCCACTATGGCAAGAAAAGCTGCACTTGCTCCATCTCCCACATGCCTCTTAGGGTGCCCCACCCACGACCTGTCTGCCCCAGACCCCCTCCTGGCAGGTTCCCCCCACTGGCAGCATCATCCAGCATTGATACAGGGCTCTTAGATCATAGATCTAGGCTACCTTTGATTAGGCAACATTAAATGACGGGTGTGTGCATCATTATGCACATCATTTAATAGTCCCTAACCATAGGTAGCCTAGAATTTATAAGGGTAGGAAAGCACAGTTTTCCCCTTGTGCCCTGTTACTATCAGTCTGACTTACTGGAAAGTTCATGTTTATTACTGAGACGACAAAAAACCCGAGAGACTGTACTAAATGTATTCATGATGTGGAAGGGTGATGCACTTACCAGTTCTTAATGTAGGGAGAAGAAGTGATGAACAATCGCCAGAGGGTCACAGAGGAGACCATCCCTGCAGGATGCAGATATATTCAGGGTAGGGGATGACAGGAGAAGAGAAAGCTGAACAGATCATTGTGAGATCTGAGATGTGGGGCTGCCAGGACTGTGATCACTACCTGACCATGGATGAGACCAAGCAGCAATGGCAAATACTTGGAGTGGCAGGGCAGCACCTAAACTGTTACCTGGGTTCAGTGTAAGGAGATGACCCTTGACGGGTTTGTCGAGGTTTGTTGTGACAGTATTGAGGGGACTGTGTATACTGCATTCAAGATTCAGAAGAGTGGTGAGCCAGCCAACTCGCACTGTGGAAAAGAGCACATAAAAGGACTGGAGGAGGATTGCTGAGGGCTGCTCTATGGAGTTCCAATGATCATGGGTAAAGGAGTAGATTGATGCTGGAGGTCAGGTGGATTCACTCAAGGCATTAGTATGCCTCCCCTGCCTAATAATGTTGTTGTCCATAGTAAGTCCAGCCATTATGAAGGTATGAATAGCAGTTTCCCCAGTGTGTCCAAGTGCTTCTTTCTTGGCTCCCCAGGAAGACCTGGTTGTTGTTTAATGAAGTGGGGAAAAAAAATCAAAACAGGGGGACTGTACATACTGCCTGTTTACTGTGGAAGAAGAAGTGAAACACCGATGAAAGAAGACTGGAAAGTGATTGGGAGGCATCATTTAATAGTGCCAGTCAATGAAGTGTATCAGTATAGAGGTCTCATATCATCTCTCATCGACACCGTCTCTCACTCCCTTCTCCTCGACTCACTCCTGGCAGCTGGCCTATCTTCCTCCACCACAAACTGGTTCAAGGCCTATCTTATTGACAGAACCCAATCAGTTAAGATCTTGGACACCACTTCCCCTCTCCTCTCGATTAGCACTGGAGACACCAGGGCTCTGTATTAGGGTCCCTCCTACTCTCCATCTTCTTAAATGACCTTCCTCTGTTTGCTCCTCATCATCCTCAATACATATGTATGCCAATGATACAGTCCTATATGCATCTGGCTCCTGTTCTGATGAGGTTACAACTAGCTTACAGCAAGACTTTGAAAAGGTTCAGCTCTGGTTTGTTAACCATCAACATTTTCTCAACACCAAGAAGACTGTCTCCATAACCTTCGGCACAAGGTAGAGACTCTCTAGGCTTCCGTCCCTACCCACTTTCCACACCCTTGATGGGACTTTACTTGAGGACACATCCTCCTTTAGGTACTCAGGTGTTTGGTTGGATCAACACCTAAACTTCTTTGGACATATTGACATCATCCAGAAAAAACTGCACCCCAAGCTTGGTGCCCTGTTCAGGAACCATAGTTGCAACCCTCCTACGGCTAGGCGTGGACTTGTTCAGAAGATGATACTGCCCATTTTCGACAAAATGACTTGTTTCTCAGTGTGCCTTCTTGGTGAAACATTTCAATAAATAAAAAAATGTATACTACTCTCTGATGTACAAGATAATGATCTGAAGTGTGATAATTCTCATTGTGGGACTGTAATGCTCATATGCGGCCCCAGGCAGTATTAAGGACAGAGTGTGAATGGCAGACTGTTTAATGGCTGGCGGACTAGCTGTGGGGGGAGGCAGGGTCATAAAGATTAAGAAGACCACAAAGGCAGCATATATTTTGGATTACCAAGAAAGCATGAACTTTGGCATTGAACCAGACCAGAACTTCGATACAATCATCAGGGCAAGACATAACCACTAGATCAACATGTATTTAAAGAGTTGTACTGTACTGTGGTTTGCCAAAGAGAAAGTTGGTTGGATTACAACATGATTTCAGCTTGTTAAAGTAAACAAAATTAACAAAATCATAGTCTAACGAGTATTAATCAAAATAATTCACATGTTAAATCGTGGTTTTGATTATTTTGGTAGAACAATTCTAAACAAAGGGAGAAAAAAGAACTAGTTAGAGCCATGTAGCTCTCTGCCCCTAGCTCCAATGATGTCATCACTTCACACATTTAGCAGCCATTTTAGGGAACAGGCAGAGCAGGGTTTTTAAATTGGAAGGCTGATGCTTACTTTTTCAGATGCTACCAAACTATATTTATGTTATTCAAAAAAATGCAATGTTAGCATCAATGTAAACAGCCTTTCCTTCACCTCTCTATGAAGCCAGATTTTAAAATTGTTTCTTTCTAAACATAGGTTGCTTCGGTGTCCTTTAATTCTGTGGTCTTACTTTGCTCCCTCTCTTTCCTGTCCTCAGTTACAGTAGCTGTCACCTGGTCTTGTTTACCTCTGCTCACTATTCTTCCAGTGCAAACTTATTCTTGTCCCAATCAACCAGTTCTTTTTTTTTATATCCAAAATTTTATTAAGTTTTTCTTAACAGATATGCAAGAACGAAAAGATATTAATGACAAAATTCCAACAGCAAATAACAACATACTGTACCTTAAATAATAAATGACAGTTCATTAAGATATATAATTCATATTTTAAATCAAACTAGTTAAACCAAAGCAGTTGTCTTTAATAGTACCTATATTAATCACACTTCACCTGACAGACATGAGAGACTAAAAAATTCTCCCATTTTAAATTGTAATAATCTAGTTTATTAAGAGCAATATAAGACAATCGTTCATTTAGAGCTAATCTGGATAATTCATTTACCCAAGCATCATAAGAAGGTATCGTGGAGGATCTCCAATTTAGCAAAATTAGTCTTTTGGCTTCAGCCAAAGCTGCTCTAACCCAATCTATCTGATATGTAGAATGTTTACATCAGGGTGGAAAAATACCCAAAATTACCATTTTAGGGGAATTAAGGATCCCATGGGCCACTACTCTAGTACAAATAGATTGTACATAGGACCAGAAATGTCTTAATTTTGGACATGACCATAAAATGTGAATTAAATTACCCTCCACATTTGAACAATGCCAGCAAAGTGACTTGGATAGCAAGTTTTCATCATATAGGACCTTAGGGATATAATACCATCTGACTATGATCTTTTTTTGAATAATCCTACTTGTCATATCCTGACATGCTGTATATGCATTCCTACAAGCCAACAACTAGTCATGGCGAGTAATTGTAACTTTCACTTCCTGGTCCCATGCCTTACGAGTTTCCTCAGACCTCTCTGGAAGTAAGGCTAATAAATAATTATAAATTACTCCCGCAAGTCCTTTAGTCTTTGAGGACTATAGGGTAACAAGTTGTGTATTAGAGCTATCTACCAGACTCAAATTAGAATCCAGAAAAGGAGATAATGCATCTTTGATTCATAGATAACACCAAAAATCAAGACGTGAAAGGAAAAATTCTTGTTCTAATTGTATTAAAACTGTGCATGCCTCCATTCACTTCAGTTCTGAGGATGGATTGGAATAGCAATCTGTATTTAACATTCAGTTTTCTAAGGCAGTGACATAGTGGTGTGTATTCTTCCCTTTGAACCACAACATCGAGTAGTCTTGGAATATAGAGATTTTATGGCCTTCCCATACCATAGGACTGCAATCTCTGGTACATCGAAGGAAAGCCTCTTTTGTGATAAATCTCAGAAAGTAGGCAATAATAGTTCTGGAGTGCCCACCACTTATTTTGTCCAAACCATTAAGCCGATGTGCTCTCTCAATTTGTAGTGGTTTTGGATTACTGGGGCCAAACAGATCTTGAAATAGACTTTCAAGGAAACATATCATGGCTGGACCCTCAACACATTCCAGGACCCACATGATATGTAAATTATTCCTCCTTCCTCTACATTCTGGCATTTCCACTCTGTTCCACATAATTTCTGTTTGTTTAGCTTGTAATTCTACCAGCTCTGACATTCTATGATATGCCCTCTCTAGGTTATCACAGCTTTGTTCCACACAGTCCAACCTGTCCTCAAAGCGGTGGATGTCCTCATTAACATCAGCTATGGACTGTTTTGCCACAGACATATCAGCATTGAGGTTTTTCAGTAAATTAGTAATATATGATACAGTACCTTCATTGTCTCCTTTCTTAGGTTCTTTCAGCACCTCGCAGTTGAAGTTAGCGGCTTTGCACCTTGTCACCATCATGTGAGGAAAACAGTGCCCATTTTAAACAGCCACCTTATTGAATAAATGGATACCTTGCTGAACTTCACTCGAAGCTTGCCTCTTACAAATTTACAATTACCCTACAAAAAAGGATTCTTCCATTTAAACAAAATGAAATCTAACAAACTCTGACTAAATGCTGAGGCAAAAGAAGGATTCTGTAACAGATTTTTAATGAAAATCATGAGATCTCGGTCAGAGCGGCACAGTCAAGGGTCCATCACTTTTGGCGCTGCGCATGCCCCCCCCAAATCAACCAGTTCTTATTTCACCAGTCCAGGCTCACTCCTTGCCTACCCCTAGATCCACCAACTTTTTCACCAGCCTTCAATGGGGCACTGAATCAATGTCCTTTCTAAACATGGAAACATCAATTATAGCATCTTAGAATATTATGAATTTCTGTTTTAAAGTCTGAGTTACAGCATCTTCCCCATGTAGATAGCACCCTTACCATGTTTTAGTTTTCAATTTTTGACCAGGAAGGACACATTAAGGTGAGGCTTGGTTCTAGGTGCGTCCTGAGAGCACAAGGAAGTAAAGTGACTTACTCATAGTCACACAGTATGCAGGTGGTGGCTATAGGATTCAGACTCAGTTCTCCAGGTTCACAGCTCAATACTCTTAACCACTATGCTATTCTGCCTCCTGGAAGGGGAGATGCGAAACATACACTAACAGTTTTTTTAGAGATATGATATGGGATATTCCCTTTCATGTGAATGCTACCCTCTCGAAAATTTGGTTGTTCACTGCAGGTCTGTCACAGTAGCAAATACCTGAGTTTAAAGTAGATGAGAAATGAATCTGACGTTCCTGATGTTTAGTGTATTTCCTATGGTGTTTCATGGTTTGTCTGATGTGTATCTTCTTCAATTAGCACTTTGGAGCTAGTATTTTTGTTTCCTAATGAAATCCATATGTAACTGAACTCATAGCCGTTCTGATTTCTTTTATTTATTTATTTTATTGTTTGATCGCATGCAGGGTTATCAGCTCTGAGATCAATAACTCTCACTCATCAGATGACAACATGACAGTGGCTGATAAAGAGTTCAGTGGTGAACAGCAGTCTGTGTCAGATCAGTTTTAATGAGGAGCAGCTGTATATACATATATGAATGGCAAAAGAGAACCACTCAGCCCTATATCTAGGTGCCAGGTCCTCGTAAAAGCAGGAAGCTTCAAAGTGAAAGTGCAGTGCATTCTGTTTGGTTAAAACAGTTTGTTGTTCTGAATGATGAAGGAATTCATTCAGCCAACTGGCGAGTGTATTTTACATGTACTTTTATTAGTAGATGTACAGTAGGTAGTTTTCTCAGCATCTTTACATTTTTTGAATAATGTGTTTATTTTTCTTTTAGTCCAACAGCTAGGGGCTCGTGGGAGTCAGTGGCAGAGGAGTGCTAGTTTCATCTCAGAATGGATGCAACTTTAATTTCGCTCAAACTCACCTACCTCTCTGACAATATGTTTTTCTCTATATTTTTTTTTATTTAAAAACATGTTCTTGGATTTAATATTGTTTTTTCCCTTACTTGACTGCTGGATGTTCTGCAGTGGCTACTTGGCAGAGTAACAATGGGGGGGAAGGGTGATGAACTGCTGGAAATGATGGAAATGATATAAATTATTTGTGTATACTCTTCACAGGGCAGTTTTTATTATCACTTCTCACACGTTACATTGCTGTTCCCATCCATGCCATTCCTCCGGCAGGTTAATTTAATGCATGTCAGTGTTTTTGGAATGACTGCCTCAAGTGAAGGTACAGTACTGTCACTACCATCATTTCTGGCAGTTGATCGACATACCCCTGACTCACCACGTTGCCAAGTAACCACTGTTGAGCATCCATCTAGGCTGTCAGGTAAATGGAGAAGTGTGCCAAATTTAAATCAAAAAATAAATATTAGAATGTATAAACACTAAATACTGAACGTGGACTCCAATGTGGCTTGGACTTTGTGAGTGTGCAGCGGGAAAGCCAGTGTCTTAGTGGTGATAATGTGGCAGGAGAAAGGTTTAAAACTGAAAAGAAAAACTTTACAGTCAGCATTTACTGGACATCAGAGTGTAGAAGCAACAAGTTGCTATGTAAAGCAGGTTATTGAGCGAAAACTGCATTGCTTTTGGGAAACACACAGTGTTTAAAATTACAAGAGTGAAGTGTGAGCATTCGGAATGCCATAATAACTTGATATGGCGTCATTTGTTTTTTACATCTGTGATATCATTTTGTTTTATCTTTGTTGCTTTTTAAATCTTTATCCATTTCTAGAAAACTGATGTTTGACCTTCAGTTATGCAGTTTTTTTTTCTGCTAGGCACTTATAGGCAGAACACTGGATGAGGTAACATAAATTACAGCAAGAAAAAGGAAGGGACTTAAGCTACTACTGTACTGAACCAAGCAGCAGCTGTCAGAATCACAAATAGCAGAAGTTCCACGCCACAATCACCCATAGAGAAAGAAATCCCAAGTGAATAAGTAGAGGAAAACTAAGTTCACTCTTAAAAATGCCTTGTTGTTATGCTGTGTTTTACTGCACTTTGTAAAATGTATTTATTTTAACCTGTGTTTGGTTTTAGTTGACACAGAGTATCAGAACTGAAATGTTGTGTGTTTCTGATCTCCTTACTATCTGCTACCGATTGATTCTAATCTTTCTACTGTACTGCTGTAGGATAGTTACGCTTGTGTTTTCTGGTCAAATTACAGTAAAGTACCATGACAGAATGATAATGATACCAAAAAGATCAAAATTGCAATAGCTTCTTTCTGGGAAGTCAATGATCATGGCCATGAAAATATTGTAAAATATTGGGATGTGTTTAAAGTGACCCTAACGGGGGAATTATAAATTATGCTTCTTGGAAAAATAAAGAGTGGAAATGAAAAGCAAAATAGGTACAAAATAAACTCAAACAGTTGGAACAGGAAGAAGGGAGAACATTAGTAAACAGAAGGAATATGAAAACTTAAGGGGGGGACATATTCAGAGCCGGACGGTTGAGCATACATAACAGCGTGTCCTGCAAAACAGGTGCGCAAGTCAGCTCTGTTGCCATATTCACCCAGAATGCATGACTGGCACAGATTGCACAGTCTGTGTGAATATGGGACCCTGGATGTGTGGCACAAAGTGACTGGCCAACATGTGTGGGCAGCACATCCAAGGGTCAGGGTTAAAGACTGCCAATGGGGGAATAAGTGACATGTACTTGGATGCACTGATTCCCACAAGGGTGATATTCAGCCACAAAATGCTAATGAGCTCATTGGCCATGCATGGCATGAACGGGACTCATGCATGCCAATTATGGGCTCATTAGTATGGTTGCACCATGCTGAATGTGCTAGGCCAGCCCTCTCCTAGACCCATGTGCTGCAAACAACCCCAGTCCCCCTGCTAGCCCTGGTAGTCCAGTTGAACCCCCTCCCAACCCTGATTGACGAGAATATTCCCCAAATGTCCTATAGTGTAGGGACCCCCATCCCGAGTCCCGTTTGAACAACAGTTGCACTCCCCACCACCGTTACATTCCGAACACTGATTTACCACCGCAACCCGCGAGCCCCCATTCAAAACAACTTGTATCCCCACCAGCTCTGCTCACCAATGTCAAAGAAAAATGCATACTCCCCAGTGGTTCCAAAGTCTAAGCGGCCCCCCACCCTGACCATACACATAATAGAACATATAGTCCCCCATATCCCTGGTGATCTGGTGGCCCCTCACCCCATCAGAATGGGACCCCACCCCCCCCAACCCAACTGGAGCCGCCAAGTGACTCAGCCCTCCTCACAATACCATGGCCAGTTATTGAGTGAACTGTCCATGTAGAGGTACTTTACATAGTATGCTCTCATAACCAATGAGTGCATACATTGTACAGTACCCATTCATGGACAGTTCAGTCAGTGGCTGGCTGTGGTGGTGTGAGGTGAACTGAACCATTCGCCGGCTCCGGTCAGGTTTGGGGGAACGGGTTGAAGGTCCGGTTCTGATGGGGTGGAGGGGTGGGGGACCACTACACCACCAGGGTTGGGTATCATATGTTCTATTATGTGTACAGTCGGTAAATGCTAGACTATCAGGGATTTTGGAGTTGGTCATTATGTTTCATTGTGATCAGGACAGGGGTGGGGGCCAATACACCAGAACTACTGGGGGAGTATGAATTATTTCTTTGACATCGGGATTGGGACAGGGTATGGGGTGCAATCATTGTTCAAATGGGGATCGGGCTGGGTGGGGTGTGATTGTTGTTCAGAGGGATCGGGCTGGGTGGGGAACCTACACCATGGAATAGGGTTTGGGGGACATTGACAGATCAGTCAGGGATCAGGGCTGGAAGGGGAGTACCACTTCACTATGGAAAATGGGTTTGGGCCATATGTTTTATTCAGTTGGGGATGGGGGCCCTACACTATGGGACAGGGTTGGGGAACATTCCTACTTCGGTCAAGGATGGGGGGGGTATCACTGGACTACCAGGGATGGCAGGGGGTCTGCATTTTTTATTATATGGATGGAGATGGGAGGGGGTACCACTACACTATGGGGGCTGGCAGGCTGCTGTGCACATGTCTGCACTTCCACAGCCTGCCTGTGGGTGGCTAGCTGATTTAGGCCAGCTTTTTTGCACTTATCTGTGCACCACACAGTTCTTGCCCTTGGGTGGCTCATCAGTTCTGAATATTCCCATGCATGGCACATTCATGGGAACGCCCCCTCTTCATGGGCTGCATACATTATTTTTGGGGCATGACCCATTTTCAATTGGGTGACCCATCTCCCCCTTTGAATATCTGGGTTTGGAGCGTATTTTGGGATGCGTGTAGGGGGCCGCTAGACTTTGGAACTACTGGGGGAGTATGCCTTTTTTCTTTGACATTGGTGAGCGGAGCTGGGTGGGGGATACGATTGTTGTTTGAATGGGGATCATGGGTGGGTGGTGGTGCAATCAATGTTAGAATGGGGATCGGGCTGGGTGGGGGGTGCAATTGTTGTTCGAACGGGGATCGGGGATGGGGGACCCTACACTATAGGACATTTGGGGAACATTCCTACATCGATCAGGGTTGGGAGGGGGGTGCAACTGGACTACCAGGGCTGGCACAAGCCAATGCAAAATTAAAAATTAATAATACACATTCAAAATAATTTGTTCTTAGCAGAGGTGTAAGACAAGGGTGCCCTCTATCATCCACCCTGTTTGTACCTGCCCTAGAGATGCTAATAAATGAAATTAGGAAAAATAATCTGATGAAAGGAAATGAAGTAGGAGAGGAGACATGTAAAATCAAAACATATACAGACGACATTACAATATATTGCTATTAAAAGATCCATTTAACAGTGTAAAAGAGGTAATATCAAGATGCTCATTGTGCTCAGGGTATAAAACCAATAAGAGTAAATCTGAAATACTGCCTTTCAATCCTGTCAATACTCAAGATATAACAAATATCTTTAGTGCAGTGGTTAAAAACAACTTTATGGAATATTTTGGAGTAAACTTAACCAATACTATTCATACTCTATATCAGGCTAACTTTCTTCCCATTTTAGACAAACTAAAAGTAAAAAACTCAGTCCTGGCAAAAAATAAAATAGTCCCTATGGGGGGGGGGGGAGTTAGCACTTTAAAAATGCTATTAATTCCATATATCTCTTATGCATTTCAGGCAATTTTGATACCTACAGTATTTCAAAATTATGGTTTGATAAAGCTATAAAATTCTGCAAACATTTATATGAAATAAATCACAGAGAATTGTATGGGCGAAATTATCCCTCGCTAAGGAGGAGGGCAGATTGGCTTGTCCGTATCCATACAACTTTTATATAACATTTATGATAAAAATTGTGTTATTAAGAGCATATTTGGAACATTTCAACTGTTACATAGAAGATCAGGAGCTCAATTTTCAAAGCACCTGCGAATGCTGCAAGCCCCGGTGCTCTGATCCTACAGTGCACAGGACTTGTAGAATTCTCCTGGTGCCAATCGGGATTTTCACTCCTGAGTGCCACATGCCACAAGTTAGATCAGCTCCCCTCTGGTCTAACTTGTGGCATTCAGGGGACCACTTTTATAATGCTTGTGCCAACTACTTGGAGCAAGCAACTATACACTGAGGAAAATGTCACAACTATGCCCGATGTACTAAAATCGGATGCAGTTGTGGCAAACTTGTTTGGTGCAGCTGTGCCAAACAATAAGTTTGATACAGGGCTTGATGCAAGCTCTGTGTTACTTTTTGAAAATCAAGCCCCAGGTCTCTAACATTACTATATCATGTAAGTATTCAAAAAATAATATTTGGTACTCCCCTCATAATTATACAGACAGTAACAGTGTCATCACAAAGAATCTGGCTACTATCTCAATAT
This sequence comes from Neoceratodus forsteri, assembly GCA_016271365.2. Lineage (NCBI taxonomy): Eukaryota > Metazoa > Chordata > Ceratodontiformes > Ceratodontidae > Neoceratodus > Neoceratodus forsteri. Next base: position 1,643,467,641 of record CM028131.1, on the reverse strand, counting down.
GTTACCTACACAAAACCAAGCATAACATAAGGCACTTTTTTCTTCCAGTAGATTATGGGATAATCCAAACAACATAATTGGTGGCAACATTTTCACTTCATTAATTGAGAAAGTGGATGTATCAAAAGATGAAGTAACTTGATAAACAACAATGAATTATAATCATGATCTGATGTAAAATCAAAACGTTGAGTTATCAAATAAAGAGTTTTACAAATACCACCAAATACAAAACTTATTTAGAAAAGATTTTAAGAGATGGAAGAGAGCTCCAAAAATGGATAAATTAATTCAAAGCTATAATTTCCACACACAGAAATGAAAAGCTTGGACTGCTTGGCTTTAGTGTAACATTAATCAGTCCAGTGTCATTGTATACAAAACAAAAAACAGTTGGAGAAAGAGCTTAACTTGAATTTGACAGACATTCAATGTTGAAATATTCTAGTCACCATAGCAGACTATAAAACCACTTGGGATAGCTATGTCCACACGTACAGATTAATAACAATGCTTATAACACCCCAGCAATATTTTTCAAGATGAAGGCTGAACAAGGGCCAAATTTCTGGGAATGCTGTTGTGATACTGCAGCAGCAATCCACACATTCTGGAAGTGTGTACCCATTCAAAAATGATGGAATGCTTCTTTTAAATGTATTGATAAACCTGATGTACAAAAGAAAACAGGCACATTATTACAGAAGTCATACTAGAACAGAATGCATTTCACTATAACAAAAAAAAATGACTGACCAGAGCCGATAGGGCTGAAGGCGAGGAATTTGGTATAAAAATATTGAAAATTACCAAAGTTACAAACCTTCATTAGCAAAATGTAATGTACAGTGGTAGTCATCGAAATGTTTCCTACCTAGAGGTATCACCGAGGTACCACTAAGGTAATTTGCATTGCCTGTAATGTGATCCTGCCTCATTCTGCCTCAGTATACCTAGGTATAGCTCAGTACTGTGAAACCTTTCTATGACTACCACTGTAGACTCCTAAATTTGTTGTTTTTTGTAATATTAGTACACCAAATTTTCAACATAGCCTTGTTATGACCCTGCCTCATGAAGAAGGGCAGATCAAATGTTCAAATCCTGGCCAAAAGGTGATTTCATTCAGGTACTGTGAAATCAATGTTTGGGATGCAAATATACATTTGAGCAGGAGTTGAAAAATGACAGCTGTCACATTCATGAGGTGCTGTAAAGAAAGGCTATGTTGAATATTTGGGTTAAAAAATATTGAATATTACCACAATTATGAGCTTGCATTTGCAAAATTCAACATAGCCTGATAACTTTTTTGGTTTTAATATTTTTACACCAAATTGAAAACATAGCCTTCTTATAACTCCACCTCGTGAACAATGGCAGAGAAAATGTTCAACTCCTGGCCGAAAGTTGATTTTGCACAGGGACCACAAAATCACCTTTTGGGACATAAACAAAAAACGTTTTGGCCAGGATTTGAAAAATGACAGCTGTCCCATTCATGAGGTGTTGTAAAGATATGACTATGTTGTAAATTTGGGGTAAAAATATTAAAAATTACCAAAGTTATGAGCATGCGTTCGCAAAATTCAATGTAGGCTCATAGTTTTATTGTTTTATTATTTTTAACCTGAATTTTCAACATAGCCTTCTTATTACCTCACCTCATAAAAAAGGGCAGAGAAAATCTCCAACTCCTGCCCAAACAGTGATTTCATGCAGGGACTGCAAAATCACCTTTCAGGATATAAAAAAAAGGTTTTGGCCAGGATTTGAAAAATGACAGCTGTCACACTCATGAGGTGCTGTAAAGATATGGCTATGTTGTGAATTTAGGGGAATAATATTGCAAATTACCAAAGTTATAGGCCGGCATTCACAAAATTCAATGTAGGTTCATAACGTTGTTGTTTTTCAATATTTGTACACCAAATTTTCAGCATAGCCTTCTTAGGAACCTACCTCATGAACAAGGGCAGAGACAATTTTCAACTCCTGCTCAAAAGGTAATTTTGCACAGGGACCACAAAATCACCTTTTGGGATGTAAAAAAAAAATTTTGGCCAGAATTTGAAAAATGACAGCTGTCACACTCATGAGGTGCTATAAAGATTTGGCTATGTTGTGAATTTAGGGGAATAATATTGCGAATTACCAAAGTTATGAGCTAGCATCCACAAAATTCAATGTAGGCTCATAACTTTGTTGTTTTTTAATATTTTGACACCAAATTTTCAATATAGCCATCTTCTGACCCCACCTCATGAGCAAGAGCAGAGAAAATTTTCAACCCCTGCCCGAAAGGTGATTTTACACAGGAACCACAACATTTCTTTTTGGGACAGAGCTGCCTAATGACAGTTCAATTGTTCATGAGGTAGGATCCCAAAGAAGGCATGTTGAAAATTTGGGCCACAAATATGCAAAAATGCCCAAGTTATGCCACAAAGTTCAAAACCCCATTGAAATATATAGAACTGCATACCTGTTTCTTCAGTTTGCAGTTGGCTTTGAAGAGTGAAGACATGTCTGTGATCGAGAGTGGATTATGCTGTTGGACTTCCAATCAGTAAGTAAGGGCTTGGGAGGGTGCTGAGTGGGAGGGTCGGGTGGGGATCTTATAGCTGCAAAAGTCATCAATGGACTTTTTTTTTAACAGGGTCTTATTTTTAAGAAAAGAAACTCAAGGATTGTGGATCGTAACACTGGAAATTTATACCCTAGTGTCCCTCTTCTGTTCCTGGGGGACAGGAGGATGGGCACTGAGAGGGAGGGAGGGTTGGGTGGGGAATATGGAGGGAGGGAGGAGAAGTCCTGATGGGGACACTAGGAGACTGGGCACCCCAGTGTCACTCTTATGTTTCTGGAGCTGTGTGGGTGGTGGATGCTGAGAGGGAGGATCGGTGGGGGTATAGATAATTAAAAAATTGGCGAGCATGACACTAGGGAAGGGGGCACCCCAGTGCCACTGTTGTTTCTGGGGGGGTGGGTGTTGAGAGGGAATGTTGGGTGGGGTATATGCATAATTTTTTTATTTCTTTTTGTTAATCTCTTTATCCGCCTGGACCCCAGCAGCAATGCCTCCTATTGGCTCCCCCAGCCCTGTCCCCCACTCACAGCCTACCCCTCCAGCTGCCCCATGGCTTTCCCCCCATGGTGGGGTGGCGGGGATCCCTCAACCCACCTAACTCTGGATCTGGTGCTGGAGGGATTACTGCCCATCTTGGGGGTGGCACCTGTGGGGACCAATCATCATTCTGCAGTGCCAGTCCCTAGATTTTCTACCTTGTAATTTTTGTCCCCGTAGGCGAGGTGTGCAATGATGCCACAAGGAGCGAGCGTGAACGCTCTGGTATGCGTGCCTCTGAGCATCTGCCTCGTCTACCTCATTCTGTGGCATTTCGGTTCGCTACACCCTAGCCTCCACCAGGGGCCAGTCAAGCACCGATACACAGGTGTCCCCCCTCCCAGAGAGAGAGAGAGAGCAGTCCTACGGATGCTCAATCCCTCTCCTCCCTGCCGACCCCCGGCGGCCCGTGCCAGTTCCCGAACATGGGTCGCCGGTGTAGCGTGAGGTAACGCGACCAGTGCCTCAGCCCTCAGCACCACCGGGCCAGCTGAATATGCATAATTAAAAAAAAAAAACCAGCAGTCACGGCAGAGTGCAACACACCCTGCTGTGACCAAGATGGCTGCCACACTATCATGTGTACGTGCTAGTGCATGCACAGTAGAGTGTGGGACATGGTGGAGTGTTTCATGTTCCACCGTGACCACCATTTGTTTTTTTTTCTTTAAAATTAGGAATATGCCCCACCCTCCCCACCCTCTCAGCACCCCCAGAAACATAACAGTGACACTGGGGTGCCCAATCCCCCAGTGTCCTGATCAGGATGACCCAATTTTTTTCCAAGTAAAAAGTAGTGTAGTGCAACAGGAGTGCTCCACAGACCTGGAGGTGATTGTAGTGACACTTCATCATGTTGTTCAGTCGCAAAGAATACAAGGAATGCAGAGTCCTTTTTTGAAAGCAATAGGTCTGCAGGGCTCCACCAACCGCAGCCCTAAAAGTAAAATCTAGTCGACTCTAAGAGCTAACAGCATAGCAAAGAAAAGAAAATTCTAACATACCAGAAAACACAAACTGCAGCACATCACTTTCCCAGAATGGAATGGAAACAATTATTTACTAGCTACCTGTATAATAGTTAGAGAGGTACAAGAGGTACCAGTTCCAACTTGGTGCTTTAGCCAAAAAAGTAATTATATATAAGGTCCCAAGCTCTTCTCAAATTTTTTCAAAAACAAGTTACTACTGCCCTAATCAGATCTCCCCAATGTACTAGGTTTACTGTTCCTATTATGAAAATGTCCACTGGTCAAAGATCTGTTATATAATCTACCTGCAGTTTTTAATGCCTTACCACCAATGATAATTTGTGTCAGTAACTCCTTATACACATTCAGATTAGCCTTAAAAAGGCATCTCCTCTCCAGCAGTAAATGTAAATGTTTCTCTGGTTAGCCATTTACCACTGTTGCTGTATACGTATGCTTGTCTGATCACTGTATTTTGTGTATCTTATATTATTTCCTGCTTCTATTATCTGTTCTGGTCACCCATGTAAACAGGTCTTTGGTCATGTACTTCTCCAAGTTTTAAATAAACAAAACAACAACAATATAAACTTTTCTGAGAATGACTCCCATTTCTGGAATTTATATAATGCAAATGTTGGCCAATGAAATGAACAGCTTTTCAACAGCTTTTATAAATATTTGTAAGTATTTGTTATAGTGCAAATCAGTTGATGCATTGTTTCTTGTGACAAATATGACATGTTTATTGTTTTGTTTTTAATATAACAAATTCAATAACAAAATACTGTCATGTTCACATTCTAGTATTATGACATTTTCCACATAACAGACATATTTTTTACCTGCACCAAAATACGATATTTATGTATAATGCTTCCTAATAAGATAAATATTTATAAAAGAAAAACATACAGGTCCAGGCCCATGCTTCATAGTCATATAATGTTTAGAAGTAGAGAAGTATGGCTCACCACATGTGGCCAGCTGAATCAGTTGTAACTTTCTTCATGCTGTGCTCTGTGATCCCTGTATGAAGCAAGAGATCTTGCATAACTTTGTTTGCTCAGGGTAGAGGGTGGGCATTAGGGTTGACAACCCCAAGGAACACCACACAACTGAGTTACATAGACTCCTGAGACTCCAAACTATGATATCTTCATTTATCAATTTCATGCACTTTGATTTTTTGGGAACCTAATATCTGCATTAATGTAGTTTTTTTAATGAATTTCCCTTATTTTTGTGATAGTGGAATCCTGCAGATGTGCAGGACCCTCTGGGCCCTGTATCAAGGGAAGAGTCCATCTGACTTTGAAAGCACTGGGCACTCCAGGTCTTGCACTTCCATGCAGCTACAGATTTGAGGCAAACGAAGAGTCATTCTGGCTATAGAAGCTTTTGGGTGGCTACAAATACAGATGTGCCGGGTGCTGTGGGCCCTGTGCCAAGTGACGAGTCCATCTTGCTGTGGAAGTGCAAGGCCTTCTGGACCCTGCAGTTATATACGTAGCTACGGATGAAAATAATTAGTGGGACTGTCTGGGGGTGTATGGAAGTGCAGGGCCCTTGAGTGGCTAGAGATGCAGATGAGCAGTGCCTAGAGTCCTTCTAGCTGCAGAAGGACAGGACCTTTGGAGGCCTGCATTTCCAGGCAGCTATAGGTGCAGAGGTACAGGGTCCTCTGGGCCCTATATGAAGACAGGACTTTACCACATGAATTGAGCTTAACGAGCCCGGTTCAGCAAGATTGTTTTTTTTAATAACTTGTTTTATGTAGTTTCATTTTTTTTTTTGCCCAGAAAAAAAAAAACACGATGACAGCCTTCATGACCTAAAACATTTTTCTTGTGACCTAAAAATACTAATGAAAGAACAATTTTGGGGTCATATCAGAGGGTTGTCTCAAAAATCCTACTGAGCAGGCTCAGAAGCCATATTTTAAAGCCTTATAACTCTGAAACGGATTAATATTTTTTCATGAAAACCAGTGAAAGACATTCTCCTGGCAAAAGCCCCTTCATCCTTGAAAGTTTTAAATTACAATTCTGTACCAGCTTAGCTGTAGTGGAAAGCAGAAAATGGCAAACAATTGTGCTTTTTATATAGTTTTGATGTTGTCAGGTCTCAGAATTCAGTTATGAGCTCCTCGTGAAATTTCCTACATGTTGGAAATTTGCCACCAAGACTGTGCATGCCACAATTTGTGCAATATTGTCAAACTCAACCAGATGTATTAGGGTAAATAAAATTGGAGTTTAACACTGAACACCCTGCTCAACCCTAAAGTCCTTGAGTGCATGTATTTTATATATATATATATATATAATATATATATATATATATATTAAAAAACTCTGTTAATGCATCAGTTAGGGTTTATATTACAGTGACAAAAGTATGGAAGTGTGGTGATAGGTTTCCCAACCCTAACACTCCATCCTTCCCCACCAACAAATCCTACCACCCCACCCACCCTCACACTCCACACATCAACAGGCGTTGGGGTGTGTCTTGAGGTCATTGACCCTAACACTCACCCCATTCCATGTATATGGAAGCTGAGATGGTACAGCATAGGTGAATGGGGTGAGCGTTAGGGTTGACAACCCTAAGACACACCCCGAAGCCTGCTGGTGTGTGGATGGCAGGGTGGGGTGAGGCAGTAGGGTTGGTTGGGAGATGGAGTGTTAGGGTTGGGACCCTAACACCACATTTCCATACTTTTGTCACTGTAATATGAACCCTAACTGATGCATTAACAGAGTTTTTTGCAATGAATTTCCTTACTTTTTGTGAGAGTATCACCATAGCCATAGTTCTTTATGGGAGCACAGGGCCCTCTGGGCCTTGAACTACCATCTATTTGTAAGTGTAGAGACATTGTAATTAACCTTCATCTCCCTGTTGGGCCCCGTGATTTTCCTTATTTTATTGTGGGAGCGCAGGGTCCTTTGGACCCTGTACACCCATCCCTCCAACGATGCATGAACAAATTATCACCATAGCCATCTGATTACGCCAGGAAATGTACCTAGTACAGACAATTTTCAAATCCCCACCAACAAATAATTCTGCGCAACTGCGACACCATAGAAACATACATAGAATTTGATGGCAGATAAGGATCACTTGGCCCACCTAGTCTGCCCATTTCCCTACCTAATGGATAAGCTGCAGATTCTAGTTAACTAGCAGCTTACTTCCTTCTACCCCCCCACTAGAATTGTCTTATGTCTGTCCCATGCATTCTTGAATTCTACCACTGTTCTTGACTCCACAACCTCCTCAGAAACACTGTTCCATGCATCCACAACCCTCTCTGTGAAAAAATACTTTCTAACATTACCTCTGAGCTGTCAGCCCTCTATCTTCAAATTGTGCCCCCTTGTTCTTGCACATCTCTTTTTCTGAAAGATGTTACTCTCTTGGATTTTGTTAATTCTCTTGAGGCACTTGAAAGTTTCTATCATGTCCCCCCTCTCCCTCCTTTCCTCGAGGGTATACATATTAAGCTGCTTTAATCTCTCTTCATATGTCTTCTGGTGCAGACCCTGCACCATTTTGGTTTCCCTCCTCTGAACAGCCTCCACTCTGTCTATGTCTTTCTGGACATGGGGTCTCCAGAACTGCACGCAGTACTACAGATGGGGTCTCACCAACTGTCTGTACAGAGGGATAACAACTTCCTGTTTTCTACTGTTGATGCCTCTCCCTATGCATCCCAATATCCCTCAGGCCTCCTTATTGCCTTCTCACATTGCTTGCTTACCTTTAGGTCATCTGATATAATTACTCCCAGGTTCCTTTCGATTTTTAAACATACATAGAAACATAGAAACATAGAATTTGAGAGCAGATAAGGATCACTTGGCCCACCTAGTCTGCCCATTTTCCTACATAACGGATAAGCTGCAGATCCTAGTTGACCAACAGCCTACTTCCTCCTACTCCCCCACTAGAATTGCCTTATGTCTGTCCCATACATTCTTGAATTCCCCCACTGGTTTTGACTCTATGACCTTCTCAGGAAGGCTGTTCCATTTATCTACAACCCTCTCTGTGAAGAAATACTTCCTCACATTACCTCTGAGCCGTACCCCCTCTATCTTCAAATTGTGCCCCCTTGTTCTTGCACATCTCTTTTTCTGAAAGATACACCCAGGTCCCTTTCCATTTTTGTTGTGGTCAGTATCTCACCCCCCACCCCCATAGTGTACTCTTGCCCTGGGTTTTCGTTTCCCAGGTGCATTACTTTGCACTTCTTTGCATTGAATCTAAGCTGCCATACATTTGACCATTCCTCCAACATTGCCAAGTCCCTTTTCATCCTTTCCATCCCACATTGCGCATCAACCCTGTTGCAGATCTTTGTGTCATCTACAAACAGACATACATTCCCTTCCAGTCCCTCTGCAATGTCACTTATAAAGACATTAAAAAGGACCGGCCCCAGTACTGAACCCTGCAGTACCCCACTAGTAACCCTCCTTTCTTCATTGTGGACTCTATTTGCTATTTCCCACTGTGTCCTGTTGTCCAGCCAGTGTTTTACCCAGGCTACCACCCTGGGACCCACTCCCAGGCTGGCTAATTTGTTTAATAATCTTTTGTGTGGGACTGTGTCAAATGTCTTGCTAAAGTCTAGGTAGGCCATGTCCACAGCCCCTCCCTGGTCTACTACTTTGGTCACCCAGTCAAAGAAATCAGTTAGATTTGTTTGACATGACCTTCCTGCTGCGAATCCATGCTGCCTTGGGTCCTGTGCCCCACTGGCCTCTAGGTACTCAACAATTCTTTCCTTCAGAAGTGATGTCATCATTTTCCCTACCACTGAGGTCAAATTGACAGGTCTGTAGTTTCCTGCCTCTGTCTTGCTCCCACTTTTGTGAAGAGGAATCACATTCACCCTTCTCCAGTCCTCAGGTACCACACCATCCTCCCATGATTTATTAAAAAGGGTAGTCAGTGGCATTACTAGTTCTTCCCTTAGTTCTTTTAGAATTCTGGGGTGAATTCCATCAGGCCCCATTGCTTTATCCACCTTCAGTTTTAAGAGTTATTTCAGAACCCTTTCTTCTGTGAAAGGACTAATATCAACCCCCCTATCCAGAGTGCTTCTATTGACTGGATTAGGTATCTCCCCCTGCTTTTCCATTGTGAATACTGAGCAGAAACATTTGTTCAGTATCCCTGCTTTTTCACTGTCACTCTCTGCCCAACCACCTTCCTCTTTATTCAGCCTCAGTATCCCTGCCTTTGTCTTTCTTTGCTCCCTAATGCACCCCATAAAAGGTTTTATCCCTCTTCTTTTCTGAGTTGGCTATCTTTTCCTTGGTTTGGACCTTTGCTATTCTGCCTGCCTTCCCCGTTTCCTTCTGCTTTACCTGGTACAGTTCTCTGTCCTGCTCCTTCTGTGTTTCCTTATACTTTCTGAATGCTATCTTTTTCTCCCTTACCTTCCCTGACACTTCTTTTGAGAACCATAGTGTTTTTTCTTTCATTTTGATTTGTTTATTTGCTTCACACAAAGGCTTGTTGCCTCTGTGATGGCAGTTTTGAGGACAAACAGTAAGAAAGGAAAGAAAAAAGAAGAGGACAATATTACAATCAGGGAAAACAGAAAAGGGGGAAGGAAGACTACTACTAGAGGAGAGGTGTTTAAGTAAAGGCAGCATAAGAAGACATAGGGGGCAGGATTCACAAAACGGATGCACCCAATGCATCCGAGATGCACCGGTGCATCCCCAACATGCACCGAAAGGCTATTCTGGTAGGGGACCAATGCACTGGTGCAACCCCAATGTGCCAGCACATCACAGATGTGCTGCACACCACCAGTAATGATATGCGGCGCATCTGGAGAGGCTGTGAAGGGGTGTGCCCATGCATACCGGGCATAATCCCATTCACAGCCCAAATCTGAAGCGCATCCCCAGGGCAAGTCCAGGGATGCACCACAGAAAGATAAGTCTAGGTTTACTAGACTTAAGTGGGTGGCCACCAACAGGCAGGCTGCTGTACTGCAGGCAGCAGCACGGCAGCCTGCCCACCCTGGCAGTCCAGTGTTCCCCCCAACACCCCTGTCACATGCTGTTCTCTGTGGCTGTACAGTATCAAAATCAGAACCCCCCCCAGCTAAATCCCCACTTAATATGCCACCCTCTGCAGCTGTACAGTAGTACAAGCAGCACCCCTCTCCCAGCCCCAATCTCCATAGAAATGCCGCACTCTGTGGCTGTACAGTAGTAATATCAGAACACCCCTCCCAGCTGAATCCCTGCTTAATATGCTGCTCTCTGCAGCTGTAGGTTCTATGTAATAATAACGACTTTAAAATCACGACGTCAGTGTTGGCGACTACATATTGACAACCACAATAAAGGCGCTAGTACAAAACAGCGCAAGTTAAAACAGTGCATACAAATGTGCTCCCTGAGGTTGCTGTAGATAGCACCTCAGCAGGTGTAGCCACCCCGAGTCAGCATTACCATAGTCTTTTGCCTGGTATACAGTAGTTTGAAACTCCCCTGAATGGTTCCATATCAACTGAGTGCAAACAAAACCACCACTTTGGAAATAGTTATCCATCTGAGATATTAAGCTCTATCATAGCAAGTGTAGGACATTTTTTTAGAGGCCTGTATAACTTGAAGAAGTAAGCCATGAAGTACACTGGGCATGAGGAGGCAATAATTATAGTGGCCAAAGCTCAGAATATCACGGTAGTTGGGAGAAGAATGCTGTGATAAACCCGTGTCAGCTCTTGCGAGTAACCCTGCTGCAGATGTCGATGCCATCGCTGATCAACTCTGTGCTTTTCTCTCGAGATTGCGAGGTACAGTACTGTAAGTCTACGAATGAGACTTCAACTTTAAAATTATTTACCTCAACAGTCTCTTTGGTTTTGTCAGCCTGCTAGTCCAATATTCCATTGATTTAGCATCTGTTTTGTCTGTGCAGTAGAATCATCAACCAGGTGTCTCCCAGTATAGGAATCAAAGCATCTGGAATCCAGCTCCCTGAAGTGCTGCCTCTGGTACACAGGTAAGCACTATTAGTCACTATTATTGCAATGGTGGTCGCTATTAAAGATGAGTCGGTGAAATTCCATGGTCGCTGAATTGTATTTCGCTAATCTGCAATCGCGATTTTTTAGTCACTATAATCACGTCGCTATTATCACAGGATACCACGGCTATACAGTAGCACAAGTGGCACCCCCCTCCCAGCCCCAATCACCATACATATGCCACTCTGTGCAGCGGTAGGAATGTATGGACAGAACCCTACCCCACCCCAACCTGAGCGCACCACCAACGGTACTCCTCATGACCACCCAGCAGATCCCCACCCACTTGGCACACCCAACCCACCCCTCTCCCCATCCCAGCATGGTCCCACTGTCGGGCAGATCACCCCACCCGCATACCACCATGGCTGCCCACCGACAGAGCTGTCAGAGAATGATAGCTACCATACACCCTGAAGACCAGTGGTCCATCAAGTCTCCCAGGACCCAGAACCCTAATCCTGTTTCCTTTTTGCTGCTTTGGGGGGTGGAGGTGCAGGTGGGGAGTTAGAGTTGGAAATCCTACCACCACCATTTCCTACTTTTGTGGCATTAAGTTGAACCCTAACTGGTCTATTAACACAGTATTTTGCAAATAAGTGCCTTTCTTTTTGAGACAGTGGAATCGTATCCTAATTCACTCAGGTCCTGAATGGCCTGTGTGAACAGATGTAGACATGTGGGGCCAAGGCAGGACTGTCTACCTTCGAAAGTGCAGGGCCCTGCAGACTCTACGCCTCCATGCAGCAACAGATAAGAAGGATTCATGGGGCTGTCTGATGGACCGTAGATGCCCAGGGCCCTCTGGGTCCTGTGCTTCAATGTGGCTGCAGACACAAATGTACAGGGCAAAGAATCCATCTGTCAGCCAAATCACAGGGTCCTCTTACCCATGGGTACACTGATGCAGGGCCCTTTGGCAAGAGAAGAGTTCTCTTCACTGTATGGTACTTGGCCCTATGTGGGCAACCCTGCTCCTACCCTTCCCAGGCTGGGTGCTTCTGTCGATGACAGTGCCTCCCCCACAAGCCTCAGCCCACCCAGCTGAGTTTGATGCTTTATTATCATAAAACAGTATTTTTTTGCTCTTTGCACCATAAGATATTCCATGTTATTACACTACACATCACCTTTTGCCATTGTAAATTCTTGTAAATTTGTAAATTTGCTTTTCCCAATCAAACAGTCTGTACTGCACATATCGCTTGCCACTTTATTTGGTATTGCACTTTGCAGTTGTCACATTTTGTTTATTGTATTTCTTACCAACTTGTAACACCATCACCCCCTCCTGGGGTCATCCATGCATACAACCTCTGGCTCAGTGTGCTTCTCCTGGTCAACAAATGTTATATGAATAAGTCGGCAATTTTCACAATGTTGATTACATTACAGCAGTACTGCAAAGCAATGAAGTGAGCAGTTAAAATCAAGGATAACCAGTTAAATCTTCAAACAGAAGATCTGAGTGTTATAACCAGTAAACGAATGCTACATAAAATCAATGGTCTTACTCATAATACACAGTTCATCATCACTAGTGATGGGGCAGAACTGTCATAACACACTTGTGGACCTGCCACTCATGAGTGATCATCGTTCTCCATCACACCCAAAGACAAGTTGCATGTTTTGAATCAGGCCATTGTATATCCCCTATATATTGATATGCTGGCGCATGTAGAACATGTTCATATGAATTTTAATTTTAATTTGTTTTATATGTTGATGCATTATTTTTATGTTGGGAGTATTAGAATTTGAAAATCAGTGGGGCAAGGGAAGATGTAGAAACTGGCAGGGATGTAAAGGAGGTATAATCCTGGAGGCCAGCCATAAAAATGTATTATTTTAGCTCATTGAGCAGCAACCTTAATGGGTTGTAGACTCTGTCACCCCCCCAAATTCTGTAATTTCTCAGCAAAACCACACCCACACCACCTGCCAATGGAAGCTACAGTAATACATCTTCATTGCTCATCTCAAGGCTTTTATAACCCTATTTGTTGTTTGCTTTAACTCCATGCCAATTACTACAGTACATTTTGAGCTAATGTTTTTAGACCATATTCAAAGTCAAACCAAAGCAAAGGGATAAGAATCAGGGATGAATGGAATAACAGACTGCTTACCTTCTCTCACCCCTAGTTAGCAGCAGGCTGCTATGGTTTGCTGACAACATAGTTTGCTTACAACAATAAACTGGTAACATGAGTGGACAAAGAGGGGGTACACTACAGGGGACTTGCACACAGGTGTGTAGGCCAAAAAAGCTGGACAGGGCTAGTTCCATGGGTACCCCAACCCTAGATATCTGCAGCTCTTCCCCTTCCCAGTTCCTCCTCTGCCTTCAAAAAGTAAACCCACATTCTGGCATCTCCTAGCCTTTACCCCACCTGATGTCATATTTTAAACTATACCCCACTCCTTAAACCAGAACTCCCAGTGAGCCCTTTATGGTTCAAATAAGGTATAATGCCTAATTGCCCCCAGGGCCCCCAAACCCTGATCCAGTGTAAAGAGGTCTAATAGGCAAACCAATCTCTGACTGGTGAGTTAGGTCCTAACTCCCTCAACCCAACAACATTTCTACAGTGGTCACCCCCTCTCTTATAAGAACCTCCAGCTGTCCCTTTGTGGGTAAATCAATTAGCATTAGCAGATGACCCTCAACCCCCGATCAGTGATTGGGGGTACAATCCCTTGACACTCAATCAGTCCCTATCACCACAGCACTAGCTGTTTCTTAGCTTATATCAGCTGATAGTTGAGTATGTGGGGGTGTGCTAGTACTGTTAGACAGACATCATGGAGGATTGCAAATGATCTCACTGATAAAATACATCAGTGCTATCCTTTGCTATCTTCTGTGAAAGTCTGGTCTAGCAGACCACTCCCACCACTAGGAGCTCAGCCATCAGCTGATATATGGTATGAAACAGCTTGTGCTGGGGAAGTGGGAGCCAACCAAGCTGCTGGTATAGAGTTACTGACCCCATCATGGATCAAGGGTCAAAAGGGGGCACAAGTGCCTATACTAGTTGAGTTGCCCATGAAGGGCCAGTTGGGAGATTGCATTAGGGAGGGAAGAATCATTGTAATTATGGTGTCAGGCACAAATAGATGGAATGTGACTAAGTGGCTGGGAATTGGAATCATTATATTGCCTCTCTATATTGAATCATGGGCTGGGGCACAAGGGGGCACTTGAGCAGTACTCTTCCCTATACTACTCGGCTACTACTGCTTCACCATAACGGAACCTCTGGAATTTCAGGTTATGAAGGAGGATAACTTGAAATGTGGAGTTGTACAGGAAAATGGGCTGGCAGAGTACCAGGTAGTAAGTACTTTTTGAGAAGAGTACAGGATAACAAGTGAGTGGGTAGGGTGGGAGATGTCTGGGAGATGAGTGACCATGAGATTGTCCTTGGAAACATGGAGGGAAGGCTTTTTTCCCCGATTTATTTTTTTTATTGAATTCCATATATGATTACCCCTGTATGGTGGATCCTATTCTTTATTCATTATTCAGTCCCGAAAAATGAATCGTCCATTATTCTTGTTGTTCAGGATTTCGTATCCATTACTTGTACTGCCTTGTCCCTTCAGTCATCACAATACTTTCACTATGTTAAGATGGACAGATTCAGGAATCTGTGATCCAAAAATTCTAACCTCAGAACTCAAACTCAGAACAGCTAGGATGTTTTGTACACCCCTTGCATCCATAATTTACACCCCTTTCATCATTACTTTTGTGTAGAAATAAGCAACATGCATTGTGTTGTAAGTGTTGCTGGTTAGGACCCTTATTTGTTAACCAAAGGCAACCATTTATTATTCTTGGGGGGGTGCATTTTTATTCATAGTTATCGTCATAATAGTGTTAATAGTTAGATATGAGCAATTGAAAAAGCAGCACATTAGCTGCATGGGACTTTAGCAAAATAATCTCTGACTTTGACCATTAGCCAACTTCAGTACCAGAATATGTGGTATCAGCATTTCCCATGATAAAAATGATATCTGAACTTTAAAAGCCAGCATTGAAAACTAAGATAAAGGATTGGTTAGAAATAGTAGCTTACTAATCACTAACACTGGGAGCAAACCAATTTAGTGATTTTTTTTTTTCAAAATGATTTACAAATATTAACATGTGGATGTTAAGACCTAAATGTTCTGCTAACCTTAGAGGCTTTATATTATTTTATTTTATTTATTTATTTAGTTTCTGTTTACTGGGTAGGTGCACTAGCCACAGACGTGGCTATTTCCAGGCATGACCCAGATAAGGTTAGGACCTTGTCACAGTTCGGTGATGTGAAGCATTGTATGTTGTTAGTCCAATAATGAAAAACAAAATGTCCTTGCGAGTGCACCAGCATAGAAATATTGTAAATATGTACTTTTAGGTTATTTCCCTGAATGTGGTAGCACAGAAAAAAATATTCCACTGATGTTAATGAATACACTACTGTGCAGCCATTTCATTGATGTTCTTTGAAGTGATAATGCACTTCTATGGATGTTGCATGCACCTAACTTGAAAACCAACATTAAATATTCAGAGCCCTCCTCAGTGATATTTTTTTTTCAAATTCCAAATAACATTGGTCTAAAAATTCACTTTCAAGGCCACAGGAGATCTCCACCCCAGGCATTTACTGTTGGGGAGGGATAGGATTCCATACCTTGGGGGTGCATACAAAAGAGTGATTTTTTAAATGGTTTAATGTGATTTTAGCACTACTGCTATGAATAGTTCCTCTTCTCTTGTCTGTTGTTACTCACTTTCCCTTTCCATCTACTATCATTTTCTTCTCTCCTTTCCTTTATTGCTGTTCTCAAGCCCCCTGAACTCAGTTTTGTGTCTTTTTTTATGTGATTTCCTTCCCTTTTGTTGCTCTCTCATTTTCTGCCTCCTTCTCATCTCTCAACTCTCCTATTTGCTTGTGCCTCATCTCTTTCCCTCTTCCCTTCTTCAATACTGTTACTAGCAGCAGTGCTGCAGTTTCTTAAATCCCTAGCAGTGGTGATGAAACTAGAAAGCAATCATTGGGGGAACCCACCGCCATTAATATAGGAAACAGAATCATGGCAGTGGTGGGGATGGGGTCAAGGGACGTGATTCACCCCAAAAGTATGCATTTTAACACTTAATTCGGTGCCGTGTTGTGCATTTAGTGGACATATTCAACAGCAATGCCCCTTCTTTTCTGGAACTCATAATTTTATTTTTTACTTTTTTATTTATTTATTGGAATTGTCAATACCTATACTGTCTCTTTTACATGCATTGCCTAGTTCTAGAGTGGGTACCAGGGAGGTGAAAAAATGCAGTAGCAGCAAACACATCAGTTGTAATTACAATTTCAGTGAATGCAAAAATACAATACTATAAGGTCAAATTATACAAAGCACACCTGATCTGGTATTATAATACCTGGTATTATAATTGTCTCTAAGCACATAATTAATTGTGTTTGGTTTCAGTATATAAAATGAAAATAAGAACTATGCATAACAGAGGCTGGTGAGAGACGTTACTAGTGTAAGTTAATGGGAACTGGCAATAAGAGTTTACTGTTACACCATATGATAAAACTCCTAGCATTCAAATGGTACAGCCGAGGAAAAGGGTGTCCTGTCCACCAGCAGCAGGTTCTGAATACAGTTTGCAGCCTCAGCTGTAACTGCTTCTGACTCATACCTCTCCCCTCCTCTACCTGCTTCAAGGGTCTGTCCAAGGTGGTTGCTGATCAATGGACTAGGTTGGGCACCCTCCATGTACATTTCAATGCATGCATCCCATAGATTGCTTGTTGCGGATGCTGAGGTGATCATGCAGTTGTGTTGCTGCTACTGCCAGCAGTTACAGAGTGAATGGCTGAGAGGCCACTGTGCTCACCTCCCAGCTCCCTGATCTCTCCTTCCTGATAGATACCAAACTCTGCTAGCTACCACTCCTGTGGCCCACAATGCATGGGCGCACAGACCTGTGGGGTGCATTTCCAAATGTGGTAGTTTAATCAATCAGACAGCTACTCAAACCACAGTGTAGGACTGAATTATGGAGGAATAGCTTTATGCCAAGAGCAGTTAGATTATGGAATAAGCGGCCAGCTGAAGTTGTTGGAGCACCTTCCTTTGGTAGCTTCAAGGTTCGGTTAGATAATTACATCTCGGTTGGTAACCTCAGTTACCGCCACTGAATAGTCGGGACAACTTATATGGGCTTAGGCCTTCTGTTTTCTAACAATTCCTAGCATGACTTCTAGTAATCTATTTGCTGTTCCATTCTCTTGTTATATACAGTGTGTGGTAAGGGAATGAAAGGAAATAAGCTCCAGTTCTACTGGTATACTTTAGCGTCCTCCTGTAATTCCAAATGCCTATATTTTAATTTCAACTATGATATAGCTGGGATTCTCACAGATGTAAACTTCCATTGAATTTGGAAGTCTAAAACAAACACCTTCATTTAATTAGCCATATTTGCTTGACTGCAACCTAAAGACAACAGCAGTAACAGCAACACTATATTATACAAGTCCTCAAGGAATCATCAAATAACTTAATAAAAATCAACGTCATATCGGTTATGTTTATCCTAGGAATTTGTCCATCTACCTATGGTTACTGGGCTATTTCCTTGACAAGTGTTTCATCGGGTCAGTCTTGAGCAGTAGGGCAAGCCTGGTTGCTTGTTTAGAATTTGGGGTTGGTTGGGAAAGGCACACAGAGTTTGCTTATTTATTTATTTGGTTTTTATTTTACCGGGTAGGTACACTAGACAAGAGTATTGCCTATATTCAGGCACGACCCGGGAGAGTACAATCAGGAGAGAGTAAGGTACAAAGAGGGTACAAACATTGGTGACAATTGTTCATGGCACAGTATGAAGTGGGAACAAAACAAATTCGCAGATTGATGACAAACGCAAGACATATTTCTGTGAAAACTAAGAGTAAACAAATACCCTTACATTAGCTACTTGCACTGGATGAAACAACAATAATAATTAAGGACATACAACAACCGCTAAAGAATAAATAACAGTTTTAGCTAACGATTTTGTGGAGGGAGTGGGAACATGCAGATTTTATACAGTGGAGGGAAACAGTAAGTGCCATGTGGGTAAGAAATGCTAAAGCTCCTTTCCCTGTGCAGCATAGAAGAGAATTAAGTGCATAAAGTTAAATCACTTTCTTGGGTCACACAGTATGTATGTGGAGATTGTGGGATTCAAAATTGGTTCTTTCAGGTCTACAAGTTCCCAACTCAACCAGCACTTATATGACACCCAGAGCTGTCTTCACATCCAATTTATTTCCCTTAAAAAGCATTTCCTAGTCCTTGTGTGTTTAATGGATATAATGCCCCAATCCCTGGCATGTATATAGCATGAAAAAGCACACCCAAATGTTATTACTATTTATTATGAAAACTCAGTAAAGGATCTTTATCTATGTACAACAGCAGCCTCCCATAAAATAATAGATGATTTACATCTAGCATATTACAAGAGGTTGATGTTGTAGGTAGTTAAAGGTCTCTTACTGCATTTTCAGAGGGAAAGCATGTCCTGTCCAGGAGCAACAGCAGGTTACAATTATGTTGTGCAGCCTCTGTTGTAACTGCTTCTGACTCATATTTCTCCCCTACCTGCTTCAAGGGGTCTGTCTGAGGGAATTGCTGATCAATGGACTAGGCTGGGTACCTTTAATGTACCCTTAAATGCACGTGCCTCACAGATTACTTGTTGCAGATGCAGAGGTGATCATGCATTTGCATTGCTGCTTCTGCCAGCAGTTGCAGAGTGAATGGCTGAGGCCACTGCACTCAACTCCCAGCTCCCTGACCTCTCCTCCCTGATGGGTCCAAGCTTCTGCTAGCTGCCACTCTCCTGCCTCATTGCCGAATTCTGCGATCAGTGAGTGGTGTTACAATAAATTGTAGATGTGAACCCCTTCTGTAGTGACAGTGCTTTCCCTCATGCCTTTTACAATTTTTTGACTTCCTCTTCTTATCAGAGGCTTACAGTGAGCCTCCGATGTATTCTACTTGGCTGCACACGGAAGTGTTACGTTTAGGTGAGGCAAGTGCAGGCTGAATGGTTAAGTGGTTGTAATGCTGATGGTATTCATCAGACATAGGGAGGCATGGGGGATAAACTAAAAATCTGTGAACTACATCTCATTTCTGGAAGGAGAGAGACAGAGACAGAGTAATTTGATCCCCATGCTCCGCGGACCCTAAATCCTATTGCAGTTGAAGTAGTTTAAAGATGCAGTGCCCCTTTTGGAATGGTTCTGTATAGCTCAGTTTGTTCAGTTCTGGAGGAAAGAATATTTACCCATGAGTATAGCTTTACTAACACAGCATCTGATTTTATGTTGCATTGTTTACATCAGTTTCCACTTTATGGATTTTAAGGCTTAATATTCTTTCCATTTCCTTTTGAATTATTTGCTTCAATGATTCACTTGATTAGATATTACAGGCCCAGTTCTCAAAGACCCTGGCACAGCACAAGGGGCTTGCACCACAATGAATGATGCAAGGTGTCCCTTGCACCAAACAATGCACCAGGAACTATTCCCAAAGGCACCCTGCATCAGCCGCAGGCTGCTAGCACCAAACAGGGCTTGTACCCCCCATGCACCACAAAATGGGCTGCGGCATGGCGCCAGGGATTTGCGGTAGATACAGGCTGTCAAATCCCCAATATTGGGATTCTCCAAACTCACCCAGAGGGCAAATTTCTAAGTACCCTTAGACCAGCCAGAGTCCTGAGATGGTCAGCCACTTCAATTTACTTCACCGGCTGAAGTGGACCTCTTTCTTCTTCAGCAACATCTGGGCACTTCTAACTCCACTCCAGTACCACTTTCCGAACGGCTTCCTGGCTCCATGGAGGTGACAGTAACTCCAGAACAGCAGCACCCAAATATAGCAGATGCTCAGCCTCAATGATGGACTTTGCAGATATACAGTAACCCATGGACCTTTATCATACAATGATCACAGTGGCTCCCCCCTTGTCATTCAAGCAACCAACTGTAGGGCTGCAGTTTGTAAGTATGCAGCTTTTCTCTAGTGCCCTTCCTGTTTTTACCATATAGTATGTATGGACACCGGTGGCCTTGCAGTGAGTTATTCTGTGGCATCTCCCTTGCTCATTTTGGGAATCCCTCCATGTTGAGCTTATGCTACCCTGTCATTTGGAGATACTTTGCAATTCTTTTATTCATTGTGTTCTTCTGGAATTTGGAGGGTCCACAGACTGCAATTTCTGCAAGGAGTTTTTAGTTCTTTCTAGACTGCCAACTACCCACATGCCTATTAAGAAATTTGCCTTCCAGGTGAGTGGACTCATTTGCAGCAATGTGCTGCGGTCCACCATCCCCAGCCCCAGTCCCCTGCTATAATACCAGAGGATCCCTGGTGGTCTAGTGAACCTCCTGATCCTCAATGTCTCCCATGTAAATAAATTGTATAGCAAACCCCCTAGCAGACCCCCCTTCCCCATGTCCCCATGAACTAATTATATCATATATGTCCCTGGTGGTCATGTGAAACCCCCACCCCAATCCCGATGTACCCAAGGTGTAATTATGTATTCCAATTCCTGGTGATCTAGCAGCCCCCCAAGCCCTGATCCCCCATTATGCCATGTAACCCCCCTACAAATTGGGGTTCTCGAAAGTATTCCTTGGGTGTGCCTAAATGCCCACTGCTAGGCAGTTATCCTGTGTCTTAGCATTTTAAAAGTGTTTGTATGAGAATGGCTTAATGCCTTTGTGTGCTTTCTCTTTAAGAGCTGCCTATTTGTGGTGTAAAACTAATGTGGGTAGGGGCTGAGTAGTTTCAGGCTCAAATCCCACCTGGGCTGCCAGATAATCGCTCCATTCTGCCATCGTTATATGCACAGAGGGAGCTCTATTAGAAGCTGCACTTATTTGCTGATTATCTATTAGAATAGTAATGATATTTTAGTTTGTCTGACCTGCCTTCTTTGCAGCATGGACAGCTCTGTTTATCACCACCATCTTGGTCCTCGACTGCCAGAATGGGCCAATCAGTACCTTTAGGGACCCTAAAATAGAGTCTGTCCCCTGGGGTCTTGTGAGAGCAAATTTCTGTAGAAATTGTAGTTTTGAGACTTTGGCACCTAAATGCACCTGGAGGGGGAGCCCTTGCTTTGACAGGCTGATGGATCAGCCAACCAGAACCTTTTGGACCAAAGGGAAATTCCCAAGCTGTCTGCTGCAGTGAGTCAGTCTGGAGTTAGAGTTTGGAGAGTGAACAGCTTGAGAGATTCGAGTAGCTGCTTCTACGTAGTTCACATAGGAGATTGGTGGAAAGGCTGAGTTTGGCCTGTCTGCCGGTTGTCCCTCAAGAGGGAATCCTTTGAAAGGCTTAGCAATCAGACTGTATCCAAATTGGAGTGTGACAAAGCCACTGAAGAGTGACCAGATTTAAACCTGAAGAACACTGAAGATTCGCTGTATGCGTTCGGCCTGTCAGGACATCCAGTTGCCACAGAATTCCCAGTTTTGCTCAGAGACACTGATATTGCTGCCGGACTGCTATCCGCATTGTGGTATGGTGATTGCTTTACTATAAATGTGCTGTTTGCTATTAGTGGGTCGCGATTTGGTTCCCCACTGTTTAATTGTGCCACGCTTGTTGGAAGCTGCATCTAGCCTTCCCAGACTGATATCCGAACTGTCTTACCTGGCCAGGGCCCTGCCACACTGGCCCAGCCAGCTACTTCAGGCACAGAGAACACCATCAATGAGAGACCTGCCTGGGGATCAGCCCCCTGCTCAACATCACAAACAGGAATGACACCACAGTGAACCATGTGGGCCCTGCTTCTCCTGGCAAACCAGCAAGTCATTCTGTAGTCTCCATTTCATCCATCCTGTGTCCTGTACTGGGTAGCGTGAGTAAACACCAGGGAAGCTCCCTGCAACAACACCTTGATCAAAGAGTGTCATCTGATTTAATTGTTTTGTCTAATCATCATGAACTGAGCCTCCTGGCTCCGGATTACAAATTGTGTGTGGTTGTGCATGCCTTTTCTTTTCAACCCAGGGCCCCAACCAGCTGTGACACTGGCCTACCCAGGGCAACGTTCTAGGCTAGCCCACCTTATTTCCAACAGGGTACCCAGAGCATGTGACTGTGCAGGGACTAAATGGGTATGTATAATTGCCTGACTAGATCAGTTTTAGAATCAATCAACCTGAATAAATCAGATCTAACTCTTTTTGCACTTAATCTGACTGTGGTTTCAGTTTGTACCAAAAGCACTCTACTGTTGTTATTTGCTGTACCTAACCTTGTTTTACAGGGGGTCTCCAGGGTCGAACTGGTGGAACCAGCCCTGGTGGTAAGTGTAAACAGTGTGGGGATTTGTATGCTGAATAGGGGCTACTGTGAAAGTGTTTGTTGCATATTGTCTAGGCCACTAGAGGGGAAAGAGGGGGTTACGGTGTCCCAGAGGGCTGTACCAAGGTTAGTTTTGTTACTAACAACCCTGTCCCCCTGGGTGGAGGCACCTGTTTCAGTACCCAGGTCCCTTAGCCTGCAACTAACCAAGCAGGCAAGGGTAGTAGCCCTTGGGATAGTGCCACCTAGGGGTTACAGCCATATTATGCCATCATTGGTGGTATTGTGACCCCCTATCCCAGCAGGCAGCGTCCCACCCCCCCACTCTCCCCATTCCTAAACCAAGCCAGTGACTGGCATAGCCCATGGCTCACCACCATGGCCAAATGCTGACTGAGCTCTGAATATGTTCTATATACGGTATGCACTCAGTGATTGACAGCTGTCACTGAGCGTGTACCATATATAGTACGTACTCATTCAGAATTCAGTCAGTGGCTGGCCATGGTGGTAAGTGGTGGGCTGTGCCAGTCACTGGCTTGGCTGGGGGATTGAGGGAGAGGGGTGGTGGGACACTACCTGCCAGGGTGGGTGGCCACTATACCACCAGTGATATGACAGAACAGAGGATTGGAGCTTGGGAGGGTCACTAGTAGATCACCAGGGAATTGTAATACATAATTATATGTTGGGGACATTGGAGATTGGGGAGGGGGGGCCACTAGACCACCAGGAACATGTACAATTAGTCCATGGGGATATCAAGGAGGGGGTCTGCTAGTCCACTGGAGAGGAGGTTTATATTACTATTTATTTATATGGGGGTAATCAAGGATCAGGGATTGGGAGGATCCACTAGACAACCAGGGGCTTCAGCTAAATTCTATTTCTAGGGGGACATTGTGGAGGGCAGTCTGCTAGACCACCAGGGACTGTCTGGTGACACTGCCACATGGCCACCCATGGCTTGTGGCACCCTGTCTAGGTACACCCTATGTTCGATGCACTGCTACAGTTGCCACAAGCCATGGGACTTTGCCACTGGGACCCTACCCAATCAAGAATCGGATGCAGGGTTCTGGGTGCTCCAGGGATTGCCGCAGCCCTAGACTGCTGCAACTTACAGCGATCTAAGGGCTTTTTAGAAATGAGCCCTACATCTCTAATTACTTTTTGGTCCCATTCATTTTTTAGAGTATTTTCTTATCAGCCCATAACCAGAAGTTTTTAGATTTTAGTTAGTGTTGAACTTTAACTAGACTGCATAAACCTGGTTACAGACTTTTGCCAAAGAAGAAAATCTGATCAATTACTTGACTTGATTTTGTGAAAGGGCTACAGCATCTTAGAGTACAGAATTGCTAATAGTCTCTGACTTTAGATCTACAAGAGAAAGACAACTTTTAAAACTTGATTTTAATATTGATGACTGAAACTTTTTAAGTCAAGCACACAATCTGAGTACCTTGGAAAGTACTTGGTTATCCTTTGAAAGGAATGTGTTTGTTACTTTTGTATTTAAATCAGATCTCTTGCTATTTTTTGTTACATTTTTGCATGGTTATATTTTTCATTGTACAAAAACAAAGCATTGTTATCACCTTGAAGCCCAGTTTCCTATGAAGGCACCCCCCTTCCTCTGTTTTCAATTTGATGTCCTATCGGTGAGGGTAATTTGTTTTCAGTGGTGAGACTCTAAACTACTTCTGCCCTTGAAATTGTTTTTATTGTTTTCTCTTGGTTTCAATAATCCAAATGAGAATTGTACTGCTTTACCCTTTAATCCTGTGGGGGAAATTGAAGTCACATTGCCCTCTAGTACAAGTAGATACTCCTATAATGTTTTTGGGGAGTTTTTCTTCTAGGACTCATTTCTCATCCCTGACTTTGCAAAGGCTGACTGTTCTGCTGAAGAGTCTTCCTCAGATTCTGCAGAAAAGACAGCAAGCCAAACGTTTCAGATTTGTATTCCCAACTGACTGACATGTGGAACAGCAATGAAATCTGCTTTCTAGTGCTGTGTGGAATTTTCAAATTCTAGCAGAATGAAATTTCACAGAATTTTTGAAATTTCACTGATATTCTGCCGAATTTCATTGGAAACTGAATGGTAGAATTCCGGAGCAGAAAAATGCAGAATAGGTTTTTCCGCAACATTTCCATGGAATTTAATTCCATGGATCTTGATATTTTCCAGGGAAATGTTTGCGGAATGATATTCCACAGAAAAAGTGCTGTTCCATGGAATATTATTCCACAGATCACAGTAGGCAGAATTCCACAGAAGAACCATCGAATTTCCAGCAGAATTCCACTGGCAGAATAGTTATTCCATGCTAATTTCACCAACAGAATTCCAAATTCCACACAGCACTACTGCCTTTCCAGACAGATATCGGGTTGCAAAGCAGCAGCTTCAACTAGGGGAGGTGCAGTGACCAGAGAAGGATCTTTTCCCCTTTAACATGGGTAAGACTGCCAACTGAATCTCTGTGAGAGGTGGGCCACAGGTGCCATAGAATCCAGGCTGAAGATCTCTGACCAAGTCAGAAGGGGTTGCCCAGTCCGGCACTGGCAGTAGAAGCACCACAAAGATCACAGTTTCACCAGATGGGGAGGGCAGATGTTTAAAAAGAGAATTCATAAAGGAGAGGTAATGTACATCTGAAGCACAGATTACCAGAAAAGTAACAGTTTCTGCACAATAATTCTTTTTTATTGGGATCAAAATATGGGTGAATGCTATGGGAGAGCCACATACTGTGAGTTGCAGTATTTGTGATAAAAATACAATAGACAGACTGAGTCTTCCTGTGGCATAGGGCACAGAGGGCCTTGCATGTCTGCATCTTGGGACCTGCATGAGTGAGAATATGATTCTACTGTCTCAGAAAGATAGGAAATTCTTTGCAAAACACTTCATTAATGTACCAGTTAGGGTTCAAGTTAATGCTACAAAAGTAGGGAAATATGGTGTTAGTATTCCAAACCCACCAGCAAAAGGCAAAAACATTAGAATTGTGGGCCTCCAGAGTCTTGGTGAATCAGTGGTGGGGTCTTCCTTGGGGTTGTTAACCCTAATGCTCACCCCATTCCCATAGCAAACAAGGTCACATGTGATCTGCTTTCTTCATGCAGGGTCCTGTGTGAAAAAAGCTACAACACATTGTATTTCCAGCATGCGGCAAAAAATACTTGTCCACCTATGAAAAGTTTACTAGTATGAGGCAGTGCCTCGGAGCTGTAGGCTATGGACTGGGAGCAAGGGTAAGCATTACAATTGATAACCTCCACTGATTCATCAGGCCTCCGGAGACCCAAAACACTAATTTTTTTTTTCCCTTTTGCTGCTTGGGGTGCTGGGGGTGAGGAGTTAAGGTTGGAAACCCTAATGCCACATTTCCCTACTTTTGTAGAGTTAACTTGAACTCTAACTGATGCATTAACAAACCTTTTTGCAAAGGCTATATATTATACTGCCACAGTAGCACCAGTATAGTTAGGGTTGAGCGTACAGTTTTATGTTAAAGCCAAACAGTTGAACTTTAATAACTTTAGAACCATTCAATGAAGTTGCATGAAATTTCGCACACATTATTTCTTGGGGAAGGTCTCTTGACGTGACACACTTCATGTGAATCTGTTGAGTGGTTTCTGAGATACAGCATATCAAAAATCCCAAAATGTTCCAGTTTTTTGCAATTTCTTTGTCCACCTGTATCTCAGAAACGGTTCTAGGTTGTGGTCTGAAATTTTCTGGGTAGAAAGCATTGGTTACACAGATGTTCCTTTTGAAGATTTGGTGAAAAAATATTTATTCGTTCAAAAGTTATTATATTTTCAATGTTCCCATTATTTCCTAGGAGAAAAGTTAAATGTTTTGCATGAAAATACTTTTGTTTTCACAGGAGGTACTGTATTTCATATGGAGGGTCACGTAGAGCCTAGTGTATTTTCACAGAGCTCTGTTGTTTTCACAGGAGCTACTGTCTTTTCGCATGTAGGGTCACATAGCATCGCAGGTATTTTTGCAGAGCTCTGCTGTGTCCGCCATCTTGTTTTCCCATTAGTAAGAGACATAAAATAAAGAAAAAATGTAAAAATGAATGTAATACAAAAAAGAAACATCTGAATTTAGCTAAACAGGACCCATCTAGCTACATTCTGATGTTTATTTTTTAGATTGTGGCCAGAAATACCTTTTTGTGGGCACCCGAAATCCCAGGTGCCGAGGTTAGCAAGAGGATGCTTCTGCCACATTCTCTGTACGAGAACAGTGGGATTTACTTGAATTCTGCAGCTGCAGGCAAAACTTGTGCTGCTGGCTGCAGGTTTATGTTTGAGCCACCCTTTTCCCTGGTGTCAAGTGGCACCCTCCACCTGCCGATCACTGTCCCCTACCCCTGCTGACTAGTGTCACCCCTCTCCTTATCTTTCCCTGGTGTCTAGTGGCACTCCCCACCCTCTGATTGTTACACATATCTTATTTTTTTATTTTATTAATATATTCTGACACCAGGATGCCCACCCCTGATGGCAGATGTCCTCCCCCCCCCCCACAGTCCGTGTCTTATTTTTTTTCTGTCATCGGTGGGCCCAGTCCCCGTGTCAGCAGTAGAAGCCCCCCCAGCAGTGTGGGACACTGGAGAACCCACTTCCAGTGTCCCCCCAAAATTTTTCTTTTTTATCTGTAAAGAAGAAAACTGTCCCCTGATGTCTTTTTCTTTTTGTTTAGCCTGAAAAAAGAAAACAGTCCCTCGTTGTCCCCATTGTCCCCCACACCATCCCAACCCTCCCACTGAGCACCCACCGCCCCACACGCCCCCCTTACCCTATTCTTATCTCTGGAGGTCATCTGCTGTCATCTTCTGAGAACTGGGACACGTCTGCTCTGCACTTTTCAAAGCCGAACCGCAAACTGTGGAATCAAGGTAAGTGCTGTATAATGTATTTCAATGGCATTTTCAACTTATGTTCATAACTTTGGCATTTGTAGGTATTTTTTCACCAAATTTTCAACATGGGCTTTTTGGGACTCTACCTCATGAACACTGCCACTGTTATTTCATTATTTGGGCCCGGAAGGTAATTTCACGGTTGCTGTGCAAAATCACATTTTGGGACTGATTAATGAAATGACAGTGCCAATGTCCATGAGGTGGGGTGCCAAAGAGTCCATGTTGAAAATTTGGTGAAAAAATTCCTGAAAATGACTGTGGTATGAGCATTTATTCAAATGTTTCCATGCATGCACATAACTTTGCTAATTTTTAATATTGTGACTCCAGATTTTCAGCATAGCCATTTTTTCACACCACTTCATGAACAGTACAGCTGTAATTTTTCACATCCTGTCCGAAATGTGTTTTCGCACCTGTGGCACAGAAAGGCATTTTGGCATGGATTTGAAAATTTTCACTTATGAGGTTTATGAGATGGGGTCATAAAAAGACTATGTTCAAAAATGGGGATCAAAATATGAAAAAAAGCGAAAGTTATGACCATTCATTGCCATTTTGGTACGCCCGCTTGTAACTTCAGAAATTTTAAATATTTTAACCACAGATTTTCAACATAGCCCTCTTATTACCTGACCTCATGTATGTTACAGCTGTCATTTTTCAAATCATGCCCAAAATATGTTTTCGCACCAGTGGTGTAGAATGGCATTGCAGTGCACTGAATTACATTTTGGCATGGATTTGAACATTTTCTGTACCAGGGTACATGAGGTGGGGTAATAAGATGGCTATGTTGACAATTTGGTCACTGTTGACCAATGAATCAAATGTATCTATGCTCCCACAGGCAAATAAGGATATGATTATACTATCTGAAAAAGTAAGGAAATTAATTGCAAAAAACTTTGTTAATGCATCAGTTAGGGTTGTTACTAAAGTGACAAAAGTAGGGAAATGTGGTGTTAGGGTTTCCAACACTAACACCCCACCCCCATCCTGCAGACACTGACAGGTGTCGTGGGTGTGCCTTGGAGTCATTAGCCATAATGCTAACCCCATTCATCTATACTGCACCCTTCTCAGCTCTTTTACTTATGGAATGGGGTGAGCATTATGGCTGATGGCCCAGGGCACACCCCGACACCTCGTCAGTGTCTGTACTGTCTGTGTAGGGTGTTAGGTTGAAAAACCCAACACCACATTTCCTGCTTTTGTTACTTTAGTAACAACCCTAACTGATGCATTAACAAAGCTTTTTGCAAGAATATATATATATATATATATATATATTATATATGCAATGGGGTGAAGATAAACGGAGTGCGATAAATCTGTTTATCTGAGTAACTGTGCATATAAATTTCATTTACACACACAGTTACTCATTTATTCACATAGTTCCTACATCACAAGGCATTTATCTATACAGTTTCTATATTAAGACTGTCCCCCCCCCAGTCAACCGGTACTACATCACCCCACTTTCAGTTTTCACACACAACTCCCCCAGCTTCCCAGATCCTTGAAAACAAACTGTGCTGCATAGGAACCAAATTAGTAAACCAGTTCTTTTTAAGCTAGCAAAATACCAGAAACAAGTCGCCAGCGTTTGGCACCAGTTCCACTCCAGTCCCCCACCCGCACCCTACTCTTACTCACCGGCTTGGTCCTCCCTTCCTCTGCTGTTCTCTCTCTCTCTCTCTCTCTCCAACTGAAAAGCTCTGCCCACACCTGTCAATAGTACCGCTCACTCCACTAGTGGTATTCATCACTCCACCATGTTTAGCAATATTTTTCAAGTCAGCCACTACAGCCACCAATGACTGCAGACATTGCAGCACTACCATGCCAACACACTGCTTCCATGACAACGACAGTGTTTACAAGAAATGGAGCAGCTTCTTGTTACAAAATAATCCTCAAAACCCACAAAAAAAAATGGCACATAAAAAAAAAAATTAAAGTATCACACATGGTCTTCCCCTATTGCATAAATAAAATATGCGGGGTGACTGTGCGATAAAGCATTTAACTGTTATAGTTGCCATTCACTTCTCATAACTATCCCTTGTGGCTCCGCCACTCATGAGGTTACTTGAGGTCAATGGCAACTACACCAAATAAATGCTTTATCACACAGTCACCTCGCATATCACATATACACACACATACAGTATATATACATATATATATATATATATATAATGTATCTTCTTTGCAACAGACTGCATTAATGCAACATTTAGGGTTCAGGCTAAAGTGAAAAAAGTAGGGAAATGTGGTTTTAGAATTTCCAACCCTAAAACCCCACCGCCACACCTAAAACAAATCAGGGGTGCAGTCTTCCTTGGGGTTCTCAACCCTAAAGCTCACCCCATTTGGTGTGTATGTTTCTGGAGTGTATAGAATGAGGTGAGCTTTGGGGCTGACAACCCCAAGGAAGACTGCACCCTTGATTTGTTTTAGGGGTGGAGGAGGGTTAGGGTTGGAAACCCTAAAACCACATTTCCATACACTTTAGTCTGAACCCTAAATGTTGCATTAATGCAGTTTTTTCAAATGATTTCTTTACTTTTTGAGACAACATAATGGTATCCTTATTTGCCTGTGGGAGCACAGGGACCTCCAAGCCTGCACTCCCATCCATCCATATTACTGTGATATTGTAAACTTATCATTATTTTCCTGTGGGAGCGCAGGGCCAACTTACAATTTTAGCAAAACTGCAACCAGATTGTCACCATAGCCTTCTTAATGCCTCACCTCATGAACCTGGTACTGAAAATGTTCTAATCCCTGCCAAAACATTATTCTGTGCCACCAAAATGTCATTAAACTCCTCAAGTGCAAAAACACAGTTTGGTCAGGATCTGAAAAATGACAGCTGTCACGTTCATGAGGTGGTGTCAAAAAATGGTTATGTTGAAAGTTTTGGGGTCAAAATATTAAAAATTACCAAAGTTATGAGCACTCTAAAATTTCAACGGATGCATGTAACTTTGCCATTTTTGCATATTTTGAGCCCACATTTTATACATAGCCTTCTTATGACCCCACTCCATTTATTTATTTTGTTTTTGTTGACTAAGAAAGGAGGACTAGACAATTCTGCCTGTTTTCAGCCTCATCCTGGGAGAGGGAGTACAGATGGATGCATACTGACACTGAACCAGATTAAGCTGTTAGTGATATTTTTAGTGAACAAGGGTGGTGAAAATTTCAAATCCTGCCCAAAAGGTGATTTTGCCAAGTGACCACAAAATTGCTTTTGGACTGGATTTGCCTAATTCCAGCACCATTGTTCACGAGATGGGGTCCCAAAAAGGCCATGTTGAAAATTAGGGCTCAAAATATGCAGAAATGGCAAAGTTTTGCATCAAAGTCGAAACCCCCACTGAAATATACTGAACTGCACTTACCTTAATTTCTCATATTGCAGTTGGCGGTTCCAGCAGCAAGACATGTTTTCATTCAGAGAGTGGATCTTCAGCCAGCAAGCTGTTCAGGTGAGGGAGGGTGTGTGGGGTGGTGATGTGGGGGGGGTGAGGGGTATTGGTGCTCAGTGGAAGGTTGGGATCAGGGATTGGATTGGTGAGGGACCGTTTTCTTTTTTATAGGTTAAAAAAAGAAAAAAGACATTGAGGGACAGATTCCACTATTTCAGATTGGACAGGGATCAAGGGGTGCCACTAGATGCCAAGGAAACTTTAAGAAATATGGGAACGGTGATCATAGGGTTGAGGGGTGCCACTAGACACCAGGGAAACAGTGGCAAAATATGGGAACAGTGATCAGAGGGGTTGGGGAGTGCAACTAGACACCAGGGAAACAGTGGCAACAGTTGGGAATGGCAGTCGGAGGGGTTGGGAATGCCATTAGACACCAGGGAAATACTAAACAATATGGGGACAGGGATGAGGGGGTGCCACTAGACACCAGGAAAATAATAAACGACATGGGGTCAGGGATGAGGGGGTGCCACTAGACTCCAGTGAAACAGTGGCAAAATATGGGGATGGTGATCAGAGGGGTAGGGGTGCCACTAGACACCAGAGAAATATTAAACAATACGGGGACAGTGATCAGAGGAAGGGTGCCACTAGACACCAGAGAAACTTAAAACAGCATGGGGACAGTGATGGAAATGGAAATATAATGCAAAAATGTTTGTATGAATGAAAATATCATACAAAAATGTTTGTATTAATAAAAACATCATATAGAAATTTTCGCATGAATAAAAATAAATAAAAATTTTCATTTGAATGAAAATATCATACGAACATTTTCATATGGCTGGAAATGTCATACGAAAAATTTTGTCTGAACAAAACTATCATATGAAAATGTTCATACGACTGAAAATATCATTTGAAATTTTTCATATGAACAAAGGAGGTGATCGGAGAATGGGGGAAGGGGAAGGGACCACTGAACCACTGGGGATTTCTTTTGTATGGGGGAGGCAATAGAAGAACAGAAGAGGGGGGGTGAGGGACCACTGGACCACCAATGGTGTTTTTGAAACTATGGAGACAGGGATCAATCTGGGGAGGGACACTGAACCACCAATAGTGTTTTTTTAACTATGGAGACAGAGAAATCAGGGCTGAGGAGGGACACTGAACCACCAGTGGTGTTTTTTTTAACTATGGAGACAGGGATCGGGGCTGGGGAGGGACACTGAACCATCAATGGTGGGGTTTCTTAACTATGGAGACAGGAATTGGGGCTGGGTTAGGAACACTGGGCTACCAGTGTTGATTTCATTTATGTGTATGGGGA
The DNA here is from genome assembly GCA_016271365.2 of Neoceratodus forsteri. NCBI lineage: Eukaryota > Metazoa > Chordata > Ceratodontiformes > Ceratodontidae > Neoceratodus > Neoceratodus forsteri. The sequence goes on along the minus strand of CM028131.1, from coordinate 1,643,435,319 downwards.
TTGTGGCTGGCAGCCCTTGACGGTGCGTAGATGGGGTGTGGTGCACACACACCCTCTGCACACTATTAAGGGCTGGGTTTCAGAGGCATTAAAATGCACCAGTGCTGGTGGACGTTTAGTACTTCTGAAACTTTCAGTGTTGTGCTGCGCTGCATATGCATGAAGGATCATTCATTTGCATAGGTGCAGCACAATATTGTGCAGGACAGCACTGTCGGGGGTGTGTAATGCATATGTGCCCTTTGAATATGGGCAGGCCCCCGGCAGCTGGTGCTCTTCCAGGATAGTGAGGCACAAACCCAGTTTGTACCACACTAACTATTTGAAAATAGGGGCCTTAGGCAGTAATAAAGAGATTATCATCAAAAAAGCTGACAAAGCGGAATCCGTTGTTGTTATGAACAATAGTGATTACTACACCCCACAAAAACTGTACCATGCAGGCTTGCGAGATTCTCCTCTCTACTTCAGGTGTCATGAGGCTGATGGTACTTTATTACGTATGTTATGGTCCTGTTCCAAGTTGCCCCCCCCTTTTGGGACTATAACAAAACTCGTTTAGACACATCTTTTGGTTTTGCATCTGCCTTTATGCCTGAGATTTGCTTAGTGGGGCATTTTCAGGATCTTGCTTTGGGCTACATGAAGGCCTGTATTGCTCTGATTACTGCATCAGCCCAAAAAATTATTTTCCGGCATTGATTTTCAGCCTCTATCCCATCTTATATGAAATGGCATGCTGAAATCCTGTGCCATGAATGCAGAACTGCATATTGCAAAAGTTTGACATAGATCTCAGGAATTTTTGGAATAATGGAGACTTCTTTATGCCTAGTTATCCACTACTTAATTATTTTTGTCACTTCATGTGTGATATTTTTCTTTTGCATTGTTAGAAACATAGAAACATAGAAGTTGATGGCAGATAAGGACCGTAAGGCCCATCCAGTCTGCCCATTTCTTTTTCTACCTTATAAATGTGCCATAGGCCTTTGCTCTGTCAATGGCCTATCTGTTCCTACTCATCTGTATTGCTCCCTTATGCCTATCCCATGCCTGTTTGAAGCCCTGCACTGTGTTCATATCCATCACTTCCTGAGGTAGACTGTTCCATGCATCCACCACCCTTTTTGTGAAAAAGAACTTCCTCACATTACCTCTGAATCGGCCTCCCTCTAATCTCATGCTGTGTCCTCTTGTCCTGCTATTTTTCTTATATTAAAACATGTTAGACTCTTTCACCTTGTTAATGCCCTTATGGTGTTTGAATGTTTCAATCATATCACCTCTCTCCCTCCTTTGCTCTAGGGCAACAGTTCTTAAACTTTGTCATGGTGAGCCTCCCCTAAGCCATGGAAAAGATTGTGAGCCTCCCCCAAAATACTGAAATATTTTTGGGCCTCCCCTTAGAAAAATAGCCTGCTTTTCACAGTACATCAGGAATAAATTGAAACCTCTTTGCATAGCTGGCTCTCATGCTATTCAGCTTATTGTAATCCCCCCAACAGGACAACCTACTTGCTCCAATATTTTGATTCTCGAACCACTGTTACCCTTTACTGCCACACCTTTATGGGTCAGACTGCTTTTCTGTTTCCCCTCTAACTGGAATAACCTCCTGCCAACCTCTGCCTCTCCCCCTCTTCCCCTGCTCTTAAGCGACATCTCAGGGATCATTTTGCTCCCTCCTGCTCTTATTCCTAGTACCTGTATGGTTAACTCTTGCGTTTGGACAGTTCTACTGCCCGTCTATTTGATCAGTTGTTCCTCGCATTGTTCATTTATTGTTCGTAATTTGTTTGCACTTTTATTCATTTTGTATTGCTTAAGTGTTTTGCAGTTACGTCTTGAATTGTATTCTCTTACTACCCTTCCCTGGGTACACGGAAATAAGCCATGGCTCGGTGTACAGAATCTTCCCTGGTCACAGACTTGAGAATAAACACATAAATTCACCTACTATTATTCTTTTTCAGTTTGCCTTATTTATTCCTTCACACAAAATCTATCAAGTTCAAAACTGAAATACAGTACTTTTTCAAGACTTGCTTGAGCCTCCCCCTGGAACAGGTTGGGGCCTCCCCAGGGAGGCTGGCCTCACCATTTGAGAGCCCCTGCTCTAGGGTATACATATTGAGTTCAGTTAATCTGTCCTCATATGTTTTCTGATGCAGTCCCTGCACCATTTTGGTTGACCTTCTCTGGACTGCCTCAATTTGGTTAATGTCCTTGTGAAGGTGTGGCCTCCAGTACTGCACGCAGTACTCCAGATGGAGCCTAACCAGTGTCTTGTAAAGAGGGATCATTACCTCCCCTCTTCTGACTTGTGATACCCCTACTAATACACCCCAACATCTCTCTAGCTTTACCTACTGCTATAGAGGTCTGCTTGGAAGATTTCAGGTCATCGGTGATGATAACGCCCAAGTCTCTTTCTTCCCTTGTGACTGCCAGCAACTCCCCTCCTAGCCTATAGGTGGCTTCAGGGTTTCTCTTCCCTATGTGTATGATCTTGCACTTCTTTGCGTTAAACCCCAGTTGCCACTCTTCTGACCATTTTGCTAGTTTATCTAGATCTCTTCTCATTCTGCCCACACCATCTGGATCATATACCTGTTGCAGATCTTGGTGTCATCTGCAAACAGACAAACCTTACCCTCCAGTCCATCTGCAATGTCACTGATGAAGATATTGAAGAGGACTGGCCCCAGGACTGATCCCTGAGGTACCCCACTTGTGACCTGCATCTCTTCTGACTGTATACCGTTTACCACCGCTCTCTGTTTTCTGCCCATCAACCAGTTTGCCACCAGTTGACCTATGTCTGACCCACCCCGAGCCTACCCAGCTTATTAATCAATCTTCTATGTGGAACAGTATCGAAAGCTTTGCTGAAGTCAAGGTAGGCAACATCAACTGCTCCCCCTTGGTCCACCACTCTGGTTACCCAGTCAAAGAAATCTATGAGATTAGTTTGACAGGACTTTCCTTATGTAAAACCCATATTGTCTTGGATCCTGTTCTCCTATGGATTCCAGGTGTTGCACTATCCTTTCCTTAAGGAGTGTCTCCATAATCTTGCCCACTACTGAGGTAAGACTGACTGGTCTATAGTTCCCTGCCTCCTCCCTGCTACCACTCTTGTGGAGCAGGATCACATGAGCCCTTCTCCAGTTTTCTGGGACCTCTCCTGTGCTCAGAGACTCACTAAACAGTTCTGATAATGGCTCTGCTAGTTCCACCCTTAGCTTCTTTAGTACCCTGGGATGTATGCCATCAGGTCCCATTGCCTTGTCCACTCTGAGCTTATCAAGCTCTTGTAGGACCCTTTCTTTTGTGAAGGGACTACTGCACACCTCCCCCCCCATATCCATGGTGCAGAGCTGTGGGCCCTGCCCTACCTTCTCTTCAGTAAATACTGAGCAGAAGTATCTATTTAGAACAGATGCTTTTATATGGTGCTCCTCCTCCTCACACACACCCTTATCCACTTTTATCTTAGCAATACCCCCTCTGGACTTTCTCCTTTCACTAATGTATCTATAGAAAGTCTTGTCACCTTCTTTTACTGTCTGTGCTAGTGTTTCCTCAGTTTGGGCCTTTACCTGCCTTACTGCCTTCCCTGCTTCCCTTAGGGAAGTTTGGTATGCCTTCCTATCTTCATCCTGCTGCATTCCCTTATATTTCCTGAAGGCCAGCCTTTTGACTCTGACCTTTTCTGCTACTGTTTTTGAGAACTAAAGTGGTTTCCTTCTTCTTTTGCTCTTGCTTTTCTCTCTAACACAATGGGATGTTGCTTAAAGTATTGCATCCTTAATGCTTGCCCACTTTGCCTGTACTCCCTCATCTGTATTTCTTCTTGCCAGGGCTAGCTTAACTCTGTTGGCCATCTTATCAAAGTCAACTCCTCTGAAGTTCCATATTTTTGTCTTGTAATGGGATGATTTAGTTCTAGTGGCCACATTGAAGCATACCATGTGATGGTCACTGGCCCCCAGGTGACCTTCTACCTGTAGATCTGTGATCCTTTCCCTGTTAGTCAGTACTAGATCTAGGATAGCTCTGTCTTTAGTGGGTTGTTGTACCAGTTGTTTGAGGCCCTCCTCCTGCAGGGAATCCACCATGTGTCTAGTTCTGGCAGATGTCCTTGCTGGTATTGACCAATCTGTATCTGGCATGTTGAAGTCTCCCATTATCAGAACCTCCCCTTTAGCTGTCATGTTTTATATATCTTCTAACAGTAACATGTCCTCCACCTGGTCTGGAGGCCTATACACAACCCCGGTTCGTATGCCTGTCCCATTTTCTGTTTCCAGGGTGACCCACAGTTCTTCTGGTTCCTTATGTGTATTTTGAATTTCTGTAGCTTTGATATTTTCATTGACATAAAGGGCCACTCCACCACCCCCCCTTTGCACCTCAGTCTCTTCTGAACAGTACATAGCCAGGTACTGAAGTCTCTCAAGTATGGTTACTGGTAAACCATGTCTCGCTAATGGCTACTATGTCCAGTTTAGCCTCTGTCATTATTGCCTGCAGGTCTGGGATCTTGTTTCCCAGACTGCGAACATTTGTGTACATGATTTTCCATTGGTCAGATTTCAGTGTGTTATTTGTTGGGCAAGGTCCGGCGTTTCCCCTGTGCATCATATGGGGAGCCGGACCTTGTTCTCTTTTTAGGTCTTGTTTAATACATGCAAGGATTGATAGGGCAGCACATAGGGGTGTGAGGGCTTCTTTTGGGGTAGGGGCTTCTTCTCTTTTTCCTTTTTTTTCTCTTGTCAAGTTGTTTATTATTATTGTTGTTATTGTTACTGCTGTGATCCTTGTTGAAGTCATTGTTGTTAAAAATGTAATAAAGTATATTGAATTAAAAATGAACACTAGTGATTATAATGAGGAAATTTATGGCCAGTTGGCTGATCAGGAGTTTTATGAAAAGCCTACAATGTATCCCACTATATAAGAGGGATATAGATGCATGTATTTCAGCAGCATTAGAGACAATGAACCCTATGCACGAATGGGGCGGAGTGGCTACGCGCATGTATCTGGGGTGGTAGCCACTCCGCATCCATTGAGTCCCTGCTTGAGATGCACAAATGGGGGTGCGCAAGCCTACCACACCAGATCCCCCACATCCGCAGACAGCACCACACTGGGGTAGTTCCAGGGGCATACCAGCACTACTCGGTATGCATGAACCCACGTAGTGCTGACTGCATAGGTGCACAGTGGGGCACTGGTTATGGTAGAAGGGATCCTGCCATAACTCACTGTGCACCTCCATGGACACAGGCCTCCAGTCACCGGGGCACTGAGACAGGGCTCACCATGCTACTCCTGACCACTGGGCAGCAGAAGGCAGCAGGAGCAGCTGGAAGGGTAAGTGCCCATCAATTTTGGGAGTGGCATCACTGGGACAAGATGGTGCCACGTGGGTCTGGGTGCCTACAATCAACATGCACAGCCCCAGACCCATGCCTTCCTAAGTGTGCAATCCACTAAGGGTCCCAGGGGGGCATCCCATAGGATGCCTGCCCAGGACAACTCCTACCCTGGCTGTCCTGCAGAGACCTGCATGCTGGGGGGGAGCCATGGACAGGTGGCCGGCATTGGTGAATGCCAGTATTAGTGCACCTGTCCATGGGGCGCAGGGCTGTGGGCAGGGTATGCAACACTTCTACGTACCCATGCCCGCTTAGTGCATAGCACCCACTGTACATTATAGCAGATGAAGCTGATTTTCTTGCAGTCACATTTCTTGTTCCAGCAGTTCACTGCTCTCACTGCAGCTTGGAGCATAACTTCCAGCTGCGGATGCAGAAGTCAAGAAAGCCCTGCTGTTCTCATACAGAGAACGTGGATGAATGGCTCCTCTCACTAAGCTGGGCACTGTAGATTTTGGGGTGCCCAGAAAAGATATTTCTGGCCATTATTCTAAAAAACAAACATCAAAATCTAGCTAAATGGGCCCTGTTTAGCTAGGTTCTGGTGTTTGTTTTTTTATCTGTTTGCCTTGTTTTTTAGTTAGAGGTGGAAAACAACAAGATAGCAGTGCCACGGCACAAAAAAAATGCTTGGTGCTGTGTCAATCAAGTGGTAAGAAATCAAAAAAGAGGTTCTGTGACATCAAATTTTTCATTTTGTGCCAGAATGTAAGCTCAAAAACCATGCTGCGCATGCCCAGAATGGAAAATACAAAACCTTAAAGCCTTATGACTCTAACCCTTTAATATTTTTTCACCAGACCTTTCAAAGGCACTACCTTAGGACATCCCACATGTGTCCTGCAAGTTTAGGGAAAAACCCATTCCACATAGGCTGTAGATCAGAGCAAACAAAACTCATGTTAAGTATAGGGAAACAATTTGACATTTTCAGAAAATGACATATGCAGATCTCAGAAACCACATAAGCTGCTGTCACACAATTTGCCACAGATCAAGAACGTGCCTAATAGACAACACATGCAAAATTACAGCTGATTTAGTCAAACAGTGCCAAAGCTACTGATGCGCAAAGTTAGGAGTTTAACATTGAACAGGTTACTCAACCCTAACTATAGGGGATCGACCATGCCCCTATAATGAAGGCAAAAAGGTCAGAAGCTACAAAAGCCATAGAATCTTTGAAAAGTGTTCAAATCACAAATGTCCTACTCAGTGGGTACTCATCATACTGAAGGCAAAATGTGTTCTTCCTCTGGGCTGGGGGCTTTGTTGAGGCAGAAGAGAAATCCAAAAACTTTGGGGGACTACCTTCCTTTGGCCTAGGTCCTTCTTGAATGCCAACTGGTCCACTATCATCTCAACTTCTGTCCTACCAACCAGAAGCCCACCAAGGTGTCAGAGGGGGGGAAAAGAATCTATATATTTCTCATCTGTATTGGGTCACAATTAAACAGGTGAGTCCTCCAATGTTAATCTATCAAGGCTGCAGAAATAGGAGACTCAGGAGAGTTGATTTATAGTTTTAGTTTAGCAATAAAGTAATGGGGACCTGAGAAGCTCAGAGCTTTGCGTCGTTCTCACTCGAGCAGCATCACATGACTCAAGAGCATGACTTTCGTCTTTTTGCTGTGTTGAGTCAGTTTGTTTGTTGTTAACCAAAACTGAAGTTAAGCAAAGGAACAAGAGAGGGGATTTGTAGATTTTGGGAACACTAGCAGCACTGTAGTAGAGGGCAAAGGCATCTGTAGACAGTAGAGAACAGCAACAGAAGGCAACATCGAGGAGGCTATTTATGTAGATGAAGAGCAGAAGCAGGCCCAGAATAGATCCTTGCGGTATACCAACAGTTATTTCCAGTAGGCTGGAGGTAGCTAGGGCAATCTGACTTGTTCTTTTCTATTAATTCTGTAATCTGCAAAACAGGAAATTGAGGGGAAGGGGCCAACACCATGGCAGATCAGTTTGCTGAAGAGGAGTGAGTGATTTATTAGGTCAAATGCTTTTGTTAGTCAGTGGTTCTCAAATGGTGAGGCCAGCCTCCCAGGGGAGGCCCCAAACTGTTCCAGAGGAGGCCCAGTCAAGTCTGAGAATGTACATTATTTAAATTTTAAGTTGTGGATGCTTAGTGTGAAATGATGTAGTAAACTAAATATGGATAATGGCAGGTGAATTTCTTTACTTATGTACAGATTTGTGACCAGGAAAGGCCCATTGAGCCAAAGCTTGTTAAAGGTGTATTCATATGTAAATTGGTGGCTAGACGGCAGACTGAGTCAAGGTTTGTTTGTATAGTAGGTGTTTATATGCAAAGTAGTAATTGGGAAAGGTACACTGAGTCAAGGCTTGTTTCTGCAGTAGATGTTTATATGCAAATGAGTGACTGGGAAAAACACATTGAGATAAGGCTTGTTTCTACAGTAGGTGTTTACATGTAAAATGGTGTCTGGGAAAGGCACACTGAGCCAGTGCTTGTGTCAGGTGTGACCTAGGGATAAGGGTACAGTAAGTTGCTTAACAACAGGGTAAGAGAGGGAGTGGCTAGGTTAGTTTTTTCAGATAGAGAGGAAACAGTAACAAGGGTTCAAGAGTCATAAAAGTAGAGTGATAAGAACAACCTGGGGTGTGGGGTTGGGGGTGGAGAACACTAAGTTGAATAAAAAGAGAACATACTCAGTCAGCTTTATTGATCTCACTTGATTCCTGGAGTACTGTGCAAAGCATTTTTTTTTTCTATGGGGAGGCTCAAGATTTTTTTCAAATTTGAGGGAGGCTTGAAATATTTTCCATGGCTTGGGGGAGGCTCACTATCACAAAGTGTGAGAATCAATGTGTTAGGTCAATGAACACTGCACTAGTTAGGAGGCCAGTATCCATGGCTAGGCAGATGCCATTTGTTAGTTTGGCCAAGGCTGTGGAGGCACCATTATTTTCCTGAACCCCTGTTGTACAGGGAACTGGAGCTTATACTTGGAGGTGAAGTCCAAGAGCTGGAATGGTGCAAGCCTTTTGAGGATCTTTGAGAGGACTGAGAATATGCCTATGGGGAAGTTTACCATAATCTTGGGGTCACCTGCTTTGAAAACAGGAGTAACCCTCGCAACCTTCCAGACATTAGGAAGGACAACAGATGAGAAGGAAAGATTTTGAATTCTTGTAAAAGGGAGCACTAAATAGGGGCTGCTACCTTCAGCCTTTTGGGGTCAAGGTCACCGTACCCAGAATTCTTATATGGAGTCAATAGAGTGAAGGAGCATCTTGATCTCGACCACTCTCATTGACTAGAGATTAGAAGGAGAAGGGGTAGGCCAGGGGTGGCTGAGGACATAGTAGCCAAGGCTGAGGTCCCTGGGCCAATGTCAAAAGTTGCTATGAAGGCTGTGACGTCAAAGAATTTAGGGTTAAAAGCATCAACAATTTTGGTCTTGTAATTGCAATTCATGCTATTGATTGGGTTGAACCAAACGCAAAAGTGCTAAATTTTAGCGCATTCACTGAACACAAATTCAGCATCAGCTCGTCTTTACACAACTGATTTTCAGATATCCTAAAAATAATTGAGACCAGAATGTCCATAGTCACTTCTCTCAACCAACTCCTTCCACTTGGTTTCCTCCGAAACCCATGGGTCAACAAAGTGCAATACAAGTAATATGTGTACATTTGCCCTCCCTGGTAGACTGCTTATCCAACTCTTAGATGTTACCCAAATCCACATTGAGCATCCCATTTCTTGTATAATAAGAATTGTTGTTTAGGCAGTGTGATATCCCTGAAAAAGTGTCCACTGAACTGATAATATGACCACTATAGGTTTGCATCCAAGAGTACATATTGTCATTTCAAAAAAACAAACAAACTGGTAACCAGGAAAATGTATTAAGGGCTCACTGCTTTAAGATCTTTACTGTAACCCACATGGGCTACAATTTACTAGGATGGACCAGATTCCATCCCTGGGACATGGCGGTGGGGTGGAGGACTACATAGAGATTTTACTGCAAAAAGAGTCCAGACTGATCTATTCTAGTGCTGTGTGGAATGTAGAATTCCACCTGTGAAATTTAGCGCAGAATTACCATTCCTCTAGAGGAATTTTGGCCGGAATTTCACTGGTCCTTCTGCGAAATTCCATCTGCTGTGATCTGTGGAATAATATTTTGCACAACAGCATTTGCTCCATGGAAAATCATTCTGCAACAATTTCTATGGAAAACATCGAGATCAACAGAATAAAACTCTGCAGAAATGTTGCAGAAAAACTCATTCCACATTTTTCTGCCACAGAATTCCACCATTCTGTTTCTGGTGAAATTCGGTGGAATTTCAGCAGAATTTTGAAAATTCCGCAAAATTTAGTTCTGCCAGGATTTGAAAATCATGTACAGAACTAATCTATTCCTTAAATAGCCTTGATCCACTTGAAACAATCCTTCATAAATTATTCCACCTTTTCAGTGTGAAATACTTTGTGAAACTGTCATGACTAAGGACTGGATTTTTATTTGAGGACAGAGTGATAATTTCTCCTATTACTATCATTATTAACCAGCTTTTGCAAAATTGGATATGGTATGAATTTATTGTCAGTTGTGAGTTTTTGTAAGTAACTTTGTTTCTTTTTCCCTATCTCTTCCCTTTTCTCTGTACTCACTCAATATTTGGAAATTTTGTATATATGATGAAAACATAAATGATAAGCAATGAGTGATGTCAAAAAGGTCAGATTACACAAGGGAAAATATCAGTGATGATTTCATTAGGGCCATGGCATATTTGATTTACACTATGCCTTTTATTAAATAATAGCAAGTAATGGATAACCCACTCTAAGGTGTGCGGTCATGCTCAGATATACGCACACCTTGGTGTGCATTGTTATGCACGAGGCTGCAGGCCGAGGGAGTCAACCACCCAAGGTGTGGCATATCAGAGCACCATCGCACACCCCAGAATGGGTTACCTATCTTATAAAATGGCAAAATTGTTTTGTAGGGGGGATGAAAATGCAGGTGTGCAGTCACGCTCTGATATATGCACAGTCATGTGATAAGTTTCAACCCACCAGCAGAGATAATTTTTCCTACCCATTTTATAAATACATATATCCTCCACTTGCATACTGTGTGACTCTGAGCAAGTCACTTAACCAGTCCAGAGCTCCCAGGCCACCCCTGAATACAGGCACTTGTGCCTAGTACGCGTTACCCAGTTAACAAAGAATAAAAAAACTGAAATATATATATATATATACATATATATATTTATACAACATGTGTTTTGGTATAAATGTAGGGATAAAAAGTGATATCTCAGGCAGGCAGTGGAGATATCACTGATATCTCCATGTTCCTATATGTCATAGTGATATCTTCATGTTCCTATACGTCATGGAGATGTCTCTATGTTCCTGTGTCACACAAAAGAAAGTGAAAGTGTTTCACTTTCCATCCAGCAGTTCGCTCTAGCACCTGCACCCTCCCCCCACACACACCCTGTGACACCTCAATCCAGCCACTATTTTTAATTAAAAATTATTTAAAAACATATTCGATTGATCCTGCCACTTTCCATTATCCTAACAGTACTTTCACTTCCCCCGAAGTGTAGCGTGACCGAGCATTATGAACAGTAACACAATATGCACTGCCAGAGCTTTAGCAGGGGTTTTTAAGAGTAAACGTAGCGGTTTGTTGGTTAAGAGATTTGCAGTATCTTTTACATGAGAAGCCTCACAGTCAGTTGGCGCTCTTTTCATCGGCATTCGGGGGCTGGTTTTCTCACACGCATTATATAGTATTACATACAGCCTGCCCACTGATCTTTTGTCTGTATCTCCCCAGGACCGAACGCAGAACCACAGTCGAGAGCGCAGTCAACCTCAGCTTTCTCTAAGTTAGCCACCAGGGACTCCCTGTCGCACTGCAAACCTAATTTTTTTTTTGTGCAAAACCATGTCGCATAAAGCTCCCTGCTCAAACGTGGCACTTAAAAACCTCAGTGCGTTTTCTCTTTTGAAACAAAAATATAATAGTTGATAGTTCTTTGTAAAGTGCAATCTGTAGCAAATAACTTATAGTGCAATGTCTGAATTAAATAGTACTGAACTGTTTGTGATAGCTAAGTTGGGCAAACAACGGCAACCTTAATAGGAGGTTCTAAGACAAAAAACAGCCATTTGTAAACAAAGTTGCAGCATCTCTTAAATGAGAAATCTCACAGACACTCAAGGCTCTTTTCTTTGGCAGATTGATCCTATTAGCCTACTCACTGATCTTTTCTCCTTACATCCACAGAACTGAACGCAGACAGATGCTCACACTTCGTCTACTGTTCAGAAACTGCCAGCTCGATCACTGCCCTTTTAGTACAGTTGGCAGCTTCTTTAAAAAAAACACACAACTTCAGCAAAAAGACACACTTTTCTAAGTGTTTTAACACAGACTCCTATATTATAAAGCTCTGGTAGCCCTCAGGTGTCACTGCTCAAAATGCTGGGTCATGCTACATTTCTGGGAAAAGTGAAAGTACTATAAGGATAATAGACTCTGAAAGTAGCAAAATCAACCAAATACATTTACAATTATTGTTTACAGATAATTGCTGGATCAGCCAGATAGCTTTCATAAAATAACTTTAAACTGGTTGCATCAACCAAAATAATTTTTTTTAAATAACATATGTAATCTGTTGTGTGGGGGGGTTATGGAGCATTGTGTTGGGGTGGCCATGGCTCGATCAAGCAGACTCAGAAGACGTTTTTAAAAATAGAGTGGCAGGATCAACCACATTTTTTTGTCATCTGTTGTGTTGTGGGAGATATGGAGAGTTGTGCTGAGACGGCAATCACCTCTTTATCGGGGATTGTATTGAGGGGGGTATGCCGGAGTTGTGTTGGGTGGGGACCAAAACACATGTTGTATAAACTGAATATGACATGGCCTGACTGAAGATATCATATTTATCTGCACTCGAGGCCAGTGGCATGAAGATATCTCACTCGATGGCTTCCGCCACTCGTGAGATATCGTGAGAATATCATGACATCACTGGCCTCGTGAAGATAAATATGATATCTTCAGTCAGGCCATGTCATATCCCCTATATATATATATATATATATAGATTAGATAGATAGATATAGCTATAAATATATAGATATATATATACTGTGTGTATATATATATATATTTATTCATATATATTTATTGCAAAAAAAACTTTGTTAATGCACTTGTCAGGGTTAAAGCAACAAAAGTGGTGAAATGTGGTGTTAGGGTTGCCAACCCTAACACCCCATCCCCACCCTGCAGGCAGCAACAGGAAAAACTGTTATGGTTTCACTGCTCATGCATCTTCACAGATCAGGTGTGGAGTGTGCCTTGGGGTTGTAAACTCAAATGCTCACCCCATTCCATCAGTATATAAGCTGAGACAGGTACAGTATATGAGAATGGGGTGATCGCTAGGGCTGACAAACCCTAAGGCATACCACAAGCCTAATTTGTGAAGAAACAAGAGAGGTGAAACTGTAATTTTTTTTCCTGTTGCTTCCTGCAGGCTGGGGGTGGGGTTTTAGGGTTGGAAACCCTAATGCCACATTTCCCTGCTTTTGTCACTTTAACCCTAACTAATACATTAACAAAGTTTTTTTGCAATGAATTTCCTTACTTTTTGAGATAGTATATTTGCATCCTTATTTACCTGTGGGAGCACAGGGCCCTCTGGACCCTGCACTCCCATCCATCCATAATTTTGAGATAGTGTAATCATATACTTATTTGCCTCTGGCCCCTGTGCGCCCATCACTCCCAAGATGCATATATGTATGTTGCTGTAGAAGCACTGGCCCTGTAGGACAAAAGCAGCCAAAGTGTTAGCATAACCTTCTTATCCCACCTCATGTACCCGGTACAGTAAATTTTGAAATTCCCACAAAAAACTTGATTGTGTGCCACTGCAACATCATTCCATGCCACAGGTGTGAAAACAATCTTTGGCCAGGATTTGAAAAATAAAAGCTGTCACGTTCATGAGGTGCTCTAAAAAATAGTTATGTTGAAAATTTGGGGTCAAAATATTTAAAATTACCACAGTAATGGGAGCTGTGGTTTGGACACCAAAAAAGATGGCTGCTTACTGCGATGGCTCTCAGTAGCCTCGCTGGTTATCCTTTAAAATCCATAGCTACAGCCACCTTTTTTTGTACCTAGATCACTGGTATCTATTGTACTAGTTAGGCGCTTGTGATTTCTCACCTTTTCTTTCCTTTCGCGAGTCTCCTCTGTACAGTTTTCTGAGCGTTTTTTGGGCCACATTGCCACTTTCCTGCTCTAGGCACTTTGCTATCTTGGTAGTAACATAGAAACATAGAAACATAGAATTTGATGGCAGATAAGGACCACTTGGCCCACCTAGTCTGCCCATTTTCCTACCTAACAGATAAGCTTCAGATCCTAGTTAATCAACAGCTTACTTCCTCCTACCCCCCACTAAGACTGCCTTATGTCTGTCCCATGCATTCTTGAATTCCCCCACTGTTCTTGACTCCACGACCTCCTCAGGGAGTCTGTTCCATGCATCCACAACCTTCTCTGTGAAAAAATACTTCCTCACATTCCCTCTGAGCCATCCCCGCTCTATCTTCAAATTGTGCCCCCTTGTTCTTGCACATCTCTTTTTCTGAAAGATGCCACCCTCTTGGACTTTGTTGATTCCCTTGAGGTACTTGAACATTTCTATCTTGTCCGCTCTCTCCCCTCCTTTCCTCATGGGTATATATATTAAGCTCCTTTGGTCTTTCTTCGTATGTCTTCTGGTGCAGATCCTGCACCATTTTGGTTGCCCTCCTCTGGACAGCCTCCACTCTGTCTATGTCTTTGTGGAGATGGGGTCTCCAGAACTGCACACAGTACTCCAAATGGCATCTCACCAACTGTCTGTACAGAGGGATAACAACTTCAATCTAGTGACTCCAATCCCCTAATCTACTGACTAAGCCATGATCAAATCGATATTTGCCCACCTGCTCACCAATGTGGCACAAACCTGAGAAGCCTGCTTACAAATTAAGAAAGAAATAGCCACTCTGGCTACTCGGCTTACAGCCACTGAAACCCAAGGGCAACAAGCTGAGGACAGACCCTCCATCACTGAAGGACATATCCACGAGCAGGACCGCATCATTCAACAATTCTGGAGCAGGGTCGAGGATTTGGAAAACCACATCTGGTGGAATAACTTACATTTTGTCAGCTTTTCTGAAGATGTTGAGGGGACAAACTGTGCTGCCTTTCTCCAGTGGGTTTTACTGACCTTGCTCCATATTCAAGGTGTAGCACCTCTTGAGATTGACCAGGCACACTGATCACTTGCCCCAAAGCCCCACATGGATGCACAGCTGTGGCCCATTTTGGCACATTTTCTTCGCTTCACTGACTGGGTCAAAATCCTCCATGTAGCATGAGAACGGGCCCCCTCTGCTGGCAAGGACATCACATACAGGTGTTTCAGGATTTTTCACATGAATTATCCTAGAGACAACAGGCTTAACAAGGTGAAAAAAGTGTCACTGCCCTAGGTCTTACAGTCTGTGGTACCCGGCTACCCTCCGAGTTACAATTCATGGTTCCCTGAAGGACTTTGATACCGCAGAGGCTGTCCAACAATATCTGGATGACCACTGATCCAGATTGGTATAGCTCCTGGAGACCATCCCCAGTGACTCTTATGGACACCTCGAGCTGCACTAACAGTACAGCTACTACAACTCAGGCTCCCCCACCTATGGATGAAGACTGGACCTTAGTGCAACCAGGTAGTGGCCACCAGTCTCGGCCAAGGGACCAGTCAAGAAGTCCGAGCAGGAAAAAGACAGATTGGTGCTCTAAGACCACTTGTCCCCATAGTCACAGTCACAGCAAAGGCTCACAACCATCTTCAGAGGGCTCTCTCTGCACTTCTGACTCCAACAGGTTTTCTGTGCTTAGCCCTCATTCTCCATCCCTGGTGGCTGATTCCCCCTCTCTTTCCTGCCACCTCCTTCCACCACCTCCAGCAGTATTGAATACCTCCTGGGTAGAGATAGCAGCCTCCACCTTCTTACTGTCCGACATCTCATGAAGGACCAAAGAGACGATCTCCACTGAAGAGCCACACCACAGACCAGATGAGACTGAATGTATCACAGGATAAATGAGACTTTTCAGTGCTGTTTGCTAAGTTCTGTCTTTTCTGGTTTGTATTATGAATGGCTTATGGATACTGTTTTTCTACAGGGTAGCAGATCCAGCTATTGTCTCTTGACACCGAGGTGGGCGTCTGCTCACTGCTCAACCTGCTATCCCATGCTGCAGCCCCTCTCATTTTGTCTCCTACTGCTCCCAGAGACAATACATGAGGGTTATTGTTTCCTACTCTCTCCCAGTTCTCTACATGATACCCTCTTCTTCACCTCTGCTACCCTGGTTTGGCCTGCCAGTAACTACCTCCCCACTCCCCCGCATTTCATATTTTCTCCCACTGCTCATTATTTCTCCTTCCAAGCTGAGTGGATCACTGACAGCAGAGCCCGTGGTAGGCACTTACCCCTCTGTAATCCCGATCAATATATCTTTCACCCCACTGCCATGCTACCTGCATATTATGGCCCTAAACAGTGGTACTTACATATCTGATATCTTCTCTCTTACCTGTCCCATATGCTGCACCTCTCTGGTGGCAGTATTAGTGCCTGTACAGCACTGGACATGGCACACAAAGGACCCAGGGACCAGGGTAGCACTGTTTGCCTCCATTCTACGTGTTTCACATCATCCTTCACCTCCCCTACCCAGACTCGCTGCTCCTCACTCCCCTCCATTGCATGAGCTTGCTCCTCTACCTGCATGAACGTTCAAGAGGTCTACCCTTGAATGTTGTTGGGGCTCCCCCCTTCCTATAGCTGCTTGCAGGTAAACCATTTCTACAGTGCTGGAGCCACTGCTTTCTCCATCGTTCCCTCTCTTTCCCTCTCTCCAAAGTTGCTGGCTCCCCTTTTCCCCTTGCCCTCCACGTGCCTTATATGACCTGCCGGTCAAGCTCTCCTGGACTTGCTCTCCCAACCTGCTGCCACCATGAGCGTGCCTGCAACTGGTATGGATGCCATTCCCCTTGGTAGCTGTGGCTCACACGCCTTGCAGACAGATCTGGGCTTCCCACTCAGTTTCATGGGCACAGTGGAGGACTCCAGACAGCCAGGATTTCTCCCCTCTTTACCTTGATCCCCTCCTATCTCCTTTTTCAGTATTACCCACTTCTTTCATTAGTGTGGCCCCTTTGTTGCTCCTCTATTTCTTACTCTCCCTCTTTGACTGGCCACACCTAGCAACTTATTAGGCAGCCCCCTTCCCATCTCTCTCTCTCTCTCTCTCTCTCTCTTCTTCTTCTTCTCTCTGCCTCATGTGCCCCTTGTTTTAGGATGCTCCCCTATGGCAGATCTCTTGGTAGATTCCCATAGAGATGATCTCTATCTGATTGTGAGTCTGGATCTTCACTCCTACCCTGGTTTGGTCTTCCCCTCTCCGACTCTCATCCAGGTGTCTCTCCTGTCTGTGCATTTTCTCCTTTTTGCCCATACCCTTCTCCTCTCTCTCACTGGTGGCTCCTCTCTTTTCCCTATTTTTTTTTGTTGGTGCCCTGTCTCTGCTTGCTGCATCCCAGTATTGAGATCTCTGTATATCTCTCCCTGTCCCTCCATTTACAGCTATGACAACCCCTAAGGTTGGCTGGTTCCCACCCCTCACTCACGTGCCAGGCAGTATAGTGCAGTGGTTTAAGGCTCTGAGCTGCAAACCTGGAGACCTGGGTTTGAATCCCACAACCCCTACTTGCATACTGTGTGACCCTGAGCAAGTCTATTAACTTTCTTGTGCTCCCAGGTTGAACCTGGAAACAAGCTTCGGCTAAGTGTGCCTCTTCTGGTTAAACAATTACCCTTTCCCCTTCCCTTCCCTTCCCCTGCCAGTGAGGCCTACTGAGATAGATTGCTGAGTTCCTCACTTGCCCCAGACTTCCTTTCTTCCACTTGGAGTTCACTCTGGCTTTCCGTGGATCAGGAATGGGAATTTATTGGAGTCCAATAGGACTCACCCAAAATAAACCCACTAGAGTTCACCAAAGATTATAGCCTTGATGTGTACCTAAACCTATGGTTCAGTTTGTATATAATTATTTTGTTTGTTGTGATACTACTTAATGTTTATGGTTCTCTGTGATTTTCCGCAGACCAACAATTTCACTATTGCTCTCCTCTTTTGGGGTTTATCCACTCTTTCTATATTGGGGAGGCTTTCTGCATTATGAGACTATTGTTGCCTTCACTCCTCTACCCCCTAGATGTTTTATATTAACATTAATGATGCACACTGCAGATACATTTGTCACATGGAATGTGAAAGGGTTGCACCATCCCATTAAGCGTAAAGCGGTCCTGGCACTGGGTAGGTGTGGAGCTACACTCCACCTTTTCCAGGCACAAGCAAGGAGTGTCACTATTTTTCCACAAGCAGTTACCATGGACCATCCCGAAGCATGCTGCTGACCCAGAAGGGAGATGGATCCTGGCTGAAGTCCATGCCCTTAGCCTACGCTTCATCTTTGGGGGGATTTATGGTCCCAATGAAAGGGCCCGGGTCTTCTACAGGCAGCTCACCCAGGATATTGGGCACTTTAATCAAGATAACCATCTCCTTCTGTTAGGCAGGGACTTTAACCTACCCCCAGACAAAGTGCTCGACCATATTGCCCTCTCTAGACCATCCTTCAGTACTGCCTCTGCTGCCTTCCAGGCTTTGCATGAGGAATATGTGCAGATGGATGGGTGAAGGTTGTTACACCCCACTACTTGGGGCTACTCTTTCTTGTCCTTGGCCCACAGGACTGACAGCCACATAGACTATTGGCTACACTCTTCTGCTTTCACCCAAGCCTTAACCCAAGCAGACATTGGAGATATAGTTCTGTCAGACCATGCCCAGGTCTCTGCCTCCTTCCAGCTCACCCCACCTCTAAAGTAGCCCAACAGATGGGGCCTTGACCTGCTCCTTCTGTAGGACCCCAACTTCCAAGCTTTTATCACTAAAGAAATCCAAGTCTTACTTCACCCTAAATGACACCCCAGAGCTGAGCCAGTCCTCATTATGGGAAGCCTCCCTCAAACCTTGGGACCCAGACCAATAAATACCCAAAAGGGAGGACTGGCCTCACCTGACCAGTGAGCAGCCCAGCTCACAAGGCCAAAAATAGGCAAAAGAGAGGAGAGAGGAGGGTCACTTTAGTAAGCATCCTCAAAGGGGAACAGTCGAGAGCATCAAGTGGGCTGGGGCTCTGGCCCTGGCCTGGGAATCAGGCCTTAGTGACTTAGTAACTAGTGTGCTTGGGTTGGTGGTTGGAGTGGCCTATAGGATCTATGGTGGGACTTGGACTGGGTCTGCATTTTGGAGCCACAGCTTGGGGAGAAAGAAGTTGCCGACCTGCATGCACTGCTGCAAGGGGGTGGGATTGGGCCTGGTTCCTTGTCTGAGGCTTGTAGTTTGGAGGAACAGTGAGGGTGGCACAGTGGTGACAACCTGCATTGTGGGGCCCATCAGTGGTGGCACCTCGCTGTCCCCATACCTGTGTGGCACTCCATTCCAGGGTGACAGCCTGTGGGGAGCAAAAGAAAAGGAGCCCGGTAAGTCCCTCAGATCACCGATGATTTTCAAGGTTTGGGGTGGATGGGGCCCTGGCACCAAAGGCCCTGTGTTGAAGGACAAGAGGGAAGGAATGAGGAGCTGCAGTCTGTGCGGTAGCCACTAAGATTGTTTGAGGAGGTAAGTGGTAGGTTTTGGTTCAAGCTGCTGAGGTTTTATTGCTTGAAATGTATTGAGAGACCAGCCTGGCTGCGCCGCTGTTAAACTATGCTTCTGAGCCCCTCGGCTCAGCAGGATCTAGCATCAAGGCCTTCTCAGCCAAAAGTGTGGTGCTGTGGCTTTGTGCCACAGAAGAACTGATTTTCTCCTGAAAGCCATGCATCCAGCTCCTAGGAGCTGTTTGGTGTGTTATTTGGCTTAACATAAATTAACTTGTCATTTATAATTTAATTTAGTGTGGCCTCCCACTATTTTCCTGAATTTGGACATCTACCTGCTAACTCCATCTTGTCTCTAGAGTGTATCTGCCTGTTCCAGTATCCCTTCTTTTGACTACACCTTGCAACCATCTGTGAACCCTAAGAGACTGCAGCAGGTATATGCCATCTGCTTCAAGTTGGTGACCCTACCCCATTTACCATCCGGCCCCTATACAGCAGGGAGGGGGTTCTACATATATATATATTTTATAATGATCAGGCACTTCAATGTTAAACTCAAAATTTTGCACTTTAATAATGTTGCAATTGTTCAACAGATTTGCGCAAAATTTGATATGTGCTGTCCTGTGGGGTAGATCTCTTGATGTGGCAAGTTTTGTTCCAGTTGGATGTATGGTTTCTGAGTTACGGAGAGGTGAAAAGAACACGTTGTCACTCATTGACTTTGCTGGGGTTTTTCTTTGAACTTCTCTACAGCCCAGATGGTTTGGATTCTTGGTCTGAAACTTTCAGGACATAAAGGGACTACCCCACAGATGTGCCTTTTGCCAGTCTGGTGAAAAAATAATACACTGTTTTAAGTTATTGCAATTTAAAAATTTGAAGACACGCACAAAATCCCTATCATCACAACCTACTACTCAGAGCACATTTCTCCTCCAGCTGCTCCTGCTAATCTACAGTTTACTACAATGATGTTGAAGTCTAGTCACATATGTAATGTAATTCTAACCCTGTCTGTAAACTTCCTACCATATGTTTGCCATGAGTAAGCTTTCTGTATTCTAATACTGTACTGTATATGTATAAAATTCTATGTTATGTATTGGGTCTCGGCCCCCAGGTCGCATCTGGAATCGAGCATGTTGCTAAGTATGCCTTCCTGGTAAATCTCGTAAATAAATAAATAAATAAATAAGAAATTGTTTCTGAGCATGCTCAGTAAACACTAAAAGACAGCTGTATGAAATGAAAAATGAATCTTGTTTTGTATGGGAAAATTCCTTTTTTGTATGGCCACTGTCTTGTTTTCAGTTTTGTCTGAAAAAATTCAAATTTGGATCCCCCCAAATTATATTCTGGGGAAAACTGAACACATATAGATTGCTTAATGGGACCCTATAGGTGCATTCTGCATCGTACTGCTCAAAAAATGCTCTTAAAATGTGTTTTATTTAACATTGAATTTCTTTTTTTCATATCAGCGTTATACGAAATAAGATCTTGTTTTGTATGACGACTCATGAAACAAGATCTTCTTTCGTATTTGGAACCCCCTCAAAATGATATTCTTGGGAGGAACCAACACATGTAGCTTGCTTATTGGGTCCCCTTAGGTGCATTCTGCACTTTACCGCTCAAAAAATGCCCTTAAAATGTGTTTTATTTTAACATTGAAATTCTTTTTTCATATCAGCGTCATACGAAATACGATCTTGTTTTGTGTGGCAAATCAATGTATTTCAATGGGATTTTCAACTTTGGTTCATAACTTTGCCATTTTTGAATATTTTGACACCAAATTTTCAACATAGCATTTTGGGGACCCCACCTATTAAATATATGACTGTTGCTATGCAACTCCCACCCAAAAGGTGATTTTGTAGTTGTTTGTTGAATTCACCTCTAAGGCAGGATTTGCATAATGACAGCTATATTGTTCATGAGATGGGGTCATAAGAAGGCTATGTTGAAAATCTGGGGTCAAAATATGTAAAAATGGCAAAGATATGACAATTTGTTGCAATTTCACTACACGTGTTCGTAACTGTGTCAATTTTAATGACTTGGACCCCAAATTTTCAACATAGACTTGTTATTACCCCACCTCATGTATGTCACAGATGTCATTTTTCAAATCCTAGCCAAATGTGTTTTTGCACCTGTAGTGTGAAATGGCATTCTAGTTTCACAGAATTACATTTTGGTGTGGTTTCGAAAATTTTCTGTACCAGGTACATGAGGTGTGATAATAAGATGGCTATGCTGGCAATTTGGTCACTGTTGTCTTATTAACTGGAGTGCAGGGCCCTTCCACAGAGACATACAGTACATATTGTACATGCATCTATGGAGGGATGGGAGCACAGGGCCCAAAAGGCACTGCGCTCCTACAGGCAAATAAGGCTATGATTACACTATCTCAAAAAGTAAGGAAATTCTTTGCAAAAAACTGCGTTAATGCATCAATTAGGGCTGATACCAAACCCTAACATTGTATCTCCCTGCTTTTTTCAGTTTGATATCAACCCATATGATGCTTTAACATAGTTGTTTGCAAAAAAAAAAATATATATATATATATATATACATGTTGCAAAAAACTCTGTTAATATATCAGTTAGGTTTAAAGCAACAAAAGTAGGGAAATGTGGTGTTAGGATTTTCAACCCTAGCACCCCACCACCACTCTGCAGACACTGACAGGCGTCTGGAGTGTTCCTTGGGGTTGTCAGCCCTAACACTTTCCAAGGTTACAAGCATGCATAATGAAATTGCAATGAATGGTCATAACATTGCCATTTTTACATATTTTGACCCCAAATTTTCAACATAGACTTCTTTTGACCTCACCTCATGAATGAACACAGGAAAAATGTTCAAATCCCACCCAAAAGGTAAATTCACAGCAAAATTATCTTTCATATGGGGGTTGCATAATGACAGTCATATTGTTCATGATGTGGGGTGCCCAACAGGCTATGTTGACAATTTGGTGTCAAAATGTCGAAAAATGGCTAAGTTATGCATAAAGGTTGAATCCCCCATTGAAATACATTGATCCACATTTACCTTAGTTTCTCCTATTGCAGTCGCCAATTCCAGCAGCAAGACATGTCTTTGATCAGAGAGTGGCTCATGAACCTCAGACCTGTTCAGGGTAGTGAGGCTGTGTGGGGTTGTACTGGGGGTGTGGGGTGGTGGTGCTGAGTGGGAGGTGGGTGTAGGGGGCTGATAAGCGAGGGACCATTTTCTTTTTTTTTTACAGGATTGAAAAAAACATCAAGGGACCATTTTCTTCATTTCAGGTTCTGATTCAGATGGGAGGTTGGGGGTGCCACTAGACACCAGGGAATATAACATTTTGCAACGGGGGCAGAACATAAAATTTTGCAAGGGGGATGGTGATCTGCGGGTGGTAGGTGCCACAAGACACCGAAGAATATAATCTTTTACAAAAAAGATGACAATTGATGGGTGGGGGGTGCCACTAGACACCAGGGAATATAAATGTGTATGACAGGGATGATGGTCAGTGGGTAGAAGGTGCCGCTGGACACCTGTGAATATAAACATTGACAACAGGGATGGCGATTGGTGGGTAGGGGGCTGCCACTAGACAACAGGGCAACATCACACATTGCCAGGGATGGCGATGGAGTGTGTGCATGGGGGAGCTACCAAACACCAGGGAAACTGTAGCTCTCAGCTTATACTGTAGCCAGTAGCATGAGTTCAGCTACGACTGCAGAAGTGAAGAAATTTTCACTGTTCTCATACAAAGAATGCGGGGGAAGTACTCCTCTCACTAAGCTGGGCACCCAGGAATTAGGGTGCCCAGAAAATGTATTGGTGTCTATAATGTTAATAAACAAATATCAGAATCTAACAAAATGGGTCCCATTTAGCTAAGGTCTGACATTTGTTTTAAAAAATTCCAGCATTTGTATGTGTTTTCCGTGTTTATTTCATGGAAAAAATTAACAAGATGGTGGTCGGCATGGTGCAAAAAATATTTGATGTGGCCTTCTGGTGACATCAGCATCTGTCATGGTCACTTAATTAGGAGCTCCATCTCACTGCTGGCAGAATTTTTTGTAATCAGCTGCAATAAACCAGCAACAGCTGCTATTCTTCACAGAAGCGATGCCAAGAAATACAGGGAAGATGAACTCAGCAAAAGAAAAAGGGGTCCAAACACACTGTTTACTTGGAGGACAAATCCAGTCCACAAAGGCCTAGAAGCCTGACCCCAGCCTCCTCTCAAGCCTCCAATTATGCTTTGGGCTCAGTGGAAAAGGAAGAGGACCAAAGATTCGATGTGGATAGCATAACGGAGCAAGTCAGCAACTGAGATATTCTCCAACTGCTCCACTGAATTGACCAGAAAGTCTTTGATATACATAAGTACCTCCATAAATTTGAACATCGAATGGCAGCAGTGGACAGCCATGTAGATACACTCCAAGAAGAACACATGGTGTATGGCAGAGCTCTGGCATACTTATTAACAAGAGAAAAGGAGCTTGCCTTGAGGGCTGAGAAAACTGAAGCCCACTCTAGATGCAGCAATATTCGCATCTTTGTCTTCACTTAAGATGTGGAGCAGCAGAACACAAATGGTTTTGTAAAGCAGTGGCTAAAAACCAAACTGAACTTCAAGACAGACATGGACCTGGGGATCAAACGTGCGCATCGAGCTGCACCTCCAAAACCCAAACCGGGTGCCCCCCTCAGGTCCATCGTAGTAACATTTCTCTGCTTCCCCATCAAGGAACAGATTTTGAAGGTGGCCTGGGCCAAAAAAGATTTGAATTTGGATGGCAGGAGGCATTTGTGGATCATGATTTCCCTCCTCAAATGTTGGCCCAGAGGAAAAAAAGTCCTGTCTGTAATTAAACAACTGCACGCCAAGGGTCTTAAGGCTCATCTTTGACATCCTGCCAAGCTACTGATTATCATTTCTTATGGTTAAAAAATATTTGACTCTTTGTTGGATGCGTCCAGCTTTCTACAGATCCTGCAAATTTCTCTACCAGATCTCTGGGAAGAAAGGGTTGAAGCTGAAATGGCAGAGCTTCTATGGTTGAAAACTACAAAGGGCCCTGCTAAGACTTTGTCTCATCTCAAACTCAAGGCTGAATCTTTATTCCCATTCCACAATGACCTTCTTAAATTGGGTTTCACATTCCCTGAGGAGGCTACTACCTGATCACTGTCAAACATGCCTTACTCTTTTCTCATTAGAAGCAGGACTGGAGAGCGCTTCTTGTACTGCTTGTTTGTTTCCCTCCACCCTGTTTTGCAGTATTTAAAAGAAGTTTGCTACCTGTCGTGGTGTGGTCCATTTCCTTCTGACCCAGCAAGACACAGTGAGCTTTTGGACTGTTAGGCTGTTGGTTAACTAGGATCTGCAGCTTATCCATTAGGTAGAGAAATGGGCAGACTAGGTGGGTCAAGTGGTCCTTATCTGCTATCAAATTCTATGTTTCTATGTCAGCATTTATAAAGCTTTTTTACCAGAACATGGGTGAGTTATGGGGCCCACTGGAAACATGACACCAGATGGTTTATGGACAGTTCCTGATCATTTTACACCCATAGGAACCAGCCCTTGCATGGGGATGCAGAGGAGACGGATCCTTCTTGTGGCAGGAGCAGTTCTCTGGGGGGATCGTTTTCTTAGGGGACTTCTTCCATTTGTTGGGATCCCCGCATTGAGTTGCATTTCATTTATGGACCCACAGGAAGACCCCCTGGGACTATTCATGATTCCAGAAGGTCTAAGTTTTTATTTTCTTTATGCTGAGCAAAAGGTAAGACTGTGCTAGACCTTTTCCTTCTCCTTGCTGACTCTCAGGTTTCAAAGAGGTTCAGCAACAGTTTTGTATGTAAAAGTTAATGATTATGGGCGCAGTTACCTCAATATGACTTTACTTCAAGTTCAGCAGTTTACCCATTATTGTTCACCTCTTATGGGAGGGGGCTATATTTTGAATGGTCAAATCAAATCAATTTTATTTTTAAAAGCACCTTTCCAGAGATCAAGGTGCTGTACATGCACATAAATAAATGCAAATATTAATGGTCTTAAAATGTTTTTTCTTTGCTTTCACTTGGGCCCATTTGGGTTATAGTTGCATTCATGATCGCAACTGTAAAGTTTCCCCAGATGATGAACCTTTGTCTCTGGATCTTGGTCGCAGCATGATGGGCTTGGGGGGATTCTGGGGCCCAATGAGGAATGATAACTGATGGTTGCTCTCGTTGCTTACCCCCCCACCTGATGGTGTTATGTATATACTCAGTTCCTGCCAGCTAGGTAAAATGCTATGTTACTCACCAGCACCAGACTTATCTAAGAAGAGTGGCGTAGAAGTAGTTTTTGTGGAGGCTTGTTGCAGTGGTCTTCTGCCAACCACATACCATTCTTCTTCCAAGGGGCTCAACCCCCTTTTTTCTTTGGGGCATAGAAAGCTCCAATCTGATTTTTTTCCCCACAGGCTCAGTTGTTCAGTTACTATCTGCCCTCTGAAGAAGAGGATGTCTTTGCGGCCTCGAAGCGTTGGGTTGCTATCACTGACATGGTATGTGACCCATGTATACTGTGTACATTTTGCTTCGTAAGAGTTTACTCTTTTCAGTTTCCAACATAGAACCTGATAAAGCAGGTAGAACTGTCTTAATTTCAGGTATTTTCAGAGGGACATATAGACATACCTTCTGTGTATGCTCTGACCCTCCCTCCTGATTTTTTCAAGCAGTTGTTCTCATCCCTCACTCAGTTGACCGAAGGACAGGTCATCTGTGCCAGGGACTAGAACTGTGTGGAGAATGACCTCCTAGACAGAAGTTCTATTTCAGGTGGAGTAGACAGATCCTGCTCAAAACCACTATGAACACTGGTTGGAGAGGGGGGTTAGACAGATCCTTGGAGGTTATTTAACCCTAATGAAAAATATTTTATATTCTATTCCCCAGTTATAAAGTCATATTCATGCTTGGACAGATTTTATACACAAAAAATTGGGTCTTTTCTTTAAAAGAGATTAATGTATACTTAAATTCCTCTCTGACCACTCCTAGGTGTCTTGTACCCTGGATTGGGGTCCTAGTGAATCGGGTGGAATGCGGAGGTCGAACGCTGGGTTATTACAAGGTGATACCTTTGTCTTATCTATAAAAGAAGTTATTCAAAACTACATTAAAGAAAACACAGATAAGGGTACACATATTAGATTTGCATGTGACAGTTTAAAAGCAGTACTGGGTGGCCATATGATTTATTTTGCCTCTTTTCAAAAGAGAAAACAATGGGAAAAATACGATAAGATGGAATCCCAACTGTAACTACTAGAACAAGAACTTAAAAGGACAGGAGATCCGGCCCTGATTTCCAAGATGATTGAGGTTCAGGAGGAACTTCATAAGCTTGAAAACATGATTAGGTTTACTAATCAAAAATATTATGAATGGGGTAATAAAGCAGGAAAGTTGTTGACCATGTGCCTCTGCAGACAGGGGGCACAGAGATACATCCCATGCTTGATTCTGGATGGAAGCCCGTCTCAGCCCCTTTGTCATTCCTCTCAGATAGTCGGGGAATTCCAAGCTTTTTATACAAATCTATATCAGAAAGAATGCACAGATGGGCATCTAGAGGAAGTTTAAGCCTTCCTACGAAAGGTAGAGCTCCCGTCTCTATCAGACGAGTTAAGCAAGAAATTGGACTTGTGTTTTACAGAACAAGAAATTCAGGTTGTTATTAAAACTCTCACCACAGGGAAGTCTCCAGGCCCAGATGGCTTTATTGCCAAATTTATAAGAAGTTTGCCTCTGACCTGATTCCACTTTTAACAAAAGTGTGCAATCCAGCACAAGAGGCGGGGTCCCTTCCAGACACATGGGGGGATGTACCTAAGTTGTGCCTAAACCCAGCAAAGAGCTGACATGCTGTTCTAGCTATCATCCAATTTCCTTCCTTAATCAAGATGTCAAAATCTTTGCAAAGGTGCAGACACTCAGGTTTCAGCATATTATTCATCTCCTGATCCACCTGAATCAAACTGAGATAAAATGAGAACATATCAAGTGAAGTCTTTATATCTAACCTCGGGATATTATTATATAGTGTTGTTAGTGTTCTTATAATTGGTATCTTAAAGGTCTGGGGTATAACAGTGGAGTAAGGACCAATAAGAGAACTGTCCCCACATTGCTAATGACATCTATATAACACTGTGGGCTCTGAAGCCAGCAACTGAACTCAAGAGAAACAGAAAATTCCTCTAACAGGAGATTTAAAAACTATAAGGAATAAATTGAATATACAATGCACAAACTCAAAAATAACACTTAATCATCACTTGTGAGGAGGTAGAACTTTACAACTCATCTCAGTGATCTGACACTCCTGAGTCAGTCCTGCTCATTCACATTTGAAAAAATATTGCAGTACACCATTTTAAATGTTGGCATATAAATAACACTGGTGCCATTTTTTTCACTACTGATACAATGAAGTCAATGTAAACCTTGAAGGTAATAACTATATCCACAGAAATATGCAAATCCTATTATCAAGTGAAAGAACTGTTTTTCACTATGCAACATGAACTTGAGCGAATATCTTTACTCGTTCATGGGCATCACACCAAATCAGTTATGTAAAACACTATGACTTTTGTATAAAATATTATAAATAGCATATGCCAAATATACTGAATATATATAGTTATAAGTTACTTACTTGAAGCTTTCCCTGTCCTTACGTTCAAGGGTCATTGCATCCGAATACCTATGTCTGCATGTACACCTGCTGTACTGATAATGTAATCTACTTGTTTTTGAAAGCCGTAATAAAATGTTTAACTATGAAAAAATATATATGTTCATGTTTTTGTAGATTATCTCTTCAGTAGACTAAAGACTTGTGCATTACAATTGTAATCTCATTAACAAGAGGCATTTACAATGAGATTAAAAGAATATATATGTATATGTATGTATATAACTTAATGTAAGCAAAGGAAATAAGTCAAACACATTTATGGAACAAGGACTGAGTACTTAAAAGGGGGTAAATTATTTTATGATGTTTTCAGAAGTTTTGATTGCAAACTAAGTCACTCCTTCCCTTCCTTCCTTCCTCTCCCCCTTCCCCTTTCTCTCTCTCTCTCACGAGGAAAAGAGACAAATTTAAAAAAGCATTTTATACCGTCAGCATGTCAACTGACATTCACATACAATGGGTGTTCATATAAGTCATGTTTCACTACGTTTTAGTTTTCAGCAAAAAAGTCTGAAGGTTAATATTGAATTCTGATGTGCAATTTTGAGAATTCAGTGCCCATGAAATACATAAGTTTGACTCCTTCCCCTTTTAATAAATGCTTTGTGTATAACTTCAGGTGAAATGTTTATGAGGATATATATTATACACATATAGTCATTTTAATGATTATCACTTTTATGTTATGTTCTTCATCGTCTACTGTGAACAGCATGAAGACTGACTTGTACTGAATTCACCATTTCTGTTCACACAGCGTTTATTATTACAGCTTGCTGTGGTTGCCAAATATTTTACATTGTTAAAGCCATGTTGCATTGGCTAATATTAATGGGTTCCAAGAAGCAAGTATATCTTTGATTGAGGAATGCTAGATGAATGGTAGGGTTCACTGCAATGCCTGACCTTTATTGAAACCATATTTGTGACCCTCGATATGCTAATCGTGCAAGCATCTGCGTTTGTGAACTTATCTAGTTATTATTTTTATTGCAATGAAACATCTTTGCTAAATTCATTACTTAGTATAATGGGAACAAGGAAAACCCAAACTCCAATGCTGTTCCAAATCTTGCATGCGCTTGAATGTTTTCCTGTGAGCTGAAGATACAATAACAGCAAGATACAGTTGGGCATTGTCTCCTATTAGATACAAACTATGCCTTGCAGGAAAACAGAATGCTACTAATATGGCAGCCAACTTCTGTATATTCTTAATTAACAGGTCCTATCATGTTTCTGTCTTCAAGAGTCAAAGGGCGGACAGACAGCATGTTTGAAAAACCATTGTCAGCCTTGGTCAGCAGGGATTAACACCATCTGACCTGTGTTTTTAGATGATCCTGTGTATTGGCTGGTATCACCATTTTTTTTTTTGTTTTGTTTTTGTTTGTTAAGAATAGATTTGGTCAGTGTTTAGATAGGATGACATTTAAAAAAGTTCCCTGCTTTGATCATATAGTTAACCTATCCAATAATATTATAATTTACACCTTTGCGTTTAGGAATTAAACCTGACTTAACCAATACTTCACTTACTTTTACAAGATTTAGTAATCCTTATATCGTTTTCTTAAATGAGCTGAAGTGTTTATCTTTAAAGGCTTCTGAAATAACGAATAAAGCCCTATAGGGGATTCCCACCATGTAAAGGGAAAAAAACAATTACCATCGGTGTTTGGACTATTGGGCCAACCATTTACAGCAAATAAAGATGGAATAAAACATCTCATGGAAACGACATAAGAGATCAAACGTTGATTCGAATTCTCATTCCTTTAATTGTTTTGCTTTGCAGTGTACCACTGCAAACAAAACCCAATCTAATGATTCACTCCTGTTATATGCAAACAATATTTGGAATCAAATGAGTCTTGAAAATAATATGGATCTGCTGTTTAAGTTAGATATTCATGCTAATTAGCCATCCTTTTATAAATGTACATGCAGAAAGTTAAGTTCACAAAGGTCTCTAACTCTGAGAGAGGGAACTACTGCACATAAATATTGTAGCTGATGAGACATACTAGTAAATAAGTGAACGAGATATGTGCTTACCTCCATTGGGACCCTGTACAGGTATTGGTGGCCTGCTTTGTAAACTGTGCAACATGGGGTTCAGAAAATGCCCTGATGACCAGGCTGTTGTCAGCTGGGGTCCAACATATGGTGAATATGGACTGGGGTAAGATCCATTAATGGGTCTGGCTAGTGAACTATACTGGTCCCTTCCACTGGCATTTAGAGTAAATGAGGGGTAAGAGAGAACAGAGTGAGAATAAATTATGCTGATGTGTGAGGAGTTAGGGGGAACAGAGTGTGTGGAGAGAGAGAGCACTTTAAGTTGAAGCTGTGATCCAGAGAGTCAGAGAAACAGTTTTATGTGTTTAGAAATAAAGATATTGTTGAAAAGTTTCAAAAAATAAAGACATTGTTTTTTTCTTGTGGTGGTAAATGTTACAGACACTGGAGAAGCACAGATGAAAGCAGTGTGGGTTGTGTCAGCAAGTGGAGTGGATCCAGTCTACCAAATTTGTCCGGCGAGCTGGGAGGTGAGCAATACTGCGAAAAAATTGAACAAGTTAAAAGAATGTGAGCAGTCTGGGGCTGGAGCAAGTAGAGAAAGAGAGTATAAGCTGGAGGAAGTAAATGCTGTGGCTGTAGAAATAAAATGCACAATGCACAATAACCTGACTCCACTACTGAAAAAACATAACTCAGTTCTAACTGGTTATCTCCTCTCCCTTAGAAGCAACGCCTGCTGTCTTCCTCGCTCTCTCTCTACTCGCTGCGCTCCCTCTTGCTCCTCACATGTCAGCATAGTTTCTTCTCACTTCTCAAAGCTCAGCTTCATTTTGTGACAAAAACAAACATATAAAAAATGACCACAATGCAAAATAACCTGACTGCACATACTGAAGACAACGGGGACAGTGATCAGCGGGTGGGGGGTGCCACTAGAAAACAAATACTGATTAAATTAATGGGGGCCAGCGATCAGTGGGTGGGGGATGCCATTAGATGCCAGGGATGGCAATGGAATGTGGGGGGGCACCAAGCACCAGGGAAACATCGGCTCACAGGATGCACTGCAGCCAGCAGCACGACTTCAGCTGTGTCTGCACAAGTCAAGAAATTCCTGCTGTTCTCAAGCAGAGAAAGCATGGGAAGTGCTTCTCTTGCTAAGCTAGGCACCCAGGATTTTGGGTGCCCAGAAACATATTTGTGGACATCATGTTTAAAAACAAATATCAGAATCTAGCTAAACAGATCCCGTTTAGTTGGGTTCTGATGTTTGTTTTTTGAAATCCCATCATTTTTGTGTGTTTTCCATGTTTGTCAGTTTATGGAAAAAGTCAACAAGATGGTTGGCATGGCACCAAAAATATTTGGTGCCTTGCCAATTAAGTGGCACAAAAGCAAAAAGGAGCATTTGCAGCATCAAATATTTACTTTTGCCACAGAACACTATCTGAAAAACCCTACTGGGCATGTGCAGGTTGAAAAACACAACATTTTAAAGCCTTATAACTCAGGAACTCTTAAATATTTTTTCATCAGACCTGTCAAATGCACTACTTTGGGACATGACACGTCCCCTGCAAGTTTGGAGTAAAAAATTATATTCCATGTAGGCTGTAGGTGAGAGCCAAAAAAAAACAATGTTAAGTATAAGAAATATTTTTTTTTCTAAAAATGACACATGCAGATCTCAGAAAACACACAAGCTGCCATCACAAAAAAAATCCACATGTCCAGATTTTGCCTCCTAGACAACATATGCAAAATTTCAGCTCATTCCCTCAAAGAGAGCTTTAGATATTAATGTGCAAAATTTGAGGTTTAACATTAAACAGGTTACTGAATCTATCACACACACACACATATATATATATATATATATATATATATATATATATATATATATATATATATAGATATATATATACACACACATATATATTCTTTGCAAAAAAAACTACATTAATGCATCCATTAGGGTTGATATCAAACTGTAAAACAGAGGAAAATACGATGTTAGGGTTTCCAACACTAACACCCCACCCCCACCCTGCGCACACCAACAGGTGTAGGGGGTGTGCTTTAGGGTCATCAACCATAATGCTCACCCCATTCCATAAGTAAATAAGCTGAGATGGCTACAGTATATGCAAATGGGGTGAGTGTTATGGCCGATGATCCCAAGGCACACCCCTGACATCTGTTGGTGTGTGCAGGGTGAGGGTTGGCCCTGTGCTCCCACTCATCTATAGTTGTTGAGACAGAGTAATCATATCCTTATTTACAATTCCCTCCATAGGTGTATATATGTATGTCACTGTGAAAGGGTCCTGCACTTCCATTTATAGGACAACAGTGTCCAAACTGCCAGCATAGCCATTGTATTACCCGACCTCATGTACCTGGTACAGAATATTTTCAAATCCCCACTAAAATGTAATTTCGTGCAACTGCAATGCCATTCCAAGCCACAGGTGCAAAACCACATTTTGGCCAGGATTTGAAAATTGACAGCTGTGACATACATACATAAGGTGGGGTAATAAGATGTTTATGTTGAAAATTTGGTGTCAAAATGTTTAAAATTTCTGAAGTTATGAGCATGTGTATGAAATTATGACAAGCGGTCATAACTGCCGTACAACAATATTTTATTTTGAAATTTTCAACATAACACCTATGAGCCCACCTAATGAACAAGGACAGAAAATTAGATCCTTCCTGAAAGGTGAATCTGCCACAACCATGAAATCACCTTTCAGGCAGGAGTTGCACAATGACAGTCATATTGTTTATGAGGTGGGGTCCCCAAAAGGCTATGTTGAAAATTTGGTGTCAAAATGTCAAAAAATGACTGAGTTATGCATAAAAGTTGAAACCCCCATTGAAATACATTGAAGTGCATTTACCCTAGTTTCTCATATTGCAGTCGCCAGTTCCAGCAGCAAGATGTGTATTTGATCAGAGAGTGGGTCTCAAACCTGAGACCTGTTCAGGTGAGTGAGGGTGTGTGGTGGTGTCCTGAGGAGTGTGGTTGGGGGTGCTGATCAGCAAGGGACTGTTGAATGCAAAGAAAAAAACAAGGACGGTTTTCTTTATTTCAGGTACTGTTAAACAACAGACAGGTTGGGGGTACCACTAGCCGCTGGGGAATAAATTACAAGGGGGACAGCGATCAGCAGGTGGGGGGGTACCACTAGCCACCAGAGAATAAATTACAAGAGGTACAATGGTTGGCGGGTGGGGGGGCACTAGACATCAGGGAATATAATGTGATACTATGGGGACAGCGATCGGCAGGTGGGGGGGTGCCACTGAACAGCAGGAAAATAGTTTGTTTTGTAATAAGGAGGATGATCGGAGGGTGGGGGGATGCCAGTAGACACCAGGGAAACAAAAATGGGATAGAGATCGGTGGGTGCGGGGTGCCAGTAGACACCAGGGAAACAAAAATGGGATAGAGATCGGAAGGTGGGGTGCCATTAGACACCAGGGAAACAAAAATGGGATAGAGATCGGAGGGTGGGGCTGCCAGTAGACACCAGGGAAACAAAAATGGGATAGAGATCGGAAGGTGGGGGTGCCAGTAGACACCAGGGAAACAAAAATGGGATAGAGATCGGAGGGTGGGGGCTGCCAGTAGACACCAGGGAAACAAAAATGGGATAGCGATCAGAGGGTGAGAGGTGCCAGTAGACACCAGGGAAACAAAAATAGGATAGAGATTGGAGGGTGGGGGGTGCCAGTAGACACCAGGGAAACAAAAATGGGATAGAGATCAGAGGGTGGGGGTGCCAGTAGACATCAGGAAACAAAATGGGATAGAGATCGAGGGTGGGGGGGTGCCAGTAGACACCAGGGAAACAAAATGGGATAGAGATCAGAGGGTGGGGGATGCTAGACACCAGGAAACAAAAATGGGATAGAGATCGGAGGGTGGGGGTGCAGTAGACACCAGGAAAACAAAATGGGATAGAGATCGGAGGGTGGGGGGTGTCGTAGACACCAGGAAACAAAAATGGGATAGAGGATCGGAGGGTGGGGGTGCCAGTAGACACCAGGGAAACAAAATGGGATAGAGATCGGAGGGTGGGGGTGCCAGTAGACACCAGGAAACAAAATGGGATAGAGATCGGATGGTGGGGGTGCCAGTAGACACCAGGGAAACAAAATGGGATAGAGATCGGAGGGTGGGGGTGCCAGTAGACACCAGGAAACAAAATGGGATAGAGATCGGAGGGTGGGGGTGCCAGTAGACACCAGGAAACAAAAATGGGATAGAGATCGAGGTGGGGGTGCCAGTAGACACCAGGAAACAAAAATGGGATAGAGATCAGAGGGTGGGGGGTGCCAGTACACACCAGGGAAACAAAAATAGGATAGAGATCGGAGGGTGGGGGGTGCCAGTAGACACCAGGGAAACAAAAATGGGATAGAGATCAGAGGGTGGGGGTGTCACTAGACATCAGGGAAACAAAAATGGGATAGAGATCGGAGGGTGGGGGTGCCAGTAGACACCAGGGAAACAAAAATGGGATAGAGATCGGAGGGTGGGGAGTGCCACTAGACACCAGGTCTACTGTGATCGGAGGGTTGGGGGTGCCAGTAGACACCAGGTCTACTGTGATCGGAGGGTAGGGGGTGCCATTAGACACCAGGGAAATACATTACAGCACAGGGGACAGCAATCTGGATGGCAGGCAAGGATTACGGAGTCATGAAAAAGGCATACTCCCAACACCTATCAGTGTCTGCAGAGTGAAGTGTTAGGGTTGGAAAATCTAACACCACATCTCCCTGCTTTTGTTACTTTAGTAAGAACCCTAACTGATGCATTAATGAAGTGTTTTGCAATTAATATATATATATATATATATATATATATATATATATGTGTATACAGTATATATGTGTGTGTGTCAGAAAAAAAAAACTGTCTTTGGTTCAGATTAAACTTTTCAGCCCAAGACACTTTGGGTCCTTTGCATTGGGTATTAGCAGGCTACAAATTTAGTGAGGTGAGGATATTTATAATACTGTTAATGGGATATTTGTTGTATTAGTAGAAAACTGC
Organism: Neoceratodus forsteri; assembly: GCA_016271365.2. Classification (NCBI taxonomy): domain Eukaryota; kingdom Metazoa; phylum Chordata; order Ceratodontiformes; family Ceratodontidae; genus Neoceratodus; species Neoceratodus forsteri. The sequence goes on along the minus strand of CM028131.1, from coordinate 1,643,400,151 downwards.
TTGAGACAATACATAATTTGCAAATACTGAAGTTTGTGGTTTGAATGTCAAATGGAGAAAAATAATTATGAGGTGAAAAGATGATAGAATGGAGGACAGGATTTCCATGCCTTTCTCAGTGGACATTAGCTTATCAAGACAGGTTGTAAATAGTTTTTTTCATAACAATTGCAATGTACTATTAGAGAACAAATCTTTAGAGAGACAATAATACATATTCACTTTTGGGTTATCTAAATGTATGATGGGTCCCTAGGATGTTTTGTAATAGGAGGAAGTTTTCCTTTCCCAATATTTATCTAGTACTAAAGTATTTTTTTGTAATATTTGTTAGAAATCAAAACCCTGTGGACCTGATGAAGTGGCCATCACCATTAAACGTAGCCTTGGATAGCGTGTGATACACTGAAAATAAACGTTTTTGAAGATATTTGACTTGTGGAGTTTGTCCTAACTTTTTCATTACAATTGGAAACTCTAGCACCACATTTCCCTGTTTTTGTTGCCTTAGTAAGAACCCTAAATGATGCATTAATGAAGTTTTTTGCACTGAATATATATATATATATATATATATATATATATATATATACAAATCACACATGCCCCTATAATGCAAAGCATCATGGGCTGCATATGCAAATCACCACAGAATGTTATGCTGGTCCAACTTTAAGCAGAATTGCATGGTGCCGAAGGCCTCTCACACAGTTTGCAAAGGGTGCTAACAGAAGACATAGACAAGTGTTTCGTCCTACCAGGACTCATCAGTATGCCTCTGTGTGTGAGAGGCCTTCGGCACCATGCAATTCTGCTTAAAGTTGGACCAGCATAACATTCTGTGGTGATTTGCATATGCAGCCCGTGATGCTTTGCATTATGGGGGCATGTGTGATTTTGTATTTTCTTGAAACTTGGCTTCCAGCCAAATGCCCTTTGGGTAACCTTGCCTCAGTGTTTAGCACAGAGGTTCTTTGTCTTTTAAATAGTTTTTTATTTTAATGGGTTCACCACAATATATCCCAGGCACACTGCCTTAGGGGTAGCTGGTCCATTCCAGTGGGGTGTCAAACAGACAAGGCATACTGATGAGTCCTGGTAGGACGAAACACGTGTCTATGTCTTCTGTTAGCACCCTTTGCAAACTGTGTGAGAGGCCTTTCGGCACCATGCAATTCTGTTTAAAGTTGGACCAGCATAACATTCTGTGGTGATTTGTATATGCAGCCCATGATGCTTTGCATTATGGGGGCATGTGTGATTTTGTATTTTCTTGAAACTTGGCTTCCCAGCCAAATGCCCTTTGGGGTAACCCTTGCCTCAGTGTTTGCGCACAGAGGTTCTTTGTCTTTTAAATAGTGTTTTATTTTAATGGGTTCACCACAATATATCCTAGGCACACTGCCTTAGGGGTAGCTGGTCCATTCCACTGGGGTGTCAAACAGACAAGGCATACTGATGAGTCCTGGTAGGACGAAACACGTGTCTATGTTTTCTGTTAGCACCCTTTGCAAACTGTGTGAGAGGCCTTTTGGCACCATGCAATTCTGCTTAAAGTTGGACCAGCATAACATTCTGTGGTGATTTGCATATGCAGCCCATGATGCTTTGCATTATGGGGGCATGTGTGATTTTGTATTTTCTTGAAACTTGGCTTCCCAGCCAAATGCCCTTTGGGGTAACCCTTGCCTCAGTGTTTGCGTACAGAGGTTCTTTGTCTTTTAAATATATATATATATACACACACACACACAGTCAATTCCACTTGTGTGCCATTTGGATGTGCGCACATTCCACTTATGTGCACAAATTTACTCAGTCCCATTTCACTTCCTGTTTGCTGCAATGGTAATGCAATCGGTTGTGTGCACAACGATTTTTGGCTGTGTGCACAAATTGTCTATTAAAAAGTTTGTTTTCAAGCTCTCAATTGAGCTTGTAGGAGAGCTGCCAGCAGTCTGATTGACTGTGAATGGCTGGTCTGAGCCAAACAATAGATCATTATCTTCAGCAGCGAGTATGCAATCAGTCGGGGGGGGGGGTCAAAATCCTCATTCAGATCCAGTAGTCAGATCGTAGCAAACAATGGAGGTTGAAAAAAATTTGGAATCTCTGAGCTCACAAATGGCAAGACAAGCGAACATATCAGAATACTACAACACGCCCAATTCCACTGGTCTGTGAGTAAGCAAACATGGGTTTGAACTTTGCACGCATCTAATTCATTGGTGGCAGAAATGGATTTTAAAGTGTTTTAAGATTACTGTATTTTATACTGTTTTTAACCCGTTTTTTTAACAATTTTCTTATTTATTCATTTTAAGTACATACACGGTACTAGAATAAAATTACATACAGTACTTCTGTGCCTATGACAGTTATTTTGGATTAATTATGTTACGATCCTGCACATAAGGTGTTTCTTGTCCCAAAACTGTGCCTATGCCGACAATTTCAGTTATGTGCATTTTCGGTTGTGTGCACAATGTGCACACAACCTGTATTCACTGTGTGTATATATATACTATATATATATATATATCTGTATATGTGTAAAAAAAACTGTCTTTTGATTCAGATTCAACTTTTCAGCCCGAGACACTTTGGGTCCTTTGCATTGGGTATTAGCAGGCTACAAATAGGGTAAGTGGCACCCTTGACAACCCTTCACCCACCCCAGACAATCCCAACCCCGGTCCTCCAGTCAGATTTTTTTTAAGTCTGCACTTGGCACAGTGCCAGAAGCTAGAGTGCCTGAGGAGGGATGATGATGGTGGGGAATGAACAGAGTGGGTGAAGGGGCAGTCATGGAACTAGCCCTAGTTACCTGGGAATGGCTAAAGGGCTTTCTGAATTAACTTGGTGAATGTTGAGTAATCATAAATGGGCTTAAACATTTGGCTGGGATGAATGAAAGGTAAAAGTGCTAAAGTTTGGCATTCACTGAATACAAATTTGGCACTAGTTCATCCTCACCCTATACTTTACCATTCTCAGCCTATACTGGATCAGAAGTATAAGCCAGTTTAAAAGGTACTGTAATAGTTGTCGTGGCAAAGCTTTGTCATCCAGACCTGCACAAGGATTTGCATAGCCACAATACCTTGCACTGGACTGAGGCTTCAGAGTATGTGTATGGTTTGGGTAGAGGCTGTACCTCATGCCCTCATCTACCCCACTCCATACCACCACCCATAAAGTGCCCTTGAGCTTAACATTACCCCATTACTTCTGCTGGCAGGTGACATCAAACTTAACCCTGGACTGTGGATCATAAACACAAGGCTGATATGCTGGTCATTTGTGAGATCTGGCTCTCCACCTGATTGACCTGTGATATGACCTTGCCCTCCCAAGCTATACTATCTTAAGACAGAACTGAGGGAAGAGAGGTTGTGCGGTGGCAGTATGTAGTACTCTCAGTCATCAGTTCAAGGTTGTTCCCTGTTCCTACACTCTATCCCTGCATGAGATCCTCGAAGGCAAGCTCTCCTTTCTCTCTTCCTGTATTGAAAGTTGGCATTTACTACTGCCCTAAATCCAAACAAGATTCTAGTCACTTCTTCTCTTCTGTCTCTTTCCTTTCAGCCTCATATACTAACATACTATTTGCCAGCAGATTAGACCTTATGGTCTATCGAGTCTGCTCGAACCTCAGATCCCTAGTTGGGTACCGAGGCCCCCCCCCCTTGTGTTCCAGAAACCTCTATCATCCATTCCCACCCCTCTGGGCCAGGCCATCATCTGATACATCCACTTTCTGTGTCTGTCCCACCCTCTCTTGAAGCCCTCCACTGTGGATCTCTGAACCAGCTCGCCAGGCAGTGCATTCCAAGGGTCCACCACCCTCTCAGTGAAAAACCTCCTCCTCTTTCCCCCCTCACCCTTCCACCTTCCAACTTCAAACCATGCCCTCTGGTGATACCTCCCTGCTTTAGTCTAAAGATCCCCTCCATGTTTACCCTATTTATTCCCTTGAGGTACTTGAAGACCTCAATCATGTCCCCCCGGCTCTCCTCTCATCCAATGAAAACAGGCAGAGCTCCTCAAGTCTGTCCTCATATGTCAAATTCCCTAGCCCTCGTATCATTTTAGTTGCCCTCCTCTGTACTCTCTCCAGGAGCTGTATGTCCGTCTTCAAGTGTGGTCTCCACAATTGGACAATTTCAACTCCAACTGGCCCATCCCACCACACAAAAAGATAGTCCTGGCTGTCCAGTCCCTTTTCCATACACAGTTCATCTCAAAGAAAACCTGGTTCCACCTCATTGCTTCAATCCACTAGTTAAATGCATTGGTTCTTTCTTCCCATCACCACAGCACAGAGGAAGCTAGCATCCCCCGTGTGCTCTCAGTGACCACTGCATGGTCTACTCTGTTCATCAGAGGATTTAGCAAGGTGCAATGTAAATGGCTTTGTTGCACAAAGGCTAACAGACTGACCAAGTGAGAATATTTTGCTTCCAACCTACACAATAACTTTAATTGCCTCTCAGAATTTTGTCAGATTGCCTACTTCTCAATTGCCCATCCCAGTTCTTGCCCATTCACTAATCCCAGTTCTCAAACTAGGTAGTTACACCATTCCTAACCCCACTGGATTTGCTTGCTCTTTAAAAAACTGTCTCCCTACCAGTGCCTTCTCACTGCTCCCCACACCAAATACCCAGCCTTTCCTCCTTCCCCCTTTTACCATCCCCAAACCCACTTTCTCCTTCTCATCTACCTCACTTGTAGCTTCCCTCTCAGCTCTGTTATCACTCAACCAATCCAAAGGCAATGTTCCTGATGGGCTCAATTCCAAACTCCTCTATCTCTCTGCTATTGCTATGGCTTCCTCACCTCTTCTCTACTTGTATTCTACTTCATCATGGTATTGTTCCTGGAGTTTGGAAAAGGGCTAAAGTCATATACTTTCACAGAGACTGTGACCGCTTTGCTTCAGCTAACTGCCACCCCATCTCTCTCCTCTGCTTTGGCCTAACTTTAAAAGCGTCTGGTTCTTCCCCTACTCTTCCCTTCCCTTGAATTCTTCTTCTTATTGAGTGGCTCATACCAGTCTGTTTTATTAAGTCCCATTTCACTTTTGTCATCCCTACTAAGGCTAACTGACACAATCCTGAACAGAATGGTGTAGGGTCTAATCACTTACATACTAAATACTAATTGCCAGCAGATTAGGCCTTACAGTCTATCGAGTCTGCTCGAACCTCAGATTCATAGTTGGGTGCCGAGGCCCTCCCCCTCCTTGTGTTCCAGAAACCCCTATCATCCACCCGGCCCCCGGGCCAGGCCATCATCCGATACATCAACTTTCTGTGTCTGTCCCACCCTCTCTTGAAGCCCTCCACTGTGGATCTCTGAACCAGCTCGCCAGGCAGTGCATTCCAAGGGTCCACCACCCTCTCAGTGAAAAACCTCCTCCTCTTTTCCCCCTCACCCTTCCACCTTCCAACTTCAAACCATGCCCTCTGGTGATACCTCCCTGCTTTAGTCTAAAGATCCCCTCCATGTTTACCCTATTTATTCCCTTGAGGTGCTTGAAGACCTCAATCATGTCTCCCTTGTCTCTCCTCTCCTCTCCTCCAATGAAAACAGGCAGAGCTCCTCAAGTCTGTCCTCATACGTCAAATCGCCTAGTCCTCGTATCATCTTAGTTCCCCTCCTCTGTACCCTCTCCAGGAGCTGTATGTCCCTCTTCAAGTGTGGTCTCCAGTATTGTACACAGTACTCAAGATGTGGTCTAACCAGTCCATTGTACAGCAGCAGAATCACTTCTCTGCTCCTAGAGGTGATCCCCCTTACGATGCATCCCAACATCCTGTTTGCCTTGCTAGCTGCTCTCCTGCACTGCTCAGAGTTATTCTGCTCTCTTTGGTAACCTGACAAAGGCTTTTGACAGTGATGTCCACACCCTTATACTGGACAGATTGTCAGAAGCTGGATTGTTGGACATCATGATCAAATGGTTCAAATTCTCTCTGGCAGACAGATCCCAAGCAGTCCTTGTAGATGATTTCTTCTCCAACTCCTTCCAACAGGATCAGAACCCAGGGTGCATTTAAAAACATTTGGTGCCCGGGCAATTATGTTTGCAGCACCATCCCTGTGGAACTCGCTACCTTTTCAGATTAGAGAGTGCAGGACCGTGGAGAGCTTTAAACCCAGCCTGAAAACTCATCTTTTCCAACAGGCTTTTAATGACTGATATTTATGATTGGGGAAGTTTTTAAATTGAAGCTGAATTTGTGTTAGATTTTAAATAATTGTGACGTGTTTATGTGCAGCGCTTTGAAACTGGAAATGCACTACATAAATAAAAAATATTATTAATATTAGGTATACAAAAGGCTCTGTCCTTTGTCTAATCTTGTTTTCCACTTTTCTAAATGCCCCCCAAAGCATGTGCCTCCTTACACATTTGCATGTATGTAGATGACACTGTGCATTTTGTCTGTGATCCCTATGTCCCTGAACTAGCTGTGCAGCTCTTGTGTGACTTCAACAATGTCCCATGTTTTTTCTGTGCCAACCAGCTCACCCTGAATGCCAGTAAAAACAGTCTCCATGACCTTTAACACCAGGTAGTGATTGGTAAAATCCAGTATCGCATATCCTTATGACCCCGGATTGCTGCAAGCTGGAGAAAGTTTCCTTCGTTAAATGTTTGGGTGTCAGGTGGACTGTCACCTTAACTTTACTTGCCACATTGATGCCATCCACGAAAAGAAAACGTATCCTTAAACTGGGAGTGCTATACAGAAACAAGTATTCTCTCTCTGTCAATCTGGAGATTGTTGTTAAGATAATCCTTCCAGTATTTGACTATGAGGATGTGGTTTATAGCACTGCCTCCAAATCCAGTCTGACCACACTGGACCCATCTTCTACCCTTCGGTCACGTTGCCCTATACTACCCCACCATGCTCATAACTGCTATCTTTACTCCTCCCTTTTTCTCACTTCACATGAGGGCAGATGCATGTATCTCTCTCACTACATCCCCTCATTTCCAAATTCTGATTGGGTTCCCTTCACTGCCATCTCAGCTCACTCTCCTATCCCATCCAATTTCTTCCCATCCTCCTACACCATCTGAAACTCCTTCTTCCACTTGTTCTGTTTTGTGTCTTTTCTTGTACTTGTATACTCTCCATCATGGCATTGCCTATACCTGCCTTATTAATTCTTATTTTTATCTTGTTGACTGCCTCATATGGATTCTAAACTTCAATCAATCAATCAAATCTTTATTTATCCAGGCGGGCACCATTGAGCAAGGCTCATTTGCAAGATGGACCTGGTCATACAAAAATCGTAGTACATGGTAAAACATAATGCAATATTATAGAGAAGAAAAATATACATATGTACAGAAAGGTGTCATTTATACGTATAACCAAGTTATAAACTCCAACATTTGAGCAAAGGGGCCTTTACAACAGATAGGCTCATAAATAGGTATAGCCAGCATGTTCACTTAAAAAGAAAAACAAAAACACAAAAAAGGGATACCAGATTAGGAAGATAATTATGGGATTGGTATAGTTAACTGGCAAACATCAGGGAAGGGGGTGGCACTAGGTCATGGCTAAAGTGAGACAGAGAAGGAGAGTTGCCGGTTTTTGGTAAGGAGAGAGAGGCAAGGGCAGATACTGGGTGGAAGGCAGGTTGGACAGGTGGGATACTGGAAAAGAGGTGAGCTAGCGATGTGAGAAACAATTTCAGGATTCCTTCATGGAGCGGTCATAGAGTGACTTGAATATATTCAGGCTAACAAGAAAACTCAGCTCCAAGTTTTTTTGCATATTGTTCCACAAGGAAGGTAACGAGAAACTTATGGCAGCTCTACTGAAATGAGATTTGACCTTAGATAATTGCAAGGCAATTAGGGAATAGCTTCTTAGAGCATAGGTGCCTATCACACTCCAGGGAATACAATCAGAGAAGTATTGGGGGAGCTTTTTGGTAACCGCTCTGAATGCCCATAGAGCAGCATTTCTATTTCTCCTATAGTAAAGGGAAGTCCAGCCCACTGCCCTGTACAAGGAGCAATGCTGTGTGGAAAGTGGAAAGCCTATTATGAACCTGATTGCTCTGTGGTATAGGGTGTCCAACTTAGCCAGGGCAGAGGCAGTGTAATGGCTGTAGAGAAGGTCTGTGTAATCTATTAATGAAAGGAAAGCGGCTTGAACCAACCGCAGCTTAGTATCCCTAGTAAGGAAGTGATAATTTCTGTAGAATAGGCCTAGTCTCTGTCTTAATTTCTTCTGTAGTTCTTCGAGATGTTCAGAGAAGGAGAGTTTATGGTCAAGCCATACATCTAGATATTTGAATTTTGACACAAACTCTAGTTTTTGTCCAAGTTCTGTGGTAATCTGTGGGATAGCCCCAATGCAAGCAGGATTCACCGCATAGATGGAAGGGGAAAAGAGCATCGCTTTTGTTTTGTTTTTTTGCATTAAGCAGAAGCTTTTTGCTTATGAGTTGGTACTACAATAGATTAAATTCAGCTTGGAGGTCTTCACATGCTGCTTCCAGTGTTGGACGACTCAAATAAAGTACTATGTCATCTGCAAATAAATGGATATTGGCCTTATTGATGCTGTCATCGATGTTATTAATGTAAACAGCAAACTACAGGGGATGAAAGATGTGTCTTTTCTTATACCTATATACCCTCCATTATGGCATTCTTTTGCATAAAGCACAGTCAGTACTTTGCTTCTGAACTTCTGAACACTTGTTTGTTTTTTGCTTTTTTGAAGGGGGGTTGCACTATGTCACATTTTACTCATCTATTTAGGGTAAACTTTTTGCCATTCTTACCTTCTATTTTACACATTAAAGAGAAACAAAGGAGGCCACACTTTACCCAAAAATGACAAAACAACAAAGCGTAAGTAGATTTACTAGTTGATTCAGAAACAAACAGAGTGTGACACAAATCCCCTTTGAAGGGTCATGTCAGGTCCAAATGTGACCCTTTGGAGGTTCATGTTTGGACCCGAAGCACTGAAATTTAGTATAAACCAATAACTCTACTTACATTTTGATGTTTTGTTAATTCTGGGCGGAGTGCATCCTTTTTTAATTTTTGTTGCTGCTGTTTTGGCCCTGTTCCTGTGCCTGGAGACTGTCTTCATATTTTGTACATTATATTGTACCCTAAGTTTCTCTTGTACCTTTTCTCTAGGATGTGTCTGGAAACATGTAGTTCCCAGGTCAGCATGCTCTCCTTTAGGAAACCTCAACTCAGTTCAGATGCAGTGCAGTATTTAATGATCTTTGTCTAATCTGTACTAAAGAGTTCCCCTCCAATGCCTTAAGTGTAATGTATACTGTATATAAAGAAGGGATAAACATAGAGGGATGGAATGTCACATACCAGTAGCACCCTACCCACTTCAAAGCTATGGTCTTTTTAGTCTACAACACCTCTAGTGGGAGCCTTCTGGTATGGTCACTGAATTCGCAGACTAATTAAGGTGGACACCAGATATTATTTTCAGCCCTTATCAGGAAAAAAAATCAACATTCAAATCATCAGTTGCAATATCATTCAGGTCATTAACCTGCTAAAGTGCCCCTAGGGCAAGTCATATGAGACTATGTAAGATGGCACTGAAAGTTAGAACTGTAGAAAACAAAACAGCTGTTTTAATAGTTCTGTTTATACCCCAGCAGAACCTTGCACAAAAGTGAATCAAATGTCACCAACCACTTCAAAATTGTATGTATTCATTTATTGCATTTTGGTAATTGGGTGAGCCCACTGAGACAAGACAGTCCCTTTTTCAGGGGCGACCCAGGAAGTGCAGTACATTGACAGTGCCATGTGCTGAGAACAATATTTTTACTAAACACTAAAAACATACACTAAATTCAAGGCAGACAGTAGTCAAAACAACACAGGCTAAACTAACAATACTGGTTCAGAATGCATTTGAATCAAATGACACAGTAATTTTAGAACAATCAAATACAGTAATAGAAAATGCAAAAGAGGCAGTAAATGGAGAAAATAAAAAATTTGTGGGACTAGAATAGAAAAACTACCAAAAGCAATAGGCTTGAAGAACCAATGACCCACCATGAGTCACACGGAATATAGACAGAAACAACAGTGGGACCTGATTAATTTTTATTTATTTATTTGTGAATTGGTAACTGGGACAGACTTGCTTCCAGGTGTGACTGAGGAGGGAGGGAGGGTTACAGAGGAAATGGCACAAAAAAATCCAGCAATACAGTCAAATAAACAAAGGCAAAAGGGCAAAAAGCAACCACTGGTTACTAGATTCAGCTACAATGAACTGATTACTTTCAGGTTAAACATGGAATTCAATTTTTTCACTCTTGGGGCCAGATATTCAAAGCATAGCATGGGGCACAAATCCGTCACCTGGACTAGCGCTGAATTTGCCCCCGACTGCCATATTTAAAAGGACATTTAGTGCCAGCACTAGATGTTAGTGCCGACGCTAAACTATAATGTATGCAAGTGAAGGATTGAGGGGAGGGGCCTTGAATGCTGGTGCACCAGCATATTCAAAGGTATAGCGCCGCACTACAAGCATTAGCGCAACCTGTAGCATGGCGCTGAATACCACAGAGAAAAGGCCAGCGGTAATGTGCTGGCGGTAAGGTGGTGACAGTGCCCCCCCAGCATGTATCCCAACCCCCTTTAAAATATATATACATATTCCCTCATAGTCTAGTGGTCCCCCCACCCCCACACACGTATCCAGACCCTGTTCACATATAAAGATTAACAATTTCCCTGGTAGTCTAGTGGTCCTCCCACCCCCACGCACGTATCCTGACCCCCGTTCACATACAAAATTAAATATTTCCCTGGTAGTCTAGTGGTCTGCAGACCCCCACACATGTATCCAGACTACTGTCACCATTAGGTCCAAGATCTGTGCAGCCATCTCTATTGGGTATTGTGGAAGTTGGCAGGGGGATGCAGACATCCAGCTTGCTTGGTCTGACTTCGGCCAGCTAGAACTCATGGACATCGTGAGGCTCATCCTGACTCTGCGGCCAACTGGCTGTAGTTTGGACCTGGGCCGAATGTGTCTTCTTGTAGGGTGCGTTGATGAGATCGGCCCTGTCCTAGCTGAAATAATCTGTAGTTCACTGGAGAGGGGTCTTTCCAGACCCCCTAAAGGAGGCAGTTATATGACCTCTCCTTAAGAAATCCTCCCTTGACCCAGGTTGTCTGGCCAACTACTGACCTCAATGTATAAAAATGGAGAGAAGGGGAAAAGGAAAAGGGAAAAGGAAGGGAAGTCCACAGGCAATGAACAGTTCTTATGAAGAATTATTTACTCTTTTTCCAAGCAGCCTATGCCAATGTATCAATAATTGAAGAAAGTTTCTCTGTCTCAGAGCAAAAGACTGGTAAGGCGCTGAAGAAACATGAATGCAGACAAGATTATCCAATTTCGATAATTCTTCTCTTTATTGTATAAAAATGGGAGAGAACTCAACGTTTCACCTACAATGTAGGCTTTCTCAAGAGTTGCCATTAAAATGTGGTATTTCAGGATTCAAAACCTATCTTTCATCAATAACTCATCCTTCTGTGACGAGCGTATTCAGCTGGCGTCTTACACATCAGAGGCATAGGCAAAGAGTCTAAAGGAACAGAAAATTATGGAAACAAACAGATATTATTGAAACAATCATGTGAAAATTGGGATAAGCTTATATCTCTGAGGATTTTTGAAAAAAACCTCATCACAGAAGGATGAGTTATTGATGAAAGATAGGTTTTGAATCCAGAAATACCACATTTTAAAGGCAACTCTTGAGAAAGCCTACATTGTAGGTAAAACGTTGAGTTCTCTGCCATTTTTATACAATAAAGAGAAGAATTATCGAAATTGGATAATCTTGTCTGCATTCATGTTTCTTCAGTGCCTTACCAGTCTTTTGCTCTGAGACAGAGAAACCTTCTTCAACTACAGACCTGTCTCTAACCTGCCCTTTGTGGATAAGGTTATTGAGAAGGTGGTTGCGCTGCAGCTGGATGATCATTTATCTATCCACAATGTCTATGATTCTCTCCAGTTGGGTTTCAGGAAGAGACATAGTACTGAGATGCTCTTGTCCGGGTGCTGAAGGATCTCCTGATAGCAAGAGATCGAATGACCCATTCCATCTTGGTCCTCCTTGATCTCCCTGCAGCGTTTCATACTGTGGACCATGGTGTGCTGCTGGAGCACCTGTGGTTTATCTGTGGACTGTCTGGTATGGTCCTCAGATGGTTTTGATCCTTCCTTGAGGGTAGGACTCAGAGAGTGGTGTCTGGGATTTATTCCTCACCCCCTTTCTCCATCTCCTGCGGGGTACCGCAGGGCTCCATTTTGTCACTCATGTTGTTCACAGCATACATGATGCCATTGGGAGATATCATTAGGTGGTACAGGATGAGTTTTCACTGCTACACAGATGATACTCAGCTGTACGTGTCCTTTGTGCCTGGGCAAGATAGACTTCTCTCGGTTTTTAATAACTGTCTTTCCAAAATCCAGGACTGGATGACTGCCAGCTGACTGAGGTTGAACCTGGCTAAGACTGAGGTGTTGGTTGTGGTCCCAGGTCATTGGGAGGTGGGTTTGTCAGCAGGACATCCCTCTAGGCTCTGACTCAGGGATGTTCAGCTGACTACCTCAGATCAGGTGCGGAACCTTGGCATTGTTTTTGATAGTGGCCTGATCTTTAGATCTCAGGTATCGGCCATTGTCAAGACCTCATTTTTTCATCTGAGGAATATCACCTGGATGAAGCATCTGATTCCTCTTAATGATCTTCCAGCATTGGTCCATGTCTTCGTGACCTCCCGCCTTGACTACTGCAATGCCCTACACCTAGGGCTACCGAGGGATGATTTCTGCTGCTTGCAGCTGGTGCAGAATGCAGCAGCCAGACTTTTGACTGGCACCTCTAGGACAAGTCATATTATGCTTGTGCTGCACAGACTGCACTAGCTGCCAGTACAGTGGCGGATCACCTTCAAGGTTGGGTTACTGACCTACAAAGCCCTACACAAACAGGGACCTCATTACCTGCAAGATTTCCTTCGTCCCTACTACCCCCTTCGCCCACTCTGCTCCACCAATGAGGGATTGCTAGAGATTCCCAGGGTGTGCTTAAAGACATCTGAGGCTTGATCCTTTGCTTTAGCAGCCCCCACCCTGTGGAATTCTCTACCTCATTGGATTCGAGAGTGCCTAATCGTCCAAACCTTTAAAACAGCTTTAAAAACATACTTATTTAGTCAGGTGTTTTTAGACTCTAGTGCTTGACTTCATGCTTGGTATATGATTTTAACCTACTGATAATTGATATTTTTATTTTATCTTATTTGGTGAATATTGAATGTTTTAAATGTTTATTGATGTGTTTTTTATGTACAGGCGTTTTAGCTTTGGAAAAGCATTTTTAGAAATAAAGGATTGATTGATTGATTGCTTGATTGATTGAGTGAGATGTGTCAGCTGACAGAGTGTTGTTCCATACATTACACATACTAACTTCAGGAAAACAATCTTCTAATTAACCAAAGGGAAAATTAAAGTGTGTCTGATATAAAAGGTAATAGTTGACTGCTTTTCAAAAATACATACTGTATATTAATTTTAGGCTGTACACTATCTCTTTAATAATCACACAAATGAGTCAGTAATATATAGTAAGTTCTGGGGCTTGTGTGCACAGTAATAGGCCATTTTGTGGATGGTTGTCCATCGAAGCACATCAGCAGTGTCATGACATCCTCTGTCATATTACCCAGAGGTTGAGACAGATAATATTATTCAGCAGCTTTAAAATGTGCTGTTGTTAATCTTGAAGCCTCTTATTCCACTAATTCACCTTTAACACACATTAAGCACCTGTCTGCAAGCTATGTGGCTGTTTATATGTGGATAATTCAGGAGTTATGCCACATATGTTTACTACTCAAATGGGAGTTAGTGATGTAACCTGGGCAGTTACATCTTGATGTTACCAATTTTTCCCCAGTGAATGAGCACCTATTGAGGCCTATTCTTTTAGTCCTGTGCCACAGCCATATTGTCCTATTAGAATGTATCAAATTTAATTTTCAGTAGAAGATCAATAGATTAAAACAGATTAGACAGCCAATAAAAAAGTTTCCAGAATTATAACTACTAAGAGCAGACAAGCCTTTGGCAAACAGTCAGCTGATTCCTCAAACCACGTGACCATGGCAGCTAAAATTATGAGCATCAGTGGGACCAATTTTAACAACTACGTGAGAACTGAAGAAGTAAGCATATGTATACTATTTGGTATTTAACATCGATTACTGACAAAACCAGACTTTTGCTGCAAGCATTCAGATTCATTGCACTGTTATTTGCCTATTCATACCAAATTACTATGCTTCTAAAGTGTGCATTTAATGAAATGGGCAGCTTCTTCCCCCAGGACTCCATGTATATGGGAAACATTATTTCAAGGGGTCATCTTGGTGAGAAAAATTTCAGTTAATATATAAAATGAATAAAATGGCACAGGCTGTGTTCATCTACTTAACTGAACTTATTTGGCAAAACAAGCCCTGCAAAACAAGTCCTACAGTTTCTAGCTAGAGTTGATTGCAGACATTTTCTGCCTGCAAAATGTTTACTGTATAAAGGAAATGTTGGTAGGACCTACTAAATCATAATGATTAAAATGGCTTTATAGACTACAAGAGGACAGAAAAAGATATGGCTTGCAGATGACATTAAAGTTATCAATTGTCAAATGTAGATTTTTTTTTATCACTTCTTTACCCAGGATAGTCCAGCTGCCATGCTGCATTTCATTTCTAGTGTGGTTCTGCTTCTACTCAGTTCTGCAGCTGGGTATATGGGGCATTATAAAGTTTAGTGACTTGCCCAAAGTAATCCAGTGAGTAACTGACACTTGAAGTGTGCACAAATAGCACCAAGACCTATTCAACCCAATTTAGGCCAGATATTCAGAAAATCATAAATCTGCTCCCAAATATGCTCCAAGCACAGACTGGATTTTGTATCTTGGCAATCCAGATCTAGTGTAACTATATAAAGTCCATTTGTAACCTGAGCTGAATAAAAATGCCCTGGTGTTCAGTGGTACCACCATCCCTCAATCCATCCCATGCAAAGAGATGATCCCTGATGTCCAGTGGCACTTTTCTTCTTTACTTCACCCCAAGCCAAGATTCCCAATAGCCACTGCCACTGGCATTGCCCTTTCCCTCAACCCTTCCCATGCCAAGAGAGTCCCCAGCATCCAGTGACACCCCCACCTAGTCCCTCTCCCAGATGGTGACTGGCAAAGCCCTCTTCATCTGGCTTCCATCTGAATTCATTATCACAAAAAGCCTTTTATGAAATACAGGCTCACTGCATTCAATTCATAAATCACCTCACCAACAAGACCAGTGTCATAGGTGATTAATGAAATACAAGCATTGACCAGTATTTCATAAATAGCACTTTGCATTAGGTATTGAAACAGCACCTAGTTGATGAGAGTAGACAAGGACTGTGCTGGTTGCTGTCTGGGGGTGGCTGAGCAATGGTTACCACTGGACAACAGGGAATTTTTTAACTGGATTTTGTTAACCAGGTGGGCTCACTGACACAAAGTGATTTTTCAGGAGCAACATGGGATTAATTACATACATTGTACATAACTATCAAAGAAACATTTGAGTATTCAAGAGAAGGAACCTGGGAAGTCTAAGCAGAATACACCTAACAATAACAGTAATGGCAGCAATAATATGAAGTACAACATAGGATTGAAGCAGAATATTTCCTAATTAGTACAAAGCAATAAGCAAGTACAGAATGAGGGAAGGGGTGCTGCTAGACTCCAGGGACCATCTTGGCATGGGGAGCAGAAACATTGGATATCAGGGATCATCTTGGGGCATGATTGGGTGATGGAGGGGGAGCCCCAGGACACATGAGGGTCATCTTGTCATGGCATAGGGTGAGGGCACATGACTATGGGGAGCATCTCGATATGCAATGGGATGAGGGATGGGTTGCCATTGAACACTAGAGCCTCTCTCGGACAAGAAGGGGAAGAGAAAATGGGGGGCCAGTCACCAAGGACACTTTTTGCATGGAATGAGATGAGTTGAGATGGGGGTGCCAGTAGACACTAGGTAATGCTTTTTAGACTGAGAAAGGGGAGAGGGTGGGGAAGCAAGTTAAAGGACACTAAATGGATTAGATCATCAGATTTGTGCAGTCTGATCTAAGATATGACCTTGATCAAATTTTGATTGTAAAATACAAAATTTGACAATTCAAAAATCTGAAAAAAAAGTGAGATTATGATGAATATGATTTTTTTATCCTATCCCAGCACCTCTAGCCTAAAGTTATCCAAAACTGGGTCTAAGAATCTATCCAGTGTAAAAGATAATATGTAATGAACTGCAGAAACAATCTTTTATTTGACTATATTTTTTTAGCAGGTAGGTTCACTAAAAATTGTACCCTGAAACAAGTACACTTAAAAAATCAGAGAACAAATATTTAACTGTAATTTTAATTCAGCGCTGTTCTTTTAATATCCACACCAGGTTTAGGCTTATTGATTGACAAATATGTCATTGCAAAATATTACATCCATTTAAAAAATATAGATAACGTTAACTCACTCTATATAAAAGTTGTTATGTAAAAAGCCAAAGCACTAAACTTATACAATATGACATAAGACCTATCTCATCATAGTTTCCTTAAATACAATAATCATTCAGTTCTTCCTCCTTCCCTATTTGCAATTTTTTCTTCTCAATAATATTAAGTAAGAAAGCAACCAATTCTAAAAATATTACAGAGTTAGATTTAAGCAAGTGTGTAACCATATGTGTCGGTTCCAGCTCCAAGGTACCAAGAATATCTCCTATGAATGTCTTCCTTTCCTTCTCATACAACGGGCATACAATTAGCAGATGTACTACATCATCTGCACTCACTCCACATCTACACATAGAGTCAGTCATGACTTTGCCCCTAAAGCAGTCCTTCAGCCATTGGCTATAAAAATATCTGAACCTCTATCTAGTAATTAACATTTTCCTTTAAGGGTTTTTCATTGCTGTTACTGTAGATGGTATTTCAACCCATGCCTTAGTATATTTTTATATAGTCATCATCACACTTTATACTGCGCACGCAGCCCCATTTATTTTTGAATGTACAGTACAGTACATTTCTTCCCATTTGTTCTAATTTGGCTGAAAACCACTTTCCTAAGTTTAATGAAGATATCCGCCAAGCAATGTAATAAGCCCAAAGGTTTTATAAGCAACTCTACTGTAGATATACTTGGGAAAGCTATATTTTACTGTAAATAAGCTATAGCTTCCTCAGTGCACATCCATGGCAGCCTACATTCCTTCATTTCAAATGCCTTTAACCAATATGTTTAATATCCAGACAACTGAAGAATCACAATCGTGTTACAGTAGGAACAAGTAGAATGGGAGAAAGAAATGCATGAATCTCTAACACTGAAAGATAACTAGGAAATAGCAACACATGTCATTGCAATAATGAGCCTCCTAGACAGCCTTTCTATTTACAATAGTGTTGACTACAGCCAATATGAGGGCACAGATTTCTTTCATTGGAATGTCTCAGCAGAATGCTGGGCCCCCAAAGTCCACACTGCCAAAGCATTGCTAACAAGTATTGTTAAACAATGGTTGAAAATGGAGAATCCTTTTAGCTCACAGCATTATAAAAGTGCTAGTTAAAGACAAGGAACCATTATGTACATTACAACAATTAGAATTAAGACATACATTTAAACAAACATTTTAGTTTAATAATAGCTCTAAGGCACTGCAGGGATTTGATTATCTTTGTTAATGTAACCCTATGGACATGAGACCCTCTATTGCCTTCATGCCTTATAATTCCCTACAGTTAAATTAACAAATGGTATGTGTTTAATGAAATTGGTGGCTTCTCCCCCCCCCACACACACACACACACCCCAATGTATATGGGACACTTTATTTTAAGGGGGTTGTCTTGGTGAGAAAAATTCAGTAAATATATAAAATGAATAAAATGACACAGGCTGTGTTCATCTACTTAACTGAGCTTATTTGGCAAAACAAGCTCTACAAAATGTGTCCTACAATTTCTAACTACAGTAGATTTGTTGTAGACATTTTCTGTTTGCAAAAAGTTTCCTATGTAAAGGAAATGCTGGCAGGACCATCTAGATCATGATGACTTACAGACCCACAAGACAACAGAAAAAGGTATGGATGGTATATGACGTTAAAGTCATCTATTGTCAAATGTAGAAGTTTTTTGGGATTTTTTGTTACAGCTTTGTTATCCAGGATAGTCTGGCTACCATGCAATGTTTCATTTCTAGTGGGGTTCTGCGTCTACTTATTTCTGTATCTGGGTGTACTGGAGCATTAAAAAGCTAAGTGACTTGCCCAAATCCACACAGTGACTATCTGACAGTTGAGGTGTGCTGGAATAGCACCAAGACCCATTCAACCCAATTCCGTCAAATATTCAGAAAATCATAAACCTGCTCCAAAATATGCTCCAAGGACAGATCAGATTTTGGGATCTTGGCAATCCAGATCTATTCTAACTATATAGAAACCAGTTGTAACCACAACTAAATAAAAAGGGCCCCGATGGTCAGTGGCACCACCATCCCTCAACCCACCCCATGCAAAGAGATGATTCTTGGTGTCCAGTGGGACACTTCTTCTTCACTTCACTCCAAGCCATTATCCCCAGTAGCCACTGCCACTGGCACCCCCTTTCCCTCAACCCATCCCATGCCAACAGAATCCCCAGCGTCCAGTGACACCCCCACCCAGTCCCTCTCCCAGACGATGACTGGCAAAGCCCTCCACATCTGGCTTCCATCGAAATGCATTACCACAAAAAGCCTGTTATGAAATACAGGCTCCCTATACTGATTTCATAAATAACCTCACTCACAAAACCAGAGTCATGGGAGATATATGAAATACACACATTGAGCTGCATTCCATAAATAGCACTTTGCAATATGTATTGAGGCAGCAGCTAGCTGATGAGAATAGAGGAGGGCTATGCTGGTTGCTGTCTGAGGGTGGCTGAATGATGGGTACCACTGGACAACAGGGATTTGTTTTTACTGGATTTTGTTAACTAGGCATTCTCACTGAGATGAAAAGTCCCTTTTTCAGAAGCGACATAGAATTAATTACATACATTGTACATAACCATCAGAGAAACATTTGAGCATACAAGAGAAGAAATATGGGAAGTCTTAGCTGAATACACCAAACAATAACAGTAATGGCAACAATGATATGAAGTACAACATAGGATTGCAGCAGGATAATTTTCATTAGTACAAGACAATAAGCAAGTACAGAATAAGGAAGGTGGATGCTGCTAGACTCCAGGGACCATATTGGCATGGGATGAGAGGAGCAGGTACATTGGATATCAAAGATCATCTTAAGGCATGATTGGGTGATGGAGGGGGAGCCCCTGGGTTCATCAGTGGTCATCTTGGCATGGCATAGGGTGAGGGCACTTGACTATGGGGAGCATCTGGATATGCAGTGGGGTGAGGGATGGGTTGCCACTGGACACCATGGTCTCTCTCAGCCCAGACGGAGAAGAGAAAGGGGGGCCATCAGACACCAAGGACTCTTTTTGCATGGGATGAGAAGGGGTGAGGGGTGCCATTGGACAACAGGGAATGTTTTTAAACAGAGAATGGGGAGAAGGTGGGGAACCTATTGAAAGGACACTGAATGGGTTAAATCATCAGATTTTTGCAGTCTGATCTAAGCTCTAATCTTCATCAAATTTTGATTTTAAAATACGAAATCTGACAATTATAAAATCTGAAAAAAACAGTAAAATTATGATTAATAAGATTTTGTATTGTATCCAAGCACCTGTAGCCTAATGTTATACAAAACTGGGTCTAAAAAATGGTTACATGTCATAATAACAAATGCAAAACAGCGATCGCTATTATGGTGAGTCTATATCACTGAAAAGCAGATCGGCGATATACATTTCAAGGTGACCGACATCTGGAATTAAAAAACTGTTTTGTGGGGGACTGTGCCCCCCTTCACTGAGGCTTTGCCCTGCACCCCCTAACTTAGGATTCTCAACTGCGGGGGGGGTGTATATTGAGGAGGGGTAAAAATCTGGATCTTGGCAAAATTTAAATGCTGCAGCTTGCAGCTGTGGCAAAATGTAACCCTCTCCCAGTCTCAAATCCACTACCGGCTCTGCCAGAGCTAGCCTCCCACACCAACACACCACACAGCTAGCTCAGTGGCAGCTGGGAAAAAACAGTGCCTGAAAAGCCCTTCCCTTCCCCTCACTATTCCTCCCTTCCATTTGCCCTTCCCCCGGTTGCTATCCCATACCCTTGCTATTTTGCAGAGTAGCCCACCATAAAAGCATCCAAAATGAGTCGCTATATTGTATTTCTAGTTGCTCATTTTGGGTTGCTCTTATGACGTGATATTAAAAAAATCCAGCCAGTGTTAAAGATACTATGTAATGAACTGCAGTAACAATCCATTATTTTATTGTATTTATTTTTAAGCAGGTTAGCTGGTAGGTTCTCTAAAATTTGCACCCTGAAATGAGTACACTTAAAAATCAGACAAATATTTTTATAGCAGTAGTTTAAATTTAGTGCTGCTCTCTTAATAACCAGACTACTGAAGAATCACAATAGTGTTACAGTAGGAACAAGTAGAATGGGAAAAAGAAATGCATGAATCTCTAACACTAAAAGATAACTAGGAAACAGCAACACGTGTCATTGCAATAATGAGCCTCCTAGACAGCCTTTCTATTTACAAAAAGTGTTGACTACAGCCAATATGCACGCACAGATTTCTCTCATTGGAATGTCTCAGCAGAATGTTGGGTTCTCAAAGTCCACATTGCCAAAGCATTGCTAACAAGTATTGTGAAACAGTGGTCGAAAATGGAGAATTCTGATTGGTTGACTGCATTCTAAAAGTGTTGGTTAAAGACAAGGAGCCCTCATGTACAACAGAACAGTTAGAATTAAGACATACATTTAAACAAAGAAAACAGTTTAATTTACTGATAGTGCTAAGGCACCACAGGGATTTGATTACATTTGTTAATGTAACCCCAGAACATGTGACCCTCAGCGGCACCTCATGCCTTATGACCCCCTATAGTTAAATATACTGATGGCAGTCCAACCCCTGATTATGTCTTAATGCTTAAAAATGAGCAGTGTATGGCAAATTATTCATATAATCAAAATGGGAGTGTACAGCCCTTCTGTAGCAAGAACACTTTTAGAGAACACAACTTTAACTTGGAGAGCTGTAGGTTGTATAGATGGTTATATTTTAGGCCATGACTAAAAGAAAATGTTAAACCTCAGATTAAGAAAAAAAAGTGGTATACTCTGCTGGAAACTGCAACAAAGAAGTAAATAAATAAAAGAAATAAAAACATTCAAAAAGTGCAGTCATGAAAATTGTATGCTTCATGGTCCTTAGGGTCATCTTTTCTTACAGTATGTTTATTTGTTTTTATTTTGGCTCTTTTTGCATACATTCTTACAGGACTTTCATTGTGCAAGAGGATAGCATTGAATTCTGACCCCAATATACCCCTGTACAAATGATATGTGGTCCCCACGCTCAGATTCTAAGGGACTGGCACTAGATGCTTGCTAGGTAAAATATCACCAGTCCCTACATTTACCCCACTGTGCCATTCTCAAAAAGGGCTGCAAGCCTTCCAACTGTGGTCACACACAACAATGTGTCCCTGCCAGGAAGGGGGGCAGGGACCACCATGTAAATGGCCTGCAAGGCAAGACCATGGTGACACTCACATCAGCTGCTGCAGAGCTGTGCAATACACTCTATCCTTAGAACTAAGGGCTGGCAGTAGTTGGTGTTGCACTGCTGAGGTAGACAGAGAAGGAGCCAACAGGGGTTGTAAATCAGCCAGTGATCAAATGTATTGTCAGTGGTGTGGCTGAACAGGAATATGGAGAGGGTTCCACTGGATGCTATGTATGATTGACCAGATGTGGAGCCTATGGGTGCCACTGGGTAACCAGAAAAAAGATCTGCAGACCACAGGAAAAAACATACTGCATTGTCAGCCCGTACCTGAACCTAAAGTTGCAGGCTGGGCAAGTGTGGGGGAGAGGGAAACTATGCCTGCAGTGCTTAGTATCTGGGGGCTTTGGGTATATCAGCAGGCAGCGCCACTGATGCAATGCCATGTCCACACCTCTGGGGGTAGTGCAAGTCAGTATGTGCACTGGTGCAAATGCTGTTTATGTCACCAAACATCTGGAAGCAACATCTGCATTGTATCTTAGTTACCATGGAGACTCCTCCCCTGGCCTGAGATAAAGGCTTCTGTTTATGCATAGCAATGTTTTGTAGTGGCATAAAGGGGAGCCTGCTGCACCCCAGTTTTATACAAGCATTGAATGTAATACTGTATGGGGTCCTAGCTGTGTTTATTATATCTAACAATTTGTCTGCCACTTCAGGAAATGCCCAGACAAAGAGCAGCATATTTATTTTTTCTGGCCTTTTATTTTTTTTAAACTTCATGGATGTTCATTCTATGCTTCTATTATTCAAGTCCATGCAGTAGCACTAGAAAAGCATGTTATCCTGTATGTAAAACATTACTTCCTAAACCATCCAAAGAAAAATGATTCTGCAAAGCACAAAAACCACAAAATAATCCCAAATAGCAACATTGTGAAAGTGCCGTATGCTTCACTACAGCAGCTTTCTCTGTTGCGTGATAGTATACACTAACATAGACAGAGCATTCATCTTGACTTTCCATTAACCCTTCATCGCCACCATAGTGATGGAATATTTCATTAACAGGTTCTTATGTTTCTGGCATGATAAGGAATGGCGTTGTGCAGTTTAACTCCAGTCTCTATAAATGTCATTTACTTACTGCATTTACTATGGTGGAAAAAGGCAGTACAGTACAAGTACATATTACCATGGGAGTTCTGTATATTTATCATCATTTCTGAAGTTTCTACCAGAAGATGTCATAGTGTTCTAACATGTTGTCTTATCAGACAGTGGAATTCTGAAATATTGAAGTTTATACTTTTGTAGGATATTTCTCCCTGCACAAAGTGAAAATAAATATTTGCCCACATCAACAGATTGGGAAACATAAATTACAGGTACCCCATACCAGACACTGTCAAAACTGACATCTAAGCTACCTTGATAACTCATGTCCTATTTTCAAGGTACATAACTAATTGTATTATTTTTTGCTGCAAATAGTATAGAGTATTTAATAAAAACTTCAGGGTTGTGAGGTCTCAGAACTATACTCCCAGTAAAGCAAAGAGTGTTGCAATCCAGTTCTTCACTGGAGCTTCAAAATGTGTATTATTTTGGCTAACTGCCATCCAAATGTTTTTGTCAAAATGACAAGAATCTTTTAGCCAAATTAGACAAGTAAAACAGAATTGCTCATCAAACTGCATTAGCTGTTTGTTGGCTTGAGCAAAGAAATGTGTTCTCTTAAAACAGAAATGCTTAGCAAAATGGAAATGGTGAGTGGCAGCTTAAGCACTGCAGCTAAAAACCTTTGCTCTCATGTTTGCAGGAGGTTCTCCAGATTCAGCATGCCCTAAAGTGGATCTTTCCACTTGTGTTTTTGCACATAGTCAACCCAGTGTAGGAGAGGAGGGTTTTGCAAGAACTGAACAGTGACTACTATGCAGCATGGCACTTGCTCCCCACAAGGCATGCGGAGGTGAGACGTTAAGTAAACTGGCTCTCTGTTTACATACTGAGAGAACAGACTAAAGCACAGCAGATCAGTGAGACCAGCACAAGGAGGTGTCTAAAATTAATTCTGTTCTGTCACTGCGGTAGGTTTATAGAAAAGTTTAGGATCTGGTCAGTGCTATTAAAATGCTACTGAACAGTCCTTGTAAATAGACCTGCACACAAGTTGAATGACCATAAAATCTACCTCCTACTTCAGTGGAGAAAAGAGGAACAATATGCAGTAGTACTCTAAGAGCAGAATTAGCATGATCATACACGTGTCTAAGCTGAGTTGGAGTAAGGGAGGGGGGCACAATTACCCCTCTACTGTATAAACAGCTTCTTTTTAAGTTGTAGTAAACATTTTTGAGTAAGGTGATCAGAACTAATCTGAATCACCATTACAGAAACACAGCTCAGTTCATCGAAGACAGATGGCATCTACTGTAAAACTTTATAGGAAAGATGCTCCCTCCTATCTTACTCTTACTGAGGCCTTAAAAGACGTAGGTCCATCACTGTAGGTGATATTTAAAAATAAGAGTGGAATAACATGTTATAAGTTGTAATACGTTTTTGCTATTAGTGTTACAGACACAATTTTAAATAGATAATGCTATCTTGTTGGTAAGCTGGTTAAAAGTATTGCGATCCACAATTGTCGATATGTAAAGCACTGTCATGAAACTTAATCTTTTAGGAACTCTTGCTTTACTATCCCTTATTAGTAAAATACAGATTGCTACTTTACACTGGTGGCAGCCCATCACTGGATAACTGAAGTCCATCACAAAAATGTAGCTGTTGCCATACTTTTAATTAAGGCAATTAGCAGAAACAGCAGGAGCTAATTGGCAATAAACATCAACATTTGAAGTTGAGCAGCTGTAATACTGCATTAATCATTTTAGGAATTCAACTATTTACAGAAGCATTAGCAGAGCAAATAAATGAGGCTTACCTTCACATTGTCTCCCTTCTCCTTTATAACCTGGTTTACAAATGCATTTATAGGACTTGGGGGTATTTTGACAAATTGCATCTATGTGGCAGTCATCTGTCCCCACTGCACATTCATCAATATCTTCAGCTATATTTAAGACAGAAAAATCAGACACATAAAAAGTTTTCTAGCAAACAAAAATAGCAAACAGCAATATGAAAACAACTATTTGGTGCTTGTATATCACCTTGGGTAGCTTTTTTAAAAACAGTTTAACTTAAATTAGTATTTAATGTTATAAATAAGATCATAGAGTAGATCACCACAGGCTCCAACATTTCTTGATAACATTTGATCTCTCTATAGACTAAGTCTTCTAAAAACTTGAAGTCTGCCTTCAAAAACTGTCTGTGCAAAGTTACAGTATGTAACAACAATCTTCAGCATTGGACAGCCTTTCTTTATCATCTGTTAAAGGATGGGAGGTAGTCCTAGGTTTTTGCCAATGTGGTTCAGCTGAAAATAATACCTTTCCAACGAGGTTAATATAATCAAACAGACTATAACTGCACAAACCTGCAGTTCACTCTTATTATTCAACATGAATGTTCAAACCAAACAATGTTACCATCCACTGACCTTAAAATAGCCTATAAAAAAGCATAGGTATTTTGAAGGGCAAGGACCCATTCCACAAAGGGAAGAGTGGGTGCTTTTTAATTGATCTCTGCTGTAATGGATGCTCAGTGGTATATGTTGGGTAATTTGGGCACAAAAAGTGTAAAACATACAATAAACCAATGAATGAAGTAGCTGATCATTTAAGCAATAAGGCACGACAGGGTGTGTGTTATTGTGTAATAACGTCACTCCTGGGGTGCGTTGAAGCACGAGGTGAAGCCGAGTGCTTCCACCACCCCAGGAGTGACGTTGTTACACAATAACACACACACTGGAGTGCCTTATTGCTATTATATGACGGCTCATTATTATACAAAATAAAAAAAACAATTTAAAAAGTTTTTAGTGAGGCAATATATCTTTGTTTCTTAAGAGAAGAGCAAAGAAATGAGGTCCAAATCAATACAGTGATGTAACTGTGTAATAACATCACTGTTCTAGGCACCCCACTGACCAGTCAGAGTTAAGGAAATTTCCTTGATATTGTATAATTCTATAATATAAACCACTAAGTAGCAAAGACCCAGATTTCCAAAAAGAAAAATATGGTACTTTCTGCTCCATGATCTGTTGCTGTAAAAATGCTAAATCTTTTTCCTATAGCTGTTATCCCATATTTTCCCATCAATTTTAAGGAAGAGCTCAGGTCATCAGTAAAAAGTATCACAGCTGGCATCAAAGAAATACAAAATCACTCATACTGCAATAATTATAAGAGGCAGTATAACACAATGGGTTAAGGCTCTGAGCTGCAGATCTGGAGACCTGGATTTGAATCCCACAGCTGCCTAGGTGCATACTGTGTGATCCTGAGCAAGTCACTTAACTTCCTTGAGCTCACAGGTCGCATCTGGAAACAAGCTTTGGCTTAGTGTGCTACTCCTGGTTAAACAATGTTCCCGTTCCTAATACAAAGCATCATGGGAAGTATATGCAACCTGCCATGAAAGAATTTAGACGTGTTTAACCAGTGGTGCATGGTCTCAAATAGCCTCTCACACACTCTGTAAAGGATGAAAACAAGACACAGACGCATATTTCATGTTTCTGATGACTCGTCAGTGTGCCTTATCTGTATCTGAACCATAGGTAAGGACAAACCAGCCCTGTGATGGTCTTACAGGTCTGGGTCATGGTGAGCTCAAAATTGGGAAGCAAGCTAAAAGACAAAGAACCTCAGCACAAAAGCACTGATGTAAGGGTTACCCAGAAAGAGCCTTGGCAACAGAACCAGATTTGGTATCACTAGGTCCCAATTGTCCAGCATGCTAACATAAAGCTGAATTTCAAGCAATCACTTTCTTTATTAATAAGGATACACTGTGTCCACGTATGAAACCATAACATTTGTCCTTTATTGTTCAGTTTGTCCCGATACTACTCAGTAGCTGAGGTAATTTTTCTCTGCCTGTGACATCACAGTCTTTCACTATGGAAATCATTGCAATGTCAGAAGCAGAGATTATGACCTTGACTCCTTAATGGCACCTGGAATACTGAACTTGAACAGCACAGATTGTAGTTGTGATGTACATATCCTGTATGTCAGTGTGGCTCAGTTGGTAGCACATCTGCCTCTGGACCAGAAGGTCGTGGATTCTTGTCCCACACTGGGATTGGACTTGCACCTACAAATCGCTGGCATCTGAGTGCAGTATTGGGGGTGCTGTACTGCTGGGGTGTACTGTCCTACGGATGAGATGTTAAACCGAGGTGCCTTCTGCCCATCCTGGTGTTGTCCTGGTGGGTGTCCAGGTGGAAGTAAAAGAACCCAGGGCACTCTTCGCAAAGAGCAGGGAACATTCCTGGTGTCCTCGCCAACATTCCCCTTCCCATAAACCAGTTCATGCAATTATCCAGGCTGTGTGTGGGTGATGATGTGCGATATGGCCACCACCACACATTCAGTCACTTCACTACCAGTCTAGCATTGCTTGTAAAGTGCTTTGGGATACTGTGTATGAAAAGCACTATATAATGATGATTCTTCTTCTTCTATTTTTAAAGATCAGAATGGCCTGAAATTGCAGTGTCAGTGGCTCAGCAGGTTGCATACTCATCTCGGAGGTTGGAAGTAGTGTTGGAATTATTGGGGGGTTGCCAGGGCTTGGCCCCCCAACTCTGAAGTGAGCACGGATAGCTCATGCATCAATGCCATTGACGTATAATGGGAAGGGGATCTCAGTTTAAAAATAGTACCCTTATAAGCCCCCCTTTGCTCCCAAAGCTCATAAAGTGTAATTCCAACACTGGTTGGAAGATCAGAAAGTTGTGGGTTCTAGCCCCACACCAGGAACTTAGGGTAAAATACAATACTGACACTGTGGTGCAGCATGGGGGGGTGCACTCCTGGGGTGCCATCTTTCAGATGAGATGTTAATCTCTGGTCCCATCTGCCTGTTCTTGTGGTTGTCCAGGTGGACTTTATAGATCCTGTGGTATTTCCTGAAAAGAGTAGGCAAAAAATAGGCAGAACTGCCTAGCCCTCCTTTGTTAATCAACAAAAAGAGAATAAAACTCAATGTTATTCTGGAATACTAGGTATGCTGATGTCAGCTGTGTTGTGTGCTTGAGTGCAGAGCCCTCTATCAGTTTAAAAACAGTGTTCATTCCAAAAACTCCTCTCTAGAGAAGAATTAGATTTTGAGTGACAATGGAACTGCAAGCATTGCGTTGCAGTGGAACAGAACCCTTGAAAGAATTTCCAGCACCACTGTGGAACAAGCAATGCAGCCTATGCCCAGTGACAGAGAAGTAGCCTAGGGCTATTGATTGATGCTGTGATGTCAATATGAAACTGCCTTTCTGGGAATCCACTTTTTAATTGGCTTATTCACAATTTAATGCTGCAGACACATCTGGGGCTCTCTAAACAGGCCTTTGCAACTGCTAGTGACATAATTTTATTGAGAGCGTGAAAACTAATCTAATGCCTAGTTGCTACTCTACAACATAACTAAATCCCCTTTTTTCATTTTTTGTTGTATGCCTTTCTGAGATACACAGCTCTTTATTCCAGAAGATTTTGAATGCTTCTGTTACAGTTGTTATAGGAAAACAAAGCCAACTTGAGGTAAGAATCAATACTGCAAATCAAATGGCTAAGAAAGTATTAGGACATTGAGATATTACATCATATGAAAAGGAAAAATATATATATATATATATATACACACACATATACATACAGTATATCCTTCCCCCTCTCTCTTTCTCTATACACACACATATATATATTATATACTGTATATATAGAGAGAGAGAGAGTGTGTGACAGCTAACAGTATAGCCTAGAAGTTAAAGTATGAAGATGTAAATTAGCTTGGTACGTGCATCAGACCTGAGTTTGATTCCCAAAACATCTACTTGCATAGTGTGTGACACTAAACAAGCCAATTAACCTCCCCAGTGCTCCTGCCTCACCCCTGACAACA
Organism: Neoceratodus forsteri; assembly: GCA_016271365.2. Classification (NCBI taxonomy): domain Eukaryota; kingdom Metazoa; phylum Chordata; order Ceratodontiformes; family Ceratodontidae; genus Neoceratodus; species Neoceratodus forsteri. The sequence continues at coordinate 1,643,371,224 of CM028131.1, read as the reverse complement.
TGCCCTGGGCTTAGTGGGCCTTATCGAGATACCAAAGGATAAAAAATGAAAATATCACAAAAATAGGTTCACAACTTTTGTTTTAACTATTCAAAGTAACTTACATTATAATACCAGCTCAGTGTACCTTTCCTGGTCAAAACACACACACACACACACACACACACACATATTTACTATTAATAAGTATACTGAGTGGCACAAAATGCGCAAAATATAGGCACTATATTCTACTGAATTCCAGCTTTACCCTATGGTTCTTAATTTAAGAGCTGATTTAGTCAGTCCTGTAGCCACTTCAGAAGGACATGTGAATTACCTATAAAACAGACGAGTCTAGAAGGTTGCGGTAAGCATTGATCTGGCAGTTCATAAAAGACAAAAGGTCTGGGTAAATTTTGACTCATTAACTGGCACCTATCTCATATGCTAGCTTAGCAGAATGGCAGCTGGGTTCTTTGTACTGCCTTCAAAATTAAACTGCACTGCAGTGAGCCAGAGGGGACATTTCATTGCTACTGGGGATGTCTCCCTCCCACATGCGATCAGCCAGTTACAGAATAAAAGTAACAATCTTTGCAAGTGAACAAAGCCACGATTTTCAAACTTTTTGGCTTCCTTTTGTTGAACTGTAATAAAAAGTTACCATTAGAAAGATTGTTTCCACACCATTGCACAGAAAAAATGCACAGAATTAGTCGTGCAAATCTGCTACAGGAAACGCTTTCTCGTGTTCAGCACCTTACAAATACCACGGCCAACTGATAAGGAATGTTGTGTTGGGTGCTGATTTTTTTTAATAATGTAGCTTATGAAATCAAACACTGAACAACTTTCTTCCTTCCGCAAAAGCAACAGACACAGCAGGGCTTAGCTACTCCAGGTACCACAGGAGCAAGCAAAAACGATAAAACAATATACACATGCCAGCTGTCGTTCCTTTCAGATCATTCAAAGCTGAATTCTCCTGAAAACACATGCAAAGTAGTATGACAAAGTACACACAAAACTGCCTTGTTCATTTCAACTAGTGTTTGATTTTCTAACTGACAAGACATACTCAGGATAGTTTACAAATGTATGCTTCCTGTCGCTTTTTAGTATCCATTCTAACGATAATAAAGTTAACAAATCATCTGCTTTCGGGCACTTTCATTATCAAGCTCAAATGACATAAATAGCGGTCACACTTACCTTGAGAGAGAGAGGAAGAGAGAGAGCGAGAGAAGAGAGGAGAGGGTGGGCGAGGAAGCGAGAGAGTGTGAGAGAAGCAGTGACCTCTCTGCATTAGTCCTGTACAAATCACAGTGCTTGAGAGAAAAGTCTTACCTGGGACCCCATTGCTTCCCGCAAACCGGCAAGAATAGAAGAGGGCGAAAACCAAACAAAAGTGCCCTGCAAAACAAACAGTCCCCATGATAATTAGACTAGGATCCCATGCAGTTGGTGTGTGCCTTTGATCAGAGGAGCCTGGGGACTGGCAGAGGGGGGACCGGGCGAACCTGACGAGCCGGGCGCCGCCTTCCGATTGGTGGAGCCAGCGAGGGGCGTGGCCAGTTCTATATAGTGCGGGGGCACAGACCCGGCCCAGTGATGACGACGGAGTAGGGCTTGCAACCTTCTTTTCCTCTTCATACACTTACCAAGGCTTATGGAGTGAGGGTGTTTTTATCTGATTTATTCTGTTGCTAGTGATACTGTTCAGTTCCCTCCCAAAGGCATTGCCATCACAACTCCAATAAAGCCTTTGGTTGCATTCTGAAAGGGACGAGTTGGGAGCGTTGCTGCTACTTACCAGAGCTGGCAAGTCTGCTGTCCGTACCGCTGAGACAAGAGAACTTGGGTCCACTTGACTAAAATACGCTGACAGCTAGTCTGCACATTAATGAGCCATACTTCAGCGCAGCATTGGAAGTGGCAAAAAAATCACCGGGGAACATATCACCTTTGAGGTAGGATCAAACCCACCTAGGCTGAGGACACCTTCTCTCACTTCATTTATATTGCGTTTCTTACTCTTAAGTCAGTTGTGTGCCTTTAGGGTGTCGGCGTCGCATTTTACAGAAGTGCAGCCTGTTCCCATTTTACTTCTGAAACTTCATAACTTTTAATTTCACTTCCAGAGCTAAGCACCCCCTTCCCTCCACAGCCCCCAAAACCATCAAGTATCTCTGTTGTCTGCCCACCACACACACACACACACACACACACACACACACACACATACACTACTGTCCCAGGACTCTCTTAGTCTGCAGAAGCAGCATATTAATTACGAGTTATTTACCCATGGAGTCTGAATGAAATACCACATTAGTTTTTAAGGCCCTGCTTCTACAGTGCTGCAGCTAGACACACTACACTACAGGGAGATCCACTGAATTGCTCGAAGTTACACAACAGTGATGAACAAGCTGGGGTGAGGATCAAATCTGGTGCGCCGGTTTCCCAACTCCCTCTTCTACACATTTCCTTACAATCACTGCGACCGACATCCTGGCAGTTTTGGAAGTTGCACGCTGGCCGCAACTTGCCTCATTCCTGGTCTTACTAAATCTAGCTCGGCTCAAAAAGCTAGTTCCAAATAGGTTAAGGGACAATGTGTTGCTGAGAATATACTGAACTCTGCTAAAAGCCACTGGAGCAGACATCTTTAAGTATGAATCAGGGACTGGTCTCCTTGACAACCAAAAAAAGTGTCTTCTGGAGTCAAAAGGAAAGAACCATGGTTTGTGTGTCCCCATCTTTCACCACTGCAGCTCTTACATTAATGCGCTGTTCTACGAATTCCTTGCTAGGCTGGCAGTGCATATTCGTTTTACTGTCATACCTGGGTATCAGTAAAGCTGAATGAAAGACAATGCTGTGGTCTTTTGAATTTTATGGCAGTGGCGTCCTGAAAAAATCTTCGCTAAATATCCTCCAGAGGAGATACAAGTGAAAAATTACTGAAAAAGCGACAGCCCGCATCTCCTATACTGTACGTTTATGGTGCATGCTTTGCAGGATATACTGTAAGGTGCAGCTGACATCTCCTGTACTGTATGTTTATGGTGCATGCCATGCAGAATATGTTGTAAGACGCAGCTGACATCTCCTATACTGTACGTTTATGGTGCACGCATTGCAGGACATACTGTAAGGTGCAGCTGACATTTCCTATACTGTACGTTTATGGTGCATGCTTTGCAGGGTATGCCTTAAGGTGCTCAATCCATGACTTTGTCCCAGAACTTGGACAACTGTTGTACAAGTGCAGTCTGGGTCTTTTTGGAAACCTTTTGTTACTGTGTCTTAGAACACTTTTCCTTATGCATATCTGGTTTCTTGAGGGACAATACCATTGTACAGTGTGCTTAAAGTAATGTTTAAAGGTATTGGTGTTTAGGAAAGCAGACCGATTTAGTTTGAAGCTTTAAAATAACGTTTTAAGGCCTTAGTGTGTGAAAAAGCTCTGGAAATGTATTAATATAATGTATCTTTTAAAACTTGGTGGTAAGTGCTGCTCTTTTCCGAGTTTTTTTTATTTTTTTATTTTTTAATTAATGTATGCCTGAATGTTATTAAGGTCATTTTAACTACTTTTGTAAATGAATGGGGAGTATTTTCTGTGATGTGGTTGAATAGAGGAATCACATAATAGCCTTTAAATAACTCCCTCCTCACATTCTTGAACATCCTAAAGATGTTCCTAAAGAGGAGAGGCTAAAGGACTGCAATATGGGGGGGGGGGGGATATGAAAGAGACCTTTAAATATTGCACAGGGTGAATAAGTTACAGGAGGGAAGTATTTTTCTGAAGAAAAGGTGCTCAAGAACAAGTGGACATGTTATGAAGCTGGGGAGGATATATTCAGAAGAAATGTGAGGAAGTACTTCTTCACAGAAAGAGTGGTAGATTCCTGGAACAGCCTTCCAGCACAGCTGGTGGGCACAAAAAAAGTGGTGGTGTTCAAGTATGCATGGGATAAGCTCAAGGGAATCATAGTGGAAAGGAAGTTGAAGAGAGAAAGAGCTATAGATTGGGTACAGTCTGCTGTAATAGTGTAGGTAGGGAGGAATGGGCTCGCTGGATGGACCAAGCAGTCTTTATATACTGTCAGATTCTATGTTTCTGTGTTTCTGTTTTTATGTCCTTAACATGCTTTAATGTCATATTTAAAGGGACACTGTGAACCATTTTTTTTTCATATTATTTCTGGTTCAAAACCACATATTTTTTGATTGCTTACTTTCTCCAACATTCATTGGTGTTGGTAGTGAAATTCATTGGTTTTGCTGGTTGTTTTATCTGCCTCCTTGCTTAGCAGAACTAAAATACATGCTAATGTGTAGATATAACCAACCTTGTTTTGTTTCAAATCCTGGATCTATTCTTCTTGCATTCGTCATTAACATTAAAAACATCCACAAACAGTGCAGCCACTCATGATGTAATAGTCCCCTCTACTCTCACTGCATAATGAGTGACTAGGTTGTATTGGGAGCATTTCTAAGTCCAGAAAAGATGAAATGAGTGTTGATCAAGGAATGTAAACAAACATGTTTGTGTGTGGTAACACCAGTATGGTGGGCAGTCTTTTTTTGTTTGTTTGTTTGTTTCTTTGTTTGTTTTAAAGGAAAAAAAATCAGAATCAAACAACCAGCTACATCAGCAGTCTCTGCAGAATGTGAACAATCTCATCATGTGTTTTTTTAAACTAGGGACACTTTGAGGCCTACGGGGGTTGACAATGTCCCTTAAATCTCTTGAAATATCATAAGAGGTGTAGCTGATCATTTATATAACTTCTAGGTAGACTTGTTAGTTTTCAGTAAACTTCTAAGTAGACTATTCTTTTTCATTTACCCCTTACATAAAACTTTTGAATGGTGCTGAAGAGTTCATAAACACTTTGTTATTATCACTAGCTTGGTTTAATCACAATATGTGGCTTTTTATACCATACTGAAGTCTCAGTTTGCCCAGAAATGTGGTTTATATTAATATCTTTAATATGTGACTGCATGGCATACCTGTCTTTCTTAGCAAAATACCCCACAAATCCCTTTTTATTCCAACTCATATACTGTATCAACAATTCCTTACCATCTATACTATTAGAAAAGATTCACCTGGGACCTTAGGGCTCCATCTAGTGAGGATTAGAATAACTGCTTTGAGTTGAATTTCATATTTTGTAATACAGCAGTTCTTAAACCATCTGTTTAAGGAAAATGTAGGCGTGCAGGGCCCCTCAAAGTCTGGAAGACCATTTAACGCTCTTTCAAACATGGTATTAGGATTGCCTGTAAACATAAGGAATCCTAAGATATTTTCATTGACATCTATCCTACCTTTAATAAAGGCAGCAACTATTTCACATAACCTTGAAAACAGAAAGTTATGTCACTGTTGGGCAAGCTGTATGTTATTAAGCACAGACTGCCCAACAATAACTTCACATTCTGTCACAAGCCACTAAGAAATTGCTGTTGTTTTAATGTAAGATTGTTTTCATTGTTGAAGCTGGATTGCTAGCAAGCATAGGTAAACCCTATATCTCATTTGAAAGAGTTTTCAGACTGAGTTACTCTGCACACCTACATTCCCCTTTATGTTTGACTATGCTTAATAAGATTACAGAGGCAGTGCTGGGCACAAGTGAACCAAGCGGCCGCTTGGGGTGCCAGCATAATAGGGGTGCACTAAAGTAGAAGGTTTAAGCAGAGATCAGCTTGAAATGCAAAAAGTGCCAATATGAAAACCAAAATGGTTGTTGTCACACTTGAATTCATAGAATTGTTACCACTTTTTGGATGTGGAGTTGGGCAGAAGGGAGAAGAGGGAGCAGTGGAGGTGGTGAAGGGGGCACAACAAGTATTTCTGCTTGAAGTGCCATTTGATCTAAAACCGGTACTGGGATAAATACAGTGTAACCTACCTCTCAACCTCCTACTTCAAAAATCAGGAACAAGGCTTAACAAGATCATGGACAAATGACCACAATCGAAGACAAATCCTAGAAAATGCTATCCTTGCTTCAGAATGCTGATAAAACGTTTATCTTCAGTGTGAACACATTTTGTGAAGAAGAACTGGACTGTAACAGTAACACTAATGTCTGGCATTATTTTATTGTTCAAATTCCTACATTCACATGATAGCAATGTCAATTTTAAGAGGGCAAATGACATTTTTGAGGCAAAATCAGGAACATCCAAGAAAATGATCATGCTTATATGAAATATGTGTATTGCTTCAAAGTTGAGTTGCACAGTTTATAACTACTGAAGATCTGTATAACTGTAATTGTATTTATACTATACATGTTTTTTTGTTTGCTTTTGTAAATTTTGTACTTTGTCTGATATAAGATTTGATTGTAATGTATACCAACAGGTCCTTGTGACCAGTTGTAACTGCCATTTTAAATAAAATCAAAACAAAATAAAATAAATCAAAATCAGGGACAGCTGAGAGGTATGTACTGTAATGCAAAATAGTATTACTGTACTGCAAGCAACAGTATATGTTAGCCATGAAAAGTTTGAACTGTGCTTTTTATTCCATTTTAGATTGCCCTTTTCCACTTGTTTTGTAATATGTCCTTTAGTCCCCATTAGGAATCTTTTTTAGCATATTTGTACCACTGAAGTAATTAAACATGTTACCTTTTAGTATGGCTATTTTTAGATTTACACTGTGTTTGTGGGAGAAGTCCTCAACCCAAATCAATATTCAAATCTTCTAAATAATATTCAAACGAAATGCCTTTATTTTGGTTCATGCACCCAACATTTTATCTCATGTTTACATTTCAGGACCAGCCTGTCACTTCTTCAGAACTACAGTGTATGAGCTGGCAAAATGAAATACAAACAGTATAGATACATTAGTCTTGATTGTTCAAATTCCAAAATGCATTAAACTTTCAAATATAAATTATGCAGTCCCTGGTAGCAGGGGGAACTAGCAAGGCTTCTCCCATACACACATATTTTGCAGTGGCTACTGGAGGCACTCCCCAAATGTACATTGAAAATATACTAAATAATGTTATGAAAGAAAGAAAAACAACAGTTCTCTTGTCCTGGCAAAAATAAAAGGGAACCCTGGGAGATGGAATACAAACTACCCTCTATCTCTAGGTTTACACCATTGTTCTCAGCTGTCTTTCAACACCTATTGCACTTTATCATTTCTATTGTGGTTAAAATGAACTAGCATGCAACAGACCCTGCTTCATGACCTTATGTGACAGTAAGTGTTTAAACAGCTGAGAAATACTGATTAAAACCTGGGTGTGTATATATAGCCAGATATCAGAAGAAGCATATCTTCTAATTATTTCACACCTAAATAAAATGCTAAAGCAGATTAAAAATGGGGTAACATGATATGGTATGCCCCCCCCGACAGCAGCACCAACACAGTGACCTACCAACCTGTTGACAAAATCAACAGGTTGCCAACAGAAGTCACTGTGTTGGTGTCTTATTCCTGAGGCACACTGTCTCCTGGTCCTGCACCCTCTCCCCGAATCAACTCTGACTGGAGTTGAGAATCTGAAATAGAGGGAGTGAGGGGGGCAGCACATGGGTGGCTCGGGGGGGGGGACAAAGCCCACCGATGGAAAAATGGACCAGAAGACACACTGGAATAATGTCAACCACAACTTGCAGCTGGCATAATTCCTGTCGATGAGATGCCAGTCAACAAAACTGTTGTCGAACTGGCATCGTAGATCCACATGACATCTTACAAGGCAGGAAGAAAAGGCTAATCTGAAATGGAATAAAAAGATATAGGTCAAACTTTTTATCATAGCATCCTCTGCTGCATTCAGTAGTGTTGGTAGAGCTATAGGCCAAACCATTTGTTTAGTTAGCAGGCTCTAAGGGTACCATTCCTGCAAGTAATTTAAAAAAATATCACATTTACTAGATTAAATTTAACAAATGTCTGAAGTAAAGCACAGCGAAAAACATTTTAGATAGTGATATGGTACCGAAGTGAAGGCTTCCATTTTGTGGATTAGAAAGTTTCAATGTAGTGGTAGTAGTATTAGTTATTTATATCTGACATCCTTCCCGGAGGCCCAGGTTGCCATTACAGTAAAAGGAAAACACAATCAATAATCCAGCACAATAACTAATAAATGTGTAATAGCCCCTCATTTCATAAAACTGCCATAAAAGACCCTAAAACCTTAATACACTAAAAATATAATAAGATTTAAATGCTGCACCTTTGCAATTATGTCACAGCCTCACGTGCTCTAACTATATGCCATTAAGATGGGGAGAACAACTAATTTAAAAAAGATCATTTTGAGTTTTGGAGAAAAACACTGGATTCTCATTGCTAACTGTGTATAAAATAAAATCTTTCACTTTCCTCAGATTCATCTGGATCCACGACAATACAAGCAACGTGTTTGTAGTTCTCCACTGCCTCAGTGTTGTTCTTATTTTATACCCAAGCTTGTATTGTATAGACAATGGGTATTCTTTTTTGGCATTAATATTACTTGGATCTCAAAAAGATCTACAGGACTTCCTGCTAAATTCTGGAAACTTAATTTTAACTTGAGATCCTGTAATCTAAATGAAAAGCCAAAAGGCAGCACATTTGAACAGTGCCCACTGCTGCACAAATTAGAATGTCAGATCCTGGATGTTAGTTTGCCAGCCAGTCCTATTCTGGAAGCTGCAGTTTGCATGGCAAAAAGCAGTTTATCCAACAGTGCAGTGGCATGGCTGAAGCACATGCTTACGAAAGGCAGAGTCATGGCATAATGGCATATCGGGAAGTCCGGTGAATGCACTGACTGACTATGTGTACAGCATGAGTTAATGGCTACCCAAGCCATGTTCTAACAGCAGACAAATAGTACAGACTATAGCAGACACTTTACTGGTGCCCTGTACAAGTCAGCAACAATGCCATGGAGAATCAAGGGGATGGAAGTCAAAATGTAATGGAGCTCAATGCAGTACATTGGATAGATGGTGGAATACACTGATTTGAAACCTATGGCCAATAGACCTCTATATGATGGTATACTGCTATAGTAGACATTTGTTGGTTTTATCTGCATTTTATAATATTTATAATATACGTGATTTTATGCTATAGTTGTCTTAATTGTTTTTGTTAGGTGCCTTGGCAGTTGAAAGGCACCATATAAATAACGATTGATTGATTGATTGAGCACATTAGAACTGTCTTGCTGGACTCCCTTAAAACATACTAACATACTAACATGCCAGGAGAGTAGGCCTCATGGTCTATCAAGTCTGATTGAGAATCAGCAGCCATTTTGGTCACCGTTGCTGCCTTCTCCACCTCCTCCATGGATCCCCCATCCCCCAACTGAAGTTCTCCTCCAGTTTTGGCATTACTCAGTTTCACCTTCCTCCTATTCCTGTCCCAGCCTTGCTTGAACCCCTCCACAGAATCCACATCCACTAGTTCTGCAGGCAGTGCATGCCAGAGTTCCGCCACTCTCTCAGTGAAATAACACCTCTTTCTCTCTCCTCTGAGTCTCCCACTCACCAGCCCCAATTTGTGCCCCCTGATGGCCCCCACCTCCATCTGCTGGAACACCCTATCTAGGCTTACCCTATTTACCCCCTTTAGTTACTTGAAGACCTTAATCATATCCCCTCCATACCTCCTCTCCTCCAGGGAGTACAGGTTGAGCTTCTCAAGTCTCTCCCCATAGGACCTCTCTCCCAGAACCTGTATCATTCTGGTGACCCTCCTCTGGGCATCAGTGGTAAATTTATTTCACTGTGCAAAAATGTGTGCTGCATCCCAGTTTGACATCTTTTTCTCATGGGACTCTAGAATGTTCTACTGTACAGTACTATTTAGTTATTTATATACAATTTTGCACGCAAGGATAGCCTCATTTAGGTGCAACACCTCATTTTAAGAAGGTCCTGGCTGAACCATTACATCAGGAAGGAGATACACAATTATTATATCATAAGTTTGAGACAGTCAAAGATTGATACAGATAATATAGTGCAGTTTCACATTACATACTGTATATAGACGGTATACAATAGTGAGCAATAGGTAGCCAATTCCATAGACTGGATAGAAAGAAGAGGAGGGAGAGGTAAGTAGTTGCAGGATTTATGAAAGTGGTTGAACCGGGCCCTCTTGTAGAAGAACAAGTGGCTGGAGTCCATGACTTTATCAGGGATGGAATCCCATGCAGTATGGGTTGTGGTGGAGAATGTCTTTCATCCAGTTATTTTGCATGACTTCTGTAGGCACACGTGATTCTGTGGCAGTGGCCATAATGGATATATATCATGGACAGAGGCCTAGATTGTAGAGCTTACATATATAGAGCTTAATATCCATAGATGTATAATTGTGATATCCATTTTGCCTCCCTTTTAGAATATGGGCAGGAGGCCTAGACTGCTATAAAGGCTATAACAGTGTGTATACTTGCCCCATCCTAGTGCAGATCTGCACATGCTGTTGAAGAATACAGTTATTCTTTGCAGCCTGGGAAGGTTTGCTTTCTCTGTATACCCTTAGGCCAGTAGCTGAAACTGTTGTAAGAATAGCTTTCTGGTGTGTAGGATAAGACAGGATCTTCTTTTATAGAGCAGGTCTAGTTTCTGATGTGCAGAACACAGGCTTCTTCCACTACGAGGAGCAATATACCTTGCTAATGACATGTAAGTGAAAGTTAATGATATGGTAAAGACAGACAAAAAGCTGTACCATTGCACACATGGAAAAGAAAGAAAAAAAACACTAATATTGTGTTCATTGTTTCATTTTACAAATGTGAGCAAGGGACTTACAGCTTTAACCCTGGTGCTTCATGTCCTAGAAATGGCACTTCATCAGGGGCGGGCCTATAGCACTGCATAACCACCTTTTAAACATCTGTATTAAAGATACAGTGTATAACTAAGACAAAAATAGGGAAGCAGTATAGTGTAGTGGTTAAGGGCACTAAGCTGCAAACATGAAGACCTAGGTTTGAATCCCATCAGCCCCCACTTGCATACTGTGTGACCCTGAGCAAGTCACTTAACTTCCTTGTGCTCTCAGGTCGCACCTGGAAACAAGCTCCTTAGTGTGCCTTTCCTGGTTAAACAATTTCCCCTTTCCCTTTCCCAAAACTACTGTATACTGAATTCAATCATATAGAAAAGTTATTTGATTGTTTTTTATGAGTGAATATTCTACAAAATCTGGTAATAATCCATTACTCTAAGAAAACAAGTTAACTGTTGGAGCTGGGGACTTAATATAACAAGAAACAGTTAATTCAGCATTCTTAGTACCCTGAGATGTCTGAGCTGTTCATACAGTAATATTACTAATGTAAAGTACATTTAAACTAAAGTAATTATATTTAAATTATCCAGATTAATCACCATCAAATGACAATGCATTGCACAATGTTGTAAATAAATATGGTTTAAGGTAACATACAGTACAAGAGGGTAACCCATCTCAGGTGATAGGTTTAACAGAGCAGAGGAGATGCTGGGAGAAAAGGTCTGCTAGAGGGAAACAAAGAAAATTAATATTAAAATAAGACAATGTCAGCTGATAATAGATTAGTCAGGACAAAACAGTAAATCTCTATATACATGAATTATAAAAAAAACAGTGATAATAGCAATGTTATCATTTAAACCCACAGGGTGTAGTGCTTATAATGTGAACATCCATTTTGCATTGCATTTAACTAAAACATAGTGGAGTCTGCCAAAATGCAACACAACACTTCAGAATTCTGAAGCATAGGTTCTGCAGGAGACAAGGAAATTTCAATGGCACTTTTACTGAGTTGCATCCTGGTGGGCTCCACTGTACAGTATATACTGTATACGGTCTCCTCCAAGTTTTGGTGCTCATACAGGATCTGTTCCCAAAAAGGGCATGCTTTTTGGGTACCTTTGATGACTGTTTAAACAAACTGTAGTAAGAGCCAATACAGCTGCAAAATAGTGGTATTATGGGCAGTGAGAACTGTGTAAACTAGCAATTGTTGCACTAACCACTGAGCCACCTAACTGCACTTATAATTGTTGTGATATACACACACACCCACACACACACACACACACACACACACACACACACTGACTAATACATATACACATATATTCCAGTGTAACATAGCAGTGCACTGTCTACACACAGTTTTACAGAATAAAAAAGACATTGAGGACCATTTTCTTATTTTCAGGCTCTGAGGGACATCAGAGGGTGGGGGTTGCCACTAGACACCTCATTTAAATCAGAAATGACATGCAAAAGGATGAAACTGATCTAGATAGCAGGGGATGTAGAATAGCAATTTTTTTCACTAACCACTGAGCTACCTAACTGCACTTTCTAATTGTTGTGATACACACACGCTGACTAATACATATACAGATATATGCATATACAGTATATTGTAGTATAACATAGCAGTGCACCGTCTACACTCACAGAGCATTGCCATACACACACTAATACACATACACTGCCTTATATGTCATTTATTTACTTATACATCGAACCCTAACTTTTACTATATTTAGGGTAAGCACTGCATTTACTCATTGTTCTAACCTATGGCATGACTGGATAACTAAAGTAGTGGACCAGGGAGGTGCGGTGGATGTGGCCTATCTGGATTTCAGAAAGGCCTTCAACACTGTCCTCCACAGAAGGCTGATTAACAAACTGCACACCCTAGGGGTGGATCCTAAAATAGTTCTGTGGGTGGAGACCTGGATGAATGGCAGGAGTTAGAGGGTTGTCTCAGAATGACCTGTCTGCAGTTCCATGGCCTTCCTGTGGGTGGCTGGCCAATTTAGGTCATCCTTTTGTCTGCCTATCTTTGCACGGCACATTTCTGGGATGCATGGCAGATGCACTGCACATTTTTGCTGAATATATGGATGTGCGGCATATTCATATACCCACCCCCTTTTTTTGTGCTGCATACATTATTTCTGTGTAATCGCACATTCGGAAATGTGCAACCCATCTCTCACTTTCGAATATAGTGCTGCCATGCAATTTCTGTGATGCGCTGTGAATCTCCATTTTGGGTTGCTCATCTCCTTTGAAAATGTGGGCCATCATCTCCACATTACCTTAATAGTTCTACAGTGTATGCACTTCCTTATCTGCTTTATTTAAACATTTTTTCAAAAACATTTGTGTGCATAAACATATATTAAATTATGCTCCTAAATATCAATATGGACATTGCAAAATCACTACAACATGTTATTAAAACATGTCACACAATTATCTACAAAATAAATTTATTTTTTAAATGCTATATCAGAACCTTCACCAGACACAAATATAAATAATTACCCAGACCCAAGTTTGCTAGGAAGTCACTATGTTACTATAGTATGCTATATGTTATCACAAAAGAAAAAAAGTAGTTAATCATACCACTCTTTAAACATGAAAAAAAAATTCAATGCAGATAGTTAACCTAATTCACTTCACTCTTTCTTAAATTCTGTGACCATTTTAGCCCCTACCACCCCTCTGGCAGGCTATTCCAGGTGTCCACATATGGCTCAGGTCACCTGCCACGCCATGCATCTCCCACTACATGGTGGCTCATGTTCAGGATATTCAGCTGGACATGCAGGATCGCATCTCATCACGCATCTTCTGAATATGCCATTATTTTGTGCTGGCACATTTCAGTTGCGCGGAGCAGGCTCTTGCAGGAAGCCGCCTGAGACTTTTGAATATGGGGCCCAAGATATATATATATTTATATACAATGGGGTGAAGGATAAATGAGTGTGATAAAAACATGTATCTTCACCAGAGTGAGATAAATTTAAGGGCTGACATTTATCTCATGGCTCAGAGTGTGATAAATGTAAGAACTGACATTTATCTCATGGCTCAGAGTGAGATGACTTACTGCTGCCTGCAGCTAACTTAATTACTATGGCAAAACATCCTCACCTGCTTCCCACACTCTCTCACTCCCAGCTCATTACTGTGATACTCTTAGCTGACTGCAGCCAAAATTCTAAAGCACACAACTTCACAAAACAGTTTCTTCTCACTGCTGCCTGAAGATAACTTACTTAGCATTGCAAAACACACTCAGCTTTTCCCACAGAGTTTGTAACACTGCCAGTCCATTCAGAAAATGTCACACACAGAAACAGCAACAGGACACAAAAAATCATAACAATACTTTTGAAACTCATACCCCTATTGTATAAATTGAACACATGATGTGCAGATCATGTGCTGTGGAAAATATCTTCACTCCTGCATCATGAGCTCTGGATACTCTCACTCTGCAGGAGTGAAGATATTTTCCATATCACACTCCTGCCCATCATGTATCCCCTATATACATACACATGATAGATAATCCACTACAGGCCGTGTGGTCATGCTCTGATATACGCATGCCTTGGCGTGCATTCAACCACCCAAGGTGTGTGTATATCAGAGCACAACTCTACGCCCTGTAGTGGGTTATCTATCTTATAAAATGGCCACAAATAATTCCCTATAGGTGATCTGATTGGTCTTGGGATGATCCTGTAATCTGGTTGATCTTGCCATGATTTTTCAGGTAAAAAAAGAAGGAATATTTAAAAAAAAGTTATCTGGTTGATCCTGCCATTTTCAGATTGTATTCTAGTAAATCATTTTCACTTTGATTGATGTAATGCAGCGTGCCCAAACGGTGTTCAGTGCGGTAAAGGACATGCTGGCAAAGTTGTTTAATAAGGCACATTTTGCTGAAAACATTTGTAAACTCCATCTTTGAGGGGTTTATTTTTTAAAAAGAAGCCCCTGATTGATTAAATCAGTTTCACTTTTGTGCAGGAATGTAACATGACCAAGTGCTGTTCACTGCAGTCAACGACATGCTGGCAAACCTTTTAAATAAGAGAAGTTCTGCTGAAAAGCTGTATTAAGTCCTTTTTTTAATTTGAAAGCAAATGAAGTTTGTGTGAGAAGCTGCCAACTGTAAACCAAGGAGAGTGAGTGAGTCGGTGGCTTCAGAAGTGCAGACGCAAGTGTGTGAGCTGTTGCTATAGCAATGCTCACTCCGACTTGCGTCTGCACTTCTGAGGCCGCCGACTCGTTCGTTCTCCTCAGTCTACAGTCTGCAGCTTCTCACACAAACTTCACTTGCTTTCAAATAAAAAAAAGACTAAACACAACTTTTCATTAGAACCTCTCTTATTTAAAAGGTTTGCCAGCATGCCATTGACTGCAGTGAACACCACTCGGTCATACTACATTCCTGCATGAAAGTGAAAGTGATTTATTCGATTGGGGGCTTCTTTTAAAATAAACAACAACAACTCAAAAACAGAGTTTATAAATGTTTTCAGCAAAATGTGCCTTATTTAAAAACTTTGCCAGCATGTTCTTTACCGCACTGAACACCGTTTGGTCACGCTACATTACCACATCAAAGTGAAAGGTGACACAGTCTAAAAATGGCAGGATAAACCAGAGAATTGGGTTTTTTTTGTTACTTTTGAGCTATAAAAATTATTGCAGCATCAACTTGGTAATTGTATTGAGTGTGGGACAGGTATATTAGTTTACTTATGGTTGTGGGTGGCAGGCTGTGTGAGTGCCAACTGTGTGTGTGTATGGCAATCAGCCTGTGCCAGGTGTGGAGTGATCTCAGTGGAAGTGTGGAGGTTCTCAAAGCTGAAAAGTAGATCAAGAGTGCAGTCATACTGGAAGGTTTGTGGTCATTGTGGAATAATGCATGGTCATGTGGCATGTTTCATCCAATTAGGACACTGGATTTTCAGTCATTTTTCTTACTCATTTTATAAATATATATACACACACACTTATGTGTATATATATATATATATATATATATATATATATACGCACACACACACACACATACACATATATATATACACATACATATGTATATACATATATATCAAAGAAAAAGATGGTCCAGCAGTGGTGTATAGTGGTGTCACCACCCTCCAAAGGCTGTTGCCCTTTATGCTTATTCTTGCCCTAGTATCTAGTGGCACCTCCCCCACCCTCCAATATCATTTGCATCCTACAAATAACTGAAGTGTTCCTCTATGTTTTTGTTTGTTTGTTTTTACATTTGTAAAAAAAAAAATAGTGGACCCATAAATATATTGTATGGGTAGATGTTTTATATGTATCCCTGGTGTCTAGTAGCACCCCCCCCACACACACACACTCCGATTTACATGTATATTTAGTGATATATTCTCTCTGGTGTCCAGTGGTACCCTCCACCCTCCCGTGCCTGACCCTGTAAAACTAAAATTGATCCCTAGTGTCTAGTGGCGAACTCCCATCCTCTAAGGGCTGTTCTCTTTTATGATTAGCATTGCTATGGTGTCTAGTAGAAATGCTCACACCCTTGAAGGTGCTTTGTATCCTGAAAATAAGAAAACAGTCCCACTATGTTTTTTTTAATCTATAAAAAAACAAAAAAAGTTCACCAGTGATGCTCACCCCACCACCTGACCTCCCACTGTGCACCCATCACCCCGTCCCCCCAAGACCTCCCCACACAACATCACTCACCTGAATTGGTCCCACTGTGAAGATCCACTCTCAGATGAAGACATGTCTTGCTGCTGGAACCAGAGACTGCTGTATGAGAAATAAGGTAACTGCAATTCAATGTATTTCAATGGGATTTTTGACTGTAGTTACCTTACGTCTAGGCTTGGCAGTTTGCGATTAATATCGATTTCCGTCGATTTACATTGAGACTTGCTATTTTGTCAATTTCAATGAAAATCTATTTTTGTCGATTTCTACCGAAATGCTATTATTTCGTGCATCACTTGAAAACATTCTGATTAAAATGATAATTGCCTGGTGATTTCGATCGTAAACTGCCCTGCCTCTCATAACTTTACTTTAGCTTGTGATTCCCTATTCCGAATAGGGAACCACAAGCTAAAGTAAAGTACTGAGAGACAGAGCAGTTTACGATCTAAATCACCAGGCAATTAAAACTTTAATCAGAAGGTTTTCATTTGCAAATACTTAGACGTATGGCTGAATCCCCATCTAAAGCACCAGGCAATGATGTATTCTATTCCATTAACCCCTAATTACTAGTTGCTGCATAGTTCTGTGGTTTCCCGTGCCCTCTGAGCTGATAATAAAATAAGTAGTGTTTTAATCAGACCTCAGATTTCAGGTCAAGCAACACACCCAAACAGCATGGGTCGAAAAAGAAAATGTGCAGACAAGTATTGCTCTGAATTCCCTGAACTGGAATTAAAAACTGTCAAAAAGACTGGTGATGGGGAAAGTATTGACTTTTTACAATGCAAGATTTGTAAAACCGAAGTATCTGGTCAGGCAAATCGCATTTCTGAGCATTTTAACAGCAAGACACACCTGAGGCTAAAGCAAAGTCTGGACATTATCTCACAGCCCTCAATGGAATCGTTTATGGGGCACATGACGCAGAAAAAAGAAGAAGCTGCCGACTTCCCACATAATCTTGTTAGGGCTTTGTGTTTTGAAGCAATTCTGATGAACGCAGCCCGGGGCTCCGGCTATCTGATGTGTGTTCTAAGAAAATATGCAGCAGCTGGGAGAACATGTCCAAAAAGACGTCAGCTGGAGGAGAAATATATTCCAGAGGTCTTCATGCATCACAAAGCAAGAATAAATGAGCTGCTATCTGGTGAGCAATTCTCTATTGTTGTCAATGAAACACCTGAGTTGGGAGGTCTAAATGCTATTAATGTTCTGGGAGTTTTTTACTTGTCTGAAAATAGATCCATAAACTGTCTGCTACTGAAATCAACAGTTGTTATGCAGTGCAATGCGGGTGTAATCTCAAACTTACTCCATGACATGATGAGAGACTATTGCTTGTCTTGGTCTGATTGTGTCTCAATAAACACTGATTCAGCAATGTACATGCAGAGAATGATTAAAGACCTTAGAGACATTTACCCACATTTGCTGCACATACTCTGCATTGCACATTTATTGCGCATAGCTATGGACCATGCTATTAAAACAGACGAATTTTGTGATGTCAATGAAATTGTGGTACATTTCCCAGCTCTATTTAAGAGTGCTAATAAACAGAGGAGAGCGTCTTTTTAAAGTGTGTGCAAACAATGGTGTTCCACTAACCAGTACGAAACTCCCCCCCCCCCCAGAGTTGTCCCTTGTCGTTGGTTTTCCTGGTTAGAAGCAGCACAGTACATTCATGCGTATTCGGATAATGTGTGTGACTTTTTAATTAATGAGGAGGTAGAGCAACAGTCTAAAAAAGCCTACAAATTACAGAGACTTGTAACGGATGATTCCAGTCTAAGAGATCTTTACTGCAAGCTTACATTTTTGTGCAGTTTTGTAGGAAAAATCCATGTAATACTTACACAGATGGAAACCAAAGCACCACTAATTCACAAAATTGACAGACTACTGAACTTCGATCTGAGTGTGGCAAGCAATGTTAAAAGTTCACTAAAAGATGTTGATTTAAAGTCAATGGGATCCAAACGACAGTCCCTGTCTGCAGCAATGCATTCTTTCTCAAGAAATTTTCATTCAAAGCTAAGCGCAACACTTACATGAAATGTGCCTGAAGGACTTTATGGTTCTGGATCGTTGTTTGACAATTGTAGGATGTTTGATCCCTTTATAAAGAAACAGCTCTCTGCTGATGTCTCTAAATATGTTTCCATAAGCAACGCCTTTCACTGCAAAAAAGAAGACTTTGAGCGGGACTTTAGTTTATATATGAAACTTGAGGTTCCTTCAGACCGCACGATCTCTCCAATGGAGTACTGGGAGAGTGAGATGCTAAACCTACCTGTACTTTCCAATGTTGCGTTGAGGGCACTGGCTATGCCAGTTACATCTATTGAGGTAGAGCGTTCATTTAGTCTGTACAGAAAAGTTCAAGATAAACTCCGAATGCGCTTTTCAGAGGAGAGACTGGGGATGCTAAACATTTTGTACCACAACAAGGACATGACAGGAAGTTTTGATGCATTTAGCGACACCGATATAAAAAAATTCCACAACTGAATCCAGCACAGATTTGCACTTTGGGGGGGGAGCATGTGGTATTGTCTTTGTATAACTCTGTGTGTCTCCGTATGTTGTAGTGTCTCTGTGTATGTTGTAGTGTCTTTGTATAACTCTGTGTGTCTCCGTATGTTTTTTACCATAAAGATCAATTTTAATTGAAATAAAGACCTTAAAATAAACATCAATTTTAGCCGTCGAAATTTGTTAAAAATAAAAGTCAAAAACTGCCAAGCCTGCTTATGTCTCATACAGCAGTCATTGGTTCCAACAGCAAGATGTGTTTTCGACCAGATAGTGAATCTTCACTGTGGTGTCAATTCAGGTTAGTGAGGGTGTGTGTACGGTGGTCTAGGGGGTGCGGGATGGAGGGTACACAGTGGAAGGTCGGGTGGGGGGGGCAGGTGAGCATCCCCAGTGGATTTTTGTTTTTCTACAGATTGGAAAAAAATCAAGACAACAAGGGACCATTTTCTTATTTTCAGGATGTTTGGCACATTGTAGGGTGGGAGGGTACCACTAGATACCAGGGCAAGGATAAAACAAGAAGACAACAGGCATCAGAGGGTGGGAGCACCACTAGAGACTAAGGAGAAAACAGACATCAGCAGGGTCAGGCACGGGATGGTGGGGGTACCACTGAACACCAGGAATATATATATATAAAAAATATATATATATATATATATATATATATATGGAAATTGGAGGGTGGGGGTGCATAAACATCTTAATGGGGAGCAGGGCACAATCAGAGGGTGGGTGGTACCATTGGACACCAGGGAACAGCAATTAAACTGACAAAAACATAGAAAATAAATCCTTTTTTGTGACAAGAAATCCTGTGCCCTATGGAATGAAAAAGGATTTATTGGCATGAAAAAGGAATCAGAAAAAACTAAGTCACAAATCCTTTTTTATGCTAAGGGATCCTTTTTCATTACCCTTTTCTGTTCAAATGAAAAAGGATCCCTTGGCATGAAAAAGGATTTCGCGCTTAATTATTTTCCCAATCCTTTTTTGTGACAAAGGATCTTTTATCGTGAGTCCTTTTCATTCACACAAAAAAGGATCATGTCTCACAAAAAAGGATTTTGGACTTTGTTTTTCCTGAAATCCTTTTTCATAAGACATGATCCTTCTTTGTTTTAACGAAAAAGGACTCATGGAACAGGATATTAGTGAGGCACGAGAAAGGATTTAAAATAATAAAAAAAAAATTTCTGGGGTCATTTTTCCAACAAACAAGTGCAGAATCCCCCTAATGGAGTCCCAATGAGCAAGATACATATTTTGCTATATCTGCAAGACAGGCAGCTGGTCAATACCACAAAGGAAAAAGAGCACGGTAAAAACCGTGCAGCAAAAAGAGCATAAGTAATTACAGCTACTGGGGAATAACAGCATGGTACATTACAGCACTGTACCAGTAGCTGTGATTACTTGCACCAAGAAGTGAAGACCCACGGCTGTCAGGCTCAGAGCTGCACTACTGTTGCGGCTCAGAGGCTAGTGTGACAGCCTCTGAGAGTCAGTGCAGCTTAAGCTGATGGTGGTTTGAGATTGAACCTGTGCATCTGCAGTTTTTTTCTTTTTAATGTGGGTTGTGGAACACCCGACTTTCTCTTCCACTCTGACTTGCTCCCTCCCCCTGAAAATTTGCCCCTGCACTTTGACTTCCCCCCCAAGGTTTTGCCCCGCACTCTGACTTTCGCCCCCCTTGGTTTTGCCCCCGCACTCTGACTTTCTTCCCCCCAGTTTTGCCCCATACTCCAACACCCCCCTCCCGAGTTTTGCTCTCCTTGGAGTTGGTTATTTAAAGTAGAGAGAGATGCGGGGCGCATAGTTCCCCCATGTGGGGCGGTGTGGGGGCGAAGTCCCCCGCATAAAAACATACTGTATTCGCTGTTTCTGGTCTTGCTATTTTTTCCTAGTGCTCTCATGTCCCATGCTCTGTTGCCTGCACAGATATTGACTGCACAATTATTAGTTTGCGGTTTTCAACTAGATCCTGTAAGACATCATTTTGGGGAGTTTGGACATTTTTTTTAAACAAAAGAAAACAACATGGCAAAAATCGAAGAAGGACTTTTTTATCATGAAAAATAATCCTTTTTCATTAGACCAAATCTTTTGTTGTTCCAGGAAGCTATCCAAAAGACTGTTCTGAGCATGCTCAGAACTCAACATTTTTAAATTAAATAACTGGAACAGATTAATAGTTTTTCATCAAACTAGTGAAAAGCACTTCTGTTAGGTAAGTCCTTTCTACCATGAAAATGTAAGACCTAAATTCCAAACCTTCTGGGTGCAGCGCGATGACAAAAAATGTGCAAAACACAGCAAATTTTAATGTTTTTTCAGAATCTGCAAATCCAACCAAAATGAAACTTGGCACATCAAGAGATCTCCCAAACAAGACTGTGCGTGCAAAATTCTGTGCAAATCTGTTCAATGGTTGCAAAGTTATTAAAGTGCAAAATGTGGGATTTACCATTAAAGTGCCTAGTCAACCCTAACTATAGGGGCACTACTATGCCCCTATAATTAGGGGTGTAATCACACCCCTATATTTAGAGTTGAGTAGGCAGTTTAATGCTAAACCCCAGTTTTTTCAATTTAATAACTTCACAACTGTTCAAAGGATTTGCACAAAATTTTGCATGTGCAGTCTCGTGGAGTAGATCTCTCGACATTCTACTGTATGTTTTTCTCCAGTCAAATGTACAAGCAGAGGAGAGAAAGAAGTAGGTGCCTCAGCTGGGACTTGAACCCTGGCAGCCCTGAATACCATTCTGGTCACCCTAACCAGCTGCGCCACCAAGGCAACTGGAACCTGAGCTGTCCCTGAGCACATATTGCTATTTCTCCAATGCACAACCTGGTGCTGCACAAATAATAACTACCTTTTCAGTTCAGTTCAGGTTTAGGTTCAAGTCCCAGCTGAGGCACTTACTTCTTTCTCTCCTCTGTTTGTATGTGTTCCATAAATATGCACACTACACCCATGTGATTGAAAATGTAGTAATTATTTCTGCAGCACCAGGTTGTGCATTGGAGAAAGAGTAATATGTGCTCTGGGACAGCTCAGGTTCCAGTTGCCTTGGTGGCACAGCTGGTTAGCATGACCGGAATGGTATTCTGGGTGGCCTGGGTGAATGCTGAAAGTGTGAAGGTGTGAAGAGTGCATATGTAAAGAGTGACTATGTAAAGAGTGAATATGTAAAGAGTGTATGTATGAAGAGTGATTGTGTGAAGAGGGAATGTGTAAAGAGTGAATGTGTCAGGCCCTGCACTTCTATAGGTGGATGGAGTCTTCCCATGGTGCAAGGCCCAAAGGACTCTGGACATCTGCACCTGTTTGGACCTGCATGAAACACAGAAATATAGAATTTGATGTCAGATAAGGACTGCTTGTCCCATCTAGTCTTCCCAATTTTCCCTACCTACTGTATCACCGCAGACCCTACTTGGTCTCTGGTTCCCCCCTTCACGTTGTCTTATCATTAAGGTTCCACCATTTGCACTGTCATTTCATTAATCAGACCCAAAAGATGATTTCACACAGCGACCGCAAAATCACCTTCTGGGCTCAATTAACAAAATGACAGTGGCAGTGTTCATGATGTGGGGTCCCAAAAAGGCCATGTTGAAAATTTGGTGAAAAAAGTCCTAAAAATGACAAAGTTATGAACATACATTCAAAACGGCATTGAAATATATTATATGGCAATTACGTTTATTCCTCAGTTCACGGTTTGGCTTTGAAAAGTCAGACGTATCCTGGTTCACAGAAGATGACAGCCTATAACTTCCAGTGGCAAGTATAGGGTAAGGGGGGTAGTGGCATTGTGGGTGCTCAGTGGGAGGGTCAGGATGGGGGAGGGGGACAGCAGGGACGACGAAGGACCATTTTCTTTTTTTTAGGTATACAAAAAAAAGATGTCGGAGGACTGTTTTTTTTTTTTTTACAGGTACAACAACATAAATATTTCAGGACACTGGGAGTGGACTCCCCAGCATCCCACACTGCTGGGGGGTCTTGTACATGCTGACACAGGGATTGGAACCCCCAATGTTGGCAGCTTCTTTTTTTTTTTTTTTGAACGTTTTTTATTGGTTTTCAAACATAAGAAAAAACAGTACAGAGGAATAGACAGTCATGTGTGATACATATACATACAGATTTAGGTCTTGTCCTGTACATCTCCGAAAACAGATTGTTAAGGTTACCTTCAATGTGGTTAATAGATTGTTTTCACACCATTGTCAGATTCAGGATAGCAGACAAGGACCTACCTGGTGAAGGAGGAGTTCTTCACTCATCCTCAAGAAGTGACTGTCACGACTTGTATGGACTAATTCTGGGTGACATGCTATTCTTCTGCTCTGGAAAAAGAACTTAGGGAACCACAAAGCATCATTGTAACCACACACTGTGATGTCTTATATAGTACCTTGGTGTGCTGGCCTGGTACCTGTATATGAGCGCTAGTACTCTACCTGAAGGACATGAATCAGTAAGGGATGTAAAGCAAGGGAGAGGGTTGGGGGGATCAGCTTATACCTTTCTTGGAGTCTATGTAAGCTATGTAGGGGGCCCAGCATTCCTAATAAGTTGGCATAGTGTCACCTACCATCTGGGAAATTCTATTTAAGGAGGCTATTCCTGTAAGGGAGTTAAGTAATTCCGAAGTGGTAGGTGTGTCTATGGTTTTCCATTTACAAAGCATAAATCTTTTGGCCTGCAGTCCCAGCATAGCTAGCCATCTCTTCCCTGAGGTAGAAATAAGGGGATACAGCTGGGGTTATTCCCAATATCCAAAATTCTGCGATGCGTTGGATGGGCTTGTGTGTAGCTTCTGCTGCCAGCGCCCATGATGTCGGTAGCTTCTAATAAAACAACGGGCTGCGGGTGGGGGGACTAAAATAAAAATTAAGGGACACATTCAGAGGGTGAGGTGTGCCACTAGACACCAGAGACAGCAATCGGTGGGTGAGGGGTGCCACTAGACATCAGGGAAAATGATTGGCAGGTAGGGGTGCCACTAGACACCAAGGACAGTGATCAGAGGGTAGGGGGTGCCACTAGACACCAGGGACAGTGATCGGTGGGTGGAGGGTGCCACTAAATACCAGGGACAGTGATTGGTGGGTGGGGGGTGCCACTAGATACCAGGGACAGTGATTGGTGGGTGGGGGTTGCCACTAGATACCTGTGATCAACATATAAATAATGGGGACAGAGATCGGAGGTTGGAGGGTGCCACGAGGCACCAGGGAAACAATGGCTCACTCCTCTCACTGCAGCCCACTGCATGAGTCCCAGCTGCAGCTGCAAAAGTCAAAAAATTCCCACTGTTCTCATGCAGTGAACACAGAGGAAGTGCTCCTCGCACTAAAATGGGTACCCGGGATTTTGGGTGCCCAGTAAACATATTTCTTGCCATTATTCTTAAAAACAAACATCAGAATCTAGTTAAATGGGTCCTGTTTAGCTAGGTGCGGATGTTTGTTTATTAAAATCACAGCATTTTTGTGTATTTTCCTCATTTGTTGGTTTGTGGAAAAGGTCAATAAGATGACCATTGGCACGGCACAAAAAAAATGTTTGATGCCATGCCAAACAAGTGGTGCAAACTCAACATGCACATTTGCGGCATCAAAATTTACATTTCACCACAAAATGGTGGGGCCAATTCTGGAAGCCACCTGCATTGGGCGCAACTTGCAGCAGAAAAGAGAACTGCTCCCAACACAGTTGCTGCAAACCCAAAAGGTGCTATTCCAGAAAGTTTGCCTCTTGCAGTAAATGATCTGGAATAGCCGTGAAATGTGGCCCTACTCCAGAAGCAGTGCTGCAAAGGGCAGCAATGTTGCAAACCCGTGGCACAGCCACGGACAAGGTCTTAGCAGCTCACCCAGGTGGTCCATGGGCAGAAAGCATGGAATCTGGGCACAAACTGAGCAGACACCACAAGGTTGTGGCAGGGGTCATCATGCCTCGTAGGGCACTGTGTCAAACCTGCCTGGGCAACCATGTACCAATAGGATTGCATGGCTGAGTGGCAGACTATTGCCAACCCCCAATGCCATAGTCCCCCCCAATGCACAATAAGCCCTGATCCCTGTAGTCCAGTGTGAAACATGAATCCTGGGTCCCATTCCATTCTCCACTCCCAATACACAGTTAGCACCAATCCCGTCGTCCAGCATGAAAACATGAAACCGGGTCCCACCCCCCACCCCCTGAGTGCCAATTGTGCAGTCACATTTTGTGGCTGGCCATGGTGGTGTGTGGAGGAAGTGCCAGTCTCAGCAGCAGATCATCGGGGGGGTGAGGGGGAGTGGTTCCACCCATTCAGGGCACCAGTGGCAGTGCATCCAGTCATTAGGGCACCACATTTGCACGTCACTGTCCCCTCTTTTTGCAGGGGGCTGCTCCCCCCGCACCCCCCACACCCCACCTTTCTAAATATTCTAACTCTGGAGGGAGTGGACCTCAGGAAGGGGACAGCACATTCCATTTTTGGGTGCCCTAATGAAAAGTGCACTGCCACCAGCGCCCCAATGGCAGGAACAGGGGGGAGTGGGGTGCTTGAGCATTGTCAGTCAGGGGGCAGTGAGGGTGGGGGGACCACTAGACCACCAGGGTAGCTCTTGGAACATAAGTGCAGAGACAGCAGAGTGTGGGGGGCAGACTCGGACCCGGGATTACTGCTCACTGGACAATGGGGATTGGGGCTAATTAAATGTTGAGGGGGAACAGACTGGGATCTGGGATTCATGTTTCACACTAGACTATGGGGCTCAGGGCTTATTGTGCATTGGAAAGGGGGAACTGTGGCACTGGGGGTTGGCAATAGCCTGCCACAGGAGGCATGCCATCCTATTGGCACACGAGTGCCCAGGCAGGTGTGGCACAATAACCTATCGGGGAAAGATGCCCCCTGCTACAGTTTTATGGGGACACAACACATGTTTCCCTCTGCTCAGTTCTGGCCCCTATGGCTCTGCTGCTCCACCACTGGAGCACTGCTCCCTGACTCTGCCAGTCGCAAGCCACTTAGACCACCTCCAGGATGGTCTAAGTGGTGAGCCCTCCTACAGTCATGGCGGGGCTCCATAACTCCCAAAAAAGGGGATGTGGCATCCCTACCATGGCAAAAGCCCCCTTGTGACCTGGCACACTGGGTTGCTGGATGCAACCCTAGTGCAAGGGGGCCTTGGCACAGTGTGTCTGCGGCAGTCACAGGCTCCCTAATGGAACTGCTGGGTTGTGCAAGGGATGATGCAAGTCCCTTGCTTCCTGCTAACCCCTTTTAGAATCGGCCCCGTTACCTCAAAGCTCCTACTGCGCATGCACAAGTTGGAAAACACTCAAATGTTAAGCCTTAAAACTCTGGAACCCTTTGATATTTTTTCACCAGACCTGTCAAAGGCACTACCTTGGGATATGACATATGTCCCCTGCAAGTTTGGGGCAACAGTTCCTTTCCATGTAGGCTGTAGGTGAGAGCAAAAAAAAAAACAATGTTAAGTGTAGGAAAACATTTAGGCCCGGATATTCAAACTGCGCCCAAAATGTGCGCAACAGCAGGAGCAAGCACAAATCAATTGCGCATATGCGCAACAGGTGCGATATTCAAACATGGAGCAGAACAAATTGCAAGCAGCCAATGTCTGAATATTGACTAACTGCACCATAGCACAACCAGGAAGGAGACTGAGCGAAATGTTGCGCTATAGCGCAACCAGGCAACCAAGCTGAGCAGTCCAGAGGTGCCATAGCAAGCAGAGCCCCCAGAGCAATGGAACTGCACATCCAGGGAGGCAGGCTGGGGCCCACCGCCAGCCATGCCACACATGGGCACAGGAACACACTGCAGAACCAACAAGACACCTGCACACCCCAAGCACAGCATCACTGGGGTGTGACGGATGATCTACTGGCCCATGGGGACAAGCCAACAAAGCACAGCAGAGCCATGACACTCAGCACAACCACTGGCAGGCTGAGAGTGCCACACAGGGGGTTGACAACCACAGTGCACATCAGCCCCCCATACGCACAACACACCCTGCACCATGACCCCAAGACACCACCCATGTGCAGTGACTGGCACTGCAGGAAACCATGCATCCCCCCAGCACACGTCAACCCCGTGCAGCAGAGAAGCATACAAACCAGACACACCCTGTGCACCCAGCAGTGGGTGACAGCAGACGGCAAGACCAACAGAAAGTCACTGCCATGTCGGAGATACCTCCCCATGCACACACACGCACACACACATACACACACACACACACACACACACACACACACACACCCAGGACCATACCACCCCAGATGGCATGTACACCACTGCAACTGAGCACCCATAGCCAGCTGCAAATCAAAGACCAACACAGTATTCATATCAAAATATAAATATGTATTTTAAAAGTTTCAAAGAGTAAATAACAAAACAATAAACCAGAACTATTTACAAGGGGGGGGGACGGGTACAAGGTAGGGGTGTTCAAGGGGTAGGGATGAACAACTTGGAGAGGGAAGGCAGGGTGGTAGGGATGGGAGAAGTGGGAAGGGTATTGTGGCCTAAGGCCCAGCTGGCTGGTCATCCTGTACCTGGTTCCGCTATCTCCTGCGATGCCGCCTCCGCAGGCCATGTCTCCTAATGGACTCCAGGATGGCCTGGTTATCCAGGGACACCTGCGTCAGGCCCCGTATGTCCCGATGTATCCTCCAGAGAACTTCGAGGCCTAGGAAAATGGGAACACAGTCAATGGCTGTGACTGACCACAACCCTGAACACCACCCAACCTGCAAGCCATATAGCCCAATGTCCCGCACCTGTGATGGCATGCACCCACCCACAGTGAACATGCACATGGCCATCACAAACAGGCGGCACCAGCTATGTGCACCACTGCACACAATCACTGCCCATGTCCATCATAGCACAAACAAGGCTGTCAAGTGACGTGGCAATGTGGTGCGATGCCAGTTACACAGCTATGTGCCCAGTGCATGCATGGACCACCAGTGACGCATACACAGACGTGCTGTGTTACTGGACAGTGATGCATGTCACCTGTGTCATGCATACTTACATAGATACATAGACAGTGTCGGCAGATAAGGGCCTATGGCCCACCCAGTCTGGCCATTTGAGCTTGTAAGTTCACTTTGTTTTCCTATAAGTCTGTTGCACCTTATCCCTGACCTCCAGAATTCCTTTATGTCTATCCCGTGCATTCTTAAATCCCGTGATTGTTTCAGCCCCCACCACTTCCTCTGGCAGGGTGTTCCACTTGTCCACCACCCGTTCTGTGAAGAAATTCTTTCTCATGTTTCCTCTGAATCGTCCTCCTCCAACTTCATCCCATGCCCTCTAGTCCTGGAACATCTTTTCGCTTAAAAATAGTGTTTTCCTGCACCTGTTCCTCCTGTAAGATACTTGTATCTCTTCATATCCCTCCTCCTCTCTCCTCCAGGGAGTACATGTTCAGTTCCTTCAACCTGTCTTCATCGGACTTGTGATGCAATCCATGCACCATCTTTGTTGCCCTCCTCTGAACCTTCTCTACCCAGTCTATGTCCTTACGTAGGTATGGTCTCCAGAACTGTACACTGTACTCCAGGTGGGGCCTCACTAGTGTCTTGTATAGTGGAATTATGACCTCCCCTTTCCTGCATGGTTGTGTTGTGCATGGCTGGTGGTCTTGCCCTCCCCCCAGCATGCAATAGCACCCATGAGATAATGATACTCACACTCCTCAAGCAGCTGGGTCTGCCGCTGATGCTGCTGCTGCTGCTGGGGTGCAACACCCACCAGCACCGGGGGTTGAGACAAACATCAGTGTGACTCCAAAGCAGACTGCCCCCTGCCCCAGTGAGAGTGCCTGCCCACACAGCCAGACCCATGCATCTCACACCTGCACACACTGACACAGCCAACCATGGCAGAGCCATCACTTATGCACAGCCACCAAAACACACTCACACCCCTACAGAGAATACAGGTGCATAGATGGTACACCCACCTGGCCTAGGCACCACGCCCCTCCTAGCACGTGACCGCAGCCGATCGAGAAGATCCGGATCCCTCCGGCGGAGGTCACCGTACCGGTGCCGGCACTGCTCAGCTGACTGGCGCCGTCCAGTGACCACCACCAGGTCAGTGGCCACTTGCTGCCACACCTGCGTCCTGGCAATGGTGAGGGGCACCTCACCATAAAGTGCCCCATAGTGGGGCTCCAACTAGGGCCACCAAGTTGGCCACTTCGACAGGGCTCCACTGTACTGCTCTTCTGCGAGCCATGGTACCAACTTTACAGCAGGCAATATGGCGCCCGCTGCGCCCGTAACCGCGATGTGTGAGATGTTAATAGACCACCACAGGTTCCAATCGCGCTGTTCAAACAGCGCCGTCACTTCACATAGCGCTGTCACCAGACAGCGCAATAGGGTGATACACATGGCAGCCGAACAGGGCCAGGGGGCCAAGGTTGGACACCAGGTCATGGGCAATGACGCAAGGCCACGCACAGCACCATCTGACATATACGCATCCTGAGCGACCGACCAGCTGCATACCAGTGCCACAGTGAACTATTGCGCAGTAGTTCCACAGCGCCATATAGTGGCCAGTGCTGTAGCGCCACTGGCACAATGGTGGCCATGGCCTGAATTGCCGATCGCGCACAGCACGTCAGCAGCGCGGCAGATGCCTGCGTAAGCTATCTGGGCATGCGCAACGCAGTGTACCACACAGTCACAGATCTGCGCCATTGGCTCAGCTGACTCAACCGTGGCAAAAAGCACAAATTCGCGATATTCAGCCGACACATGCAAATCATCTGATCAGCCATTCAAAGGCGCAGTGGCATGATTTGCATGTCATTATAGTTGCTCCACTCCTAATTTGCATGCATTGTGCTATAAATGTGCGACATTGGGCTCGCGCTGGCCAGATTCAGTTACTGCAGGTGAGAGGTGAGTTGCATGCTGTGTGATGTTCTGGACAATGGTCATGGGAAAATGCTGTAGACTGCACAGTGACAGGTGTCCACTTGCCCCTACAGATCGCCATGACCAAGCAGAGCCAAGGTGAGGGTGAGGACGGTGGCACAGGAGGAGGCCCAACTTTACCCCAGCAGAGACAGAGGCCCTCTTCCAGGCCTACCTGGATGAGGAGCCAGTACTGAGTGGACGGAGGCACCCTCAGTCCCTTAGGCTGCATGGGAGGGTAGCTCGGGCCGTGAACCTGCACGGAAGCCACCAGCGCTCCGTGCAGGAATGCAAGAAGAAGATGGGACAGACCACAGGAGGTTGAAGGAGAAGGTGGCAGCCTTCAGGGTGGCACGTGCTGGCACTGGCGGGGGCCCGCCAGTGGTGTTGGAGCTGACCCCGGCTGAGGAGACACTGGTTGCATCAATGCAGCAGAGCACTATTGAGGGCGTACCAGG
Source organism: Neoceratodus forsteri (assembly GCA_016271365.2). Taxonomy (NCBI): domain Eukaryota; kingdom Metazoa; phylum Chordata; order Ceratodontiformes; family Ceratodontidae; genus Neoceratodus; species Neoceratodus forsteri. Next base: position 1,643,340,683 of record CM028131.1, on the reverse strand, counting down.
AGGTGGATTCCAGACAGGTGGAAGCCCATCACTGCACGGTATGACATGGTGGTGGTGTTGGGGGGGGTTGGGGGGAAGGTTGTTCACATGCACTCACATGTACTGTCTTTCTGTTACAGATCCTGTTCGTCTTCAGGAGATGGTGGTGGTGGGTCCAGGCAGTGATGATGACCTGCAGGACATGGAGGAGGGTCCATCCACCTCCACCTCTATCACCAGCCAGCAGGCACTGCAGCAGCATGCATGCTGGGCCGCCAACTCTGGTGTTGGTGATTCGGGTGCGGGGGGTGCACAGCCTGTGTCTCAGCAGTCTGGCATGCAAGCATGCCAGCACGCTGTGACTATGGCTGTAGCACGTACCTGCACCATTGATGTAAGGACTGCAATGGGCAGTGATAGGTGTGTGTCCCATGACGGACACACAGCAGGCCAGCACATGCCCCTGGGCCTTTCTGGTTCCACCTTGTGTACCAGCATGCTGGCACAGTCCCAGGCTGTGTCTGTCAGCACCGGTGGGGCAGCACCGGTGGCTGTGCAGGTGTCTGGCACTGTTGCTAGCACAGCGGTGGAACGAGTGGACCCTGGGGCACAGCAGTTGGTGGGGCAGCAGCAGCAGTCACCCACCAGGTCTGGGGGTACAGTGTCAAGCGGTGGCACATGTCCACCGCCCTTTGGTCCGCCCATTCCTGGTCCTGTCGAACAGCGCTCACCCTCAAGGGGTATTGTGCATCAGGACCTTCCACACCCTTGGGGACAGGATGCCGTTGGGGCACAGTACCCATTGGACGAGCACACCCACCTGCTGTGGGAATCAGTACAGCTGCAGAGGTGGGTTGCAATGTCCGTGGAGGCACTGTCTGTGGCTGTGGAGCGGCACAGCAGGGAGTGTGCTCTGGACCGTGCAGAGCTGGTTCGTATGCGGACAGATGTGACCGCCGCCATTGACAGGCTGACCCAGGCAGTGGTCTCTGTCGTGGATGCATTGGGCACACAGTCAGGTGCCCCTGTACCGCACACCCCACACAGCTCACTCTCCACTCCCCATTCCCGGCGTCGTGCGACACCAGGCCTGTTGACGCCGGGTTCTGCTGTGGCCATCCCGAGCACCCCTGGTGCAGGTTTGTTCGGCATGCTGCAGACCCCTGTGCGGGCAAGGTTGCGTTCGCGCAGTGGGACCCCTGGTGGTGCAACAGTGCCACCCCATGTGGCCCCTGCTCAGCCTGCCAGTGCTGTTGGGTCACGGCAGGGCCGCCCATGCATCCGCAGTGGCCATGGGACAGTGTTACATGACTGAGCTGTCTCCCACTGTGGGCCCTGTCTGGTGCTGCCATGTGTGCAATGTGTGTCATGGTGGGCAGTGCACTGCTGGGTGCTCTGCTCACCACGACATACGGACCACCTGCACACCCTCCCAACTGCTGTCCACAGGTGCGTGTGCATGATGATGCCTGCATTGTACTGTACACCAAGGTGCAAGGGGCCCAGCATCTGACACACGATTTGGACAGTACAGGTGGTGGGGTGGTGGTGCTGTGTGTTAGCAATGTTGTCTGCTGTGCTGTGCATCTGCCCACGACGCTCTGTGCCTGGTGTGTGTCCATATGAGTGCTCACCCTCCCTGATGGTGTGTTTGTATGCCTGGACCCTTCCACTCCCCTGGCCGTCATGCACCCTGGTGTGTTACCCTGTGTGCCTGTGGTTTGCGCATGGACAGTGTTGGTTGCACATGTCCCTTGACTTACCTGTGTTCTGCATAGTGCTCCTCTGTGATGGTGTCCGGTGCAGCTGGGCCTGCGGATCAGTCGGAGGTCCCGCCGTCCCTAGGGGCTGCTCATCACCATCAACACCGGCGACACTGGCGTCCCCATCGCTGTCCCCCTCTTCAACCTTTATGGCTATCCCATAGTCTTTGGCCATGTTGTGCAGGATGCAACAGGCCAGGAATATCCCACAGGCCTTTTGGGGGCTGTACTGTAGGGCACCGCCGGGGGTGTCTAGGCATCGGAAGCGTGCCTTGACCATCCCAAACACCCACTCTATGATGTTGCGTGTGGAAACATGTGCCTTATTATAGCGTTGCTGCGATGGGGTCATGGGGCCCCGGTATGGTGTGAGCAGCCAGGGACAGAGTGGGTATCCGCTGTCACCTGTGTGGAGACAGTGGAGATCAGTCTCATGTTCAGGTCCATATTGCCCATATCCCTGTGTGCCACTACCATGGCACCTGTGGCATTCCCACCCTTGCCCCGAGTTTGCATTCCATACATGTGTACTCACCCACTAGATGTCCTGTGGGATGTCCCCACTCTCGAATCGATGGCACAGTGCGGACTGATACCATGTGAAGGCATCATGTGCTCCGCCAGGGTGTGTGGCACAGACATTGATTATGCACCCAGTGGCATCACACACCACCTGGCAGTTGACACTGGAGAAGCCCTTTCTGTTCCTGTATGTGACCCCATCGGGGCCAAGTGGCGTGCGAATGGCCACATGGGTGCAGTCTATGGCCCCTGCGCCAGGCATCGTGCTACCCTGTGGAACTCCTGCATGTTTGCTGTACGCTCTGCCGCGGTGCTGGGGAAATGGATGTACTCCGCAGCATGTGGCAGCAGTGCGCTGAGGATTTGGGTGAGGATGCGTGATGTGGCCGACTGTGTGATGCCTGTGGTGTCCCCTGTCGGCCTCTGGAAGGTGCCCGTGGCGAGCAGGCACATGCAGGCTGTCACCATGGTCTCCACCGACAGAGCGTGACTCCGTCGTGAGGGTGCCTGCATCACATCACCGCACAGCTCACAGAGCCATCTCAGTATTGCCCTGTTCAGGTGGTACCGGCCCACGATCTCTACATCTGTGTACAGCTCAAAGCTGATGCGGGCACGGTACTGCCTGTTGGGGGCATACCGCCGACGGGCCCTTCCACCGCCACGCCCCGCAGCATGCATTCTCACCCCTCATTACAGCTTCCATGTGGAAGCTGGCACTGTCCATCTCCTGGCTTCTGACCCCCGGCTGCTGTTGCTGTGTTACCCCGCTGTCCTCACTGCTACTTCCACTGCACCAGGTACCCCGCTGGCCTCTACAGCCTATGGCCCACTTGACTTGCCTGCCTAGCCTGTCTCTGTCTGTCTGTCTGTCTGTCTGTCTCTCTCTCTCTCCCCACTTGGCAGCCTTGTAGCGTTCTTTTGCTCTTCCTTGAGCCTTTTATTTTGGCTCATTTCCGCTAGTCTTGCAATTTCCGGCTGTGCCGCATTGCACGATGCGCCAGAATCTTTGAATAGCATTGCGCTCTTTATGCATGGATCCACCCCTTGGTTGCGCATGCCTTCATTTCATTACGCTGTTACTCCAGCATGTTTTCGGTGGCGCAACTGCCTCCTTCTGAATATCGCAAAATGGCGTATTTTTGGACTTGCGCATGCGCAACCCTGTTGCGCATGGCGCAACCCTTTTGAATATCCAGGCCTTAGTGTTTTTCTAAAAATGACACATGCAGATCTCAGAAACCCCACAAGCTGCTGTCACAAAAATGTCCACACATCAAGACTTTGCCTGCTAGACAACACATACAAAATTTTAGCTCATTTCGTCAAATGGAGACAAAGATATTAATGTGCAAAATTTGAGGTTTAACATTAAACATCCTACTCAACCCTAACTATAGGGTGCTGTCATGCTCTTATATTATACTGGCATGGTAGTGCCAATATAGTTAGGGTGACATGGCAGTTTAATGTTAATCCCACAATTTTTGGATCTTAATAACTTTTGAATCATTTATCCGATTTGCACAAAATTTGGCATAAAGAAGTGTCTGGTATAGTTCTCCTGACAAATTTCATGGCAATCTGTTGAATGGTTAAGTTATTTAAGATTGAAAACCTCATAAATTACCATGTTTTGGTCACTTTTTTTGTCACGGGTATGTGACAAACAGCTTGAAGCATTCCTTCCAAACTGGTTGTGTTACTCTCCTGTGGTGCCAGAGAAATGCATTTTGAAGGTTTTGTCAAAAAATAATAATGTGTTGAAAAGTTATGGAGTTTTAATGTTTCCCATTATTTTCTAGGGGAATAATTTAGATGTCCTGTGCGACACTTTTTGTGCGGTACTTTTGTGTAGGAATTTGCGAAAAGTAATGCACAAAAAGTTTTACAGAGGATCTCTATCTTATTCCCATTCAAAGTAATGGAAAAATTTATTAAGAGTCCATATCAATTCCCTGGTGACTAATGGTCCCTCCCCTGTACCCGGTTACCCACCCTAACTTTGCAGTAAGCTCCCCCCCCAAAAGGGTATTTCCATCGGCAGTGTTTCCCTGGTAGTCTAGTGGTTTCACCCCATGTCCTCATCCTCGATCCTGATTCAATGAATATATATTTTATTTTATGGTGGTCTAGTAACCCCCATACCCCAGCTGGTGTGCCACTACACCGCTCCCAACCCATGGTTAACCCCAGAGGGTGACTGGCACAGCCCTCCTGTCTCAGCCACGGCTGGCCCGCCCACTGACCTGTCAATGAATGAGCGTTTTGTTGCACAAAAATGTGCTCATTCCTTTACAGGTCAGTGGATGGGCTGGCTGTGGTGGATACAGGAGGGTGTGCCACTCACCCGCTGGGGTTAACCCATGCTGTGGGAGTGGGGTGGTCGACTCCAGCTGGGGTGGGTGGTGGGGGGCCACTAGACCACAGGAATACAATATTTATTCAGGATCTGTGATCGGGGATAGGTGGTGGGGTAAAACCACTACACCACCAGGGAATTATTTTTAAAATGCAAAAGACTACGAATGGACATAGGAATGGGGGGGACTTACTGGACAGTTTGGGCATGTGAGTGGGTACAGGGGAGGGGCCACTAGGGCATTTTGACTTAATGGACACTTCGGCCAGGTCACCGGGTGGAGGGGAGGGGAGGGACCCCGTACTCACCAAGGCATTTGTCGGGAAGGTAATAGATCAGGTGGAGGGATTGTGAAAGTTGGGAACCTGATCCAGTAGGGTGAGGGACAGGTACCCACCAGGGCATTTGTCAGGGGTATTGTGGCACATAATTGAATTCTTCAAGTGTGAAGAAAAAAAATTAATCCACAGGGCCACACTGAACCCCAGATGCTGGCACTGGTAGTCGTCGCTCTTGCTACTCTGCCGTAGAATAATGCCAAGTGTTGCAGGGGATATGTAAGTTACTCCCATGCAAAATAATGGGAACATTTAAGAGTCTATACATTCCCTGGTGGCTAGTGATCCCTTCCCTGTATCTGGTTACCCACTCTAAGTGTCCAGTGAGACTCCCCTTCCCACAAAAGCTATTTCTGTCCCTATTGTTTCCCTGGTGGTCTAGTGGTTTCACCCCATCTTCCCACCCACAATCCCCATGGTCTACTGCTCCCTATCCCCCCACCCCAGCAGGTGTGCCACCACACATTGCTCCCAGCCCCATAGTAAACCCCAGTGGGTGACCAGCACATCCCTCCTCCGTCTGCCATGACCAGCCCACCCACTGACCTGTCAATCGATGAGCACATTCTTGTATAAGAATGTGTTCATTCATTTACAGCTCAGTGAGTGGGCTGGCTGTGGCAGAGAGAGGAGGGTGTGCTTGTCACCCACTGAGGTTAACCATAGTGGTGGGAGTGGGGTGGTGGGACTCCTGCTGTGGTGGGGAGGGTGGGGGCTACTAGACCACCTGGGTGGGTGATCTGCTGAGGGGAAAAACCACTAGCCACCAGGTATATTTTGTTTACGTATGGGGCAGGAGGGAGTAGGGATCAGTAGCCATCATGGCTAATTTTATCACATTTACTGTGTGACAACATGTATGGCACCACTACATTATGAAAAAAAATACAGATCATTTGAGCCCCGGTCTTTCACACCTATAACCATCAGCCTTGCCACTGTGCCACACACTAAGTACAGGCAGGTCTGTTGCATTACAGAATATATACTGAGTGATATTGGAACGGGATGAAATTGTTTTGATCAGGAAACATTTTGACCAATCAGAACAGCTGTTACTTAGCAGGTTACAGAAAAGAAACACATGCAACGTGCAGAAGATAATGGTGGGTGTTTGGTGGTCAATTTTTTCATTTCTGGTGCACATATGCAGAGTTACTTTTGCTGGGGAAAAGAAAGAAAAAATTGCAGGTGTCTTCAGCAAATCAACATGAGTGGAACAGTAAGTAAAACTACATTTGCAGAAGTGGCAATACAGCTTGCAAATGATTAGGTACACAAATCTTATAAAAATGTTAAATTTCATGTCACAGGGCACAACTTTATTAACAGTCACATGCATTGTTTTATAAGTAACTGCACATTTTTAAATGTTGCTGATTATTTTGCAGCATTATTGTCACTCAGCTTGCTATGACTTTTCACACATTTCCGCACATCAGAAAAAATACATTAAAATACAAGTGTGCTTCATTATTTATTTCATGATGTTCTTTTTTGTATTATATATAAAGTGAGATATTGCTCTGATATGAGAGTATTTCTCACCACTCTGATCACATTCATAAGTGTTGCTGATTATTTTGCAGCATTATGGTAAGCGAACTTTTACATTGAAATTCAGGTGCACTTCTTTACTTATTTCATTATGTTCTAATATATATATATATACACACATTACAGTGGCACGGTAGTGCCAGTATAGTTAGGGTTGAGTACCCCATTTAAGGTTAAATCTGAAATTTGGCAGCTTAATAACTTTGCAACCATATAACAGATTTGCCTGAAATTTGGCACGCATAGTCTGGAACCATAGAACTCTGGTCCTGCCAAGTTTCGTTACAGTCAGGTGTACGGTTGTGGCACTACAAAGCACAAAAAAAGGCATAAATCATGGGGTTTCGCACGGTTTGTGTGATTGGTCCGAAACCTTCAGGGAACATGCAGCCAGGGTCCCCGATGTGCCTTTTGAAGATTTCATGAAACTATATTAAACGGTTCAGAAGTTATTTAAAAAAAAACTGTTCCCCATTAAAGTCTATGGGAAAAGTTAAAATATTCGAAAGTGTGGCAAATGCAGTTTTCCCTGTCACAAACGACCCTTTTACTTTCGTGATTCAGCCATTTTTTTTTTCAGTTGGTGGTCAGAGAAATGCTTGGCGTTTAAATTTGGGACCCTGTAGGAACACAATTCTTGTTGTGTTCACCTAGTCGAGTCCTGAGGATGCTAGCCATGTCTTTTTTGGGGGGTAAAACACCCCAGAAATATGTTTTTTAAATTTTTGTAAACAGTAGTGTCATAAAGTACTTTCTAATATGCAACACTTTTGTGATTTTTATTGCGAAAGTGTCGTGATTTGCGAAAGTACTTTGAGACAATATGGCCAAAACAACAGGAAATGTTTGCCACCCTATAGCAAAACAACAGTTTGGTCTTTTGGGCTGAAATTTGCAGAGAAGAAATCCAACATCCCACAGATGTGCCTTTTGGCGGTTTGGAGACAAAATATTATAGGACTGCAAAGTTACGGCACTCCGAATTTGACAATTTTTCCCATAGGATAACATTACGACGTCCGACGTGCCTTTCTGGTCCTGTATCTCGAAAACACTTCAAGATAAGGACTTTTCGTCACAAAAATTCTTAGTCCACCCACTGTAAAACTAGCCTGGAAAGTCATAAATAATATGAGATTTCAGTTTTTTCCTACGTCATACGGTTTCTGAGATATAAGCAATTTAGTATTCCAAGTGCTCATTTTCTGCTCCGAGGGCCATTATTATGCACACATTCTTTGTATTCATCGTGCTTCTGAATGCACCTTTTTGGGGGAAAAAAAGTGTGCCTTTTTGGTACTGTGACTGTTAGCATTTCCATTTCTGTTTCCGTTTGCAGTTGCGTTTGTGTTACTGTTACCGTTTGCGTTTCCATTTCTGTTTTCGTTAGTGTTTATTTTTGCGTCACCGTATGGGTTACCATTTGCATTTGCACTTGCGTTTGCATTTCCGTTTGCATTACTGTTTCCTTTGGCTTCATCATTGGTGTTACTGTTTGCGTTTCCAATTGCGTTACCATTACCATTTGTGTGTTCGTTACTGTTTGCATTTCCATTGGCATTAGCATTACTGCTTCCTTCTGCATCCCTGTTGCTGTTACCATTTGCGTTTCTGTTATCGTTTGTGTTTTCGTCACTGTTTGTGTTACCATTTGTGTTTACATTTGCATTTGCACTTGCGTTTGTCTTACCATTAGCGTTATCATTTCCGTTTGCGTCACTGTGTGCATTACCATTTGCGCTTGTGTTTGCGTTACCATTACTATTTTCTTTTACCTCGCTGTTGCCATTACCATTTGCGTTTACGTTACCATTTCTGTTTTTGCATTTTCATTACTGTTTGCATAACCATTTGTGTTTGCATTAACGTTTGCACTTGTGTTTACGTTACGGCTGCATAACCGTTTTGTTTGTGTTAACACTTACGTTTCCATGCATGTCTGTGACATTTGTAATACTTGGTCTACTATGGTACTTCTGTGCATTTACCAATTTTCATTTGACATCTGCATATGTTTTTTGCAGAATGAAGCACCCAAAAATGTATTTTTTGCCACTCGTGCAAAGTCTTATGCTCATGCTGCTCTGCAACTGTTGAAGAGATTTGGATAAGATTTGGTATACATGGAGTGGAATGGTACATCTATTTATTTACCTATTTATATTTCACTGGTACATATGGTTTTCGCGTAGTGCAGTGCAAAACATTCTGTTTTTGCTATTTTTGTACACTGTCTTGCGCGACGCATAGCACAGCCACTGTGTGGTTGATTGGTCTGACATTTGACAAGAAGAAAGCCCTCTCTTCAAGGAACATGCCAGTTTTGTTTGGTGAAAAAAATCGTGTTCCGTTCCAGAGCTATAAGCATTTGAAGTTGCCCCCCTTCGCAGTCAGAGATTTTTGGGCTGCAAGTTCTGCCATTTTGTGGTGGAAGACTTCTTAAAGGTGCAGAAACTTAAAAATTGAATATCTCTGGAATGTCTTGGTCTTTTCACATGAAATTTGGAGGGTGTTGAGTGGATGTCCTGGAAATGTGAATTATGCTGTTTACATGTTGGGAAAATAATTTGCTGCAGAGATACTGCATGACACACTTATCATTTTGAGCATAGAGTTATGAATGGTGCTAGTGGCTTGAAATTTATAGTGTACGGAGGTGCCTTTCAGTGGTTTGGTTCACAATAGCCTTTGTGCCATTATCTCGGAAACAAAGCAAGATACAGACTTTTCGCTACTATTGCATCACATCACCTTTGTGGCATTATCTCGGAAACTAAACCAAATACAGACTTTTTGCTACTGTTGCCTCAGATCAACTTTGCACCATTATCTTGGAAACGAAGCGAAATACATACTTTTTGCTACTATTGCCTCACATCGCCTTTGTGCCGTTATCTTGGAAATGAGGCGAGATACAGACTTTTCACTACTGTTGGATCACATCACCTTTGTGTCGTTATCTCGGAAATGAAGCGAGATACATACTTTTCGCTACTATTGTCTCACATCGCCTTTGTGCCGTTATCTTGGAAACTAAACGAGATACAGACTTTTTGCTACTGTTGCCTTACATCAGCTTGCTGTTACCATTTCTGTTTGTGTTACCATTTGCTTTTAAGTTTGCATTTCCCTCACCATTTGCATAACGGTTTGCATTTTCGCTTCCATTTCTTTTACCATTTCTGTTTCTATTTACAGTTGTGTCACTTTTACTATGACTGTTAGCATTTGCGGTTATATTTACCGTTACCATTACCATTGCCTTTTGTGTTTGCATTTGCATCACTGTTACCTTTACTGTTTGCGTTTGCGATACCATTTCCGTTACCACTTGCATTTCCATTTCCGTTTGCATTACCATAACAGTTAGAGCTTGCATTTGCATTCATGTTTCTGTTGGTGTTACACTTACCATTATCATTTACGTTTCACTCACTGTTACCATTACTGTTAGCATTAGTGTTACTGTTACAGTTATAACGCAGACATGGGCAGCATGGTGGGAGCGCTCCCACTACCACATACCATTCACTATTTATAGTGCACATTCTCAAAAAGAAGGGAAATTCATGGCAAAAAAAACTCTATTTAATGCATCAGTTAGGGTTGTTCCACACCGACAAAAATGAGGAAATTCGGTGTTAGAGTTGCCACCCCTTGCAACCCACACCCACCCATCCCCCACCAACAGGCATCAGGGTGTATGTTGGGGTTATCGGGCCTAACCTTTGCCCCATTCTCTATACTGTACCACCTCAACTTATCTACATGGAATGGGTTGAAAAGTTAGGGCAGATGACCAAACACACACCCGATGCCTGTTGGTGGGGCGGGTGGGCAGGGGCAAGGGTGGCAACCCTAACAACGAATTCCCTCACTTTGTCACTGTGGAACAACCCTAACTGATGCATTTAATGGAGTTTTTGCCATGAATATATATATATATATATATATATATATATATATGTGTGTATATATATATATGTGTGTGTGTATGCATATAGATATATATATATATATATATATATATATATATATTAATATTGATACTGATATTGATGTGATATGATAGTATTTGTCACCACTCTGATTTTAAATTCTTCTAGGAGAGGACACCAAGACCTTGGAAAAAAACTGAAATTCCATACCTGCTTGACACCAAGAAGGCTCTCAGAGATCCACACATTATTATGAGGGCAACCAACCAGCCCCTTACTGAAATGTGGTCAGCTATTCACGATCATATAAAGCAGCACCACAATGTCACCAAACATCCCATCTTTTGCAGGAAAAAATTGAAATTGCTAAGGCAAAGGTTTTATAAGCTGCAATTAACAGGAAAGGTCTTCCCAGGTGACAGGCAGTGGTATGGTGTCTTACAAGATATTTGGACGGCAGCAGGGAAACCTAAGCTGGGAGAGAGGCACTACAGAAGCAAGTAGTATTAATAAAAAACGTATACTAACATATATGCAATTGCTCACCTGATGTAAGTTTACATTTCATATAATTTCCTTCCATTACAGAATGTATCAAAGGTATTCCTGTGAAGACACAATGGGAATTCCTAGAACAATGTGAAGAACAACATGTAGAACATCTACAGGAGGAGACTGGAAGAAATAACACCACTGATCAAAGTACTGATACATTAAAGGAGGATGAGACAGCAACACTAGTAGTGAGCAGAAAGATGTCTGACGAAGGTGAAGTGCAGATCCCAGGAACACCACAGGACGACATTAAAGAGAATGCTACTGATGAAGGACTAGGTACACATTGCACAAAAACTACTAAGAAAAGACCATTCGGTTTTACTGTGCTACTTTCATTAAATCTGCATACAATGGTATGACATATAACTTCCTTGCTTCTCTTTCTTTATATGTTTCTTCACAGGATATGTAGAGGAGATACAACAGGACAGTGCAGGGAAATCATTCACTGACTGAGCTACTCAGACAGTGAAGCAGGATCACATGGATGCAGAACCTCAGAATACACACATGCCTATCAAGTGTGAATCTCCCAGACAAGGATCATCACATCAGCACATAAAACAATACGCTGATCAGCAATGACTAGGTACGGAGTGTGCTATCTAAAAAACATTCACTTTTTGAAGTAGTACTTTCAGAAACTATACAAACTATTCTATGACATCTCAATCAATCAATCAATATCTTTATTTAGCCAGGCAGAACACCATTGAGTAGGGCTCATTTACAAGATGGACCTGCTAGTTTAAACAACAACAACAAGTCACACTACAACAATTTGGAGTAGGTGTAGCAACATTAGCAGCCTATGTACAGTCATTGCAGGTTTGGCACAGTGGTGTACAATAATTTACAAACAGCAGCATAAGGCTTGACACTGAGAACAGAACAAGGCAGCATACTTTACAGGCATGGTGCCAAAGGCAGTCAGCATACTGCTGTGTGTGAGTTCTATGCAAGGCGGGTCTCTCATAGACAGTAGAGTACAATATCATATTGGATGAGGTCTAGACCAGCAAAGCATTACATGGCCTAGGAGAAGACTTTAAAGCAAGGGCACTGAGGGCACAGGATGTGCCAAGGATAGTGGTGGGAGGAGAGGTTAGGAGGGGTGGGAAGGGGCAGTTGTAATACCTTCAGGATTGATATAGCTGCATTAGTCAGCACGGTAGGTCTAAGGGTAAGGGGGAGGGTATGGGGTGAAAAGGTGCCATTAGTGGGGGAGGTGACAGACAGGTAGGAGGGAGAGTCAGAGATTCAGCACTGGAAGCAGTTGCAGGACTCCATAAATGATCATTGGATAAGATTTTTGAAGGCAACTAATGGTACAGGTGAAACAAGCTGCAGTAAATATTGCGCAGTATACATCTAACTTGTTATCATTCTGTTTCACGCAACAGATGTATCAAGAGAGATTACAGAGAAGATAAACTATTTGACATCAGTGATATAAGATGGATTTAAAACTGTGATGGAAAGCTTAGCGGAACTAATATGGATGAATCACCTCCAAACACAAGATAAGAACTTTTGAGTAGCCCAAGACTGGCAGAACCAGTCTCACCTGATGGAAATGTCTTCAGAGCTAACACAGATTAGAGAAATTCACAAAAGAATATATCACAGCCCCTCCCTCATTAGTAGAAATTACAAAAGGAAAAGGAGACACTAATGTAATGTGTGTGAAAACTCACTATGTCACAATTGGTGGACATTGTTCATTTATTAAGGTACCACTACTGTGCATCAACAGTTCTTCATTTTACAGTGTGATCAGTACAATTTCATGTACCTTCTTTTGCCCATTGGCAAACTACTTTTCAATTTAATAGAATGTGTTGTATTTTTCCTACAAACTTAACAATACATGGAACATTTGCATTGCCTGTTATTAAGGTACCACTACTGTGCATTAAGAATGATTTCCTCTCTATTATTTTCAATACAATTTCATGTACCTTCATTTGCCTGTTGGCAAAGCAGGTTGGAAGTTAAAAGAATGTGTTGCTTTTTCATACAATCATATAAATAAACAGAAGATTCTCTGTTATTCGTTAATATGAGTAACATTAAGTTCTACCATATTGATTAACAATGGTTATACTTCCATGCAGCTTTCATTGCCTGCTGACAACGAATCATTGCATGGATAGTATAAATTTCTTCTTTCTGTTGTACTGGTTTTAGTGAGAAACTGAAGAGTCACATTACTTTCCTATGATATTGCAGTACTATATACTGTATATTTATATAACTCTTCAAGATAAATGTTTTTCTTTCAGAAAAGCTGACAGCTGTACTCTGTGTGTTTCCATGAAAAACATTTTTTTTTTTTTTTACAGTTCTGGAGCAATGTGATTTACAAATCTTTAAAAAAACAACATTGTGTCCTAAATCCCCCCCCCCCACCTCCCCAGGAATGATGGACGCTACAGCCACTTAACTTGTTGGTTGCTCGTTGGCAAATTTATTTTATGGCACAAAGAATATATTTACATCCACAAGTTTCATATGACTTCTCAATTAAAATTCCACAACAAATTTCTTTTCAATGTTCTGGTTCCGGCCTCTCTTCTTCTTCTGGTCATTCTACCATCTTGATTTTCAGGGCGGGGACACTGTAAATCCAGCCCCCTCCTCCCCACCAGAACCAGGCTGGTTCCACCTACACAAGCTTTCGCCTTCCGGGTCCAGAGACTTCTGAATCTGGTTCCTTGTCCCCAGCCCATGTATCCTACCTCCCTCCATCCCCACTTCCTTCCCTCCCTGGCCCCCCCTTTTACTTTCTTCTTCCCCTTCCATGGGCATCCTAGCCCCTCCCTAAAAGGGACTCTGACCTAGCCCCCTGGTCCAATGCTGCCTCCCCACAGTGGAAACAGTGGCCCCTATACCCAGGGCCCTAGGGCACTCAACCTGCCCTCCATACTTTCCTTTGTGCCAACTTGAGGCCCCAGAGTCTTCATTAATAAGGGTGGGAGGGTGGAAAAGAATCCCAGCAAAAGAGGTCATCCTGCCTGAGTCCTGGCCTAATATACCCCTACAGACCCCTGGTCAGGACCCCCTTGGGCTCCACCCCCCAGCCAATCCCTGGGGCTCTGGCATGCCCTTGTCATTTTACACTTCACTTGCTTGGTGATATCACCAGACCCCACCACCTCTATTCCTTCTGCTCCCCCCATCCCTCCCCCACTTGCCTCTTCCTGGTGGGGATTACTAGACAACTTGGTCTGCGTTTTAGTGGCAAGTCCCATTGTTAATACATTCCTGTGATGGTACAGTGGGCTAAAATCTTGCACTCATAAATCATACTGTGATTTGAAGGTTATGGGTTCAAGACTGTGCAACTTTTTTCATAGTTGCATACTATGTTTCAATTCTGTAAATATGACTTGTTTATACTATGTAGGTGGTATATTTTATTTTGATACTTCTTTCAGGATTTCTTCTTACTTTATAAGAATGGTACTATGCTTTTGCAAAAAGTAAGGAAATTCATATGCAAAAAAACCTTTGCTAATGCATCAGTTAGGGTGACTAATAGCTACAAAAGCAGGGTAATGATGCGTTAGGGTTTCAAACCCTACCCCCCCCACCGTCCATCCTACACACACTCGTAGTCATCAGGGCTCTACTTTGATGCCATTGCTTGTAACACACATGTAATTCTACCACCAGCTATAATTACCACACACTGACAGGCATCGGGGTGTGCCTTGGGGATTGTGGCCCTAATTCTTACCCCATTCCAGAAGTTAATAAGGTCATATGTGTACACTATATGGAATGTGTTGACAGTCATGGGCCACAAACCCCAAGGCACACCCCGACACCTGTCAGTGTGTGGTGATTAGAGCTGGTGGTGGAATTACATGTCTGTTACAAGCAATGGCATCAAAGCAGAGCCCTGATGACTATGAGTGTGTGCAGGGTAATAACTTTGCAACAGAGTCATATTTTTTCACCAAACTAAGCATGGCAATTCTGTTACCCAAGCTGGTTGTTCCATAGAAAAATCACACCAAAGTTCCACATCATGTGGACGCAAGGTAATGAGGAAAAAACTGCAAAAAAAAGTGACTTTTACAGTTTTAGCACTATCCGGATCTCTGAAGCTGTACATCTGACTGGAAAGAAACTTGTCACATCAAGAGAGCTTCCCCAAAGGACTGCACACACCATATTTTGAGCAAATCCATTGATTGGTTGCAAAGTTATTAAAGTGCAAAATTTGAAGTTTAACATTAAACAGGCTATTCAACCCTAACTATAGGGGCATGATCGTGCCCCTATAATATATAAACTGTACAGATAGATAGATAGATAGATAGAGGCATGGTAGTGCCAGTATAGTTAGGTTGAGTAGGATGTTTAATGCTAAACCCCAGTTTTTGCACCTTAAAGGGACAGTAAACATTGCAGGGGTCACTAAAATTTTTTAAGCCTGTGAAAAGATATTTCAAATGAGGCACTGGACTTCCTTGTAGGTGTCAGGAGTCCTGAGATATGACTATCTAATTAGTCTGTAAAGCAGAACATGGCTGAAGCCATTTTAAAACAGGAAGTGATGTCACTGAGGGGCAAGCTGCATGTTGTTAATTACAGCTTGCCCCTCAGTGACATCACTGTTGGTCTCATGATTCAATTAAATGGCTGCTGCCTTGTTTTGATTTACAGATGATTTAGGTATTCATAACTCAGGACTCCTGACACCTACAGGTAAGCTCAGCATGTCATTTGAAAGATCTTTGTATGGGCTTTCACAATTTGAGTGACCCCTGCAATGTTTACTGTCCCTATAATAACTTTGGTGATGTTCAACAAAATACCTGGCAACTTAGTATGGACAGTCTGGCTGACGTGATCTCAAGATGTGAAACATTTTGTGACAATATCTTGTGCGGTTTTTGAGATATGGAACATCATTTTTTAATGAAGTGCAGTGTTTTTTCCTTCTCTTAATACTTATTTTTCTTTGCTTTCATGTACTGCCTAGACTGTACAGACTTTTTTTCCAAAAGTTTTTGTGTTGAAGCTGCCTATGCCAAGGTAGTGCCTTTCGGAGGTTTCGTGAAAAAGTATTATTCAGTTCCAGAGTTATAAGGATTTAAAGTTTGTTTTCTGAGCTTGCTCAGTAGGGTTTTTGGATGAGCCTCTGAGGTGAACCGTACATTTTTGGTTTGTGACAGCATTTTCAGTTTGCATCACTAAGTTGTCATGAACTAAAAATGGCTCTTACAAACTGAATTTTGTTTTGGCTCGTGGTGGCCGCCATCTTTTGTTTAACTAAAAAACATGGAAAAACATGAAAACTACCTAAAAATGATGTGCTTTCAAATAAAAACAAACAGATTGGAAAGGGACCTGGGGGTAGTAATATCAGATGACTTAAAGGTGGGCAAGCAATGTGAGAGGGCAGTAAGGAGGGCTGGGGGGATACTGGGATGCATAGGGAGAGGCATCACCAGTAGAAAACAGGAAGTTGTTATCCCTCTGTACAGACAGCTGGTGAGACCCCATCTGGAGTACTGTGTGCAGTTCTGGAGACCCAATCTCTGCAAGGACATAGACAAGATGGAAGCTGTCAGAGGAGGGCAACTAAAATGGTGCAGGGTCTGCACCGGAAGACATATGAAGAGAGACTAAAGGAGCTTAATATGTATAGCCTCGAGGAAAGGAGGGAGAGGGGACATGATAGAAACTTTCAAGTACCTCAAGGGAATCAACAAAGTCCAAGAGGGTAGCATCTTTCAAAAAAGAGGTGTGCAAGAACAAGGGGGCACAATTTGAAGATGGGGGGGCAGCTCAGAGGTAATGTAAGGAAGTATTTTTTCACAGAGAGGGTTGTGGATGCATGGAACGGCCTTCCAGAGGAGGTTGTGGAGTCAAAAACAGTGACTGAATTCAAGCATGCATGGGACAGCCATAAGGCAATTTTAGGGGGTGGGGGCAGAAAGAAGTAGGCTGCTGGTTAACTAGGATCTGCAGCTTAGCCATTAGGTAGGGAAATGGGCAGACTGGGTGGGCCAAGTGGTCCTTATCTGCTGTCAAATTCTATGTTTCTATGTTTAGATGAACTTAGGTAACGGGTACCCATTTAGCTTGATTCTGGTGTTTGTTTTTTGAAATCACAGGCAGAAATGCCTTTTTTGAGCACCCCAAAATTCTGGATTCCCAGCTTAGTGAGAGGAGTTATCCGACAACAAATGCACAGACACAGGAGGGGATGCTGCTGAATGGAGCAGAGAGGGCAGAGGAGAGACTGAGAAAGGCCAGGAGCTGTGAGCTGTAGTGAGCTTTGAAAAAGTAAAAAGTAATTGCTTTTCTTTTGTCCCTTTGGGTGAGAACTGCCACCGACTCCAGGACTCAAGCTGTGGGGGTGTGGTGTTAGCAGCCAGTGCCACAGCTCAACATCTTTCTCTTCTCTGACTCTCTCTCTCTCCAGCATACCCACCAAGATAGTCAGGATAGTGTTTGACTTAGCTAAAGCTCGAGTTAAAATCAGAAAGCACACAGCAAGTGAGTGCTGTGTGTGATAGTGTACAGTTTGTGTAAGCATAGCAAGTATTGCTGTGCACAATGTGGAATTCTGCTGGCAAAATTAGCGCAGAATGACTATTCTGCCAACAGAATTTCCAACGGAATTTCACTGGCTCTTCTGCAGAATTCCGCATGTTGTGATCCACAGAATAATATTCTATGGAACAGCAATTTTTCTGCAGAAAATCATTCCACAACCATTGTCTGCTGTAGAATTCCACCATTCTGTTTCCAGCAAACTTCAGCAGAATTTGGATGGAATTTCAAAAATTCTACCAACTTTTATTCCACCAGGATTTGAAAATTCTGCACAGCGCAAATAGCAAGTGAGCAGCACACAGCAGGGGTTGGGAGGGAGATGAGAGAAAGCAGGGGAGGAAGAGAAGGGTTGGTTTTCAAAGTCTTGTAGCCACTAATGTTAGTGGTTACCAACTTGACTAATACTTATACACTAGCCAGGCTGTAATGGGACATGTAGCCAGGAGGGGTCGAGGTATCCACTTCTAAAAGCAGGCAGTGAGTGCACAGGGACAGCAGGGGATGCTGGATGGAGCAGAGGGGGACGGGGGGGAGACTGAGAGAAGAAAGCATCTGTGAGTTTTAGGGGGCATTGGGATAAAGAAAGAAGTAATTGCTTTTCTTTTATTCCTTATGGTGACAGCTGCTGCCAGCACCATGACTCAAGATATGAGTGGGGGTTGTTAGAGGCCAGTGCCATGGCTCAACTTCTTTCTCCTCTCTTACTCTCTCTCTCTCTCTCTCTCTCTCTCTTTCTCTCTCTCTCCACCAAGCCCACTGAGACAGTCTGGGACTAATGCTAAGTCAATATATTTTCGTGATTGTGTCTGGGCCGTCATTGGACATGGAGTAGGGGAGGGTCAGGGATCTGCTTCTAAAAGCAGATAGCAACAGGCACAGAATGAGCTGCAGAATGGAGCAGGAGGGAGGCAGGGGATAGACTAATAGAAGAAAGGAGCTGCAAGCTGTTGTGGGCTTTAGAAAAGGAAAAAGTAATTGCTTGCACTATAGACCAACATACTGTAGATACTCTTGTATAATTGATCAGTAAGGCATGACAGGGTTGTGTGTTGTACTGGTATCAGTATGCCTTAGGTGGGTTGAAGCATGACACTGAAGGTGAAGTGCTTCTACTACCCAAGAAGTGTCATCATTATTTTAGCACAACACACACCCTGGAGTGTCTTACTGTGATTATGAAATGGGTCTACCATAAAATTATAAAATACAATTTTTTACAGTAATTTTAAATAATTATTAAAAAACAGAAACAAACAAAATATATAAAAAAGTAGTCCAATAGAGGATGTGTAGTGTTTATCAGCAACCAGAAGGTAGCAGCAGGAGGCTATTTTTTCTTTCATGTAAGTACTGTATAGGCAGTGCTGAAGAAACAGCATGCATCGAGGAGAGGGGAGTTGAACTGAGCAGTCGCCAGCACTGAAAGTGATAGCCTTAAAGAAGGAAGAACTGAAATCTGTTACTTTGAGCTGGCAGCCACAGCTGATGGTGGCTGACCACCAGAGAGAGTGGGAGACATGAAAGTGTGGAGCCAAAAGCCATTACTTGACACAGCAGTACTGAGAAAATGAGAGGCAAGGGATGCGGGGCCAAATGCCCTTTGTTGGAGCCACACTCATGTCTTCTTATCACTTTATCTTATGAGCCCTACAGGAAAAATTTTTGAAATCCATCCCAAAAGGTGATTTCGCAGTCACTCTGCAGAATCACCTTTTGAATGTGATTTAAAAATGTTTTCCTACTGGGTTCATGGGGTGAGGCAGAGTGATAAGAAAACTATATTGAGAATATGGTGGAAAAATATGGTAAAATAACCAAGTAATGAGTGAACATTGAAATATTTCAACATTCACTCACAACCACTAATTTTCAATATTTTTCAAGCAAACTTTCAACATGACTTTTTTGGGATCCCACCATATGAATAAGGGTGAGAACATTTTCAACTCCTGTCCAAAAGGTGATTTTGTGCAGGGACCACAAAATCACCTTTCAAGAAGATCTGCCTAATGACAGTGTCATTGTTCATAAGGTGGGGTCCCAAAGAAGGCATGTTCAAAATTTGGGGCAAAAATATGCAAAAATGGCCTAACGATGGCATTAAGTTCAAAACCCCATTGAAATACATTGAACTACATAACTGTTTCTTCAGTTCACGGCCCGGCTTTGAAGAGTGAAGACGTGTCTGTGGTCCAGAGGGGATTATAGAGTTGGATTCCCAATTGGTAAGTAAGGGCATGGGGGGTGGGGGTGAGTGCTGAGTGGAAGTGTCGGATGGGGAGAATTTAACAGCTGCAAAAGACATTGATGGACGGTTTTCTTTTAACAGGTATTAAAAAAAAACTGAGAACTCCTGTACTGGGGGATTGGGCACCTCCCAGTGTCACTATAATGTTTCTTGGGGGGAGTGGGGTGGTAGGTGCTGACAGAAAGGGTCAGGTGGAGTGGCTGATTAAAAAAAAATCCAAAAATAAATAACTGCACGGTAGTGATGGGGGGGTTCACCCAAAACACAGGATTGATGACTGCAACACTGGGGGATTGGGCACCCAGTGTCACTGTTATGTTTCTAGGGGGTGTGGTGTATAGGTGCTGAGAGGGAGGGTCAGGTGGGGGAACATGACAAACTAATTATTGGTAGCAGCCTGATCCTGACACTGGGGGAATGGCCACCCCCAGTGTCACTCGTATGTTTCTTGCGGGGCTGGTGAGAGGGAGAGTTGGGTGGGGGGGATATCTCTAATGTAAAAGGAAAAAACAAATGGCGACCAAGTACAAAATAGTGCAGTGCGAGTGGAGTGCTCCACGGATGCGGAGGTGACTGTGGTGCAACTCCAGCATGTTGTTGGCTCAGAAGGAATGCAAGGAATGCTGAGTCCTTTTTTGATAGCAAGAGGTCTGCAGGGCTCCATCCACTGCAGATCTAAACAAGCATTTGTCAATGCCGAATGTTTGCTTGCTGGCATTGGTAGTGGTAGTGTAGAAGTTACAGAACTGCGTAATAGGAATGGCAGTGAAGTATTGAACTGAAGCCAACCTCACCACCACCCTGCAGAGAGTGACAGGCATTGGGGTGTGCCTTTGGGTCGTCAGGCATAACGGCCATGCCATTTCACCACATCGCACCCTGCAGACACTGACAAGTGTCGGGGTGTGCCTTGAGGTCTTGGCCCTTATACTTCCCCCATTCCATCAGGAATGCGGTGAGATGGGTGCGGTATAGGAGAATGGGGTGAACTTTGGGTCGAGAGTCCAAGGCATACCTCGATGCCTCTCACTGGCTGCAGGGTGGAATGGTATGAGCATTACAGGCAAGAATCCCAAGTCACATCCCTGATGCCTGTCATTCTCTACAGGGTTGGGCGTTATGGTTGGAAACCCTAATACCTCAGGCATTCGTTGGTATTTTCACTCCAAATTTTCAACATGGTTTTTATTCCCCACCTCATGAACAGTGGCAATATCAGTTTGTTAGCGAAGCTGCTTATGCACAGTGACTACAGCATTTAGCACCACAGGTGCAAAAACATTCGAATAGGATGTAAAAATGACAGCTTTACTGTTCATGGGGAGGTGTAAAAATGGCAATGTTGCAAATCTGCAGTAAAATATTTAAAAATTGTGAAGTCACGCAGCATAATAGAAACTGTGCAATGGCACCCGTAATGTAATTAGTTTGGATTTTTACAGCAGATTGTCAACACAGGCATTTTGGGACCTCCGATCATGAACAATGTCACTGTGATTTTCTTTATCTGTCCCGAACAATGATTTCCCACAGTGACCACGCATCTCTGTGCTGAAAGTGTGAAAACACATTTCGGCCATGTTCTGAAAAATGACAGCTGTACTGTTCATAAGGAAGTGTGGAAAAATGCCACTGGCGAAAATCTGGACTGAAAATATTACAAAGTCATGAACTTACGAGGGTGTGTGGAAACTGCGCAATGCTCATTCGTAACAGTCATTTTATGGACTTTTGTCATCAAATTTTCAACATAGCCATTTTAAGACCTCTGCTCACGAGCAGTGTAACTGTGATTTTCTTAATCTGTCCCAACAATTGCTTTCGTACACCGACTGCACCATTGTGCGCTACATGTGCAAAAACACATTTTGGGCAACATGTGAAAAATGGCAGCTGTACTGTTCATAAGGAGGTATAATAAAATGACAATGTTGAAAATCTGGAGTGAAAATATTGCAAATTCACAAACTTCGTGCGTGGGGTGCATAGCATGCGCTCGTCAAAACAGTAATTTTAGAATTTTTCAACAAATTTTCAACATAGCCATTTTAAGACCTCTGCTCATGAACAGTGTCACTGTGATTTTCTTAATGTGTCCAATACATTGATTTCAGACACCAACTGTGCCATTGTGCGCTACATGGCGGAAACACATTTTGGGCAAGATGTGAAAATGACAGCTGTACTGCTCATAAGGAGGTGTGGTAAAATGGCAATGTTGAAAATCTGGAGTGAAAATATTGAAAATTCGTGAACTTACGAGCATGCGTAGGAACTGCGCAACGCACACTTGTAAAACAGTCATTTTTTGGAATTTTTCCACCAAATTTTCAAAATAGGCTTCTTGAGTGCCCACCTTATGAACACTGGCAGTGTCCTTTCATTAATCTGTCCCAAAAGGTGATTTCGTACAGTGACTGCGAAATCACCCTTCAGGCCTGAATAACGCCATGACAGTGACATCATTCATAAGAAGGGGTCCCAAAAACCCCATGTTGAAAATTTGGTGCCAAGAATTCAAAAATGCCTGAGATATGCAGCAAAGTTGAAAAACCCTATCTATCCCATTATACAGCTTACGGCATTTCCTCAGTTCGCGGTCGGCTTTGAAGAGTGCAAATGTGTTCCCGGTCACGAAGATAAATCGCGCCGAGGTCCGGGTAAGTATGGGGTGATGGGGGTGTGGGAGGCAGGGTGCGCAGTGGGTGGGTGCGGGTTGTGGGAGGGGCAGGGAGAAGTGACGAGGACAGTTTTTATTTCCAGTTTTTTTTAAATGACGGCCTTGGGACATTTGCCATGCTGAGGTGAGCTCCCAGTAGCACAGGGCAACTGGTTGAGAGGCGTGGAGCCGGCGGGGTGGGTGCCACCCGTCGGCCATATCGGTGCCATGCTGGGGTGGGCTCCCAGCATGGCACCTTACTCTGGAGGAGGAGGACAGTGGAGCCGATGGGGATTGGGCACCCCCGTCGACTATACGATGAGTTGCCACGCTGGGGTGGTCACCCAGTGTGGCATGTGGAAGGCTTATTGGGGGGGCTCAGCACAGCCGAGGGGGGATTGGGCACCCCCGGCTGTACAGTGTGTGAGTGGGGGGGCAGCACGCAGTATGCGTGTGCATGTGTGTGTTTGTGTGTGTGTGTATGGGGAGCGTGCATGAGCAGGCGATATCTTATCACTGCTCACTGAAGCGTAGCTCCCCCTTTCAACTGTACTCCACTGCATTTTGGAGCCATCATAGACAGCTCCAGCAGGCATTGGAGAACTGCAGCTGCGCCTGCCAACACACTGACTGAATTGGAAGAGGGGGTGACACACCTCCGAAAACTCGGATGATGGCACTATGTTTCTTGCACATGCGTGCAAGCAAACATAAAAATGAAGCTTAACAATAAACACAGAAAAGTATTTCAGTTGCTGTCATATGAAATACATAGTCTCAAGAGTGCAAGTGATATATTTCGTCCACATATTAAGTATGCTGTACCACTGTGACTTGCTCCAAAACTGACATCATCATTTTATATTAAAATAAATAAGAATCCCATTTTTTAAGATCAGTATCAACAGTCGTATGCATCACAAGTAATATACGAGAACCACTGCTGTGTGATAAGTCAATTGGAGAACACCACTTAAAAATAGAATATTAGATAGGGGACTGTGTATTGCAAGGCTATAATACCATTGAGAGGTTGTGGGGCCATGGGAACCTCGACAGCGAACTCACAAATTTCAGTTCTTTGGAGGTTTCTGTGTGACTATACAGCATACACCCCGTATGTGTCTAACCAGAAACACTATATAGCAAACCCAATACACCATGTCTCTGCCCCACAGTTGAGTCAGCTGCACTCTGCTGCCCCCTGTCCCCTACCCCACAAGCCCCCTGCCTCCTGCCCCACATTTAAGGCTGCTGCACCCTGCTGACCACTGTCTTCTCTCACACAGTCAAGGATTCTGCACCCTGCTGCCTCCATTCCCTGCCTGAACAATCAGGGCTGCTGCACCCTGCTGTCCTCTGCATGAACAGTTGGGATTGCTTCAGCCTGCTGCCCTCTGTCCCCACCCCTACAGTCAGGGATGCTGCACCTATTTACCCCTGTTCCTGTCTCCACAGTCAGGGATGCTGCACCCTGCTGTCCCCTGCCCAAACAGTTGGGGTTGCTTCAGCCTGCTGCCCTCTGTCCCTATCCCCACAGTCAGGGATGCTGCACCTATTTCCCCCTGTTCCTATATCCACAGTCAGGGATGCTGCACCTATTTCCCCTGTTCCTGTCTCCACAGTCAGGGCTGCTGTGCTCTGCTAAGCCCTAGATTCCCAGGTCCCCTGCTTCCACAGTTGGGGCTGCTGCATCATGTTGCCCCATGCCACCAGATGTGGAGCTTTTGCTGCACCCTGCTACCCACTTCCATTGCCCCAAATGGGCAGGGCTGCTGCACCATGCACACCCTGTCTCACAGTCAGGGCTGCTGTACCCTGATTCCCCCTGTGTCCTGCTCCACAGTCAAGGCTTCTGCAGCATGCTGTCCTCTGTCCTCTGTCACCACAGCCAAGGCTGCTGCACCCTGCTCCTGTCTGCACAGTTGGGGTTGCTGTGCACTGTTGTGCCCTAGAGCCCCATGCCTCCACACTTGCCACCAGAGTCACAGCATTTGCTGCACCCTGTCCTCTGCCTCCACAGTTGAGGCAGTTGCACCCTGCTGCCCCCTGCCACCAAAGTCAGATCCTTTGCTACAACCTGCTGCCCACATCCCTTGTCCCAAACAGGCATGGCTGCTGCACCCTGTCCCACAGTTTGGGCTACTGTACCCTGATGCCACATTTGTCTCCTGCCTAAACAGTCGGGGGTGCTGTACACTGTTGCCCTCTGTCCATCAGCCCCACAGTCAGGGCCATGGCACCCTGTTGCCCCTGTTCATGTCTCCACAGTCAGGTCTGCTGTGCTACACCCTAGAGTCCCATTCCCCTGCCTCCACAGTTGGGGCTGCTGCACCCTGCTATGCACTTCCATTGCCCTTAATGGGCTGGGCTGCTGCACCATGTGCATCCTGTCCCACAATCAAGACTGCTGTACCCTGATGCCCAACTGTGTCCTGACCTATAGTCAAGGCTTCTGCACCATGCTGTCCTCTGTCCCCTGCCACCATTGTGCCTTGCTGCACTCTAGAGCCCCTTGCCTCCACATTTAGTGTTATTGCACCATGCTGCTCCCTCCTTCCAGAGTCAGATACCATGCTGCACTGCCCAAACTGCTCGAAAGAAAAAAAATGGAAAAATACTTTCATCTTGTGTTATGGGGTGGGGGACAGAGGGCAGCAGGGTGCAGCAGCCCCAACTGTTTGAGCAGGAGACAGGGGAGGCATCAGGGTACAGCAGCCCAAACTATGGGACAGGACGCAGTAGCCATGCCTAAATATTCTGGACTCTGTTTCTTATATTGTTTCTTATACTGAACACAAAAACACTGTTGGATAGCAAGGGCCGTAGGCTTATGAGTTACAGTTAACTCAAGATTCCCCCTCAATACAATATCCAGATGCATTTGAGTATATTTCATTTTCTTTTAAAATCTACTTTAAACTGTTTACTGGACCAGTCAACATCATGAGTACATCACCTGCATAAGCATTTAAATTATACGATTACTCACCAACTTTAATTCCTTTAATATAAATTTTGTGCATATGTTAGTTAAAAAATGTTAATTCTTAATATGAAAAATGAGGGAGATAGTGGGCAACCCCGACTTACTCCTCTATTTATTTCAAAACGCTGACTGAGTTTGCCATTAATTTTTAACTAGCTGTGGGGTATTTTTTTTTTAATCACAGTACAAAGTTGTAGCCAGGGAGACCTGGGGGGGGGGAACGAACCACAGTCCCAGGTCTCCCGATTGCGCCACGTGCTGGTGCCCTAGCGACTCCTCCATGAGAGCGGCTCGACCAGGCACCCAGCACATGGCTACTTATCCACTCTCTAGTTAAGTGTACAGCGACAGGGGTAGCGGTATGCCCCTACCGCTGTTCTACCCCTGTTGCTGTAAATCCTGGCACTCACTATACAGCACGGTTAATACCACGCTGTCTTACATGCACGGTATTGACCTGGTACTGTATGGATTATCCCCTATGTATTTTTATTAACCTGCAATTTATTATTTTCATTAATAGTTTACAATCACAGTTAAGCATGGAGGTCAGACAGTAGTTCTCAGCTTTTTGGTCATGATTTTGCTTTTTAATATAAATATGGTTTGCTTCTTGAACAGAATTTTAAATTATATCTTTTTGTTGCATGTTTATAAATATTTGTATGTCAATATGAGAGCAATTCTCATTCAAAGTTTTGAAAAAGCTTTCACGGTGAAGCCATTCTGGCTTGGAGCCTTATCTTTTGCTATGGGTGCCAATGCATTTTCAGACAACGTTAATGCATCAAACAGTTGAGAACATTCAGACATATCGTCAGTTTTTACAGTATTTTTGCAATATCCTACCATCTCTTCAATGGATATTTTAGTTTCTGAGCCATATAATTTCTTATAGAAATCCTGGAAAATGTTCTGTAGTTCTGTCTTCTCTCCTGTGAGGTGCTCTTGTTTATCATATATTGCCATTATTTCATGCCTTTGTTCTTCTTGCTTTACCCTTTTGCTAAATATCTATCAGCCACCTCACTGCTCAAATGCTAGTTTTCCTTACTTAGAACCAATACATTTTAGCTTTTAATGTTGCTATTCTCTGCAAAGTCTCTTTGATATTTTCATAGTTTTCTCTAAAAAACGCATACCCCTCTCTTATTTTTATTTCTAATTGTTTAAGTTAATTATCTAATTATTTCATTTTCTGGATATTTTGGTTTCTCCAACTGGCTTCTGATATTTTTCTTCTGAATATGGCTTTAAAAGCCCCCAACAGCTGAAAATAAAGTTTGTATCTTAAGGGTTTTCTGCCCAACAATTTGGCATTGGTTTAAATAATTTCTGTACAAAAGACTTTGGCCCAGATATTCAAAAATGTGCCCAAGTGCAGTACACATATTTGTGTTGTGCTTGTACCTGCGCTCAACCCAGTGGCTGCTGTATTCAATCAGACAGCAGACTGTCAGTATCTGACTAAAAATTATCCCGTGCCAGTGAAGCATTAAGTCAAAAGGTGTTGCCCCAGCAAGAACCTGAGCTGAATGCAGCTCACAGGAATAGTACCCTGGAAGTGGGTAGTGCTGGGAGCCATGTTGACTGTATTCAGCCACACCATGCAAATGTGCCACTGGGTACACTAGGTGCTAAGGGATCATTTGCATCCCCATTATGGGCTCATTTGCATGGTGAGTGGCAGCCCTTTATGACCCATCCTGTGGGCATCGGACATGTCATCCCTGGTGTCTATACCCTCTGCACCTGAACACCCTTCCTGAATGCTGGAGACAGTTCCCTGATGTCTAGCGACACCCTCACCCCTGAACACCTGTTCCATAATAATTACATATATCCCTGGTATCTAGCAACATAACCCACCCCTAGTTCACCTGCTCTGTGTCTGTGAAACATATCCCTGATGTCCAGTGGCACACCCCCCCACCACCTGATCACCTGTTTCACAGTAGGTATACCCATCCCTGGTATCTGGTACTACCCCCACCCCCCCATCACCATCCCATAGTACTGACATATTCCTGGTGTCTAGTGACACCCTTCACCCCTGCACACCCATCCCATAATACTAACACATAGTCCTGGTGTATAGTGGCACTCCCCACCTCAGAATGCCTGTCCCATGACTCGCACAATATAGCTGGTGTCCATTAGCACCCTCACTCCTGAACAACTATCCCTTAACTTGTAAACTGCCCCTGGTGTCCACTGGCATCCTCACCCCCCCAAACATCCATCCCTTAGTACAGCTACAAAGCCCTGGTGCCTAGTGGCACCCCCCCGAATGCCTGTCCTGTGACTTGTAGAATATCCTTGGTGTCCACTGGTACCCCTACTACCAACCCTGAATGCCCATCCCGTGACTTGTACAATATCCCTGCTGTCCAGTGGCACCTCCACCACTTGAACATCCACCACATGACTCATAGAACATCCCTGGCGTCTAGTGGTACCCCCTTCCTCAATCCCTTCAAATGCCCATTTACAAACAGCCTGGTGAACATTTGTGGTCCAGCAGCCCTCCACCCGTCCCACCCATACCCAGAACTCCACCCTGCGAACCCCCTTCTTACCAGCGTGTCTGTGGACATGCCTGGAATCCCGGTATGGTGACCAGTACAGCCCCCCTCTCACTGCTTCAGCTAGCTGCCATATGAGTTGGCAGTGTCAATCCATACTGTATACTAGCAGGCCAAGGCACTGATAGGAGGGCTGTGCCAGTCACCATATCAGGATTCCAGGGATGTCCCCAGACACATTGGTAAGGGAGGTTGGCATGGTTCTCAGTGCAGGCGGGATGGGTAGTGGGCCACTGGACTGCCAATACTCGGTGGGCCATTCATTAATGTGCATTCAAGGGGGGATACCACTGGACACCAGGGATAGTCTATGAGTCACAGGATGGGGTGTTTGGGGGTGGCAGGTGCCACTAGACACCAGGGCTATGTATCAGTACTATAGGGTGAGTGTTTGGGGATGGGAGTGCACTGGACACCAAGGATATTCTTCTAGTCACAGAATGGGCATTCAAGGGTGGGGCTGGGGGTACCACTGGACACCACGGATGTTCTATGAGTCATGGTATGGGCAATTGGGAGGTGTGGGTACCACTAGACACCAGAGCTATGTGTTGATACTATTGACGGGTGTTCAGGGGTGGGGAGTGCCACTAGACACCAGGGATATGTATTGGTACCATTGTTTCTCCCCACCAATATCTGTAATTCTTCTTTAACCCTGTAAAGGGAAAAAAAGGTGAATTAGGCACTTTTGATTTGCATTGTCTTTTACTTATCCATACTGAAGCAATTGCATAAGACTGTTTCAGATTCAGGTAAGTTTCATATTTGGAGTTGTAAAAGGGATCATTCCACCATCTGCTCCCTACTTAGGGTCACTGACTCCATCCTCTCAGTGATGGATCAGGGGAACATCACAGTGACCATTTTCATCAATCTGGCCAAAGTCTTTGATTTGGTGTCCCACTCACTCCTCCTGGATAAGCTGAACTCTGCTGGCCTTTCAGCCCCTGCTGTTGACTGATTCCATTCCTACCTCTTGGACCATCAACAGTCTGTACAGGTAGGAGGCGACATCTTCCCAACCATCCTTATCCAGTCTGGGGTCCCACAGGGCTTCATTCTGAGTTTAGTCCTCTTCTCCATCTTCCTAAACAACCTCCCCTCCACCTATGCCAACTCGCACATTCACATGTATGCAGATGAAACAGTTTTCTACACCTCCAGCCCCTCCACTACATCTCTCACTTCAGCAAGATTTTCACAATGTTCTGCACTGGTTCCAGTCCAACCAATTTCAGGTCAACACAAAAAAAAAAGATGTTTATGACCTTTGACACCAGCCACAATCTGGCCCAGCTTAACCACCCTCCCTATGTTCTCCATGCTGGATGGCACATTGCTTGAAGTAGTCCCAGCTTTTAAGTACCTCTGTATGTGGCTAGATAGCAGGCTTGATTTCTCTTCCCACATTAATGCCATCCATGCCAAACTACGGCCCAAACTCAGTGCTTTGTCCGCAAAAAGGACTGCCTTTCTCACCAGGTCTGCCGGGAGCTAATCACCAGAATGGTTTCCCTGATTTTTGACTATGCAGATGTGCTTTATGACACCACCCCCTCCATCTGCGTTGCCAGACAAAACACCCTCTGCAATGCCTTCTGCCACTTTCCTACCAACCTCACCCTCTCGTACTCACCCTTGCTTCCTTCACTCCTCCCTATCCATCCTCCCTCTCCCCTCATGTCTCAAGTTCCACTGTGCTTCCATCATCTAAAAGTACAGGTTTGGATCCCTCCCCTGATACCAATCCCATCTCCTCTCCTCTCCCCCATCCTTTCCTCATCCTACCCCCTGCACTCAGTAGTCCCACTCACACCCTCCCTTCTCCACCCACACTACTCAGCCAGGAAATTTGCTTTTCATACTGCCTCCCCGCCCTGGAGAACCAGCTACCCTTCTCCATCCTTCTCCCCCCTCTTCCCTCCATTAGAGACCAACTAAAGCTCCTCCCCTCGCCCCTGCTCCTGCCAACCCTCTTCCTGAACCCTTCCTTACCAGTGACAGACTTGACCACCCATTACTCCCCTCCTCCTTAACCTCATAGTTCTAGCAAACTCTTTGGAGTTTATCAACCTGTTTTGACTCCTACTTTCAGCACCAGCTCAGCCTTCCTTTACTCTGGCACTCTGCAGTTTGAGTTTGCCCAGTTTGCACGTATGATTTGTTTGCTAATTCATTTGTCCACTGTATGCGAACTTGCACATTCACATGTATGCAGATGAAAAGGTTTCTACAGCTCCAGCCCCTCCACTACATCTCTCACTTCAGCAAGACTTCCACAATGTTCTGCACTGGTTCCAGTCCAACCAACTTCAGGTAAACACAAAAAAAAAGATGTTTATGACCTTTGACACCAGCCACAATCTGGCCCAGCTCAACCTCCTCCCTGTCTTCTGTACACTGGATGGCACACTGCTTGAAGCAGTCCCAGCTTTTAAGTACCTCTGTGCAGGTTTGTTTTTTCTTCCCACATTGATGCCATCCATGCCAAACTGCAGCCCAAACTCAGTGCCCTGTACTGCAAAAAGGACTGCCTTTCTCACCTGGTCCGCTGGGAGCTGGTCACTAAATTAATTCTTCTGATTTTTGACTATGTGGATGTGGTTTATGGCACCACCCCCTCCACCTCCCTTGCCAGATTGGACACCACTGCAATGCCTTCTGCTGCTTTGCTACCAACCTCACCCTCTCGTACTCACCCCTGCTTCCTTCACTCCTCCCTATCCATCCTCCCTCTCCCCTCATGTCTCAAGTTCCACTGTGCTTCCATCATCTAAAAGTACAGGTTTGGATCCCTCCCCTGATACCAATCCCATCTCCTCTCCTCTCCCCCATCCTTTCCTCATCCCACCCCTGCACTCAGTAGTCCCACTCACATCCTCCCTTCTCCACCCACACTCTCAGCCAGGAATTTGCTTTTCATACTGCCTCCCCGCCCTGGAGAACCAGCTACCCTTCTCCATCCTTCTCCCCCCTCTTCCCTCCATTAGAGACCAACTAAAGCTCCTCCCCCTCGCCCCTGCTCCTGCCAACCCTCTTCCTGAACCCTTCCTTACCAGTGACAGACTTCTGACCACCCATTACCTCCCCCTCCTCCTTAACCTCATAGTTCTAGCAAACTCTTTGGAGTTTATCAACCTGTTTTGACTCCTACTTTCAGCACCAGCTCAGCCTCCCTTTACTCTGGCACTATGCAGTTTGAGTTTGCCCAGTTTGCACATATGATTTGTTTGCTAATTCATTTGTTCTCTGTATGCAATATTTTACTGCACTCAGCTTATGTTCTTTATGTCATCCTCATTCTGACTTTTTATGTCATCCTCATTGTAACCACATCGCCTTACTGGCTATATTTTGTTTGTAATTGTGCTTCTCCCCTTCTTCTTCTTCTCCTGGGTCACACCTGGAAATAAGCCTCAGCTTAGTGTGCCTTGTCTGGTTACCAATTTCGAATAAATACATATACACACAATAAATAACATAACATAAAATAACACCATTTAACCACACTTTGCATCTTGTCAAATATAAAACTGTTGATTTAATTTTTCTAGTCCACAACATGTTGCAGAGGTACATATTGTTACCATTCTCTCCATAAGTCCTGTGAAAAGACTTTTTTTTTTCGCGATTGATTGATCTCTGAATTTAGAACCCCCCTTTTTTTTTTAGCAATTTGTGTTTATCTAGTTTTAAATTGATCCTCACTGTGCAGTAATTTTACTATTATTGCTTTTGAAATAATTTTTTGCTTGGCATTGTTGAATTAGTAAAAGGCTTTAGTCAGTGATGAAAGTGAACAGGAACGTACAGGAACTCCGTTCCTGTACCTTTTTTGCAGCAGGAAAGGAGTTCCTGTACTTCTTCCCACTGACGCGAACTGAAATTCTTAAACCAACAACATAATGACAGTTTCTGGCCCTGTGACCTAAAAATCAGGGTTTCCATAACAACATTTGACTTGAACAACAGTGCAATTTTGCTAGAAATACTTCAATATCTCTAACTGAAACGACTAGTGTCTAAACAGATAGACATGTCTTCACACAGCTATCCTTCAGATTGAAGATTTTTATTCTGCATTTCATATTTGACAGTGCTCGAGTTCCTGTACTTCTTGTCTACCACTTGCACCACTGGCTTTAGTCCTAATCTGTGTGCTCTGGCCATCACAGTTTTGCAACTCCTCACCGCCGCTCCTCTGCCGGGCAATCTGCCTTCTCATATCGATTTTCCTCACTCTGGAATCAACTTCCCTCCTCCTTTCAACTCTCTTATACCCATATGCATTGGGCTACAGCTTTCTTATGTCCCCCTCCCCCATGTCACACCTCGAAATGAGGTTTACCTCAGTGTGCCTCTCCCAGTTCCCAGTTTTCAAATAAATAAATACAGACATGAATAAATAACTAAATATCTCTGAAACTTTGAGTCTCTCCCCTAGCATCTCTGATAAGAGCTCAGTCAGTATTGCACTCAGTGTACTTGTTTCTCCAATTCTTCCAACATCCCATATATTCAGACATTTTTCCTTCTTGCCCTGTTTTCCTGGTCATCTTGTTCACTCTTTATCATCGCTTTTTCTTTTTATATTATGTTACTGTGTTGTAATATTGGATTTAGATTAACTTTCAATGTAGACTTCTTACTTTCAAGTTCAGATAGTCTCTGAATCCTCCTCTGTTTTTTGTTAATTTTATTCACTACTTCTTGTAGGACTTATTTTTTCAGCAATTGGTTCAATTTTCTTAAATCTTCCTGAATTTTGTTTGTGTTGTCAATTAACATTTGTGTCCATGGTAATGAAATAGGGGTGGGTCCTTATGTCCTGTTTTAAATAATTTCCAGTTGCTATGATTAAATCTGAGTCTGAGCTCTCTGCTTGTGGCAGTGCTTGAGTCTCGGTTAGCTCTGCCTCCAAATTAGTACCTTTCTGTTCATTTAACATCACTGAGGATGAGGCTTGCTGAGCATTTTCAGGTTTTAACAGAGTTTTAGGTGGTATTTCATTGACTATGGATTCAAATTTATGTGAAATGTTGAAAAATAGAACATAGAATGTGTCACCAAAAAAGCACCGGTTGGCCCACCTAACCTGTGCTATCCTCTGTGCCTATTACTACACCCTGGATCCTCTTTGATCACAGGTGTCCCTCTATTCTCTCATACCTCTACCTGTTCTGCTCATGTGCTTATCCCTCACATGCTTTATGTTCTGGACTGTATTGTCCCCCACCACCATTCTTTCAGCAGGCCTTTCCAAGCATCCACCATTCTTTCTGTGAAGAAGTATTTCCTCACATCCCTCTTAAACTGGCCCCTTAAGCTTCATAACATGCCTTCAGTTTCTAGTTCTCCTCCTTCTCTGAAAGAGTCTCCCCTTCTGCACCTTATTCACCCATGAGGTACTTATAGGTCTCAATCATGTCCCCTCTCACCGTCTTCTCCTCTACGGAGTGTATTTTGAGTTTCTGTAGCCACTCCTCATATGTTTTTTCATGCATACCCAGCACCATTTTGGTAGCCATCTTCTGGACCACTTCCACCCTGTCGATGTCCTTGCAGAGGTGTAGCCTTCAGAACTGGACAGAGTACTCCAGGTAGAGTCTCACTATTGAGCAATGCAGTGACACCACCTCCCTTCTGCTGCTAGAAATACCCCTCCCTATGTACCCCAGAGTCAGTCTAGCCTTGACTACTGCCTTGCCACACTGCTGTGCCACCTTGAGATCATTAGATACGATTACCCTAAGGTCCCTCTCTTGCTTGGTGACTGTAAGTAGCCCTCCCCCTTATTTTATACATGGCACCCTGGTTTGCCCATCCTAGGTGCATGACTTTGCATTTTTGGGCATTGAAACCCCAGCTGCCACATCTTAGATCACTCCTCTAGTTTCCCCAGATCCCTTTGTATTCTTTCCACCCCATTACAGGTGTCCTACCTGTTGTAGAGTTTTGTATCCTCTACAAAGAGATGCATCTCCCCCTCCAGTTCCTCAGCAATGTCTCTTGTGAAGGCATTGAAGAGGACAGGACCCAGTACTGACCCCTACCCTCTGCTTCTTATCATTCAACCAGTTTGATAGCCAGCTTACCACCTTCTTCCCCACACCAAGATTGTTAAGTTTCTTAATCAGCCTCCTGTGTGTCAAAGGCCTTACTGAAATCTAGATGGGTCTCATCCACTGCCCTCCCCAATCCACTTTCTTAGTTACCCAGTCAAAGAAATCTATAAAATTTGTTTGACATGACCTCCCTCCCATGAAGCCATGCTGCCACTGGCCCTGCAGCCCATTTGCCTCTAGGTACTCCATCAGTCTCTCCTTCTGCAGAGTTTCCATTCATTTCTTACCACTGATCTGAGACTGACTGGGCTATAATTGCTAGCCTCCTCCCTGCTGCTGCTCTTGTGCAGAGGTACCACATCAGCCTTCCTCAAGTCCTATGAAACCACCCCCATCTCCAGTAAGTTGCTGAATAGTGTTGCTAGAAGAGCAGCTAGTACCATGCTCAGTTCTTTTAGCTCCCTTGTGTGGATCACGTCTGGCCCCATTGCCCTGTTTTCCTTTAGGGCTTCTAATCCCCCTTTGGACTTTCTCTTCTGAAAATTAATTTGTGTCTGCTTCCCCTTCCCCAGAGCCTGCTGATACATGTTAGTCTGTCCCCTGCCCCCTCCACTGTGAAGACCGAGCAGAAGTGCTCATTTTAAATTCTAGCTCTTTCTTGATCTTCCTCTGCACAGTTCCCCCCTCACGGTCTCTTGATCCTCATTATACTACCCCTTACCTTCCTCTTTTCCTTCACTTACATGAAGAAAGTCTTGTTCCCTGTTTTGACCTCCTGGATGATCCTCTCCTCTGTTTGAGCCTCTGCTTCCCTCACCTTCCTTCTTGCTTCCCTTTGTTTATCTAGATATACCTTCCTGTCCCCCTCCATTTGGGTCTCCTTGTATTTCCTAAAAGCTGTGTTTTTTTTCTTTCTTACCACCTTAGCCACTTCCTTTGAAAACTACAGTGTCCTCTTCCTCCTCTTACCCTTGCTAATGTCCTTCAAACAGCTTGCCTTAGTTATTCACTTCTTTATCCTTTTTCCATTGTGCCTCCACTCCACCCCAGGTATGTCCCCTTCAAGGTATTCACTAAGGCACTCTCCCATTTCTTTAAAATCGGCTCTCCTTTTTTTAATATACATTTTTATTAAGATTTCAAATACAATAAGCATGAGTAAAGATTTCATAACAAAAAAGAAAATTACATTAAATATAATTTTACAGAGTGTATTATGAAATAAAATAAACAAATAAGAATTCAATAGAGCAAATCCATATGAGGGTCTGGAAAGAGCTCATTTGACGTACTGTAAGACAGAAAAGAATTCCAGATTTTGGTAAATAAGTCCATTTGGTCTGAAATTAGACAGCTGATTCTTTTATTGTTGGCAGTGAATCCCAACCAGTCTAGCCATTCTCTTATAGTGGGAGATTTTGGACTTTCCAGTTTTCTTCAAAATGAGTCTTGAGAGTTATGGCTGTGGACAGTAACCCTATTTGTATTTTCTCCATACTAAGTAGTACCAAGGTATCTCCTAGAATGAAAATGCTGTGGAAAAATGAATTATTTGACCAAGCATCTGTTGGCACATAACATGAAATTGTTTCCAAATGTGAAAAATATCTGGACAGAACTATAACATTTGATATAGGTTGGCAGAAATAGTATTGCATTTAGGACATTGTGTAAAATTAGAATAGTACATTTTGCATATTTTATCTGGAGACATTTAGTAATGATGCCAAATCTTAAATTGCACTAGTCTAGACTGTATTTCCTTCACACATAAATATGCATTGTCCCATAGTGATAACTAAAGCTCTGGAGATATCACCACATTCAATTATTTTTCCCACTTCAGTCTAGCTGAGATGGTGATGGAGTATTTGATTCTTTGATTAAAGTACTCTGTAAATGAAACTAGCACCTTTTCTCATTGGGGCCAGTTTTAAGAATTGAGACCATTCCTTATTTTGCTGAAATGTGAAATTGGCATGTAGTATATTGTACAGTAGTACTTGTCTGAACTGTAAGTAAAGCCACAGAGATAGTTTAGATGTCTTGTATTTAGTTTGGATTTCAGGAAAGGAAAGTAAGTGGTTATTGGTAAGATTCAGTATATCACTGTCAGTTTTAATATGAGCTTTGTTCCACCCTGTGTCCCTTATAGATTTGTTTATATTGAACTATGGTGTTACTCCATAATGGGAAAATACTGTAAGGGAAAGGATTTATCATTCATGAGGGAAGAAATTATTTTGCAGTGTCAAATGGAAACAGAGATGGAGGGATGGCAGAGTTTGGTTTTGTGCATATCATTTTCATCCAAGTGCATGCATTTGGGCCACAACTTAATGTCTGTACTGCTTTAAATAGGAAAATCCATTCAAGTGTGTCAGAGGTCTTGCTTATATAAAGAGATAAGAGAGCTGTAGAAGCTTTTTTCTCGTATGCCCGTAAGACGGCTAGTGGTCTTCTAATGTTATTTGAGGAATTCCTACCTTTCCTAAATACAACTTGCTATTTTCCAATTAATTTCTGAATTATAGATTGAAACCTAAAGGCTAATACCTTGGCCAAAAATGTTATAATCCACATTTATTAAGGATATTGACCTGTATTTGAGCAACCAAGTGGATCCTTATGTTTTGGGGTATTAGTGATGTAAGACCTCTATTTACTGACTATATGAGGGAGTTGTCTTCAAAGGATTCTAAGACAAATGAAAATATTTGGATATAATGGGCCTAAATGTTTATATGCTTCTATAGTTTTCCCAGGTAGTACGGTTGCTTTCACAGATGTAAAGCAATGGATGCATTAGGTGATTTCCTGCAGTGAGAGCAGTTAATCTAATCTGTTTTTGTCCTCCTTAGAAAGTTTGAGAAGTTTAACAAATGAGAGGCATTCAGAGATGTTAGAGTGATCATCTTTCTTGTTAGAACTGTATAATGAAGAACAGAAGTCTTGAGAAATATCTTTGATTTCCTAGGCATCGTATGTAATATTGATATTAGGTTGAATAATGCTATTGATTGTTCTATGGGTAGTTTGTTTTTTGAGTCTGTAGGCGAATAATTTCTCTGCTTTTTCCCTTGACTCCCAGTACCTTTGTTGAGTTCTAAAATGTGCATATTTGGTCTTTTGAGAGAATAATTTATTAATTTTGTATTTCAGCAAAACAATTTTATGTAATAGGTCTTGTCTAGCCATAGGAGTGTCATTGTGCAGGTTTTGTAGCTGAGACAAAAGTTTTTCTTTTTCTAGAAGGTCTTTTTGCCTTTTTTTATTCACTACATATCCAGTTAGTCTGCCTCCAATAGACATTTTAAATGATTCCCATAATCATTTCTTACTGGCCTCTCCATTATCATTTATTTTAAAAAAGGTTGTGGGCTCCTTATTGAGTCATTCCCTAAAATTAGTATCCTGGAGTAGATATTTAATTTCCATTGAGACTATTTGCAAAATGAGTTTTCTATGCACACTGTGGCTTTGAGCATAGTATGATCGATATCACTCTACATGGATACTAAATCAACACACATTTTCAGGGGGAGAAATATGTAGTCTAGCTTGTTAAGTGAATTATGACAGAGAAAAATGAGTAGTCTCTGTCTTGAGGATGTGCCATCCTCCAGGCAATCAGTAAATCAGGTCTTGGACTAGTATTTTAAATGCCTTTCTGGATTTAATGACATGGGTAATGTTTCATGGGATTAATCTGTATGCAAATGTACTCATATCAAATAATAATTTAGTAAAAATGTCAGCCTGTCCAATCATAGGCACAGAAACATTACATAAGGTGACCCTTTTCCCATCGAGGGTACCCATTAAAATGTGAAATTGTCCCTCAGGGCCAGTGACATGAGAGAAACATAGAATTTGTTGGCAGATAAGGATTGCTTGGCCCACCTAGTCTGCCCATGTTCCCCACCTACAGTCACACCATAGGCACTGCTTGATCTCCAGCTTTAGCACCCTCCCCTTCCTTGCTTTTAAGGTTTCCTCATACTTATCCCATGTCTTCTTAAATACCATTATAATTTTTGCTTCCATGACTCCTCAGGGAGATTGTTCCATGCATCCATCACCTTTTCTGTGAGTATTGTCTTACATTTCCTGTGATTCTACCCCACCCCAGCTTCATTGCATGACCCCTTATTCTTGTGCATCCTTTTCTCTGAAAAAGGCTTCCCTCTTGAATTATATTTATACCCTTGAGGTATTTTGAAAGTCTCTGTCATATCCCTCCTCTCCCTCCTTTCCTTCAGTCTGTACATATTGAGGTCCTTCAGTTTTCCCTCATAGGGCTTTTGATGCAGATCCTGCACCATTTTAGTTGCCCTCCTCTGGACTGCCTCAACTCTGTCTATGTCCTTTCGGAGATGAAGACTCTAGAACTGGACATAGTATTCTATGTGGGGTCTCACCAGAAAATGATACAGAAGTATCACCATCTCCCTTTTTCTGCTGGTGATACCCCTCCCTATGCACTTTAGCATCCCACTGGCTCTCTCCACTACCTTGTTACACTGTTTGGCCACCATTAGGTCATCAGATATGATAACACTAAGGCCACTTTCCTGTATGGTGGTCACCAGTACCACTCCCCCCATTTTGTACTCTGACCCTGGGTTTCTATACCCCAAGTGCATGATTTTGCATTTGTTTGCATTGAAACTTAGTTAGTACTTTCTATACCAATCCTCAAGCTTTTCTGGATCTCTATTCATTCTCTCCATCAGACTGTCCACTCTGTTGCAGATTTTTTTGTCATCTGCAAAAAGACATAACTTTCCTTCTAGTCACTCTGCAATGTCACTTATAAAGATATTAAAGAGGACAGATCCCAGTACTGATCCTTGTGGCACCCCGCTAGTCACCCTCCCTTCCTCAGAGCGAACTCCATTTACCACTGCCCTCTGTCACCCATCCCCCAAACAATTTCTTACCAGTTTACCACTTTTAGTACCACTTCTAGGCTGCCCAGCTTGTTTATGAGTCTTTTTTGTGGAACAGTGTCAAAGGCCTTACTGAAATCTAGGTAGGCTAGATCTAGTGCTCCATCCTGATCTACTTCCCTGTTTATTCAGTCAAAGAAATCTATAAGATTAGTTTGACATGACCTCCCCCTAGTGAACCTATGCTGCCTTGGATCTTGTAAGCCACTGGATTCAAGATATCCCACAATCCTTTCTTTCAGTAGTGATAATTAGAGATAAGTAGAGAGATTTCCGTGAAATTAATACCTTTCCTTATTATGGCCGCAACTCCTCTTTTTTGTATTAAAGCGTTTGTGTTCCGTAAACGATATCCAGTTTCTAATGAGTTTGCCTGCTTCATTGGGAGAAAGATATGTCTCTGGCAAAAAGACAAAGTCTATCTTATGCTCATTTAGATATGTGAGAATTTATTTTTCCTTTTAAGAGGGGATCCAAGTCCCTGCAGGTTTATTTATTGAATTTTGTTGACTGGGTAGGCCCACTGAGACTAGAAGTCCCTTTTTCAGGGGCGACCTGAGGGGGGGATACAGATGGTAATCAACTGAAATTGAACTAGATTAAGCTCTTGGTGGTATTTTCAGTAAATGAGAGAAATTTGGCAAGGACACCAGGCAAATTCCCCTACTCTTTGCAGGGGGCACTGCTGAGCACTTGCAAAGATGGAGGAGCCTGTGCCAGAGGAGAGGGACATGGAGAAGCAGCAGGCTGTGGTACAGTCCTCCTACCCAGCCAAGAATGCCTTAAAGGACAAAGAATTAATGTCTGCAGAAAGGGCTATGCAGCCGCCAGAAGTTATGGAGAAAATGGGCGCTATGCACTAAGGTGCGGAGGGGCTATGCACCACGTAACTTGGGCACATAACCACCCCACATGGGATGCACAAACAGGGGGTGCATAGACCCACTGCACCTGATCCCCCATGTCCATGGGCCGCACTGCACTGGTGGTGTTCCGGGGGCATGCCAGCACTATGCGGTATTCACTAAACCGCGTAGTGCTGGCAGCATGGGTGCAGAGGGTGGCACAGATACACCATGGTAGACCCTGCCATAACTCTTTATGCACCCCCAGGGACTCCAATCACTTGATGCCAGGGGACCTGGACAGTGCTCTCTGTGCTGCTGCTGCTCACTAGGTGGCCAGTGAGGGCAAGGGCAGTGAGACAGGTGAGTGCCCAACACTACAAAGTAGCTACGGCACCAGGATGTTGCAGGGGGTCCGTGGCACATGCCCACCTATGGGGACTCGGGAGGGGTATGGCCGCACTGTGGGTGGGGCTCATCTGCCGTGGTGAGCGTGCAGGCTGGAGGCAGGTCCCAATGCTGGGGTCCAGCAGTGTGCTGGGAGGGCACCATTTGCCATGGCTGAACCCGTGAACTGACTGGATGTAGAGGCCATGCTGTGTGGGTCCGGGTGATTGCAGTAGGCATGCACAACCGTGGACCCACATATCACAGCACAAGGGATCCACTGTTGGACCTGGGATAGGCATCCCATTGGATGCCTGCCCGGGTCCATGACTCCACCCCCAGCTGCCCTGTGGAGTCCTATGCACTGGGGGGGAGGAGCCACAGATAGGAGGCTGGCATTTGTGACAACCAGTATGGGTGCACCTGTCTGCGGGTGGGGTATATGACTTTTCCGCGTACCCCCACCCACTTGGTACATAGTGCCCATTGACCTGATTACCAAAGGAGCAAAAAAATGTTTCAACCATGCCAGAGCCCGTGCAAGTAATAACAGAAAGTGAAATACCTTTTACTGCATCAGGAGAAATTACAGAAGAACACCCCATGCTGAACAATGATGTGCGGACACAAGAGGCCGCTGTGCAACAAGAACAGCTGATGGGAGAGCGGGACAACACAAGCATGAAATCTGATACTATCTCTGTCACTCAGCAGATCAGGAAACAATTCTTCTTAGCACTGAAAAAAACAATCCAACAACCAGAGCAGTGGTCTGCCAAACAGGCTCTTCTAAATGCCGGATGGATGAAGGATCATACCGGACAGTGGATCCCTGATCCAACTTGGAATGACAGAAATAATTTACAACAGGCTGCTGCTACAACCAGGCCTGCAATGGACACACCTGGTACTGCATCAGGAACAGTGCCAGACAACAAGCACGACACGCAAACGGAGAATACACAGGTACCACAACCTAACAAAAAATGCTACTGGGGCCCCACACCAAAATGAAAACACTCTGCCAACAAACAACAACACTGACAATGAAATGCCAGGCACGTCGGCTGATAGTACCACAAATGACTCTAGTAGGTCAGTGAACAACACGAGCTCCAGTAATACTGGCACTTTTGACAATAATGATCAGAATGCTAGGGGAGCTACTGGAAACTCTCAGGGAAGCACTTTCTCTGATTTATTCAAAAATAAATCAGAACAAGCACCCAGGAAAAATGCTGTGAGGCTAAAGTACAGAGGAGGCCTACAGGTGCACACTGATAGAAAATATATTGGTAGAAAATTATTGAAAGACTCTTTACAGTTTGTTGCAGCTGATATTTATGCTCTAATTCATGTGTCTGGTGAGGACACTTTTGATATTAGCTTTAAGACAAATGCAGGGCTTGAGAGGTTTTGGTTAAAATTTAACGCATTAAAACAAGCACCATTATGGATCCCCTTTTACGGTATACCCCTGACAAAACCCAAGATCAAATTTATAATCATGTTTAGAAATGAGGGGGTAAATGTTAGCAATATATACTATGGGCTGCAGAACCATGTGACATTTTAGGCCCACCTGAAGCAATTATAGATTCTGAGGGGCTGTGGACTGGAGAATGGAAGTTTAAAGCAAAAGTCTTCCAAGTACACTCAGACATTATGCACCTCCCCAATAGTTTTTTCCTTAGGAAAGGACAGGGGAGTATGCTTTTATGCAGGCCAGCCAAAAGCATGCTACAAATGTGGGGCTAGGACCCACCTAAGTAGCACTTGTGACTTACTCAAATGTTCACTCTGTGGAGATTTTGGACATGCTAGTGCAGTATGTGAAAACATTTTCCAGCATAACCTTTGTGATGATAAAGGTCATGCCTTTCACCAATGCCCTTGGGCAAGACACAACAGAAACAAGAGTTGGGACCAGGACAACCTAATCCAACGTACACGAGAAAAAAGGCCATGCTACTAACCCCCCACCCTGGGCAGAAATGAATCAGGAAACCGAGACTAGAAACAACACACCATAAGAATGAGTGCAATCTGAACCCACTATGGAGGGAGATGAGGAACAAGGGAACTTAGCCACCCCCCACCAAAAGAACAAGAAAAGGGAACCCCCAGCAACAGACTGAGGAACAACAAGAAAAGGAGATCACTCCAGAAGCCAACACTAGCCCACAGGATATGCCCCCCCACTGGACAACATTGCACACACAAACAGAAGGGTAACAAGAGCTGCAGGCAAACAAACACCTTTACTGTACCCCTACAGAGTACCTACACCTCCTACTGAAGGAGTGGGGAGAATCTGATCTTGAATCAGATGTAACAAATAGATCAGAAGCACTATCTGAAATGGAAGAAGACAAACAAACACAAATAGGAACAACAAAGAAAAAAGGGGAAAAAAAGAAAGAAAAATGTAACCTGAGAAAATACATAATAAAAATATTTTGAATCCCACAATTAACAACCCTCCATGACCTCTCTACACCTAGCCTCTTACAATGTCTGCAGTTTTAAAACTATAAAAAAAGAATCTCGGTACTAGCCTATTTTGAATGTCAGGACAGGATATTATATTTTTACCAGAAACTAGACTGAATTCTTTATATGAAGTTGAGCGACTTAGAAGAGGCAAGGTGTGGGGTCCATCTTACTGGACCTTTGGCACTGATCTGGCAGACAAGGTTGGGATTTTATTCAAGGTACCCCTTTTAGAGATAGAAAGGCACGTCACCAGGCTGTGGGAGGGTGTAGGCTGAACACCAGCAGGGGGATGCCGACAAATAACGGTGCACAGCATGCCACCTAGCACAGTACCACACTGGACTGTGTGAGCACAGATATGGATGACAGACACAGCCAACAGTGATGCAGGGAACAGGAGACAGCACCGGTAAGCAGGGTGTGATAGCACATGTTGCAGGTGAAACAGAGCAAATAGCCATGGACACAGAAGCATGTGACACAATGCACACCGTAGATGTGTGTGGCAGTATGTCACACACATGTCTGTACAGCAGGGCCGACATGGATGGACACGTGCCGCGGCAAGTGCATGTCTATGTGGCTGCAACCACAGACCAAACCATGATGGCCAGAAATGCACAGGTGCACACCTATGCAAGGAGGCCTGGGCAAGGCCACAGCACCGGTGTGGGACACACAACATAGTTGGGGAAGGAGGGGGTTCACCGATAGGTGAACATGAGTGACATTCGGGGCCAGGTGGTAGGAAGGTAACCATGAACACTAGAACACATCATTACTTCAATGAATAAGGGTAGACATACACAGAGGTGGACAATGTGTCATGAGTGAATGTCCATGAAATAATGTCAGGGTTGCGACCACAGCCACCTGCAACAGGCCCTAGACAGAGGCAGGCACTGATGCCCACAATACATGCACAAGCCGGTTAGCAACAGAGGGCCACATGGCAGGGTGCAAGGAAGATATGATGGTGGGCTGGCAACACTGGACAATGTGACAGTGGGTGAGACATGTCTGCTGGGTGACAGCATGCCAC
Organism: Neoceratodus forsteri; assembly: GCA_016271365.2. Classification (NCBI taxonomy): domain Eukaryota; kingdom Metazoa; phylum Chordata; order Ceratodontiformes; family Ceratodontidae; genus Neoceratodus; species Neoceratodus forsteri. Next base: position 1,643,296,816 of record CM028131.1, on the reverse strand, counting down.
ACAGTGTGCAGCACACTGAGGCAGCAGACAACAGCCCCAGCAGTGTACCACAACAGGGGTGGTGTGACAGACATTCACAAACAGGATGCAGACACACAGCCATGTGGGCACACATAACATGGCCCACGGCTGGAGGACAGTGGGAGGTGGCTGGGCAGCAAGTGGCCATTATGGAGGGGGATGCCACATGTGGGTCAAATGACCCAGGGGACAGCCCCTGTCTGCTGTGCAGAAATGGGCTGGATGGATGTCTGCAGTGCCAGGTGACAGACACAGCAATGGCACACATAATCGCGCCCCATGGCCTTGCACTACTTCAGGGGGTACTGACAGATTTGGAGCCACTGCAACATGGGTGATGCATAGGGCAATGTTAGGGAGCAAGTGGCGGAGGTAGGCACTGACCTGCACATTTTGTACATCCAGAGGGACACCAGCAGAGGATGGGGAGGAGGAGGGTGACAGCACCGATGATGGTGGAACACAAGGTGAAGAGGGCACCACTGAGGAAACAGGCACACAAGGCAATGGGTCTGCACAGGTGCTGGATGTTCAGGATACAGCACAGGTGGAAACAGAGGAAAGTGCCGCAGAGCCCAACAACATACTGTCACCAGTGTTGCAGGACCTTGGCATAGCAGATGTGGATGTACCTGGGAGTGCTGACAGCATTGTGGACAACATTGCCCAGGACCTGAGCCCCATCAGCTATACAGACCTAGAGGCAAGATTTGATGAGGCAGCAAGGACCCTACAGGAGGCAGAGGAGTGGTCAGCCACCAACTACGATGGCTACTGCAACTCGGTAGTGTGCAGGCAGCAGGAGCAGATCGAGATGCTGGGCTGCATCAGATTATGCCTTGAGGAGCACCACAAAAACATGGCTGACAACCTCACAGGCATAGCCACGGCAATACAGGTGGGCAAACGTGACAACCATGAGGCCCTGAACAACATTACAGAGGCACTGCAAGCTACTTGGGACAGCATGGAGGACAACATGCAGGCAATACACAGACTTGTAATGTCTGTGGAGAGGTCAGCTGAGCAGCAGAACAGACATACAGAGGTCATGGTGATGGCACTGCAGGCCATAGTCACAGCCTTGCATGTAAGGGCACCAGTACCACTGCAGGTGCAGCAGGACAACACTCAGCTACAGACCAAACAGCAGCAACCAACTGTGGTGCCTGGAAAGCCACACTACAGTGATGCAGCAGTACAGGCCACTGCAGCAGAGCTGGTCACCCTGGGACCTGCACCAATCCCTGGAGCTACAGTGCACAGGACATCACAACCACTATGCAGATGCAGGCACCAGTGACGAAACCACCATGCACACATGGACATGACTAGGATGCACACCATACTGTCCTAGGCACTAGTGGGACCATCTGGAGGAGTGGAAGGCACGTAGACAAAACCCACCCTGTGGTGGCAGACACCAGCATTGTTGGACTGTCCATGCTCACACAGCAGCAGGAGGTGGTTCATACACGTACAGCCCAGCAAGGTATTGCCAGTGATGTTGGTGCTCCAGGGGCACAAGGAATGGCCATGCAGGACACACAGCAGACACAGCCAGAGCATGACTCCCAGAAAACACAAAAGAAACGTAGCCGGAAGCCACGCACAGCAGACACAATGGACGCAACAGCAGTAACATGTGCAACACCAGTGACCATGGTTGTGGATGACACAGGCAATAGTGGGAGGACGTGGACAATGGTGCAGGATGTTGTAGTCCAGCACTGTACTGGACAAAAGAAAAAGAAGACTGACAAGCAACCATGACACAATGGCCACACAAACCAATGGGACAGCACAGTGCGGGGGTGCGGAGGGTAACACAGTGGTGGACAATGTGGGTGGTGGTGGTGTGTGTGTGTGTGTGTGTGTGTGTGTGTGTGTGCATGCTATGTGAATGACACTGTGGGGTGAGGGATGTCACATGCTACATGCTGGAACAGCACAGTGGCATGAAACACTATATGTGTGTAATAAACAAACAGCATGGGCCATGTGTGCATTATGTGTTTTATTGACAGAGCAGGACATACTAGGATGTGCAGGGCATGTGGGTGTGGGTGTTACCATGCTGAGTAGGGATAGCTGTGCACAGACACATGCCTCCATTGCCACTGGACTGCATGCCTGTGTGATAACGCAAGGACCAGCCCGCATGGTCCAGCCAGTGCAATGGTGCATGTGTGTGTGGAATGTCCACCAGCCACCAGGCACCTTGACAGTGGCCTGTCTCCATTGCAGATGTCACCACCACACTGGAACAGGTTGGACAGGGTCACATAGGCACATGCCTTGCAACATGCATGTCCACTGTGGCAGCCTACACAGGAAGGCCACCGAACACAGCACTAGACATGGCATGTGCGGTACACTGGACACACGGTACCAACCCTGGCTGTTGTGTAACACACAACAGTGCATGCCGCAAATGACAGGCAACACCACTGTACTATGCCTCATGGCCATAGCTGACGATGTGTCATTTTGTATGCCCAATGACACGTACAGGCTTGTGCAGCTGTTGTGCAGTGGGAGAACCCATGGACAGACCCCTCAGTGCAGCCATGTAGCTGCTACCAGTGTGACATTGATCTGGCTCAGCCAATCACCACCATGCTGCAGCATACAGGGGCATTGTCATGGTGCACATGCTGTGACAACAGGAAGCCTGTGTCCTGCTAGTGTGCATGGCAAATACCACAAGCCCAGGTGAAACATTGTCCCCCAACATGCCCATACCACCAACCTGGCCAAGCGTGCCATGTGAACCCATGATAAACCACCCCTTGACATGCATGACATTGTTCCATCCAGGCATAGTCCCCTCTATTGCACAGCTGTGTTGGCATGCTGCCCACTGTGTGCAGTCCCAATGACTGACACACACCATGCCTGGCCATTGCACCGCAGTGCAGCCCATGGCTGGCCACAGGGGCACCATATGAGTGGTCATGGCTGTACACCATGGTGAGCACACCACCAGGGCATGCAGGGCCATGTGGATGTGACCACTATGGCCCACACAGTGGCCAGCGACCCTGATGGGCATGCCATGCACTGCGCCAGGTGCAGAGTGTGCAGCTGGCTGGGGGGGCCTGACAACACAGGCCATGGCTACTGGCGTACCATATAAACCATACCATGTGATGATCATAGAAACATTGACTTTGACGGCAGATAAGGACCGCTTGGCCCACCTAGTCTGCCCATTTCCCTACCTACAGGATAAGCTGCAGATCCTAGTTAACCAACAGCCTATTTCTTCCTACCCCCCACAAGTATTGCCTTATGTCTGTCCCATGCATTCTTGAATTTGCCCACAATTTTAGACCCCACAATCTCCTCAGGAAGGCTGTTCTATGCATCCACTGCCCTCTCTGTGAAAAAATACTTCCTCACATTGCCCCTGAACCACCCCCCATCTTTAAATTGTGTCCCCTTGTTCTTGCACATCTCTTTTCTGAAAGATGTTACCCTCTTGGACTTTGTTGATTCCACTGAGGTACCTAAAAGTTTCTATCATGTCCCCCCTCTCCCTCCTTTCCTCAAGGGTATACATATTAAACTCCTTTAGTCTCTCCTCTTATGGCTTCTCTTACAGACCCTGCAGATCACACTGCACACGCCAAGGGATGCACACAACAGACAACCACAGCTGACACACTCTACTGCAAAATATAAGCAAATGTTTATTGATACAAGGAGGGGTGGGGGGGTCCAAGACATTGGGTTGATAGTATGACACAACTACATTACACATGGCATGCAATGTGAAACACATCTACAGTATACTACTAAAAAGCATGTGCAAATGTGAAAACAAAAATACAGAACAGTGCAGCTGTTCAATATGACACCATGCAGAACAATGCCCATCCTTGTGAAGACACATATCCACCCATGACAAGCAGTGTCCTCATATGGGGGTGTGTGTGTGTGTGTGTGTGTGAGTGTGTGTGCGCCACAGACTGGGGTTGTGGCACAACACCTTGTCCAGGTCATCTGTGCATGTATTGCTGTAAGGTTGCCACTGTCAGTGGCAGTACATGTGAGCGACCTGTATGTAGCCTACATATCACAGAACTCCTGCACTGCATTGAGAAAGGCCTGCAAGGAAACCTGCATCCTTGCACAGTCCATTTGGAAGGCCCTCCCTAGCCTAACCAGTGCCTACAGCTGTGCCCCGGGGGTGTGGGTTGTGCTGCAGCATGGCCATCCACAGTGGCACCCATCCCGGCATCATGACCCACTGTCATGTCGGGCTGCCATGTGTGCTCACCTCCCACAGTAGCCTGTATGGCAGGACTGGCCTCCCCAGGTGCCACTGTGGGCACTGACACTGTGGCAGACACATCCCCAGGCTGCCTACTGCACTCCCCATGCAACACTGTGGTATCACTGTCTGCCATTTGACTGTCCATGTCATCCTCCCAACCATGTGTCGCCGCTACTTAGGACAGTCCTGTGGGTGTGTGGACATCACCCCCAACCTGCCCACACATGGCCCCATACCCAGTGGCTGTGGCACTGTTGGACACCCCTGCGACAGCAAGGGCATCACCCTCAACCTGTTCACTCCCTTTCCCACACACAGCCTCTGTGTCAGTGTCGGACACACCAGTGTGTGTCTGTGTCTGTCTTCCTCAGCCACTCCACCCCCATCTCCATATACAGCATCTGTGGCACTGTCTGCCACAATGGTGGTTGTGCTGGTGTAGCCCTCAGCCTGTCCACCTCCAGCCCTGCACACGTCATCGTCAGCGGTGTCAGCCACCCCAGTGGGTACGTGTATGTCCCAATCAGATTGCCCACCTACAGCCCCAGTGACATGAGATGACACACCGTGGATGGCAACAGTGTTTGGGGATAGGCTACACATAGTATGACAGGTTCCATCACTGTATCCTTGGTCTTCCACAATGTCTGACCCAACAGTACCTCATGGACTGGTGGGCACTGTCCATACAGTCCCATCACTGTGTCCGACACCCGTATCAGTGGTGCACACACCTGTGTCCATCATGTTTCCCACACTGTGCTGTCCGTTGTCTGACACAGTCTGCTCACAGTCACCCTGAAGTCCAGGGTCTGAGTGGGCAGTGTTCATCACCTGTGGTCCAGGTACCTCTTGGTGTGCTTCATCCCCCGCCACCTCATCCTCATACTCCATTGGAGGCAGCTTTGGGACATGTTGATGGCACCTGCATGTCCTCTCGTCATACTCCTGGGCATCCTTCCTCTTCTGGAGGTGCATTGCATGTAACATGGCCCTGGTCCGGGGACTGTTGCTATGGGATGTGGGCCCTCTCTGATGGTGGTGCCCTAAATGGAGACACATAGGCATATGTCAGCATCCCTACACTGTCATGGCTACATGCACAGATGCAGCTCCTCCACACAGGTGTGGTCATGCTCAGTACTATGTGCTGACATGTTGTGCTATGGTGCAGAGCATCACTAACCTGACACATGCCACAAATATAACCCATAGGACACATACACATGTGTCGGCAGATAAGGGCCCCCATAGCCCATACAGTCTGCCCATTCCCACACCCCCTAACTGCCCCCACACTACAGGATTCAACCCCTCCTCCCATTGACAGTCCCCTGTGTGCATCCCAGACCTTCTTGAACCCCTTCACTGTACTGGCCCTTACCACCACCTCCAGCTGTCCATTTCAGGACTCAACCACTCACTCCATGAAGTAACAACTCCTGCCGTGTCCCACAAATGTTCTCCCCTCCAGCCTCAGTACATGTACCATAGTTCCTGTATGTGCCTGCCATGCACATATGTGCTCCACCACTGAATTGCTCACCTTCTCATACTTAATTGTTCAGATCATGTCCCCTCTATCCCTTCCTGCATCAGGGGATACTAATTCAGATCAGTCAATCCTTCTCATTTGTCATCCCATCTAGACCCTGCACCACGTTAGTGGCCCTTAAATGCATACTTTCAATGCCAACTATGTAGTTTTGTAGCTGGGGCCCCCATGAATGTAACCCACACCACAGGAGTGGACTAACCATGGAGCTGTTGGATGGCATCAGCCTTATCCTCCGTCTGCTGACTGTCCCCTCCCTATGCACACCAACATCCTGTTAGTCTTGCCCACAACCTTGCTGCACTGTGTCCCCTTCCTGACGTCATCAGTGTGTATAACTTGGAGGTCCAGCTCCTGTCTGCTTGCAGCCATTCCCCCCACTCCTACTGTATATGTGTTGTTTGGAAACCTCCTCACAAACTGCATTACTGTACATATCCTTGCATTGCACCTTCGCCACCATGTTTCTGATCACTCTTCCAGCACTCCTGGATCCTTCATCATTACCGCCCCCCAGGTGTCTACCTTGGTGTTGTCCCATATCATCCGCCGAATGGCTGACTGTCCTCTGAGACCCCTCTGCTCTGACATAGATGTGAGACAGAATGGTCCCCATAACCATCCCCTGAGGGAACCCACTCGTACTGCTTGTCTGCCCAGTGTGCACCCCATTGGAGACCACCCTTTGTCTCCTACCTGCCAGCCAGTTCTTCATCTTTCTTGTCGTGTACTGTCACACTCCCAGACTGCCCAATGTCTTGACAGATCATTCATGAGGCAACGCGTCCAAGGCTTTCCCAATGTCCAGGTAGGCCACATCCACCGCCCCACCTTGATCACCCACCCTTGTCACCTCAGCGACGACGTTGACCAGGTTCATCTGACATGACTGACCTCAGTGATGCCATGCTGCCAAATGTCTTGCAGCCCCTTCACCCCCACAAAGCCGACCACCCTTTGTTGTAACATGGTCACCATGACATTGCACACCACCAGTGTATGGCTGACCGGCTGGTAATTTCACACCCTCTCCCTGCTGCCACCTTTATGGAGTGGCACTGCACATGCCTTTTCAAGTCCCCCAGTATCCACCATGTATCCAGGGACTGGTTCAATGTTCCCACCAATGGTTCACTAGTACACCCCCCAGGTTCCTGAACACCCTTGGGTGTAGGCCTACAGGCCCATGGATTGTTCACCCTCAGCTTACCTGCATTCTCCTTACCTCATCTGTAATGATCTGCTTGGATCCACCCTCCACCCCTTTCCTTTACACTTTGTGCCTGTCCCTTTCCTTACTCCTCCATTGTGGAATCTAAGCTGAGGCAGCCACTCAGCACCTTAGCTATCCTGATATCCACATCCACCAGCAGGTCCTCCCCTTAATCCCTACAGTCCCCTGCCTTACCTTCCCCCTGTCCTCATATACCATTATAACAACATGTCCCCCCATGTTGCATGCCTAGTAATACTATTCTCAGCTGCTGCTTTGGCCTGCCCATTCCTCCCCCTAATTGCCGCCCTCAGCATCACCTTGTCTTATTCCCTATCCTCCCTCCACTGTGCCCTCTGATATTCCCTGACTGCCCTTTCCCAATCCCCCGTTGCTTTCTGCACTTCCCTATTGTACAACAGTGGCTTCCTCAGTCTGCTGTTCATCCTCACCCACATTACACATCCCTATGTCACGTTAGGGAAATCCCCCTTGTTGTACTTCCAAATGTCTCCCACCCCCCATCCCTTCCCCCCACTTTCTCCTGGAATAGCCCCCTCATCCTAGGATTTCTGCCACACTGACGTGTCTGACCGTCATCGTGGTTGAACTAGCCTCATACCCTGCTCTTACCTTGGAGCCCACAGTGCTGTGGTCACTCTCTCCCCCAGGCTGGCCCCACCCACACTCCCTCTGTTGGTTCTGACCACATCAAGTATGTGTCTCTCCCTTGTGTGCTCCCTAACCAGCTTCTGCAGGAAGGCACCCTGTAGAGGCCCTACACACCACAGTGGTCTACATGTGTGTGGCACGTACCTTGCGCTGTGCATCCTGCATGCCCCCCGTTGCCGCATTACGGTCCTGCTCACCACCATGCCTGGATGCTGAGGATTGTCCTGCACCATCACGACCTGCGTGGGATGATTGAAGGGACATGTTACACTGTGCACATGTGTTGACTGGTACATGCCAATGTGCCATCTACCTGTGGGCCCATGACTGTGTGCCCTGTATCACTTACCTGCTGATGCACTCCTGCTACCCCTCATGGCCACATCCACCTGTTGCACAATCTCATGCATCCTGTCTAGCAGGCCAGGGTCACGCCTGGCCATGTCTTGCCAGCAGTGCTTCAGCTGGCATGTCGTTCTGTGGACCTCGGTCTGCTGCTCAAGGCAAGCACCTATCTGGTGCCACACCATGTCCCACTCACTGGGAGTGCGTCTCCTGCTCCCAGGTGGCAGGATAAATCTCCCCCACTGATGCATGAGGCTGATGTAGGCAGCAGTCTCCTGGGGGGGCGAAGTTGGGGGCTCTCCCACTTAGGTGTGACATTCTGCCACACCTGCAGCTGTTGTGTAACAAGCACAGTGGTGTGTCACTTAAATGACAGTGTCTGGGCCTTGTGTTGCAGTGTTGCTTCATGTGCAGCGTGTGGGGCAACTGACAAACACGTGCACCACAACTTTCATGTTCCCGAATACGCTGCTACGCACACACGTGTGGCATCACGCAAAATGCATATGCGGCTTTATCATGAGCTGGTCTTGCAATATGCTTCTATTATTCCTGCCATGGGCCATGCAGCATGCACGTGTTATTTATGTGTTACACGTGGTCAGTGGGTCTTGAGTGCTGCCCCGGCCATCTCAGTGTTGTGCAGTGTCACAGGTGGAACCATGTGGTGTGGTACTGTGGTCCCACTTGTTTGTGGGTGCTGTTGTGCCTGTTGCCTATCCCCTGTCCCCTACATGTGTGGCTGCCTGTGTGCTGTGCATGCACCATGTGTGACATGTCCCGTGCCTTGCCTGCATTCATGCAGGCCTGCGTGTGTATTGTGACCCAGCAGTACCTTCTGTTTTGTGCTACCTGGCTGTACAGGGCTACAGGGCTGTCTACATTGCAGTCCCAGTGGGTCATGTGTTGGTTTCCCTTCCCATGGTGCCTCATGTGTGCGTGGCATGCCATATTTGACATGCATCGATGTGTATGCCTGTGGGTCTGTCAGCTGGTCTACCATCTGTTGTCACAACTGCCCACCATTCCCATTGATGTCTATTGTTGATCACCTGTCTGTTCCTGTCACCTGCCGCATTGCAAGCACCACCCATTGCACCCTGTGGCATGCTGTTACTGTGTCCACCTATGTGGCACATGTATGCCTTGGACAAGGCCATGTCAGCTGGGGCACTGAATCCCCCTTACAGTTCCCACATTACAGTGGTACTCAGGCATATATGTGTGTTCCAACTGCCAAGGCACATGCACACCCACACCTGCATGTTCGTCCTTCCTGACTGTTCACTGTTCAGGTGCACCTTTCCACCCTGTGTACACCTGCCCCTCAGTGCCTCCCCATGCCATCACACCATGTGCCATAAGCCTCCCACCGCTGGTGACTATGTCAGCCAGGTGCTGCCCAACAGACATGGGCACAGGTCCAGCTGCAGTGCTGCCATGCATGTTGCTTGGCACTGGGCAGACAGTATTCTGTCCTATGTTGGCGTGTGAACAGTGTTGCTGATCCCACAGTGGTGATGTTCCTGCCATCAGCATGTTGTTGCATACTGCTGCCGGTGCCCCCCTTGGGGTATTGGTGACCCTTCTTAGAAGTGTTGCTGGATTGGGTCCAGTCTTGCACGTTGTCCCACAACCGCACCTCCAAATCTTGCTTGGGATGGCATGCTATCGTGATCCATATCCCTGTCCAGTCCATCTCCATCCTCCTGCACTGCTTCAGGGTCTGGCACTGGCACACACACACTGTGAGAAAGCCAGGTTGTGTAGTATGCAGCAGGCCAGGGCTATCCTGCAGGCCATCTCTGGGCTGTACTGCAATGCCCTACTTGAGTGGTTGAGGCATCTGAAGTGCACCTTTAGGAGTCTAAACATCCTCTCGATCACACACCTCATGCTGGACAGGGCCTCATTATATCTCACCTTTGCTGTACTCTGTGGATGTTGTACAGAGGTCATCAGCTAGGGCAGTTGCAGGTATCCACTGTCACCTGTGGGGGGAGAGTACTGCATTACTGGCCATGTATGTTGTGCTATGCACCATCCATGTGGTGTCTGTGGAGACACACACACACACATATTGTCTCACATGAACCCCCACCACCAGTCCTGCAGGCATGGGGTGGCCCATGGCCATGGGTTCTGCACATGCAGCTGTTACTGTCCCTCCCTGCTGGCCCTGTATGCATCATGGTGCTTCAGCAAGGCTGGCTTTCTCCTACCATCCTTTGCCAGCATTGCCAGTGTCAAGGCATCCTGTGGGCCTTTGATGCTGCACTGCACATACATCCATGACCACAACATGTGTGCATTTCCATCAGACATGTACACATTGCCACAGTTGCATCCTTTGCTACCACTGCTACCAACCTATCAGCCATCCTCCTGATGTGTACCATCTCTCAAAGGCCTTATGTAGGCCACAGTGATGGAAGATGTAGGAGTCATGGCAGGATCCAGGGTACTGGGCTACCACATCCAGTATGCAGTACACACTGTCACATGCTACCTGTATGGTCATGGAGTGGTACCCCTTGAGGTTGATGCATGCCCCCCCCCCCGCTGTTGGTGCCCTGATGGCCACATGTGTGCAGTCAATGGCTCCTATCACACAGCGGGAACTGTGCCACAGTGTAGAAGGCCTGCTTAATGTGAAGCTGTTGTGATGTTGTGATGCCTCCCATGGGAAACAGATGTACCTGGAGGTACAGCATATCAGCGCTGTCAGGAAGCTCCTTAGGCAGTTTGACACAGCAGGCTGAGATATACCCACTGTGTCGCCAGTGGGTGTCTGGAAGCTCCCAGTGGCTAGGAGACATAGCACTGCACTAACCTTTATATTGTGCTATACATTCCTCATCAGTGAGCTCCTCAAAGGATTTGCGTGGGCGGATCACACATGGCACAGTTCCCCCTGGCAACCTCATCTGCACCTGAGGGTCACCATTCCTCTGGATCCTGCCATGCCACCTTGCATGCCTCCATTGTCACTGTGCTGCCATCAGTATAGCTAGTAGGGCTAGTGGTACTGTCATTATCTGTATTGCTGTGTGTCTCAGTACATACTGCTGCCTCTTCAGAGGCTCAGCAATGTGTCTCTGCAGGGTCCTTTTATATGCTGACTTGATTAGACCAGCTCCAACCTGGTCTATATGTTGGCTGCTTAGATGGATGCAATGTTCTGATATACACTTTCTGGAATACCACTGTGGGCAGAGGTGCTGTTGGCGCATGTCGTAGGTCGCATTGCGCATTGGCATTGTGAGCCATGGATGCAAGTTGGTCGTAAGCTCTGTTTGGAACAGGCATTGTGTGCACTGACACAGTCTGTCCTCTGTAATACCGAATGTCTCAATTGCGGACACAGCTTGTGACTTGTGTCCTTGTTCCCTGGCTCATGTCCTTCTAACTTCTTTCGGAAATGGGCCCCAAATCACAAGGAAAGTCAGCAAAAAATTCGACTGTGATTCTCATGCTTTGAAACACATTTTTACTGAAGCAAATCTATAGGATACTATCAGGTAAATCAGGAAGGATCCAGGGTACACATATTATAGACAGAAATTCGCCACACGAATAGACTATGTATTTACCTCTAAATTTTTACCACAAAAAAAATTTGAACTAAAACCTACAGAGTTCTCCGACCACCAAATATTACTAGGAACCTTTAGTTTAGAAACTGCACCACCTAATTTATTTTCACAAACACAAAGATGGAAATTAAATTCTTCATTAATTGAACAGATATACATAAAAGAACAGACAGAACAATTGTTAGGAGCTAAGAATCAATGGCATGTCTTTATGATGACATGGGAATGGTGGCAGAACACAAAAAAGGAAGTAAAGCAACTTTTTCAAAAAATAGGTTGACAAAGCAAATGATGAATATTTAAAATACCTAGGTTTTAGAAATCAGTTATACAGACTAATGTTATTCCCTCCAAATAAACAAAGTATAAAACACGAATAGCTGAATTAAAAAAATGTTTACGTATCAATGCAATAGAGCCAGAATTCCAGAAGCAAAAATGAAATTTGGAACTATCAAACAGTCAGCCTCAGATGCTTATATGGTATGCAAACAAAGAACAGAGGCTGATGTAATGACTGGTTTATATAAACAGAATGGTAATCTTGCCACAAGTGACATAGACATGTTACTGGTGGCACAAAAAATATTTCAAACAACTTTCTCTAATATAGATAAAGAACACGATAATTTACAAAATGTCCTAACTGCACCAGTTCCACAATTAGCAAATGAAGATCAAAACACCCTGGAAAACTCAGTATCCCAGGAAGACCTCTTTAATGTAATTAAAAATCTAAAGACAGGAACTTCACTAGATCAAGATGGACAGACAAGTGAAGTTTACAAAACCTTTGCACAAGAAATGAGTATAAAGTTAGTATCCATTTTCAATTCCATTTTGCAAAATATTATAGAGCACCCTGAATTTGGAAAAGTCATCACATCACTGCATGCAATTACAAAAAAGGAGACAAACATGATATTACCAACTGGAGGCCAAGAAGCATATTAAACACTGACTACAAAATATTTGCTAAATTATTATGTCAAAGGTTACAGCTAATGTCAGAGAAACTCATAGATGCAGCACAAACTTGTGCAGGCCCCCATAGAAACATTCAACATAACCTACAACTACTACTAAGAGACATTTTTGAATATAACAGAAAGTATAAAGTTACAGGATATGTTTTGGCCCCAGACCAGTCCAAGGTCTTTGACAGAGTGGGACATAATTACCTAACACAAGTCTTGTTGACTTATGGAATTCCAAAACAGACAATCAGATAGATAAAAAAAATTATATGAGGGAGCCAGCATGGTACCATCTGTAAATGGGAATTTAGGGGAACCGATAACCTTAAAGAGAGGTGTACGACAGGGGTGCCCTCTAAGCCCCCTTCTCTATACATTTGCCTTAGATCCATTGATACGACCGATAAAATTGATCAATCACATAATTGGGATAACCCTCCATGACAGTTTAGAACAGGAGAAAATATTTGTATATGCAGATGACATCTATGTTTTTATAAAAAAACACAGTATCTGGAGAAAATGCAATACAGTCCTTCAATGAATTCTCCAAGGTGTCCGAAGCAGTTTTAAACCTGAATAACAGTGTAAGCATTCCAATAAGGGAATTGTCTGATATCCCAGATCACACAGCAGGTAAAAGCGGTTTCAAACTCACCACACAAAATATTAGTTTTTTTTTGTTTGTTTGTTTGTTTTTGTAGTTGTTTAACCAGGAGTGGCACACTAAGCTGATAGCTTGTTTACAGGTGTGACCTGAGAGCACAGAGAAACACAGAAACATAGAATTTGATGGCAGATAAGGACCGCTTGGCCCATCCAGTCTGCCCATTTCCCTACCTGATGGATAAGCTGCTGATTCTAGTTAATCAACAGCTTACTTCCTCCTACCCCCCCCACTAGAATTGCTTTATGTCCACCCCATGCATTCTTGAATTCTCCCACTGTTCCTGACTCCACAACCTCCTCAGGAAGGCTGTTCCATGCATCCACAACCCTCTCTGTGAAAAAATGCTTTCTAACATTACCTCTGAGCCGTCCCCCCTCTGTCTTTAAATTGTGCCCCCTAGTTCTTGCACATCTCTTTTTTCTGAACGATACTACCCTCTTGTACTTTGTTTATTCCCTTGAGATACTTGAAAGAGTCTATCATGTCCCCGCTCTCCCTCCTTTCCTCAAGGGTATACATATTAAGCTGCTTTAGTCTCTCCTCGTATGTCTTCTGGTGCAGACCCTGCACCATTTTGATTGCCCTCCTCTGCACTTCTTTGCATTGAATCTGAGCTGCCATATATTTGACCATTCCTCCAACCTTGCCAAGTCCCTTTTCATCCTTTCCACCCCACCTTGTGTATCAACCCTGTTGCAGATCTTTGTGTCATCTGCAAAGAGACATACTTTTCCTTCCAGGTGCTCTCCAATGTCACCTATAAAGACATTAAAAAGGACTGGTCCCAGTACCGAACCCTGCGGTACCCTGCTAGTTATCCTCCTTTCTTCACTGTGGACTCCATGTACTATTATCCTTTGCGTCCTGTTGTCCAGCCAGTTTTTTATCCAGGCTACCACCTTGGGACCCACTCCAAGGCTAGCTAACTTGTATATTAATCTTTTGTGTAAGACTGTGTCAAATGCCTTGATAAATTTGGTAGGTCATATCCACAGCCCCTCCCTGGTCTACTACTTTGGTCACCCAGTCAAAGAAATCTATTAGGTTTGTCTGATATGACCTTCCTGATGTAAAACTATGCTGCCTTGGGTCCTGTGCCCACTGGCCTCTAAGTACTCAACAATTCTTTCCTTCAGAAGTGATTTCATCATTTTCCCCTACCACTGAGGTCAAACTAACTGGTCTGTAGTTTCCTGCCTCTGCCCTGCTTCCACTTTTGTTAAGTGGAATCACATCTGCCCTTCTCCAGTCCTCAGGTACCACCCCATCCTCCCATGATTTGTTAAAGAGAGTAGTCAGTGGCGTTATTAGTTCTACCCTTAGTTCTTTCAGAATTCTGGGGTGTGGAAGTTAAGTCACTTGTTCAAGGTCACACAGTATTCATGTGTGGGCTGAGGGATTCAAACCCAGGTCTCCAGATTTGCAGCTTAGAGCCTTAGACCACTGCACTATATGGTTTGGAAATGGGGATCTACCAACACTAAACTGGGAAAAAAACTAGAGATACGTGAAGCTAAAGTGCGAATATGGAAAAACTGGAAATTGGCTAAAAAGAAATGAATAACAATAAAAAAAAAATTCTCACTACCAATCTTTACATATCTCAGTACAGTATATGTCCCACCAATACAACTGGAGGCAAGACTACTTAGCAATTTTTTCCAGATGCTGTGGGGAGCCACCTTAACCCAGTAAAAAGAGATTTCACATATTTTCCGTACAAAGAAGGTGGGCTGAATATGGTAAACCAACTAGTGTTTTATGATTTTTATCACTCCTTTTTCATAACCAGTACAATTATTTGGGCATGGGCTAATACTCAATATAACTGTCAAAAATGGATACAATATGTTCTTAGGAAATATGAAGTGAAATGGAAAAATGCAGCGCCAACAATTATTGCAAACCGAACACACCAGCATATGTGGTTGCATCCTTGAAAAAAAATAAGCCAATGGAAAATTGATAACCATAGCCTACAGCTCTTTGGGAGGAAACAGTTATGCAATCACACTGTATACCAAATAAATAAAATCACATTGATATTCCCAGAATATACACCAAAAGTTGCCTCACGCTTTAGCTATTTTGAATGACAACAGAGTGCCCCAACATACATGAGATATAATGTGGTTATGTTGCCAACGCAAATTAGGAGTCAGACGGAACCTAAAACATAAATCAATACAAGAAATATTCTACCCTAGATTCTCATGTGGTAACACAGAGGAAACAATAAGCCATTTTTATTTTACATGTCCACATAGGGTGGGATGTTCAGACTGCGCCAGGCTGTGGTACAAGCCTGATCGCAGCGCAACTGGGATGTGCCAGGTCGCTGACAGGGTGGTATTCAACGGTGCTGCGACATGGCTCAGCACCGTTGAATATCGCTCTGTGGCCACCCGCATTGTGCATGGTGCAGTGGCACTGCACCAGCGCAAGTGGCCAGAGAGAGGCAGGAGGATCTGCTAGCGCAAGCGCCATTGCACTAGGCACATCTACCGCGATATTCAAAGGTGCACATGCAAATGGGGCCATAATGCATGCAAGGTGCAAATGGGGCCATTTGCATGTCATTATGGCCCCATTTGTATGCAGGTGCACCCATCCCCGACGACTTGTGCCTGGCACCCTGCCAGGCTGCAGCCATCCGGGACCGATGCCCCCTGCACAAGCGGCAAAGTGCCCCACTGCCCAATCGTGGGCAAAAGTATAAAACCAATACACTTCAATATCCCTGGTGGTCCAGTGGACCATTCGCAGCCTGATCACGGGCAGATGTATATAAATAAAACATCCTATATCCCTGGTGGTCCAGTGGACCTCTCGCAGCCCAATCGCGGGCAGTTGTATATAAATAAAATGTCCTATATCCCTGGTGGTCCAGTGGACCACTGGCAGCCCGATCACGGGCAGATGTATAAAAATTAAAATGTCCTATATTTCTGGTGGTCCAGTGGACCATTCGCAGCCCGATCACGGGCAGAAGTCTAAAGAAAGATTAAATCCCATCCCTGGTGGTCCAGCGGTACCCTCCTCTCCACCCTCCCACTGAGCCCCATCACCCTGATCCCCCCGGTCAGTGGTGGGCGTCAGATCCCCACCCGCAAGCCGTCTGGCTGCTCACCGACTGACTGTGTACAGTACAGCTGTACGCCCTGGACCAATGGGTGTGCAGACCATACTGTACTACACAGTCCAGATATGTGACTGGACTCATTCACATATCTGGACTGTGTAGTATGGTATGGCATGCATGCCCATTTGCCCACGCTGTGGACCAATGGGTGAGCAGCTGTACTGTATGCAGTCAGTCAGTGGGCAGCCGGGAGGCTTGCAGGTGGGAGCTGCCGCCGCCGCTGACGGGGGTGGGGTGGTGGGGCTCAGTGGGAGGGTGGGGAGGGGGTACCGCTGGACCACCAGGGATGGATTTAATCTTTCTTTAGACTTCTGCCATGATCGGGCTGTGAGCAATCCACTGGACCACCAGGGATATAGATCATTTTAATTTTTATACATATGCCCACGATCGGGCTGCCAGTGGTCCACTGGATCACCAGGGATATAGGACATTTTAAGTTTTATACATCTGCCCACGATCAGGCTGTGAGCGGTCCACTGGACCACCAGGGATATAGGTCATTTTAATTTTTATATATATGCCCGCAATTGGGCTGCCAGCGGTCCACTGGACCACCAGGGATATAGGACGTTTTAAGTTTTATACATCTGCCCGTGATTGGGCTGTGAATGGTCAACTGAACACCAGGGATATGGGACTGTTTATGTCCTACTTTTGCCCGAGATCGGGCATGGGGGAGCGCTAACCGACGGAGGGTGCCTCTGGACCTCAGGTGGCCACCCACAGCTGGCAGCTGCCGTGTTGTGCCCTGCAATACGGCAGCTCACCTGTGCATGGCTAGCTGCTGCTCCTTTATTTTTTGGAACAACTGTATGTGGCGCATGTAGGGGTTGCACCTGCATGGGCTCCGCACATCCATGCTGAATATCGGGATGTGCAGGGGTATGCATGGGCACGCCCCTCCTCTACTTGCACTGCATACATTACTGATGCACCCAGGTGCAACAGGATTTGTGCCACGCACTTTCCCCTTTTAAATATCACACCGGGGCACATCAGTGGGTTGCGCATGGCGCAACCGTGTTGCACCGTGTGCAACCCTTCTGGATATCCAACCCATAATGTACAATTTTGGTCAGATCTAGCAACCAAGTGGAACTGGCCTTTCCTCACCCATATAAACTATAACACACTTATCCTCGGAAATTATTCAGAGATATGGAGAGATTTCCACAGTAGTATTTTAAATGTTCCATGTTATTGGTTTATTGTTCGCCCTTAGGTCATTACAATTGAAAAGAGAAGAAACTTACATGAAAACTAAACATGGCAAAATAGACAATACAATACTATAAATCCATCATTAGATATCAAACAGCATTTTCATTGTATAAATCCCAATTAGTCTGTCTGTGTCTATCAGATTTTCATCAGGCATAAATAATTTCAGCTTGGCTTAAACTTAGTTCAGGCAAATTTTTGCCTTAAAATTATAGTTGTGATATAAAATGTTAAACTGATCCATCTATATCTACAGTCTATTTATGATAATTGCATTAAAACATTTGTCCATAAAATAAATACATGAGATCCATTAAGAATCCGTTTCCCTGTGATCTATATTGTCGCAGGCAGAGTAGTCAGTTTAGCCTGAGAACATTAAAGTATCCATAAGTATCTATTACACATTTGACACAATTATACTAGTTAATTAAATACTTAGTATAGCAAGTCTGTTAATCCTAGAGAAGTCACACACACCTGCAATCTTAAATGATTCAGGTAGCATCATGTTGCTTAACCACACTTATTCAATATAGTAAAAATACAGTTAATGAGACACCATAAAAAATAAAAAGGATAAAAAAATCATCGCACTCAGGATTTATATATATAAGCACTTAGTTTATAATGTCCAATTCTTTCATTATTTATTTCATTATGGAGACCATCTATCAACCCCCATATAAGCTGCTAGACTGGCCAATGTCTGGACCCTTTTACTTGGATAAATATGTGTGCTGTAGGTACCCATCATTTGAAAATTAAAATTTGTCCAGCCCTTTATTTCTACTATGCAAGTAGTCATTAGTGAACTCCAAGGGGCATGATAATAACTTGAACTAGAGCATATTCCAAATGAATGTTTGTACTGCACTTAGCTTGTAGAGTTGTGTACCATGGATCTATTTACTTCAGCAAATTCAAGAAATGAAGAAAAGATGTTGTGGGAGATTAGGCTCCCATGAGAAAAAACTCCTTCTTCTCAGGAAAGTTTACCCCATGGTCTGGCTCCATTAGTCACTGACTCAGTGTCCTTATGGAGTTAGCAGTATAAGATCAACAATTAGCAATTCAAAAAGTAAAGATATGCATAGCAGGTATTCAGACTCCACAGTTATTAGAACAATGCTAAAGCACTTGGGTTCTGGTCCTTTGTTCTCAGCCAGACTGAATCAAGTCAGCAACTTTTTGAAGAAAAAGAAAAACAGTACCTCATCAGGGAAATAACTCCTTAGCCATCTTCCAATCTCCTCTTATCACCATTACAGTGTCCCAGGGAGTTTTTGCAAAAGGGGTCTCCATAATTTCAACTCCTTTCTCCTTTTTCTCAATCTGGGGGCCCGGGAGACCAAGGAGTCCTGTCGCCGAGAGACTTCTCTCCATATCCCGAGGGCTCCATATTTTGGCTTTCTTTCACTGAGGCTTCCCATTCTCCAAATGTCCAGGAGTAAGTCTGTAGAGAAAACAAGAGAACACATTCTCCCTGAGCGTAGTAAATTTCATATGGGAGAAATACAATTACCCCCACCCTAGGCAGCGATAGCATACCTTTTATCAAAACAAATTAAGCATATCAGCACATACAGTGCTACACTAGTTTATTTCAGCTCTGGTTCTCTTTAAACCTCATACCACTCACCACACCAACTCTTTCTCATGCCTTGAAAGGGGGAAAAACTGCAATTTCGGCCAGCACGGTATTAATCCACAATTCCTGTTTGCCTTCATGCAGTCCGCAATTTAGTACAGTAAGTTTCGAGAAGCTGGGAGAGTTAGAGAACTCACAAATAACAGGATATAGAGAATAATGCATATGTATGGAGTGGATATGGAGTGTTTTTACACACCCAAGTTGTGTGATAATATATAAACCTTGAGAGCGAAGCTCAAGAGGTTTTACTATTATCACACAACAAGGATGTATAAAAAAAATCCATTTCTACTTCATACATAATGTTTATTTTTATAATAACTGGCACTAAAAACAATTCAATAGCACAATTAACAGTAAGAGGAGAAGCGAGGTAGAAAACTCTTCTCATTTCCTTACTAGTAAACCCCTTACGCTGTACAAGGAATGACATCACATAACGCACGATACTAGCGTGGAATGCTACTATGAGAAAGTCAGCATTTATTATTATTTTGAATCTATTTACTCTGGAATGCAAGTGCTGTAGCCTTCTTGGTGTGAGGCTGTAAAAGTCGTATCAACCGACTTTTGATACGACTTTTTACTGTACTCGAAAACGGGTTGATAACAAGGATCGCCAGTTATTATAACTCCTTATTAGTTACTAGTATAAAAAGGAGTCTTTCAGCACTTACAGCCTTGGATTTCAAGCCAAAACATTAGGGAATATTGAAAAGAATTGCATAATGGCAACATGCAAATGGACCAAGCAAACAGTAAAAAACTCTGAAGCTGCCTGCACGCCATCGGGAGCAGAGCAGCATCGCACATTTGGGGCTCACTTCAAACCAGTGTGTATCATTCAGAATGCTGAAAAAACAACGGGCAGCCAGCTGAAAGTTCAGGGGCAAAACAATCACTCTGCAGGTTTTTAAAACGACACAAAAATTACTTGTCTAGAGTTAATGGGTTAAAATAACTTAAGTTTCATTCAAGAAAATTTAACTGAAACTTTTCTAATAACCGGCCAGCAAGCAACAGGTTCAGAACAACAGGGAGCAGCTGGGAGCGGAGCAGCACTGCTGCCATCTTGCTGCTCCGCCCCCTCGCCCCGCCTCTCACTTTAAATATGATTTGTGCAGTGATACCATTTTACTTGTGGTAGGCATGATGCTAGTATTTCTACAGCAAATACAGTTACCTAACAAAATTTTGATTAATCAAATTGAATTAGCAATAATGAAAGTTAAAGAACTAGCTAAAATGAAATATGACACTAGGAAAGTAATACACTTATGGAAGAATCTAGAGATTATATTCTGAACATAATAAAGATTAGGCACAATGGTATAAAGAAATGAACCACTCCATGTGGCACTTTTACATTATAATTCTGAATGATAAGAGTACAAGAAAAAAAAGGGGATGCTTTGATGAAATTATATGAATGGACAATATGATACTGTATGTTTCCTTTTTTTGATTGTTTTAAAGTTTTGTTTTCTGTAACATGATGTAATGTTTATTTCCTTTCTCTAATAAAATTCCCCTACACTTTTCGAGAAGTGCCATGGGATCTTTAACATCCACATGAACAACCACCAGAACAGGCAGACAAGACCTTGGTTTAACATCTCATCTGAAAGACGGCACCTCAGGAGTGCAGCAGCCCCGCTCATGCTGCACGACAGCGTTTAGTATTGGGATCTAACCCAAGTGCGTGGTGTAGGGATAGAATCCACAGGCTTCTGATCTTCTGGTCTCAGAGCCTGCTGACTCACTGACACTGCTCCAGTTTGCAATATTCAAAGAGCCTCATATTCACACACTAGTAATAATATTACCTTAATAATAAAGGGGTTTGTTGAATATAAAATAGGAAAACATATACTGATAGCTAAAGAACCAGTTATTTAAGACACTAAGGGCCAGATATTCAAAACTTTGCCCAGGGGCTAAATTAGCACTGCCCAGCGCGGGCAAACTTAGCCCAGAGCACAAAGCAAGCTATATTGAAATGGAAATAGCCCGGTGCTAATCCTGCTGAATATTGCAGTCTAAGGAATCCGGGCAAACTGGTCTGGGAGTGTAGGGCAAAAATAGCCCGGGAATAAGACAGCACTGAATAAAGCAACCAGGAAGTGCAACCCACATCAACAAAACAGTGCACAGCAATGTGAGGGCAGGTACAGACGAACTACATGGCCAATGTGTGTGCCAGCAAATGCATGGACTCAGTACAGCTGCAGGAAGCAGCAGATGTGAAAGAACAGTGATCAAAACTGTATATTATTCCCCGTACCGTTAGCGCCGCGCTAACACATTAGCACGGCATTAGCGTGGAGCTAAGCAGTTAGCCCAGTGCAAACACGTTTGCCCGGAGCTAAAATGTGCCATATTCAAAAGTGCCATGCAAATGAGCCTACTTAGGTAGTCTCTGGGCAAACAACCGGATTAGTATCTCATTATACCCTGATTTGCATGCAGTTTGCCCAGCGTTACTGCAGGGTCCCACAGAGCCACCTGTAGGTCAGTCTGGAAGTACAGGGGCTGACCAGGTCCAACCGCAGCTCCACCTGTAGGTCAGTCTGGCAGTGCACGATGATAGCTGCAGGCTACATGTAAACAGTACAGCATAGCATAGCATATTGTACCTCAGGGGACAAGACAGCATAAGCACAGGTGGTGGTGGTGCTGCATGCAACTGTCACACTGTAGGGCATGCTACAGTGCACAGCAGACACTACAGTAGCAAGGGGGCCAGTAGTGTGAGGGACACAGCACTGCCTATGGTGTGTAGGGCAGTGATGATGACTGCACTGTACACAGTGACAGGTCCAACCTGCAGGTGTTTACTGACAGTTGACATTACTGTTACACTGTTGTGTGACCCACAGATGCTGTACCTGTGACATGGGATGCTCACAGTGACATGTACATTTCTGGCTTTGTGTGCTGTGGCAGTTGTACAGCTGTGTGGTATGTGGCCAGGGGGCGGAGCATATATTATCCGAAAGGCACACTAGTGTTGGGGTATTCCCAATACTGGCCCATGTGCACTGCATGATGTGTCCCAGCCTTGTGGCCACACCTGGTCTGTGGCACAGCCTCGCCACCCATACACGCTCCCCTCAACATCCTCCATGCCCACAGTGCAGCATGTGTGTGCTGGCATCTGTTCATGTCCACAGATGTGTGGTCTGCAGGTGTGTACTGTATGGCCACACTGCCATGCTGTCCACTGGCAGCAGGGTCACCACTTAGTGCCTGGCATGGCTGGGACTGGTGGCAGATGATGGCATCATTGTGATGCCGTCGGTTAGCAGCATGCTTCCTCTATGTTTGGCTTTATCTATGTGTCATATTTCTTTGTTAGGGTCGTGCAAAACCCATGCTAAACCCACGCAAACACCGTGCAAAGCCATAGTGTCGCGCAAAGCTGATTGCCCAGGATTAAGACAAGCTTTTCCTGGGTGGTAATGTGCACCGTGCTAAGTGTCGCGCTAAGTCGAAAACCACTTAGCGCGGCGCTAGTCGCTGAATATAGCATTGCACCTGTATTCATGTCAGTTTGCCCCTTGCATACATTATAATTTTGCCCAGCGCTAATGCAGTTTGCCCACGTTATTTGGCCTTTTGAATATAGCAGACCCGCGCTAATCCCGCGCTAAACCTGCGCAAACGTTTTTTGCCTGGCGCAAAGTTTTGAATATCTGGCCTTATATTTCATATCAATTCTACAAGGTACAGTAAAGCTAGCAGAGCTGATTGCCACAAAATTTCATTATAAGTATTAACTGTAACAGTGCTAGGTCTATAGTGTAAAAGTGAACACCAGGGAAGATAAAGGGAAGAAAAATATGGTAAAACAAGACAATTAGGTACTGAGCAACACCTCAAGTTCTAAATAGCTAGCAGAAGCTGGAAAAGCAATGCTGCAAGGCTAAAGCTGTTAGAACAGGTAAGGAACAGTTGGCCATTAATAGAACAATTGGGATTGTGCTGCCAGAGTCCTGCAAAGCATACCTCTATTAGATACACAAGTAGTAAATGAGTGTCTCAATATGAGTAGACTCTCGGGTTCCAAAGATGACTAATACCGAAGGGTGTTACTCCTTTCACAGATGCAAGGTAGGCATCATGATATCGGAGTCAGTGATAAAGTCATAGTTTTATCTGAGCAACAAATGAAATAAAAGTAGCTTGAAAAATGTTTAGATACCAGTCCCAAAAAAAGCATGCATGCTGTGCTGCACTAATCAAATTAGTATGCAGTGGGAACGTTGGTGACAAGAGCATGTGACTCAAAACTGAATAATGTAATCATGACAAACTACTTTAGGAAGGGTTCAAGAAAGCTGCCCCTTAAGAAGCTCTGTCCGTCCTGAGGCCTCCTATGTGATTTCAACAGGATATACCTGAGCAGAAAAATCAGATAGCTTGTAAAGTTGGAATATATCATGTCATAACACCAATGACATGTGTTTACGATGGGTAATTTCTACTAATTATTGCATGGCTCAGTGCATCATTTTGGAATTAGCAGTGAAAGCAAATTAAAGCCAGTTAGGAGGAGGAGTTTAAAACTGTAGAAAGTGAACATACACTGAATCTAAAATGGTTAATTCCATAACCTCACAAATGAGTATTTTCAAAAAAATAATATTATTTAGTGTAAAAAGCACATATTTTGAATTGGGGGAGGTGGATTAGCATTTGAGGCATATAGGCTATAATTTTAAATATGAGTTATTCAATTACCATAGTTTGTTTCATTTTAGGTGGGCATCTCTGAAAGAATGTGTGGAGTATAGATTTATCTAATGTATTGCCAACAGCGAGTAGAACAAGAGAGGGATTTAATTAATCATCTGTTTAAACTTCTGGGGGTGGATTATAACAAGAAAAAAAATCCTATATCTATATTAAAAATAATAACACAACTGGATAACACCTCTTCCCTTACATTAAAGGGGACAGGAATTGATTACTTATGTACAGCTGTTTGAAATGTCTCTATTTTCGTAAATTATATTCATACCTCTAAAGGATCCCTATTTAACTGTGCCTGAATAAAAACTGAAGCTGTCAGTTGTGTTTTGTATTGTTTTCTTTGTATGGACAACATTCTGTGCAGTTCCTTTCATGGAACCAAGAATTTGGAGTTTTGACTATGTCACTTCATGGTTTCAGAAATGTGAGTATGAACTTATCAGTAGGGTGCTCACATTTCTGAAACCATGAAGTGACATAGCCAAAACTCCAAATTCGTGGTTCCATGAAAGGAACTGCACAGAATGTTTTCCTCACAAAGAAAACAATACAAAATACAGCTGACAGCTTCAGCTTTTATTCACACATGGTTAAATAGGGATCCTTTAGAGGTGTAAATATAATTTATGAAAATAGAGACATTTCAAACAGCTGCACATAAGTAATCAGTTCCTGTCCCCTTTAAAGCAGTTGCATTTTCTATTAAGTTAGGCATCACGTGCATTAACACAGAACGTTAAAAAGTGGCAACAAAACAAAAAGTAATGTAAGGGATTTAAGCATTTCTTGAGAAAAGAAAGATTAATTGGCTTAGTAGATGTAACAAAAGTTATAGTCGTTTTATCAATATCAACATTAGGATGGCATTTTCACATTAGTATTGCCAGGGGAGGAAGTGAGAGATGTAAAACAAAACGAAATACTTGGTCTGTGATAACATTATATGAGCACCGCTATCAATTAAGATGGTAATCTCATCTTGGAACTGGTAGTTCACAATAATGGCACTAGATGGCAGTAGGCAGCCTTGTTTATTATCCTAGGTAACACAGCAAAGTTAATCAGGCAATTCTGAGGTTGAAATGTTCCACAGAGTCAGACACACATAATATTGCATTGTGACAAGCACTACTGACTTACCATTTCACTGTAACAAGAGAACTAGTACACTGAAAAAGGTGCAATGGATGGCAGGTAGAACTGGGGTGTCCAAATTACAATGTCATGCTGCAAGTCGTAAATTGTCAATCTGCCATAAAAGAATAAAGAAAGATTTAAAAACATACACAATTTAACATAAATCATTCGTATGTGAAGCCATGAACTAAAAATGCACTTTAACCTGGTATAGAAACATAGAGGTTGACGGAAGATAAAGAGCGCTTGGCTCACCTAGTCTATCCATTTTCCCTACCTACTGTAACACCTCAGACCCTACTTGATCTCTAGCTTTACCTCCCCTTTTCCCTACCATTTTGGTTCCCTTTTGCCTAGCCCATATCTTCTTGAATCTCATTACAGTTTTTGGCCCCACAAAATTTTGGCTGGAAGGCTGTCCCAGGCATCCACCACTCCTTCTGTGAAGAAATACTTCCTTACATCTCCCCCGAATCTACCCCCTACAGCTTCATAGTATGACCCCTTGTTCTTAAGCATCTTTTACTTTGAAAAAGGTTTCATTCTTCAACCTTATTTATACCCTTGAGGTATCTGAAAGTGTCTATCATAGCCCCCTCTCTCTCCTTTCCTGCAGAGTATACATATTGAGGTCCTTCAGTCTGTCTTCATAGGGCTGCAACATTTTAGTTGCTTTGCTCTGGACCACCTCAGCTCTGTCTATGTCCTTCCTGATATGTGGTCTCCAGACCTGGATGCAGTACTCTAGGTGCGGTCTTACCAGTAAGTTATACAGCGGTATCACCACCTCCCTCTTTCTGCTGGTGATACCCCTCCCTATGCATCCTAACATCCCACTAACTCTCCCCACTGCCTTGTCACACTGTTTGGACACTTTTAGGTCATCAGATATGATTACCCCAAGTATCTTTCTTGTTTGGTGGTCACCAGTACCAATCCCCACATTTTATACTTTGCCCCTGTGTTTCTGCACCCCCAGTGCATGAATTTACAGTTCTTTGTATTGAAATTTAGTTGCCAGACTCCTGACCGCTTGACAAGCTTTCTTAGAACCCTCTTCATTTTTTTCCACACCCCCGGAGTGCCAACCCTATTGCAGATCTTAGTATCATCAGCAAAAAGGTATACCTTCTCTTCTAGTCCCTCTGCAGCATCACTAATAAAGACATTAAAGAGGACCGGTCCCAGTACCGATGCTTGTGGCACCCCACTGGTCACTCTGCCTTCCTTGGAGTGAACTCCATTTACTACCAACCTCTGTCTCCCATCCCCAACCAATTTCTTATCCAGTTGACCATCTTTGGACCCACTTCTAGGCTACCCAGGATGATTTATGAGTTTCCTATGTAGAACAATGTCGAAGGCTTTACTGAAATCTGGGTAGGTGACATCCACTGCTCCACCTTGATCCACTTCCCTAGTCACTCAGTCAAATAAATCTATCAGGTTTGTTTAACATGATCTCCCGCTTGTGAATTCCTGCTGTTCTGGATCTTGTAAGCCACTAGATTCAAGGTATTCCACAGTCCTTTCCGTCAGTAGTGATTCCATTAATTTCCCCACTACTGTACTCAGGCTGACTGGCCTGTAATTGCCAGGCTCCTCTTTGCTCCCACTTTTGTGAAGTGGGACTACATCTACCCTCCTCCAGTCCTCCGGGGCCACTCCTGTCTCCAGTGACTGGTTGAATAAGACTGTCAGAGGTTCAGTTAACACCTCTCTGAGTTCCCTCAATATCCCTGGATGTTTCCCATCTGGCCCCATTGCCTTGTTCACTTTCAAATTCTTGAGTTTCTCTAAGACCCTTTCCACTGTAAACAGACTAGTGTTCACCACCCTACCATTGATATCCCTGACACTTATCTGTCAACCCTTGCATTCCCCTTCCTCTGTGACCACTGAACAAAAGTATTTGTTCAGGATGTCAGCTTTTTCCTGATCACCTTCCACACACTACACCCTTCCCTCCTTGACTTTTTGATCCCTCCTTTGGTCTTTCTCCTTTTGCTTACATACCTGAAAAACGTCTTGTCCCATCTTTTATTGCCTGTACTATTTTCTCCTCTGTGTGTGCCTTTGTACTCCTGACTGATTTCTCTGTCTCCCTGTGCTTCTCCTGACTCTCTACCCTATCCTCTTCCCTCTGTGTCTCCTTGTACCTCCTGAATGCTAACTTTTTTGCCTTTGCCTTCCTAGCCACCTCTTTTGAGAACCACAGTGGTCTCTTTTTATTCTTGCTTTTGATTACTTGCCTGACACAGATGTTTGTTGCTCTCATTATCCCCACTTTTAGTTTCGCCAACTGTTCCTTCACTCCACCTAAATTATCCCCCCTACCATGACATCCCTGAGGCAGTCCCCCATCTTTGTCAAATCAGCCTTCCTGAAGTCCATGACTCTCATGTTTGTGTGGTTCGCTTCTGCTACAGTTCTTACATTGAATCAAATCATACGGTGATCACTGGTCCCCAGGTGGCCACCCACAGTGACTTCCACAACACTGTCCCTGTTGGTAAGTACAAGGTCCAAAATTACTCCCTCATGAATGGGCTCCCCACAGGTTGCCTGAGGAATGCTCCCTGTAGGGAGTCCATGATGTCCTTACTCCTAGCTGCAGCTGGGAAGCTCCAGTTTACATCTGGCAGACTGAAGTCCCCCACCAGCACCACCTCTCCCTTATTTGCCATCTTTTGGATGGCTTCTATTAGAACCTTATCCATCCCCCCCCCATGCTGAAGGTCTGTAGATCAAACAAGTGTGAATAGCGACTCCATTCTCTGTCTCTAGGGTGACCCACAGTACCTCCCTCTCCTTGTATTCCCAGTATCTCTGTAGGTTTAATGCTATCCCTCACGTAAAGAGCCACTTCTCCCCCTTTCTTACCCACCCTGTCCTTCCTGAACAGAGTATAGCATGGTATGACTATGTCCCAGTCATGGTTCTCATTGCACCTTGACTTGGTAATGGGGACAATGTCCATATTTGCTTGTTCCATAATGGCCACTAGGACTGGGAATTTATTTCCCAGACTTCGAGCACGTGCACACATGACCTTCCAAATTCTGCTACCACCCTGCTTGTCAACTCCCCTTCTTCCCTCTTCTCTTTACCCCTCTGCCCTCATTCCCATCTCTCTTCATTTATACCATTTTGTTTTTCTTGTTATTAGATACCCTTGGGGATTTCCCTTCCTTAAGGTGCTCTCTACTGTCTACTCCAGCTTGCAAGAGGGGACAGTTTATGCCCACCTGCTTCCTTCCGCCACCCTCCCCCTTCAGCTAGTTTAAATGCTCACCGATAAAACATTTAAATTGCTTCCTGAGGACTATGGTTCCCCTCCTGGATGGATGCAGGCCATATTCCCTATATAGGCCTTTATTTCTCCAGGTGAGACCCCAGTCCCCAGTGTAACAGAATCCCTCCTCTCTGCATCATTCCTTCAACCATTGGTTGAAGCACCTGGTACAGAGTACCCTATCATCCCCCTGTCATAGACAGGCAGCACCTCAGAAAAGGCCACTGAGCATGCCACCTGCTGAAGACTCCTCCCCAACTCCCTGAACTCCTCCTGCACTATCCTAACCTCTTCCCTAACCAGGTCATTAGTCCCTAGGTGGAAAATAACATCCAGCTCTCCCTTCTGTCCTGCTGCCCTAGTGATCCTCAGGATCCTCTTCCCATCCATCCAAGTCATGGCACCAGGTAGCACATAACCTTCCTCACCCTCTCCTTTCCTGCTCCCAAATCTATCCCCCTCACAATGGAATCCCCTATCAGGAGTTGTGTCCTCCTCCTCTTAGGTCCTCTGCCACCCTCCCTGGGGAATTCACTATGGAGGACCCCCACATCCTCCCTGGTCACTACTATGGGTGCCTCCATGGGACATTCCTGATCTGCCAGAGTAGTGTAGGAGTTGTGTAATGGTACCATATGGGAGATGTATCTTTGATCCACCACCATCACCCTTCCAAAGCCCACCGTAGTCCAGCCGCTCCTTCTCCTTCGTACCCTTTGAGGTTTACTGGTAGTGAACCAGTGTTGGATAACTTTGTAAGAAAGTGCAGCTGGATCTGACAGATAAGCTTAACAGAGGATTGAGAAAATTAAAAAGTAGAAAATCAGGTGTTCATTTCTTCAGTAGTAAATTCTGGATTGGAGGATTCTGGTGATGTCTTGGACGCGGACCCTGAGGTACTTCAGCTGTTATTTCTGGTGCCTCTCCTCCTTTTTTTAGGGTTCTTAGGAGGTTGAGGCTTGTAATATGTTCACTAGTTTCTGAAGCAGGATTGGACTTTCTAGCAATTGTAGAATTTGGCAGAATGTTGTGAGTGTTGACTCTGAATTTAGCAGCGGTAGCATAAGAGGGAGAATTTAGTTGAGTCTGCTGTCTGCAGTGACTTGCATCATTATCTCATTTTTGAGCTTTCTGGGTGCTGGAGGTCTGTACAGAAGCTGAGTGTAAGGAAGATTATTTCAAAGGGCTTGAGACCTCAGAATCATTTGAATTCATAGGCAGGGGCTTTAATGATTTTTTGCCATACTGTTCAGATAAAAAGTCCCATACTTGTTCAGGACAGTCAAAATTAATAGATCTCCTATGTATTTGCACAACTATCATGGCTGGATATTTAATGCAATAAGGGAGACTACCATTCTATAAAGCCCTTTTCAGCTCTCCATATGCTTTTCTTCTTTCCGTAACATTTGTAGAGAATCTTGAAAAATTAAAATTCGCTTCCCCCCTCCATAGCAGTTGATTTCTTTCCCTAGCAAGCCAAGTGATTTCTTCTTTAACTGAATACCTTAACAAACTTGCAGTGGTGGGTCTTATGTCTACTGCTTTTGGGTGGTCTTATGGCCAGGGATCTATGGGCCCCTTCAATTTCCAGTATCCATGGCCTCCAATAGTTCAATATGATGGGGAGAGGAGGGCCTGCTGTAAGAAGTGAATGTTATTTCCTTCCAAGCCCTCAGGAAGGTCAATTTTGTGGACATTACTCAACCTGGTTCCGATTTCAATGTTGTCTATCCTTTTGTAATAGATATTGGATTTGTTTTTCCTGAAATTCAGTTGTTCTCCTCTAATAGATACACAGTGTGTTCTAAAGAAATCAGTCTATTTCTGACTGCCTCTACCCTCCACAAGGTCTCTTTAAAATCATTTTGCAACCTGTCTGTGGATGATTTCAGACCTCCAATATCCAATTTGAGGTCAGAAAATATCTCCTTGATTGAAGCAGTGTCCAGCTTATTGCCATTCTCTGGTGCTGCAGTCATGGTTCCCCTCCCACCTCTCTGCCCTTGGATGCCTTTAGTGCCAGCGGTGACTGGTCAGCAATTTTTTTTCAGGTAGAAAACAGCTAAAACTTGAATCAGAACCAGATTTTTTGTTGAATTTCATTAGCCTGGTGTTAAACCAAATGAATAAGCACTCAATTTTGGAAAAAGATTAGTTTTAAAAATAAAATTACTGTTTATCGGGACCTGACAGCAGCTCCAAATTAAGCTGCTGACTATATCGGCACAACGTGTGCTTCCTAAAATCTGATCTCTTGAAGTCCAAGACTTACCCTAATGTATTTTTTCTCTTGCTCAATCCACATGCTAAACCAGACTGTACAATGCTCGCTTGTGCTCAGGGGGCTACCCACTGTAATTTCTGCTGTGCTGTCCCTGTTCATAAGTACAAGTTCCAGCACTGCCCCATCTCAAGTGGGTTCAGTAACCAGCTGCTTAAAACATGCCTCTTGCAGGGAGTCTAGGATGGCCCTGCTTCTAGTTGTAGCTGCAACCAGAATGCTCTAGTCTACACCCAGCAGATTAAAGTCCCCCATAATCAGTACCTCCCCTTTACTTGCCATTCTGCCAATGGCCTCCCCCAAAACCCTATCTAACTCCTCCCCTCCCATGCTGGTGGTCTAAACTCCACCCTCACATGGCTAAAGGCCCCGGACCCTGTCTCTAAGCCAACCCAAAGAACCCCCCCAGCCCATCCTTGTCCCTGCTGTGTCATTGTATCTCTGTGGTCTATATACATTTCCTCACATGTAAAACAACCCTCCCCCCTTTTTCCTCCCTGCACTATCCTTCCTTAACATGGTGTAACCCAGTATGGCCACATCCCAGTTGTGGGTGTCGGCATACCATGATTCTGCTATGGTCGCCAGATCCAGGTCTCTCCTTCCTTAACATGGTGTAACCCTGTATGGCCACATCCCAGTTGTGGTTGTCGGCATACCATGATTCTGTTATGGTCGCCAGATCCAGGTCTCTCCTTCCTTAACATGGTGTAACCCAGTATGGACACATCCCAGTTGTGGTTGTCGGCGTACCATAATTCTGTTATGGCCACCAGATGCAGGTCTCTCCTTCCTTAACATGGTGTAACCCTGCATGGCCACATCCCAGTTGTGGTTGTCGGCGTACCATGATTCTGTTATGGTCGCCAGATGCAGGTCTGCCTCTGCAATGGCTGCCTCAGGATCAGAAATTTTACTTCTCAGGCTCAAGTTGGCACACATGGCTGTCCACTCCTTATGTCCCTCCCTGACCCTACTTTTCTCTCCCTTCTCGAGTCCATCAGTCACCTTTACCATGTCCCTGGTACTGTCCTCCCCCTTTTATTCTCCCTCTGCCCACACTCCTTAATTTCTTCTCTCAGGCTGGGGACCACCTGCCTTCTCTTCTACCTTTTTGTCCTTATGTGCCTCTACCCCTGGGGAATTTATTTCCCTTGGGCTTCTCTTCTTTGTTGCTCCATTTTCTGAGGGGGGGGCATTCACTGCCTCACTTATTTTTTCTGCCTCTCCTCTTAACAACCTTAAATGCTAGTTGAGGTAGCAATTAAGCCTTCCACTCAAGACTGCTGTTCCTCTTCTGAATGGTTGATGGTTGGAGACCATTTTCTTTGTACAGGCTTTAATCACTCCAGGTAGGACTCCAGTCCCTGATGTAGTCAAACACAGTGATATAATAGGCCACTGGAGAAGTTTCTCCATATTTACCATAATTTCCTTTTCTGTTAGCTCCTACATTGTCAGTGAGTATTCATTACACTTAGGTATAGTGCACCCCTACTAAGGGAAAATGTTACAGCCCAAAACTTTAGAATGTTGGGCACATGAGGATTCTGGACAACAGCAACTCCCCAGTCACCATTGTCCTTGCAGTGCTTCTAAATATGAAATAAATGCCATATTGGTCGACTTGACACCAAAACACAAATAACTGTCTATACAGATATGACTCTAGCCAGAACAAAACATAGTAAACAGTGGCCTACCTTGACAGATGACGAAAGGTGATTGCTCAAAGCCTGTCGTCCACAGTTCATGTGTTGCACGGTCCAATAGGAAGTGGTAACTGGAAAGAAAACCAAATTAGTAACAACGCAAGGACTACATGAAGTGTAATCACTTGCCTGCAACAAAGGAAGCACCCTTGGCTAGCATCAACCTTGAACGTTTTGAATCTGCGAGACAGCAGCCAACATTCTGGTGTGGAACAGCTCTCCTTATTACTATGATGTGTTTTTGTATTTTTTTTTTGTTTGTTTTATATATATCCAGCAAACACAGGTGCAGGAGGCAAACTAAAGTGGAATGTCCTGGTAAACTTACAAAACAGAGATTATAACAGGACAAGGACATTCCCATGCTAGCATATCTGACAATATTCTCCCGCAGGAGCGAGACTCCCGGGTGGACCCCATTGACAATGTAGGAGCTAACAGAAAAGGAAATGACAGTAAGTATGAAGAAATGTCTTCTTTCTGTAGCACTCCACATTGTAACTGGGTATTCATTACACTTGGGTTTTAAGAAGCAGTATCCAAGAAGAAACCAGGTGGGGGAGAATACTGTCCAATATGTTAACTATGTATAAGAAAAGGAATTTACCTGCTAACTGCCATGTGCAAAACTCTGAGACCAATGCCGCATCAGAACTTTGAACATCCAACCAGTAGTGTTTGGAGAATGTGTGGACGGATGACCACGTAGTTGCCTTTCACAAGTCTAAAACAGACATAAGCCTTGGCAATGCAAGCGCTGATCCACCTAGCTAGGGTGGCTTTGGAGGCTTTTTGTTTGTGTTTGTCCACTCCGAAAAAGTAAAAACAGCCTATCTGAAGACAGGAACTTAGCAGTCTGGCTACAGTATGACCTTAAGGCCCATCACAAATCCAACTTGTGCCAGTCCTCCTCCTTAGGGTGAGAAGGTTGCTGACAGAAAGACAGAAGACAGATTTCTTGGTTCACATGGAAGGCCGTGGGAACTTTTGGGAAAAAGGATGCAACTGTTCTGAGGACCACCATGTCCTTGTGCTTGACAAGGTATAATTCTTTATTGGAAAAGTCCTGGAGCTCACCAATCCCCCTGGCTGAGCACATAGCAACCAAAAAACACACCTTGTAAGACAGCATGACCAATGGTATAGACGAAGGTGATTTGAAAAAGCGCCTTACAAAGAGCATACAGGGCCAGATTCAGATCCCATGAAGAAACCAGAGATCGGAACATGGTTCAGCTCCTGCGGACAGTCTGCAGAAAATGAATACTCTATTGGTTAGTCCATAGGGACATACCCAAGGAAGCCCTAAGAGCCAACACCCGACCTTTCACTGTGCTCAATGCCAAACCTTTTTCCACCCCTTCCTGCAGAAAAACTAAAATCTATGGGACCAAGGCTATGAAAAAAAAAATGGATAGTTTTAACCCTGGCCCCGGCTGAAAAAGTGGTCCATACATGAGCAAAAGCTGCTGATGTGGAATTCTTCCGGCAACCATCAGTGTGTCCCCCACCTTCTTAGAGATCTAGTTTTAGGAGACTCCTCCCACCAGGAGCCAGGCCACAAGCTGCATAACTCCTGGATTCAGATGCAGAATGAGGCCACGAGAGAGAGAGAGAGAGAGAGAGAGAGAAAGTCCCCTCACATTGGAAGGCAAGGGGGGGCATTGAGCTTGGTTCACTAAGTCCAAGAACCACAGTCTTCTGGGCCACTCCAGAGCTATAAGAAGAACGCTTCCTCTGGAGTGCCCTATTTTGTGTATGACATTTGGAAGGAGAGACAGAGGAGCGAAGACATGCTCTGTTGAAGCTCCACTCCTGTGGACAGTGCATCCACTGCTTCTGCCTGTGGACACCAGTAGCAGCTGAAAAACTGTTGAACTTGGGCAATGAGGCTGGAGGAGAACAGATTGATCTGGGAACAACAGAACCTTTGACACTGAAGGTCAAACATCTCTGGGTTCAATATCCACTCTACTGGATGAACATATTCGTAGCTTAGCCAAATGACTTGACGGTTCAATCACTCCCCCCCCCCACCAAGAGGGCTGCAGACAGAGAGATCTGTGGCTTCTTTCAGTATTTCCCTGCTCTTTGTGTCTACTCGAGAGTTGAGGTACACCACCATGACAGCATTGTCTGACCTCATTTTCATGGCTCTTGACTGCACCTGACTTGAAAAAGAAAGACAGTGAGGCTTACTGCCCTACTCTCCAGAACTATTATGAGTAGGGGCTGTTCCTGCACTGACCAAGTCCCCTGAATGGGAAAAAAGGTGCAGAACTGCCCTCCAACCCAACAGGCTAGTATCGAATGCCAGAATCATCTCTGGGGGGATTTCCAAGGGGGATCCTTGCTCAGATTCTCCAAACTCACCTACCAACTCAGAGATAGCCCCAGTTGTGGTGAGCATAGGATTCTGGCCTGATAATCCTCTGAGGCAGGATATCAACCTGACAGTAACTCCGTCTATAGGGGCCGTATGTGAAGGCAGGGCCACGGGACTAGTGTTATTGCCGCCATTATGAGGCCCAGAATCCACAGCAGGCAGTGAGCTGAGGCCAATAATTAGCCCCTCAGCCACTGGACCTCACTCTAAATTCCGTCTTCCGTCTTTCGGATGAGACGTTAAACCGAGGTCCCATCTGCCTGGATTGGTGGTAGTTCAGGTGGATGTTAAAGATCCCATGGCACTTATCGAAAAGAGTAGGGGAATTTCCCCAGTGTCCTGGCCAAATTTCCCTCATTCACTAAAAATACCACTAACAGCTTAATCTGGTTCAAGATCAGTTGGCATTCATCTGTATCCCCCTCCCCCGGGTCGTGCCTGAAAATAGGCAGGATTTGTCTAGTGCACTTACCCGGTCAACAAAAACTAAATAAATAAAAATAAATAAATAAATGGTCTTCTTCCTAACAGGTGAGGGAAAGACCTTCCCCTGGTCCATCCAACCATGTGGGAGCTGTTGCCAGCCCAAAAGGAAGCTCCCTGTACTGGAAGAGCTGTCCCAGGACTGAGAACTTGAGGGACTTCTGAGAGATTGTCAGATAGGGATGTGGAGATACACATCCCTCAGATCTATGGAAATTAGATTATCCCCTGGCTGGACAGCTCAAATAATTGAACATAGGGACTCCATCTTAAAGGACATGTGGTGAACAAACTATAGATGTTGCAGGTTCAGGACAAGTCTGAAACCCCCTGACTTCTTGGGAACCCCAAAACAGAGCAAGAAAAAATCCCTGGTCATGCTCATTGGAGGTATTAAAACAATCTCCCTGATTCTACAGAGGTGGCCAGGGTTTGAGTGAAATTCCAAACCCCAGCATCTGAAGTTATCTGGGCCTGCTGTTCGCCCTGTGCCTGCATTTCTGCTTTGGACCAAGGCTCCTCCACAACTATTGCTGTTGAAACCAGGGTAGGCTCCTCTGCCCCTCTGATGCCCGAAGTTCCGGAAGGGATGAAACCCTCAAAACTGTCTCTGACGGCCACCTCCTTGACCTTTTGTTTTATATCAGAGACCCTTTCACAACAACACCCTAGAGAGTTGTGGCAGATGTGGCTCCCAGTCCAAGTACATGCAGTAGAAATGGGGAGAGCAGGTCAGCCACTTTGAAAGCCATAGCTCGTCCGGCATGATTTTATTTAGGGGTGCCCCCTGTTATCAGGCAGCCCCAACCTGCTATGCAGAATTGCAGCCCCAAGACCAAAGGCCTACTTCTTTCTTTAGAAAAGCTTGAGAGATGTTTCCCCTTTAATGGCACAGCAAAGACTGGAGAGTTACTATTGTCCAGAATCCTCATATGCCCAACATTATAAAACTTTGGGCTGTGTCATCTTCCCCTAGTTGGGGTGCACTATACCTAAGCGTAATGAATACCCACTGACAATGTGGTGTGCTACAGAACTTGTTTTTTACTCTGACCACCTGTTAATGAGGTTAAGGCCTTGGCCTATGCTGTTATTGAGTTTTTAAGTCCATGCACTATGAGGCACTCAGTGGTGGTCGCAACATGTTACACAAGCATCACACATGTCCCTGCACACCCCACACAGGATCCCCCATGCACTGCACAGGACCACACAGTCCCCATATAACCCCACCACCACACATGCCCCACATTCCTCACACAGGGCCACACTTGGGACAAAACAGGACCCCACATAACACCCCCACCCCAAAACATAATCCCACAGGGTATCATCCCCGAGAACACATGGGCACGCATTGGACATGCCCCCCCCAAATGAGATGCACATGTGTGCCACCCCCCAGAGGCATAATGACAATGACACCACAAGCAGGCACTGTCCATACCACACCCATGCATGCATCATAGCTGGCCCAGGTGCACTCAGAGGGGTACATCATCATGGTGCACCCTGGCCATCAGTCTATCAGCCGAATGTACCCCGTGCTACTGTGTGGTGCACGGCACGTCCCGAAAGGGTATCGACCCCCCGCCTCATGCAGGGTCATCATCATCTCCAGGTGGCATGTCTGAGGGTGTATCCACTGGCATGGGTGGGCAGCACCATTCACAGATGTTGTGTAGCGTGGCACAGGCCATGACCGCTCTGCATGCCTTCCTGGGGGCAAGCATCATTGTGCCACCCGTGTGATCCAGGCATCGTAACTGCATCTTCAGCCTTCTCTACATGTATTCAACCACTGACTGTGTCCTCCTATGTGCCTTGTTGTATGCCTCCTCAGCTTGCCCATGTGCCTCAAGGTATGGTGTCAGTAGGTACAGTCACGGCGGGTACCTGCTGCCACCTATAATAAGAAGAAACAATGTCAGTGTGTGTGGCATTGTCAGGCATGCACCCTAATCCTCCTCCACTGTACCCACTAAGCAACCAGCCATCTGCCCTACCACATCCATAAAGAAGGGTGCCCAAGCCAGACCAGTCGAAGATATAAATGAGTCGTGGCACAAGCCTGGGTATTTAGCACCAACATTCATTATGATACTAACCACATTGCATACAAACTGGCAGTTTTTGCGGTGAAACCCCTTACGGTTACGGTATGCCTCTTCCCCTACCATAGCGACCACGATGGTGACATGTGTGCAGTCTATGCACCCATCATGTTCTGCATGTTGTGCATGGCATAGAAGCCCCCTTTTGTGGCCCATAGGTCCACAGGAGTGGATGGAAAGGGGATGTGTGCTTGCACATGGTGCAGAAGAGCATACGTGACCTGGTGCAGGGCATGGGACACCGATGGTTGGCACACACCGGTGACATCCATAGCCACCCTCTGGAAGGAGCCAGCAGTATAGTACACCAATGCACACAGCACCTTTGTTTCTATGGACATCGCCCTGGATTGTCCGGTGTGTGGTGTGACATGTGGCCATACCATGTCACACAGCTGTGTAGTGGCGGCATAGTCCAGCTGTAACTGCTGAATGCAGTGTGTGTCCCTGAGCAACTACAGCAGTAGCCTGTTCCAAAACACTCTAGGCCAGTGGCGTGTAAGATGCTGCTGCAACTGTTCAGGCTCCTTTTCAAACAGGAGGGAATTCAACAGCAGCCCCGGACACATGGCATGCCAATGGGTGCTGCAGTACCTGTCATGCTGTGGAGGTGTGCTGTACAGAGTGGTAGTGTATCCTGCCCGTACAGTCTGTCCTCGCTGAACTGCTCCATGGGCCTTTATGTGGCCCTTCCGGTGCATGCCAGCGTGTGGTGCGGCCTGATAGGGAGTCTTTAGTGTGGCAATGTTCACTCTGGAGTCCAACATGATGGAAGCATCAGTGAGAACCACTGTCAACAAGGGACACATGGAGGATTACCCCCACAAACTGCGGAGGTGGGCTGCCCTCACTTACCAGTATCACAAGGTGGGAGGAGCAACATATGGTATGTGACTGATCCAGTGGAGGTGAGTACCAGGTCATATGGGGGTGGCGTTCTGTGTACAGTGTGACAGGATGCATGTGGCTCATGGCCTGCCTCTGTGTGTGTCTCCCCAGGAGTTCAACAGGAAGCTGCTGGAGATGATGCTGGAGCAGAGGGAGTTGGGACCAGGGAAGGTTGGCACCATGGTGGCGAGGAGGAGGAGGAGGAGGTGGCCCAAGGCCACACTGGACCTACTGTCCCTCATGGTCAACACCAGAGACATGTTCTACTGGTACGATGTCAGTGAGATGTGGGTGGTGGAGGAGCCCTCAAAGTTGAGTGTAACATGGCATGCATGTGTTGGTTGGTTGGATGTGTTACAGCACAGGCCTGTTGCTCACACCCCTCCTGTCCTGTCTTTTATGTTGCTGCAGGGTTACACCAGTGCGCTCCACCAAATGGTCCTTGCCCTCCGCCCACCCACCAAGGAGAAACACCACCTCTGTCCTTGGGTGACTTTTTGGAGGGGGAGTATTGGCAGACTGTTCAGGGGCACTACTGTATTGTCAGCCATGAGGTTACTAAAGGTGTGTGCATATGATACCCTATGTCTGTGCCGTAACTCCGGCAGGCACCATTAGGTATAGCCCCGGGAGGGTTAGCATGCATGCAGCTCTGCGTAGTATTTGTGTGGCCATGATACTGGCATGTTGCACATCATGTGTGTGGGCCACTGTCAGGGGCGCTTCCTTATATAGGTGTTGGGCCATTCTGTGTGTGCGGGTAACAGGGTATGTATTGTACTGGGGGTGTGTGGAATGGCCTGTCTATCACCATCCCATTTGCTGACTATGCATGCTTCACCACACCTAGGTGTGGCAGTGTGCAGCTCCCTGTACATGGTATGGCTGTTGTTCACAGTACCCGGTTGCAGGCTTCCCCGCTAAGGAGAAATTAAATAACAAAAGGGTATGGAATACATTGAATTCTAATTAAAACTAGAGAAGCAAAGTAAGGAAAGAAAAGGCAAAATAAATGATATTGGACTGTTTATAGAGGAAGTGTGAATCAGAGTTTAAGACTAAATGAGGAAACGGTCAATATGAAAGAAGGGATCTCTTTTTTGAAAACGTTTATGAACTGGTAACACGTCACAAAAACAGTGAATGTTTGTAGTAGATTAATAATGTAAACAAAGAGTATTAGTGCCAATATCTGAAGTTGTTGTTGTTGCTGAAATTAAGTAAAAAATAGACCAGTATTGTAAACAGTTATTGACGCTTCATAATTTGCTCCAGATGTGTAGTTACCAAAAGATGGTAATTTGTAAAAGTATTTGAAAGAGATGGCACAATCTCTAGTTGAATATATGAAAAAGATATGTTTTATGGTAAATAGTATTATAATTACTGGTGACCCCCTTTATCAACTTAAATTCAGTCACTCATCAAACGCTGTAATAACCCGAAATCAGATTATTACGGCATTTCAGCACAAAAAGTCACTGTCACTGCTCAAGTGGGTCTCACACGCTCAAGACAGCTCAGTCGCTAACTTACAGCCTTTCTCTCGCAAAGCACCACTCCTCAGCACTGTCGAGCTTCGGTACAGGTCCCTCCATCTGCACAGTATCAAATACTTTTTAAATCCTCACACTTCTTTTAAAAAAAATTTGCACTACTAATAAAACAGTCAAGAACTCCATAATTTGCAGAAACTCCCTTACAGTTTTTCTTTATCTCCCACACAGGTCACCACAGCAACCGGATGACCTTTGTCACAATAGGAACACTTCCTGTTCGCCGCGCTGCAAACAGACAGCAAGATTTCACCATCATAAATGTTTGAACTTTCTAGTATTTAAAAAAAACTTCTTGCTACTCAAGATACTCAAACCAGGGAATCCAGGACAACCTATAATCTCTGGCATTGGCACATTTATTGAAAACATTTCAGGACTCATTGAATCCATTTTAAAACCACTAGTAAGAGCTACCAGCAGTTTTATTCAGGACGCCACCAATTTCCTCAGGAAACTGAAACAAATTGGATAACTGCTACTGAACACTGTCCTAGCCACAATGGATATCACTGCCCTGTACAGCAACATCCCACATGAAGATGGCATAGCAGCATGTCAGAAATTTTTAAAGGAAAACACATCCATGGGAGACATTCCAGAAACCACCATCAGCACCCTAATAAAATTCTTTTTGACACACAACTTCACCTTTAACGGCAAGCACTTTTTACAGATGATGGGGGCAGCCATGGGCATTAAAATGGTACCACAATATGCCAATCTTTTCATGGCCCGCTTAGAGGAGGATTTTTTTTAAAACACCACCCTTATAATCCATCTGTCTACCTCTGATTTATTGATGACATATTCCTGATTTGGACAGAAGGTGAAGACTCTCTCAAAAAATCCCATCATGATTTTAACAACTTTCATCATTACATAAATCTCGCTATTGAATACTCCACCACCAGCATACATTTTCTTGACACCACAGTCAGTATCACTAAAAATGGACATATACAAACTGCTGTTTACAGAAAACCCACTGACAGACACCGCTACCTGCATAATTCCAGCTTCCACTCAAATCATACAAAAACATCTGTAATCTACAGTCAGGCGATTTGATACCATCGAATCTGCTCTGATGAGAGAACAAGAGACAGACAGCTCTCCGCACTTCGGAATTCCCTAATTCAGCAGGGCCACTCTCCTAGACAAATTGACAGAGAATTTGAACGAGCCATACAAATACCACAAGACAATCTGCTGGAATACAGGCAAAGACATCAAACTGACTGCACACCCCTAGTGGTCACTTACAGCCCCATTCTAAAACCCCTTCAGGAAATTGTCAAAGAGCTTCAACCCATGCTGAGAGAAGATGAAACACTGAAAGACATCTTCCCTGAACCACCTGGCATTGCCTATAAGCAGCCCCCAAGCCTCTCGGACATAATAATTCACAACAAATTCCCAGCAGATCAAAACAACCAGAAAACAAGAGGGACAACACCATGCAACATGGCAAGATGTAAGACCTGCACCCACATATGCACACAGGCCACCATTAAGACAAGCCAGAACAACATAATACAAATTAATGGATCCTACACATGTCAATCCACCAATGTGGTTTACCTAATTCAATGCAAAGAAGTGTACAAATGGCTGCTATATTGGGGAAACTAGCCAACCACTGAAAACCAGGATGAATCACCACCATCACACAATAGTAAACCAGATTGTCAGCACTCCATTAGGAAAACAATTTTTACAAACAGATCACTCTCTCTTGGATTTATCTGTCTTGATACTAAGAGGCAACTTCAGAATCACACAGGACAGAAGGACATGGGAATTGAAATTTATTAAACAATTTAAATCTAACATTTCTGGCCTGAATCGGGACATTGGTTTCATGACACACTATGGTAAACTGTAATTCTTTTTTATTGTGTACTAAATCATGTCATTATTTATCACACTTTGGTTCTGTATTTCTCTTATTATTATTTTTTTTCTCTGAGTTCTGCCTGATCTGCTTTTTTTACCTGTACCTCACATCCTCCCTGCCTCTCCTACTAGCTCTTTAGCTCAGTCCCACCTACTCCCTCTTGTTTTCACACCTCTGTTTATACTACCTCACACTCTATTTTTCTAGGCCTTTGTTCTTTTGTTTCTCCTAATATCTTGATCTCCTTGCATCTGTTAGGCATCTCCTGTCTATTCTACCCTTACAGCCAGCCTCTGATCTCAGATCCTATCTGCGTGCTTTTGTCTTACGTAGATACATAGACAGTGTCGGCAGATAAGGGCATATGGCCCACCCAGTCTGCCCATTTAAGTTTGTAAGTTCAGTTTATGTTTTCCAGGAAGTCTGTTGCCCCTTACCCCTGATCTCCAGAATTCCTTTATGTCTATCCCATGCATTCTTAAATCCCGTGATTGTTTCAGCCCCCACCACTTCCTCTGGCAGGGTGTTCCACTTGTCCACCACCAGTTCTGTGAAGAAATTCTTTCTCATGTTTCCTCTGAATCGTCCTCCCTCCAACTTCATCCCATGCCCTCTAGTCCTGGAACATCTTTTTCGCTTAAAAATAGTGTTTTCCTGCACCCTGTTCCTCCCTGTAAGATACTTGTATGTCTCTATCATATTCCCTCTCTCCCTCCTCTCCTCCAGGGAGTACATGTTCAGTTCTTCCCTTTAGCTTCCTGTCATCTCCTACTCCATCTCCATCTTTCTGTCATCTCATACTCCATCCTGTTCCTACTTAGCCCGCTCCCCATTTCTTCTCATGTTTTTATTTTGCATCTTAGACTTTCATCTCTAGTCCCCTTTATCACCTTCCTACTTCACTTCCTGATTTTTAATTGCTCCACAGTGGATATAAGTGCTGCTTATGTTGCTCAGTTTTGCTATTCACCTGAAGAAGGGACCTGTGTGGCCCTGAAAACTTGTGTATAATTCCATCTTTGTACAAGACACTTGTTGGTCCAATAAAAGGTATCAAACTTTCCATCTTCTCCTGTTTTGCAAGGACCAATATGGCTGGAATCTCTTTTTACAAAAAAACTTCTTCAAAGTTACACTATTTTTGCCTTGTTTGCCATTTACCGATCTCCCGATCTCGAGCAGACTACAACAACCATCTGAATACGGCTTCTGCAACAGGACTCAAACTTTCTGGTATTTAAGCATTTCACAGTTTGTGTTTTAAGAAAAAAAAGCTTAATCTCTTCAAGTGTTCTCTGTTGTTTATCCCAACTTCAGCTCATTAAATCCTGCTGTTTTGAATGAATTTCAATAAATATAATTCAGCTTTAAACTCAGTATTTTTTTCTGTGTATCTAAATCGCTGGCTAAGACTCTGCCAAGTAATTATAAAAATAAAAATAGGCAAGTGTGCCTGAATATTTTCCACTCTTGGTGTAGAAGACCATAAACCTCTCAAGATTCGCCCTCAAGGTTTATGGGTCATCACACACCTCAGGTGTGAAAAAAATATTCATAACACACACTTGCCTATCCATTATTCTCTATTTTAAGAATGTTTTTTGATTATATATAGGCATACGATCCTGAGAAAGTGATCAGATGTTGGATCACAAAACGTCAATGCTGTTTGTAGGTCTGTTTGCAGGTGCCTAATGAAGCAGTACAGAAATAAAGCATTGAAATGCTAGCTCAAGACTGTATCTTTATCTCCACTGTGTGGTTACTAACATGCTGAGGAAATGTGGAGCGGATTCCTTCTTGCTTTGGTTTTGTTTTATACAGTAGGTGTTGGAAGGCCACTCTGTTGTTTTGTGGGTGTACTATAAATTTGGCAGTCATATTTGACACCTCTGACCCACACTGACGTAACAGTAGGGACAGGGGATGATCGCCTAGTCAATCAGGCTCCAAAGTCTGCAGAGAGCCACAGAGGGCTTATGGACTTGAGAAGCACTTCATTAATTCTGGCATGACTGAAGCCACTCTTTTTGAGTAATGGACCTCTAGCCTTTTTCGGTAGTGATTGACAGCTCCAGGCACCAACCAAGAGCTGCATTTCCTTAGTGAACAGCAGAGGCTATTTCAGAACATTTCAGTCTGCTTGTGACCAATGCTAGAGTGAGACTGGAGAGCAGAAGTGGGAGTATGGAGACAGATCATGCATCTGACAGAGGCAAGCAGAATTCTTGCAGAGCCGAAGTGGAGGTAGTTGTGTGCTTACACAGCTCATGCTGGAGAGTAAGTAACAGGCCAGGAGAGGTGTTAGACAGACTAAATTACCCTGCGACCACTCTCCTGGTGCAAAGAGACATTGCTGCATCACAGTGCAAACTTGCCACAAAGCGCACCTCTGTTTCTGTGGAACCATCCTGCCAGCACCATTCCTGAGTACTGGTTATCATAATACATGCAGAGACCGGATGCCAGGATATGGTGCACTGGTCTGACATGAACAGGCTTCACAGGCTAAAATTGCACCTATGAGTTCAGGGGGAGAAACTGTCTGCTAGATGCAGAGAAGAGTACAGGCCTGACTGAGCCTTCAGAGAACAGTTGCATACATTGTCACAAAGGTCTGCAAGTGAGAGGGATGCAGAACCAGCTCAAGGAGGAACTGGCTATCACTGTGCCACTACTTGTTGTGCTCAGAGAAAGATCCCATTAAATTGGGGAACCTTAAATAATTCAGGGCCTTATCCCTGCAGGATACCCACTTGTTGCATTAGTTAATTTGAGAACTCATTTAGTTTGACTAGACCATCTGGGCAGGAAAACAAATGCCTAGTTGGGTTTTGCTTTGAGTTCCGAATGGGTGAAGCAGAGGTATAAGGCATTATTCCTTTACATAGTATATTGGAGAAGCACAA
This sequence comes from Neoceratodus forsteri, assembly GCA_016271365.2. Classification (NCBI taxonomy): domain Eukaryota; kingdom Metazoa; phylum Chordata; order Ceratodontiformes; family Ceratodontidae; genus Neoceratodus; species Neoceratodus forsteri. Next base: position 1,643,252,046 of record CM028131.1, on the reverse strand, counting down.
AACTAGGAGGTCATTGTGAAGCTGAGGCAGGGAGAGAGGTTGGAGGAAGGATATAAGGGTAAGCCTGATATACTGAACCAATATTTTTGTTCAGTATTCTTGAAAGAGGATGAGGGTCCATTGCTGGACTGCATAGGCAATCCAAGAAGGGGGAGTGAGGGGCCAAATAACACCCCCATCACTGAAGGAAGGTTGCTGGAGGGTCTAAGAGCAGTAAAAGTGGACAAATACATGGGTCTGGATGGGATGCATCCAAGAGTATCATAGTATCATAGTATTTATGGACAAAACGTATACCAAAGCCCCTCAAGTTTGTCCACCACCAGTTCAGCGGGTGAGGTTACAGTTCTTCTGCATGAATATATGTAACTCAGTTTTTAAGCTATGAGGGAGTCACTATCCACCATCTTGGTTGGTAATCTGTTCTAAATTTCAACCACCCTCTGGGTGAATCAGTACCCCCTCTCCTCTGTCTTGTGTTAAGTTCCCTCTTCAGCTGATATTTGTGGCCTCTTAAAATTTGTATCACCTTCATTCTTGTGAACGCATTAGCATTTTGATAGAGCACTATTCCTGATCACTTTATATATTCAAAGATCATTTTTTTTATTTCTTTCTCAGAATAATATCTTTGAGCTGGAAGCTTGTTTACAGAGGTTCCACGTCAAGACAATCAAGAACAAAACAAGTAGCAATGGAACAAAATAAGTGCAGTGTTACTAGATATAAATTTACATACAGGTAAATACATATTTAACAATCACACAATAAGGCAGTCAAAAATCTAAACCTTGTCAGGGTAGCAGAGGGGTAGGGGTAGGGGGAGTAGGTTGGAAGGAGGGGGAAGAGAAGGGTTGGGGGAAACAAGGAGGTAAGGTAGAGTAGGCAGGTGTGCAGGGGGAGAGGAGCAGGACATAGGGTAGATTAAACTAAGGTTGTTTGTCTCTTATTATTATCCTTCTCTCTAATGAGAATAACTGCAATCATTCTAATCTATTCTGATAATCCATCACTCTGATGTCATAGATCACCGTGGTTCCCTCTGCTGGACTGCCTCTCGTCTAACCACATCTGCCTTTTTATATGGACATCAGAACTGAACATGTTTTTGAAATCAATATTTCCCTGTAGTTTGTAATTATTATATAGTGTAAAAGGGACAATGTCCCTTTAATTTACTCTTACTGATAAGCAGGGAGAAATCATGTAAGGCCAGAAGCCTGGCAATGCCACATAAAGGTAGTTCGCTCAGAACTCATTGTTGCAAAAAGCTAATAGCAAAGTAACTTTCTTGCTACAATCATTTTCATCATTTTATTTATTTAATATCTGTTGACCAGGAAAAGAAAGCTAGATTATACTGTCTATTTTCAGTCCAGGGTGGGGGGTACAGATGAGCACTAACTGAAACTGAACCAGGTTTAAGCCATTTGTGGTAATTTAGTGAATGGGGAAATTTGGCCAGAACATTGAAGGAAATGCCTCTATTCTGTCTTAAGTGCCATGGGATCTTTAATGTCCACCTGAAGAACCATCAGAAAAGGCAGATGGGACCTCAGTTTAACATCTCATTCAAAGGCTGGCATACCCCAGCAGTACAGCATACTCTTAGAATTGCACTTAGCTACTAGAATTTATGGAATGAGCCTAATCCCAGTGTGGGACTAGAACCCACAACCTTCTGACCCAGAAGCATATGTGCTACCAACTGAGCCATGCTGACACCTTTATAGTCCATACCACTCAATGTTTGTGTCACTGAAATGAGGGAAAGAGACAATCAAAATGAGAGACGATGTAGGCACTGCCCTTCAGAATGAGTGACACACCATGAAGATTCAAGCTCAAAACACTATGGGAATCAGTGCTGTTATTTGCTCAAAGTTTAATTTAGCATCATAGAATACTAAGAATTTCTGACTGAAAGACTGAGGTTACAGCATCTCCTCTATGCAGGCAACACTTATTCAGTGTGGAACAGTATTGGGACAGAACACTTCTGAGGGGTAAAATGAGAGATGTGCCTTGTGATGAGAGATAATTAAAAGGTGTGTTATAGACAGTGAGATACAACTGATCATTTGTTTTGCTCAGCATGCATACTGCAGTAGTCAGCACATGCAGTATACAGTAGCACCTAATATTGCAGCAGATCGTAAACTGCAGTCTTACTGAGGGGAAGAACAGAAGACCCATTTTGCATTTTTGAAAATCTTTAACAGTAAAGTATGAAGTGTAATAGTTATAGAAATTTAAATAAGATTCTGTCTTTACTTGTGGACATTGCTTTAGAGGGAAAAAAACACAAAGCTTAGTTTAGAGCTAAAAACAAACAGTATAGTTTGATTTCCTTTAGGCTGCGGTAATTAGCCTTGTAAATTAGACACCCACAATTGAAAAGAATAGTATTGAAGTTGGCCAATGAAACATGTCTCATTTAAGGATTAAAGTGCTAGACCGATGAATTCTGTGGAGACCTGAGGGTTTCCTAGCACTTCATTAGCTCCACATAAAGAAAGAATGGTGCAATTGAAGGGGTCTCCAAGGGAGAGTGGCATGAAAATCAGAGACCCGTCTGCTCACTTGCAAAAAAAATGTGGATTTGCTAAATAAAGCACAGCATCTCCATTCAAACTACTGAGAAAGGGTCCTCACACAATCCTCTTACCATTGACAATATAATAAAACCAGGGAGAGGTTTTGGAAGTAGAGCTGCACATTCCACATTCAGATTGAGGGGCAATGGACTGTTTAAATTGCTATTTACATTTCCAGCTGTTTTACCAGTGATTTGCCCAACTTAATAGCTCTTTAAGCTTTTAAACAAGAAAATAGCCATTCTCACGATTCAAAAGAGAAACCACGGTTACTCCAGACAGCTTCTATTGTGTAAGGCTTAGACCTCTCTGTTTTTGTATCTGCCCTTCTCTTTGTACTACTTCCTTTTTACCATTTCTTCCTAATTTTTAACTCTTCCTCTGTGCTTTCTCCCAGGTTACCTAAAATCTTCCCCTCTGTTTTTTTTAGTGAACCATGCCTTCTGTCAGCAAGGAGAAATTAAGGGAAACCATCCTTCAAGCCACCACTTTTAAAAAAGTTTATATTTATAATTAAAACAACTTATAAAAGCCCTGTTAGTGTTTGATGCAGTTTCCCCACTGAATGCACAAAACTCATCTACCACAAGAAACTCTGATAGTTGCTTTTTTTTTTAATCTAGTTTACAACTTATTTACCAGCATACTGTAGATGCAACACTTCATTTTTATTAGATCCTTGACTCTACCCATTTCCACGGCTGGGTGGACTTCTGGAGAGTGAGGTGCTGCTACATTTGTACTCACCTCTCCAGGTTGCAGGCAGAAGTTGCTGGACTCCAGTTCAAACTGGCAAGGGTATGGGGACCTTCTGTCCCACCTGGGGGCCACCAAATCTGCTGCAGCTCCCCCAGAGGATGCCTAGGCAGAGCCAGAGCAGATGGACCTTGGTTGGCTGCAGGGGTGTGTGGGTGGCGGGAAGGGTGCATGCTTCTCTGCTTATGTCACTGCAGAATTCCTTCACCATACTGACAGGACATAGCAGCCAAGAGGAGGCAGCCATTGCAGTGGGAAGGGAGGAGGTTGGGGTGCTCATAATTGGAGGCCCCAGGAAGGGAGGGAGAGGCCCGCAGCCCATGAGGAAATAGTTGCTGGCAGGGAACTCTATTGTCAAGGGGATACATTCGGGAGCGGGGAGGGTAGGAAAGATAGGGAGGTGACGTGCCTGAGCAGTACTTCGGCTAGAACAGATGGAGAGTATATCCATAGGATCACTACGGCAGGAGGAGCTGGGAGGCAGAGAGGAAAGGAAAAGAGAAATTGTTTAATCAGGAAAGGCACACTAAATTGAAACTTGTTTCTAGGTGCAACCTGAGAGCACAAGAAAGTTAAGTGACTTTCTCAGGGTCACACGGTATGTAAGTGGGGGCTGTGGGATTCAAACCCAGGTCTCCAGGTTTGCAGCTCAGAACCCTAAACCGCAGTACCATACTGCCTCCTAGGGAACTAGATATAAATGTTCATCTGGGATGAATGACCTGGCAATGGATAAGGTGGGTAGTTCAGGGTAACTTCAGGGAGTTGGGGAGGGGCCTCAAGCATGTAGCATGCATGATGGCTTATTCTGAGGTGTTACCTGTATATGGCCAGGGTGATGCAAGGGTACTCTGCCCCAGGGCATTTAACGACTGGTTGAAGACAAACTGCAAGGAGCAGGACTTTGACTACATTGGGTCTGGGGGTCAGCCTGGGAGAATACATTCTTCTAAAAGGTAGATAGTCTACATCCTTCCAGGGAGAGGACCAGAGTCATTGACAGGAGGTTTAGATGCTACTTGGATGATCATTGAAACTAGACAGGTGGGAGGCAATAAAACCAAGGGAGGCAACAATTGATCATCCCCTGATGATGGAGCATCAGGGAGGGAGTGCCCAGAGGAGAAAACTCCCCTAGGGCAGGAGCGCAGAAAGGCAGGGATGGGGACAAAACAGAATAAAGGGGGGGGGGTAAAGCTAAGGTAATTGAGGGTAGAGAATTGAGGGAGACAAGGAATGAGGACGTTAAAAAGGAAAGAGGAAGAGCAGGGGGAGATTCAGGGTAAAAACACAAGCAGGAATGGGTGGGGGAAGCAGGATAGTGGGCAGGGGGGAAAAGAAGGTGTAGAGAGTCATGTGTTCCAATGTAAGGAGTCTTAGAAACAAAATGCCAGACCTGTAAAGTGATCATGGTGGAGACTGAACTGGATTTAATGGCCATAGAGTAGCACTGAGTACAACTGTGATATGGACATACTGGGCTACTCTGTTCAGCAAAGGGCACAGCTAGGAGGGGTTGTTTTACATGTGAAGGAGGGAATCAAAGTCTTGGAGGTACAGGGGCACCAAGAGGGAAAGGATGGAATTAGAGGTGCTATGGGTCATCCTGGAGACAGGCTCTAGGGCAGTTATCTGTATTGGAGTAGTGTACAAACCTCCAGCACAGGATTAGGAGTTGGATAAGGCACTTGATGAAGCCATCATCAGAATGGTGAATAAGCGGCAGGTGCTGCTACTTGGTGGCTTCAATCTACCAGACGTGGAGTGGAGCCTTCCATTTGCAGCTTTGCCAAGGAATAGGGCCATCCTTGACTCCGTACAAGGGGCTTTTCTCAGGCAGCTGGTCAAGAACCCATTAGGGATGGCTCTGTGCTCAACCTGGTGCTTACAAACAGGAACACTGTTGCAAACATCACAGTGGGCAGTCTGCTGGGTACCAGTGATCACCGTACAGTGTGATTTAACAAAAAGATAAGAATAGAGGCTAACCACTCGAGGACAAAGGTCCTGGACATTGGGAGGGCAGATTTTGAAGAAATGGGGGACTGCTTCAGAAACTATTTTGAAGAGGAGGATTTCAAGGAAGGAGTGGAGGCACAATGTAGAAAAATAAGGGAGGGTATAATTAAAGCAACCAACCTCTGTGTGAAAGGAGTGAGTAAAATCAGAAGGAAAAAACAACTGCTATGGTTCTGTAAGGAAGTGTCAAAGATGGTGAAGAAAAAAGGGTGGCATTCAGGAGGTATAAGGAAATACAGAGGGAGGTGGACAGGGAGATATACCTAGTAAAGCAGCGGGAAGCAGGCAGGGCGGTAAGGAGAGTAAAGGCACAGATGGAGGAAAGAATTGCCAGAGGGGTCACTATGAGGGATAAGACTTTCTTCAGATATGTAAGTGAGAAGAGAAAAGCAAGTGGAGGAATAGCGAGGATTACAAGGGCAGAGGGGAGAGACTGCACAGAAGAGGACCAAGAAAAATGAGACATGCTAAACAGGTACTTCTTCTCGATCTTCATAGTGGAGGGAGGGAGAGATGGAACACCAGGGAGTAGCAAGAACAGGGGGTGGACATGAGTCCATTTTCAGAGGAAAACGTTCGGTTGGAACTTGCTGTTGTAAAGGCGATAGCCACCCCAACCCAGGCCCTACTGACCCTAGCTCCTCTGGTGCTTCCTCCTTTGCTACCTCCCCCACTCTCTTCTCTCAGCCCTTCCAAAAGGCCTAGAGATCCTACATCTAAACAACTGTAGCTTGTTGCAATAAATAGACCAGATTCAGACCATGGTGTGCATTCTCAAACCAGACATTCTAATCATCTCAGAAACTTGGCTAAAGAGCACTATCCCTGACCACTCGGTCTCCATTCTTGGCTACTCACTGCTAAGGCAAGACAGTGCTGGCAGGGGTAGTGGTGTGGCTATTTATGTCCTAGCCTCCATTCAATATTGCATCATCTACTCATTCTCCAATCCTGAGACCCATGATGCCCTAGCTATCCATATGACCCTCCCCTTCACTCTCCCAATCTTCGAAGCCAGCATATACTGCTGCCCAAATGTCCATCCTTCTGTCGCGCTAGACCTCCTAACCTCCATCACTTCCCTTGCTCAGTCTGGGGAATTATTCATCCTAGGCGACTTCAGTATAAATTAGTTGTCACCTAAAACTACCAAAACTAAAAATTAAATTGGAGCCCTAAACCTCTCCCACTGATCTCCGAACCCACCCACCCGAACCACAAGACACAACATCACTCCCTACTCGACTGGGCCCTTACCTCCCACCCTCACCACATCATCACCTCTGGCATCCCTCCCGATGCTCTCAGTGACCATAACTCAATATTCATAGTTAGGGAAATCCACAGAACTAAATCACCACACAAAACCATACAACTACGCTCTTTCAGGTCTCTTGACCTTGAACCTCTCCTGAGTAACCTTGCCACTTCTGACTGGTCCCCCCAACCTCCTTCCCCTCGTTAATAAGGCCCTTGCCTACTTCAAAGAAATCTTTCTTGTAAACTGGAATGCCTTTGCCCCATTCAAACAAACCACCAGAGTCAGAGGTAACCACTTACCTTGGATGACCCTTGAACTTCTGGCCTGCCTCAGGGCTAGAGATCAAGCCTGGAAATGTCATAAAGCTACCCAGCATCCTAGTGACCTTGCGAACTACCACATGCTCCAAAACGCTTATACTAGGGCTACAAGGTTAGCCAAGTCCGAATATTTCAAATCTGCCTCCATCACCAGTATAAATTCCCCTTTAAAGTTCTGGAAGGTGGTCAATGCCCTATTTACCCCCTTATCTTGAACACCAACTGTACTTAAAGTAAATAACTCACTAGTGTCCCACTCACCAGCCATAGCTGTGGAATTTAACTCCTACTATACCTCCTGTGCCACTAAGCTACTAAAATCCCTTCCCTCCTACCCACCCCCTCCCCCTCCCCACCTTCTACCGGTGTGTCCCCCTTCACCACCTCCACCTCCTCCCCTTTCTTTTGCTACTGTAACCCCAAACAATGCCCTAAGTGCCCTCCTCACCATCAACCCCTCTAAAGGTGCCTCCCCTGATGGCCTTGACCCAAAACTCCTGTCCCTCTCTGCTTCGGCCATCGCCTACCCCCTCTCAATAATCCTAAATCTCTCATTCTCTACTGCCTCAGTCCCCTCTTCATGAAAACATGCAGTGGTCCTCCCTCTACCCAAAGGGGGTGATCCCTCATCTCCTGGCAACTATGGCCCCATTTTTCTCCTCTCTACCCTTGCTAGACTTCAAGAACACATTGTCCTCTCCCAACTCACCTCTTTTCTATCTGACATCTCTTTTCTCACCCCTTTTCAGTCTGGTTTCAGGAAAAACACTCAACTAGCACCTCTCTCCTACGGCTCACAGACTCCATCCTAACCTGGATGGACAATGGTCAAATTACCTCTGCCATTTTTGTAGACCTGGCCAAGGCCTTTGACACTGTCTCTCACTCCCTTCTCCTCAACTCACTTCCGGCAGCTGGTCTATCTCCTGCTGCCACAAACTGGTTCAAGGCCTACCTTATTGACAGAACCCAATGAGTTAAGATCTTGGACGCCACTTCCCCTCTTCTCCTGATTAGCACTGGAGTCCCCCAAGACTCTGTATTAGGACCCCTCCTATTCTCCATCTTCTTAAACAAGCTTCCCTCTGTTTGCTCCCCATCCTCCCTTATAGATAAGCATGCCAATGATACAGTCCTGTATGCATCTGGCTCCTGCCCTGATGAGGTTACAACCAGCTTAAAGCAAGACTTTGACAAGGTTCAGCTCTGGTTTGCTAACCAACAACTTTTCCTCAATGCCAAGAAGACTGTCTCCATGACCTTAGGCACAAGGCAGAGACTCTCTAGGTTTCCCTGCCTACCCATTTTCCACATCCTCGATGGGACTTTACTTGAGGACACATCCTCATTCAGGTACTTAGGTGTTTGGTTGGACAAACACCTAAACTTTTCTGGACATATTGACGCCATCCAGAAAAAACTGCTCCCCAAGCTGGGTGCCCTGTTCAGGAACCGTAGTTGTATCCCTCCTACGGCTAGGTATGAACTTGTTCAGAAGATGAAACTGCCCATTTTTGACTAATGTGACCTAGTCTATGGTGCTGCCCCTAAGTCTTCCCTGTCCAGACTGGACACCCTCTTCAATTCCTTCTGCCGTTTTGGCCTTGTTGCCCCCCCCCCTCGCACCCACCGCTGCGATCTTTATCGTGCCCTATCCTTCCCCTCTCTTACAAATAGGTGACTCTCCCACTGTGTTAAATTCACCTCCAATCACTGGTTGGGTGAGCTCCCTTCCTACAGTACCTCACCTCCTCCTTTATAACACCCCTCCACCCTCCCATTCCCTTAGATCAACCGACTCCCGTGCCCTGGTAGTCTCCCACAGAGCCACCCAAATCGGCCAATCCAGTTACCCTCACTGCCTCCCAAACATTTGGAATTCCCTCCCCCCTCAAATCTGGTACTCATCCTCTGCCTACTCCATCAGTGCTGCCCTCAATAATTACCTTGCACCTAGCTGCTCCTGCCATATCCCTCCTTAATTCCCTCCTCTAAGCCCTGAACAAACCCTACCCCTCTACCGTCACCTTCATTTTACCCTGTGCACACCCACCAACCCCAAATTTCTTGCTCCCCTTCCCTTCCCCAAAGTTGCTCCCCCTTACTGGCCTCCCTTGATCTCTCCCAGAATGTAAGGGACCCCAAATGCTCTCCATAGGTCCCTCTCCTACCCCCCAAGGGACTTGTATCTCTGATCTACTGCCTTCCCTCACCATCCTGAAGGGGTCTATCTGGGACACTGCCAGTCCCCTTGCAGGGTTCCTCACATCCTGAAGGGGTCTCCAGGGACATGACTCTTCCCCCACCTCACCACTCCCTCTCCTTTCCCCCTTTTCTTTCACGTAAGCACTTGTTTACTTTCTAACCTGGCACTTATTATTGTCCACTCTTTCTACTTATTATGCACAACACTGTTGTAACACTGTTTGTAACATCTGCCTTACAACTGTATGTTAATGTTGATCTTGTAACTTGAATGTTTAATGTCTCATTCCTGTTGTACCCCTTCCCCCAGATCGCACTGGGAGACGAGTGACTTGTCACTCAGTGTGCCTTCCTGGTGAAACATTTCAATAAATAAATAAATAAATAAAGGTGGACAGAGCTATGGTACCAGATGGGGTACACCAAAGGATTCTAAAATAAGTCATGCAGGTGCTACATTCACCACTGACAACGTTTGTCAATGGCTTACTGGAAACAGGTGTGGTTCCAAAGGACTGAGGAAGAGCTGATGTGGTCCCTCTACATATGAGTGGCAGCAGGGAGGAGGCTAGCAACTATAAGCCAGTCCATCTTACTTCAGTGGTGGTGAAAATAATGGAAAACCTGTTAAAGGAAAGGAGGCAGTCTAGCTCTGTAGTTTGGGGCACTGAGCTGCAAACCAGAAAACCTGTGCTTGAATCCCCCAGCCCCCACTTGCATACTGTGTGATCCCAAGCAAGTCACATGTCACATAACTTCCTTGTGCTCCCAGGTTGCACCTGGAAACAAGCTTTGGCTTGGTGTGACTTTCCTGGTCAAACAATTTCCCCTTTCCTTTTCCCCAAAGGAAAGACTGGTAGTGTATTCAGAATCCAATGGGCTGCAAGCCACAGGCAGCATGGATTCACAGTGTGGGGGGGCATACCAAAAGAATCTGATGGATTTCTTTGACTGGGTGACCAGGAAATTAAATCAGAGGAGGCCAGTGGTATGTCCTAGCTGGACTTCAGCAAGGCCTTTAGCACTGTGCAAAACTGGAGGCTGATAAAGAAACTGAGAAGCTTAGGGGTGGGATACAAAGTGGTGAACTGTGTTAGAAAATGGTTAATGGATAGGAGAAAGAGGGCAGTTATAAACAGTACTCACTGACTCTAATAATGAGCAGTGGGGTGCCACAGAGCTTAGTACTGGGATTCAACATCTTAAATGTCTTCATATGTGACATTGCTGAAGAACTGGAAATGAAAATATGCCTTTTTGATACCAAAATGTGCAATAAGGTGGACACTCAGCAAAGGTTAGATAGAATATGCAGGGATCTTGGGAAACTGGAGGACTGGTCAAGGGCATGGTGGTTATGGTTCAATGCCGGAGTGCAAAATCATGCACCTGGGGCATAGGAACCCAAGAACTGAGTATAGGATGCAGGGAGGTACAAACAGTCACTACACAGGAAAGGGACCTTGGGATTACCATATCTAATGACCTTAAAGTGGCAGTGCAGTGTAACAAAGCAGTGGGTAGGGCTGGTGAGATGCTAGGGTGCATATGAAGGGGTATCTCCAGCAGGAGGAGGGAGGTGGGGTTGCCACTGCATTGTTCACTGATGAAACAGAACCTGGAGTACCGTGTTCAGTTTTGGAGACCACACCTCAGATAGGACATAGACAATGTGGAGGCAGTCTATAGGAGAAAAAGCAAAATGGTGCAGGAGTTGCATGAGAAGCCCTACGAGGAGAGACTGATGGATCTCAACATGTACATCTTGGAAGACAGGAAAGCAAGACATGACATGATAGAGCTCTACAAGCACAGTACCTCACAGGAGTGAACAGAGTGCAGCAGGGTAGTCTCTTTCAAATGAGAAAGAGTTTCAAGACTGGGGGCATGCAATGAAGCTAGAGGTGATAGTTTAAGTGAGATGTGAGGAAATATTTGACATGGGCTGACTAGATGGATCATATGGTCCCCTTCTGCCATGACTTTTTATGTTTCTATTTCTTCACTTGAAAGGGTGGTAGATGCCTGGAACAGACTTCCAGTTGAAATGGTGGAGTCGAAAACAGTGTGAAGGGAGGGGCTTTAAGCATGCATGGGATAGACATAGGGGTGTATTAGAAAGCAGGCGGAGGGGGGAGGCAGGGTTGTAGGACACCAGTTAGGGTCTGCAGAGACAGAGTAGGCAGGGAACGTCTGGACAGACTGGATGGACCATGTTGTGCTTTTCTGTCAACAAATGATATGTTTCTATGACCGGAACACTGGCAGGTTAAATGACTTGTCCAAGGTCACACAGTGAGTATTTGTCTCTAGTGAGTTTGAACCTATTATCTCTCAGTTCCCAAGCTGGCAATTTAAGAACTAGATCACACTGCCTCAGATAATGCTCCTCAGAGCCCAATCTATGCAAGCAAAATGAAAATACAAGGATCTTCTCCTCCCCCTCCCCCCCAAGACAAATTTGAGAGTTGGTGTTGTACGATGAGCCAGCATTTCAAAAAACCCAGTACTGGCACAAAGTGAAACTCACAACCTTGGCACAAATTCATTTTGATCCATTACTGAGAATATGAATGCTCTTGTAGCATATTCAGATCATTTACTGTTTTCATGTCTACCCTCTGCTTTCTTTTTTTACCATTACATTTTTCATGCAAATGATTTTAAAGTGACTGGAGCAATCTACAGTTAGTAGTTCAAAATTGCCCTCAAGGAGCAGAAAGCTGAAGGGAAAAAGTCGGCCAATTTCTCTGCCGCAGTCTGTCAGCTTCCACTGGTTTGGTGGCCTTTGAAATGTGACCTATTACACCAGATAACTGGATAATGACTCTTACTTATTTTTGAAATTTACCTTTGATATGTTAGTATTGCAATCAAGGTGAATCCTGGGGCTAGACAATCCAGTAAACCATACAGGTACCTTTCAAGCTTTTTAGTGATAGATCGGGGTTGGGGCTGAAAGGCAAATATGCAGCAAAACAAACTGTCCCATGACAAACCAGCCACACTAACAGATTGTTCAAAGATCATTAATATTTATTTAGCTTCAACATGTGCACTCAAGTCCTGACTCGTTTCACCCCATGGACTTATTCAGGGGAAGAGGGCCTTTTATGCCTCAAAAACAATTTTTTTCATTTGTTGTCTCTGATTTTCTCCAATGAAAGTGTTGCTGCCATTGATGGTAGATGCCGAGAGTGGGATGGTCTTAGTAAGAGACTATTGTTAAGCATAGAAACATAGAAACATAGAATTTGATGGCAGATAAGGACCGCTTGGCCCTCCCAGTCTGCCCATTTCCCTACCTAATGGATAAGCTGCAGATCCTAGTTAACCAGCAGCCTACTTCTTCCTACCCCCACCACCTAGAATTACCTTATGACTGTCCCATGCATGCCTGAATTCCACTACTGTTTTTGACTCCACAACCTCCTCCGGAAGGCCATTCCATGCATCCACAACCCTCTCTGGGAAAACATACTTCCTTAAATTACCTCTGAGCCACCCCCCCATCTTCAAATTGTGCCCCCTTGTTCTTGCACACCTCTTTTTTTGAAAGATGCTACCCTCTGGACTTTGTTGATTCCCTTGAGGTACTTGAAAGTTTCTATCATGTCCCCCTCTCCTCCTTTCTCAGGCTATACATATTAAGCTCCTTAAGTCTCTCTTCATATGTCTTCCGGTGCAGACCCTGCACCATTTTAGTTGCCCTCCTCTGACAGCTTCCATCCTGTCTATGTCTTTCGAGATTGGGTCTCCAGAACTGCACGCAGTACTCCAGATGGGGTCTCACCAGCTGTCTGTACAGAGGGATAATAACTTCCTGTTTTCTACTGGTGATGCCTCTCCCTATGCATCCCAGTATCCCCCCAGCCCTCCTTGCTGCCCTCTCACATTGCTTTCCCACCTTTAGGTCATCTGATATGACTACCCCAGGTTCCTTTCCATTTTTGTTGTTGTTAGTATCTCACCCCCCCCATTGTGTACTCTTCCCCTGGGTTTCTGTTTCCCAGGTGCATTACCTTGCACTTCTTAGCACTGAACCTAAGCTGCCATACTTTTGACCATTCCTCTAACCTTGCCAAGTCCCTTCTCATCCTTTCCACCCCACCTTGTGCATCAACTCTGTTGCAGATCTTTGTGTCATCTGCAAAGAGACATACTTTTCCTTCCAGTCCCTCTGCAATGTCGCTTATAAAGAAGTAACTCTTAGAGCGAACAATGAGACAACAAGGTCTATTGACAGACCAGCTGCAACTTGGATGACTAAGAGAAGTGAGGTTAAATATTTAGAGGAGCAAACAAGACCCCTTAAATGTGATTTAATTTATAAACATTTACCAAGGAGCACAAAACACTCTGTCAATGCGAATCAATATATAAACAGAGACTAATCAAATTCTGTAAACTCCTTTGCGGAATTTATTGAAGAAAATCTGAGATGACCACTGTTGAAAATACAAGCTTTGGTCAGAGCCAATATGGGTGCTTCAGAGTAGTGAGTTTAAGTGAAAAGTACTCGAAGCTCCTGCCACAGCTGATGCCATACTTGTGCCAATTTAACAAATCAAGGGGAGCAACAGACATGAGGCTGCAGTTCAGGAGTAACACCAATTTGTAGAGGTAAGAAAATCCAGACTGGATCAGTACCTCCAATTGCAGGAACATTTTATTAAGTTATAGCCACACAAAGAGTGCTACATTTACCTAGCACTTCAGACATAACCTCGGTTATGCACTTCATCAGGTGGCCCCCACTGCAGAATTGAGTTTGAGTCTGAAGCACCAGGTTAAGTGCTGCACTCTCTCTGTGGCTACAAGTGCTGTCTGTGTGGCTATAACATAATAAAATGTTTGTACAGTAGAAAATACTGATCCAATCTGTTTTTTTTTTCCTCTACAAATTGGTGGTACTCCTAGAGTGTGGTACCCTGACTGCTTTAACAATAAGAACACCCCTGAAGTGAAATAGCTTTCAAGACCCTGAACCACTCGGCGGGAGGGGCCCCAAAATGCTGCAAGCATTTTCAAGTTTAGTTTAGAACAGAATAGAATAGAATAGAACAGAATTTGGCAAATGCTTGCAAGTACAGTTATTGTGTCTCTCATGGTTATAAGAATACATTCTTGAGGTCTGCGGGTGACAGAACTGCAAAGTGAAGCAGAGCAGTTCTAGGACACAAAGGACTTGAGCAAAAACTCTTGTAGCCACAAAGACACATCGGAACTGTGCATATAAATGTATTTTAAATCATGTTGAAGATTTCTGGTAAAAAATGCAACTTGAATTTAAAATACAACTATTAGAGTTTGTCGAAAATTAGAGAAACCCCTGTTTGATGAAAGGGACTATGCTAACTAAATTTAGAACTGTAGCATTAAAACTGTTTGCATGAGATGTTTTGTGGGGAAAATAATATTTGAAATGTATAGAAGCAAACAATCCTGATTAGCCAAGAATTATGTCAGAATTTATAATTTTGTGTATAGAGGATAGTGGATGGCCAGCCATGCAAATCAAGCTTGTGTTGTCACCGACCTTGAGAGTAGTCAGAACCATGCTGGTAATACAGGATTGTTGTGTATGTGACTGGGCATACACTGTTTTATACAGTATATGTTTTATCTTAAAAAAATATACATTGCTGCCCCCACAGCCACACACACATACACAAAAGGCACATCATTTTGGGAAATTTTAAAACTAATAAACTCAACCTGCAGCCAACTGCTAATACTCCTTGCCATGCAACTGACAGTGTATGTGCTTTTAAAATCATTTGAAAAAAGCTAACTTCATAAAAAAGGAAGACCTGGGTGATGACCAAGAGCAAGAGCTGCACTTATGTGCTTCCATTTAAATCAGCACAGATTTCCACAAATATGTTACAGTGTAGCTCGTGTGCACGCATAATGGATTCACACGAATGCATTATAGTGCAGATCGTGCACATGCATAATGGATTCACACAAATACGTTTTCATGCAGATCGTGCGCGTGCGTATTTCCCAGTTCCTTTCATTTTTGTAAGTAAGATTCTTTTTAAATGATTTTGAAAGCAAAACACAATCAGTGGCACTGGGTGGGGCATTAGCAGTTGGGTGCAGGGTTGGTTTATTAGTTAAAATTAATTGAAAAAAGAAAGTTTCTGTGTTTGGGTCTATGTGTGGTGAGGGAAGACAACAATTGTGAGAACAGAACACAGGTGGCACTGAATTTCCATTCTTATTAAAACATTATTTCACCACAGACAAGTGCAACAACATTCTATAGCCTTTGACCTGTGGTACCAAAGCCTTTCAGTTCGTATGGAAAGCCATGCAGAACAGACCCTAACTATACAATATAGTGCCTTTCATACACTATGTAACCTTAAATGCTTTACAAAGCATCAAGTTACATACAGGTAGCAAGGAGGTAGAGTTGGCCAGTTTTTTGGTGAAGGGTTTGAACTATATGGTCAGTGTGAGCTCTATAGGAAAGTTCCTGGTCCAAGTGGACTCCAAGGTATTTAGTAGACTCAATTACTTCTGTGAGTGTTCTAGAGGAGGTAGTGAGAGCAAGCAAGTGTTACCTAGGTAGCCCCAGTTTCCTAGTGCCAAACAATATTGCCTTGGTCTTTCTGGTATTAAAGACCAGCTTATTGGCAATAAACCAATTTTCCAGTTCAAGGAGGTCACTTGCAATCTGGGCATTGAGGCAGCTGTGGTTCCTAGAGTTTCTATGTAGAACAGCATCGACTTCATACAGCAGGAGGCTTGTTTCCTCCTAGCATGTCATTAACAAATAGCAACAATTCCAGAGGACCGAATATAGAATCCTGTGGGACACTATCCAAGATTGGTTTAGTTTTGGAGAAAGTGTCCTTCCATCTCTGACCAATTGAGACCTGCAGATGACATAGTGGGAGAGCAAGTGGAGGTAGAGTTATTCAAGATCAAGTTGAAAAGGTCTTCATTTCCTCACTGTAATCTTTACCACAAGTAGAGCCTCCGGCTGGTCTGCTTTCCTAATTAACCTTTGCGGGGCTTTGCTTTCTGCTTCTCTGATCCACTTCTTCTAAATAATTGCTACGCTAGCAGGAAACACTTTGTTGTTTTTGCTCTACTGTATCTCTAATTTCAACCAAGGGTTAAAACGGTGTAACATGGACACTCTCGGCAGTCTTAATTTTACACACACTCTCTCTTTACCTGAAGGAGCTAATCCTCTGTCTCAGTATGCCACTAGCCTTCCTACCCAAGTCAATTAGTAACACTATGGTGAAGAATAGTCTGCTATGGGCACTCCTGTCATTTGTCCTTTTACTCAGCCTGGATACTGCCACATGGGCTCTCCCATGTAACCAAATGTCAAAAGACTCCTCAGAGGCTTACTGCAACTTTAGTTTCTCTAACTTGATTGCAGAGACAAAGCCTGATCTTCAACCTAACCCTGTCCTCCTTGTTAGAGGCAGCATCTATTACCCTCTACATGCCAGGAGGAAGCTGCCATGGAGATGTGCTTTCACCCTAGCCTGCCACTGTGCAAGGCTTTGGTTCTTAGCCATGATCATTATTCTGTTATCTGGGGATGTCAAACTAAATCCAGGTCCACCTACCTGTTTCTTTTCCCCAAATGAGTTATCTGGCATGTCCAAGAAAGGGTTATTAATTGCCCATATCAATATCAGAAGTCTTACATGTCATCATGCAGAACTCGAGGCCTGGGTGAAACTCTACAATCCTGATGTACTCTGTCTCACAAAAACTTGGCTAAAACCCGGTATACCTGATGGCGTATGCTCCTTGCGTAACTATTCCCTGTTCTGGCTGGATAGATCCTCATCCAAGTGTGGAGGTGGAGTTGCCCTATTCTTCAAAAAACACCTCAACATCTCTATTGTCTCAGCATCTGCCTCTCCCGCAGTATGTGAATTCATTCAGGCAACTATTGTATTGGGGGAAAAGAAGCTTCATATTATCTGTGCCTATAATCCCCCTGCTGGGGGAATAGTAGGTCTTTAAGAACTCCTTGACATCACCTCCTAGACTATAAATCATAATGAGGCTGTCATCCTAGGTGATATTAACCTCAATTGGTTAGGGTCAGCTCAAATATCCTTGCAATCACTCACACTTAGTTATAATTTTCACCAGTTGATCTCTGAAGCAACTAGAGCCACGTCATCCCATCAAATGGGTACACTTCTAGATTGGGTGATGGTTAACCGTATGGAACATGTGTTGAAAGCAGGAATCCTTGCGGATGCACTAACAGACCACTCACCCACTTTTTGTATCCTATCTATGGTTGCGCCTCCATCTCCTCCATCAAGACTAATCATGTTTACAAATCTAGCTCATATTGACCAGGATGCATTTCTCTATGATGTCTCCAGTATTGACTGGACAGGTGTCTATCAAACAAAGGATGTGGAGATTGCTCTACAGATATTCATAATTAAATTTCTTACCATTCAATATAAACATGCCCCCAAGATTACTAGGAGGGTCAGAGGAAAACAGATGAGGTGGCTGCATAAAGACCTCCTTGCTAATCTGTGCCAGAGGGACAAGCTCTGAATTCGCTACAAACAAACTGGCCTACAGTCAGACCTTATTGTCTATCATGAACTAAGGAACAGATGTAAGAGACAAGTTAGAGCTGCTAAAAGCAACTACTGCAAGGACCTTCTACAAAGCTCAGCCTGTGACCCGAGGAAATTCTGGGCCCATGTCAAAACATTTCTGGGTACCTCGCAGTCAGTCACTCATGATGAAATGATCATAAATGGGGCACATTGTAATGACCCTAGGACCATCTCAAACAGTTTTAACAATCTTTTCTCTGATCTGTCACACTATACCTTGGCTTTACATCCTAGTAGATCACACTCCAATCTACCTACCACACTACCATCAGACAACCATACTGCCCTATCATATGATGCTCCTCCAAAGCCACCATTCTATTTCAAGGCTATATCAAGAGCGGAAGTTCTGGAATTACTGAGATCCATATCTGCCAATACCAGCTCTAGTTCTGACTCACTGGAACCCCGTCTCCTTAAGCTGGCTGCTCCACTCATTGCCTCTCCGATTGCCAGAATCTACCCTTTATCCCTCATCCTTAGCACCGTGACAGACCTATGGAAATCTGCAAGAGTAACACCTGTCTTTAAAAAAGGTGACCCAAAGGACATGGCCAATTACAGACCTATAGCAATTCTCTCTGTCCTTAGCAAGATCCTAGAGAAAATAGTTGCATCACAGACCATTGCCTACCTTACACGCTACAATCTCCTCTCAGACACCCAGCATGGTTTCAGAAAAGGTCATAACACCACCATGGCTCTTCTTCAATTAACTACTGATATTCTGTCCAACATGGATTCTGGAAAACTCACAGATGCCATCTTCATTGACCTCACTAAGGCTTTTGTCCTTGTAGACCATCCCCTGCTTCTCTCCACTCTCCATAAATTCCATTTCTCTACCCCTGTTGTGGACTGGTTCTGCAGCTACCTGTTAAACAGGTTGCAAGCTGTCAAATTTAACTCCTCCCTGTCCAACACATCTACTATCAACCTTGGGGTCCTCCAGGGCTCTATCCTTGACCCCTTCTGTTCTCAATTTTTATCAACAATGCAGCTGAGGTCCTGGAATCCTGCTCAGCTATTCTCTATGCTGATGACCTGATCATTTATACTAGTTCTTCTAGTATTGCCTACATAAACACATCGGTTTCCTCAGACTTCAATAAGGTCTTAGATTGGCTACTAGACCATAAGCTTGTACTAAATGAAAAGAAAACGAAAGCCATGCTCCTAGATTCCGCACCGAAGATTAAGGCCTGTTCTAGTTTGCTGGAGGTTCTTCACCCAGGAGGAATTCCACTTGAAAATGTTACTTCCTTCAAGTACCTTGAGATCCTGTGGGACCAGTCCCTGGATTTTAATCTTCACATTCCGTCCTCGTGCAAAGCTGTAAACTCGAAATTGGGAGTAGCTTACAAAACGAGCTACATGCTTACACCCTCAGCAAAATTAGCAATTGCCTGAGGTATTCTGCTCCCAACCCTTACTTATGGTTCCTCTATTCTTACCTCTGCCCATAAAACTTCCCTACTAAAATGGGACGTAACTTATAACAATATATGCTGATTTGACTCTTCGTCGTCTCGACTCAAACATCACTACCTTCTTTATAAGGGTCTGAATTGGCTCTCACCCTCTGCCAGTAGACAATATTACCTTGGATCACTAATGGACTTGATCATCCAGGAAAAAAATCCATCCCAGCTGGCGGCGTTGCTGGCCCCTCAACCATCCTCCCATGGCCTGCGATCAGCTGATAAATCCTTGCTCTATGTTCCGAGATGTCGGATGACTAAAGACACAGGGGCCTTCCAATTCTCTGCTCCCAGGCTATGGAATGCTCTTCCACTCAACCTCCAGCTGTCTCAGTCTCACTTTAGATTTAAAAGTGAATATCGTTGTTATCTATCCTTAGCTGATGCTTGTACATGCTTTGACCCAAACTGAAGCTCCTGAGACTTACCAGTAATGTCACCCCTGCTCTAATCCAGCTCCAAAACTGTCTCCTCTTCCCCTCCCCATATTTTTCCTTCTCTTTGTATATGACTTCTTGACTACTAGCTCTCTTCCTTCTCGAACCTTGTTGCTGACCATCCACTGTTGTTTTGTTAATTACCACCCCTGACCTTACTTCTGCCAGTCTTTCTTGTTATGTTTGCACATTCCTCATATTTCTCTCTATATAACCTTACTCTATTATTAACCCTTTCACTCCACAGGTCGGGTCCATGATTTCTGCGTTTATTATATATCTTACTGCCATTATTTGTATAATGCTTGTCATTATTTTTTGTTGTTTCTACCCATTGCATTTTTGTAGCACTGCTGTACTGTTCCTCTATTTGTATTACTGTACCCATGTTGCAGTTGTTCAACTGTTCTCTTTTTGTTGTACTCTCCCAGGTCGTGCCTGAAAATAGTCATTTTATGGCTAGTGCACCTACCCGGTTAACAAAAACTAAATAAATAAATAAAAAGTGCTTTTGTTTTGATAGAACAAGGCTATGATTAACCATATCAAAAGTTTTAGTGGATCAATGAAGACTGCACTGGTAAGCAGCCCTTTATCCATGGCACCCAGAATATCCATGGTCAGTTTGACAAGGGCAGTGTCAGTTCCATGATGCCGCCTGAAGCCATGTTGCCTATACATAAGAACATATGAAGAAGCCAGCAGAAGAAGGCCATTTGGTCTATCAAGTCTGCTCATATTGCAGGGTCCACAGCTTGAGCTAATGCAAGGGAGCAGAGGAGAGAAATGGGACAGTAGTGCTCAGCAGATTCTACCAAGCCACCTTTATGCACTGGCACAACTATGGCTGTCTTCCAGCACTCAAGAATTTATCCTTCACGTATGGATTTATTAAAGAGCATGGCGACTGGGGAGGCAAGAAAGGGCAGCAATTTTCAAAGGTTTAGGTTCAAGCTTATCAAACCCTACAGATTCTTCCTTTTTCAGCCTCTTTAGGAGAGCTAATATGCCCTTCCAAGTTACCAACTGAAAGTGGAACTCAGCGGTAGTTTTCGCTAGTTCAGGAGGGATGGGGTGGAGGGAGGTAGGACCAATAGAGGGAGGTGTGAATCTCTCCATGTCAGTGAAAAAGTCATTAAAAGCATTGGCTGAGCCAGGAGGTCACTGACAAACTGACCATGCACTGCTCTATAAAATTCAGTGGATTTGGAGCAGCCTTTCATAAGGAAGTTAATTTGTGCCCAGAACATGTTGGATTTGGATAGATTTTGGTTTTGCAATCCGGAAAGATAGCTTCTGTTGGTACTTTTTAGATCTTTCTTGCAAGCATTCCTGATCTGCCTGTACTTGACCCAATCCACCATGAGGCCTGTGGACTTGAAGAGCCCCCACACCGTATCCCTAAACTTTAAACATGTTCTTATCTCAGGGGTAAGCCACTTGAAGTTCTGGCCTTTAACCCTGATCTGTTTTAGAGGGGGCATGAAGATTAGTAGCAGACAGGAGGTTATTAATTAAGAAGTCTAGGGTGGATTCGATGTTGGGCAGGTATCTTATTGAGACCCAGTTAATGCTAGACTAGGAGGCCAAGAAGGAAGAATAATCAGATTTAGAATAATCCCAGGTCAAGAGTAGCCTTGGAGGTGGTTTGGGGACACTGTTCTTTCATATGCAGAAGATAGGGAAATGGTCACTAAGAGAATCTGCAAAAATCCAGCAGCTCTGATTCTTAATAGATTAGCAGCAAGGTCCCAGTATAACAAAGTGTGGATTCCAGACTTATTGTTAAGTCTTGTGGGTTCAGTGATAATCTGAGTGAGTTGGAACCCAAGCAGGCTGACTTAGGTACAAAACCCATACTGGGAGTCCAGCTGATATTAAAATCTCCAAGTAGAATACAATCCCATAAAGTTCCATCTGTAACAGTTTAGCAGAGAGCATCTAAACCAGAGGAGGCTGTCTGGAGAGGGTTGTTGAAGCAGCCCACATAAAGGGGCTTTGCTCCCCCAAGCAGTATTTTTACCATGAAGGCCTCACAGTCAGACCCATTTAGGGTCAGAAAGTTTACCAGGGTAGAATTTAGTGAGGATTTTGTGTATATTAGGACTCCCCTCCTTTCTTACCCACTGTATCCTTCCTACAGTAAATATTTTGTAGGCAGGAAGCTCAACCTCATGAAGGAGTGCAAAGGGTTTTAACCAAGTCTCAGGTATTGCAACTAGGTCTGGGGTATACATGTTAACCCAACTTTCTAACATATATTTATTTGTTTCACAGGCACCTTAGGTGTACTGCCACCAAAGTGACTCAGATGATGTCAATGCATATAGGAATACAGGGCTCATTAGATCACAGAATTAAGGGGTAATACCTTCAGGTCACTGTTCCCATAGTCTCTAGATGCAGCTAAGCCTCATTATGACACTACAGTTAAGACAGTCTCATGAAATATAAAGGGCTTGAATCACCCTATTATAAAGAGATTTCTGTGTCACCCTGTGTCATTCATTCTTTTATTCAACATCGTGGCAGCCAAAGTCACAAAACCAGTCTTGTCAGATGGGTGAAAATATCCTGAAATGGGTTCTGCAATTTTAAAATGAAATTCCATTGCTGTCTTGAATTATCAGTGAAATACTGTAGCAGTTTGCTGACAGCATGATGGGAAGCTGGCAGAGGTGATCATGGCAGCGGTTCCAGACATAGACAAGAGATAAAGTCAATGCTGAAGCACATCTTGACAAGAGTCATCACTTTTAAATCCTTGGTTGCTACACTGGAGGATAAAGTTCAGGACCTGCAGCACAAAACCCATGATACTGAGACATACCTGCCTTATATCAATGATACAGAAAGTTACCATGATTTTTTGAACTTCTCGCTACAAGAGCTCAGTTGTCCTTTGTTCGTAAATTGTTGGCTGGCAGCCTAACTCATACACCACCAGTTCCAGTGCGCACTTCTATTTCTTTAAAAAACTGCAATGTATCAAGTAGGGTTTGACTTCTGGAGCTCCTGGCTGCCGGAATAACCCAATCAATATCTGGCAAGTTTAGATCTCCCATCACCACCACCTTCACCTTTGCCACCCACCTTTCTAGTTCTGTCCCTAGCTCATTATCTCTCTCTCTCTCTCTCTCTCTTTTCCCCTGTCCTGGAGGTCTACATATCACTACCATTCGTAGTTTCTTGCCTGAGGATACTGTGAGCTGAATGCTTAGCAAATGTGTTTCCCCATTACCTTCTCTGAGGTTTCCACCTTCCACTGCTTCTACGTCCTCTCTGACTTATAGGGCTATGCCTTCTCTTCTACCTTTTCCTCTATCCTGTGTAAACATGGTGTAGCCTGGGACTGTCAGGTCCCAGTTGTTATTCTCCGTGGCCATCTCAGTGTCTGTCACCATTGCCTGGAACTCACAACTTTTATTTCCCAGACTCCCGGCATTAGGGCAGACACTTTTTTATCTTATTCCTGATCTCTTCTTGCTTGCTTTTTCCTATTCCTTCTCCCTTATTCTTCCATTAGTTTCCTTAATTTTTTTTTTTTTATTTTCATGCCAAATGTAGGTTTTGTCAGCCTCTCCTCAATGGCGTCTTCCCCTAACCTAATTTGAACTTCAACCTTACTGTTACCCACCTTGCTGCTACTAGTCCCCTGTTCAAGGGGGAGCCCTTGCTAGGTTCTCCACCTGTTCTCACTTTTCAGTGGTTCCTCTAGCCTTCTTCTTCCCCACAGTCAGTTTATCTGTCAAACGTAAATGTCAAACTCCTGCCCTGTAGCACTGGCTCCCTTTTCCCCATCAGATGAAGCCCATCCCCCTTGAAGAGCCTCCTGTCCCAAACTTACCTTAACACAGCTAGAGGAAGTACAGAGAGCAGGCCTACTGGGACCAGATGGTAAAAGTGTGAGCCCCTCCCCCCCTTCCAGGTCACATTTCTGTGTGTACTAACACATATGAGCTGAATGGCTACTGGGAGGGGTGTGGGATGGAATGCAGTCTCACCAATGTACAGACATAGCTGCACCTAAAGACAGCACTTGAATCCTCTTATGTAAAAACTCAGAGATGGCTTGTAAATAACTCTCCTTATAACTGTAGCTGGCCTATAAATACCTCTCCTTATAATGTCCTGGTTGAATGACACTGGTCACTCTTTCCCCCAAACTGACAGTTCTTGGGAGGGTCAGGGGTTGGGGGAGTGAGGGTGGGATTCTCACAATGGGGTAGGTGATTTGAACTCACTATAGAAACAGGCTATGGTGTTCAGCTGCTGACAGACTAAAACTGTTGCCAACCCCAACTGTCACTTTCAGCCTCAGGACTGCAAGGAAATTGTCGAGAGGGAATGCTAGTGTACTTTCATGATCATACAGAGCTGGTGCTGTACTCCCCCTTCCAGAACAGGATCTCCCCCCGACCGACACACACACACACACACACACACACACACACTGAACTTAGTAAACTCAGTCAAAGGCCTGGTAACCCACTGAACACTCACCCCTGCAGGAACCTTCAAGTACAATGCAGAGAATTGTTTATGATAGTCAGATGAATGAAACTGGCATAGTCCACCCCCTGCTATCACCACCAAATGGCTAGCCAGAATCACCTCAAGGTGACTGTACTTGAACCTCCTTGCCACAGACCTAGGGCAGGCTCTTAACTGGTACTTTATGAGGGTCCTGGTTGCCAGACTGAATATGCTAGTTTCCCTCACTTTGACAGCTCTCAGGTGGGTCCTGGTTTAGGGTTGGGTGGCAGGATTAGACAGTGCATTTTTGGATGGGGATGCAGATCATGATATTTGCACATGTTTGAGTTAAATATTTGACTGTTATATTTGTTTTTTTTGTAATTTTGTACTATTCTTAAATGTTTTGTATGTTTTGTAATATTTTATATGCTTAAGTATGTCTTGTAACTTGTCGCTGGTGAAAACGGGCAGTTTTGCTCATCCTCCTTACAAGTATAAAAAAATAAAAATGAAATGAAAATGAAAGAGTTCCACTGGGAAGTGAGTAGGGTGTTCAGCTGCTGACTGATCAAACTGCTGCTTCACAAATATTCTCACCAGTGCCAACTGTCACTTTCTGCTGCACAATCTCAGCGCAATTGCCAAGAGGAAGTGCCAGCATTCCTACTCAGCTATGCAATGACTCTGCTCGGCTCTCTCCTCCCTGAACTAGCGGCCACACTTACAAATCTGATCATGGGAACCTCAAGGAGGAACACGTCAAACCGCTGAACACCCATACCTGAAAGAACTGTGAAGTAGAATGCTACATTTGTTGACTATGGTCAGGCAGCTGAAGCTGACATGGTATGCTTCCCTATACCATGCCGTCACATTCTAGGTATGGCTGGGACACCCCTGGTGGAAGGGTTACAAGTGGGAATCTCTCACCAAGGCCAGAGGCACTCCCTCCCATTACACCACTGGGACTATGGATCCAGTGCACTGTGGATCCCTTAATGATGGGGCAAGCAGAAATGGACCACTGCCCCGAATGGCATTCTTATACCGAGGCACCATGAATGGAGTAGGGAATGATAGAGGAATGCTCTTGTACTGTAGGAGAGGATTAGCCCAGATATCTTAGTGGTACTCAGAAGAGGGCACAGACTGTTGTCCTAAATGCTGACACAAGACACTCCCAACTGTTTCACCAGCTTCCACCCCTCCTCAACAGGCTCAGGGATTGACACCTGAGATGACAGTTCCCACGTCTTCATAAGTGTGAGGTGGCTCCCCCTCCATCCCCCCGGTAGCAAGAGGCACAGGAGTTGGGAAGTTCTGGATAGTAGCAGAGGATTCTACCCACAGTCATGTTGGCAATATAGCCACCCCTCCTCTGGCAGATCCCTGTGGCCCTCCATCACAACGGCTGTGGGAGGGCAGATTTAGATGGCCACTTATAGACTGTTGCTATCCCAGGGGCTGATAATATGCCTTCAGTCAGACACCTGTCTACATGACCACTTCCGGGGCATGGCTGCTACCATAATCTGATACCTGGAAAGGGACCAGGAAAGAAGAGGACTGGGCTCCCTCTGCAGGTCTAGACTGAGGGGGAGGAGGCAAAACACCTTTGCAATGACTAGGGCCACATTTTCCTATCCCTCTTCCCCACATCACACCATGAAGTCCAGGCAAACCTGTACAACTAGAACACGCTATCATCCCCTGAATAGGGCAGAAAACCCTGTACATCATAAGAGTGAAGGTACCACTACTCCTCCCTTTCCTAAGCAAGACCGTAGGACACTCAGAATGATATCTTCCACCACACCAACAAATCTTGTGACATGGCTACTGCCTATAGCCAGCAAGCAATGCAAGGCAGTAAGAATACTTCCACAGATTGTATGCTTAGAAACTAGGGGGAAAGTGATTTGGGGCCTCTACTCCCATGCTGCTTATACCCCATATGTCCCCATGATGCCTGGTTACCATCACGTTATAGTTCTTTATCATGTAGGGTGACTATTTTGTTATGGTTGCTACTGTTACTGCAATGGTTAATTATGATTCTATGACTGTTTAATGGGCTGATCCCCCAATCCAGGTCTTGTCCTAATACTACGCTTCTTCAGACAACAAGAGGCAGCAGTCCATTGAACAAAACTGGTACATGTTTTGAGACAGACTGCATACCACATCAGCTGACACTCATGGGCACAAACATGACAGATGATCAAGCCCCTGCTGCCCACCTGGGATGCTTGCTTATGTATGACATTACTCAAAAAGGCATAACCCTCTGCTCTGGATTACTGATAGCTATAGCAGGAGTGCCAGTTATATGGGTTTCCTGGAATGTCAAGGGCATCCATTCTCCAGTCAAAAGTTGGAACACACTTGACCACTTGAAGAAGGAGGGCACTTGGACTGCTTTTTTACAGGAGCTTCATCTTACACACCCAGAATCAGACAAACTAAAAATAGGATGGGTTTCCCAGGAGTATGGAAGCACCCTCAACTCCAAGAGCAGAGAGGTAACCATTCATATTCATAATAATATCCCATGCAGGGTACCTAAGATTTGTGAAGGATGATGAAGGTTGCTAGGTCTTAGTTCAAGGGACCATGTGGGGCCATGAACTGACCCTATGGGATATTTACAGTCCTAACAATACAGACCACACATTCTAAACTGATTTGGCACAAACCTTATTACAGAACCAGACAGGACATTTAATAGTAAGCAGCGATGCTAATGTGGTCCAGAATTACTTCCTGGACAGGGCCCCATCCAGTCTACCCTCAGCAGTGACCCGAGCAGTGAACCAGACAAGAATGGACATGGAATTCATGGACATGTGGTGGTTGGTTAATCCAACAGGGAGAGACTATATATTCTTCTGCCCTCCACACCAGAAATACTCTAGGATCAACCTCTGGCTGGTGCCCTCACAGATAGCACTGGAAGTGTTAGATGAAAACATAGGAGCCATTATTGTGTCAGATCATGCCCTTGTGGCCTTCACTTGGCTTCCATCCAGCTTGCAAGAACAGCCCTGATGACAGTGGTGATTCAATGCCTCCCTGTTAAAAGACAAAACATTCATTGCCAGACTAAAGGTGGCTACAGACTTTTTCCTGGCTATGAAAAATAAAGAAAAGTACACCTCAGCAGCCACCAGGTAGGATGCACTGAGCATGTAAACAAGGGGTGGGTGTATAAGCTATGGTTTACACTTATGAAAGATGCACACAAAGGATTGAGAGGAGCTAATCCAGAAGCTAAGGATCTAGAAAAACAGTAACGGGAGGCCAGCATACGTATGCAGGAACTCCTAGTGGAGATCACAGGCACACAGTACAAGATTAATCTGCATCTTCATCAGAAGGTGGAATACACCCTGTTCCACCTCAGACAGTCCTTTTGGGATGCCAGAGAAAAAGCCAGGCTGCCTTGTGGCATGCCAACTGAAAAAAAACACCAGGAGGGATCTAGGACCACAGGGATCAAGAGCGCTGATGGGCACCTCAAAACAGATCCTCACAGTATCAGTCACACATTCCTGGAATTCCACAAGGTCCTTTGCACACAATGGAAAACCCTCTCCTTGGGGGAACTAGCTGCTTTCATGGACTTTCTATTACTCCTGTGGCTGTTCCCACAAGTAGAAGACCAGCCATAGAAACCCTTCACAATGCAGGAGGTGGAGGATACCCTCTGGAGAGTGACCACTGGTAAGGCATGGGAGGAGAGTTCCTGAATGCCTTTAGCAAGCAGCTGTTGGTGCCACTGAAAGATGCAGTAGATGAGGCCTATCAAGGGTGGGAATTCTGCTCCCATCAATGAAGACTGCAACCATATCCCTCATACCAAAACCATGGAAGGATCCCCAGATGCGAAGCAGCTACTGGCCCATCTCCCTTATATGCACAGACTGTAAACCTTTCACTAAAATGATGGCTTTACAGCTACAGCAGTTCCTACAATCCCTACTAGATGGAAACCAGGTGGGCTTTGTGTCATGGAGGAAGGGGTTGGACAACACTCACAGGATGATGAACCTTATGTGGAAGGCTACCCACCAACGTGCCCCTGCAACCCTCCTACCAATAGACACCAAGATGGCTTTTGACAGGGTAGAATGGCCCTATCTTTTTCATGCCCTTTGTGACTTTCGCATTGGTGATACTTACACAAGCTGGGTGAAAGCACTGTATTAAAGTGCCAAGACCAAGGTGGTAACTAAAAACTGGCTCCTAGGGGACTCGGAGTGAAGATAGTACCATCAAGTGGCTTGTAAGAATTTGAGCAAAGAGAAAAGTGGGAAAAAACAGCAGAAGACTGTGCAAAGCTGTTTATAGAACTGCTTATTAAGGAGGATACAGCTGAACATGAAAACTTTACCAAAAAATTACTGGAATAAAAAAAAATCACTCCAAAACAAAACCATCCTTGTTTTTCCAAACTGCACAAAAATTTACAAAGCGAATTGCTGAAACATGAAACAGAATTAATTAAAAGAAAAAAATCTAAGCTTGAACGTGACACTAACGATTATGGAAAGGGGTGCATATTCAGCTAGACTAAAAACAGGAGTGGCAGGCCAATTTCAAGAGGCTGCTCTCATTCATGCCCTCAAAAAGAACTTTAACAATCAAAAATGTAACTCTGAGAAAGCAGCCACTGCTGTCACAACTGTAGAAGTCACCAGTTCATAAGACAGTAACAAAGAGGAATTAGAAAACCAGAACAACACCAAAAGTGTTATTTTTTTCCCAAAGGGAAGTGGCACAAAGGTGAAACAAAAAACACAAGGAACCAAAAGGAAAAAGAAAACCTTTTCAGGAAAACAGGAAGGTAGACGAAATAACCAGTGAAAGGAAACAGACCAGGAGTAGCAAATAGTGAATTTAGCTGATCACAGCCTCACTGAACCACAAAACAGCTTATTGACTAAAGGCTTACCATTTATGCCAAGCACTTTACCAGATAAATTCCAAACTAACATTGATTTACATAAATTCTTCTGAAAACTATATCTGGGATACTTTTTTTGCAAAGAATCAGAGTATAATGGGTGTGACATCATCTCCAATGTGCCTCATGGGGCACATCACAACATACCTGCAAGATAATTCAACGTTGGAAGTAGGACCTAAACGTTTGGTCTTCTCCAGTAACACAGAGACTTTGAACTGTGATAACTGGACTATTCAGGACTGGCATAACATCTTCACATTGGGCTCTTTATTCAATGAAATAAATAACGCTGATATAATGATTATAATTGTGATTATATTCAGTTCTAAAAATTACACAAATCTTTGTCTGTACAAACATCTGATTTTTGCCCTGCTAATACTAATCTCATTATCACGGCATATAAAAAGGTGGTCACCAAAGTTTAACAAAATTCTTACAGAAATATTCAATATCAGAGCTAAAAACCTATAAGCATTAGAGAGATGATGCCCTAGAAGAATTACAAAGCCTCCCTGGAGTCATCTTTAAGGCTGCAGACAAGGGGAAGGGGCATTGTAATGATGAATATTGATTTTTATAGGTCAAAAGTTACTGAACAACTAGAGGATGAAAAAAATTATCATGAATTAAAATATGACCCTCTACCAACATGCAACAAGAAATTGTTGGAAATTCTGGAATGATCCCAATCTAGTGGTGAGATCAGTGACAGGGAATTTGAATTCCTGTGGCTACAACATCTGATAATACCCACTTTTTATACTTCTCTAAAATTCCCAAAAACCCAAATGGACCCACAGGCTGTCCAATAGTATCAGGGATGGGATCCCTCACAGATAACCTGTTTGGATTTTTTTCTACAAAGGAGTGTGATCTGTTTGGGGTCCCATCTACATGATACCATGGAAATACTAGAGAAATTCAAAGACTTTAAGTGGGATTACGTATGCTTAGGGATAGATGTTGAATCCCCTTATAAATTAATGAACTGTATGATACTGAGGGAGCTCAAGGAGGTGCTAGATGCACCTTCAACATTTCTGTTCAACCTATCACTAGAAACAGGGGTTGTTCCAGGGGATTGGAGATGGGCAGATGTGGTCCCACTACACAAAAGTGGAACTAGAGAGGAGGCAGGAAATTACAAACCAGTCTGACTATGGTAGTAGGTAAAGTAATGGAATTGCTGCTGAAGGAAAGGGTTGATGAATACTTTGTAACCAGTAGATTACAGGATCTAAGGCAATATGGTTTCATAGAGGGAAGATCTGTGACATGGTTGAATAGGACCCTGTCCCAGTTGTTATGGAGAGTTTGAATGCAGGGATCTGTTCTGTTCTGTTCTGTTCTTTCCTTTCCTGTTTCTTGTCGGTCTGGTTGTACAACCAAATTTTCCTGTGAGACCTAGGATTTGATCACCCCAACAGTCTCGCAATTCTCTGCCTCTCACTGTCTCTCAGTATTCCCTTGTTGTTTCTGTCTTTTCCTCCCTTGCATATCTGCTGGTATAAAAATATATGCAAATTATCAGGTGGAAATGTAACTGATATTGGGATCCCTTTGTTTAGAAATTATATAGTGTTACTGTTGAAATGTATATAATTATAGTTTGAGATGATTGCAAAAAGCTATTGGGAACTCAAGGGGTTAACTTGAGAGCAGTTTTTAAGCCTTTTTTTCTGAAGCTGTGGAGAAGGGGCCTCAGTCCTGAGACATTGTGCTCTTGCTGCATCTGCCTGAAACATACAGAAACATTTTAGAAAAAACAGGATGCTTGTTAAGGAGGGGGTTTCAATGACTTATAAAAACAGAGCTGCAATGTTTTGAGATACACAGAGATTGAAGGAAAACTCAGATGGATCTTCTCTGTTTATTCTGCCTTTGTAAGTAGTAATTCTGAGCAATTTGTTTTTGTGTTACTGCTAGTACTAATAAACACTTTTTGCAAATTCTACAACTGCTCCTGTTTTTTCCTATGCTTCCTGACCTGTGCCTCAATGACAAGGTCTTGCCAGACAAACCTAATCAAGTTCTTTGACTGGGTACCAGGAAACTGGATCAGGGAGGAGCAATAGATGTGGTCTATCTGTATTTCAGTAAGGCATTTGACAGCAGTCTACATAGAAGACCAGTGAGCAAGCTAGGCAACCTGGGAATGGGTCCAAAAGTAGTAAAATGGGTAAGAAGTTGGCTAAGCAATAGGAGTCATAGGGTGGTGGTACATGGGGTGCACTCTGAAGAAGGCAAGGTGGGCAGCATGGTGCCATACAGGTCAGTGCTAGGCCCAGTCCTCTTCAATGTTTTTATTGGTGACATTGCAGAAGGGCTGGAGGGGAAAGTGTGCCTGTTCATGGATGACATAAAAATCTGCAACAGAGTGGACACATGGAGGGGTTGTAGAAAGAATAGGGAAGATCTGAAAAAGCTGGAGGAAAGGTCAAGGAAATGGCAGCTGGGTTTCAGTGCAAAAAAGTGCAAAATCATACACTTATTTATTATTTATTTTTTTTTTTTAAGTTGATGACTGGGAGAGGCACACTGAGCCAAGGCTGATTTCCAGGTGCAACCCAGGGAAAGGGGAGTAAGGGAGGCAAAATACAACAACAAAATGCAGGCAGTGTACAATAGTTGAGGTAGAGACAAATGACAGCAAGATCAATACACAGGCTATAGTACACTTAATAAAAATAATACAAAAATAGTTAAAAGTAGTGTTCCATGGAGCATAGGTAGTACTAGTTATTATACAATGGTAAGAAAGAATCCTGGACTCTGATTGGTCAGTGTATGCCTGAGATAGTGATGTTATTACACAATAACATCACTGTATGGATGAGCACCTCTATTATTTTCTATTCTCTTAAGAAACAAAGATATACTGCCTCACTAAAAGTCTACTAAAAACATTTACATTTTTTTATATTATTTTGTATAACATTGAGGCATTGTATAATTGCAATAAGGCACTCCAAGGTGTGTGTTATTGTGTAATAACGTCACTCCTGGGGTGGTGGAAGCACTCGGCTTCACGTCATGCTTCTACTCACCCCAGGAGTGACGTTATTACATGATAACACACACCTTGTCGTGCCTTATTGCTTAATTACATTACAGTGCGGAGGAAAAACAACAGTCCACAAGGATGTGTAATCAGGCTAGAGCTCATAGAAATGGCTAGAGGGGAAATGGGGAGGGGAAAGAGGACAGAATCAGGAGAGGGGCTAGAGAAGTGGGTAGCAAGTACAGGAGGATGGGATGGGGTGGGCACTTGAGGCACAGAAACCCAGAGGCAATGTATCACTTGAGTGGGGAGGTATTAGCAACCACAAAACAGGAAAGGGATTAAGGGATAATAATTTCTGATAACCTGAAGGTAGCCAAGCAGTGTGATAAGGCAGTGAGGAAGGCTAGAAGGATGCTCAGGTGCATAGTGAGGGGCATCACCAGCAGAAAGATGGAGGTAGTGTTACCCCTGTATAGATCACTGGTAAGACCCCACCTCAAGTACTGTGTCCAGTTCTGGAGGCCACACCTCCAGAAGGACATAGAGTGGAGGCGGTACAAAAGAGGGCCACCAAAATGGTGCAGGGCCTGCATCAAAAGCCCTAGGAGGAGAGAATCAAGGCGCTAAATATGTACTCTTTAGAAGAAAGGAGGAAAAGACAGGGATATGATAACAACCTTCAAATACCTTACAGGTATTAATAAGGTACAAGACAGTAGCATTTTCCATAGAAAAAAATGCTCCAGGACAAGGGGTCATGCCATAAAGCTGGAGGGGGGAGGCTCAGAGGAAATGTGAGGAAATACTTCTTCACAGACAGGGTTGCGGATGCCTGGGATGGCCTCCCAGCAGAGGTGGTGGGTGCTGAAATGGTAACGGGATTCAAGCATGTATGGGATAGACACAAGGGGACCTTGGAAACAAGGCAAAGAGGGAGAAGACCAGAGATCAAGTAGGGTCTGCAGTGGTACAGTAGGAAGGGAATATAGGGCAGACTAGGTAGGAAAAGCAGTCCTTATCTACTGACAACTTCTATGTTTCTATGGTCCCTTCATTTGCAAATCTAATTCATGGCAATGGGAGAATTAAAAGGTTTTAAGTGCCATTGTTAATCCATATCATAAAAACCTGATCAAATGGCACTGTTTCTTCAACAATGTAATCTGCGTGTGGCAGGGCTCTGCTGCTGATGCTGAGAATTTCATAAATTACCTTGGCAACAATGATTTAAACCTACATTTCACCCATACAATTGACCACATAACTACCAGCTTCTTGGATATCACGCTCACAGGTAATAGTAGTAATAATAATATGGTCACAAAAGGTTACAGGAAACCTACAGCTACCAATAATTTATTACTAGCAATCAGCTCACACCTACAACCCCTCAAAAATTCAATACCTTATTGGTAGTTCTTACACCTGAGACGTAACTGTTCAGATTTAATGGAATTTGAGAAACAACTATGTAAACTCGGGGTGAGAATCAAACAAAGGGGGTACTGTAAAAATGTTGCAGACAGCATATGAGCGAGCCAAAAATAAAGACAGAAACACATTACTGCAACCAAAGGCTATGGCAACTGAAACAAAGCCCTGAGTCTGCTTTGTGACACAGTCCGTTGGACTGCTCTCTCTTCCCGGGGAGGGTTGTGAGGAAGCGATCGCTCCTGGAGTGACCTCTGGTGGTGATCGGTGGTGTACAGCATGGTGACGCAGTGGATGCGAGGGGCGGAGTTGTGGCATAGCGTTGCCATGTCAGCCGCACTCCGAGGGGAAAAGAAACTCACGCATGGGAAGGAAAAACCCCACTTCTGGGGATAGATGAAGGCACCTCGCATCCTAAGCCCACATTCCCAACCCCAGACTACCTCCTCTCACCCAGGGGCTGCTCGTGTGCCTGGCACTTTGCCCTTAGATGGAGTGCCCTGGGCGGATAGGGTGACCCTACCTCTGGAGGGTTCAGACCCAGAGGTGGTGCTAGGGGTGCATGAGTAGGAGTAGAGTAGCAATCACGAGGTGGAGGTAGAGGCTGGGAGTTCCAAGGATGCCAGAAGGAGTTCTCCAAGTAGTGGAGATAAACAAAGTAAAAAAAAAAAAGATAGGTGGGACATTTAGCATGGGGAGGTTTAATGGAGGGGAGATGGGGAAACAGTGGAGGTAAGGTAGCAAAAAGGGGAATTATTCTGGTGAGCAACAGCATTTGGTTTCAGACAACAACCAAGCTTTGAGAAGGAATTTGAAAGTGAGGTGTGTGCTAGTCGAACGGAGGGATGCAGGGATTCTGTTCCACAGTGAGGGGGCAGCGACAGTTCTCTAGGTTGCGTGTGCCACTATTTTCTGTACAGTGCTAACCATTGCCTTGATGACCGGGCCCGACAGCTTTTCACAGTTTCACACTAAAATGGTCATTTTGATGAAATGTCACCATTTTACATGAAAACTTTTGTGAAAACATAAGAATTAATTTTGCACAGTCCTGTTTTCTGTTAATTATTGTAATGAATTTTTATAGTTGATATTGTATGCCAAAAAGGTGTACATTAATTGACTGGACGATACATTTTACAGGTGCTGGCAATAGGCTCTTCCACTCAATTTAGAAGGTGGTTGATGAATAATTTGGAGGCTAATGCACCGGGTGGCTAAAACCCCTTTCTTGTCAGTTGGAACTCTGCTCATGCAAAGTACTCCATTCTTTCTCCCCAATATGCTTTGCAAAATCAATAAATCCGTCACGTACAGTTCATGACAATATGTCGTTTCTGTTTAGTGCCTTCGCATTTTCCTTAAGATGCTTAACTAGAGCCATTTCATTTGCATTCTGCTGCTTAACAGATCTTTTAGGTTCCTGTTATGTATAAGGACACAACATTAATCTCATTCGCCTTCCAGCTGCAGCACTGTTTACACCGTCAGTGACACATTTTTTTCCCAATGCAATGCTGTATCATTGAAGAAACTGATGGGAATCCCTTTGTTTCTTGCACTCAGAAGCATATTTCAAATGTAAACCTATATTGTCTCTCGGGATACAAAAACATTTTGCAGAGTAAAACTGCATTCAATCTACAACCCTGAGAAGTGGCAACTATGCCATATGTGTGTCAACTGTAAGACTCTTAATCTGCAATTCAGTATAAATTGCAGGCAGTCAACTGCACATTTTTTTCTATTCATCAGCATGACTTGGGGAGGTGGAAAGATCCAGAGAGACAGCTTGTGAGCCTAAAGCGCCTAACAGTTACTACAGCGTGCAGTCAAGCTACTCGAGAGACTTACAGAGCAGAGCAGACCAACAGCTGGATAAAGAAAACATGGCTCAGCTGTCCAGTCACACCTTCCTACAGCGAAGTATCCACAATCAGTGACCCAGGAGGGGCAGAAAAGTCTGAACCAAATTCAGGGATTGGTGCTTCACTCTTAGCTGGTAGGTTTTTTTAAACTGAATCCAATACTGAACTCCATTTTCTTTTATTTCTCACAAATACTTTCTATTTTATATTTATGTTTCTTGCTGGAATTCTGTATGAAGAGTTATAATTGAATATGTGATTGCTAGGTCTGAAGTTTTATAAGTATTTTATAATGAGACACAGTTTACTAACATCTAGACTGCAAATATGTGTGGCAAAAAAATGGTTTACTTTGTGTATAGCAATCTTTGTGAGGGATTTTAAAGAGACAGTGTCCTCTTTCCTAACAGTGCTGTAAATTGTTTCAAAACCCTATATATCTAACCATTAATAGTTGCATTCCTTTTAGGAACTACCATAAAGATTATTGTTAGTTGCTTATGATTTGACACCCCTGTTGAAAATGTTTGTTAGATATTACAGTAACTAGTTTCAACCCGTGGGTAATTTAGAAATCTGTTGTGCCATAAAAGAGAGAGCCACACTTCCATTTCTTAACATACAAAGAAATAACATTATCAGAAGTATCCACACACATTTATAAGAGGGAACTGCATTCTTTTCGGTACCTATCCATCTGATGCTTCACAATTTAATTTGTAGTTGGGCCTAGTGGTTAAAGCACAAGGCTATACATTGGACAACCCAGATCTGAATCCCACAGGTCCTGATTATACACTGTGTGACCCTGAGCAAGTTACCTCACTTCCCCGTGCTTAAATTCTCCGTAATCTGTCTCTGCGCTGTTTGAAACTCCATGAGTTCCTAACGTTAGCAGCATTCTCCTCCTTCTATTATTTGTTTCAATTTTACTCAGGATAGCCCAGCTGAGACACAATATCTTATTTTCTATGTGGTCCTGATTTAACTCATTGTTATAGTTTGGTGGATTGGATCACTAAGAAGGTACGTGACTTGCTTAGGATTACACAACCAACAAGTGGTTCTGGTCAGATTTGAACCTAGTTCTCCTGTTCCTAAACCTGTGCTAACCGTTAGACCATGCTACCTTTCCTATACTACAAACCACTCTACAGTAGGGATGGCAGCATCAGCTGTGTCCTGGTACTGGGTCTGACTGATCTTTTTAAAAACATTTCTGATTTATCCTGGTTTGCCAAAAAAATTTCCCAGACCAGACCAGCACTGTATCAGAGGCAGATTCAGACCAGTTCAAATGACAGAATGAGGTTGCCCCTATTCATCCTTAATATGCTTATTCCTTTTTGTCATTTAATTGTTTAAATGAGTTATGTATGAGTTTTAATCAATTTGCCAATTTTAAAGCAACAGTAATAAAGCTCCAGAATCACTTACATTGTCTCGAGAAGGTGAGAACTCGGTCACAGGCCATTCCAAACATAGTCCATGAACTGGAAGAGAGCAACTCAGAGATGAATTACAAATAACTGATTTCCAGAGTTGAGTTAAAGCAGGCTGGTCGGGTGGGGTTGCTGATCTGAAACATAGCCACTCTTACAATCCTTATTTTGTATGAAAGGTACAATTGAAAATCATATCCCTTTCCTTTTTTTTTAAGTGGTCATTATTTGTAAACAGAGCAAACTGCCTTTTTAGTTTGCTCTTGGGCTGTGTCTGAATGGTTGGAAATAGATTTAAAGGAACATTGCTTTATAATATTCTTTTTCTGATATGCAGGTTGATATTTTGTTAACAAAATGACATACTGTATTTGTTTTGAGTACCAGGTTGTTGTGTATGTCATGGTTACATGCCCTGCCATGTGGAGCTCAAACAAGGTAAAGGGGCCTGCTTTGTTAAATTCTTGATTAGGGGGTTCATGTCTTGTGTCATGCCTCCACTCAGAAGTTAGTTTTAAGTGGGCCTGGTGTCAGAGTGGTACAACCATCTGGGGTGCAGTACTTCCCCACTTCCCCAGTGGATCTCCCCACAAGTGAAATCACACAGTGCAACAACTATTTACAATGATAATGTAATTAATGACACTCTACTAATAATATGCTCACAAGTCTAAAGTCAATTAAATAACCAAAGGATTTAATAGGGGTACTAACAAGGTACTAAGGGGAAAACAGAAATGGTTACACAGTGTAACCCATGATGCAAAATGAACCCAAGCTGATTTTAGGTGCTCTGTTTCTGCTAGCACATTTGTATGTTTGTATGTACTTTCTTGCCAAAACGGGGACTTTGTCGTCCCAGATAAAATTCAAGAACAACCTGTCAACTTTATTCCACAAGCTCAGAGGTATGGACATTGCAAGATTACTTAAACAATAAAATAACTTCGGAAACGCCATCATTTTAATGGCAGCAGTCTTACTGGGAAGAGACAGATGACATTTTGTCCACCTATTTATATGCACATATATGGCTGCAAGCAATTCCTGTATATTTTTATAGCACATTTCCTGTGGCTTACTGGAAATATACATGCCCAAGTATCGAATACCTTTAGGGGCCCATTTAAATTTTTGTGGTTAGATATTCGCCCAATTGGGGTCTGCATTATGAAGCAGCAATATTTCAGTTTTAGTCCAGTTTACCCTCAAAATTGACATTGCACTAAAGGAATCAATAACCTCCCATGCTTTTGGTAGAGAAACGTCCACTAGGGACAACATTATGAGTAAATCATCGGCATAAAGTACGGTAGGGAATGACCAGCCTCTAACTAAAATACCATGGATCTCTGGCTGCTGATGTAATGCTGTATTTAAGGGTTCAATAGCTAATAAAACAAAGGGGACTCAATGGACATCATTGCCTTGTGCCATGGAACAAGGAGAAGGGTTCAGATAATACCCCATTGGCCATCACTCTCACTCTTGGTGAGGAATATAGGCTCTGGATCCACCTTTGGAAAACTGGGAAAATGCCTACCACAGAAAGTATGTAAAATAGATAATTCCATTCAATTGAATCAAATGCCTTTTCGGCACCAGTCACAACCAGGGCCGCAGAGTGGCGACTTGTATTAAATTAAGCACTGCTCAGAGGTTATCACTGCCCTGCCTACCCCTCATAAAGCCAGCCTGTGATTTATGTATAATTATGGGTAAAACCTTTTCTAACCGGGATGCTAATACTTTGGCCAAAATCTTGCAATCTGCATCGAGCAAAGAAATAGGCATATAGTTGGAGCAAATGGTAGGGTCTTTGTTAGGGTTTCGGCAGGACAGCGATATTCACCTCTTGCATGGTAGAAGGCATAGTTCCAGTTTCCTTAATGAATATGAAAAGTTTGAGAAGCCAAAGAGAAATAGTTGACTCAAATGCTTGCTAAAAATCTGTGCAAAATTCATCTGGTCCTGGGGCTTTACCAGAGGCCAAATTACAGATTGCCAGTTGGATCTCTGACAGGGTAATATCCTCCTCTAGGGCCTGAGTGACCTCCATGGGGTAAGTGGGGCATGTTTATTTTTGCAAAAAGAGTCATAGTCTGCCTGAGATGGAGAGATGGAGGAATTATAAAAGGAGGAATAATAATCCAGAAACTGGCTAGCTATTTGTGTCAGGTCTGTAATCAGGTGGGCCCTTTCTGATTTCAGATATGGGATCTGAGTTTCTAGAGATTTCTTCTTTAACCTATAGGCAAGAAGTTTCTCTGCCTTATCTCCTGATTCCCAGTAAGATTGCTACAAAAAGAACAAGGCCCTGGATGCTTGCTGATGATAAATAGTATTAACCTATATATAAGGGTGAGAACCTTTGAAATCTGTGAATCTTGAGTCAAGGCATACTTATATATGGCTTCCTCCAGCAATTTAATTTGATGGGTGAGATCTGTAATTTCCTGCCTCCTTAGTTTGTTCACCATAGAGGTATAAGAGATGATACAGCCTCTGACAAAGGCTTTGAAAGCCACCCAAAGTGTGAAAACTGATATATCTGGGGCAGCATTGGTCACAAAATAAAAATCTTTTTCCACTTGTAACCATCATCTAAACTCCTCAGAACAGAGGAGAGCAGAGTTAAAGTGCCAAAGGGGGGGATTTAACTCTGCTAGCCTTGGGCACTCACACCATACTCACTGGGGCATGATCTGAAATGGTGATAGGAAGTATAGGTACATCAACCAAATCCGAAAATAGTATGGAGCTACATAAAAAGTAGTCTAAATAGCTACAAGTCTGAAACCTATGCAACCTGAAAGTAAAATCTTGGGTCTCAGGATGGAAAATTCTCCAGCAGTCCACTTAATTAAATTCCATGTAGAAATGTTTAAGAACATTTCTAGAGCATTGATGGGCGGGGTATCCCTTCTCCTGGCAGGGGGGGGGGCCTGTCCAGAAATGGGTCCAAAACAAAATTAAAGTCACCCCTACAATGATAAGCATGGGAGATTGATACCAGTCTGAAATATTCTATGCCAATTGCAAAATAAATTCTGGTGTATCAGCATTTGGGGCATATAAATTAACCAAATGAACCCGGACACCATAAATTTTTCCCAGTAAATGAAGCCATCGTCCCTCCTTATCTGAGGAGATTTGATCCACCAGGAATGGACAACCCCTTCTGAACAGGATCAATACCCCTAATTTCTTGGCAGCAAAGGTGCTAGAAAAGGCCTTCCCTACCCACCCTCTCAATAATTTTGCTGCCTCTTCTTTAAGGAGATGGGTTTCCTGTAAGAAGGCGATATCATATTTACAGAACCCAAGATAGGAGAGAACTTTTTTTCATTTTATAGGGTGATTCATTCCTTGCACATTCCATGTTATAACCCTAAAATTAGCCATCAGTAAAAATATCTAGCTGCCAGTGTGAGGGTATGAAAGAAACCAATCCCTGAAAAAGATACCCATGACACCAGAAGATGAAGATGTTGCTGTAGTAAATAGTAACACTTTGAAACAAAATACATCAATATATCCTACATCAGAATTGACAATGATACACAAATCCCTTAACTTCCCACTCCAGCTAAACAACAGATGCATATGAAACAGCAAAAACATTTAACTATACATTCATTCTTGAAATACTGTGTAAAACATAACAAAGGAACAAAGTACATCCTTATAAAGAACTAATGACTTCAGAACTATTCCCAAAATGAACCTCAAAAATTGTGTAATCTCAGAACCCAATTCCGTTATCAAGTTGTATAAAGGGACATACCTACATGGTAGTAACAGGGGCTCTGACAACTCCAACATACAGAGCAGTTGTATTACAAAAAGCGAGATCATTTGAGCTGGCAGCTGAAGACCACCCATGCCCTCCCCCTCCTCAGCAGGTGTAAATTTGGGCCTCCCTACCCAGTGATTGTCAGGTTTAGTGCTCTGCCTGACCATGCACCTGCTGCTATAGCAGGCTTTAGCCTCAATAAGAAAAACACAGGCACTATACCAACAGCAGAAATCAACCACAAATTAAAAAACAACAAAGCCGGGGAATGAGATAATGTAGGGTGATGAGCTGGGCTCATCTCTTTGTCATGCTTCCACCACCAAAAGGGGCCAATATGGGGCGAGGAGGTATACATAAAAAAAAAAAAAAACAGCCTGACAAACATCAACCCCATGCAACCCAGTGGCTACACGTAGTATAAATCACTTAGCTGAGCTCTCACCTGGTGAGCCTTCGGAAACAGCTTCATCGCTCCCCCCTTCACCCATAGTCAGAACAAGCTCTAAGTATTCCTGCTACTCAGGAATTAAAACAAAGTAAGTTTTTCACTTGTGTTCATATGTCCATTATGAACCCTGAGCAGGCTGTACCCTCATCTTCACTGCAACAGTCACGGAAGGCCGTTCTGACCCCAAAGGTCTTCCATCAATAGTACTTCTGTTTGAAGAAGGTAGAACCAACAATAACAGGTCCAGGGTCGTCGAATCTGTTGGTAATGATGCAATTAACTCCTTTTCAACATAATCTGCCCATTCCATCTCTTTAACCTGAAGATCTTCTGGAGGTGGGGCCGGAGACAGCCAAGGGTGTTTGGGATCAGGGTCCTGCGACCAGCCCGAGGGGCTTAAGGCTGAAGGTGGCAATGAAGCTGTCAAACACATCCCCCCATGATGGATTTTGACTGATTTGAACTGATGAGGAATGTCATGAGCCACTAATTCAGCATGCACCTCTGTGACTTTTGGGTTTTTGAAACTGGTTATAGTCCCCCTTGGATGATGCATTGGCAGTGGACCCAGACTCCTAATGGAATGATTTCCCCTTTCCCACCAAATAGGTAGATGAAGTAGTTTCTTTGGTAGGGAACTGCTGCACTGGCCTGGTTCACCTGATGGAGTTGGGGCTGTCTATAGTATCCTAAACATAGAAACATAGACTTTGATGGCAGATAAGGACCGCTTGGCTCACCTAGTCTGCACATTTCCCTACTTAGAGGATAAGCTGCAGATCCTATTTAACCAACGGCCTATTTCTTCCTACCCCACACAAAAATTGCCTTAGGTCTGTCCCATACATTCTTGAATTCTCCCACAGTTTTAGACCCCACAACCTCCTCAGGAAGGCTGTTCCATCATCCACCCACCCTCTCTGAAAAAATACTTCCTCACATTGCCCTAGGCTGCCCCCTCAATCTTCAAATTGTGCCCCTTGTTCTTGCACATCTCTTTTCTGAAAGATGCTACCCTCTTGAACTTTGTTGATTCCACTGAGGTACTTAAATGTTTCTGTCATGTCCCCCCTCTTCCTCCTTTCCTCAAGGGTATACATATTAAGCTTCTTTAGTCTCTCCTCGTATGGCTTCTCTTGCAGACCCTGCACCATTTTAGTTGCCCTCATCTGAACTGCCATCCTAGGATGATGTCTGTGGATCTTTCTTTATGCTTGCGAGAAACCACAGTACATCTTGTGGGGTATCAAATCGGAGCCAAGGGCCCTCCCATAACACAGCCAGGATTGCCAGATGATGCATGGCATATTGTATTCTCCTCTGGGTCAACTCCTTGCGAATAGGTGCAAATGCTTTTCTTCATGAGGCAACCTCCTTTGAAAACTCCTGGAACATATGGATAGTATGACTGTTCCATTTCAGAGGACCCCTCTCATGAGCTAAGCACAGGATTTGTTCTTTTATAGAGAACCGTAAGAAATAGGCAATAATGGAATGGGGGGCATGCCTCTGGCCAGTCTTGGCCACAAAGATCTATGGGCTCGTTCTATTTCTAAAGGGGTATCCCAATAATAGTCCAAGGTTTGTGGGATGAGTTGCTGTAAAAACTCACACATATTAGGCCATTCTGCCCCCTCCGGTACTCCTATGATCCGTAGATTATTGTGTCTTTCTCTATTCTCTAAATCTTTCAGCTTTGCCCAGAGGGATTGAACCTGTTGCTCTAGGAGGGCAATCTTATCGCCATGTTTAGCTGTGTCAGATTCCACCTTTAATGAGAACGTCAGTGATCCGTTGTTCAGCTGCCTCCATTCTTTCATCCAGCTGTGAAACAGAGGCCTTAATGTTAGGTACACCTTGTACTAAAGATTGCAGCATAGATCTTATGTCAGAGAGGTCCACCAGACCAACCACTACATGGGTCTCAGGAGTCACCATCACCTTCCAAGGATGCCTCTGCACACCCTGATGATGCAGCTCATTGCAGGTAATCCAAAATAACTTCCAGAAACGGGTCTAGCAAAAGTAGTTAATATTCTGATTGAGAATGAGAGAGACGGTGAATGCACAGAGGCTAACAAATATGCTAAAAGGGATGAATTTCAAAGTGTCTCGATGGAACTAAACTCTTAGGCAGCCATTTGGGCCCAGCCATGCATGCACCTCCCGCACTCGTGGATTTCATTGATAAAGTGGCAGATGCACTGGATGGAAGGGAGTCCATGGGTAAGGTGTTCGTTGACCTGTCCAAAGTATTTGATTTGGTAGATC
Organism: Neoceratodus forsteri; assembly: GCA_016271365.2. Taxonomy (NCBI): domain Eukaryota; kingdom Metazoa; phylum Chordata; order Ceratodontiformes; family Ceratodontidae; genus Neoceratodus; species Neoceratodus forsteri. The sequence continues at coordinate 1,643,208,623 of CM028131.1, read as the reverse complement.
ACAAAATACTGATTGCCAGACTAAAAAAGATTGACTTAGCGCCACACTGGATAGGTTGGTTTGAATTATATCTAAATCAAAGGAGACAGCAAGTGGCCATAGATGGCCAATTATTGGAAATAGGCTTTCCCCAGAGTTCAATCCTGGGGCCACTATTATTTTTGATATATGTATACCAGATCATATTCATAACACACACATTAGGTTATATGCTGATGATACAGTGATACTGGTGTTAGCTAAAACTCAAAGATTGATGTTGGACAAGCTCCAGGCCAATTTGTATGTACTCCAGGACTGGTTCTGTGAATCGAAGCTGGTGTAAAGTTCTAAAAAACACAAGTTATAATTTTCCCAAATAAACAGATGAAAATGGTTTACAAGGTATGCAGTACTCTGAAATTACTGCCCTGGAGTCCAAAAACTGTCAGTCACTAAGCAGTACAAATATCTTGGAGTTGTGTTAGACAGCTCCTTGTCATTTTACGCACATATTGATACTACAATAAGAAAAGTAAATTCAAGAATTGGTGCATTAAGGCCAGTTAGAATGCGACATTCAAGATACAAAATATGATAGCCATGCAGCTAATTTTACCAGTCCTAGAGGAATTATGTACTGAGGCGAGTCCTTATCACGCCGCTTTAAAGCGCGAAATATCGCCGAAGCACAAAGAGGCGACCAAAAAACAAAGATCGCATACAAACAGTGACGATTCACAGCACAAAAAGAACTAATCGCATTGTTTTTTTATTTTGGGGCCTGCCTCACAACCCCTTTGTAGTAAGTTTCACCTCCAAAATAATATAATCAACTCTGGGGGGAGAACTAAAAAAAAAAAAAAGAAATGTAGTTTCCTAATGTAGGACCCAAACCAAGGTACACTGGTTTTGTAGGTGGTGGCTCTAGCCACTACACCAAATGGCCAGCTTGGCAAGGTTTGGCCACATACCTGCATATATCCTGTCATAGCGAGTGTAGTTCAGTTCTACACTTGCTATACAGGATCTTTCACTCTCTTACAACGGTCGCCCTAACCATGAGTGGCATTACTGAGTCGCTCATATTGAGTCACTCAATAATACTCACCCATATACTGCAGAGTGTTACCATCCTGGAGTACAGCAACTTAGTCTATGGGTTTCCCAACCAAAAATTATTGGACAAAGTATACCTCACATATAATTGATTGCTAGATTTCCTTAGAATTGCCCCTTTACAACTCACCATTGCACGATGTATCAGCAACTAAAGTGGGATAGTGTGGCATTACAACTTAAAAAACAAAGGATACTGTATATTTAGTATTTAAAATGAAAAATGGGCTAATTAAGGGCAATCTATCTTTTGTACACGAGAAGGATGATCAGAGATATCATTTCAGGGATGTGGCACACAGGGGTTTGACAATTCCAAGATTTAGAAACAGATATAGTCAAATGACCTTTCAGTATCATGCTGCAAAGTTGTGGAATGAAATTTCTCCTGCAATAAGAAATTTGCCTAAGCTAAGCTCCTTCATAACAGTGGTTAGTGTGACCTATTCAGTAGTTTGTACCTGCACTTAGATTGAATTGTAAACATCTGTAGTATTTTTATGTACAGTAATGTGGAAAGGAGACATCACTGAATATTCCACAAAACATTTGTATATTTACTGGTGAGCTGTGTGATTTAGTATGTGTATTTGTATGTAAAAATGTATGGAATGGATGTTTTTCATGTGTAGGTCATCTTTGTGACATATCTCCTTTCATGGTGTTGAGCAAATATTACAGTACTCTGAAAACTGCTGTGGCATCAGCGTGATGTCTGTAAAGTAGTGCATAGTGAAGTGTGTAATGCAAGCTTGTGACCTATCCAATATGTTACCCAATTAGATTAGCGCTACAGGAACAGCACCAGTCAAGAGAGTGCTAGTCCCAGTAGCGCTAACACGGAGGGCGAGAGGGGTTTTACAGCGCTTTCAGTAAGCGCTCCCCTGGTCGCTGTCCATGGTGCTTATAGCGCACAAGGTAGGTGATCCAAGAGGCTGACTGAGCTGCTCTTGTGTCGTGGTGGGATGGGGCATTGAGCAGCTCCCCCAGCAGCATTGGAGACCAGGGTTCTAATCCTGGTCTCAAACTTTTTAGTGCACTCTGGACTTAGACTTTATGTGGGTCCATGGAAACAGTATTCCACAGCCCCACAAATTTTAACTTTCCCTGTGATTCGATCCCCCACCCCCGGAGTGAGAATCCTTCTGTCCAGGGCTGGGTGGGTGCGGAGCCCTAAAAAAAAAACAAAATCGATGCCATTTTTGCCGCACTCATGATGCCAACAGCATTCTTGTCAGCGTTATTCTGACCCAGTGCCATCCAATATTATAATGTTATGGTTGTCACTGTAGCAGTTGTCAGTGACTGAAGTCCAGACATTTGCTGTATGATATGTGACGGTCAGCAGCAATATTTACACAATACCAGAACCGCATTTTTAAAAGGCATCTTATGAGTTTTCACAAAGCTCCCGTTTCTGCCACACAGCTCCCATTCTGTCACACAACTCCGTTCTCTCTTCCCATAGTATGTTACAAATATACTCATGTATTGCGTCCCTCTAAGTTGTGTAACACAGTGCGTATTCTGTTAAGCACCCCCATGTTTACATCTGACTGACACTGAAATACTTCCTTCATGTTTTTTGATTTTTTTTCCTTTCATTGGGCTCTGCAGTGTGATTGTAGTGCACTTTCCCATTAATAACTTTGTCTGGGGAACTTCCACTGAGCTATCATTAATAGTAATATATTTGTATGTGGAGGAGTGACAGCACGTAATGTGATTGCACCTCATTGTGTTTGTTATGTCTCCGTTCTGTACACTGCCTATTGTTTTCTCATACTGCTATAGGAATGTGTCAAGGGGCATAATGTTTTCTAATTTTTAAATGCGAATTCATGTACTCTTTAGTACTGTTACAAACTCGAGACAGGGACATTTTGGCCGCTACTATATGACTGGCGACCGATTTTCCAAATTACATTTTGATCGCGCCAATTTAGCTGTGACGATGTGGGCGGTGACGTTCCGTCCATATGCCGTAGCAGTACACCGGTTACTGCAACACGCACAAGCACACAAAGGACAATTCGCGGTGTCCGATGCCAAGCAAACATTAGAGTTCCTCAACCCACCTGGTGTATACAGGTTACACTACCAACACAGTCAATCAAGCAACCTGTACCCACTATGTCTGTTGGTATACAATGCACACTGTGGAGTGAGGACCAGACTTGCATGTCTGATGAGGTGGACTTCTCTGAAGAGGACAATCTAAGTGACATCGTTGAATCACCATTACAGTGTAGTCCAACAGATGATCCTGATTACAATCCTTCTGATGATGCTCTCAGTGATATTGAGTCATTGGACTCCGAAGATGAACACTTGAAGGGTCCTGGAATGCACATGGAATTTGGTCAACTGGATATTAGTGGACTGGATGAGAAGAACTTCATTGTTTTGTTTTTTTTACTCTATTTTTTGCTCCTCTCAGGTGGCGGGGCATACATGGGCCCTTCAGCCTTGTACGTGGGCTCTCAACAGTCCTGACGGCCTTGGCTGCAGGGTCAGGGAGAACCATGGCATACCCCCCATGGGGGGGATCCCCCCAGTGGGGGACAAACCAGGGGAGAGACTGCATCACACTGGAGTCCTCACTCTGACGTACACCGGGCTTTGTTTGGCCGTGGGAAGGTCGCCCGTCGGAGGTGTCATCTTGCTCACTGGAGGGGGGTTTTCTAACTTAGATCCCCTAGGGTGCAGACATGCAATTATGTCCAGCAGGTGGCGAGCATGCTCCCGTGCTTGTCCACAGGATGTCCGCCACTGCCCAATCCCATCTCAAAGTGCCCCCAACTGCTGCAATCCCACTATCCACTGGGGTCGCTACAGTGGTGGGCACATACCCCAACCATCCCCAGGACAGGAAAGCGGTCTTCCAAATGCTCAATCCTCTCCTCACCTCACCCACCAACCCCCCTGATGGCCCAAGTCCGTTCCTGAACCCAGGTCTCCAGCATGGCGCGAGGTGTGGCATTCAGTGCCTCAACCCTCAGCGCCACCGTGACAGTCTGAGAAGTATTTCATTGTGTCTGAGAGAAGTTTGGCATTGCTGTTTCAGTACTGTCATAAAAGTGGGAAGAAGACTGAGTTTTACATCACTTGTGTCATTGGCACAGTGATTGTGGTCAACTCCATGTGCAAAAAATATACATCTTTGCATATGGAACAGCCAGTGCTTGTCAGAAACAATGCCTTGGGGGTAATGCCGTGTTTGCAACCTCCATATTTTGTCATGGTTTACCTGTGGCTAAGGCACTGTGTGTAATGCATCACATGAATATATAATTTTTTTTCACTGGTTATATTTCATAAATTGCAACAGTCCTACATTATCCTGGCTATGAATTGAGTTTGGGTTCAGCAGCGGACTGAGATAAGAGAATCGTGCCATCAACATGAACTAATAGTTCAAGGAGATGCATGATGTGACTCTCCAGGTGACTTGGCCAAATAAAGCTTGTACACTATTATGGACCTAGAGGCTAAGAATGTTGTGGACTTGCAGCTGATACAGGTAACGACAGTGCAATATCACAAAATATCATGACTATTTCAATTTTTTAGACAGACATGGTGACATGCATATATGTTCCTGAGTGGCCCATTCATATATTTCAGCAACACTAGATAATAAGTATTCAAATCACTGTTTATAACATGTTAATTTTGAACAGTTAACCTGTTTTTATTTTTTATCCTTTTTGGTGCATTTATATCTACCCAGAGCACTCAGTAAGGGAGTCTGTTTACCTGCACCCCTGTTACCAGCATCATCTGGGCCACCACTGTGGACCACCACCTTGGTCATCACTGCCCCCACTGCTTTACCCCCCCGGCATGGATGTTGTGGCCACAACCACAGTGCTGCACTTCATGATCCAGCTGCGTGGTCACTCTGTGGACAGGCAGGCAGACTGCAGTGGCTAGTGTCATGCCTCCATGTGTTATCCCAGTTGTTCCAGTTGATAAATGTCCAGAAAGTCCATGGCTGTGCAGAGATGATACACAGCAGGATCCTGCTTCAACAGGCATGCTGCATACATCCACTGATGGCCATAGGCACGTTTGCCCAAGGTCGTGATCTGCTGTATACCTGAGCACCGCAAGGTGGTACGCAAACCATGACCATGGTAGTCCCTCCTTTAGGGGAGGATTGCAGTCTACAGCCCACTCTGCCAACACTCCCCCAGCCTAGCATAGCAGTCCCGGATTCTCTCCTGAAACTGGGTCATCCATTTGGTATGCATTACTGCTGGCACAGTGCCGGCGGGATGGCACACATAGTGTGATGTTTACTACTTTACTGTTGCAGTTAATTGCAGAGCACATGTTTAAGCAGCAGCAAGTTGTGTAACATTCGAAATGGAACACTGTAGCATTACCAGTGAGATATTCTGCTGTGTTCAGGCACCATGTTGTGCCTGTTCTCTTTGTTCTATGTATTGGGTTGCACTGTTGCTTCTGTCACCTTATGTATGGATTATTAGTAAACGTACTTTTTCCTGGGTCTTTCCACAGTGTTTTGAGGTTACAATTTAAATCTCAGTGGAACTGGAAGGGATAAAGAGAGGACTCCAGTTCCTTGAGGACAATGGCTGCAGAATCACTCAGCTTGTGACGGACAGACTTGTCCAAGTTAAAGCGTTTATGAAGCGTGAGAAGTCAAACATCAACCACTACTTCGATGTTTGGCACATTGTGAAAGGTAAATGTGTTCCTCAAACACGTATCACTTCATAAATAATGCCTAACCCTTCTTTATGTTATCAGTGTTGTTCAAAAGTAATCGTGCGTATGACACCAGTGGCGAACACGGCTGCAGTGATGCCATCTTACCTTTTCCAACACCACCGACACTGGTTTGTGAACAAGCATGGGTCGGTGGGTTTTGGCAGAGGGGGGTGGTGGGCAAGGTGGTTGATGGATCCAATGCTGGGCAGCTCTCGTCTCACAGGCAGGTGATGTGTGTTTCCTCACATCTTGGCTGCCACCATGTGTAGTCTCTGTGATAGCATGAATTTAAACGGAGACCATGTGAGAGGTTTGGTGGGAGGATGACTGTGTCACTGTAGCCTTGGACCACATGAATGCCTCCACACGCATACACATCCGTGTAAACGTGATCTCGTAATCATTGAAAGAAAGACGTGAAACATATCAGCAGGTCAGGCACACCCTTATTATCTCTTCCATGGTATTTCTGATTGAATGTACCTTATTTTATGTCTTCCCCTGTGGCTTGAGTGCTGCTGTTACATGTCCAGCAAGTACGTCTCTGCTTGTCCACACCCTCTGTGGACTTATCATGTACTCCTACCCTTCTGCCACTAGACAGTTATCTCTGCCACCCTATCGATGGTGATGGCCCCTTGCCTTGTGGACCCTTTGCCAGATGCTTGGGTTGAGGAGTGTCACAGGGAATGGGTCTTTCCACAGTAAATGTCTGTCATATGATATGCTACTGCCATTTTTTTCATCTTGTGTTGTACTTACATGAGCGAGTCGTGAAACGATGTGCACGGTGTATGTACGCAAACACCCCTGGTGTTGCCACCGCCATCACTCTTCCACGCACTATGGATACTCATTTAACTGTCTGCTCCTGGTATTCACCCTGTGTGCATCTGGAGGTCATGATGGTGCCTGGCACTCACCCAACCCTCCCACGGTGGAGTAGAATAGCATGCCATATGAAGCTCGATCAGCACCACCCTCCCAGACTGCCATACAAGATCACCAGTGTTGTTCACAACCCGCTGCACCAGCATCTTACTTGTAAACCATACCCTGGACCCAGGGTTGCATGATACCACCAATCTTGATCACTGACCCACGACATGTGAGTGCCATCATGTCTCCGTGTCTGACAACAGTACACAATGTAGGCAAACAGTGACTACCTTCACACCTGCAATCCTACACAGCAAAAATGTGTAGTGTCTATCTTGATGGAAGCCTAATGTTCAATGTCTGTACCTGGCAAGTATGATAGTATCATTACAGGTAATGTTTTTCACTGTTTGCAGCACTGGAGTTGCTAAGAAACTTGATGCTTCATCCAAAAAAAAAAACAGATTGTGGAGACATTCAGCTCTGGATCAAGTTAATTAGGAACCATATGTTATGAGTTGCTTCAACAAGCAGTGGTGACCCAGACGTGATTGAGCAGGCATGGCTCAGTATATTCAATCGTGTTTCTAATGGATATGCAGGACATGGTGAAACATTTCCTGAGTGTGTGCATGGTGAAATCGTCAGACAAAAGAAATGGATCACAAAAGGTAAATGTCTAGAGTACTTAGACATCAGTAACATGTTTTTCTGTGAGATATCAAGCTGATCAGCGTACTGACACAACTACTGTAAAATATCCTAACATATTTCTTCTAGGGAACAAGCCACATAAACTGTTGACAGAAACAGTGTCCAGTCAATACCTCCTGAGAGACATGAAACAGCTTTTCCCCACATTTCAAACTTATGCACTAGAGATGTTTCATGGAGTGGTGTGCCATTTTGCTCCAAACTTTTTCCAGTTTTTTATCCAGCAATGTATGCAAGGTAAATGTTCACCTATTCCTATGAAGAATCACCACATTTCATTGCTGAGTACATGTTGCGCACATATTGCAGTGTTTCATGTTTTCACACCACTTTTTCACACTTCTATAGACACCTCATTGCAGGGCTTCATTTTAATGAGAATATTGACTGTGCAGTTGCTGTGACAAGACAGGGGGAGCAGCAGTTCAGGATGGCATTCCCAGAATCAAACATGCAGAGGGAGCCCATGATAAAACCAGTTAAGATGGCAATCACGTGATGTAGAGAACCTAGAAGCAGCTGCAGACTGGAGCTCACATCTACTACCCTCTGCTAACTCCATTTTTACAAGTTTTGGAAAGCCTACAATGATATATTCCACTGTTTAGTGCCTCTGCTTACCTCTTGCCTTCAGTGTCTGTGTTTTGTCTTTTTACTGTGCAATCGGCTACATCGGGGCGATGGAAGCTGAGATGAGGCAGGCCGGAATCAAACATACTCCACCCTCCACTCCGGAGAAAATCGCCCTAAAAAATCCAGATCTCAAGGATCGGGGAATGTCAGTAAAGTTTTGGCTCCTAACCCTTCAGTGACTCCTCTCATGGAAGATCGTTTTCTCCAAGAACTTCTGCCTTTCAGAGAGACTCTGGCTGATATATCCTCACAGCTAAAAACCATTAGGGGAGATCTCAACAGCCTAACAACCAGGATGGGTGATTCGGAGGATAGATCTTCGTCCTTAGAAAGGTGGAAAGATAAAAACCAGTTAAGTCACCACCAATATTCTGTAAGTTAACAACCATGTATTGTATGCATGTTTTGAAGAAAAGTGATAATGGTGCATTACACATTGTGTGGGAAAATTGACCATGTAATAAAATCTCATACGCATGAGCCATGTCATACTTTACGTAGCAGATTAAAATATAATTAGTAAAACATACAGGAACAGGGCTTGCAGTCTACTAAGTCAACATTTTCTCTTTATGTAATGTATGTGTATGCAGAGGGAAATTATATTAACATATCACATCAGGAACATCCTCCCTGAGGGGATACGCGTATGCCAGGAAACGTCACTGCGAACACATACATAGCGGTGGTACACTGGTGGCGGCTCTGGTGGATGTTCGCAACCCACACTGGAGGAACAGAAGTAAAAAACTGATAGCAGTATATGTGTTTCCAATAGAAACATCCTACCAATAATGGCAAGTCTGTGCTTTGGCAGGGGACACATGTACATGATGTAACACTTCGGTTCCTCCTAAAGTGTGCACACCATGCAGTTGAGGATGAAGGAGGACTGCTGTGCTGCTCTGTGTATGCATCTGTGCTGGCATCGCTGCAGATATGTTAATTGTAGTGGTGCTCCCATGAATCCGACTGTGCTCCATTGGATGGCGGCACTATCTGGGTGGGATCCGGTTCGGTATCAGGCTGAATTCAGAGGTCGGATCCCAGGTCAGATCCCACGTTATCCAAAGCTGGATCCAGGAATCTGGCATCAGATAACATGGGATCTGACCTGGATTGGGGGGGTGGATCCACAGTCAGATAGCTACTGGTATTCGACAGATCCACTATCCTGCCAAAATGGCATGTATTTGGTGGATCCGGATTGCTCAGAATACTGTCTGATCAACACTAGTTAATTGTTATTTGGCTTGTCCCTTTTAATTGTACACTGGCCAAGGAATACAAAGATATGCTTCTGTGTACGTGGCGAGTAGCACTACAAAGCAGTACTGTTACCACCATCAAGAGTCATAAATATTGAAGAGGGTGCTTTGAAGGGTGGAAGGAAGTCCCTAGTGTCCCAAGGGATACCTGTGTACAAACACTGCCTGTTAATGGGGGGAAGGCATTTACTAGTGGTATAAGGCCAATATGTGTAAGGTGGTGACAATATTGTTAAGATGTCGTTGACCATTTGTGCTACACATACTATTAATTGCCAAGAGCCACACAGATCCCTATTGAGTGTTGAAGAATAGCAAGATGGATGTATTTTATTCATACCGTATTCATAAACACTGATGCTGTTCATGCAGAGTGTGAGAAGACAGTACCACCATGGATGGTGTGTACACAATTGTGCTTCAGAATGGTGGAGGTTGTGAATGCAGTGGTGACTCTAACTTGATTTTTTCAGGATTTGTGTGGTAACTCATTACCTGTAGTAGTTGCTTATACATGCCACTGACCTTCATTGACATTTTGCTACAAGATGTGTTCCACTATATATACTGTGATGATCCAACCTAATCTCCATGTTCTCCGTTGTTCAGGTCACATCAGGGACATTCAAGCAGAGGTCATCAGGTTGCTGGGTGAATATCCCTTTTATGCAGCAGCTCGTGTTCTGTACTCTGAAAATGTGTTACTCGACCCACTATCATCCAAGTTTGAGAAGCCCAACAAAAAGCAGCTGGTTGAAAAGCACAGGTCCCAATTCCCAACACTGCTGAATGAGGTAGACTCTGTCCACCGAAAATGAATCATAACATCTGTTGTCACCATGTATTAGTGCAATAATCAGCACTGTAAACTTACACTGCCAACTTCACAGTTGCGTCTTCGTTATGCGTTATTTGATATGCAAACTGACACTGAGGTGACTTTGTGTGGTCAAGCTGGGCATCTTGTGGTGCGATTATTCCTCAATTTTCATGTTTCTTGTAGACCAGTAATTGGTACTGCAATGTGACTTGGTTGCTGGTGTCCTATACACCATGAGTTTTACATTGTGACTGTCACCGTAGCACACATGGGATCACCTTCCAACCGGACTTGTCACTGTAAGGCGTTACTCTGCTTGATCACTGAAATCAGGAAATTGTTTTGTTTTCTAAACAGAAAACTTACTTTGAAGTTGATGTCAATGTCTTTGTACATTATTATGATCGTGGGTCATGCATGGGGGACCAGTACAGTACCAGGGATGTGGTTTTATTTTTTACTATTACTAACATCGGAGGTAATGAGGTAACACTGTACCACAAGGGTACACAGGCCTTGACAGGTGTCAGACAGGTCTGCACCTGTCAAGGGCTGCATTTCAGAAGTGTTACACTGTGACTTGCTGCTTGTTGCTCTGCACTGCTTCAGAACACTTTCAATCTTATGATGCGCCACATATGCATGGTGTGAAACCTCTATAAGTGCAGCACAACACTGTGCATGATTGCGCTGTGGTGGTTGCACTGCACATAGGTTGGGTGAACTTCATGAGCAGCAGAAGTGAACCATTCCTTGACATCATTTTGATGGCTTATATAACAGCACTGCTCATGCACACACCACCGCCTTTTATGGATGTATATACAGTACTTCTGTGCTGACATGGACTTCCTTACACAGTCTGTGTGATCATACAGAGTGACAATATCCCCAGCACTGTTGGCTGTCTTTGTTATTGTTATGTTGTCACACACATAAAGAGACTCTCCTTACCATCTGACTCACCCTGTCCTTCATACGCCCCACTTCATCTATGTTATCAATGCGCAAATAAGGGCTGTCTTTGGCCTATGACCATGTAACAGTGACAATGTCCAGTCAGTGTTCTGCCATATTGTCCACAAGGTGGGGTATTTCATCCACAAAATGTGAATCATTTTCAATCGTGTCTTTCATAATGTTGATATCACACTTTGGTGCTACATCCCCTTCTCCAGGTGTACTTTACTCCTTACACACTTTTCCCCGCATCATCGACCCTATTAGTTGACATTGTTTTGAGGTTATTGAACTTCTGTACCCTTTGGGAAAAGTAGGGGATACGGTAATACAAAACTGAATAGTTCAGCTGTTTTTGAAGGAAGGAAGGAATGGGTAGAGATGGCCCAATACGACTGGACTCCATAAACATTGTGTTGTCAGCAGAGGTTGGTTTACACAGATAGGGAAGCACTGCGGTGACCATACAGAACCTTGTGGTGACATGTCATCACTTTTTTTCAAGAAACAAAAGGTTATATCACAGTAACTGTTGAAAGGTTATTAAGCGTAGCTCATAAAACAAGTTCATATTGTCAGACGTTAATTGTTTGTGGTATGTGCTGTGAAATGTTTCACATGGTAATAATTATTAGGGAGACAAGGTTTTCATGACCAGCAGTGTAAATTATTTGCAGCACGCATGCCACCAATTAAACCAGTCATGCATTTTTACAGTAGTGATGTTGGTATAGTAACATGTTGTCATGAATCTTTTCTCAACTACTGATTGTTGTACCTCACCAAAACTTACATCATAAATGCTACCTCCCCAACTTTTCTGACGACACTGTGGCAGGGATATTCAAAGGGGTTGTGCCTGGTGCAACTGAGTTGTGCTGGCACAACCCCGCATTGCACCCCAGTGGGATATTCAAAAGGCTGCCAGGTGCAGCGCAATTCCCGATGCACTGGGGTGCAATGTAATCCTATGCAGTGCTGATGCAGGGGGCGTGCCCATGCATTTGCGGCACATCCCAATATTCAGTCTGGGATGTGTGGCACATATGCCGGCACAACCCTGTATTGCACTGCACAGGGGGGCTCAAAGTTGAGCCCCAGAAAAGCAGGAGCAAGTCCTGGCCACCCCCAGGTGGGCTGCTGTATTGCAAGGCACAACACAGCAGCCGCCAGCCGTAGGTGACCACCTGCCCACCCAGAACACCGTTGCCAAGCGCATATACCCCCCGGTGGTCCAGTGGACCCCCCACCCACCCTGTAAGCCTGATTGTGGGCAGCTGAATTGTAAAAGTAACCCTGGTGGTCTAGCGGCCCCCCATGCCTGATCGCGAGCATCTAATTAAATAAAAGTAACCCTGGTGGTCTAGCGTCCCCTGCAGCCTGATCGTGGCCAGTTGCTGCTTACATAGATGTACCTTTTGGTCCAGTGGTATCCCCTCCCCACCTCCCACAGAAGACCTCTGGCCACCAGCACCCCCCCTCATCAGTGGGTGGCAGCACCTCGCCCACATACCGCCTGGCCGGCCGCCCACTAAATGACAGGTACAGTATGCTCTGTAAGCCTATTGGTCCACAGGTTAGACCAATGGGCTTGCAGACCAAACTGTACAACACAGGGCCAGATATGTGAATGAACGCATTCAACAGTATCAACAGGTAAGTAGCAATAATCCTGTCAAGTGATAAGAAAGTCCAACATCAGTTTAGTTATCCGGCTGAACCGGAGGTAGTTTGAAGCCCGTGTATTGTTCAAATCGAAACTTATCCTGGATCTGTGACACCAGACATGCAGGCAGGAATTTCCTGTTCCATCTTCTGAGATATTGCCAAATCAATGTCACAAATCTTCTGTAGGCCACATGACGATACATCCTGAGAACAGACAGTAGTAAAACATGTTACATCAACTTTACAAGCAGATACAATCTTCACTATGTTCATAAATATAGCACTATAATAAATGACCATACAACAGCACTGAACAGCTGAATGTTATGTGCTTTGAACAAGGACATAATACCTTTACAGCACCAGAGAGAAATGTGTGTACTGCAAAAATTGGACAGAACACCCATCAAAATAACCCAGTTATAAGATGTAATAAAGAATTACAATCATATTTAACATTATTTTTCAAAAGAAAAAACAGCCACCTCCATCGGAAATACTGATGGGAGATACATTGCACGCTGGTGGCACAGGCTTGCAACCAAATCCATGACAACAGAACCTGACACCCACAGGTAGAGTTATGAGCATGCACTTGGAGGCATACCTACTTGCCAGGGATGACACGAGCCTGCCTGGTTATCGAGCATCTTCTGGTGAACCCGCCACCCCCACAGGAAGTGCCCTGGGAGGCATTGGTGGCCATGCACTGGTGTGCATCATCAAACAGGAAATGCATGCTGGGCATCCATACAGTGCTGTGGGGGAAGAGTTAAAAACATGAAAATCAGACACTTAACCGACCATATTATGGTTACCCCAGTCCACTGATGCCACAGAGCTCTGGAGAGCATCCTCAAGTCCCCATTCACTGCTGTTTGCATATCACAGATTTGAAACACATCTCCACTCCTGTATCACCACCAAGATGGTTTAACATCCCACCATTGGGGGCATACAGCAGGTATGCAGGAGCACTGCCATATGACTGACTGCATGAATGGTAGCGATGAGAATGTCTCGCCCAGCGAAGGGTGTACCATGGCAGCACAAAGCTATGGCCTACGAGGGGCAGGGGAAGACCAAAAAAAAAAAAAAAGAACATCAAGCAAATATTGTAAACCCACTGTTCTTAGTTACAATAATCATAGTCGGCCTGGCAGCAACAAACATAAGGACTCATTGCAACACTTATAACATGAATTCAAGGAACATAAAATTATTGAATTGTTATAGTTGGTACTCCATGTTTCTATGGTTTAATTTGTGTAACGAAACATCTCAGTTTTTATCGAGTGTTTGTAGTGTGAAAGTAGGCATTTTTTTCCAGTGGTAACTGTGACTACATATGGTATCAATAATATGAAATACAGGAGTAGTTCTATTACACATATGATCCATTTCTAACACAGAACAGGAGACGATATCAAGTAAGAGAAAAATGGCAATGAGGTTGCTATGAAACAGGTATTCACAGATCCATCTTGAAAAGAAGTCCCCTACAAAGTAATCAACCACATTTTTATGGCTGTGGGCAGAGCCCACAGCCATCTTGCTCTCTGTAGCTGGAAAATGGAGGAACATGGAACACATTTTTAGACATTTCAATGTATCCTTCCACAACTATAAATCATTATGCCAAATGAAATAAAATACTCCCTTCTTTCTGTTTAGAATGTTGGAGACAGCACTAAAGCTCAGGGACCCTGGTTTTCCATTTTTACCGGTAACACCAGTAACAATCACGGAATCCTGCTTGGTTTGCCGATTTTGAATTCTTGTACCGGTGCCTCATGGAAATTGAATGTCTCTGCACAGAATCTCTAGGATTTCAGCATCTTTTTACATTTTTTTTTTTATTTTCTCTTTCTGTGTCCCCTTCTCACAGCATCAGTCTCCACTTTTCAGAGATCCCTAAGCTGGGTATCTCCTAGCTTCATCCCAGGTAATGCTCAGGGCTCCTGTGGGCCTGCCCCTATCCTGCCTGGGTTGTACCCCCCAGTTGGGAAGGAGGGTCCCCAGGTCACCCTTCACCTCCCTTTATGTGTTTCAGACGCTCAGTGGGTCCCTCATGAAGCCTGATTATGAAGTCTGGGCACCTGGGTTCCTTCTGCCAGTGGAGTGATTGTTCCTGGTTTTCTGGTCTCTGTCTCTGAGGGCACCAGCACTAGAGAAGATCCAAGGAGGTAGGTCACATAGAGACATGCCAGTGCTCCAGATCCTGGCTAGTGTCCTCCCCTCCTGATCACTCTACAGCACCATTGCACCACCACCCATGGTCACACAGGTGGTAGTAAAGCAGCAGGACCTGCAGCCCAGCCTCCCCGGAGGAGGAGAGCAGTCCCCAGGGTGCTCAGTCCTACTCCCCTGGCCAGACCTCCAGCAACTCGAGTTCGCTTCTGACCATGGGTCGCTGGCATTGCAAGCAATAGTGCTACTGCAACGCCAGTGGGCGAGCCAGATTTCAGCATCTTAAAATGAATGCTGCTGCTGTTCTTGCATTCTTTCTGCTTTGCTGCATATAGAGTCAGTAAGAAATCACCCACACTGCTTTGTTAGTTGAGGGTGAGGATATAGCATGCACCAAGCAGGAAAGGGATCTTGGGGTTGTCATCACTGATGACCTCAAGGTAGGGAAACAGTGTGACAAAGGCAGCAGGTAAAGCAAATAGGATGCTGGGATGCATAGGCAGGGGCATTACCAGCAGGAAAATGGAGGTCATAATTCCACTATACAAGACACTAGTGAGGCCCCACCTGGAGTACAGTGTACAGTTCTGAGACCTACCTATGTAAGGACATAGACAGGGTAGAGAAGGTTCAGAGGAGGGCAACAAAGATGGTACATGGATTGCATCACAAGTCCTATGAGGACAGGTTGAAGGAATTGAATATGTACTCCCTGGAGGAGAGGAGGGAGAGAGGGAATATGATAGAGACATACAAGTATCTTACAGGGAGGAACAGGGTGCAGGAATACACTATTTTTAAGCAAAAAAATGTTCCAGGACTACAGGGCATGGGAAGAAGTTGGAGGGAGGACGATTTAGAGGAAACGTGAGGAAGAATTTCTTCACAGAACGGGTGGTGGACAAGTAGAACACCCTGCCAGAGGAAGTGGTGGGGGCTGAAACAATCACAGGATTTTAGAATGCATGGGATAGACATAAAGGAATTCTGGAGGTCAGGAGTAAGGGGCAACAGACTTCTAGGAAAACATAAACTGAACTTACAAGCTCAAATGGGCAGACTGGGTGGGCCATAGGCCCTTATCTGCCGACACTGTCTATGTATCTATGCTTTGTTGTAATCAGCCATTCAGTTTAACCACCCATGCCTAGTGGTTAGAGTGACAAACAGTGATTGAACTGGGTACATCCAGCAGACTTGGGTTTGATTCCCACAACCTCCACTTGCATACTGTGTGACTCCAAGCAAGTCACTTAACCTCCCCAGTGCTCCTAGGTCACTCCTGAAAACAGACAGTTCTGCCTAGTGGGCCTTACCTACTTTACAAGGAATATAAAAAAAATACCAATATATGTTTATTACATCATGTAATAGTAGTCAGGGTACCATGTAATTTACCTGAGTTTTTCTTGGGCTGCAATGATTTTGTATAGATACAGATAAATGTTCAGATACATTTTATGTGTGTTATAAGCCTGTGTTTAGATTTTAGTCAGGTTTTCATTGTATTCTTTGTGTATAAACATCTAGGTTGTAGATTGCTAAATGCAGGATCACTGTTACTAACTAGCTTATTCAAGTTTATAATCAGTAGGGCCATCCAAAATCCTCAATTGTTAGAATGAAAACTAGTCTGAATGAAAGTATGTTCACAAGGAAAAAAAAATTCCTTACTACTTATGAAAAGACTTCACAGTTAGCACCCCATTTAGGTAAATTGGATCATTTGCACCTTTTCTCGCACCTGCTGTTTCAGTATCTGTGACAACAAAAAGTTTTCTGATAGACTGCTTCAACAAAAAGCAAATTTTAAGTATTTAAGTGTACTTATGTTTGGCCAGTGGACTTTGAAAGCACAGTCAATGACATACAGAAGGTAAGACCCCAGGGGCTGTATGATGCTGGTGGGCAGAGTGGTGCTCAATTCACATCTGAGCTCAGACATGAAAACTGGGAGACGCTCTTTTCATGGGCACCGAGTGAAAAAAAAAAAAGCGTCCACATGTCTGGGAGATGCGTGAATCCATTTGAAGGTCCTCCACTAATTACTTGTGGATTTTTTAGGTGAAAACACTTTATTTCAAAGAAGCAAATTCAAGCAGGTTTTTTTTTTTGCTCCTCCTACCCCCTGGCCATCCACTCCTTCAGGCCTGCCAAGGCCCCCTACCACTGCTGCTGAGTCCCGACCACCATCCACTGCCCCTTACTGCTGTGCTACCAAGTAACCCAAAGAACCCTTCACTGAGTGGGCCCCTACCCCTGTGGGAGGCTACCAGGGGAGGAGAATTGCCCCAAAGAGCTTCCTGTGTATCCTGGGCATGGCAGGGGTCAGAACGGACACATGTCTGGGGCTTCTGGCTTATGGAGGGACCAACAGCCGTTCTTCAGTTGGCCAGCAGGTGTTTTGCCTTTTTCTTGGGAGCGTGACAGGCCATATGATGCCAAGAAACAAGCTGACGTCCGTCACGCTTCCTCCTGCAGTGAGGGCTGACATGTTGTCATGTCTCTGGCTTCCACCAGGGGCCAGCAAATGCCGAGTCACGAACCCACCCTCCCTCCCAGGAGAAGGTCAGTGGTCATTGGACACTCAAGCCTTCACCCACCAGCTGGCCCTCCAACACCGAAGTCTGTTCCCTAACCCTGGTCAGCGGTGTCACAGGCAGAAATCCAATTCAGGCAGTTAAATTATAGATAGGAAAAACAAAGGTAGTCCGCCTTAGCGGTGATGGTTCAGATTAATTCACATCTGAGTTCTAACAAGCAAAGAAACCAAGTGATTTGTAACTTGTGCATGTGGGGAGTGGGTGTTGAAGAAAGGGGATCATAGTGCTGTCACTACTGCCATCACCCCAGAGGGGTGTGGACTGCATTGTTGCTACTGCCATCACCCCTGAGGGGTGGGGGCTGTAGTGCTTCTGCCATCACCGCTGGTGGATGGGGAATGTAGTACTGCTGCCATCACACCTAAGGGATGGGGGCCACAGTGCTGCTGCTTCTGTCGCACCTGAGGGAGGGAGGTCGTAGTGCTGTTGCTGCTGCCATCACACCAGAGGGATGGGGGTCATAGTGCTGCTTCCATCACACCTCAGGGATGGAGGCTGTATGCTGCTGCTGCCATCACATCTTGTACCTAAAATAACTTTAAACTGGTACAAGGATAGAAGGATGTGCAATAGTGAAGGTCAAAATTGCTAAAA
Organism: Neoceratodus forsteri; assembly: GCA_016271365.2. Classification (NCBI taxonomy): domain Eukaryota; kingdom Metazoa; phylum Chordata; order Ceratodontiformes; family Ceratodontidae; genus Neoceratodus; species Neoceratodus forsteri. The sequence continues at coordinate 1,643,190,456 of CM028131.1, read as the reverse complement.
TGCATGTTAGCAGAATTAAAAATGGTTAAATAACGTACACAGAACCAAACACCGGTAAAACCAGCTTTTGGCTTAGCAGACACCGGTGACAATATCGTTTTTTACAATGTGCAAAATGGAATATGTCCTTTCTCAATCCCGGTAAACCAGTGTCCCTGCTAAAGCTGCTTATCAGATGGCCATTAGGAAACTGAAACAGCTTGTTAAATATTGATTGCCTATTAAACTGGAGATTTGTTTACCCCCTTCGAAATGCAACAACTTGCACATTTAAATACTTAGCAGTTAAACATTTTTTTGCTATTAGCTTCAGTTGGGCAACTATTGTCTTTCAAGAAAGATCCATACCTCATAAATGTCACCCTTTCCCAGAAACAAATGAGTTACACTGTTTTTTTTTTAACCTCTTAAGACACTATCCGATAAGAACTGTCTCAGACATATGCCAGGTCTTCTGTGAACTATCCAGGTTAATTATATAGCAATCAGCAGGCATTTACTTTTCGGGGAAAAAAATTTATTCAGCTACAGCAAACACACACACACACACACACACACGCATGCGCGCACACACTGTACACACCGTCATCATGGCCACAACATTCAAAATAAATACTGCAATCTAATATTATAAAACAATAAACTGTTTATGTCCGTGAACACAGTGAAGTTCAGTCTAAAGTAGATTTCCTTTAAAGAGCTAGTGTACTGCCTAAAACTAATATTAGATTTTAAAAGCAGCTAACCATTACCTTTTATATCTGAGGTACTTTTTCTTTTCCCTTTGTTTTAGTAGAAGATTGTTTATCTGATGTTAGTAGATGTGATGTGTGGAACAGCTCTTAGCCTGGAAGCTGAAATATCTTACTCTACTGCCCCACACTATATCATCAGCATTGTGACCTCAATGGCTGTGACATCACTGCTACTTAGGAACAGCAAGTGAGTGACTGCCAGATCATTCAGTTGTGACATCACAGTCGGTGAGATCACAATGCTGATGATGTAGTGTGGGACAGTAGAGAAAGCTATGTCAGCTGCCAGGCTAAGAGCTGTTCCACACATCCAGCATATTATCACATAGAATACTTTCTGATGAGCAAAAGGAAAAAGAAAAATACTTCAGAAATTTGAAAAATACAACAGACTACTACTTAAAATTTGTATTATTTTCCTGTCTTCCTGTTTTGGCTCCACTAGCTCTTTAAATATTTCTTATCCTATATTTTGTATCCTGGACAGCGTTGGGGAGATGCTACATCTCATTGTCATTGTGATCTTCATTTTACACATTTTTGCACTGTATTTACTCAAGATGTCCCAGATTAGATGCAATATCATGTTTTCAGTGGGGTCATGATTTTACCATTTTTATAATGCATTTATTCAGGGTAGCTTGGTCCAGGAGTGGAATATTCAGAAATGCACCAGAGGCCGGTGCAAGACCTGCGCAATGCAACGCCACTGCACCATGGCACACTGAGCGCAATATTCAAAGGTTGCACTGGGTGGCATGCGCCAGCATAACATGGCTGAATATCACACAGATGTGCCATAGCGCAGCCAGGGCTGCACCTGGGAGCAACCCAACCTGTGCAATAGTGCAACCAGGGATGCACAAGGGGCCAAGGTGCATGCACCAGGACAAATACGGACCAGCAACAGGCACAGCAAGGAGCATACCACTGGTGTGGAATGTGCCACCACTGGGGTGCCAAGGGTGCCAGGAGTGAGGCACGGCAAGCACATGACAGAACACCACCCAGTGTACATGGGGATGCAGCAGGCCCATGCACACTACAGTGGTGCATGGAGGTAAGGTGGCACCAATGGCCATTGGTGAACAACCACTGGCAACCCCCCACAGGAAGGCATGTGGCATGCCACCCCGACCACAGCCAGCAACACATAGGCAAACAGCACACAACACACACGCCACACAACTAGAACAAACAGCCCACGGCCACCGCGGGACACAGCCACTGACCAATGGGTGAACACCACCAGGCCTACTCCCCTGGCCACCCCAGGTGCACCACACAGCCACCACGCACACCACTGCAGCATGGTTCCACATGCTAGCCACAAATCAGATGCGGACACAGATGGTTAACCATAAGAAATGTATTAATAACAGAATTAAAACACAACTATATACATATATACAAGGAACAGGGGACAGGGAACAAGGAATGGGGAAGCTATGTACAAAACGGCTAAGCCAGGGAAGGGAGGGAAGGGGACAGGGTCAGGTCTGGACAAGGGGTCAAGGGAAGGCAAAGGAAGGGGGGACAGGGATGTACAAGGGTCGTGGGCCAATGGGCCCTATGGGTGGCCTCAACCCACAGCTGCCTGCCGCTGTTGCCTGCGGAAGGACCTCTGCAGCATCCTCGCCACCCGCAGTGTGGCAGTGGTAACCTCCAGGATACACCTCAGGAAGTGGGTGTTGACAGCAGGCTGACGGACACCTAGGATAAAAGAGGGTACATAGTATCAGTGCATGTCTGGAACACCCCAGCCCACCCACTGTGCACAGCGGACAGTGGTGACACGCACCCCTGTGATGGCACCCAGACACCCACGGTGGGTGCGCCTACACATGCCACCAACCTGGCATACCACAGCCATGCAGAACACTGCACACCAATACTGCCCATGGTCCACCCACCACAACTGTGGCAGGCAGGTGACATGGTACAGCAGCAAGATGGCAGCAGCACAGCTGGCAGCCAGATGCACTCACAGTCCACCTGCGGCAGCCACACACATCTGCAATAGCCACAGCATAGTGCAAATGACACCATGGGCAGCACACTGCAGCAATTACCATGTGCACAGGAGGCTGTGGCCCACCCACTCCTGCTGCCCACCCTGCACAACAATGTAGCATGTAACTGTGCCTACCTGCACACTGTGGTGCACCATGCGCCGGTCCCGCAGCACTGCCCGCACAGACTGCACTCTGTGAAGGTCCCCCTGTGGTGGCACTCCCTGGCCCACCCGCAGCACCAGACAGTCATGCTCTCCTCTAGTCCTCAGGGCCTAGGATGGAAACATTGAGAAGAACACATCAGTATCCGGCATCACCATATGCCCCCCCAGCACAGCATGCTCCCCAGCCCAGCCGCAGCACAGTGTCACAGCGCACACATGTTGCACCGCCCCGGGCCACAGGGCGCACAGCCCCAGCACCCCCCAGCATAGTGTGCCACCCTGCTGGTCCCACAGAACACTGGATGGTCACAGACACGAGCAATGCACACCTACCTGGCTGTGGCACAGAACCCCTCCAGACGTGTGCCTGTAGTGCCTGGAGCCTCTCTGGGTCCCTCCGCTACAGGTCCCCATAGCGGTGGCAACACTGTACACTGGTGTGCTGGACACCAGTGGCCTGCTCCAGCTCATCTGCCACCTCCTGCCACACCTCTGTCCATGGCCTGTGAAGGGGCACCTGGCCAAACAGTCTACCTGTGTGGGGCTCCAGCAGGGCCACGAGGTTGACCAGCTCAATCTGGGTCCAATTTGGAGCCCTGGCACTGCTGCAGCATGACATGTGCCAGGCTGCACTGGCATGTGGTGCCAGGGTCCCTGAGGGGTAAAGGGCATGCCTGGGGTCAAGGGCCAGCACGCACACCGTGCACAACTGCGCTATTGGGACCACCATGCATGGTGTGCAATAGGGGCATGTGGGTGCCACAGGCTATGAGCTAACAGCACCTGGGTGCCATGGGGCTAATGGCGCTAATGCACCATTGGGCTAATGGCGCATACGTGCAGTTTGCCCCATGGCGCTAGTGCACCATCAGCCCCATAGCGCCCGGGCACCATAGGCTGCATAGCACATGAGCGCCACATATTCAATAGCAGCCAAGTGCCGTATCATGTATTGTGCAATGAGCGTATGCTGTGCTGGTAGTGTAGGCACCAGCAGTGTATACTGATGGGTGTACTGCGCACGTCATAATGTTGTGCCATGACTTGCTCATGCGCAAGTCCATTGCACATGGCGCAAGATCACGATATTCAGCCAGCATATGCAGATCAGCTCATCAGCCAATCCATGGCACATCGGGGGCATTTGCATCTCATTACAGTTGCGCATCCACTCATTTGCATGCAATACGCTATAAAGGTGCCGTGGGACAGCACAGGACATGAACCGGTATTCTATCCTTCAGAGGTAGGTTGTGACGATGAGGGGAATGACGGGACAGTGGAATGGGCATGTGGTGTGGGTTGTAGCAGTCACTGACCACATGTCATTGCCCATAGGACACATCATGACCGATTGTGAGGATGGTGAAGAACGTGTGCCTGCACAGAAGTGTAGGCCAAACTTTACAAGAGGAGACAGATGCCCTGTTCGAGGTGTACCTTGACCGGGAGCCTCTGCTGAATGGTGCGACAGGCACTCCACAGGCCAGGACTGCAGCATGGAAGGAGGTGGCAGGGCTGTGAATCAGCAGGGCATCCATCAGCAGTCTGCACAGGAGTGCAAGAAGAAGGTTGGCACTGACAGGAGCAGAGTTAAGGAAAAGGTGTCGGCCATCCAGGCAGCACGTGCAGTGATGGGCAGTGGTCAGCCTGACGTGCCACAGCAGATGTTGCAGGAGGAGATGGTGGTGGCCACCATGCAACATAGCACCGTCGAAGGGGTGCCTGGCAGTGGCATCCAAATAGGTGGGAGACCACCACTGCATGGTAGGTACAGCAGCGTCTGGAGCAGGGTGGTGGTGGAGGGGGGGGCGACTTGAGTGACAGCGGCATTAATGTGACTGTATTCCCTTTCAGCACCAGAGCCCCAGCATGCAGTGGCAGGGGCAGTGATGTCCACCATGGGGGCGAGCCTGGCCCTGGAGGACCAGCCTTCCACCTCCACTGGTGTCTGGGGGCCAGATAGGCTGCATCACGACACCGCTGTCTGGCCAGATGCCCATGGCGTGATGGCAGACAAGGACCTAGCTGTGTTCCAGTGAGACACCAGCCATGGCGTTCAGCATGCGGAGACACAGATCAGGGCAGGATCCGACACCAATGACGATGTGACCATCATCCTGGATAGAGGTGTTGCCGTTGAGGGGGAGGCGCCCATACCACTCACCCTCTCTGGCAGCGCAGGCAGTGCCCTGATGGTGGTCATCTGCCCACTGGCCACCACCCCCAGTGTCACCGTGTGTGCCAGCGTTGCGGCGCCAGCTGATGGTGGTGGTGGTGGTGGTGCATCAGCACAGGCACTGTACAGCACACAGCGGCCAGTGGGGCGGCAGCGGCAGATGTATGGAAACATTGGGGAGCCGGGTGCAGTGACCGCCAACGGTGCCCCGGTGATTGTGCAGCCCCAAGAGGACCCTGCTATGCAGTGCCCACCTGAGCGGGGGGCTGGGCAGTGAGGTCGTATGCCACCCGTGGGTCGGGGCATCACCCAGGCACCACTGGGTGCTGACTCCTTACCCTAGCACACCCGTCTGCTGCGGGCCTCCATGGAGCAACAGGTGCTGCTCATGGCAGGGGTGCGTGCAATCTGCGCTGAGATGCACCAGGCTACAGAGAAGTATGACTGGGGCTTTGCACAGCTCCTGGCTGACAACAATTGGCTGTGGGAGGACACGACTGCAGCCCTGGATCAGCTTACCACTGTGGTCACGGTTGGCCTAGCACCACTGTCCACCATGGTGCATGGCCAGCTGCCGCAGACCCCGCGAAGTGCATTCTCCACCTTGGGACACAGTATCGAGTGACCCCCTTGGTGTCGATGCTGGGTTCTGCTCCTGGGGATTCCGGGCACACTCAGGGCGGGCACGTTTGGGAGCCTGCAGACCCCTGTGAGAACCTGGTCGCAGTCCCACAGTAACATCCCTGGGGGACTGTCACAGACACCCCCTGTGGCCGTTGCACAGCCTGGGTCTGCTGGGCGGCCTCGGCATGGCCATCCAAGTGTCCGCAGCAGCCGTGCAACCACACGCCGGCCCTGATCTGCCTCTTCCTCCCTGTCTGCAGTCTGCTGCCACCACCCTGTGTGCACATTGGTGTGGTGTGTGCGTGTGTGCATCACGGACATGGCATCCGTGGTGTACGACACACACAGGCCATGTGCGCACCCGCCCAGCCGCTGGCCTGTGTGGCATGTGCATGATGATGCCAGCATGGCACCAACTGCCACTGTGCACCAGTGTTCAGTGTCTGACACACGCCGGGTGCCAGCGTCCAGGCACGTGCCTGCGGGTGCCAGTGTGTGTGTGTGTGTGTGTGTGTGTGTGTGATGTGCTGTGCTGTGCTGCATGTTGCCACGGGGTCCCGTTCCATGCCCGCCCATGCCTCCCCCTCCATCCGTTCCTGTCACAGGGCCTGCTCACACATGCCTGTGCGCTATGCCACAGTTGACATTCCGTGCATGGGTGCATGTTCACCTACCTGTGTGCACCATTGTGCTCCTCCGCGATTGTGTCCCAGTGATGCCAGATCATTCTGTTCAGCCGGGATTCCCTTAGCCCAGGGGGCAGCTGCCCATCGCCATATGGTCCGGTGGCAGCGTCGTCCCCACTGCTGTTCCCCTCTTCGACCTCGACAGCTATCCCATGGTCAGTGGCCATGTTGTGCAGTATACAGCAGGCCAGGAATAGGCCACAGGCCTTTGAGGGGCTGTACTGTAGGGCTCCGCCAGACCTGGACAGGCAACAGAACCATGCCTTCAGCAGCCCAAACACACGCTCAATGATGTTCCATGTGCTAGCATGTGCCACATTATATCGCTCCTCCACAGGGGTCAACGGGCGCCAGTTTGGGGTGAGCAACCAGGGCCGGAGTGGGTAGCCACTGTCACCTGTGTGGAGAGAGGGATGGTTAGCATGGTGGACTTTGTTGCTGCAACTCCCTTCCTTCCTGGCCACACTCTACGGTGCCCCTACCCTGGTAGCCCCTACTACTGTTGTGTCAGGCTGCCTGTGGTCCCAGCATACTCACCTATTAGGTGTCCAGTGGGGATTTCCCCACTCTCAAACCTGTGTCACAGTACCGAGTTGTGCCAGATGAAGGCATCGTGTGCTCCTCCAGGATGTGTGGCACAGACATTGATTATGCACCCCCTGGCATCGCACACCACCTGGCAGTTGACACTGGGGTAGCCCTTTCTGCTGATGTAGGCAACCCCCTCCAGGCCAGGTGGCATGCGGATGCCAACATGGGTGCAGTCAATGGCCCCTAGCATGCCAGGCATCCGTGCTACCCTGTGGAACTCCTGCATGCTGGCTGTACACCCTGCCTGTGTGCTGGGGAAGTGGATGTATTCTGCAGCATGTGGCAGCAGTGCATTGAGGAACTGTGTGAGGAGATATGACTCAGCCAACTGGGTTATGCCTTTGGTGTCCCCTGTTGGTCTCTGGAAGGTGCCCGTGGTGAGCAGGCACATGAAAGCTGTGACTTTAGCCTCCACCGTCAGGGCGTGGCTCCGACTAGTGGGTGCCTGCATCTCCTCACTGCATAGCTCACATAGCTGCCTCAGAATCACCCAGTTCAGGCAATACCGGCCCACAATCTCTGTATCACTGTATTGTTTGAAGATCGTGTGGGCACGGTAATGCCTGTTCCAGGCGTAACGCCGACGGGCCCTTCCATGGCCGTGCCGCACTGCCTCCTGCCTCCCCACACCCCTCATTACTGCCTCCATCTGGAATATGGCACTGGCCATGGCCTCTGCTGTCCTGTACCCCCGGGCGGCTGACTCCACTAGCCCCCCGGCTGTGTGCTGCATGTGTGTGTTTGTGCTTGGTACACACCTGTGTATCCTGACCCTGGCTGGTGGCCTGTGGGCTGAGACTTCCACCTCCCACCTGTCTGGGCACCTGTGCGGCCCCTTCTGAGCCAGGTGTCACAGGCACACACTCTGGCAATTCCCTGCCCGACTGTCTCACACACACACACACACACACACTCCCTCACTGCCTCTGTCCTTCTCTTGCACTTCTCCTGCTGTTCTGCCTGGCCACTCTATCTCCCTCTCTCCTGCTCCCCTCTGGTGCAGGTGTCTTTCCCCTGCTTGCTCCCTCTTTTTATAGGCACAAGTGTGCACCATGCATTTCCCGTTTGCTCCATGCTTGCGCCGTTTGTCTGGTGTTGAATATCGCACTGCCCTGCTTATTCATGTCTACACCCCCTGCACTTGCACATACATGCATTACCATTGTGCATTGGTGCCTGGCCACTTGTGCTGCGTAGTTGCTGCCACTGAATATCACTGTCTGGCGCTGTTCACTGTTGTGCAGGTGCAACCCTGTTGCACCTTGCGCAACTGCTTTGAATATCCCACCCAGATGTTAAATATTGTTTTCAGTGTGTTCTGATTTTATGCAAAGCAGCATAATATTGTGCAGATGTACAGCCCCACTGACAATAGGATGCCACAGGCCAGATATTCAAAACTTTGCACTGGGCATAAACCATTTGCACAGGGTTAGTGCAAGGTTAGCGTGGGTCCGCTATATTCAAAAGGTCAAATAGCACGCGCAAACTGCATTAGCGCCGGGGCAAAATTATAATGTATGCAAGGGACAAACTGAGGGGGCATGTACATGAATACAGGCACAATGCTATATTCGGTGAACAGTGCCATGCAAAGTGTTTTTGCGCTACTTAGCGAAGCACTTTGCACAGTGCAAATTACTGCCCAGGAAAAGGTAGTCTTAACTCTGGGCAAACCAGCTCTGTGTGGCTTTGTGGCTTTGCACAGCTTTTGTGTGGCTTTGCACGACTCTAACCAGTAAGTATGACACATAGAAATAAGTCAGACATAGAAGAGGAAACATGCTGCTCACTGATGGCATCCCTATGATGCCATCATCTGCCACCAGTCACAGCCATGCCAGGCAGTAAGTGGTGACCCAGCTCCCAGTGGACACCATGGCAGTGCGGCCATACAGCACACACTTGCAGACCATGCCAGCACACACATGCAGCACTCTGGGCATGGAGGGTGTTGAGGGGAAGGTGTACAAGTGGCCAGACTGCACCACAAACTGGGTACAGTCACAAGGGTGGGACAAGCCATGCAGTGCACATGGGCCGGTGTTGGCAATATCTCAACACCAGTGTGCCTGTCTGGTGGTATGTGCCCCCCAGCCACATACCGCACATCTGCACAGACACCACAACACACAGAGTCAGCCCTGTATATGTCACTGTGAGCATCCCATGCCAGTGGTACAGCACCTGTGGGTTGCACAACAGCATAACAGTAATGTCCCTGTCAGTAAACACCTGTAAGTTGGGCCTGTCACTGGTCATCACTGCCCTACACACCATAGGCATTGCTGTGTCCCTCACACTACTGGCCCCCTTCCTACTGTAGTGTCTGCTGTGCACTGTAGCATGAACTACAGTTTGACAATTGCATGCAGCACCACCACCTGTGCCTGTGCTGTGTAGTCCCCTGGGGCACAATATTCTATGCTGTACTGTACAACTGTAGCCTGCAGCTTCCACCATGCACTGCCAGACTGACCTACAGGTGATGCTGTGTGCAGACCCAGCCAGCCCCTGTACTTCTAGACTGACCTACAGGTGGAGCTGTGGGCAGACCCAGCCAACCCCTGTACTTCCACACTTACCTACAAGTGGAGCTGTGGGACCCTGTAATAGTACAGAGCAAACTGCATGCAAATCAGGTCATAATGAGATGCTAATCTGAATGTTTGCCTACAGGCTACCTAAGTAGGCTCATTTGCATGTCACTTTTGAATATAGCAAAGTTTTGCCACGGGCAAATGTGATTGCACCAGGCAAACGGCTTAGCTCCATGCTAAACCTGCGCAAATGTGTTTGCGCTGTGCTAACGTTTCAGAAACATTGTACATTTTTGCACAATTTAATTTCACATACGCTGCTGCTTACAGCTTTACTGACTCCATTCCTTTGCTAACACACACATTGGCCACATAGTTCACCTCTTCCTTCCTTCACATCGCTGTGACCTGCAATGCTGTTGTAGTTTGCACTTTCTGGTTGCTATATTTACAGCTGTCTTATTCACGGGGTATTTTTGCACTGCACTCCCAGCCCAGCTTCCTTAGCATGCTATATTCACCAGGTTTAACACCGTGGCTATCCCTTTTGAATATAGTGGGCTATTGGATCCAGGCTAATTTAGCACACCAGGCAGTGCTAATTTAGCCCCTGGGCAAAGTTTTGAGTATATGGTCCCACGTCTTCTGTGAACTATCCAGGCTAAACATAGAGCAATCAGCAGGCATATTCTTGGAAAACACATTATAAAATTGTGTAAAAGGAAGACCACATTGAAACTGCCTCTCAGCAGATCTGCATTGTGCATATTCATTAGAAATAATGGGTAAAAGCATCCCAAAAGCTCTCCACAGCCGTATCACCCCTTTTCATCAACACCCTGAAAGCGAAACAAGGAAAAGGACCATTACGGCCACATTCGCGGTAGTGGTCCATTTTCCTTGTTTCACCTTCCCCCAGTGTTTCACCCCCTCCCCGGACCAACTCCAATCTAGAGTTAGAATTTTAGAGTACAGGGAGTGTGGGGGGCAGAGCCCCCCACATTAGGGGATATGGGGAGGCACAGCCCCCCACAGAAAACAAGGAGTCGAGAGATGGCACAATACCTGCGTTGGTATTATGCCGTCACTGTGGGGGAGGTCAGCATTTTCGCTGATGGGAAAACTTGGTGCTTCTACATCCGTATTGGCTCTGACCAGAGCTTGTACAATATTGAGCACACTTCATGAAATGATGATCAATGTCTACAAATATGAATTCAACTTCAAAACTCACTGATGTGTGTGTAGTCACTGCAGAATGGGAGACGTCAACCAGCGGAGGCCAGAAGCATGGCTTGCTATGTTGTCCTTCATATATGATCACAAGAAAACATGGACTACAATGTACAGTCACATACTGGCCCTCACAGACAATGTACTTCTGACATTAATTCAGCTGATCCATTTGCACGACTAGCTATGCTGAGAATAAAACGATGATTATAAATGTAGTGAAACAGAGTGCAAGGCACACCAAAGGAGGCGCAGCATTGTCACTGTCACGGAAGTCACCCACTTGTAATGTCAAGCAAGTAGTCTGCCATGGGGATAACATCCCATCCCATAAGTGAAAAAGTAAGGGCATTGATGTCTCCAGTGACTGAAAATTGTTACTGACATGACACAGGAGGGGGAAAAAAAGCAGAAAAAAAATATATATGCCAGCTACGTGGCACTGGGTGATACAGGATCGCCAGGCATGCTCCTGACACTGGTTAGCACCTGAGAACGGGACGACAAGACCAGAGGCCAGCAGAAAGGGCTTCAAACATCAACAGGTGCTTTCCTAACAGGGGACATTGGGTTGCAGCCTACATCACTCTTATAAGGCTCACTGTGGACAGTAGCGACAACGTACCTTGAGGCATGGGTGACCACACCACACTGCATTTCTCCAGGATGCCACAGCAAGCGGCCATTTTGGGGTGGGGGGGTGAGGAGAAAACATGAAAATAAACTCTCGGCCATCAAGATAATGACATCCAATACACCCACAAAACAACAAATATGCTGTGCCTATGAGCAAGTAGTCCCCTCCCAGGTGCCACATCTGGGGAAGGGGACCACCCATGTGAAGGGTTACAGCCAGCAAACTGGTGGTCCCAGTTAAGAGACAATGGCATGAAGGCGGAGGTGATTGGTGGAAATTGGGTTGGTCCTAGGCAACAGGAAAGAGTGACGGACAGGAGGGCAGGGGCACCTAAACAAATAACCCCCCCCCCCAAAAAAAAATAAGCAAAGTAATTGAGAATAACTTACTCATTCCTTGCGATGCTGTCATTCAATGGCCCTTCTTGTTCCAGGTACTCATAGAAAGAGGCCTCAATAACACATGGGTTCACACAGGTGTCACGGAATGTTTCATGTTCTGTAATGCAGTTCAGTTCTTCCCTTTCAATGATGTCACTAACTTGATATTTTTCAGTACAGCATACACACTCCAGATCAGTGTCCATGGCTAAGCAATTTCCACAGTTGCACCTGTAAAACACAGTTTAGAGAAAATAATGAATATAGTTAAATATTAAAAATTAATTCACATACAGTACATTGTTAAAAAGGTATAAATACCCAGATGAGCTTTACTTTTACATATCTTCATGTGTTGGTGACAAAGGGATGCAGTGCAGCTTAAGTGCACAGTGGGAAGGGGTCAGATACTAGCCTAGATCAGGAGTAGCACCACACCATGTGTGAACATGCTCCTTAGAGCTACATGAGTACCAAGATCAGCATGGATGGGAACACAGACAAAGTAAAAGCAAAGCAGCTGGCATGATGACAGCACGCAGCACCCTGCTACAAGAACAAAACACAGAGCTACTGTCTACCGCTAGAAGAACCCTTCCTGCAGGTAGACATTATTCCACAGAGGTACAACTATCTCCTTACAGGCCAGGGAGTGCAAAGAAGTGCAGCTATCTCATTCCAGGTCAGGGGGGACAAACAGCAGCATTAGGGATGCGACACCAAGGTGGGGACATAGTATGAAAAGTCACATAAACTTAGAAGGACAACAAGGGAGTGGCATACCAGTGGTGTGAGAGGGGAGCATGACATAATAAAAGGAAAAAAATACAAAACCAAAGATATTTATGTAGGGTTTGTGCACCAACTCTACAGACCAATAGTTGGGTACACTGTGATGAGATTACAATACAACAAAATAATCACCAATTTGGGGGCAGGTTGAAGTGCAGAGGTTCTGCATCACACACAAGCTGCATGTCGGACATCATATTATATACTCCTGTTACCAAGCAGCTCAGCAAGGTGTGGAGAAGCTGCAGAGTAGCTTATGGATACACCACTGGGGATAAGTACCTCCAGAGTGGTCATTGGATATATCATCTGGCAGAGCTAAACACAGTGTCTAAACAACAGTGATTTTTACTACAGTATCAAAATATTACAGAGAAGAAGTGTGCTGCAGGAAGCAAGGATGGCAAATGTGGACACAACACAGCAGGGAATGCGCATACTAGGAGGTTAACAAGAGAAGAATGAGGAGGCAAACAGTAACACTGATAGAATGTCAAGGAAAGGAGAACACCAGAAGGAATGGGTGAAGAATGACGGATACCATGAATCACCTCCCCAAAAAAAGCAAGCTCGCTCAATTCAGATTTCATGTGTCACGTATTAATTTGCTGGAGATACATTTCCCAAAAACCAAAATAAAAAAGAACACAATGTGACATGCCAAGACATCACTGACAGTAGCAAGCAAAGGACAGGTGGCAGAGCAATTGGAAGCATGATCAGTGACACAGTATGAAAAGGTTTCAAGCATCATAACAGTGCTAGCATCTACATAGCAGCTTATAGGGCAACAAACAGAGTGACACATGTACAGTGGGACTACAAGAACAACTAATACACCGTGTAAAGCAAAACACTATAGAAGTAGGATGATTCACAACATGTGGAGGAATGCCAATCAGTTTGGCACATTCAGATTCACTGTAAAAGTAATAAAGACATGCCGAAGGAAACAGTAGCCTTGGAAAACAATATCATTCTTCAAATAAAAATGCACACGAAACAGCAATGAATGGAGGACGTTCTACAGGAAACATGGACAAATGCAACTGGAATACTGGGTCAAACAGAAACGGCAGCTGTGTCAAAGCTATTCATTTTTCTCAAAGGGGAGTAACCAGGGTTCCAATAATTGAAGGCACAAGCATACTGTGGCTACCAATAGCTGAAGGCACATTCGTGGACATTGCAACCTATTTGAAACCAAATGAAGGCCTAGGCATTCCGCATACGGCATGGCTACTCCCCTGTCTCACTAAGACTGACAATTGCCAACACAACACCCAGCAATGCAGAGGAGCAAAGCTCATGTGCTGATTCAGAATGGAAAACAAAAGGAAGTTTATTGCCTTTTTATAGGCTCCTGCAATGCCTCATAAACTCACCATTCCTCAGGATCTTCACTGTGATGCCCATCCCTGACAACAAGCCTGCCCATCAACAATTGCTCCTCTTCATCAGAGGATTCACCTCCTCCAACACCCCCATTGCTGCTACTTGTCTGCGTACAGCTCAAACATATAAGGCTAGATGTTCAAATTGAAGTCTATATTGAGATCCACCTCCTCGGACTCTGCCATTGCATTTAGCCAGTGCTCCTCCAGTTAGCTAAAAACGCGACCATCGCTCCAATGATGTCATCGAGTCATCTGACATGGGATCCTCACTAACAAAGCTGCAGAATAGCTAGCAGTGGAACGGTCCTATTAAAAATGAAAAACAAAGGTAAAAAGCAACATTTCTTACATTTCTGAACTCACAGCATGTAAACTGCACCTAGAAGGCACTAAGGGATCAAAAAAGAAGCTCATTCAAAATGGACGCTGTTTATGGATCCTTTAAGTGTGGTCAGTGCAGTGTTTATCAATTTGCATGGGAGGGCAACTACTTTGCAAAAGGCAAACACAAAAATGAAATCAGAGAATTTGTACAAGGCAGCACACCATTTGGCGTGCATATTGCAGTGGTAGGGAAAATGATGGAATCACTTCTGAAAGAAAGAATTGTTGAGTACCTAGAGGCCAGTGAGGCACAGGACCCAAAGCAGCATGGATTTACAGCAGGAAGGTCATGTCAGACAAATCTAATCAATTTCTTTGACTGGGTGACCAAAGTAAGAGACCAGGGAGTGGCTATGGATGTGGCCTACCTAGACTTTAGCAAGGCATTTGACACAGTCCCATACAAAAGATTAATAAACAAGTTAGCCAGCCTGGGAGTGGGTCCCAGGGTGGTAGCCTGGGTAGCAAACTGGCTGCACAACAGGACACAGAAGATAATAGTGAATGGAACACATTCCGAAGAAAGGGGGGTTACTAGTGGAGTACCTCAGGGCTCAGTACTGGGTCCTGTCCTCTTTAACATCTTCATAGGTGACATTGCAGAGGGTCTGGAGGGAAAGGTATGCCTCTTTGTGGATGACACAAAGATCAGTAACAGAGTTGATACACAAGGGGGGTAGAAAGGATGAGAAGAGACTTGGCAAGGTTGGAGGAATGGTCAGACATATGGCAACTTAGATTCAATGCAAAGAAGTGCAAAGTAATGCACCTGGGAAACAAAAACCCAGGAGAAGAGTACACAATAGCAGGGGAGGTACTAACAACAACAAAAATGGAAAGGGACCTGGGGGTAGTCATATCAGATGAACTAAAGGTGGGTAAGCAATGTGAAAAGTCGATAAGGAGAGCCAGGGGGATACTGGGATGCATAGGAAGGGGCATCACAAGTAGAAAAAGGGAAGTAGTTATCCCTCTATGCAGACAGTTGGTGAGACCCCATCTGGAGTACTGTGTGCAGTTTTGGAGACCTCATCTACACAAGGACATAGACAGGATGGAAGCAGTCCAGAGGAGGACAACTAAAATGGTGCAGGGTCTGCAGCAGAAACCATATGAAGAGAGACTGAGAGAGCTTAATATGTATACTCTTGATGAAAGGAGGGACAGGGAGGACATGGTAGAAACGTTCAAGTACCTCAAGGGAATCAACAAAGTCCAGGAGGGTAGCATCTTTCAGAAAAAGAGATGTGTAAGAACAAGGGGGCACAATTTAAAGACAGAGGGGGGACGGCTCAGGGGTAGTGTGAGGAAGTTTTTTTTCACGGAGAGAGTGGTGGATAGATGGAACAGCCTTCCTGAGGAGGTCATTGGGTCTAAAACAGTGGGGGAATTCAAACATGCATGGGACAGACACAAGGCAATTATAGTGGGGGGTTGCAGGAAGTAGGCTGTTGGTTAACTAGAATCTGCAGCTTATCCAGTAGGTAGGGAAATGGGCAGACTGGGTGGGCCAAGTGGTCCTTATCTGCCTTCAAAGTCTATGTTTCTAGGTTTCCATATTGCATGGACAACCTGCAATGAACACTATACTGGACATATGCAAGAACATATAAGGGCTTTTGTTAATTAGGATCCTAAAAATGTCCTGGGCTACCAATTTCAGGTGGAGCATAATTCAAACCCAAATGATCTTAAGTTCTTGGCCTAGAACATGTGCCCCTAACCCTGGGGAGGGGGAATACACAGAAATCCTGCTATAGAAGCAAATTAAATGGCTTGTCATCTTAGAAACAACCTCCCCAGTCCATTTACTAACATACTAACATACTATTTGCCAGCAGATTAGGCCTTACGGTCTATCGAGTCTGCTCAAACTTTAGATCCTTAGTTGGGTGCCGAGACCCTCCCATCCCTTGTGCTCCAGAAACCCGTATCATCCATCCCCACCCCCCTTGGACAGGCCATCATCTGATACGTCCACTTTCTGTGTCTGTCCCATCCTCTCTTGAAGCCCTCCACTGTGGATCTCTGAACTAGCTCACCAGGCAGTGCATTCCAAGGGTCCACCACCCTCTCAGTGAAAAACCTCCTCCTCTTTTCCTCCCTCACCCTTCCACCTAACAACTTCAAACCATGCCCTCTGGTGATACCTCCCTGCTTTAGTCTAAAGATCCCCTCCATGTTTACCCTATTTATTCCCTTGAGGTACTTGAAGACCTCAATCATGTCCGCCCTGTCTCTCCTCTCCTCCAATGAAAACAGGCAGAGCTCCTTAAGTCTGTCCTCATACATCAAATCCCCTAGCCCTCGTATCATCTTTGTTGCCCTCCTCTGTACCCTCTCCAGGAGCTGTATGTCCCTCTTCAAGTGTGGTCTCCAGTACTGTACACAGTACTCAAGGTGTGGTCTAAGCAGTCCATTGTACAGCGGCAGAATCACTTCCTTGCTCCTAGAGGTGATCCTCCTTACGATGCATCCCAACATCCTGTTTGCCTTGCTAGCCACTCTCCTGCACTGCTCAGAGTTATTCATACATGCATCCACCATGACCCCTAGGTCTTTTTCCCCTATTGAGGCCTCCAGCGCCTCCCCTCCCAGGGTGTACCTGTGTTTAGAGCTTCCGACCAAGATGCAACACCTTGCACTTGGTGATATTGAAATTTAATTTCCATGTGTGAGCCCAGCTTTCCAGGGTGTCCAGGTCCCCTTGCAGGGCCAACCTCCCCTCTTCTCCCTTAACTACTGCTCCCATCTTGGAGTCATCCGCGAAGAGACTCATTTCACACCTATACCCTCCCTGATGTCCGATATGTATGCATTAAACAGGATCGGACCCAGGACCGAGCCCTGCGGTACCCCACTACCAACCTCTCTAGGTTCGAGAGCTCCCCCACAGACCACTACTCCTGAGTCGCCCAGCTAGCCAGTTTTCAATCCATCTGACCATCAAAGGGCCTACTCCTAACCCCATCAGTTTCTCCACCAGCCCATTGTGGGGACAGAGTCAAACGCCTTGCTGAAGTCCAAGAATAATACATCCACAGGCTTTCCCTGTCCAGTTCTGATGTTACCCATTCATAGAACTCCACAAGGTTGGTTTGACATGATCTACCTGGCACAAACCCATGTTGCCGACTATCCAGACCTCCCACCTCCTCCAAGTACACCCCCAATCGTTCCTTTAGTATACTCTCCATTAATTTTCCCACCACCAAGGTCAAACTGATGGGTCTATAGTTACCTGGTACTTCCCTCGACCCCCCTTTATGGATTGGTACCACATGTGCCTCTCGCCACTCCCTAGGTACCCTCCCTGTCTCAAGTGACCTGCTGAAAAGCTCCACAAGGGTGCAGCCAGTATGTCCGCCAATTCCCATAGTACTCTCGGATGAATGCCATCCGGCCCAGGAGATTTGTCTTTCTTTAGGGCCTTGAGGGCTAACCACACCCTTTTGGCGGAGATAGCATCATCCGTCCCCTCCACCTTACTGGCCTTTTTATCTTTACCCAGATGTGATACCCCTGGGGTACCTCTCTCTCCCTCTTGCTCCATTTCTGTTGCTCCCCTGATCCCACTTACATTTAGATGAAGGAGTTGATTTTTCACCATTCCTATAAACCTTGGATCTATTATTATGTGTTTTTGGTTATTAGAAGGATAACTGTTTTGTACTCATATTTATTACATTTTTGAATTTTGTATCATATATTATAATTATTGTCTCTCTTTCTCTTTTAGATTTGTCATGTAAACCCATTTCCTACCTCTGTTTCTCCTTTCTCCTTCATGTTGGATATTGGTAGGAACAGATTTTACATCACTTGTAAACATCGCTTCACCACGCCTGTTTTTGTTTACTTATATATTCTTATATATATATTTATATATATATATATATATATGTAAAATATCTTCCTTTCTAGGATCCCTTCATAATGTCCTCATTTCTCTATAGGTGCTTATCTTAATTTAATTTAATTTCCTTTAATCACACATCCTATAGTTCCCCTGGTACTACTGTACCACTTCCCAACCCTCCGCCACTCCTCCTTTATACTCCATCCATTCCTATCCCCTCCTAAGTTCCTCATTTTGTCTTCCACCCTGCCTCTTGTTCTTTGTTCCCTTCCCTTTTTATTAATCCCTCTCCACCCCTCCATTTTTTTATACTCTGCCCACAGCCTCCCCTGTTTTTATCCCCAAACCCCCCGTCATCCCTCTTGATTTGTTGATGCTTGGCCTGGCACACAAATTTTAAATATGGGCTTTTTCTGTCTCTCAGCCATTTTTAATAATATATGAGATGGGCACTTGGGTGGCCTTACTGCCAGTGCAGTTTCTCTAGTCTTGAGAACTGCTTTCTGTCCCTGTCCAATATACTTTTTTATCATACATACATACATACATGCTACCAATTTTTTCTGATTTTTCTTTTACCACTTTATGCTATGCCTCATATTCTTCACAGTCATTATCCCCCAATCATTGGTCACCTTTCTTGGACTGTTTATCTGATTTTGTTTAGATGTACTTATCATCATACTCAGATTTCTAATGGTATTATAACACGTGATGTCTATTTCTGTGCTGGTTTGTCTGTATATTAGTTTTACCATTAATTGATTCACTGGTGCTTTGGGTAAATTGTTTTGTGCACTACTTGGGGAGACCAGTTTCAGTTAAAAATGTTAAATTAATATTTAAAAATTGCTATTTAATTTCCCTGTGCCTAAAATATTTGGGCATGTTGATGTGGTCTGCCCCTCCAGGTCTTGCACAAATTATTTTGAACTCATTTTTGCTTTTTTTTTTTCACTTTAGTCAGTTTTTTACCGTTTACTTTTCACTCTTGAAGATGTTTGTTTAAATGACACTCTCTGTTACCTGTTTAACCAGGCCCCCCAATGAAGACCCTATTGGCTGAAGTACTGGGACTTAGAGCATAGCATTGTACCTTGGAGAGTTTGTAATAAAATCTATGTGAATTCATTTTCAAATACTGACATAACTGACTTCATTTGGATTTCCTTTTTAAGTGCTACATTTTAAATATTTACAGTGCTTTCAATCCAACACCTTTCATAAGCACTAAAAATTCACACACAGGAAAAAAAAAACTTTAAAACTCATTCTATCTTGTGTGGCCATTTTGGGTTGTGTTAAGCAATGGATGGTTCTGACGCCATATGATGCTACCAGTAAGAAGGTTAAAAATATAAAAGAATACAAGACAGAAAGGAAATTCCAGGTTTGTCTGAACAAGTACAGGAAGAACCAATGCCAGTACTCAGAACTGAGCTGTGCAACGTGGCTGAGAGGGTAATGAGCCTTGAGAAATGGCTGGATCTCATGCTCTAGCTTTTATAGATGCACAGTACCTTGCGCAGTCCAGTGCTTTCATATTCGCATTAGTCATCATCACTGGTGTTTATTCGTATAGCTACTGGAATCTGATGCAGGTTCCAAGCAGTGGGAGCAATGATGGCACAACTGTACTACACTCTGACAGTTCCCCACATGTGCCATTTGCACCTTCTAATGAGGAAAATAACATCATTGTGACATCTTAGCCACATGACATGCAGTTTGTGCCGTGAGCGCGGCAAGAGAACTGGAACTAGGGACAATGGCTAGTGGTTGGCCAGAGTGTCTGGCTACTCTGTTTTTTCAGACACTGGTGCCTCAAGCTCAATATCTGTCCAGGGAAAAACATGCTAATTGGGATGGGAGATGGGGAAGGAGGGTTATATCAAGCACCATACACCATGTGATGTTATGGATTGCAAGAAGACACTTGGAGTTTGGCAGCAGCCACATGAAATTAATAAGCAACAGAATTAATGAAAAGTTGATGAACCCAAGAGAGACAGGAAATCTGACAAATATGTGAAATGTTCAGTTATATTTTTTATCATATGGTATTTGAATGAATCTCTTACATTACATTACACCGAATCTCATCCTAGACATTACATTGTCATCTGACCTTGTTTTATTCTAACGTAATAGTAAACAATATTAGCAACTAAAAAAAGCTAAGTCTGTTGTATTGGTCAAGGTTACTTATTTTCCTGCCAAAAATCATGTTATAGAATGAAATGTCCTGATTTGGGGTTTTCACAATGTGAAACCTTAATATTGTGGTGGCTTATTGTGTTGTAACACCTAGCCAGCCAGCATCCAGAGATGTGGTTTCAGGTTTGCTAATCTTGGCTGAGGGGGAGGGAGTGTCAATGGAATCCCAGCTTTCAACTTCTAAAGAACAGGTGTATGCTGTATTATGGAGCTATGATGGGATGGTGTGCCTGGTACTGTAAGTGTTAAGGCTTGTCAACATTCACTGGGAGTTGTGACTATCCACATAGAATTACTGTGGGAATAACCAATTTTAGTTGTAAAATGCTTGAAACATCACATTTCCATACAGCATGTGATCTTTTCTGCAGTGACAGTGGGTGGGTTTGTTGGGATGGAGACAACAATAAAGTATAAATTTAAATTAAAGTCGGTCAAAGTAACAATTAAATCACTGTACTGTTCAAATAGCAGTATTATTACATATTAAAAATGCTTCTAAAAAACTCCACTGTGAAGTAGTGATGACAATTATGGGCATTTGGCCTTCTGTCATCCAAAATCCTTAGTATATTATTGTTTAGTGTGCATTTCCCCTTTAGACGTTCCACAGCGTGGAGCCTGCATCCTTGCATTCCCGGGTACATGTAGTCTCACGGGACTAGCCAGAGATGCCAGAAGGATGGAGAAGATGAAAAAGTCTTACTCACCAGGTCCGTGGCACAGGGCCCAGTGCCAACTCCACCCAAACCCGATGGCCCTAACCCAGGAGGGAGTGATTTACCAAGACCTGGAGAGTCATGTGTGAGACATTGAGTAGCCCACTCAGGTAAGTACTGGACATCTCTGCATTTAAAGTAGTAAAAATGTGTTATTTAATTAATTTATGTAATTCTGGTCAAGAAATGTCATAATCAGTGAAGTTTGCCATGCAAAATTAACAATGTAATATGCTGTATACACAGTTAGCATTATCTACTTTCAGTTCTTTATTGCGTACTAAAAATGTTACGTGCTTTAATGTTGGTTAACATTAACTATTGTAAATGCTTTATTGGGTAATACTGTAAATTACTGTTGGTCTTCTTCGTATCAGTACAGTTACTGATTTATTTTTCCACATCCATTGCAGGACCAAGCTGGGGAGAAGGGGAAGAGCATATTTATTAGACAGCAGGAGGCCACAGTGTATCCGTTCGGGTGGCAGCACTAGGCTGGAACAGCCCCAGTCCCTGTGGTGCTAGTCCAAGTCAGTGCAGACCTTTACAAGATGTGGGTGTCCTGGCCTTTCTGGGAACTCACATGCATGGAGTAAGTACAGTAATTCATTACATTGTATGGTTTAATTTAGATTTGTAATCATTGCTGGATTTGAGTTAACTGAACTCTGCATGTTAGTTGCTAGTTTAGGTTAGTCAGGGTTGTGCCACGAGTACAGAGAGTCAAAGAACTTAAGACACGTTATTGTTTATGAATGCCGAAATTGATTTCAGAAAAAAGTCTTGGGCCTACTATGGCCGCACTACTGTACTATATGCTGTATGAACAACTGTACTATTTTTTTTCTATTCTTGTCTCTTGCAGAAGATGATCAGAACCATGGCTGTGCAGCTGGTGGAGGGGAAGGAGGCAGATGCCCTGCAGTGTGTCACCACCAAAAGGGCCCTGGATAACCTGGTAACCTAGGACCCCCAGAACAAGCACAACAGGGTCCAAGGAAGAACTGGAATGGCTTGTCCACTGTACTGTTCTCTGTAGTTTCCTCAATACAAGACCACTTGAGTCATGTGTTCTTTTATAACACTTTATTAACTTTATTGAGTGTCCTTGCTTCCCTTCCAACATTGCTCTGTATCTGCCCCTAGTCTGCCACACTTCTAGATGCAATATCCTGTGTCTAACATGTTATTAAAGCTGCTGCCACTGTGAATACCGAATGAGATCACTTTAAGGAGACATAACCCATTTCTCTAAGCACTACATCTCCCCCTTTTTTAACATTAACAATTAATTTTTTTTTTCTAAGCATATTTTATTAAGGTACTGTAGATTAGATACAACAAACATAAAGAGCAAATACAAGAGGCATTTATAATATGGAGATAAAATACATATCATATGCAATAGGAAAAAAAGCTATGTCAGGTCATGGCCTATACAACGTAAGATGAACCCATATGGCAAAGTGATTAAAACACTCATTGTAGGACTTGTTATCCAAATAGAGTAGAGTGCTGGCAGGTTTAATACTTATTCTAATTAGGTCAAGTTGCAGTTACTGTAGAGTCCTTCAATTGGTTAATTATAAATAAGGAGTATTGCATAACCAATTACAGTGAAACAACATTATTTGATATCAGATTTAGCAAATGTTCCCAGATTTGTTTAAAATTGTGTCCCTGGCCCTTAGCCCTATAATGACAATTTTCTCGTTTCATTCAAAAGGACATGTTGTTGAGCCATTGAGCTATATGTCTACTCATAATATCACTGCTAAAGGTTCAAGGGACAATACATATAGCAGTGGGGAAAGGGGCAACCTTGTTGAGTACCTGTAGTAAGGAGGAATGGTTTTGATAAGTTGCCATTAACCGAAACCTGACCTATGGGATGTTGATATAGAGTGGATACCCACTTATTCATATTTGTACCCAAACCAAATCTTTTAAGAACAGTAAACATGTACTCCCACTTCACATGGTCAAAAGCCTTTTCGGCATCAAGGGCCGAAAACTGCTGCCCAGACCCAGTGCGTCTTATCTCCCAACACTAAATAATATTTAATGTTTTGTGTATATTACGTTTGCCCTGTTGACCCTGTAGGAATCCTGCCTGGTCAGGGCATACAACAATAGTAGGTAGAATATTTTCTAGTCTGTGAGCTAGCACCATCGCTATAATCTTGTAGTCAGCTGTGAGTAATTAAATGGGCCTATATGATGCTTTGGGTCTTTACCAGGCTTAAGCAGAACAGTTATTACAGCAGACAATTAATTAAACTTTCATGAATCATATCAGATTAAGATTCCCTTTAAATGCTTTATAAAAATCACTAGGAAATCCATCAGGGCAAGGGGCTTTTCCACCTTTAAGGCATTATATTGCATCCTGAACCTCCTCCCAAGTTATGTCAGCAGCAAGATCAGCATTCTGCTGTGGAGTGAGGCCAGGGAGTGGGGCCTTGTCCAAGAAATTCTGTATATCCAAGTCAGATGGTTGAACCTCCGAAGTATAAAGTCTAAGGTAGAAATTATAGAAACATTCCTCTATATCATCATCCGTATATTTAGTAACTCCATCTTGACCCACTATGCAGTTTACACATTTGGCACTTTCCTTATACTTAAGTTGCCAAGCCAGCAACTTCCCACAAGCGTCCCCTTCAAAATAACTAGTAGCCTGGTTCAGTACTAAAATACATTCAGTTCTGGAGTTGGCGAGCCTATTGAGTACCCATTTAAATTTTTGTAAATGGAAATAAACAGTGGTAGTTTTGGCTATCTGCTGCTCCAAATCATATAGCAGTTGGTTTTCAACTTTCCTGCTATGACTGGAGTAAGAGATAATCCCCCCCCCCCAAGAAGGCCTTTAAGGCATCCCATCTTGTGGTCATTGAGGTTTCTCCCCTCTGGTTTATCTGGAGATATATGGAGATTTGTTCTTTAATGTGAGAGATGAAATCAGGCTTTTTAAGTAGTATGGGATCCAGCTTCCAGGATCTTGAGAGCACATCAATTCGCTCCCGTCTACTCACTCCCGGACAACCCGCTCCCAGCAACTCACTCCCAGTCCTTTTTGCTCCTTACAATGCCACTCCCTGTCAACTCGCTTCCATGCTCGCCATCACACAAAAAATATCATCTTTTTCTGTTTTGGAGAACGCACAATGGAGAAACATTAAATAAAGTTAAAATCCCTAACTACAAAAGGAACTCTGATAGGTGATCCTCAATTGCACTTTGCCTGTGAGTCTTTTTATCTGCTGTAACTCTGCAAAGGTGAGCATGAATGTCAGTCCTCAAAACAATGAGCAACCCCCCGCCGCAGGAATTCCTCCACTGTGCTTTCAGCACACTTCTCCACAATATACTCCAACCTAACAGTGTTGTCTTTGTATACAAGCCTGGAAACATTAGGGGCATTTCCAACAATGAGTTGTTCTATTTTTGTATCCCCCAAAGCCATCTACAAACTTACAAACTGTAGGGTGTGCCATACACAGGATGCTTTGCATCCCTCTATGAAATGTCTCCGCAGCATTATTTGTTTTTGCCCTTTTGTCTTTCACAGTGTCACTGTGGTTCCACAGCTCAAGGGCAAATTGTGGTTGTTTGTGTCCTCTGCACCATCTGTTCCTCCTCCTGATCCAGGTGTCCTCAAAGTAATCTAGGACTGGCTCTAATTCTGCAGGAAACACATCCAGAGTTTCATCTGTGATGTTCTCGAACTGAGCAACCACCTGGTCGGAAGGATAGAATGCTAAGGCAGGCAAGTAACGACATTTAAGGCTGAATTCGCTGTCCTGTGCATACCTTGCCACCAGACCCTCACTTTATATTTTCCTGTAACTGCATTGAGTAAAGTGGAAAAAACAACCTACTTGGCATGCATTTATAAACCCAGTTTTAAAAGCTTGAATTGTTGCTTTTCATAATCTGTCACCACAACAGCAGGATCAAGCTTGGGGTTGATTTCTTTCAGTGCTTTTAAGAGCCATTTGTGTATGTCCCTCCTTTTGCCTGGCAACAGAACAAATATGGCAGGCTGCATGTTGCCCAAGTGTTCCCCAATGATAACATACATTTGTTGGAAAAGTGAAGGAGCAACCCTGAAAGTACCATCTGTGTACCAGTGCTTGACATGTTCAAAAAATGTTAGATTTGCTTCAGTGCCAAACACCAAAATGTGGTCATCTCCAGGGCCACTGCCATAAATAAGGAAGTTGACTTTTTCAGAGCTTGGTGTGTAGGTGCAATATTGCTCTGGGATAGTGAGCTCAGTCAAGTCCCTCGGATTCGGAGGGGCACCGTGCACTTGCACTCTTTGTATGGTGCGTTTCATGTTTTGGTCTACTAAAGTTCCTTACGCTGCCTGCAAAATATTTTCTTTACAGTGTAGGAACACCTGAGCTGCAGTGTCCTGTGAGTTGGCAGCACAATCCTTTGCTCAGTCTACAGCCTATACCCTCTCCACAGCAGCAGGGTCTGGGGCATGGGTGTGCTTACTGAATTTTGAAATAATGACAGGGTCTTCATCACTTACGGTGTGCATACGGGCATTGCAGCTTTTTTTCTTTCTCTACCACAAGTTCACACTGCCAGATTGCCTTTCCATTGTACCCGTGCTTGTGGTGAGTATATATGTAGTTCTGTTCATCCATAAGCTTTTTCCTAAGATGCTCTGACAAAATAAAATGTGCTGCCATTTATATTTTACAAGAATCCTGGCATTTTGGGGAACATATTATAAAGTGTTCAACTGATTGCTCAGCGGTGACTAGCAATGCTAATGCCAATTGAGTGTGACCAGTTGTACAATCAACAGAAGCTTTGACAGCAGATAAGGACCGCTTGGTCCACCTAGTCTGCCCATTTCCCTAACTAATGCATAGGCTGCAGATCCTAGTTAACCAACAGCCTACTTCCTCCTACCCCCCACTAGAATTGCCTTATGTCTGTCCTATGCATTCTTGAATTCCTCCACTGTTTTTGAGTACACTACCTCCTCAGGAAGGCTGTTCCATGTATCCACAACCCTCTCCGTGAAAAAATACTTCCTCACATTACCTTTGAGCTGTCCCCCTCTATCTTAATATTGTGCCCCCTTGTTCTTGCACATCTCTTTTTCTGAAAGATGCTGCCATCTTGGACTCTGTTGATTCCCTTGATGTACTTGAAAGTTTCTATCATGTCCCCCCTCTCCCTCCTCTCCTCGAGTGTATACATATTAAAGCGATTTACCAAGTTTGGATATATGAACACATATACTGCAAGGTGACTGCATATAGAACTGATTTGCAATGTATTTTGATAGATGCATAGCCTATTTTAGCAAATTAAATCAGGTTTTCACCCTCACAAACCAGGAAGTGTCATTTTGTGTATTGGAGCCTGTATTTGGTGACCTTTGACACTCGTTACCTTTGCAATGTCACTACAGGGAGATCTGTGCTCTGCAATTAAAATTAGTTCTTGGTCACAGCAATTCTGTCTTGATAACAGAGCTCTTGGTCGCAGCATGCAGCACGACAATGGCAATGTCAAACAGTTCATTTTCAGGGTCAGATGATGAATGCATTATGTTGTCCTGCACTAACAGTGATCTTTCAGACACTGACATAGTCTCATAATTTGACAGCCGCTGCACAGTAGATCCCCATAGGAATGACCTTATGACAGCAGCGAGAATGATGTGGGCAGTAGCTCACGCAGTCACAGCAGTAGTTCCAATCCATTCCAATACAGCAGCGAGAGCAGACTTAGCAACATGGACTGTTAATATTATATTTTACTACATAGTGCTACGGTTTGGTTCCCGTCATTGCTGTTATTTTACTGTACTACCAAGTGATGCTGGGAACGTGCTGCCTCTTTATAGGGGTGCACACCCAGCATCACATGGATGGCCAGTGGTGCATCCCTCCTCACACCTCCATGGGGCCGGCCATCCAAGTGATGCTAGGAATGTGCTGCCTCTTTATAGGGGTGCACACCCAGTATCACATGGATGGCCAGTGGTACATCCCTCCTCACACCTCCATGGGGCCGGCCATCCAAGTGATGCTAGGAATGTGCTGCCTCTTTATAGGGGTGCACACCTAGCATCACATGGATGGCTTGCAGCCATGGAGGTGTGAGGAGGGATGTGCCACTGGCCATCCACAGCAGTGGCACCAACAGCCAGGCACACGAGTTAGGAGGCAGTGTTGTTGGTGCCACGTGAGTGGGGAACCACTGGCCACCTGTGGGCAGTGGGGGTACCAGGTTGGGATGTGGGGCTGAGCACAGGGACACTGCATTGGGGGGGCACCTGTACATGCTCACTTCTGTATACTGTTAGATCCTCTTTGGTACAGGGACAGGGTGACGCTGTTATATCTTTGTGGGGGGATGCCCACACAGTGTTGGGGCTGGCAGTTGTGTGCATGTGGGGGGCGTCCAGCACTGTGACAGGCACTGGGGCACCTGTGTGTGTTGGGGTGACTTGAGGTACACTGGGGACTGGGACTGCACAGTGTCAGTGGGGTGGGGGGGTGTGCCTTGGGCACATGGGTTTCGGGGCCACCTTGTGCCGGGGTGGGGGGAGGCAGTACAGTACAGGGACAGGATGGCCATGCACACAGGGCCAGATGCATAGGCACTTACGGTAGGGTTTCCCCTGGTGTAACAAGAGCCCACCTATGCACCCCAGTGCACAGCACTACGCTCCTTGGTGCATGGCGCATATTGCTGGCGCACTCCCCTGCCCACCTCCAGCACATTGCTGTCCACACGGCCAGGGGATTGGGTGCATAGGGGCTGTGCACCCCAGATAGTGCATCCTGCATGGGGAGCACAACGGGTGTGGAGTGGCTACATGCCACAGATACGTGGCGTGTAGCCACTCCACCCATTCGTGCATAGGGTCCAATATTTGGTCCATACACAGACCCAATAGTTAATTGCAGCCCAGTATTTCACTGCACCTGTAGTAAAACATACCTGCCCCCTTGGTTAGCAAAGGATTTAGTAACCTCCCCTGGGAATCATGGATGGAGCCAAATTGCTGCCCCCCATAGCCTTTGAAGTGAAATAGGAACCATACCATTCCCCTCCCCAGCTCTTGGCCATAAGGGTGCCCTCCTTCTCCTTCATATGTGTTTCCTGTAGGCAGGTGGCATCTGTTCTCATGGCTCTCACCTTTACTAGTACCTTCTTGCATTTACTATGTGATTTCATACCATTAACGTTCTGTGACCTAATATGAAAAGTGTTGGCACCCATTTTCCTTCGTAATATGGATCTTCTGTAACAGCCACTTCTTAAAGTTAAGTATCGAAAATGATGTTACTCTGCCAGTGCCATTTTGTAACATATTGCAAAGCACATTGAAAAACTTATAACATTTCAACAAGTACCCCCACCCAAGCCTACCCAAAATCCCTGTATCTCTTGTAACAGATGAACACTGAACATTAAAAACCATTGAAACTTTACCGCAAAAACCCTGACAGTGACCCTCGCCCTCCTTCCCACCATCTTACCCTCAACTAAGAACAACAGTAACAGAACAATTAGTAGACATTCCCAGATAAGGGACCCCCCCCCCACCTCCCCGAGCAGCACTCCTTTGGTGCCACATCCCACATGTTCTGTGACGGAGAGCTAGGTCTGGGCTAAGCACCTATGTTAGCGTCTATTTATACTAACTAAAACTGTATCTGCAGCTTCATATTCAGACAAATGAGGTGTGACCCCCGCCCCCGAGGAAGGGGGAAGCGAACCAAAATCCCACATCAAGCAGTGAGCAGGCTTGCAGCATCCACTGAGCCCAGTTGATCAGTAGTCCAGTATTGTACACTGGTAGTCAACTAGGGGGAACATTATGGGATAAAATAAGGTGGGAAAGGCTGGAGAATGTGGCATTAATCAATATAAGTACATGCCACAGAGCAGCCACTCAGAATCTCCACCTACACAGAAGTAACTTCACCAAGAGTCATAGATATCCCGTAACAGCAGTCAGAATACCCCAAAATAGGGAATATAGAAAGGAAACCCATAGAACAACAAAATGTCCTTTTTTTAAGTTATTTTGGCTAGACATGGAGAGATCTGGTGTGCCAATGTTCGTGCAGTCGGTTGTACTTTGGCACAGTTCCTGTGATGTGCCCCAAGTACAGAGAGTGAGCGAAATTTTGTTCAGATGCAGATATATGAGCAGAGTAACTACATAAACCACAGAGACCAGCTACAGCCGTGCATCGCAAATTCATATAATTCCATGAGCCATAGGTCAGTTCGGTGCCTCTAGAAATGCCTAAGCTCAGCAATCAGTGGTCTGATGCAGCTCAGATCTGTGGCACAAGAAACAACTCAAGGAAGAATCCCCTCCCCTTTGCTGATACCTGCCACCCATGCAGCCAACCCTGCTGCTGAATAGCTTGGGTACAATCCCATCCAGTTGCAACAACATTGCCATCTTCCAGATATAATTTTCATGTATTCCAATACATTTTAGTAGGTAATTCCACGTGAGTAGAAAGCTTCATTCATCAGTTTCGTGAACAGGCTATTTCTTCACGTATAGAGATAAATTCCCAGCAGTGCCCTCACACTGTTGAGAAGGATGTCCTGAGGCAAATCGCTATGGGTGCTGCGGGTTTTCCGACAGGGAAGCACAAGGACCATCTACATCAACATGCCAATTATCTTTTTGTTCCTTCTTAGACAAATGAAGCCAGAATTTGAATATATTCTATGGGGAACACAGATCCAGCACTAATCAGGAGAATCACACATCTAGCCGTATAGGCAGAGGAGCATGAAATGACAAAGATGTCACTGAGAGAGTGTCAGGGGCTGCTTGGCAGTGCAGCTCATGCAACAGTTTATGACACAGTGTCACGCATGGTTGATCGTGCCAGAATTCACTTTCCCACAATGCAGTGCTTATAGCATGATCCTTAGACATATGATGAGATACCTTTTTCTAATAACTGTGCATTAGGGTCACACTCAGTGCAGCTGTACCCATACATGTGCAGTCATAAACAAAATACAACAGTGCCATCGTTCCATGGAGACAGATGCCTTGTGGCAAAGTGGGTGCTATGGAGTCTCCCAATGTTTTATTGCAAGGCCTTTCCTCCCCATAAACAAGTACTTGGTCAGATCAATAATTAGCCAAAATAAAGTGTACATTTTAAAACTTCAGTCTAAGCACTACTTATTTCTCGAAAGAGCATGATTTAACAATGCATAAATAGCATGCACCCGCCTTCCTCTCCCCATCCTGATTCTCCAACTGCCTGGTGTCTGGTGGCACCTCCTTCATCTCCCTGTCCCCATGGCACAAATCTCTTGTGTTGGGTAGCACCCTCTGCTTCTCTTGGAGGCACAAATCCTTGATATCCTGTGGCATCACCCTCCCACTCCACTGCATCATAACACAGTTCAATGCTGTACAGTGGCACCCCTCCCTGTTCCCTCCCTATTCCTATCACATGGCACAAATCCCTGGTATCCAGTGCCACCACCTTCCTCTCCCACAAATACCTGATGTCCAGTGACACCCCTAAACACCCCAACCAGTGGCATTCAGCACAAACTCTCCCTCACCTCTGTGGCCAGACGCTACCTTACTCCGGCATTCACTATATTGACATACCAGTAGGTATGCTAACAGTAACATATAACAGGGTGTGCATTATGATAAATCGTCACATGTCCTGGGTGTGTGGTGAAGCATAATGTGGAAGGCCAAATAACTTCAACCACCTGAGAAGTTCATAGGTTCACAGATGTATACAAGTTCAATAGGCCAAGACCATTTTATGAACTCACCACCTAAAGGTGGAAACCTGTTTTTTTATCTCCCACATATTCATCTAGCCCATTTTTAAATATATTCATGTTTTCCCTCTCTACTATATGCTAAGGCAATGTATTCCATTGTGTAGCGTAGTGATTTGCCATAATGGACACTCTGTCATGTGTTCTTGTGCTTATAAAATGGCATTCATGAATGTGTTTAGTAACATGTTTAATTATGTAAAAATTCTAAACTTTATATGTAACATTGCTTGCATGGTAGTTCTACCTGCTGAAACTACACTGGTTTTATGCTTTCGCTTGGTTGTTCTAATGATGGTGCCGTAATTGTGGTTCTTGTAGTTTTTTGTACTGCTGTACAGACAGTCCCCCCCCTTGTCCTGCATTTGTTTAATACAGACTGGGGAGGAGAGAGAGAGAGAGAGAGTGAGAGAGAGAGACTCTGTGTTTAGCATCAGAGGTTTATTTTTTGTTTAATATGTTGAGAAAGCTCTGTTGTTCTGGATCGAGAGGAGAGCATTGAAGGTTGTTACTGGGAGTGAAAGTCAAAGCGAGAGCACAAGTGCACGCATGTCTTTAACCAGGAAAAAAGGAAAACACGGAGAAAAGAAACATGCTATTTTGCTTAATAGCACAAAAATATAGTTTGTTTTTTTGGTGAGTGGTGTGGAACTGAGCTTTGAACACTACCTGACCAGTGTTCACTACATAGTGGGGTTAACGAGAGGGAAAACAAGGTTCCCATAAGATTTTTAATAAAAACTTTAGTAGCATGGGAATACCTTAAGAGGGTAAATAACTGGATGACAGTGCAGTGAGTAAAATCAACCCATGGTCATGTGACTGGTCAACCCATGGTTATGTGACTGGTTTACTCAAAAACATGTCTGGATTTCTTTTTGCCATTTTATAAAGCAATATAGTAATTGTGAGGGGGAGGCACCTCATAGTTACTACTGTATATTGAGACACCTGCTGCATGGAGCAATGTGCATGATAATGACATGTAGATTGACAGGTAAGGGGGTGTTACTGCCTTACATGTTGAGTGGGTTCATTACAAGCATTTTATGTATGAATATTGCAGTTCTGCACTAGTTTATGCCTCAGAAATTGCCCTTCTTGCTCAGAGTGGGAATGTACTTAGCACCTGTGGTCACACCTTTGGTTTGTGCTCACACACGGGTTACAGCTTTGCATTGCACAGTGCTCACATGGGCATACTGAAAACCTGTTAGCCCCGCAGAGGGCTTTAGCACTTGTTTTCCAATATACAGGGAGTCCTCTTCATGTCATGTGTAAAGTACCATGAGTATGTAACACTTTGTGCACTATTTTGAGCACAGTTCAAATAACCTCCAAACAGATGGCAAACTATAAATCTTCACAATCATGAAAAATAAACTTCTCTCAATCCATATATCAGATAAGGGTGTCATTTTACAGTATGCCAAGAGTTCTAATGACAAATATAAACCCATTCACCCTCTTCCTTTTAGTATAAGTGTCATCACAGCCCTTCAATAAAATTATAACCATATAGTATATAATAAGGTACTTTATTCCTTCTATTTTTCTTCCAGTAATTCTGGCTAGTCATGTGTATTCAGTGGGCTGTTTCTGCACCCGATAATGTTTCTTGACATAGAAAAAAAAAATAAAACTGAGAACTTATCAGAAGGGCTAAGTGCCTGTTTTATTATTACATCGGGGGGGGGGTAGCACAGCCATCTGTATGGTTCTAAAACATCAACATATTGTTTCTTTGATTCATTCTTAATAAAGTTAGGTCATAAAGTACTGTTTCAAACAGGAAGGTAAAAAACAATCATAATTAGTAACTAGAGTATAAGGAGTATTAGGTAAATATGATAGGGAGGATTTTCAAAATGGTTATATGTGGATGTAAATGGATGGTGCACCTGCGTCTGCATCCGTCCACCCAGTTGTGTCTGAGCAATCTAGCTGTTCTTTTCAAAAGGTGTATCCATTTCAAACAAAAAGCCATGATTTACAGTAAAAAAATGCTGTAAATACAGTTTGGAGCTTTTTTTTTGCCACACCAGCTTCTTTTTTTGGAGGGGACACAAAATTCAGACATAGCCCATCTGATAGCTAATCTAATAGTCTGGACAGATTTTCCTTTTAAAACTAGTGTCTGGTGGATCTGAGATGGATCCTTCTGTAAATCCTGCCCAGTCTAACAATGTTACCCATCAACACTGAACATAGAGGACTGTGTATGAGTAATCATACACAACAAGTTTGTTGTAGAATCAAGAGGTTTCCGTGGTAGCCTGTGATCTCGAGAGCACAGCTCAAGAGGTCCATTGCTATGGAAACTGCAAGATCGTACAACTGCACTGTTTGTGTATGATTACTCATACATAATCTTTTATAGTGCTTGGATCATCATACTTTGACTCCAGTGTCCCATTAAAAGCCAAAAAGTAACTTAGTAAGGCACAGTTCCTTAAGTGCTGTTCACTCACTGCCAGATCTCACTGATGCAGCCCGCTTCATTGCACATGTGCAGCGACATTTGATCTTGTTGTACTGCACTAGTGATGTACTCAGTGCAGCACAACAACATCCTGACATCACCACTGCAGCACAATAACACTGATCCAGGTATGGATTTCCATGTGGAACAGTGTTCTACCTTACACTATAAGAATGTTACCCACTACTCTAAATGAAATGTTAAAGTAATTTTATCATCTCTAAGCAAACATTGACAAAACTAGCATTTACATACAATTAAGATTGTGTAAGTGATAATAACCAACAGGGTGGGCAGTATTGGACTACACCAGACCACCTAGGGGCATAATGAAGGCCGATGCCGCAGGTGGAAGGCCTTATAACTCCTGAAAGGTCTGGTACAGCCCAGTAATGCCCACTCTAGAGGGTGTTATTGTGCTTAGAAAAAGGGTTATTTGTGACAGTTTTATGAAATTATTCAAAAATGTTAAAAAATTACTTAAAAAAAGATATAGAAAAGAATAGAAAAGTACTATTTGGTAAAGTAGTCCCTGTAGTGGTATATCTGCCAGTTGAGGGGGCTGCTGGTTTTAGTGTGCTGAATTTTCTTTGTAATTGTGATGACTGCTTCTTTTCATTGTGGCCCCACCCTCACACCACAAGCTGGATTTGCTGTAGGAGAGCTTTATTTTATTGTTTTATATTGCAGTGGCTGTTTAACTGCTTCAATGGCTCTGTGCTTTTTTAAGAGAGGGACTGTTACTGGGTGATGTTGTCATGAGAGCGCGGTCGGGAGAAAGGACCCTTTTAAAATTAGCGGGGTGCCGAGATATGCAGACCGCAAAATGAAGGTTTTTTTATTGATAGCAGTCTCGGTAGTTGAATCACAGTCTGGCAAGCCACGGTGCCTGGACTGAAGCAGGCGGCATGGCAGGGATTAGTCTTATATTATGGCTTCTTTCTCCCTCTGCCCATCAATTTGGCACCTCTCTGTTTTGAACAGCAGTGTACAGACTATTTATGACTTCCTTTCCTTCACTCAAGTCACCGCAGTAGACCTACATACTGGGGGTTCCTTTCATTTACTCGGTCACCGCAGTAGACCCATTTAGCGGTGAATGTGCTGACTTCATAGCTTTCAGACAAGTAATGTATTTTAAATTCATTTTACTTTACAGTGACAAAACTGAAGTCCTGATAGTACACGGTGACTGCAAATCATTTTTTTTATTGGTGCCTACTGCACTGTAGTATGCTTCACAAAGTCTACTTAAAGATCATGTGCAAAGGATTAGCTATGAGCTAAAAACATCAACAAAGTGATTACTGTGGTCGCGATAGCTAATGGTCCCAGTTTTATTTGCTTTCTGCCAGTAGTTTTCATGAAAATAACTTCTGTTTTTCTGACGGTTTTGGCCTTCGAAGGTGCACGCTCCTACTCTGGTTTCTTGCTGGGCATATTCTGCAGTGATATCATCGTGGAGTTTTGTGCAGCGGGAGGTTTCAATGGTGCAATCACCTCTATGCAATTGGATGTAATCCAAATACATATTGCATGTGTCAGCAGTGTCTAAAGTGTTTTCTGTGTGCAAATCGCTGTTCTCTTCTATGTCGTAATGCAGTTCCAACTGTCTTTGCCAAAAATAGTGTTTTATTTGCTGTTTTCCATGCACTGTCATGTCCTGTCTGCACATATTACTTTGTACTGTTTCTGTCCTGCAAGCCCCTGATCGTCACTGCTATGACACATACTGAATATTGTTCTGAAGCTGTGGAAAATGATTAATAGTACTCAGTTTTGTATGTGGCATCATCTTTCGCATTTGTAGCTTCCGATTTCCACAGCACTTGCCCAGCACTTGCCAGAAGGGCATCGATGGCACAATCTGTCACTGATGTGGGGCCAAAGTCTGGCTGGACTGACAACTGGTATGAATTGCTGGTAATTAGTGTGCATAATATAAAGAAAAAACCCACCAGTAATATAAATAAGCAGTCCACATATAAAGAATTGCTGTGCTCCAGACCCCGAGGAAGTCGAGAAGTGCTCCCCCCCCCATCACTAAGCTAAAAGCAATATAAATGTTTCACTAGCAGTTCTGCAACATCACATTCTGGGCTTAATTAGGCAAGATATTTGAATTTGCCTGTCCTGTTATTGGTCTATCCCTAATTCCATAATTTGTTGGCATATGAGCTGTGTTCCTTCTAACTGACCACCCTATCAATGTCACTATTTGTGCAGAATGACCAAAGTCCACCGGGTAATGCACACAAATGCAATCGTACGAATCGTGATAGTCTCTTTTTTCTGACACTTGATGAGCGTTCCTATTATTTGCCCTTTTGTGCCTTTGGCCCAATGATGTGAGCATCCTGAAGTGCAAAGCATTCATGCACTGCTAGTTACAGCACTGCAATACAGCACAGTACATCAGTGGTCAGGAAGCAGAGGATATGTTATTCGTCCACCTGTAGAGTTCTACTCGGTCACTGTGCACCAATACTGAAAATGATCGAGCAGTCATTTAGGCTATCTCCCCCTATTCTAGCCCATGAATGAGAGTGATGTAACACCACAGGTGAAAACATAACAAACAGCAAATGATGTGTGTGTACATGATCTGTTGCCTTGCTATAACCATTGCATGACTGGTACCAAAACGTTTTCTTCTGTTGTGACTGTGGGGTGTTCATGTGTGGGTTGATCTCTTCTCATGCACTTACCCCAATTACCTTGATTTCCATGTGTTTTTTTTTTTATTGTTTGTATGTGTGTTTTGCCGGCTTATTACACATCTATAGTATGATTATGTATTTTTTCGAATGTGCACCTGTTGTCTGTCCCATGCCCACCTCCCTACATCTAATTAATAGCTCTGTGATATATAAAAACATTTCAATGA
This sequence comes from Neoceratodus forsteri, assembly GCA_016271365.2. Taxonomy (NCBI): domain Eukaryota; kingdom Metazoa; phylum Chordata; order Ceratodontiformes; family Ceratodontidae; genus Neoceratodus; species Neoceratodus forsteri. The sequence continues at coordinate 1,643,154,081 of CM028131.1, read as the reverse complement.
TTACTTGAAGGTATGATCAAGGCATCACCAGGCTTTGCATTTAGTGATCTCCAGAGGAATGGGCAAAACTAGTACAATGTCACTGTGAGCATTTGCACGTGGAAAAGACACAGTTTGCAAGTAATTGCAAAAAATATATTATGACAGTGAGTACATAGCAAGGTATTTTGCAGTCTTTTCCACTGTGTGTGCTATGTGCAGCCGTTGGCCAAAGGAAGTAAATGTTTATGCCATCGCTACCCTGTTAGAGTCATGTGCTCAACACGCTGTGCCACTCTTTGATGTGCCTCAATTGACAATATGATGTGGGCCAGGAGTATGTGATACTTTCAATTCCATTCCCGTTGACATGCTGTGACAATCTTATTTCCATGTAGGGTGTCTCTCATCAATCCCAGGGTCCTGTTTATTTCAGTGTTATCTGTCAGTGTTCCATGATTGCTAGGCAGGGGCTACAGCTAAAAAAACTGCACAAGATCCTTGCAATTGTAAACCGTAGTATACATCCGCAATTAGTGCATGCACCAAAGCCATGGTTAGTACGTGATGGCTAAGTTCATGGGTGGCAAATCGCTCCAGCACCCACTACAGACCACCACAACCCACCCATCATCACCCTAAAGAATGACATAAAGACATGGTGCATGACTCATCACGATCAAGGTCCTGGCATGACAAGTCAAGAGAATTTGTATACATAGCTATGTAATTCTTCTTTACACGTTTGTATTTCTAGTGCTTATTTCTGGAGAAATTCAGTGTCAAAGGGTTTGCAAACAGACTGATGGACAACTTCATACCACTAATCCCTGCCGTTCTGTGTCACACCAATGTGCCATTGTGAGCCCTCTGCCCTGAGATGTGATGGCAGGTGTCCGTGCTCACATTTCTATAGCAGGCAAGCATTGATTGAAAAATGCATTGTAATGCATAATGGGTGCCCTTCACATGGTGTAATGAACAGTAACTCCAGTTGTGTTTGCACCCATTTATAGTTGCTGATGACGGGTGACTCAGTAATCCAGTGAGAACATTTTGGCATGCTTCAAACAGTGTACCACAAAGATGCATTTATTTCTGTGAGCACAACATATCACACAAAGTGCCACCCTAGACCATGAGCAAGACAAATGACATCTTGGCCCATTTGTAACTGGTAGGGGGGGTGAGGGGGTTGGCAAAATAGGTACTGTGTCATGCTGGCTGCAACAGCCCCCCTTCACCTCTACAATAACTTAGTGTTTCGGTGTGCACCTGGCAGACCGTCACATAAAATAAAATAAAAAGTCATAGCAATGTGGGACAATCATAAAATGAAAAAACAGTAAAGCAACACCCATCAAAAAAGGAAGCTATCGTGCAGGCACCAGAGTGTAGCGTTGGGACACTGTACTGTACCAGTGTGCCTTTCTTTGGATGCGACCCTAAATTATGCATTGCATCAATGTGGACAATGTTCCCGTCTTTGAATGCAAATCTAAATCAGGCTGATATTCATGCATCGATTTGGACAAAGGCCACAGCAAAATCGCATCACTCTACAAGCATTGTACATTGGGGCCATCTGCAGATACAAAGAAGGCAAGGTGCCAACACCACTAAGTGCTTGTGATAGTGACTACACCACTGTGCTCTGGACAGGGGATGCAAGGTCCATTCCTACAACTATTCAGTTGTCATGGTGGGTGAGGGGTTGGCATTGCCAGCCATGAAACTTGAGCATGCAATTGTCGGGAATCTATGTGTGCGTTGATGTGCGATATAGGTCGGGGCACACAAAAGCATTCACCAATAGCAGAGGTGCTGATACACTTTGTGACTAGCATGGGTGGAAAACATAGTATGTGTGCCAAACATATCATAGCTGACACTAACCCGATCGCAACCAACCAGCTGAGGGCAACCACCACATCTTGCAGAATAATCGTGGAAATCAGAAGTAGTCCACTGATGTGCAGTTGGTAGTAAGGAAAACCACAAAAGGCCAGAAAGTACATAAGACAAGGCAAAGGACTATTCTCAATTGCAGGCCCAGCTGTAAGTTTAGAGGGGTTTTTAGCACAAAAGTAAACCATTGAACATGATCTTACTGATGTGTATTCTGAGGCAAATGACACCGCAAAAGGGCAATTGTAAATTTCCAAAATTATTGGAACTGTCATGACAATTCTACATCAATAAACTTTGGCAGCTGCGATAGGTGCCACTGCCTATGTCCACCATAAAACTACACAAGTGAATAATTGTAATAAAATGTTTGAGTGCATAATTTGGCCACAAATCTCGGCACTCACAAGCAGCTCACTGATGGACAGTCACCGGTAAATGATAGTGCAAATGGGCTGTTTTGTTTAGATGGTCATTGGCAGCAGCACCCCTGGCTACATTTCAGCATTGCACACTATATATTGAGCATCTGGTCTATATGCACAGCCATTATCAGCATAAAGGAACACTCAAAGCCAATAAGCAAGTTAAAACAAAATAAAAATCACCATTCATTTGTGTTAATCTCTGAGCCAGAATCCTCCTCAGAACTCTCGCTGGTCTCAGGCCGGTCCCCATCTGCTGTGGTCATGGACTGGGTGGCCAGTGGTTCATACAAATATGGCTGAATGGATGCTGGCCCCCAAATGCAGTCAGTCTCGGTCTCCTCTTGAGAGGTTGGGAAATAAAAAAATACAGAGAAAGCACAAAAGCAATCTCCCGCAGCTGCAGCAGTTTAAACAACCCGCCACTCAGTGATGACATCACAGCAGTAGGGGCAGTGCTTAACAAGTCGCAGATAGAGTGAGTGTGGGGGTGGAGCAAATCTAATAATAATTCAATAAATATCACAAATAGGTCATATCTGGCAAACAAAAAATAAAGAACATATGCACACAACACACAGCGGTTAAGGATTCGACTTTATTGTGCATTTTGGTGACTTGACACGAAATGGCTTTGCACGTGATCTTTAATTGAAAGCTGAGAAATGTGGGGGCAACTCTCGTTAAGCGAAAATGGCACCTATTAAAAATGTTATGTTCTTTTGGCTTAGTAATTTTGAACAAGAATTAGGCATACAGAGACTGGTATTCATTATTTCCCGGTCTCTGTTGCCTGATACTGGACTGAGCCTATCAGCTTCGAGGATTTCCCCAACCCATTTTCTGAATGTATAGAATTCAATAATTTCTATTTAATTTATTCTTTAGTACTGGGTTTATATAGAAACTGGATCCTTGTCTCCCACTGTTGATTTATACATGCTGTTAAATCCTGTGCTGAATTCACAACCCTCCTTTTTTGACATTGTAATCATTTCCAGAGCAACAAAATGTGATGTCACAAAGGACTACATCAGCACATGGTTACGTAACAAAAGCAGATAAACTCTCGGGCCAGTCATCCTGGTTTTCTGTAAATTAGCCCTAGTAATGAAAAAATGGGATGAGAAATGAAAACATAATACAAAACTGATATAAAGTTATATCTAAATATTATATATTTCAGAGTTTTCTCAAAGTGAAAAACTCACTGTAGTGAAACAAAGAAAAAGAAGAATTAAATAATTATACAGCGACTCCCAATTGAAAGAAAAAAGTTATGGTTGTGTAAAATATTCTCACTTTATTCACGTCTGTCCTGCTTCTGCAACCAGGTCCTCTGTCGTCGTTTCTGCAGCATTTCATATTTATCATCAAATACTGACTTTAAAAATAATTTTTTTTCCCTCCAAAGAAGATTAAATCAGTCATAAAAGTATTTTTTCATTCTCTGAATGCAAACAGAAGCCTATATGATAAGACATAAGCATTAAGAAATATAAGGCCTCATTCTCAATAACAAACAGTGAAGCAACCATTTAGAACCACTGAAGACTTTAGGGGCCCAATTCCGAAAGGGTTCCATGCGGATGCAACGTGCTTGTGTCAAACAGCAATGATGCAACTTGCACCTTGCATCATTTGTTGCGGCATTGCCTATTCTGGTGCACGGTCTACGGCGGTGAGGGAATCTGCTGCACTGAAGGGGCACTGTGCCCCCCCCCCCGTGACCTGCATCTGGGTATGCCAGGTCACAAAGGGGCTTGTGCCATGTTGGGGCTGCAACAACTGCTGATTTCCTATTCCAAAAGCCCCGCAATGGCGGAAAGAAGGGGGCCATGTTAGACTACTCAGGAGGTGGTCTAAACCCCTTGTGAAGCAAAAAACAAGTACAGCTCCACAACCTTGAGAGTGCGAGTGTTGAAGTAGCAAGTAAAAAAACCAAAAAACACACACCTCAGCTGAAGAATAATAAAGCAGTTACAATTTATTATTTATATCAGTATAAAAATGCTAACGTTACCCAGCTCCATTCAAAGCAGCAGAAAACCCTGACCAGTTTCGTACAACCTAGTACGTATTAGGTTGTACAAAACTGGTTGGGTTTTCTGCTGGTCTAAACCCCTTGCAGCAATGCCCTGCAAGGTGGGGAGCTGTTGGGGGGCCCCATATGTGTTGTCTGGGGGTCAGGACGGACAGGGTGTGTCCCAGAGTTGTTAGGGTGCCAGTGTGTATGCCAGGAGTGTGATCAGGCACCTGGCAGAAGTGACAGTCATTTAGCATTGCAGACACCGGTAGGTGGCTAGTGCTGACAAGGGCACCCCCAATGAGTGCCCAATCATCCCCCCTGGCATACACACTGGCACTTCATCACCCCATGATAATCACTTGTGCCATGTCTGCCCCAGGGGCACCCAGGCATTGCAGTCCCTCTTGCACCCGGTGGGCTGCAGTAGGCAGATCTGTCTGTTAGGACATGCAGGTACACCTAGCGTTCAACGTTAGCCTGCAGTTGTGGCATTTCCTAGGTGCAGTGGTGCAGGGACCCCCAATGTTCCAGAACTGGACGCATGGTCTTTGATGCACCGGGAGTGTGCCACAACCCTAGATCACCGGAACTTTGTGGCAGTCTAAGGGTTCTTTTAGAATTGGGCCCCAGGGGTGCAACCCCTTTCAGCATGGCAACGACACAGAACAAGCATTTGTCAATGCCAAGTGTTGCTTGCTGTCATTAGCAGTGGAAGTGCAGGAGTTAGACAGATGCAGTGTAGGAATGGCAGTGAAGTGGTGAACTGACGCCAACTCCACCCCACCCTGCAAAGATGGACAGGCATTGGGGTGTGCCTTTGGGTCATCGTCCATAACGGTCATAACATTTCACCTCACCCTACCCTGCAGACACTTACAAGTGTTGAGGTGTGCTTTAAAGTGTTCGGGCTTTACACTCACCTCATTCCATAAGGAAATACACTGAAATGGTTGCAGTATAGGAGCATGGGGTGAACTCTGGGGCTAAAGGGTCCAAGGCGCACCTCAATCCCTGCCACTGACTGCAGGGTGGGGGTGGAATGGCATGAGCATTACTGTCGACAATCCCAAGTCACACCCCTGATGTCTGTCAGTCCCTACAGGGTAGGGCATTATGGTCGAAAACCCTAACACCCTGGGCATTTCTTGGTATTTTTACTCCAAGTTTTCAACATGGGCTTTTTGTGATCCCACCACAAGAACAGTGACACTATCAGTTCGTTAGCCAAAAGGTGATTTTGCACAGTAACTGCACCATTTGGCGCGACAGGTGCAAAAATACATTTCGAACAGGATGTGAAAAATGACAGCTGTACTGTTCATGAGGAGGTGTAAAACAAGCATTTGTCAATGCCGAATGTTGTTGCGTTGGCATTGGCTTTGGTAGTGCAGTGCAGAAACACATTTTGGGCAGTATGTGAAAAATGACAGCTGTACTGTTCATAAGGAGGTATAAAAAACTGGCAGTGTTGAAAATGTGACATGTAAATATTGCAAATTTGCAAAGTTACAAGGGTGCGTGGGAAATGCAAAATGCACACTTGTAACACAGTCATTTATGGACTTTTGACACCAAATTTTCAACATAGGCATTTTAGCACCTCTGCTCATGTGCAATGTCACTGTCATTTCCTCAAACTGTCCTAAAAAGTGATTTCGTACAGCAACCGCGCTATTCTGTACCGGACGTGTGAGAACACATTGCAGGAAGGACATGTAAAATGACAGCTGTACTGTTCATCAAGAGGTGTGGAAAAATGCCAATGGTGAAAATCCAGAGTGAAAATATTATAAATGCACGTTACAAGCATGCGTGCAAACTGCACAATGCACTCTCGTAACACAGTCATTTTATGGAGTATCGTCACCAAATTTTCAACATAGGCATTTTAGGACCTCTGCTCATAAACAGTGGCACTGTCATTTTCATAACCTGCCCCGAACACTGATTTCCCACAGCGACCGCACTATTGTGCGCCAGAAGTGTGGAAACACATTTCGACCAGGATGTGAAAAATGACAGCTGTACTGTTCACAAGGAGGTGTAGAAAAATGACAATGTTGAAAATCTGGCATGAAAATATTGCAAATTCATGAAGTTATGAGCGTGCGTAGCAACTGCGCAATGCACGCTCGTAAAACAGCCATTTTTTAATTTCTTCCACCAGATTTGCAACATAGGCTTTTTGAGAGCCCACCTCATGAACACTGCCACTGTCCTTGCGTTAATCAGTCCCCGAAAGGTGATTCCACGCAGTGACTGCGAAATCACCTTTTGGGACTGATTACCATCATAACAGTGACAGAACTCATGAGGAGGAGTCCCAAAAACCCCATGTTGAAAATGTGGGGCAAAAATTCCAAAAAATACCCGAGATATGCATTAAAGTTGAAAAAACCCTATTTATTCCATTATACAGCTTACCGGCATTTCCTCGGTTCGCGGTTGGCTTTGAAGAGTGCAGACATGTTCCTGATCCACCGAAGATCATCGCGCTGGACTCCAGAGGTAAGTATGGGTTGGGGGTGTGGGGAGGCAGGGTGCACAGTGCGTGGGTGTGGGTGTGGGTGATAGGGAGACTACGAGGGACAGTTTTCTGTTTACAGGTGTTAAAAAAAAATCTCAGATGGTTTTCTTTTTTTACAGTTTTTTTTGGGGGGGTACAGTAGCCAATGGGGGATTGGGCACCCCTGTTGGTACATAGGGAGTGGGGGACAGATGCCGATGGGGATTGGGCACCCCCATCGGCAAACAACGAAAGCGGAGGGGACACATGAGCCGAGGGGGATTAGGCACCCCCTTGGCAACCAAAAAAGGAGAGGGGAGACACATTATGCCGACGGAGAGTGGTCTCACCCGTCGGCACATACAGGAGGGACAGGGTAAGCTGATCGGGGGATTGGGCACCCCCAAAGTAGGCAGTTTAGCGGCCACTGTGCCGCCATGTTTGATTTCTGGGTAAGCACGTAGAAAGGTATGCTACATGTGACGAGCTTTGCTCGCATTACAGCAGACCTTTCCTTAGATGTGCTCGACCAGGTGGTGTGGCGCCAGCATGCAGGCTGATTGGGGAATGAGGGACGCACCTACTGGTGCATGCCCTGCATTCGCCCAACAGTGACCGCGCCTCCAAATCTCCACTACCGCAAGATGTTGGCTCCGCAAGCGTGCCAACATAAAAATTGCAATGTTGAAAATCTGGAGTGAAAATATAAAAAAACTGGTGAAGTCACTGGTGTGTGTAGAAACTGCGCAATGCACACCCTTAATGTAATTAATTTTGGGATTTTTTAAAGCAGATTTTCAACATTGGCATTTTGGGACCTCTGTTCATGAACAGTGTTACTGTGATTTTCTTACTCTATCCCGAACACTGATTTCCCACAGCGACCGTGCTATTCTACGCCAGAAGTGCAAAAACACATTTTGGCCAGGGTGTGAAAAATGACAGCTGTACTGTTCATAAGGAGGTGTGGAAAAATGCCAATGTTGAAAATCTGGACTAAAAAGATTCCGAATTTGTGAACTTACGAGGGTGCGTGGAAACTGCATAATGCATGCTCATAACACAGTCATTTTATGGACTTTTGTCACCAAATTTTCAACATAGCCAGTTTAAGACCTCTGCTCATGAACAATGTCACTGTGATTTTTCTTAATCTGTCCTGAACATTGATTTTGCACACCGACCACGCCACTGTGCACTACATGTGCGAAAACACATTTTGGGTGAGATGTGAAAAATGACAGTTGTACTGTTCATAAGGAGGTGTGGTAAAATGACAATGCTGAAAATCTGAAGTGAGAATATTAAAAATGCTCGAAGTTACGAGTGTGAATGGAACTGCGCAATGCATGTTTGTAAAACAGTCATTTGGGGGAATTTTTTCACCAGATTTTCAACATAGGGTTTGGGGGGACTACCTCATGAACTGTGACACTGTCATTTCGTTAATCGGTACTGAAAGGTGGTTCCACGCAGTGACCGTGAAATCACCTTTCAGGACCAAATAACAAAACAACAGTGACTGAGTTCATGAGTTGGGGTCCCAAGAACCCCATGTTAAAAATTTGGTGAAAAAATTCCCAAAAATGGCAGAGATATGCACCAAAGTTGAAAAAAAAACATTTATGTGATTATACAACTTACTGTCATTTCTTCAGTTCGTGGTCGGCTTTGAAGAGTGCAGACGTGTTCCCGTCCACCAAGATCATCACGCCAGCCTGAGGCATGGACTGAGTTGGGGTGGGGAGGTGGGCACACAGAGGGTGGGTGCAGGTTGGGGGAGGGGCAAGAGAATCAACGAGGGACCATTTTTCTTCTTCTACGCTGGGGTGATCTTCCAGCATGGCACCAGGCAGTTTGTTTGGGGGGCAGTGGAGCCGACGGGGATTGGGCACCCCATTGTAAGAAACTTTTGCCATGCTAGGGTGGGCTCCCAGCGTGGCAGATGGAAGTTTGTTTGGGGGGCAGTGGAGCTGATGGGGATTGGCACCCATCGCCATACAGCGGCTTTGAGGGACGTATCGAGGCGTGGGGGAGAGCATTATGTTGACGGAGATTGGGCACCCCATCTGCTTTTTTTCTTTATGTATTGAAATGTTTCACCAGGAAGGCACACTGAACGGTGGGCGGTGGCTTTCTGTCTGCTTCCTGGGTACTGTGAGAGGCCGACGGAGAAGCCGTCGGCCATGGGGACACCACGCAATCAGCTGTTTTGGAAGCTTGTAATGCACCAAAACAGCTGATTGCGTGGTGACGTGTCTAAATTTCTTGACGCATTGTGGCCTGCTCCCTAACTGCTAAAGCAATGTGTTTTTGCAGATGCGTGCAAGCAACACAAAAAGGGGTGGGGCCATCATGCAACTGATCCACAGGACTGTTCATTAAATGTGGCAGACCTCACTATCCTGACTGTAGCCTCTTATGATTCCCCCAGTATCTAGAAATGTTACAAGGAGGCTGTGGGGATCACAGAGCAGCAGCCAGGTGCACAGAGCTGGATGGAGGATAACAGTCAGGGAATATCACTAAAAGTAATGAAACTGGTAGGAAATGGGAGTTAGGCAGAGAGTACCTCTGTACTACCAGCACTGTAACAGCTAGGAAGGTAGGTGCGGTGTTCACTGCACTGCCTGGGATTTGCACCATTAGGCCAAGACTCGGAAGTCCAACTGGCCCACGGGGTCCATAATGGTACGGGGAGGGCTAGTAAGGTGGAATTCCAGTTCTTTACTAAAATCACAGTGTGGCATTGCAGCTGGTGAAATGCAGTGCTGTCATCTGGCCAGGTCACTAAGTAGCATGTTTTTTTTGGGGGGGGTGGTAAAATCTGTTAATTGGCATAACTGGTTGACAATATGGTGCAATGACATGTACAAACAAGATATATGTTACCCTGAGTATAGGGGAATGAGGTACAAGAACAACCCACCACTGACCTGGCCAGTTTACAGCAATAGATAGGAGTAATAAATTGATTTTTGCACATTGTCACATTCCAGAGATAGAGGACCCTGGGGCCCTGAGTAAGACACAGTAATGACCCCCTGTTATATCATAAATGCTCCTTAGAAAGAAGGGAACCAGGGTGCTGCCATAGCTGGTTCTAGGGGACACCAGATTGCTTCATACAACACCACTTTGTTTAAAGAGAAATACTGAGCACTTTACATTTTTATGCAGGACAAAAGAGCTGTGATCCACTGGGCTATGCTTGGGGGTCAGTCAGAAATACAATTTTGTGCTAGTGTTTCTCCCCTATAACTGAGCCTAACTTCCGGGGGGGGGGGGTTATATTCTGACTGTGTGAGCCCACTGAGCCTATTCACCAGAAGACTTCTCCCAGGAGTAGTTTCAGGAGTGAAATCTTAAATCTTTAGTAAATTTATTTTAGTTATTTATTTTATTTAGCTTCTGTTGACCAGGTAAGCACACTAGACAAAAAATGCCTATATTCAGGTATGACACGGGAGGTTACAAAGGAGAAATATACGGAACAATATAAAAAAGAAAGGATATATGTACAGTAAATTGAAGGCATGATCACATGGTTAAGGCTACAGTACAGTAAGAAAGCTTTTGACAGTAAGTAAAATATACATAATCCTTAGGGCACAACAAGGTACAGTGAAATTAATAGGCAGAAAGTGTATCAGTGTGCTACCAAATTTTTTAGGCACCAGTCTTGGTTCTGGGTAGAGGCCAGGAGTTAATACAGGAATATAGTACTCCAAGCCCCATTATTTTAGGGACAGTTGTAGATTGAGGCAGATTTTAGTTGCACCCATAGCGATCTCTTAAAAATGAAGTGGCTGTTGGCTCACCTAGTAGGCACTGGCAGGGAGTTCCAAAATAGCAGTGATCTCTCCCCAATAGAAGCCCATCTTTGGGCACTACCAAATTGTATGTAAAAAGGTACAAACAGCAGTAAGGCATTTTGGACAGTGATCCAACTTATCATTGGCAATACAGTTTACCAGTACAGGGGTACAATATGTTCTGTGGAGGAAGTTAAAGTGTACCTGTCTCAGTCTATCGCTGACCAAAGAACTGTTGATACATTTAGTTACTTTGTCCCAATCTCCCTCCAACATGGTAATCCCTCAAGTCTCTCTCTCACTTCCAATGCACCACCTGCAGAGGGTCTACGAGACTTCTCAGGAGCAAGGAATAATGCTGCTTTATCGGTTTCTGGTCCTGCATGTTGCATAGGACAGTTTCATCTCCTTGTTATCTCTACAACAAAGAGGATAGGGGTTTTGTGCTATTCTCCAGCCTATACCTTACCTGGCAGTACAAAAAAAAGTCTGCAAGTCACATCACATACCTGTGGAACAGCATCTGGAATGGTATGAAGGCCCCACCTACATATAAGCACTCTATTTTTGATAATCCTTTCTGTCTCCATGTTTGTAGAGTCTGCACCACTGAGAGGATAATGAGAGGTGACCTCATAGAGTTTTCTCCATGTCCACTTCTGGGGATGGTGTCCTAGGGTGAGCAATGAGGTTGTGAACAGTCAGCCATGATCTTGTTGGGACTCTAAGAAAAGGATTGGGGATCTGATATATGCCATATAACAAAGCAGGAGCTAATAGGTGGGATAGTAGAGGGCCACCAAGGACTCTTCTTCCATAGCCACCCAGTCTGGGCACTGCCGACACTGGATTTGAACATCTTTCAGGACTGCTAGTTGGTCCACTACATAATAGAAGTGGAAGTTTGGGAGACCCAGACCACATTTTTGAACAAGATTCCATAAAGTAGATTGCTTGATTTCTACATTTTGCCCCCATCAGAGGAAGAAAGTAAGGCACCCTCTAACTGATGTAAAGAAATTTAGAGGCAGATGTGCCAGCAGGACCCGAAACATATCTAAATGTTGGGGAACGACGCACATTTTAGCAGTGTTTCCTCTCCCTATGAGAATGAGGTGAAGAGGTTGCCATCTGCCACAGTCTTGTTTGATTTTGAGGAGGATAGGTTAGTAGTTTACGGTACTCGGTGGTAGAAAGTTATCTGGAAAGCAGTACCCAGAAGTATTTTAGTTAGGAAACTGGAGATAAGGTGAAATCCATCACCCACAGGGATGCACTATTCCCGTTGCTGAGAGGAAGCCACTTACATTTGGCTGAATTTATCTTATGACCAGATGTTGGGCCATAACTTGTAAATAAGGACATTAGAGCTTGGACTACCTGCTAAGAATCGGCTAAATACAGGAGGAAATTATCAGCAAACAGGGAACTGCTGTGTTGCACACCCTGAAAAGTAAGGCCGGTGAAGGAAAATGCTGGCTTAACAATCTCCCAAATTATTATTTTTTTTTAAGTTGTTTAACCAGGAGTAGCACACTAAGCTGAAAGCTTTTTTACAGGTGCGACCTGGGAGCACAGGGAAGTTAAGTGACTTGCTCAGGGTCACACAGTATGCAAGTGGAAGCTGTGGGATTCAAACCCAGGTCTGGTCTGCTGGATGTCACCAGATTGACAGCTCAGCGTCTTAAACCACTGCGCTATACTGCCTCCCAAATTTGTGAACCCTCTTCACCCACACTGCTCTGCCTATGCACCAGCTTCACACCACTCTGATTACAGATTCCTTGTACCAAGGCGCAGACTGAATTCTGACCAACTTGCTTCTAGCTACAGGCTCCCGCAGGTTTGGAACAACCTAGCCTGGGGTAACAGCCCACCCACCAGTATTCCCTTTGCTAAAATGCTTCTCAAAAAACAAACTGTGTCATACTGTGACTGTACTTGATGCTAGCTACTTTGTGTACATCTGTCTTTGCTTTACAGACCACACTTGTGATTATTGTAATTGCCACATAATTTTATACAGTATATTGTATACTTTTGTATATTCTTTGTATATTTTTACTACTATGTTCTTCTTCCCCTTCCCCCAGGCAACATCTGTAAATGAGATTGTTTGTATACCTTTGTATGTGTACCTGGTAAAATGCTTTCACATAAAAAATAAATGTCTGGTTGTTGCTAGATTGCTATGGCCGGGGATTCAATGGTAAGAACATAGAGAAGTGGAGAGAGTGGGACATCCCTGCAGAGTGCCCCTGGACAGGGAAAAAGAGTGGGATAGGAAACCATTTGTGACTGTCCATCCCCGAGGTGTCTGTTACAGCACAGCAATCCAGGACCTGATTTTGTGTCCAAAGCCAAAGCATTCCAAAGTAGCAGACATGAAGTGCCCCAGACCCTGTTGAATGCTTTTTTTGGCATCCAGGGCTTGCAGACCAGGCCAAGTGACACCCCCCCCCCCGGGACCATTACCGCATTATATTAAGGGAATGCCTAATGTTGTTTTTGCACTGACATCCTTTTACAAAACATCCTTGGTCCATGTGTGTCAAACCTGGCAGGACCGCCTTCAGTCTGCCATCCGTCTGCCTACCCAAGGTCTTATAAGCTGCATGAAGTAGTAAGATGGAGCAATAAGAACTGCATAGAAAGGGGTCCTTCTCAGGGTTAGGTAGGACTGTAATGGTTGCATAGGTTTGAGAGGTAAGCAAATGTCCCTGATCCAGGGCCTCAAAGGCCATATCCAGAAAGGGAATCTCCAATACTTGCTAAAATTCCATGTAAAATTCAGCCAGGTGACTGTCTAGGACTGAGACCTTCCCTGAGGTCAATGCCTGCACCGCACTGTGGAGCACCTCCTGCATACATGGAAGGCCCAAGACATTCTGTTCCCCCTCCCCATAAGATGGCATAGAGGGGGTATTCAAAAACAAGGCTGGGTGGGATGCCATTGGTCACCTCAGAAGTATACAAGGATGCATAGAAAATTTTAAAGGCATCAGCAGTATCTTCCTGCTAAGCTGACACGGGGCCATTTGGGACCTGGATATGGGGAATTAACTTATTGGTCTATTTTTTTTTAAACTGCCATGCTAGCCACTTGCCTCCCTTGTCTTCATCAAAGAAGGAGCCTGCATGGCACATTAACTGGCATGCTAGTATGTGCAAACTCCGTTTTCACATTCTGCCATCTGGATTAGTGACTTGCATAGTTTCAGTGTCACAGGGGGGACTCCCCATATACAACATGCGTCTCCTTTTGTGTATGGTGCTAATTGGTGAATGGGACTAATCATTTTTCTGCTTTGAGAAATGCGCTGATGTTAAGTTCTATATGTTACCCAAGGACCAAGTCTGACAACCTGAAGAATTATAACAAAGGTTAAGAAAGAGAGAATATTACTTGGTGATCTTCTGCTTTCTCTTAAAACTGAGAATAGCAATCAGTTTAATACACTAATTTGCACCACTTTAATGTTTCATGAAATAAAAAACAGTGTGTATGTTCCCTTTTAAACATTAAAGTTAGCAGTACTTGCTTCAGCCAAAAAGTAGCATATGCTTGGGTTTGATAATGACAATTTTCAGGATTGCATCATGTCGTGTGATGCGCTCCTGAACAAGTTTTTTTCAGGAAGAATATTTGTCAAACCAGTGAGTTGGAAAGATTTCTAATGAGCTCTTTGAGCTGTAAGTATATATTTTTTTCCTGTGGATCTTCATCTCATGTTAAATAAAGCAAATCCCAAACAGATTAGCTGTCAAACGGTTATGCTCCAGCTCTTCAATCTGTTTGTAGGTTCTGTTAGAGGAGTGCGCTGCTGAGAGAAGGAGATGATATGGTCTCCCTACATCAATATAGAAAGGCAGCAAGCAGGATTCTATGAAATGCGGAACAACAGTCCAAGCATGCCTTTCACCCAGCCACGGATCATGGCAGCTAGAAGGCATCACCATAGCAGAGCCATCCTTGATGTGGATGACTACAGCTCAAACCCCACGCAGGCATTTACTTTCTACAACATCAATCAGGGACGTTTCCAGCCTCCACATGTGCATATGTAAGTATCATACTTTTATGGCAAAATAATATGCAATGCCAGTAACTGACAGAACTTGCTAAATAGAGGATTTTTTCTTCAAAAAGATGAATGCAAATGTCCAGTGTTTGTTTAACTGTAAAATATACCTGCTAAACAAACCCAATCTAAACCAGTTACTCTTTGTTAATGATGTTTTCATAGATCAAAACAGCTGCCACTGCCAAATTTATCTTGTTGTAACAAAGCTTACTGTTTGTTTTGTTTGTCAACTAGGAAAGGATTGCTAAGACGTATTTCCCCATTTTCAGCCTCTTCCTGGTGGGAAGGTGGACATAAAAGTTTAGAATACTGAACCAGGTTAAGCTGTTAGTGGATTAGTGACTGGAAAATGTTGGCCAGTATACTGGGGAAGTTACACTGCACTTTATGAAAGTGCCATTGATTCCTAACATTCACCTGATCAATCACCAGAGCACACAGACTGAGAAGAGCGCTCTCAGCAAACATCAAAGATTAATACAGTACTAATTTCTTGAGTTTTGAATATGCCCTGGCTAAAGAATGGGGTCCATTCTTGCCACGGTATTAGAAATCCCTAAATATTTGGAGACACTAACCCCCCAGAGAAACCTTGCTTAGTGCCTTATCTGAAAAATGGCACCTTTCCTGGTTGGCTTGGACCCCCCCTCCCCAATGAACCCAGCCCTTAGTTTTTTGGAGCCCCAAATCTCCTAACCCCTCCTACATCAACATTACTCTCAGGGTTGTTTGCTTACTACATTTGTCTTAGTTATTCAAGAATAGCACCTATGACACTACATCCTGGTCATAAATCATGCACCTGGAGCATATAGAGCAAATGTATAAGGTGTGTAATGTACCTGTCTACTGAACATTATACTGTACTCTAAAGAAGGCACCTCACAACAGTGCAGTGTCCCCCATCACCATACTCAAAATTGGTAAGGTTACTTATAACCAAGTGGGGAGTGTCATTTGGTGGGCAGCCAGGCGGTATGCAGGTGGGTTGCAGCCACCCGCCGATGACGGGGGGTGGCGGAGTGGGCATGGGGTTCTGTGTGGATGGGAGGAGTGGGAGGTGCCACTGGATCACCAGGGAAGTGTTTTACGGAGCGATCGCGGCAAGCAGTGGGGGGAGGTACCACTAGACTACCAGGGCTTGCATAAATCAACCTTCACCACTGATCAGGGACACGGAAGGGGGGTACCACTAGACTACCAGGGCTTAATTAAATCAATGTTTACTGCCAATCAGGAACACAGGAGGGAGGGGGGTCCACTACACTACCAGGGAATTGTTATACTGTGGTTTTGCCATGATCGTGGCTATGGGGGTGGGGGATGCCCAGGGACTTCCACTGTGCACAGGTCATCCTGTGCAGGGCGCCAGGTGCAAAGCATGCAAATGGGGCTATAATGACATGCAAATGGCCCCAGTTGTGCCATGCATATATTATGGCCTCATTTGCATGCCCTCTGCTGAATATCACAGGTGATGCACCCAGTGCAACTGCTTTTGCACTGGTGCATCCCCGTGCTCCATATATGTGGCTTGCGCTGCCACATGGGCCACTGCGCCATGCGCAATATGTGCACTGACCTTGCCATATTCAACAGTGCTGCACCATGACACATCACTGTTGAATATCACCTGGTCCTGGTCCTGGTCCTGGCCCTGGCGTAGCCCAGTTGCGCTGCACCCAGGCTTGCGCCACTGCCTGGCACAGTCTGAATATCTGGGCCTAGGTGTACTCTCAGGTCAGGGACACAGTTTCAAAAGAACATTTACTAATCTTGACTTGTAGCATTTAAAGTCAAACTGGAAGTTATACTTTAAAGTGCTTTCATCTCCTGACCAAAACATATGCCTTTAAAGTTAAAGTACATAATAATCCATTGTCCGCTTGATTGCTCCGGATGCTGGCCATGGTAAAAAGGATGGACATAGCCCTCTTTTTTTCTTTCACAGAGGGAAAATATGGGCTTAATTTTCATAAAGGTTTGTTATTGGATTTCCATGTACATGCTGAATTTAGCCACCTAAACTTAGAGATCTATTTTTTCAACAGATTTTTGTTCAGATAATTGACTTCCCAAATTCCACAGGGACAACACCAAAATATTCAGCTTTTGTACATTCAGAGGGTGCCCCTGTTGACTATAATGATATATTTTTCTTGAAGTAGCAAACCTTTTTTTCTGTCTGCTTGCAGTATTGAGCAGAACTGCACTTTCTGTAATGATGGAATTTAGTAGAAAAATACGTTTCTACAGTAGAAGCATAGCGCTAATGTTTTGGAAAAGATGAAAGAGTTTAAAAATGTAGACAACTATGAGGCCAGTTATAGCAAAGGCATCATTTCACCAAAACCATAGGGTGTTGCAAGACCACTGATAACAATTGCTGATTACTCATCGGCAACATCCATTATTACAGACATCTTGCAGACTAGAAGCTTGACTTTGTAAAAAAACAGAAGACCCTACCTTAAACACTTAATGTAACATGCAATGCAATACCGCCTGATCACATGGAGTGTACCAACCATGATATGCCTCAGGAGCCAGGTGATCCTGGAAGCATTGCAGAATGGGTTCCTGACTCAGAAAGCCACAGAACATACCGGGGAGGGGGCAGTCCTTGATATGGTGCTTAAGAATGGGGAGTACATGCTAGATATAATGGTCGAGGATCCTCTGGGTGGAAGTGATCATTGTACAGCATGGTTCCAGTTGGATATGGGCAGGGAAAACATCCCCATTGAGACCAAAGTCCTGAACTTTAGGAGGGCAGACTTTAGGAAGATGGGTGAATTGTTAAGGAAACACTTGGCAGGCAGCAGGGCAGATATGGGGGTGGATCTGTTCTTATAAGGACCAATATGGCAACTAATTAATTCTGTGTGTCTAAAGATGGCTAGTGAGGCAAGTAAGGTAATCTGATGGGCTAAGGCTCAGAAAGAACTGCAGTTAGTGGAGGGAATTGAGATGGGGGAGAAGACCTTTTTTTCTCATTATATAAGCAAGAAAAGAAGCAAGAAGGATGTGACTGGTAGGCTTTTAAAGGGGATGGGTGGATGGAGGAGAATGGAGGAAAAGCAGAGGTATTGAACAGATACTTCGGTTCTGTCTTCACCAGGGAGAAAGACAGACCACTGCCTACAAGGGGCGAGAAGAGGAGTGGGGGAAGGGGAGCATGGATATGGTGGTAGAGGAGGATGGAGTGAGGAAAAGGTTGCTAGCATTTAAGGTAGCCAAATCATCAGCCCAGATGGAGTACACCCAAGGGAGCTGAGCGAACTGGCACAGGATATTGCAGAGCCCCTGGTGGGCCTGTTCAGTAGTACACTGGAGTCAGGCTTAGTCCCACAGGGCTGGAGAATAGCACATTCAGTGCCTCTCCATAAGAGCAGTCCCGAAGATGACCCATGGAATTATAGACCAGTCAGTCTGATTTCAACTGTATGCAAGTTCATGGCGACCATATTTAAGGAAAGGTTGTTAGAGTATCTAGAGAAGCATGGTTTTTAAGATGCAAGGTAGCATGGGTTTATGGAAGGGTGGTTGTGTCAAACTGATCTGATTGACTTCTTTGACTGGATCACCCAAACAGTAGATAGGGGCCAAGCGGTGGACATTCTCTACCTGGGTTTCAGCAAGGCCTTTGACTCTGTACCTCACAACAGGTTGATCAGGAAGCTGCTGGATCTCGGGGTTAGGGAGAAGATGACCAGATGGGTGGAAAACTGGCTGTGGAAAAAGACCATGAAGATGGTGGTGGGAGAGAGTTATCTAGCACCAGGGAGGTCATCAGTGGGGCCCAGCAGGGCTCAGTGATAGGACTGGTGTTGTTCAGTGTATTCATTAATAACATTGGGGATGGCATTAAGGGCAAAATGTGCCTTTTTACAGACAACACCAAACTCTGTGGGAGGGTGGACATGGCAGACAGGATACAGGGCCTAAACAAGGATCTGGAAAAACTTGAGAGGTGGTGCAGGATTTGGCAGTTTGGCTTCAATGACAAGAAGTGCAAAATTATGCACATTGGAGCCAAGAATCCCAGGACAGAGTGCTACCTGGGAGGGGTCCAGATATTTGCAACAGAGGAAAAGAAGGCTCTAGGAGTGATGATCACTAACATCCTGAATCACTCCATGCAGTGCAGCAAAGCAGCAGCACGGGCAAATAAGATGTTGGGATGCATATCCAGGGGGATCAGTAGAAGGTGAGAGGCGGTTACACTGCCTTTGTACAGATCACTGGTAAGGCCACATCTAGAATATGGAGTACAGTACTGGTGCCGACACCTTAAAAGGATATTAATCTGTTGGAGACAGTCCAAAGGAGGGCAACGAACATGATCATAGATCAGCAGGGTAAAGCATTTCAGAAGAGGTTGCTGGCCCTGAATATGTACTCCCTGGAGGAGAGAAAGGAGAGAGGGGACATGATTGACCCCTTCAAGTACTTGAAAGGGATAAATAGGATCTCTTTAAGCTATCTAGCTGATCATTACCAACAGGTAAAGATTGCAAACATCACATCTGGGCCCCTGCCAGTTCATTGTGGGGTCCCCCAGGGGTCAATCCTAGGACCCCTCCTTTTCAGCATCTTTCTAAATAGCCTACCTTGATCGTGTGACCAACGGATATTTCTCTATGCAGATGATGCTGTTATTTTTACTTCTCAACATGACCCTCACACCCTAAACTATCAGCTGCAACATGCTTTTAAACAAACTGAAGATTGATTCAGAGCCCACAAGATGGTTCTGAACTATAAAAAGACAAAAGTAATGCTTTTTAGCAGTGCTAGAAGCAAACACAAAGCAGCATCCCTTAACATTACTAACTGTGCAGGGGTTTCACTTGAACAAGTGGAGCAATTCAAATACCTGGGGGTTACACTTGACTATTCCCTCTCCTATGCAGAACACATTGAGAATATGGCCAAAACAGTCAACATAAGAATTGGGCTCCTGCACAAGCACAAGAAATGCCTAACACCTGAAGCACTCCAAACCGCAATCCATAGCACAGTTGTCTCCGTCATTGACTATGGATTGGTCGTATACAGCTCAGCCACTCCCACCTCACTATGTAGGATAGCAGTAGCCCTAAACAAAGCCTGCAGACTGCTCACCAATTCCCCCTGATTAATGCACACATGTGACCTTTATGAGCAAGCCAGGAGGCTATGACTTGAAAACAGGATACAATACCAAACCTGCCTCTTAGCTAAAAAATCACTACTCGGACTTCAGCCTCCTGGAGTCACAAGCCTATTAAGCTTATTCACAGGCCCACACCACACCAGGAATTGTGACCATCAGGTTCTCGCCATCCCTCGCTGCAGAACCTCCCAAGGGCAGAGGTCATATGCCTACCGGACACCACTTTGGCTCAATAACCTCGGCACTGAACATAACGCCACTCAAAGATTGGGGCTTTTTAAGACCAAGCTAAGACAACACCTATTGAAGAAAAGCTCCTGTGACTGTACTTTCTAATTACTCCACACACACCCACTTCTGAGCCTGGTCTTATTCACCTTTCAGGTTATTACCATCTCCTCTCTACACCTACTTTGTCCTTCTACCCTGAATTGTCCCCATTTTTGCCCTGGAATACCCTGCACTCTCCTCTCCTACCTCCCCCTAAATAGTCATCATCCCCCCCCCACTCAGTGCCCCCTACTCTCCTTTCTGGATAGCTGTTTACTGTCTTTTACTTGACAATGCCACCTAGGCTGCTACTGTTACCTAAATTATCCTAATGTTAAAACCATCTCTGTTTCCTATTTACAATGTATTTTTGTTTATGTTTACTCACCTAGCTAGATACTCCTAAACCCACAATGTATGTATACCCACCCTTTACGACATGGAACCTTTGTAAAACAGTGGTCTTCCACTCAAAGGTATTGTAATCCAAGATTGAATAAATAAAAATAAATAATAAAATAAGTGGCAAATGAAACTCAAGAAGGCACAGTCTTAAGTTCTAGAGGAGGTTTAGTAGGGAGGTTAGGAAGCACTTCTTCATGAAGAGGGTGGTGGCCAGTTGGAATGTGTTGCCAGAATAGGTAGTTCTGTTGAAAACGGTGGGCAGCTTCAACAGAGATTGGGATAGACACAAGGGGAAAGTAAGGGCATTGGAGGGGTGGATGGAAGGGATGAGAGTATTGAGGAGGGGTCAGGTAGAGTTGTTTGGAATGAAAATATTCTGAATTTGCAGAACCCAAATAGAATTCCACACAATTTCGCAGAATTTTGTCAGAATTTCACAGAATTTTTGAAATGTATTAATTTGGTCATAACACAGCTGTCCAATGAGCTAGAGATCTGACCTTTGGCAGGATTATTTATTGATAGTAGTTCTAATGGTGTGTTAAATAGCATGACATTAGAATATATCATCCCAAAATTATAGGTGCTCAACGTTTGTCATTTAATTTTTTTGTGGCTTCCAGCATCTCCTATTTTTTGTGGGAAATTTCATGAACATTTTTTATCTGCATATAACTCAGGTACCTTTGGAGCTAGAAACCTGAAACTGGATATATATATATATATATATATATATATATATATATATATATATATACACACATATATGCTGTAATATCTCATATGCCTACACAATTTGATGACATTTTGACAAACACTTTCAAAATTATACTAAAATAAGTAAACTCAAAATTTGGGCAAAATGTTTGGCTACCTGTAGCATAGCCCCCTTTAAAGATAGAGACTTAAACCTTGGTGGACTTACCCATGTTTCACATTTTTCTCTACATCCTGAAAATGTGGAGAAATGTGGATTAGAAGTTTTAAAATCTGATGGAAATAATTGAAGATGTTATTTTGATTACATGTTTGCCCAACTACAGTATAACTCAGACCCTTTCAATCTAGGACTCTGAAATTTGGTACCTGTAGGAAAGCCATTAGTACCTGTATACCTGTCAAACCTGGTACCATTTGGATACAAATTTTGAAAACTAGAACAAAATAACTGAAATTTAAAATTTAGCAAAATTCTGTGGAATTTTTGAAATTAATTTGGTCATAACTCAAGTCATCTGTTGAGCTAGAGATATGATGTTTGACATGATTATGTGTTGATAGATATTCTAATGGTGTACTAAATAGCATGATATTAGAGCGCACTGTGTCAAAATTATGGATACTCAAAATCTGTCATTTTTTTTTTTGTAGGAAATTTCATGAAAAATTGTATTTGCATATACCTCATGCACCTTTGGAGCTAGAAATCTGAAACTGGGGACATATATAAATGCAGTAATAACCCATATATCTGCAAAATATTGTACAGTACAAGGATAGATCAAAAAGTTTGCAGCCTGACACAGAAAGAAACACACTATGAACCTAGTATTATTTTATTTTCCAGCATAGTCTCCTTTCAGTTCAATACACTTAGTCCAGCATCATTCTAGCATGGTAGAATTCTATGTCTTGGCCCCCCACTAAAACCCTCCACAGCAGCTATCACCTCTTCATCCTCAACAAATCTTTCTATGGAGTCCAGCTTTCAGTTTTGGGAACAGGTAGAAGTCTGCAGGAGCAAGATCTGGTGAGAAGGGTGGGTGAGGAAGCAGTTCATACCCACATTCTGTTGCAGAAGCTACTGAAACCTGTGGTGTGTGGGGTGAAGCATTGTTTTGCAGGAGCAAAACACCTCACCTCAATTTTCCATGGTGTTTGGCGTTGATGGCTTCTTTCAACTTGTGCAGTTGTTCAACATAGTACACACCAGCGATTGTCTTTCCTGTCTCAAGATAATCAATCATGATCACACCATCAGAGTCCCAGAAGACCGAGGCCATGATTTTGTCACTTGAGGCAGCCTGCTTGAACTTCTTTGTCATTGGAGATACATGATGTTTCCATTGTTTGCTTTGCTGTTTAGACTTTGGATCAAAATGGTGAACCCAGGTTTCATCCATTGTTACAATACAACTGATAACATTTGCTGGATCCCTCCTGTATTGTGCAAGAAGTTAGCTTGAAATGTCCCTTCTGGCTCTTTTCTGATTGGGTGTCAACATTCTTGGCACCCGTCTTGCTGACACTTTGCTAATGCCCAGCTTTTCAGTCAAGATTGATTGTACTGCCCCACAACTTAAGCCCAAGGTGCTGGCTACATGCTGTATAGTTACCCTTCTGTCCTTCATCACTATTTGATGGACTGCATCAATGTTCTCCTCTGTAGTCACCTCCCTTGGGCACCCTGACCTGGGATCATCTTCAACACTTCTCCTGTCACACTTAAATTCAGCAGCCCATTTCTTGACAGTTGAATATGAAGGGACATCTGTCCCAAGTGTGTTGACCATATCCTCATGGATTTGCATTGGAGTCATTCCTTTGATATGGAGGTACATGATGATTGCACTGATCTCAGTTTCTCCATTCTCAAATGATCCTCACCTATCAAACTCTGTCTGGCATGTACTTACAAAAGAAAACATTTGATCATTATACCAGTAGGTCATATTCTATTCTCATTAGTGTAACTATACATTGAACATAATACTAGGTCCATAGTCCCTTTCTTTCTGTGTCAGGCCACACACTTTTTGATTGACCCTTGTAACATTTTGATGAATGCTTTCAAAATTACACTAAAAAATTAAAATCAAAATATTGGCAAAATGTTTGGCTACCTATACCATAGCCCCCTTTAAAGCCTGAGACTTAAAGCTTGGTACACGTGCCCATGCTGCATGTTTCTTTAAATCCTGAAATTGTGGAGGAAGTTCAATAAGACATTTTAAAATTAGATGGAAATAACTGAAAATTAAATTTTGATTAAACGTTTAGCCACCCATAACTCAACTCTCTTTCAGTCTAGGACACTGATATTTGCTAATGTATGACAATGGTAAGGCTTGTATACCTGCCAAAATTGGTATAATTTGGAGATAAACTTTGAAAACTAGACCAAAATAACTGAAATGTACAATTTTGGCAAAATTCCAGATAACTTTCATGTAAATTTTGTAGATTTCATTGAATTGGAATGGTAATTCCATGGGCATTCCACTGGTGGAATTTTATATTCCACACAGCTCTAGAGGCAGGGGCAGTATCTTAAGCTGTGGACCCTGCAATGCAAGCAGATTAAATCAAACAAATGGCCTTACACTCCTGGCTTCTTCATATGTTCATACACTGGTACATTTCTGTTTCTAGTCATACATCTCTGAGCACCTGTAGCACTCCCTTAATTGTCACAGTTTAGTTTTTTTAACAGGGTTTTTCTTATTTGTTTCTCTGGGTCACTTCAGCTTTGTTAGATGGCCAGCAGAACTGCAATACTAAATATAATATTTAGAAACTATTTTGTAAGAATAAGAAGCAATGTTATGCTGGAAAGATCTCGTAAACAAATTCAAATCCTGTTGCCAGCTAAAGAAATATATTCTTGGCTGCATTTTGATCATTATTACACATAGGACATGCTTGCTATGAGTGTATTGTGTGTTATCACTGAAAATGTAATTTATGATATCTTGTTTCCTTATATTATCAACTTTGTATGTCTCAAAGGGTGGATCCTGTACCCCATGATGCTCCAAAGCCTCCTGGATATACTCGATTTGTCTGTATTTCTGATACCCATTCAAGGACTGATTCAATTCAGATGCCATATGGAGATGTTCTGATACATGCTGGGGACTTTACTGAACTGGGACTTCCCAGTGAGGTTAAAAAATTCAACGACTGGCTAGGTAAGAGCCTAACTGTGGTCTTAACTTTCATGTGTATTTAACATTATCATTCCTACGAAGTAACTTGGACCACATATGTTGAACATGCAGTATAAGCTAAGTCAATCATGGGCCCAGCTACTGTCTGCTACAAAATAACCCCCAATATCTCCCTAAGGAGATGTCCGTTGCCCTATTTCTTAATCCAACACGAAAGAGTAAAACAATTGCTTAAAATGAGAAATGAACATTTTTGAATATATTAAATTCTAGCCTGTGCCATCACAAGAATGTACTCATTTATGTAAAACATATTCCCATGGTAGCATGTTAGCAGAACTTCATAAAATACCTTTTGTTGACCTCATTCCACCATCGTTGGAGAAACTGTGACCGCTTTGGATAATATTTGAATCCATTTCTGAACATAGTTTCTGTGTATAATGAAAAGTTAAAAAAATGTTGATTGGCAGTTCAGCAAGTTTCATTTTAACTCTGTGTGATATCAGTTTTGTCTAGCAAATGCTTTCGACTTCAGGGCCCAGATATTCAAAAGTGCACACAGCTGCAATGCTTGTGCTGCACCACCTATTGCACTTGTGCCATTCTCGATAAGTTGCTGTATTCAGAGGCATAGCGCCAGTACTATGCCATCTGAATATGGGGCAGATTGTGCGCCATGCAAATGACAGATGAGTGTGAAGCACACTGTAGATGCGCAGCTCTGAATATACCACTATGGATAGCATGACCCACAAATGGAGCAGGCAGTGGTGTAACCCTTCCAGTGCACCAGGTACAGGGCTGCACACTGGGGGTGGCTGAGGGTGGGCAAGGTGGACACCAAGGATGGATATATGACACAGCTGCTTCCATATCAAAAATATACCTTAATATAAACAACAGGCAACAGTTCATAACAACACAACAAGGAACTCTAAAGGAAAACAGGTGGTGGGCATGAAAAACGGGGAACAAACAGTCCAGAAGGGATAGAAGACATAACTTGGATGCCTGCGCTGCAGGCACACTCATAGTGGTGGTGACGGTGCCTTACAGAGATGCTGGATCACTGCCAGCTCCTGCGCAGCCTCCGCTATGGCCTCCGGGCCATCTCAGTATCAGTCATTGTTGCCACACCAGCCAGTGCCAAAGATCATCCCTCCCTTTATTGGTCTCTGGCTGCAGGCAATTGTTGGGACTCCTCCAGACACCTGTAGACAGAAAGACAATGTACTCAGGCATCTGTGCACACAGGATGGGGCATGCAGGTGTTGTCTGTCATATGCAGATAAGGTGAAACTGGCCAGCATACAGTATGTGCCACCATGCCACATAGGGATGTCAAGTGTCTAACTTCCACAACGGACAGGACATGGCATACCAGTGACAGCACTGTGGACCCATACACTGGAGGGATGCACATGCAGCAGCTGCACCATGCGACACCAGAGCAGGCCTGGCCATGGCAAGGGCACACACCATTCGTGGGTGTGGCAGAGCTATGCCAGTAACACATGCATCTGCAGGACCATATCAGTATCTGATAAGTAATGTAGCCCAGGCTGTCCAAACAACAGCCCCTGCCCTGCATAGTTGGCTGGTATATCTGTGTAGATCCCTGTTGACTCCCCACATGGCCTGTGTGTGTGTGTGTGTGTGTGTGTGTGTGTGTGTGTGTGTGTGTGTGTGTACCCCATGCTACCACCATGCATGGCAGGCCTAATATGCTATGTATCCCCTTGCCCTCCCCCCATGTGGATGGCATCTATTTCTGCTGACACTCTTTGGGACCACCTGCTAACATGGAAATTTGTTTGTGTGTATCCTGCCCTGCATGATAGCATTTGTTTTATACCCATCTTGTTACCTCATGCTTAGCATTGTTTGCACTGTTGTTGGTACTGTTTGATAATACATTGCTTAACCATATCATAGTCTTCTGTGTGGTCTGCACTCACCCACTATGTTCGTAGATATCCTTATGATTTGGGCTCTGTACTCCTGGGCCCCCCTGGCCATTCTGGGATCACACCTCTCGAGCTGTTCTGGTATCTCCCAGTCTTCTGGCTCTGTATCCAATACAGGTTCTTCCTCTGTGGCTGGCATGCATATCCCATGGTTGAGTGCCTTGTTGTGTCATATACATACTGTAGGGCACCACTGGAATGGTCAAGGCAATGGAACCACATCTTCAGCATTCCAAACACAAGTTTGATGATGTTGCATGCGGCAGTGTGTGCCGCATTGTATCTGTGCTCTGTAATGGATGTGGGGTGGAGGACATGGGTGAGGAGCCAAGAGTGCAGGGAATAGGCACTGTCCCCTGTGAAGGTAAAGGGCATAGATTAGTGTCACACAACAGCATAGATACAAGGACAATGATGACAGGTAGCAACCACTGGTTCGTCCAGTCCACTGATAGACCTTGGCATACCTGGAACCTAGTGTCCATACAGGGTTTTACCCAATCATGTCCCATATGGGGCTTGGAGGGTTGAGGCATGTGGAGTATACTCACTAGAGATGGGAGAAATGTTTCTTCTGCCAGTGGAACTCTGGCAAAATGCTGATTTAATTTCTGAGAAATTCTGTGAAATTTCCACAAAAATTTCACAAACATTTGCCAAAATTGTGATTTCAGTTATTGCCATCTAGTTTACAAAGTGTTTATCCAACTGATACCAAATTTGGTGTATTGTCTTTCCCGGTGCCCATACAGAAGTGTAACAATGACAGTGTTACAAGCCTCCAAACATACAGAAAATTTTAACATTACAGCTAACAACTACGTCAACTAAAAGCATTTGTGCAAATTGCACCAAATTTAGTGTTGTGATATAATCCATACCCATACATACAGTATGTTTGCTAAATTCCAGATCTCTAGCTTTAAAGATGACTGAGTTATAAGCCTCCGAACATTCAGAAATTTTAAAATTACATTTTGCAATTACGTAAACTGCTGAATTTTAAGCCCCTATATGTTTAAAGTTAGAGAACGGAATATCACCAATGTTGTTAGGTTCATTGATCCTAAATATTAGGCTTTAAGACAACCAGCATGGTCCAGCATCAGAACGCCATGCTGCCATGCTACCTGCCCAGGTTCGGAAGCAAGCCCTTGGAACTCATGTTGGGAGGCAGATCATAGCTAAACCTTACAATCTCTATTTACAGTCAAAGCCAAAGACATGGGCAGATATTTCCTGAAATTTCTGTGATATTTCTAGAGAAATCTCCTTTTTGCATTTCCACAGTAGGAACTACAGAGAGAAACTCTTTAGAAATTTTGTGAAATATCTGGAAATATCTGACCATGTCTGTGGCTACTACTGTAGCAGCTTCTATGAATCTTACAAGAAAGCATGCATCTAAGTTTTCAATTATCTAATTCGAAAGGTGGCTAAGTTGTAAGCATAGAAATATTTTCAGAAATTTTCACATGAATATTAAATTGCCAGAATCAGAGCCCCTATAACTTCCCCACCTTTCATGCAAATATCATGACACTTGGCAGTCTTTTAGTGCCTCTACCAGACTATAAGCATGCCAAATGTCAGATCCCTAACTGTAACATAAACTGAGGTATGGCCAGTTAAAAACATTCAGAAAATTTCAAAAAAGTTTGCAACATTTCGTGTAAATTCACAAAATTTCATGAAAATTCTGTGAAATCAGAATTTTCTAATTTCATCCACTTCTAATAGTCATTAATAAGGTGGCCACTAGAGATGTCCCCACTTTCAAACATTATGATGATTGCACAGTGACACCGTTCCTGTGAACGACAGTGCAGCGACACAGCCACAGGTCACTGTACTTTCACCATGAGACCCCAGCACTGCTTTCTCAGGGTCTTGCAACCCACCCCAAATCAACTCTGACTTGGAGTTGAATATATTTAGTACAGGGAATGCGGGGGGCAGAGCCCCCTGCATGCGGGGTTAGAGGGAAGAAAACAAAGTGTTCACGGACGGATTTATGCTGACTGCAATTGTGGTTGAAATAAATCCATCGCTGTAATGTTGGGCAACAAAATATTTGTCAAACCAGCATTGTAGAGCCCTTTCAAACCTCTAGCAAAGATGGAAGTTTGCCATATGAAGGCATCTTGGGCGCTGCTGGGGTGCCATGCCAGAACATTGATGATGTGTCCGGTTACATCACACACCACCTGGCAAGTAATGGAGTGGTACCCCTTGCATTTAAGATGGACCTTCACTTCATCAATTGTGGGAGCCCATATGGCAACATGGGTACAGTCAATTGCATTGAGTAGTGCTGTGTGGAATGTGGAATTCCACCAGTGAAATTAGCATGAAATTACCATTCTGCCAATGGAATTTCTGCCAGAATTTTCCTGGTTCTGCAGAATTCCATCTGCTGCGATCTGCAAAGTAATATTTCATGGAACAGCATTTTTTCCACAGAAAATCATTCCACAACCATTTCTGCAGAAAATATTGAGATCAGCGGAATAAAAGTCTGCAGAATATTGGGGGAAAAAAACTCATTCTGCAGTTTTCTGCCACAGAATTCCACCATTCAATTTCTGGCAAAATTCAGTGGAATTTCAGCAGAATTTCCAAAATTCCACTAAATTTCCATCCACCAGAATCTGAAAATTGTGCACATCACTAGCACTGAATACACATGGTAGATGCGCAACTTGATGGAACTGCTGCATGATTGCTATTCGCTTTGCTGCAGTGCTGGGGAATACAACAAATTAACCAACATGGTCCAGCAGAAAGTCTAGAAACTGGCCTAACAGGCACAAGGTCTTCTGCTAGATAGTGGTGGTATCCTCCACCAGTGTCTGGAATGTTCTGGTGGCCAGAAAACACATTACAGCTGTTACCTTCAGCTCAACAGACAATGCATGGCTGTGCTGGTGTCTGTCCAGAACTAGTTATGCAGCAGTGCATGCAGCTGCCTGAGCATGGGCCTTTTGAGCCTGTATCGGCACGCAAGCTGGTTGTCTCTGAGGACCTTGTATGTGACTCATGGAAGGTATTGTCTGTGTGCAGCATAGCACCTCCTGTGGGCTATGTATGGGCCCAGGGTGGGCATCATCCCTCTCCTCTTCTCGTACAGCCTGCTGCAGCATGTACACTACGTGTGCTGCTCCAAGCGTCATCTTGTACTGTGGCCTGTAGTGTCTCTGCCCACCTCTAGGCTTTCTCCCAGTTGAAGTCTGCTGATTTATAGATGGTTATTCCTCGATGCTAAGTGGCCTGTGCTAATCCTTTTTCACAGCACTAATATGCTGAAAATCAGGCTGCACTGGTATGCATGGTCCCGCCCCTGCCTTTGCGCACTACATACATTTTCTCTGTGCACACATATTTCACTGTGGGACAATGGTGCAAACCTCCACACATTCTGCACACAACAGCTTTGTGCCAGGTGTAAAGTTCTAAATATCTGGCCCCAGATGCACTAATTATCTGTTCTGGTCAATGCTTTCTTTTAAAGAAGGCTGAACACACTCCAGTCACATTTTGATTAGCTAAAATGTATAGAATAGCATAAATACCTGCAAGTTGTTCTATGCAAAAAAAAAAAACCTCCAACAATTTGAACTGATGGCTGTTTCTTAAGACGAATAAGGCAATCAGACAACTCTTGCTATAAAATGTGTTCTCATTACATTACATACAAATATAACTGAAAAAGCATGTGGAGACAAGGCATAACTATGCATCGCATTAACAATTCCAAGACAGGCTGTTCCATTTCTTATAAACACTTTGAAAAGGCTGTTTGACTTGGCAAATGTTCTCGATCGGAAAAAGAGACTATTTTAAGAATGTAACTGAACAATGCTCTTTTTTCTTTTGTCTGACTGTCCTATTCATGTGCGTGACTGTCTACTGCTCATTTGAAAAATTATCTAAACACATCCTATTCACAACTGCAGTTACTCTGACAGGTTTGGACAGAGTAGAACAGAACTCTTAAACACATTTTGTCACTTCCACATATATTAAATCTCGTTTATACAGTCCAGCACATATTTATCTTTGTAATTTTGGTATTTGATTTAATTGCAAAGTTTAATGTTGCAACGATGACTAGAAGAGACAGCTGTTTGCAGAATACTTAAGGTGGTGTGTCTACTTAAGCTGTTATTCTAGATAATGCATCATTTTTTGTAGAATTACAAAATGACAGTAAACTATTGTTCTTGTCAGAAGACAATCAGAGATACGATAAAAAGACAAATTATATACTTATAAACTATGTGACACTTTGACCTGATGAGAATTAAGTGATAAAAAAGAGCAAAACAAGAAGATAGCATTTGTTTAACAAATCAAGTCAATCCAACTAGTTTAATGAATGTACTTTAATGCAAGACAGACATGTTCTTGAACTTCCCGAGTTTTTGAGTGACTTTTAAAAGGCTGCTGGAATAACACATTTTATTTTTCCCACTATTCTTCAAGACAAAACTAAATAGGCCATGTTACTGGTTGTTCTTTGGATGCCCACAAGCTTGAGCACAGTATACCTTCAGAGAGATGGATGGGAATTCATTCATTCTTTCTTTCTTTCTTTCTTTCTTTCTTTCTTTCTTTCTTTCTTTCTTTCTTTCTTTCTTTCTTTCTTTTTCTATCTTTCTTTCTTTCTTTTTCTATCTTGCAAATTTTAATTTCTTTGCCCAACAATGAAATATGTTTCCCATATATTTGCCTGTGGATTGAACAATACAATCCATTTAGATACACCTATTTACATTGGAACAACTTTATTAACCAGTTTAAAATTTTCATAGCACCAGAATGAAGCATAAACACACCTACAGAAGTAACTAATGTAGCCTGTATTGATGCCTCTCTGGTATGTCATAAAAATGCACAGTAATAATTGCCACCGAACAAAGAAAGATAGACTTCAGTTTTATATAATTTTTACTATAGACCACCATCAGTCACAAACAGGTGGCGGTGTAAGTGAGTTAATATTCTTCTAGAAAAATAAAAACATCACTGTCTGGGAGTGCTGACAGAGCAGGTAGCAGCATCATCACCTAGCTTACAGACAAAAGATATTTAACATTTAATTTTGCCCCCCTTTTTTAAAGTCAAAACTAAATAGTCCTTGTAACTGGATGTGAATTGTTACTATCTTTCCTGCTACTATTTCTAATATGATGGTGTGCTTTCATTCCTTGGCCCACCAATGAAATATGGGTATGTTTGCAAGAAATATGTTAGTAGATGTAGAAATATCTGACATATCCTATCCAGCTTACAATTTGTATAGCACCAAAACAAGCCATAATAAACACATCTCCAAAGTAATTAACATAACATTTATTAATACCTCTGGTAGTTTTTTTTAAATGGATGGTGATAATTTTTTAATGGATGGTGATCATTTTCACAGAACGAAAGAAAACAGAATTTAGTTTGGTATAATTAGCAGCATAGATAACCATCAGTCACAAACAGTTGGTAGTATAATTGTGCTAATACAGTATTTTTCTATAAAATAATGACAGTCCTGTCTGGGACGGTGGTTACATTTTTACACTTTAAGTGTCAGTTAACTACAGTGTAGTTACAGTCTAAATACACTGTAACTACACTGCAACTGTCATGTAGTTGCATGCAACAAACATGTAACTACAAGATAATTACTCTGTGACATGTAAATAATGATTAGTTACATTGAAACCGACACTTGAAGTGTAGCTGGTACAGCTAATGGAGCAGACAGGACTAGTGTCTACTGATCTACAGAGAAAAGGTATTTAACACTTAAAGGACAGTGTGGTTAGTTGGAAGTTCTTTTTGGGAAGCGTTGAGCATGGGACTGATTTTTATATATATACTGCATATATATGTGTGTGTGTATCTATGGTTTTTGTATGTGTATTGTTTGCACATTTGTGTATAGGAACTATGTATATGTATATATATATATATATATATATATATTTATTTATAAAATGGGTAGGGAAATTGTTGTAGTTTTATTGGATGTTGAGCATCACATGACCATGCATCTATCAGAGCGCGACCACACACCTGCACTTTTACCCCTCCAAAACAATTTTGACATTTTATGAGATAGATAAACCACTCTGAGGTGCGCGGTCATGCTCGACATACGCACACCTTGGGCAGTTGATGCCCTCGTGCGTATAACGCACAGCAAGGCGTGCGTATATCAGAGCACGACCGCACACCTCAGAGTGGTATATCTATTACATATATTACATTTGAGATGTGTTTCTGTTGTTAATGATGGCACAAGACCAAGGGATTGACTGTTATCAATAAAATATTGAGATTTAACAATAAAACATGCAGTCACAGTGGCCCACCAACACAGCGGTAGCACTACTGCCTGTGACGCTGACAACCCATGTTCGGGAGTGAACGTGGTATGTCAGAGGGCTGGCCAGGAGAAGGTAGGATGAGCGTCCCATGGACAGCTCTCCTCCTTTGGGGGGAGGGTTGTGGTTTCCCAGCAAGTCAGCAACACCCAGTGGAAGCTAGGTGTGCAACAGCCAGGGCTACATTTCACTGGGAGGCGATGCCAGATGTCTGTAGGCCAGGCTCTGGAGCATACCCAGCCTGCACTTACATCATTGTATGTCTCTACCTCTAGGGAATCTAATGGGAAAAGAACCCTGGGCAGGCAGCACTGTGATGCCCCGGACTTCCATCCAAATCATGCCTCAGGTGCAAGCCTCAGCTGGAGCCTCTGGATGATCTTGGTCTCTCCTCCTCCCACAAGGGGGAGCTCCACCACAGGAAACAAGCTTTGGGCCTCCCCAGTCTGGTCAGCCTGGGGGGATACCAAGTGTGAGGTCCAGGTGCTGATAGGAGTAAATCCCCACCCATACCAGGAGCTGAAAAAGAGTAAAAGAAAAGCATACAGTTGTCTAATGAGCAGTAGTTGTCATATGTGTGTCACTGAACCTCAGCTCAGGTCTCGTAGTACTTAATGTGGTATGACACAAATATAAATATTTAAGAGTGATATGTGTATTGGAATTTCAAAAAGTGCAGTATTCATATGAATTTTTCCTGAGTAGTATTTGTTTTGCATAACCCTACTCTTGAGTGTTTGATTGGATAGTTCTTTAAATATAAGTAGACCATGTGGGGAACTATCTTGTTAGAACATTTCAATCTATTATGGCTTGGGTGGCTCCTATAATACCTGTAAGTCAGATGGCTGACTGGGGCAAGAGCTGAACATTGAAACATAGAAACCTAGAAACATAGATAAGGGGCCCGATTCTAGAAGGGTGGCGCAAGTTGCCGCCGAACACAACTTGCGCCACCAGCAACTGCGGCATTGACACTGCACCCTATTCTAGAAGGGGAAGGGTCTCTGCAGCAAAGTCCTGTAACTTGCGCCATGCAGCTAGGTATGCTGCACAGAGGGTGTACCTGGCCAGCATGTCGTAACCCGTTACCGCAGGGTGCAAGTGCACCCCTGCCCAGCAACCCCATATCGCCACCCGTAGGGTGGCCCCACACCCTACTTCAAACCACAGTATATGCAGGGCTGGGCACAACAACAGGCCCCAGACACCCCATAGATATTCCCCGCAGGGCTGCCCACACCCCCAGCCCCCCGGATCCCCCATTGTAATACGCCCCACAGGGCAGTGCTGTCATCCCCTGATATTGTGTCCAGTTTAACTCATCCCATCCAATATTCTCTTCTGGGCCTTTTGTTACTTAAGTGCTGCTCTTTACTGTTCTCAGCATTGAATTTCAGCTGCCAGACACTGAACCAATTTTCTAACCTTTGCAGGTCTCTGTGCAATTCCCTTATTTCCTTTGTATTGTCAACCCTACCACAGAGTTTAGTGTCATCTGCAAATACACTAAACACAACCTGCCCTGGGTTCCCTCTCCTATGTCGCTGATAAACATACTGAAGAGGACTGGGCCCAGAAAGATCCCTGTGGTACTCCACTGGTGACCCCTCTTTCCACTGATCTGACCCCATTCACCTACCAGCTCTGCTGCCTCCCTTCCAACCTACTCCCTACTCTCAACGTACTATTTCCTTATCTGTTCCACAGTCCCCCATCTTCTCCAGCAACTTTTAGTGTGGCACCAAGTTGAATGTCTTATTGAACTCAAAGTAGAATTAGTCTGATGTGTGCCCCTTATCAATTGCTCTGGTTGCTCTGTCAAAGAATAAGACCTCCCTGCCATGAATTTGTGCTGCTTATTATTCTGAAGTCCATTTTTCTCTAGGTATTCCCATTAGATCCTCTGCCTAACATCTCCATCACTTTCACTACCACAGAGGTAAGGCTGACAGGCCTAGAGTTTCCTGGCTGCTCCTGGTTCTCTCCCTTGTGGAGTGGTGGAATTATGTCTGCCATCCTCCAGTCCCTGAGAACCACCACTTGCTGCATAGAGCTACTGAATAGCCCCACCAGTGTTTCAGCTAACACCACTGCTAGTTCTGTTAGTACACTCAGATGTATCCCATTTGGCTCTGGGGCCTTCTTTACTCTTAGGGCTGCTAATCCTTTTCTGATGTTTGCACTAGTAAATTTCTGTAGCCTTACTTCTGGGAACCCCCTGCCCGCTGCCTTTATGCCACTCTCTGGCAAGGGCCTGCAGTTCACCCCAGTGAATAGTGTGCTGAAGTAGTCATTCTGCATGCCTGCTTTCTGCCTGACCTCCTATACCACCCTGTCCCCAAGACAATAAGTAGGGGAAGTGTGGCCCAGAGCTACTTTGCAGACTGGGACCACTATGTTTAATTTATAAAATAAGTACTTGATACATCGTAGCCTCTGTGTGTAGCACTGTTTTTTGTAATTTTCTTAGTTGTCCTCCTCTATTACTCTGCCCCCACTCAGCCTCTCAATTCCCCCTCCCCTCTTCCTTTTTCCCATATTATATAAAAAATTATTTCCCCCCCCTCCCTTGACCACTCTGTAATGAACAGTTTTCTGTCTGCCTTTGTTATACTGACTGCCCTCTTGGTCTCCCTAGTTTTTTCCTGAAACTTGTCCCATTGTTCATCCCCTTGCGTTTCTTTGTTTTTTTGTGCTCTATAAAGGTCTTCTTTTTTACCATTGCCTCCCAGACCTACTTATTCCTCTTGATAACTGTTCTTGTGCATGTTTCTGCTACCTTAAGAATAGACATTTTTATAGGTACCAGGTCAATACAGCGCTTGAAAAAGAGCACTACAATAACTGCACAGTGGAAAACGCGGAAGCATTTCCAGCGACAAGGGTATAACAGCAGTAGGGAATCACTGCTACACCTATCACTGATCGGGAAGAAGAGGAAAGGCTGAAGATGGCTGTGCTGTTGGGTCTGGCCAAGCTGCTCCCATGGTGGAGTGACTAAGGCAGCAGTACCCAGCAGTGACGGAGACCTGAGACTGTGGTTCAGTTCCCCCCAGGTCTCCTTGTGCAGTAACTTTTTTTTTTATGAATTTTCCCCCCTTCCTGAGTTTCACCCCAACCCCAAAGTCCACAACCCCCTGGAGATGGTTATTTAAAGTCTAAAAATGATGAAGTCCCATTCATTGTAATGGGGATTGTGCGTTTGTTGTATTTTCATCCTTTTCTTGGACGTTGTTGCGGGATGCACTGTTTTAGTGGCAGCATTATTTTGCCACGCTGTTTCAACCATGATATAATGACATCATGCCATTGTTATAATGCCTTATATTTTCTCCACTCCCCTGATGCTGTCTACCCTCACTAACTTTCCCAGGTCTAATTCCTTCATTTTTTTATATTTATTTTATATGTATTTTATGCTCCTGCTTCCTGGTGGCCCCTGTCTGACTGACCTCCGGCCCATCACCTGGCTCCTCTGGGACTTATCTTCCACCACCAGACCTTTTGTGGCATGCGGCCAGCCACCGGTACAGAGCCTGCAAGGGGTCGGTCCTCATCTTGCCACTGGGGAGTATTTCCACTGTTTCTCCCCTTAAGCCCCAGAGCCCCGGCCATACACAGATGCTCATTTATGTGGAGGTGCACATATGCACTGCCACTGGAGATGGCTCCGATCCACCCACCTGGCCTAGCACCTAGCCCCCCCCTCACCCGACGCTATCATCGAGCCTCCACTTGGTGGCAACCAAGAGATGAGGAGGCCTATCACCACTACATGGGAGAGAAGAGCTGCCTGGTGACCACTCTATCCACTCCCAGCCCGCCCCCCCAGCCAATCCCTGATGTCCCATGCTCATTCCCGAACACAGGTAGCCAGTGTGGAGAGAGGTAAGGTGTCCAGTGCCTCAGCCCTCTGTGCCACCAGGCCACCACTAATTCCTTCATTTGATTGAAATCCACCCTTCTGACATCAAGCACTTCAGCCTTAGATGAGGGCTTACTGGTGCATGCAGTCCTGCAGTATATCAAGCAGCACCTGGCTTTTGGTGCCTCTTGCTGCTCGGATGTCCTGGTTGATGCCTAGGAAGTTGAGCTCTCTTACATATACAACCTTCCCATTTGCTGCCCCTTTGCTATTTCTACTCTAGTGCCTTATCGCTCACCTCTCCTTGTGTTAGTTAAGCAATAAGCCACGAAGGGGTGTGGGTTGTTGAGAGTTACCACAGCTGGGGTGGTTTGCCCACGAGGCGCAGCCGAGTGGGTAAATCCGCCCCAGCCTTGGTAAATCCCCCGATAACCCACATCCCCCGAGTGGCTTATTGCGATTATACCTTGGATCTAGATAACATTCAGTTTGAAATGTATTTTTATTACTGCTTAATTGTATTGGAATATACATCTTTTTTTTTTTTTTTTTCTTTCCTCCCTAGCTGCCGGTCATCCAGGGTATCAGCCCGGTCATGGGCCGATGGCTTCCACCCCCCAGAACGGCCTTGAGCCCTTCGATACCCCGTGGCTTACCCCCCATGGTGGGGCTACGGGGTGCAAGGGGCCAACACCCCGCGGAGCCTGTGATAGGTTGGAGGGCCGGCCAGGGGGGCTAATTAAAGCTGCGGCGGGCTTCATAGAGAGCGGCTGGCAGCCGCCCATTTTCCACTTTTCTGGGAGGCGGGATGTGCAATGACGCATGACGTCCTGTCCCGCCTCCAAAGTGTCTTCGCGTGCCGGTGTTGTGCGATTCCCAGCCTCCGCTGGGGTCACTGTGTCTCGGGCACCAACTCACCCTCCCCTGGAGAAGGAGAGCAGCCCATAGGATGCTCTATCCTTCTCCTGCCGTTCTTCCAGCGACTCCAAGTCTCGCTCCTCAACCCGGTCGCCGGGCGTCGCAAGCAGAAATCCCACCGCTGCACCAACAGGCCGGCTGGAAATACATTTTTTTATGTAAATATTCTTACTCCACATAAAATAGTCCATGCAGTATATGCTGCCTTATATAAGCATTTTATATGGGTAACATTTAACAAGGTTTGAAATGTAGAACTGTTTTTATTACTTTCAACATTATTTAAGCTTTAAGTTGTTTTGTTGTACTTGCTTGAGGCTTGGGGGAAGGGTTACAGATGTTCATGCCTGTTATGGATTGGACGGGCCTGGTGCATGAGTGATTTCTGCAGAGTTTGACTAGGGTGGAGCGGTGTTTCCAGAGGAAGGAATCGGAAGGAGCACGTTTGCTGTGTCGGTGCTGGGGGCCTGAGGAGCAGCAGCTGGAGCAGCGGGAGCAATAGGTAAAGCTGTTTGAGTTACTCGACTGTTTGGGGCTCACTTGACTTGGGCAAATGGAAAATTTCATCTAGTTCGCTCGATCCATTAATTCAAAACTTGATTCCATGGCTGTTTTGTTGTGTGTAATATGGAGGTGCGGTTTAACTTCTCATAGTGGGCAGAAAAAATGACGGCCGTTACGGGGCGAAAACCTGCTTGGATGGATTTACAGTTTGCGGGGCATGAGGGTACAGCTGGTTGGTGAGAGAGAGTGGGGCAGCAGTGAGCGGGAACGGAGAGGAGCCAGAGAGCAAGTGGGAGTAAACTGAAGAGAAAGAGGGCAAGGAGTGAGGTGGGTGCAGCCAAGTGTTTACTGGGGAACAATGTTAAAAGTACTGAAATTCCGATATGGTTTTGGGACTGTTTATTTTGAATTGTGGAGCGCACACAAAGACAGGAGGGGGGCACACAATTTTGTTCGGGCTGCACTGTTTTAAAAAAAAATACTGTTGCTGCATCTCGTTTTGCGGGGTTTCAAGATGGCCGTTTGCAGCTGCCAACTTTGGGGTTCGGATGGATTTTAGAGCTGTGGCTGACTGGCACCTTTGCCGTGGGTATATCGTAGGATTTACAACAGTGGTAAGGTGCCAGTCAGCCGTTCTGATTTGTTGTTGTTGTCTAAGGTCCATGGTATAATGGCATATAAACCACCCCCATGTGAAGTTTCTTCTATAATGGAATTGTGGTGCAATGAGAGCCATGACTAGGACATGGCCATACTCTCTGTTCAGGAGAGACCAGCAAGGAAGGGGGAAGATGGGGGTGTACTATATGTGAGGGAGGGAATCAAGGCCAAGGATGCACGGGGTGCCTGGAGAAAAAAGAAGGGCTGTAGGTGCTGTGGGTCATCCTGAAAACAGGTATTGGGGCTGCCATTCCTATAAGGGTTGTACACAGACCTCCATCATGAAGGGGGGGACAGTTGGATAAGACACTTGGGGAAGCCATCATCAGGATGGCAAGTAAGGGGGAAGTGCTCCTTGTTTGTGACTTCAGTCTTCCACTTGTGGATTGGAGACTTCCAACTGCAGCTTTGGCAAGGAGCAGGGCCATCCTTGACTCCCTACAAGGGGCTTTTCCCCAGAAGCTAGTCGAAGAACCAAATAGGGGCAGGGCTGTGCTGGATCTGGTGCTTGCAGACAAGGATGGCATTGCAGGCATCACAGTGGGCAGTCCCCTAGGTACCAATGATCACTGTGCAATGTGGCTTAATATTGAGATGGGAACAGAGGCAAATCACATGAGGACAAGGGTCCTGAACTTTATGAGGGCCTACTTCAAAGAAATGGGAGACTACCTCAGAAACTGCCTTGTGGGGGAGAGGGGTTGCCAGGTATGGCAAGAGACACAATGGGGAAAATAAGGGAGGGCATATTTAACACAGCCAACCTCTCTGCATGAAGGATGTGAGTAAAAGTAGAAGGAAAAAGAGACTGTTATGGTTCTTTAGGGACGTGGCCAAGGTGATGATGGAAAAAAGAGTGGCATTCAGGAGGTATAAGGAAATGTAGAGAGAGAGAAAGACATGGAGGTATACCAAGTAAAACATAGCGAAGCAGGAAAGCCATTGAGGCGAGCAAAGACACAGTCAGGAAAGGAAATTGGCACCGACACCAAGCACAATGCTAAATTACTTTGTTTGCTGTGCAGATAGTTGATATTTAAAAACTACTCATAAGGTCCAATGCCACATTCAGGAATTAACAATGTTCATGAGTCTCAACTGGTTTCATGTATGTGCGCTTCATCACGGACTGGTTTTGTGTATGTGCACTTCCTCAGGGCATGTGCAAAACCATCCAGGGCTTGTGAGTGTTGTTGATTCCTGCATGTGGCACTGGACCTTGTGAGTTTTTTCTAAATATCAACTGTCTGCACAGCAAATAAAGTAACTTAGCACTGTGTTTGGAATCAGTGTCAGTTTCCTTTTCTGAGTTCTGCCTATAATCTGGCATGACTGCAAGTGGAGCACCTTTTTCTGATTGGGAGCAAAAACACATACTGAGGAAAGGATAGTC
The DNA here is from genome assembly GCA_016271365.2 of Neoceratodus forsteri. NCBI lineage: Eukaryota > Metazoa > Chordata > Ceratodontiformes > Ceratodontidae > Neoceratodus > Neoceratodus forsteri. The sequence continues at coordinate 1,643,113,915 of CM028131.1, read as the reverse complement.
AAAGGGCTAACTAAAGGGGATAAGAATTTCTTCAGGTATATAAGTGAGATGAGGAAAGCAAGGGAAGAGACAGCGAGGGTGAGGAGGGTGGCAGGGGAAACTACACAGAAGATGATCAAGTAAAAGCAGATATCCTGAACAGGTACTTCTGCTCAGTCTGCACAGTGGAGCGGAGGGGGGCAGACCACCAGGGAGCAGCAGGAACAAAATGGAGGATGTGGAAAGAGTCCTGAAGAGACCTGCAGCTCTTAAAGAGGATGAGGCTGTGGGACCAGATGGGATACGCCCAGGGGTACTAAGGAACGCAGGTGTTAGCTTTATCACCGATGGCCTTATTCAATAGCTAACTGGAAACAGGCATTGCTCCAGAGGACTGGAGGAGAGCAGACATGGTCCCTCTCCATAAGAGCAGTAGTAGGGAGGAGGCTAGCAACTATAGTTCAGTCAGTGTCTCATCAGTGGTGGGGAAATTATTGGAAACCCTGTTAAAGGAAAGTTTGGTAGGGTATCTTAAATCCAATGGACTACAAGACCAAAGGCAGCATGAATTCATGTGGCGAATCAGATGAATCTGATTTCATTCACAGGGTGACTAGGGAAATAGATCAGTAGAGGGCAGTGTGGTCTATCTGGACTTTAATAAGGCCTTCAACACTGTGTCACTCTGGAGACTGATAAAGAAACTAAGCAGCCTAGGGGTGGGATCCAAAGTGAGCTGAATAAGGGACCAGTTACTGGATAGGCAATAGAGGGTGGTGGTTAGTGGCACTCACTATAATGTGAGGAACGTGACCAGTGGGCTACCATAGGTCTCAGTACTGGAATGTTCCTCTTCAACATCTTCATAAGTGACATTGTAGAACTGAATAAGAAGGTATGCAGATGACCCCACAATCTGTAATAGTGTAGACACTCAGAAGGGGATGGAGGGAATGTGTAGTAATCTTGGGAAACTCACGGAGTAGTTAAGAGCATGGCAGTTATGGTTCAATGCCAAAAAGTGCAAACTCATGCACCTAGGGCATAGGAATCCAGGAACTTAGTATAGGATGGAAGGAGGTACTGACAGTCACTAATCAGGAAGGGAACTTTAGGGTTATCATATCTGATGACCTCAAAGAGGCATGGTAGTCTGACAGAGCAGTGGGTAGGGTCAGTGTGATGCTGGGATGCATAGGGAGTGGTATCTCCTGCAGAAGGAGGGAGGTGGTGTTGCCACTGTATCGCTCACTTGTGAGACCCCACCTGGAGTATTGTGTCCAGCTATTGAGGCCGCACCTCAGAGAGGACATAGCCAAGGTGTAGGCAGTCCAGAAGAGGGCAAATAAAATGGTGCAGGGGTTACATCAAAAGCATTATGAGGAGACACTGAGAAATCTCAATACGTACCCAGCTGTTGCTTCTACGACTCACCAACACGGCCACACCTTGGACCTAGTATTCTCACTGGAGCTTGAGATCATGAATCTCTAGATTGGTCTGGTCTCCTGGTCAGGTCATTGCATGGTAGAGTTCTTGTTCAGGGCCTATTAGTCCCTCCCCTGTTGAGATGATCTGCTACTGCCCTCTGAGGGGGTTATCCCTATAGGGACTACTGGCTGTAGCAGATTTTTCTGGTGTGAGTGCTGCATGTGCAGCGGGGTTGGATGAGGCGGTGGCAGCATATAATAATGCTGTCACCAAGGCACTCAAAAGCATCGCACCAATCTGTATATGACCCAGATCTTCTCACCTGAGATCTCAGTGGTTTGACAGGGCTCTCAGGGAGATGAAGACTAAGGGTCAGAAGTTGGAGCATTGCTGGGGAAGGATCGGGTCCTTGGATGACAAACTGGCTTTAAGATGTCACTATGGTGAGTATCAAAGGGCAATCAACCATAAGAAGGCAGAGTTCCTGTCCAGGGTGATTGATGCAGGAAGGAACAGACCAGCTATGCTCTTTCAGACTGTAGACAGGCTATTACATCCAGTCTGTCTGCAGCTGGAAAGAGCAGTTTTGATCACTCAGTGCGAGGAGTTCACGCAGTTCTTTTCTGACAGGGTGTCCTCCATTAGGACCAGAATCTCTCCAGTGGGACAGGATCAATCCCGCAGTAGAGTCTGGTTTGTACATAGGCACTCCATTTGTTTGGAAAGAGTTTTGGCCAGTGGGGGTGTCAGAAGTCATTGAGGTACTTTCGAAGCTGTGACCCACTTTTTGTGAACTGGACCCAGGCCTGACATGCTCCTAGTGGGATGTCTCCTAGTTGAGTCCATTGATCCAGTGTTCACTGAGATTGTCTGGTGCTTGCTCTCAGAGGGGCTGTTCCCTGATGCCTTGAAGAAGGCATCAGTGAGGCCCCTGTTGAAGAAACCATCACTCAACCCTGACGTCTTAGCGAATTATGGATCTGTCTCCAATCTTCCATTCTTGGGAAAGGCATTGGAGAAAGTGGTGGCTGTGCAGCTCGAGGCTCACCTGATGACATTTGACATCTACAAGCCACTCTAGTATGGATTTAGGAGAAAGCATAGCATGGAAACAGCATTAGTTAGGGTGCAAAATTGTCTCCTCAGGGTGAGAGATAGAGGATAGCAGTCAATTCTTGTTCTCCTGGATCTCTCCTCAGCTTTTGACACCGAGGACCACATGGTGCTACTTGATCATCTTAGAGAGCTCTGTGGATTCACCAGCAAGGTCATCAACTGGTTTGAGTTCTTTTTGGCAGGCAGGAAGCAACGGGTAGTGATGGGGAACGTCCCCTCCTACCCAAAGCGCCTGACCTGAGGAGTTCCTCAGGGTTCGATCTTGTCACCCATGTTGTTTGTGGTGTACATGCTCCCCCTGGGTGACATCATTCAGCATTACAGTTTGGGTTTTCACTGCTACGCAAATTATACCCAACTGTATATGTACACTGTGGATGTGCTAAACAATTGTCTATCTGAGATCCAGGACTGGATGTCCTTTAACTGGCTGAGGCTCAGCCCAGATAAGATGGAGGTACTGGTGACTGAGTTGGGTCATCAGCAGATCTGGTCACCAGTGGAGCAGAAACAGGGCTGTTCCTGGGTGCCATCTCACTGGTAGTGGCCAATAAGGTGTGAAATCTGGACGTCATCCTCAACGACGGATTGACACTTGATGCTCAAGTGTCTTCCATCATCCAAAATGGTTTCTACCATCTGAGGAATGTCACCCAGATTAAACCCTTAGTCCTGCCTGATGACTTGCCTTCACTGCTGCATGCTTTTGTGACATCCAGACTTGATTACTGTAACACTCTTTACTTTGGGTCAGTTGGGGTAACCTCCACTGGCTGCAGTTGGTGCAGGATGCTGCAGCCAGGTTGCTAACAGGCCTTCTTACTGTATGTATGTTCATGTGACCCTGGTTTTGTGTGAACTGCACCGGATGCCGGTCAGCTGGAAGATTGCCTTCAAGGTGGGCTTGCTTATCTATAAGGCCCTATATGAATTGGCTCCTGGTTATCTGTTGGACCTTCTGACACCTGCCTTCCCAGTGCACTCACTCCGCTTCTCCACAGAGGGTTCCCTCTCAGTTCCAAGGGCATGGCTCAAGTTATCAAGAGACTGCACTTTTGAGGTCACCACGCCCATTTTGTGGAACTCGTTGACATGACTTCTAAGGGAAGCTCCCTCTGTGGAGAGCTTCAAACAAGGACTGAATGTGCACCTGCTCAAGCAAGCTTTTAACATTTAGCAGAATTTTAAGGACTTTTAGAGTGTTGAGCTTATTATTTATAAATGTATTATTTAACTGACTCTGACATAAATGATTGTAATTATTTAAATGTGTTTTTAAATGTTGCACCTCTCTATAAAGTGCCCAGAGCCTCTGGAATTGGACACTCAACAAATAAACTTTACTTACTTACATCCTGGAAGAGAAGAGAGTGAAAGGGGATATGACAGATACCTACAAGTTCCTCACAGTGGTGAACAAGGCATAGGACAGGAATCTCTTTCAAATGAGAAAGAGCACCAGGACCAGAGGGCATGTGATGAAGCTGGAAGGGGAGAAGTTTAAGAGGGATGTGAGAAAATACTACTCCACTAAAAGAGTGGTGGATGCCCAAAACAGACTGCTTACAAAAGTGGTGGAAGCAAAGATACTAGGGGGCTTCAAGCATATATGGGATATATATATAGTGGAATATTAGTAAATAGGCAGGGTAGAGGGAAGGTCACTGGAAACCAGTTAGGGTCTGTGGAGACAGCCTAGGGAGGGACCATCTGGGAAGATTTTGTGGGCCAAGTGGTTCTTTTCTGCTGACAAATTGTATGACGATTTTGTGAGCTGTACCCACAGTGATTCTACCTCCCCTTTCTCTCCAATGGATTCATCTCTACTGCCTCAATTTCTTCCCTGACATAAAAGATCACCTCTCCACCTCTACCCATCCTCTATCATGCCTAAATAAAGTGTATCCAGGGATTGCCAGGTCTCAGTCGTTGTTCTTGTTGGCCAAGTTTCTCTAGCAGCCATGAGAGCCAACCCAGTCTGCCACCAGTGTTTAGTAGCTTAGGCTTACTGCATTCCAGCAGGGGCCAGGATATAAGTAGCAAATTAGCAGAGACCCTGCAATCACACCAAAATGAACCATAAAAACATCTACAAAAGTTACAAATGTAACATTATTACAATAACTGGATACCGTGTTTCCCCTTAAGGAAACCCAGTTATAATTCGCCATTATAATGACGAACATGCACCAGGGTTTCCCATGTTCTGTGAATGCACCAGCTGCTGCGCTTGCTTTTCTCTCCACCAACCACAATCCCTCAGTGCTGACCCATTCACCGCCACTCGGAGTTGGCGGTAAGTATATGGAAAAAAAATGTCTGAGCAAAAAAAAAGCTTTTTCAGATTTAAACTGAGCTGCTACTTAAAGAAGAAAACAGAAAGATTGCTTTCATGAGCCCCTTCCAACAACAGACCACATTGAAACATGATCGGTCCACAACTCTACAGGGATACTGTTTATTTTATATAATTGCAGTGGTGAAAAAATGACCCCCAGCAATTATATAAAATAAAGGCTGGATGGGGGGTGTAAAATTCAAATTTTATACAGCTCCTCAGTGTGGTATGCCTTTTTATAAACCCCTCAAGTGATGTGGCATCCCACACCTTGGGGTGTGTAAAATTCTCATTATAACTCCCTACCCAGCCATTATTCTCTATTTCATTAATGCCGCTGGTGTTTCTTAAAAATGTAGACAGTAATAATTTATTTTATTTATTTATTTTATTTTAGTCTTTGGTAACTAGGTAAGGCCCACTAGGTACAAGTGCCTGTTTTCAGGGGCAGCCTGGGAACACTGGGCGGTTAAGTGACTTGCTCAGAGTCACACAGTATGCAAGTGGAGGTTGTGAGAATCAAACCCAGGTCTGGTCTGCTGGATGTACCAAGCTCGTTCACAGCTCATTACTGCCATAATTGCCATGGAACAAAATCTAATCTGAATGTTTTTTGGCATAATTACCAGCACAGATTACTATCAGCTCCAAACAGTTAGCAGTATAACTGTGCTAATATTTTACTAAAAATTTAAACATCACTACTTGTGAGAGCTGAAACAGCAGATAGAAGCCCACCCAGCCTACAGAGAAAAGGTGTTTAACATTTCATTTTGAGCACTATTTTCAAGACAAAAGTAAATAGGTCATGTAACTGGTTATCATTTGGATGATTTGAGTACAGTATACATTACTGCACCTTCAGAGAGATGGGTGTGAATTAAGCAATAATGCCTGACAGGGTGTGTGTCGTGCTGGAATACTGTCACGCCTCAGGTGGTTGTGCATGAGGCCGCAGGCCGAGTGCATCCAACAACTGCGGCATGATGTTATCCCAAATGACACACACACTGGAGGGCATTATTGCTATTATACAATGGCTCATTGTTATACAGAATTTAAAAAAAATCATTTTAAAGATGTTTTTGTGTGGAAATATATTTTTGTTTTTTAAGAGCAGATGAAACAATAAAGCTCTAGATGCTCAAGATCATCTCCAGGTTCACAATGAGACTGAGACTGGACCCGTGATGTTGTACTGGGATAACATCATGGGTCCAGCCCAAGACTGACCAATCAGAGTCCATAATTTTTTCTTGCCATTGTATAATTGTTATTTTTCCTAAGTACTCTTTCTAATATTATGGCAAATTTTAATTTCTTGGCCCACAGATGAAATATATTTCCAAGGAACATGCTTGTAGACTTAGAAATATTGTAATAATATATATATATATGTAGACATATCCTTTTACACTGAAAGCATTTTATTTACCAGTTTACAATTTGTATTGCACCAGAAAAAAACATAAAAACATATTTACAAAATTGACAGTTACAAATTATATTAATTTTTCTGATGTTTCTTAAAAATGGACAGTGATCATTTTCACTGAATTAAAAAAACACAAATTTAATTTGGCATAATTAGCACCATAGATCACCATCAGTCACAAATAGGCGGTGGTGTAATCATGCTAATATTTTTCTGAAAAAATAAAAACACCACTGTCTTGGACAATTAACAGAGTAGATAGAAGAAGCACCTCTTAGTCTACAGAGAAAAGGTATTTAACACTTAAAGAACAGTGTGGGTTATTGGAAGTTCTTATAAGTGTTTGGGGCAGTTCCTTAAATTTTAGTACACAGTGTGGGAAAGCTAGCTGGTTAGAATATTACAATCTATTCTGGGCTAAGTGGTTATTACTTGTAAAGCAGATGGCTGATTGGGGGGGAGACTAGATCGGGGCCATCATATAAGTGGCTAGTTACAGTATCAGAGACCCTGTGCTGAGTGAGATGCCAGAGCAGATAGGAACACCTGACCAAGCCTATAGAGAAAAGGTATTTAATACTTAAAAGGGCTTTGTGAGTAGATTGAAATTTATTTGACTGGAGGCAGCATTAAGATCAAATGGTTTCCTGTTTCTCAAACATCCGGAGACTAATTGACAGATAGGAGAATATGGACCAAACAATACTATATTGGAAAACAGGCGAGAAGCAAGGTCATATCTGACGACAATAGTATCATGAAATATTGAGGGTCATGGAATTCCTATCAACATATGACATCATCTATCTCCAAGAGACATGGATCACAGATAACCCTCCTCTTTTACCAGGTTACTCCAAATGTGAGATACCCGCTTCTAGAGGTAAAACGTTTTGATGCAACAAAGCAGGATTAATAACTTACATAAAAACATCACTGGACTTTAAGATCCATAAAAAATGCATCTGTATCAGATAATATTCTTATGGTACAGTTAGAAAATGAACAACCCAAACTTATAATCATAAATGTATATCCCCCAACAAAGGAAAACCAGATACCCTTTTGATACAATTAAGACATACTGTATAGTGGAAAATATAATGGAAGTAGCAAGTGATACCGCCCTGGTTATAGTAGGCAATTTTAACATCAGTTTACCATCCCAGCACACAAACAAGGTGTGTCAATATGGGATTATCACATATTGATCAACAATAAACCCTAGAGTAAACTATAGTAGATCTTCAAAGGACCAGAGGAGTAATTTCCATGGAAGACAAAGATACAAGGTTATGAACAAAACAAATATGTGTGTAATAAATGGGTGACTCCCAGGGGATAAGGATGGAAAATACACTTTTTTGGGCCCCCTAGGGGCGTCAGTTATGGCTCTAGTATGGTGTAATGTTGATGCCCTAAAAATAGTACATGACTTTAGAATCATCGAGCGATCAGAAACTGCTCACTGTCCCTTAGAATTATAGTTCAAAATAAGTTGAATAAATACAGACAGTATCAATATAATATCCAATAATGAAATAGAAATAATAAACGAAAAAAGATTAGATGGCACAATGCGTCTTCTAACATATTTAAGGATCTTTTCTACTCAGAGCAACTATTTGAAATAAGAACTCAAATCATAGAAAACTCAAACTTTCAAAGTATATTTATATTATGGGAAGAGATCAATTCTTTGATCAGACCACACTGTAAACCCACCCAAAGAAATTTCCCTCCAAATAATAACAAATCTTGGTTTAACAAAAAATGTTGAATAGCTAAACAAACATTTAATAAAATCTTAGACAACACAAAAAATTGCAAATAAAGGACAGAAGTCATAATAAGATATTGTCCAATGCAAGAAGGGACTATAAAAAGGTGCTTGAAATCAAAACACAAAAACATAACATAGCACTATGGGAAAAACTGAGAAGGGCTGTAAATAGCAAAGATAGCAAGTAATTCTGGAAATTGGTAAGCCAGGGATACAATAATAACACAACAAAGCTAGAAGCTTATATTACACCTAATGCATGATTGGCCCACTTCTCTAAACTATATTTCTCTAAGGAAGAGGAGGTTTTAATATGCCAAATATCTCAAACATTGGCTACAAAGGATAAAGCAACATATCCCTTGCCAATTTGCATTTCAGATGACAAAATTGTTAATGCGCTCTCTCAGATAGCGTCAAACAAGGCTCCAGGACCAGACTTAGTCATAGGGGATGTATATAAGGCTTTTATTACTTGATGGCTTCTCATTTTCAAAAATCTGTTCAATACATTCTTGCAGGGTCATGATTTTCCACCAAGTTGGTTGGGAAGTGTAATCTACCCTATATTTAAGAAGGGGGACCCATTGGACCCCAAGTTGTATTGACCCATTAGCCTAATAGATGTAACCCAAAAATTATTTTCCAAGATGATCCTAAATCAACTGCAACTATGGCTGACTGAAAACAATATCCTAAGTGAGTATCAGAACGATTTCAGAGCCAAGAGATTTACAATCCAACACTGCTATGTACTTAATTACCTGGTCTGGAAAGGTTCCGCCACACCACAGTGACATCAAAGTCATGATATCCATCACATTGACTGCTGCCGGTATGACACTGTGTTTTTTGTGGGGGGATGTGCCCCTGCACCCCCCCATGTGGGGGGCTCCGCCCCCCTTTCCTCCGCTATTCAGATAACCAACTCTGAGTTGGAGTTGTTTTGGGGAGAGGGTAAAACACCTGGAGATGCAGTGCTGATGTACAGTGTGGACCATTACAGTGACCTGCCAATTTCTGTCACTGTAATGGTTTTCACTGTGTTGGTGTCATTGTAGTGACACTATACCATCTGGAAATATGTAAAAGTAAAAGGGGGCAAGCTATACTGCTACTTCGTAGACTTCTCGGCCACCTTTGACAGCATAAGTCACTGCTTGTTATGGAAAAAACTGGAAAGACTGGGTCTTGACCCTGTATTACTGGACACTCTAATAAGACTTCACATGGATCAGGATCCTGTATAACCAATCTGGCCAAATGACCTCAGACCTGCATACCAACTTACGGGTCTGGCAGGGATGTGTACTAGCACCAACTTTATTCAATCTGTACATTAATGATATTTTAGAAGACCTCTCAGATCTAGATTTTCGCTCACCCATAGCTGCAAATAAAAGGGTGCCTTGTCTGGCCTATGCAGATGATTTGGTACTAATATCAACATCTCTCCTAGGACTACAAAGGAAAATAAGATACTTTACCAGCTTATGTTAAATCAACCTACTTAAAATCAATAAAGAAAAAACACAAATGTTGATTTTTGGAAATAGGAATAAAAGACTACCTAAAATATGGATAGAGCAAGAAAAAATGGATACAGTAAAGTGTTATGATTACCTAGGACTCAGATTAGACCAAAATATTTCCTGGAAGGAGCACCATCAATTTATACAAGTAAAAATGAAGACAGCTATCAATGCCTTCAAGGTATTCAATGCTAAATTAGGAAAAAACACAATAAAAGGGGTATTGAAAACTTTGAATGCTAAAATAAAAATGAATATACTGTATGACTCTGAAATATGGGGATCTAGTAATTTAAAGGATTTAGAAGTAATAGTGAATAAACTCTATAGACATATATTCATAGTCCTACAATCAACCCCATCTGCTATCCTAAAAATGGAATTAGGAAAATATTCCATTGCAACTCTAGAAGCTGAAAGGTGAATTCTGTTCATGTGACAACAGTTTCTCTTACATGAGACGCATCTACCATGCTGGTGTCTCAAAGTGGAGATTAAATACTCATCTGAAGGCTATAACCCAGTAAGTATACGGTTAAGTAAAGAAGTTTTATACCCAGCTGGACAGGGACATCTCCTAGGAGACATTTTCCTGAAACCCGGGAACAAAATAGTACATTCTGTAAAAAATAGACTAAGGGATATAGATATATCTAATAACATCACACAATTTTCTCAACTGAAACTTTTTAGGTGGTACAGGCAAATGAAATCTAACCACCAACTGGAATATTGCTTGACCCATTTGTCTGATCCTAAAGCACAACGCCTTATTATAAAATTTAGACTTGAGCTTTATTCTGCACAAAATGTTCAATACATACAAAAAGAGAGTGTATCATTTCCCTATACTGAAAAAGTGACAATACTGTAGAAGACAATCTAAAACATGTTACATTGACTTGCCCTTTGTATGCTAAAGGACAACGTTATTGGCTTGGGGATATCTTAAGTGGCCTTGGTCTCCCTCATGACCAAATATTGCTATTTCTTTTTTCTAGTACAGACACATCTATTCTTCAAAAATTAGTTGGATTTCTTACTACCATACATTTGTAAACTCTGTTTAACATTGGGATGAGCTAGGAAATCCTGGATATAATGTACTGATCAATTAGAAGTGGATTATTTAATCCATTATACAACTACACTGTATAAATGCTATCAACTGCTTTGGGCACTAGATCTAATATAATTGTACATTGTATTTTATATGTTTTAATGTGTTAATAATATTGTAATGTCATTTGCCGATCAATAAAAACTTTTGAACCTTAAAATGAATTTGATTATTTTGGGGGCAGTTTTTTAAATTTTAGTAGACATTGTTGGGCAACTACCTGGTTAGAATATTTCAGCTTATTTTGTGATGAGTAGTTAGCACCTGTGAAGTAAGCAGCTTATTGAGCAGAGGAGCAGGATGGGATTATCTTATCATGGGAACCAAGGACCAAACTGAGGGCATGTAATACTGAAAGTAATATACTGAAGGCACAGGGAGAAAGGAAGTGTAGTGGAGCAGTTCCAAGTGAAGTTGTAGAAGGACTGTATAAAATGGCAAATCTCCATAAGTGGAGATTAGTCATACAAGGCAAGTCATTCAACTCATTTAAGTGCCACAGTTATAACTGCACAAAGAGGAGTTATGTACCATAAATATGAGTGCAAGGACTGCTGTAAGAAGAGGGACTGCATGCCATGATTGTAGTTGCCTTGACTTACAGCATGTGTGAAGAGGGATTTAGGGTAGAAGAGGGGCAAGGGAAGGAAATTGCAAGATTTATATGTCACATTCCACTTTATTTTTTGTACTCAACATGCATACCTATGGACAGGCAAGATTGGGGGGGGGCATCGAGTCAGCTGCAAGGGATGTGTCTATGCCACCTTCAGGACAGAGTTCTAGGAAGCTGGTGAGTGCCTAGTATGTAGAAGATTCCTAGGCCACAGTGTGAAGTTGGCTTCCTTTAAGGCTGAAGATAATACCTGAGGATCAGCATTTCATTAAGCCCAGTGGGAACTATAGTCCCATCACTGTAGTGTATACCTTATGCCTACACAGGCAGATGAAGTGTAGTTGGGAGGAGGAAATTGGATGAGTGGCACCACCACCTCCACCAAGGAGGAGACCCCCCCCCCCAGAATAGATGCACGCCTTTGGCAGAACCTCTTCAGGAGAGCTGCACCAGTATTAAAATAGCTGTTGCAAACCTTAAAGGGGAGGCATCATCCAGTAAGGACAAGCATGAGAAGGGGCTCAGACAGCACAATGAGAAACAAGAAGCATTTCATTGTGTTCGGGGACTCCATAGTTAGAGGTGCAGGAAGATAGTATGCCACTTGGAATGGGTGACAACATCTGTTCAGTGCATCCCAGGCATGGCTGCAGAGAAGATCACACCACAGCTGGAAAGGCTACTTAAGCAGGGAGGTGAGATGCCAAATATTGTGCTAATTTTAGGTACCAGTGACCTAGCCAACCTGAGAAACCATAGCGTAAAGAAGGTTAAAGTTGTCTTTAGGGAGTAAGGCAGAAAGTTGGCATCTAGGACAAACAGACATGGTTGCCTTCTCAGATACTGCCAGTGCATATGTAGGAAAGACCAGATAGAGAAAAACCATGTAGCTGAACTGTTAGGGAAGAATTAGTATGAGTAGGAAGGGTGCCACTCTTCAGAGGACTAGGTAACCCCCTTGCAAGACAGCCAGATGCTAGCTAAGGATGGGCTGCATCTATGCCAGTGGGCACTACTGCTGTGGGGCAGAAGTTGTATGTTACAGCAAGTCACATTTTAAACTACTGTAGATAAGAGGGAGGCCAGTGTAGCTGGGTGGTGGCAGAATTACACATAAACACACAAAGGGAGCCATGAAGGCTCTCCCCCCATTATGCATGGGTACAAAGAACACAAAAAGAAAAGGAAAACATCAAAATAAAGACAAGAATAAGAACAATTCAGTTGCAATTGATTTTAAAATTGAACTCATAGAGTGGCCCTGAATTGTAAATTATTTTATGTCAGGAAGATCAGAAATGGAGTGCACCGAGGTAGGTCCTGGAACCAACACTTTATAACATGTACAGTATCAGTGACATTGAGGTAAGGTTACCCTATTAAGTAAGTCTGGTTGAAGATGACAGACAATTCCATGAGAGGGTAGACAATAATAAAATGATCAACAGCATGCAAAGGAATGTAGAAAAGTGGAAGCACTGACACAGAATATGGTAGTTAAAGTTCTATGCCAAAAATGTAAAGTGATGCACATTGGCAGCAAAAATCTGCAGACAGAATATTTATTTATTTAGTTTTTCTTGACTGGGAAAGGAGGACTAGGCAATTCTGCCTATTTCCAGTCTCATACAGGGAAGGGGCAGCAGATACAGATGAAAGCCAATTGAAGTTGAGCCAGATTAAGCTGTGGGTGGTATTTATAGTGAATATAGCATCAGTGGAGTCATAGTACCGTGTTCAAAAGAGGAAAAGGACCTAGAATTGTTAAAACAGCAGTCTAAAACCCTAATCTCAATGTGAAACACCAAATAAAAAAGCTAATAGGATGCTGCAATGCATAAAGGAAGGTTTCAATAGTTGAAGCTAAGAGATTATATTGCTTTATGCACAGGTCATTTATTAGACCTCACCTAGAGTACTGTGTGGTGTTTTGCACCCTCTTATCTAAAAAAAGAATATGTAAAGAATATAAAATATTCAGTAAAGGGCAGCCAAATGCAGGGCAGCAAGGTAGGACCAATCAGGATAGATTAGACAGTCACAATGTACTTAATGGAGGAGGGGGGCATGATAGAAACCTACAAATACATGGAGGGACACAACTGCATGGACTCCACTGATTTATTTAAACTAAGGAGTAACATGACCACCAAGAGCCATAATCTAAAACTAGGGGGGAGACACTTCAAGAAGGATTTAAAAAAATAATGTCTTTATTTAGAGGATGGCTGATATGTGGAACAATCTATCTAGTAATGTGTTTAGTCCTAGACCTTTCTCAGGGTTCAAAGCCTAATGAGATATGTACAAGGGGTAATTTGAAGCAAAAGGGAGGATGTGGACTCAGGGAGCTTGAACAGAATTAAGTAATTCTAGGAATGAACACTAGGGCAGGTGTGATTGTCTTTCGGTTTTTATCCGTTTCCGTCTACAGTATGTATCTATGTATCACAGTGACCCCGTTCAATGTTTCTTGTATCCAGTGTTTATTGTTTGCAGAACTGAAAACAGTCTTTATTTTTCTCTTTTAGGTGGCTTGCAATATGAATACAAGATTGTAATTGCAGGAAATCATGAACTGACCTTTGACCAGGAATTCATGGCTGACTTGATCAAGCAGGACTTTTACTACTTTCCCTCCATGTCAAAACTAAGGCCAGAAAATTATGAAAATGTGCAATCCCTGCTAACGAACTGCATATATCTTCAGGACTCTGAGGTGACTGTGAGGGGATTCAGGATCTATGGCTCACCCTGGTGAGTAACTTACTGATACTTAATGATAATTACTTGAACTAAATCTGTGGCGTCAATCATGCAACAGTCTTAAGCTCTGGTCAGAGCCACAGTGGTAGCTAATCTGATAGCAATGATATAATGGAACTGATATTACCTACAGTACCCTACCCTGGAAATACAAACTCCAAATGGTGCCATCCTAAAGTCTGTGTTGGAATATAAGTACCTTGATATTCAGCTTGACCAATCTCATACTTTTCTCCCCACACTCAGTCTTTAGTGTCTAAGTCCTATAGAAAGCTTGAAGCCCTCTCCCAAAGTCTGCAAACATTCTTGGTTGAATGTTTGATTTTCCTGTAATCAACTTTTGTGATGTGGTTTACAACATTGCCCCCTAGTTGTATTTATCCAAATTAGATTCATTACTGAATGCCCTCTGCTGGTTCATTACCACTGCCAGGTATGAACCCCTCACTGTATTTTCTATGTTCATCTAAATTGGCTTTCACTGAAAGATAGATGTGTGCAGCACCTTGCTCTTTATGATTTCAAGTTCTAGTAAAAATAAACTTCCCAGCTACCTCTGTACCCTGTTCAAACCAAGTGCCCCCCTCCAGCCACAACCTTCACTCCAGCCCAGGAAGCATATTTGTTCTCTCTAGGCATTAACAAAATTCTGTCCAGTTACAGTAGCTTTTAGTCACAAAACTTCCACTGGTGTGGAACAACTTGGCCTTTGAAAATAGCCCACACACCAGCAGTGTGTTAACCAAGCACTACCCCAGAAATTCAATTGTCTCTTACTTCAAACATACCTGACATTGACCTACATTTCTCAGTGTATCAAACTACCTGATTGTCCTGCTCATCTGTCATGCTCACTTTATTAATTATAAAATGTGTATATAGGTATCATACATACTTATTTTGTTTGTATTTTTCCCATGTACTCCCATCCTCAGGTTGTCTCAGTGAACAAGAGTTCCCTTGCTTCTCTGTATCTTTTCCTTGAGAAACAATTTCACACAAATAAGTAAATAATTTAGAATGAATTAGGGTAGGGCAGAATTTAAATTCTGCTAGCAACATTTCTGCAAATGGTGAAAAAAATGGAGGAGAATGTCTTGAAATTCCAACTTATGTTGTAGAATTTTGGCATGTATTGCAGATTAATTTGGTAAACTGCAGACAAACTGCCCTATTCTGTTATCAGGAAAGTAAACAGTGGCGTAAGTGGGATTTTGTGAGTGAGACAAGAAGACACTGTTGTAACTGGGAGATGAAACTGATGTACCTGTAAGGTGACCCTGTGGTAACCGAGACATGGGTGTAACTGATGAGGCACTGCTGTAACTGCTGTGGTGAGATACTTGTGTAACAGGGATGAGAGTGTGATACACAGTCATAACTGAGAGAGACAGGAGACACTGTCAAACTGGAAGAAGACACTACTGTAACTTAAAAGACATGGTGGTGCATCATAGCAGGTTTCACACTAGGTATTTTGTGACTGCAGAAAGATTGAAATCCAAAATGAGCTGTTACTCACTCAGCAGCAGCCATTGTCCAATGATTCTCCCCTATTTATTAAACTATCTTAAACGTGATTTAAATATATTTGTATTTTTACTCACAACATGCTAAGGCAAGGCATTCAAAATACTTATACCTTGTGTGAAAAATGTTTTCCTTTTGGTTTTCTTAAAATGCCAGGGGCATAACTGCCTAGTGCACCTTCATGTACCAATATTATTTAGTCTATTTAGTAGATCTAGATCTGCAGAAAGTTCCTCTTCTTTAAGACTATTGGGGAGCAACAGGAGAGCCCTTATTCTTCTATGCAGACTATGCAATCCTAGTGTCTTAACCTGTATTATAATCAACATCCTCTGGCCCCTTGATCATTTTAGTTGCCCAACGTTGTATCCTCTCGATTTTATTTTTATTATACTAATTCATGGCGCTCCACAATTGTGAGCAATAGTCAGTATGAGGTTGGATGTCTGTTCTGTAAAGTATGAGTATTATATCTCTAAATTAATGGACAAAATGCCTCTATTAAATTGAGTAGCTGGTTTGCTTTGCTGAACACTGAATCACAGCGAGTTTTGTTTTTAAAATCAGCTGAAACTATTATACCAAGATCATTCTCATCTCTTGATTGACTCACAATCCTAGTATTTAAGATGCATTAAATGCGTGATTGTTCACACCAGAATGCAAGACTGTACATTTGTTGGTATTAAAGGACATACTCCACTCACTGGCCCAGTTGGCTGCTTTTTTTTTTTTAATGACTTTGTAGTTTGATAGATTTATCATACATATCAGCACATCCACCTATTTTGGTATCATCATCAAATTTCAAACATCTACTGTCTACCTACATATGTACATCACAGGAGGCAGGGCTTCTACCCACTTGAAAGCGAAGCCACTTGATGGCATGTCAAGATCAGTTAGCAATCCTTCTTTTCAGCTGTTAAAGACTCTGGGCTGCTGGGACCAAGGACTGTTTCAGTTATCACCACCAGCCTATAGCACTGTCAGCTTGTTCTCCTACCCCATGTTCATGAACTGACTGGTGGTAGTTGCTGGTTTGGGAGGCACTGCAGCTGATGTCACTGGAGGTGGGGGCATCTCCCCACTTAAAAGCAAAGCCACTCAAGCAGCACTCCATGTAGTGCCACTCTGTGTGAGCGACTCTCACAGAAGTGGTGGAAGTTACCTGCAGGAGTCCACTGCAGAGAATGTTGTGGAGGGCATGGAACTCTGTGCAATTATTTTGTTAGTATTGTTGATTTTGCAACTGTTATTTTAGTCACTTTATAAATAACTATGAGTTCTTTACCAGCATTCTTGTTGAGAGGTGTGTATCCAGCTGTAGAAATTATTGCCTGCTGTACTGTTATGCCAGTAAATGTTCTCACACAGCTTGCTTTTATTAGTGAAACTAATTTTACATACTCAAACATATTGCTTTGTAACAGGCAGTTTTTTCTTCTTTCTACTAATTTAGAAGTTAATTGCAGCTGCTTTTTACCACTGGTTGTTAGAAACTCAAAGTGACTATGGACTGAATATGAGTGGTGTTGCATGCTTTCAGTGAGTTTGGGTAATCACATGTAAGATGTGCTTTTGTCTGGGAATATTGACCAAAATGCTGGGCCTGCATTGCTTTCTCATGGTACAAAATGACAATGCATTGTGCACTTTTTAGAAACTTAACAAAACTAGGCATGGGCTGGAATTGAAATACCCTACCCTAAATGTTACCTGCAGGGACTTCAAGCTACCCTAAATTACCCTAAAACTACCTTAATGAAGAACAGATAGTTGGTTAAGTTAGGGTAGTTGCTACCCTAATTTTGTACTACCCTAATACCCTACCCTGACCATAACAAATGTTAAAGATTTTGATTTGACTACCCAGAACAAAGAAAGCTACCCAGCCATGGGCTGTTTTAAGGCAGATAGGATAGGCCCAGCTCCTCTGAACAAGACTGCTGCTGTTTCCAAAATGCAGCCTTTTTAGTATTATGCCTGTATAAGGCATTCACCTGTAGGATCATTGTGAGATGTCATAACTTGTCTTTATTAGTTAAACATTGACACCCTGAGTCTCTACAGTAGTTAAAAAAACAAGAGAGCCTTTTACAGTTAAATAAGTCATTCACAAGGCCACTGATTTACGGTGATTAAAACAATTAAATTCCGTTTTCAAGACTTGAGATTCAGGAATTTCACCAGTGATTGTTACTCTAATTTCTAGATTTTACTGGGATTCTGCTATCATTCTTTTAGTATGTGCATAAATAATCAGAATTAAAGAAGGCTTAATATACAGAGTATTAAATAAAGCAAACTGAAAGTAGTACAGGAAGGAATTAAAAGAAAAACACACTTTTTTATAGATTTACTGATCTGATAGAAAATGCCAGATTCCATGAAATCTTCATTTTTAACCGGTTTTTAGGCAGCCCTAATTCCGGAATTTTACTGGATTTTCCAGTAAAAACCGAAAAACAGTGGCCTTGTCATTCATCTATAGGGCCAATGTGAGAAGGGGGGTAGCAGAGGTACAGATTCTATGAGTGAGCCTGCTACTGTTTCCAAATATTGCACCCATGACTGGCATTGCTAAGGTAGGTAGGAAAGTCACAGCTGCTGTGAGAGCTCTTTTTCCAAATATTATATAAATGATGGGCATTGCTGAGGATTGTAGAGCAGGTATAGCTGCTCATAGTGTGCCTGCTGTGTTTTCTAAAAATTATACCCATGGCAAGACTGCTGAGGCAGGTACAAGAGGGACAACTGTACCAAATGAGCCTGCTATTAGACCTGCTAATTTAGGCTGTGATGTCAGAATGATACAACTTCCTTGATCTTTGAACTGTCCTACAACTACTTTTTGAAAGTCACTGATTTCTGTGCACAGTAAGCCCTAACCATACACTATACGTTCTTATGACAACATTCATCCTTTCTGGTTGTTCAATGATCGATTCCACCACGTGACTAAGTCAGCAGAATATTCATAAATGGCACAGCAATCAAGATGGTACAGAACTGTTTTGATGAGGTTTGAAATGGGGGTGGGGCATTTCTCAAAGTGCTTTCAATTTCTCCACAAAATTAAGAGATGTCATAAAGAATCTATATATTTATAAAAGACAGAACATGTAAGTCATTTTGCAACATACATATATGAGTACATTACATATATTATTGAAAAGGTTTAAACAAAGACAAATATCAATATAATATACAAGTTAGGAAAAGTTTATCAAACATCTGTGATAGCAATAGAAGACATGTTCCCCTTTCTGAACACAGGTCCTGTAAGTACACGTTATACAGACTTTGATAAGCACACAACAGTTTTCCTTCCACCGTGTAACTTCCACCACAGTTTTCATGCCTGCAATGATCAGACTGTACTGGAGTCCTGCCTGAAGTAATAAAGTAGTGTAATTTTAATTCTAATGTACACGGTATGACATACTGTATAGTTTATGTGCGGCGCCCAGAGCCTTCGGGATTGGGCGTCTTTTTAAATAAAGTTGACTTTGACTTTGACTTTAATTTAAAATGTGTTAAAACCACAACTAGCTGTGATAAACAAATTATATCGTGACTATAAAAGAATCCCTACCTGTGTACTCTGGTAAGCATAATGTGGCAAAAACAGTTTACTGAACTAGCTCTTTAAGTTGTGACAGGCACTTGAGTTGCTTAATGAGGACAAGGCACGAGCAAATGCTGGGCCAGTGATCAGAGGGCGAGGGGTGCCACTAGACACCAGGGAGAGGGAAATGTTAAACTGCTGAAAGAAATTCCACAGAACTGACCTCTGACAGTGGTCAGTTCTGCAAAATGTTTTCTCGGCAGTTTAATACATTAACCTGCAGTCTGTACATTTATTCTGCTGAGGCAGGATTTTCGTGAAAGTTGCCAAAATGAGTTCTGAATAGTGCTGTGTGGAATTTTCAAACTCCAGTGGAACAAAATGTTATGGAATTTTTGAAATTCTGCCGAAATTCCACCAAATTTTTCCTGAACTGGAATGGCAAAATTCCATGGCAGAAAAATGCAAAATGAGTTTTTCCATGACCTTTCCACAGAATTGTATTCCATGGATTAGTATTTTCCATAAAAATGGTTGCCAGCAGAACAGAGCTGTAGTGCAAGTGCAGCCAAGGAGGAATAAAGTTTTAATTTAACCCCCCTTGCCGAGTGCTGTCCATCTTGGTGTCTAGTAGCCTCCCCGATTGCCAGCATGATCGTTCCCTGGTGTCTAGTTTCTCCCCCAGACAATTGCCAGCTTGGACCAACATAAAATACAATTGCCTGGTGTCTAGTGGCCCCCTTGGCGATCACCAACCAATGTAGAATAAAATGTTCCTGGTGTCTTGTGCCCCCTTCCCCCACCCACTGATCATGATCCAATGCCTGAAGTAAAATACAATTCCCTAGTGTCTTCCCCACCCCCGGTGTCAAACAAATAAATTAGTAATTCGTTGGTGTCTAGCGGACCCCTCTCCCTATCCCTGGTCAAGCCCCTGTAATAAAAAAAAAAGCTTAGGTTGTTCAATTTCCCTTGTATCTAGTGAACCCCCTTCCTATCTCCAATCCACTGTGATAAAAAAAAACGTGTCCCCAATATTCCTTGGTATTTTATCACAGGGGATCAGAGATAGGAAGGGGGTGCACTGGACACCACGGAAATTGAACTACCTAAGTTTTTTTTATTACAGGGGATTGATTGGGAATATGGAGGGGGTCCACTAGACACTAGGGAATTATTAATTTATTTGTTTGACACCGGTGGGGGGGCACTAGACTAGGGAATTATATTTTACACCAGGCATTGGCCCATGATCAGCGGGTGGGGGGGCACTAAACACCAATGAATTTTATTCAACATTAGGCTGGTGAATGGTGGGGGGGGGGCAGGGGAACCACTAGATACCAGGAACATTTTATTCTACATTGGCTGGTGATCAGCAAGGGGTAGGGCCACTAGACACCATGGAATTGTATTTTACTTTGGGCCATGCTAGTGATCAACTGGGAGGGGACAACTAGACACCAGGAAAAGATTGGGCCAGTGATCGGAGGGAGGGGCACTAGACACCAAGTTGGGCAGTGATTGGTGGGGAGGCCACTAGACACCAGGAAATTATTTTACCCCTTTTTTATGTGGGAAAGGTTGTGGAATGATTTTCTGTGGAAAAAATTGCTTTCTATGGAATATTATTCTGCAGATCGCAGCAGAGAGAATTTTGCAAGGAACCAGTCAAATTCCATACAGAATTCCGCCAGCAGAATGGTCATTCTGTGTTAATTTCACCGGCAGAATTCTACATTCCACGCAGCACTATTTCCAAACTTTCATGGAAGCAAAAGTCCAACTTTCGTGTAAATTCTGCCAGTGGAATTTGTTTTTTGGCCAGTTCTAGTGTCTTGCCTTTTTTGGTTCAGAAACTTTCATTTCAATTTCCCACTGTGCTGCAGTCACTGAATTATAACAATTCCTGCTTTCACCACATGACCCTTTTTGGGACAGTTAGCAAGCACTGAACAGACTGCTCTGTCTGTGATGGCCATTCCTCCAACTAGGGCAGTGGCTAATTCTTTTTCTTTTTCTTTTTTTTTTGTTGAATAACTAGATGAATTTCTTATTTTTCTATATTTCATCTCATGCTTTCCAGTCCACATGCCATAATGGCCCTGCCCTTGGATAATCAGCAAGCAACTGCAGTGTCTGCACCGTCACTGACAGTATCTCTGCAACTGTGCAGCAACCAGCAGCAAGAATAAATAATACATTTTTTTTTTAAAATAGATTCCCTGAGTCACTCATAAAAGGGGTTTTTGATTGTTTTATATTTCATTTTCTGTCTCTGTCTCACAGCTGTCTTCCATTTCTCCATATGGCCCTCACCCCTAAGCAAGCAATAACACATTGTCTGCTCTGTCTGCAATCCCTCCACGTATGCAGCATTCACACCACAGCTCCTCTCATATTCTCTCTGCAGATGTGCACTCTGATTGGAGGGGCATGGTAGGCACAGTACACAAGGAGAAAGACACATACATGCCAACGCTGATCGCATGCAAGCTAGAAAGTGAAAGTCCCAAGTCACATGATGGCATGTACAGCAATGTCACATCACTGTAAGTGCCAATTACCTGACCTGATACCAGATAACAAGTACCCAACTCTCAGTTTACATTCTTATTCTGAATATGGCACTACTTTACGCGAACTACCCTAGCAGGCTAAAAAAAAGTAGATACGCACACTGCACAATCTAGATACCCACAGGTAGCTCATGTCTAAGCAAAACACTTCCTTGACTTGACTGCCTGGGTTGTATTAAACACACCAAATGTTCTTGGACTGAATGAGACATGGCTAGGGACTCACATATTGGATAATGATGTTTCGTTACCAGGTTACAAGTGTATCAGGATTAATAGACAGAGGAAAAAGGGTGAAGAGGTCCTAATTTATTATAGCGACCATTTTCAGATAAGGGACACAAATCAATAACCAGTGATGAAGGTGGGTGAAAGTTACTGATTTCACTGAACTTTCAGGGAAATTTGGAAATTTCTTGGAATTTTCCAAACTTCTGCCATTGGCGAGATTGGAATTTTCTCAATGTGTTTGACAGATTTTTGCCCTGTTCCGTGGAATTTTTTGGCTGAATTGCAGAATAATACATGTGAACTGTGGAATAACAGTTCTGAAGAATTTTTTTTATGCAGTTTAATGAATTATTCCTCAGTACATGTAATTATTCCGCAGTTCAGTGATCAGTTCTGCAGACTTTCTTCTCTGCAGTTTAATGCAATAATCCTCAATTTATAAATTGTTTCTGCTGTTCTAAGTCAGAATTTCTGTGAAAGTTGCTAATATGATTTCTGTACTTACACAGAAACGAAAATCCACGTTTTGCAGAAATTCTGCCGGCTGAAGTTTTTTTCGCACACCTCAACCCAGTGATAAATCATCTTGTGAATGGGTTTCGCTATCACATTTGGAGATGCTAAAAAACTAAATTATTGTTATCACTAGTTTGAAAGATTTTATTAAAAATATAGACACATACAGTAGAATTTGTCGGACGAAAATGACCACTTGGCCCACCAAGTGTGCCCAGATGTTCCCTGCCCAATCTGTCTTTGCAGATCCAAACTGGTTTCCTGTGACCCCCACCCTTCCCTGCATATTTACTAATATTCCCCTATATCTGTCCCACCCATGCTTGAAGCCTTCCACTGTTTTTGCCTCCACCACTTCTGCTGGTAGTCTATTCAAGGCATCTACCACCATTTCAGTGAAGTAGTACTGTGCACACCCATCTTAATCTCTCCCCCGGCATCATTACATTCCCCCTGGTTCTGGGTGCTCCTTCTCATCTAAAACAGACTCCCCTCTTCCACCCTGCTCACTCTGTGAGGTACTTTTAAGTCTCTATCATGTCACCTCTCACTCTCTTCTCTTCCAGTGTGTACATGTTGAGATCCCTCAGTCTCTTCTTATAGGGCTTTTTGTGCACCCCCTGTACCATTTTAGTTGCCATCCTTTAGACTGCATCCACAGTTTTTATGTCCTTTCTGAGGTGCAGCCTTCAAAACTGGACACAGTACTCCAGGTAGGTTCTCACCAATGAGTAATACAGTGGCAACACCCCCTCCTTCCTCGTTCTGGAGATATCCCTACCTATGCACCCCAGTAAGCCACCAGTCCTACCCACTGCTTTGTCACACTACCCTGCCACCTTGAGGTTGACAGTTATGATAATCCATAGGTTCTTTTCTTGCTAATGATTGTTGGTACCACCTCCCACCCCATCTTATACTCTGCTTCTGGGTTTCTATGCCCTAGGTGCACTTTTTGGTATTGAACCCCAGCTGCCCTGCTCTTAACCACTCCTTGAGTTTCTCCAAGATCTCTGATCATTCTTTCTACCCCCTCCCAAATTTCTACCCTATTAAAGATGTTGTTATCAACTGCAAAAATGCATACCTTCCATACAGTTCTTCTGCAATAACAATTAAGTCCTGTGGTTCCCCAGTGGTCACTCTCCCATCATTAGAGTGAGTGCCATTAATGATCACCCTCTGTCACCTATCCATTAACCAGTTTCTAACCCAGTTCACCACTTTGGATCCCCACCCCTAGGCTGCTCAGTTTCTTTGTCAGTCTCCTGTGTAGCACATTGTTGAAGGCCTTGCTAATGTCCAGATAAGCCATATCCACTGCCCTCCCTGATCTATTTAGCTGGTCACCCAGTTAAAGAAATCCATCAGACTCATCTGGCATTACCTTCCACCCTATAAATCCATGCTGCCCGTGTTCTTGCAGCCAACTGGATTCAAGATACTCTACCTTCCTTTCCTTAAGCACAGTTCCCATTAATTTAGCCACCACTGACATGAGACTGACTGGCCTATAGTTGCTAGACTCCTCCCTGCTGCCACGCTTATGTAGAGGGACCATGTCTGCTTTTTTCAGTCCTCCAGAACCATGTCTGCTTCCAGAGAACTTTTGAATAAGGTTGCCAGGGCAGCTAGCACCACCCTGAGTTCCCTTAGTACCCCTGGATGTATCCTGTCTGGTACCGTAGCCTTGTGCACCTTTAGAGATGCAAGTCTCTTCAGGCCTCTTTTCTCTGAAAATGGACTTGTGTCCATCTCACTCCCCTCTTCATTATTCCTACTACTCCTTGACCATCCCCCTTCTTTCAATGTGAAGACAAAGCAGAAGTACCTGTTCAGGATGGCAGCTTTTCCTTGATCCTCTTCTGTGCACTCTCCCCCTGCTACCCTCCTTATCCTCATTATCCCTCCTATTGCTTTCTTTTCTCATTTCTGTATCTGAAGAAAGTCTTATCCTCTTTAGATACCTATTTGGCTATCCTTCCCTCTGTCTGCACTTTTTCTCCCCTCACCACCTTACATGCTTTGCTCTATTTTACTTGGTATGTTTCTTGGTCTCCTCTCTCTACATTTCCTTATACTTCCTGAATGCATACTTTTTTTCTTCACCACTTTGGACACTTCCTTTGAAAATCATAATGGTCTCTTTTTCCTTCTACTTTTACTGACTTTCTTCACACAGAGGCTGGTTGCCTTAATTATGCCTTTCCTTGTTGTTCCCCACTGTGACTCTACCCTACCCTGGCAATTCCCCCTTCATGGGGCAGCTTCTGAGACAGTCTCCCATTTCTTTAAAATCTACCCTCCTGAAGCCCAGGACTATCATCCTTGTATGATTTACCTCTGCTCCTGTCTTTCTGTTAAACCACACTGTACAGTGATCACTGGTACTTAGGGTATTGTCCCTATTGGGTTCTTTGACATGCTGCATGAGAAAAACCACTTGTATGTAGTCATGGATGGCCCTGCTCTTTGCCAAAGCTGCTCCACATTTTGCAGATTGGAGTCATCAACTTGCAGCACCTCCCTGCTACTTGCCATTCTGATGATGGCTTCCTCAAGTGCCTTATACATCTCCTCTCCCTGCACTGGAAATCTGTACATTACCACACCACAGATAGCGGCCCCAGAGCCTGTCTCCAGGATGACCCACAGCACATGCAGCCCTTCTTTTTCCCTCCAGGTGACACTGTACCTCTGTGACCTTGATTCCCTCCTTCACATATAGTGCAACCACTCTCCCACTCCTCCCCACCCTAGTTCCCCTGAACAGAGAGTAGCCAACTATGGGCATGTTTCAATCATGGTGCATAGTACACCGCAACTCTGTTATGGCCACCAAATCTAGGTTAGCCTCCGCCATGATGGTCTCCAAGTCTGGAATTGTATTTCCCAGACTCCCTAAATTGGCTCATCATACCTCACCCCCTCCATGCCTGCTTCCCTGCTTCTCCCATTCCTGCCTGTTCTGTCCCCTGAAGCTCCACCTGACCTCCCACTCCCTTTTTTAATTTGTCTTTTTTCTGCCTCCCTTTACTCTTTTATCCTTATTTACTTGACTTATACCCCCCCTTTTCTCTGCCTTGTCCTCACCTCTGTCTCTTTTCAGCTCTGCTCTAAGGAACTTTACTCCACTTGGGCCCTCCATCCCTAATACTCAGTTATCTGGTAGGGACAATTGGTGCCTCCCTTGGTTTTACAGCCTCTCCCATGGCTAGTTTAAATGCTCATCCAAGTATCATTTAAACCTCCAACTAAGGACTGGGCTCCCCTTCCTGGAATGATGCAGGCTGTCTCCCCTATAGAAACCCATATGCTCCCAGGTTGGCACCCAGACCCCAATGTAGCAAAAGCCCTCCTCCATGCAGCATGCTTTCAACTATTATTGAATGCCCTAGTGCTGAGTACTCTTTTAGCTCCCTGGCCATACACAGATAACACTGTGGAAAGAGCCACTGTGCATGTCACCTGCTTGAGGACCTACCCAGTTTCTTGAAATTTTCCTGCACTTCTCCTACCCTTTCCCTTGCCAGGTCATTTGTTCCCAGGTGGACAATGATGTCTAGCTCCCTCCCCATCACCTACTGCTCCAGTGATCCTCTGGATTTTCTCTCTACCCCTCCAAACTGAAGCACCTCTCAGGTATAGTACTTCACCTCTGCCTCCCTTCCTCCCCCCACTTCCAAGTCTGTCCCCCTAACAACAAAGGCAACTACTAGCAGCTGCTTTCTCCTCAACTTGGGACCTCTTCCTCCCTCACTGGAGCCTCCCCTTCTGAGGACCCCCATGCTCCCCTTCCCACTGCTATAGGTGCCTCCTCTAGGCTACTAATATGGTTTGAAGTTGTTTTTGCACACAAAAACTACTGTAGTGGGAGACACAAACCTGAGTTGGACATCTACAAAAAAGGAGTAAATTGGAAGCTGTAATTGTAAAATTTGCACTTTTCTCAATTGATTAATTGTCCAGCAAGATTTAACTTACAAGGTAACAATTTTACCACTTTGAACTAGTGTCTCATGAATAGTCCTGATCATATTATTGATGTAGATACTTTTAGCCAACAATATTAGTGATCACTGCCCTATTTATATTATATTGCAAGCTAAACCAACTAAGCCTGAACCTAGGATAAATACACACCTGGTCATACTGTCATACACTTCATAGCATACGGCATTATGGCAAAACCCGAACCTGCACACACTCTGAGTTGGAGCCCCCCAGAGTTGGAATCCTTAATGGTGGTGGTAAGGGGGCATATCCCCCTGTAACGGGGGTGTCGGGGAGCCCCCCCACAGAACATTAAATAAATAGAAATCATGCAAAGCAATTCTCCCACACGGCATTCTGCCATGCGACATTATGATCCCGTGCCGGATAAATACCTTTTGTAACTATATGAAAATTATTGAAACTTTTTTTTTCATCCGATCTTGCTGTAATTGACTGGTCCACATTGTATAAGCTAAAATGTGTGGAACAAACTTTTGATTTTTTTGTCACTAAATTCATTAATTTACAAAAAAAGCATGCACTGATTACCAGGTAATGGACTTGTCATTCTGATGATGGCTTCCTCAAGTGCCTTATACATCTCCTCTCCTTGCACTAGGCTTACAAGAAATTTGTTACATTTAATGAAAAACTAGGGACAAATACTTGACCATGTTAAATCTACTAATGACAATATGGTATTTCAATAAGTATCACACACTCAGAAGTGTTTGTGAGGAGGTGGCTTTGAAACAAATGAGAGAGACTACTGTAAACAGAAGTTGAAATCAAGTTTAATTGAACACAGACGATTCTGTGGTATGTTAAAAAATATCCTGGGTTCTGAGGGGAGATAAGAAATTTGTGAAATTTTAATAGATGGAAAAGTGGATTCTAGTCCTATTAATATTGCAAATGCATCTAACAAAAAAAATAATGGATTTATCCTCCTATAAGAGTCTGTCTTCAGACAATGTAAGGGCATCTTCAAGCTTAGATGCTTTTGACATACTGACATCTAGCAGTGACAGTGCTAGGCCAAGTTTTTATATCTCATATTTGGAAACTACACAGGTATTAAAAAAAACCTGAAAGGTTTGGATCCAACAAGAAGTCTGGTTTTAACAAATTGTAACCTAAATTACTTTAGCTGCTACTTACATTTTTGCACCTTCTACCTATTTATTAAATAGATCACTCAGAACTGGCATTGTATATGCAAAATGGAAGGTGGCAAGGCTGGCACTGGTATACAAAAAGAAGTGCTACCAGTGAAATGGACAACTTTAGGCCTATGTCCATTTTGTACCTACTTAAAAAACATTTAGAAAGATTGGTTTACAAACAATTAACAAGTACTTACAGTGGAGCCAGATGGTACAATACAGTAACCCTCAGTAAATGACATGTCAAAAATACTGCATGACAAAGGTCCTTAATTCAATTCAATTCAAAATGTATTTTACCAGGGTACATACCTCTCAACTGTACCACATTATGAGGAGTGTTCCTCATTTTACTTCACAAAAGCTCCCTGTTCCACATTGTGAGGACTTGTCCCACATTCAGTGTTAACATTTTAAAGCAAAAATCTATAGTAAATGATGCAAAAAATATATTATTCAATTAATAACAGACTTCCTGAACATAAATGCAAACATTTTATTAGTGTTCTGAGCTTCTTAGGTAAATATTTTATTAAGTGTTCCACATTTTGCTCATTTGTTCCACATTTTGAGAGGCAATGTTCCACATTTGGGGGACAAAAGGTTGAGAGGTATGCCAGGATAACACCATTGAGACAACTCATTTGTGAGGAGGTCCTGGGGGGTGTAAGTACAATACAAAATACAAAAACGTTGCAGTGGTACAATACAAATATAGCTGAGATACCATATACAAGAAAAGCAGAAAAAAGGAAATTAACTAGGTACAATACTGAATAGCAAAATGTTTCCAAGTCTAATACAGGTGCCCATACAGGTAAAACTAGTTGAGTACAGCAATTATGAAAAATGATATGTGCAAAAACGTAAATTGGAACAATAGAAAGATGACATAGAGTGCAAAGTTGAGGGATTTTATAGCAATTGAGGATGGTCAAAGGCAGAAAAAGTAATACAGGTTACAGAAATGTATTTATTTATTGAAATGTTTCACCAGGAAGGCACACTGAGCAACAAGTCACTCATATCCCAGTGCAACCTGGGGGGAAGGGGTACAATAGGAATGAGACATTAAACATTCAAGTTACAAGATCAACATTAACATATAGTTGCAAGGCAGGTGTTACAAACACTGTTGCAACAGTGTTGCACATAACATGTAGAAAGAGTGGACAATAATTAAGTGCCAGGTTAATAAGTAAACAAGTGTTTACATGAAAGAAAAGGGGAAGGGAGGGAGGGGAGGTGGAGAAGGGAACAGTCATATCCCTGGAGACCCCCTCAGGATGCGAGGAACCCTGCAAGGGGACTGGTGGGACCAGAGAGAAAGGGATAAGGCAGTGTCCCAGAGAGACCCCTATAGAATGGTGGGGGAAGGGAATAGATTAGGAGGGGTAGGAGAGGGACCCATGGAGAGCATCTGAGGTCATTTACATTCTGTGAGAGATCAAGGGAGGCCAGTAAGGGGGAGCAATTTAGGGGAAGGAGGGTTAGAGATTTGGGGGGGGTGTGCACAGGGTGAAATGAAGGTGAGGGTAGAGAGGTAGGGTTTGTTCAGGGCTTAGAGGAGGGAATTAGGGAGGGACATGGCAGAAGCAGCTAGGTACAAGGTAATTATTGAGGGCAGAGCTGATGGAGTAGGCAGAGGGTGGGTACCGGAATTGAGGTGGGAGGGAATTACAAATTTTTGGGAGGTGGTAAGAGTAACTGGATTGGCCAATTTGGATGGATCTGCAGGGGACCACCAGGGTACAGGAGTCAGTTGATCTAAGGGAATGGGAGGGTGAAGGGGATGTTATAAAGGAGGAGGTGAGGTAGGAAGGGAGCTCACCCAACCAGTGCTTGGAAGTGAATTTAGCACAGTGGGAGAGTTGCCTGTTTGTAAAAGAGGGGAAAAATAGGACACGATAAAGAAATATAACAGGAGGGGGAGAGGAGAGCAGGTGGTGGGGGAAGGGAGGGGATGAAGAATGCAGAAAACTAATAATCATCGAAGGGGGAAGACACAGGGGATGGATGATATACAAGTGCTTAATGCTAATGCTGGATTTAATCACCATGGAAATATTGAAATACACTGTTCCCTGTAGTATGCTACAGCATTTGTAGTAATACTGTAAGGTACTGTACTGCATTGTATCATGGCTGACATCACCGTAGGTGTATGATTTGGTTTGCTGGCTCTTAGCAACATTAGTATAGTGACAGCCTTGTTCAGGTTAATGAATGATGTAAACTTTGCCATGAATAATGGTGAACTGATAGGTGCCATCTTTGTGGACCTGACCAGGGCCTCTGATTTGGTTGAACATGTCCTATTCTTAAAGAGGCTGCACTGTTTGGGAATGTTGTATGATGCCTTGAAGTTGTTTAACAATTATTTACAAGGAGGTACACAAATGGTGAAAACACAGGTTCCATGTCATCTCAGTGCAAGAAATTCCAGTGTGGTAATTTCAAGCATGCGCATTTCGCTGCATGCAATAAACATGCTCAGTATTAAAAGCGCAAGGTGCCACATCGTAAATGGCTCAGCAAATGTAATTTTTACCCCACTCAAAACTCTTCTTCTCACCTGCTGGCAGTCGGCCAACTCCTCAAGTGTCCCCAGTTATTTTTAGACTAGTCTGCATGAGAGAGACTGGTGGTATCTCTGACTCACACTGCTCCTGCTCTCTGCCCTGCTGCAGTGTCAGACTGATGTCCTTGTCCAGTTGTCTGACTCCATCATTAAGTTCTTGCTCAGCTGACTGGCTCCCTCCACTGCTGTCATCCTCCTGAGTTGTGCTGGGGCATTGGTTGAAGAATCCATGCTGTGGACTGTGGTGTATAAGGTGAGGGCAGGCGATGGCGAGTGGCATCCATGGGGCAGGCAAGGTTACTCTCACTTGGGTTAGGTGAGATCAGGTGAGAGGCACTGGTACTCAGGGGCTGGGATGGGAGTGGATTACAGAGGGAGAGGTAGGGAAGGAGGCACTGTGTGTGTGTGTGCACTGATGTGTGCGGTTGAGATGTACGGTACCTGGGTGCCATGGAGATGGGGGTAGCTTTGCTCTAGTGTTCTAGTTAGTGTACATGTTATTTGATTCTGGTGCAGCTGAAGGGTAATTGCAGTGCAAGATCAAGTGCAACCTCTCACCTAGAGTTTAATGTAATCACTTTTTGGTTTTAATATGAGTAGGGAGAGACAGACCTTGCACTAACTTTGTTCTGCGATGGAATGGCCCTTTAGCAGTTAATGTACTGCGCTGTAATGACCACGCTGAAATACTTGCATGGTATTGCGTGCGCTGAGATGACATGATACTGAAAACACATGTCAAATCTGATTTTCTTACATTACAATCCGGTGTGCTTAAGTTCTGTATTTTGGGACCCACACTATTTGCAAGTTTTGCTCATTTTCTACCCACTAAAAAAATTAAGAAGTAAGCTTCTTCTTTATGACGACAATATTATATAGGCATTCTAATAATCTTATTGCATTAAGTCTTAGATTTTGTTACAGTTTCAAATTGGTTATCTAAATGGAAATTAATAATGAATGCAAAAGAAAACAAAAGAGAATGTTGCTCAGCTCAAGACCAAAACTTACCATTAAGGATGGCCGCTGTGTTTGTAGTCCAGATGGTACACAACTGGTGAATGTACCTGCAGTACTTTTAAGTATCTTGAGGTCTTGCTAGACCCCTCTTTTATATTCCCAGATTAAATTGACAGTATCTGTCATACTGTTAACTGCAAGTTGGGCACTGCCTATAGGGCTCAACAGCTGTTGAGTATTCCAGCCTGGTTATTTATTACCAGGAGTCTTTTAATGTCTGGATTGACATACTGCTCCATAATCTATTTGAACGCCTGTGAGGCAGACCTGCATAGATGGAATACGTCACAATAATGTGTGCAGATTTGCCTCACAGTCAAATTGAATTGCTGTTATTTGTATAATAACCATAATGGTCTTTCTCTTAAAAAATAGGAGAACTCGTGACCTGTGTGTTTTATGTTTAATATTCACAGCATGCAACCTGGGTCTGTGTGGTGGCTGCTTGTGTTTGTCTGTGTCTGTAGCTTAGTTTTTATGGATTTACATGTTTTTCCGCTTGTGGTAACTATACCATTCTTGTTCACTACATCCATGAAAGTCTCCTGGACTGGATTTCTGCAAAACATCATCATCAGGTATCTTTATTTTCATTTTAAAATCAACTTTTTGGAAGTTATCCCAAGCAAAACATAAGTGAAGCAACTACATCTGACAAACTCGGTGACTCTGGGTCCTGCTGGAATCCACATTTTCGTCTGACCTGCTCCATGATCTGTATGTGGGCTTTTCAGCAACCTGTTTGAATAACAAAGAAGCATACAGACAAAGGGATTCATCCTGCATATGTGCAGGCACAGTTAATCACCTTCAGGAATTTTAACATTTCAGTGACTCTGGACCTCAGCTGTTGATCATTCTTTTGATTTTGACTTAACCACCAGGTACCTATCTGCAAGCGACTGGGTGCAACTGACAAGCTACAACAAGGATAAATGGGCATATCGTCCTCTAGTACTAACAACCTCCTTGCTCTGGGACTCTAGATGCCTGCACTGGTCCAAGCCGCATAAGCCTCAGAAGTGTAATTCTGTTGGCTACCAAGTACGGCAACTGTCTCTTAAACTCCTACTCTTCCTCCTCCTCCTCTTGATATCAGGAAGTGTCCACTCAAATCCTGGCCCTGTCTCCTACAGTACAACAAAGCCTGCCAAAATGGAGGGGGGCTCAAAATTGCTACCTTAAACATCTGCAGTCTCCTCCCAAAACTGGCCTCCCTTCAAATCTTTGCCAGCCAACACAACCCGGATATCCTTGCCATCGTCGAAACTTGACTGACACCTAATACTCCAGATCATGTCATCTCTATACAAGGCTACAAGATATTCAGGCTGGATAGGACCTCGAAAAGGGATGGTGGGTGTGCAATCTACATAAAGGACTACCTCACCTGTCTCCCTGGTTCTTACCCCACCACAGAAACCTCAGTGCAACTCCTCCCTATAAAGATACTACTTGGTGCCCAAAACAAAGTCCTCACGATTGCTGCTGTCTATATCCCACCAAAAGATCCTGATTCCAGCCTACAGGCTGTCCTCGAGTTTGTAAGTACACAACCTTCTGACATCGAACTCCTTCTCTTTGGGAACTTTAATATAAATTGGCTTGCTCCTGATGGAGGGTCAAACAAAGATGCTATCCTAGCAGCAAATTTAACACAAGTGGTAAACTCCTCTACCAGGAAAAACTACAAATCAGGGACCAGCACCCTCATTGATTGGATCCTTACCAGCCACCCTACCCATATAACCAATGTAAGTGTTCTCCCTGACTCGCTCAGTAATCACTCTCCAATAATATGTACCTGGACAAATAAGTTTCCTAAGCTGCCTCAAAAAAACATCTATAGCAGAGTCCTACCTTATGGCAACCTTACTTATCTCAAGACCTGTCTTAGGCAGAGAGACTGGTCCTTGATTTACAAAACTCAAGATGTTGACCTAGCCCTTGATTACTTTATTACTACTTTAAACACTGCCTGTGACACCTATGCACCAGTAAAAAAGCGCAAAATCAAAGCACTCACAAATCCCTGGCTCACAGCGAAGCTATTGGCACAACTCAAAAGTAGGGATCACCTCTGGGTCACTGCAAGAGCTACTGGCACTCTGTCAAACATCCAAAAATATAAACTGGCTCGCAACCACTGTACTAAACAGATCCACTTGATGAAGAGCTCCTACTTCAAGAATGCCCTCTCCAACTCCTGGGGTGAAGGAAATCCTTCTGGGACAACATAAAATATCATGGGTCAGCAGTCCAAATCCTCTCCTACAATAATGAATGTGGATGGAACCACTACATTAGACCCAGAGATCATTGCAAACACCCTAAATGATACCTTCACGGACCTTAGTGGTGTGCTCTCATCTGATTTCTTCACTGATGCTGACCCTCCAATTTCTACTTCTACTACTGCCTCTCCAACCAAACCACCCTTCCATTTCAAACTAGTAGATTACATAGAAGTTGACGGCAGATAAGGACCGCAAGGCCCATCCAGTCTGCCCATTTCTTTTTCTACCTTATAAATGTGCCATCGGCCTTTGCTCTGTCAGTGACCTATCTATTCATAGTCATTTGTATTGCTCCCTTATGCCTATCCCATGCCTGTTTGAAGCCCTGCACTGTATTCATAGCCACCACTTCTTGTGGTAAGCTATTCCATGCATCTACCACCCTTTCTGTGAAAAAGAATTTCCTCACATTCCCCCTTAATCGGCCTCCTCTAATCTCATGCTGTGTCCTCTTGTCCTGCTATTTTTCTTATATTTAAACATGTTAGACTCTTTTCACCTTGTTTATGCCCTTAAGGTGTTTAAATGTCTCGATCATATCACCTCTCTCCTCCTTTGCTCAAGGGTATACATATTGAGCTCCGTTAATCTGTCCTCATGTCTTCTGATGCAGTCCCTGCACCATTTGGTTGCCCTTCTCTGGACTGCCTCAATTTGGTTAATGTCTTGTGAAGGTGTGGCTCAATACTGCATATGCAGTACTCCAGATGGGGCCTAACCAATGTCTTGCTACAGAGGATTATACCTCCTCTTACGACTTGTGATACCCCTACTAATACACCCTAACACCCCCTAGCCTTACCTACTGCTTTAGAGGTCTGCTTGGATGATTTTAGGTCATCAGTGATGATGATGCCCAAGTCTCTTTCTTCCTTTGTGACTGCTAGCAACTCCTCCAGCCTATAAGGGGCTCAGGGTTTCTCTTCCCTATGTGCATGATTTTGCACTTTTGCATTAAATCCCAGTTGCCACTCTTCTGACCATTTTGCTAGTTTATCCAGATCTCTTCTCATTCTGCCCACCCCATCTGGATCATCTACTCTGTTGCAGATCTTGGTGTCATCTGCAAACAGACAAGCCTTACCCTCTAGTCCATCTGCGAGGTCACTAATGAAGATGTTGAATAGGACTGGCCCCAGGACTGATCCCTGAGTACCCCACTTGTGACTTGCATCTCTTCTGACTGTATACCATTTACCACCACTCTCTGTTTTCTGCCAGTCAACCAGTTTGCCACCCAGTTGACCAACTTCTGACCCACCTCGAGCCTACCTAGCTTATTTATCAATCTTCTATGTGGAACAGTGTCAAAAGCTTTGCTGAAGTCAAGGTAGGTGACATCAACTGCTCCCCTTGGTCCACCACTCTGGTTACCCAGTCAAAGAAATCTATGAGATTAGTTTGACAGGACCTTCCTTTGTAAACCCATGCTGTCTTGGATCCTGTGCCCCTATGGATTCCAGGTGTTGCACTATCCTTTCCTTAGGAGTGCCTCCATAATCTTGCCCACTACTGAGGTAAGACTGACTGGTCTGTAGTTCCCCGCCTCCTCCTGCTACCACTCTTGTGGAGCGGATCACATGAGCCCTTCTCCAGTCTTCTGGGACCTCTCTGTGCTCAGAGACTCACTAAACAATTCTGCTAATGGCTCTGCTAGTTCCTCCTTTAGCTCCTTATACCCTGGGATGTATGCCATCAGGTCCCATTGCCTTATCCACCTGAGCTTAGCAAGCTCTTGTAGGACCCTTTGTTTTGTGAGGGAGTAGTGCTCACCTCCCTCCCCCTGTGTCCATGATGCTGAGCGTGGGCCCTGCCCTACCTTCTCTTCAGTAAATACTGAGTAAAAAGTATCTCATTTAGATAGATGCCTTTACAGGGTCCTCCTCCTCACATGCTCCCTTTCTCCATTAAGCTTAGCAACACCCCTCTGACTTTCTCCTTTCACTAATGTATCTATAGAAAGTCTTGTCACCTTCTTTACTGTTCGTGCTAGTGTTTCCTCAGTTTGGGACTTTGCCTGCCTTACTGCCTTCCCTGCTTCCCTTAGGGCAGTTTGGTATGCCTCCCTATCTTCATCCCGCTGTGTTCCCTTATATTTCCTGAAGGCCAGCCTTTTGCTCTGACCTTTTCTGCTACTGTATTTGAGAACCAAAGTGGTTTCCTTCTTCTTTGCACTTCCTTTTCTGTCTAACACAATGGGATGTTGCTTCAAGTATTGTATCCTTAATGCTTGCCCACTTTGCCTGTACCTTCTCACCTGTGTTTCTTTTTGCCAGGGCTAGCTTAACTCTGTTGGCCATCTTATCAAAGTCAGCTCCTCTGAAGTCCCATATTTTTGCCTTGGAATGGGATGATTTAGATGTAGTAGCCAAATTGAACCATACCATGTGATGGTCACTGGCCCCCAGGTGACCTTCTACCTGGAGATCTGTGATCCCTTCTTTGTTAGTCAGTACTAGATCTAGGATAGCCCTGTCTCTTGTGGGTTGCTGTACCAGTTGTTTGAGGCCCTCCCCCTGCAGGGAATCCACTATGAGTCTAGTTCTGGCAGATGTTCCTGCTGGTATTGACCAATCTGGCATGTTGAAGTCTCCCATTATCAGAACCTCCCCTTTAGCTGTCATGTTTTGTATATCTTCTAACAGTAATGTGTCTATGTCCTCCCTCTGGTCTGGAGGCCTGTAGACAACCCCAGTTCTTATGGCTGTCCCATTTCCTGTTTCCAGGGTGACCCACTGTCTTCTGGCTCCTTATGTGTATTCTGAATTTCTGTAGCTTTGATATTTTCATTAACATACAGGGCCACTCCTCCCCTTTTTGCACCTCGGTCTCTTCTGAACAATACATAGCCAGGTACTGAAGTCTCCCAGTGTGGTTACTGGTAAACCACGTCTCACTAATTGCTACTATGTCCAGTTTAGCCTCTGACATTATTGCCTGCAGGTCTGGGATCTTATTTCCCAGGCTGAGCATTTGTGTACATGATTTTCCATTGGCCAGATTTTGGTGTGTTAGTTGTTGGGTGAAGTTTGGCATTACCCTGTGCATCGTATGGGGAGACAAACCTTTTCTTACCTGGTGATGCAAATGAACGCAAACACGCTGAATTCCTGTTTGACCACTAGCTGAGGGGAGGTGTTCTTCCATTCGACGTATGGGTGCTGCACCCTCTCTCCCATTTGCTAGTTTAAATATTCTGCAAAGACGCCAAACTTCTGCCCCAATGTACTGACTCCTCTTTAGTCAGATGCAGTCCATCAAATTTAAAGAACTTTCGCTCCCAGAACTGTTGCCAGTTCCTACAAATCTGTGTCCTTTTCCTGGCACCAGTCCTTGAGCCACGTGTTTAGCTCCCCTATCTCCCCTTCTCTGACCTTCCGTCCATCTGCTCCCTTCTCCCAGACTGGCAGGATCTCAGAGAAGGAGATGCCGGACGAAATAGATGATAGTTTGTCACCCAGCTTAGTCAGGTGTTCCTTGGTCTCCACAACTGACCGGCTGGCGAGATCATAGTAAAGGCACATGAAGTCTATAAATATGTAAAGAAAGCCATTTCTAAGTCCCGAGCAAGCAGCGACACTATTGACCTTAAACTTCTGTCCCTCACTCTGGAGGAAGTACTGCTACCCCTCACAAAAATTTTCAATCTCTCCCTATGCTACAGCCAATTCCCTTGAAATGAAAGGCTGTAATTATCACTCCAGTGCACAAAAGTGGTGATAAGTCACTGCCTGGTAACTATCTCCCGATATCAATACTACCACCTCTCTCTAAGGCCCTTGAACACTTGGTGGCGGACCAACTATCAGACTACCTGGAAAAGCACAACATCCTCTGCACTCAGCAGCATGGATTTAGGAAAGGGCACAGCACATCAACTGCCCTACTTGAATTCTCAGGAGCAATCCACAATGCCATGGACAAAGGAAACCTAACTGGAGCAGTCTACATTGACTTAACCAAGGCATTTGATACAGTACACCATGGCCTACTTATCAAACAACTACTATCCCTAGGGCTCTCGCAGGTCCTGGTGACTGGGTAAAATTACCTTGCTCAGCGCCCAATCTGTAAAAGTAGCTGGAGTTCTCTCAGACTCAAAACCAGTTCGCTCAGGAGTTCCCCAGGGATCCATCCTGGGCCCCCTCCTTTTCAGCCTTTTCCTAAACTCCCTCCCCAAATCCTGCCCTGAACAAATAATCCTCTATGCCGATGAAGTCGTGATTCTTGCCACTCATAAAGATCTGAACCTCTTACGCCTCAACCTTCAGCATGCTTTTTCCAAAGTTGAGATGTGGTTCCTTGAACATAAGCTGGTTCTAAACCACAAAAAAACTAAATCCATGCTTTTCTCTAACCCGCAAAACAAGAAACGGCAAGTCCCACTCACCATTAATACATACCTGGGAAATACCCTCGAACAAGTGCCACTTTTCAAATATCTTGGAATCAACTTTGATCAAGGCCTAACCTTTGCAACTCACATTGATAGTACAGCAAAAACTATTAATCAGCGAATTGGGATTCTGTATCGGAACCGACAGCTCCTTACCCATTCTGTGATGAGGATTGCCATCCAATTCTCTATCATCTCAGTCATTGACTATGGCTTAGTTACATACGGATCTGCCACTACTACAGCACTTAGTCGCATTACAACATCCCTAAATAAGGCCTGTCAGCTGCTCACTGGTGCACATCGACGTACCCACACATGTGAACTCTATGCTAACTCAGGTTGGTTGCATCTCTCAAACCGGATAATGTACCTTACCTGCCTGATGGTGAAAAAATCCACTCTGGGCCTCACTCCACCTTGTATCCAAGACCTGTTATGTCCGAGCGCTAGCACCCATTTTACCAGAAGATCAGAACACCAGCTTCTCCAAGTCTCCCAATGCCGGACTTCTCAGGGACAAAGATCATTTGCCTATCATGCCCCCAGCTGACTAAATGCCCTCAGCACTCATATTACTGCATCCACCTCTCTAGGTATTTTCAAATCAAGGCTGTTCTCTCACCTTGCCACCTCCAGCTCCTGTGACTGCCCTGATTAAATCTCCTATTTTCTCACTACCCACCCTGTTCCGTTATTTGACAAAGACATGTTTGGGAAACCTTTTCTCCTGCTATTGTCTGCTCCCCACACCTTTCACTTACCCTCTCTGTTCTGGACTTTTTCCCTATTTGTTTCTCCTAATCTGGCATGACTTCTTTCTTGTAATAATAATGTTATTATTGATATCTCATGTCCTTTTGCACAAACAATTTGATATGTATTTGTATATGTTTTCTCGCTCTTGACACAGCACAAATTGTTGTGTTATCTATGTAACCTTTTTTGTACTGTACCTAATTGACGTGGAACCTTTGTAAAAGAGCCTCTGGCTCAAAGGTAGTAATTCCTAGAACAATAAACTAAACTAAATGTTTTAAGCAATTGTTAACTGTATTGTCATTGGTAAGATCAGTGTCCCTAAGACCTAATGAAGTTGAACACATGTTGATGCAGTTTGCTAAATCTCACCAGGGCCACAAAGTGCTTAACTGTGTATGTTCTCCTACCTGGAATTCATTTCCCCTGTTGTTAGGTGGTCAAGGACCAAATACCAATTTAACGACAGGAAAAAAGAGTATTTAAAAGCTCAAACACATTGCATTAGCATAAGGTAAAGAAAGTCAAGCTTATTTATTGTCAAGTTCTATAACTGTTATGTCTATACTCATTTATGTTAATGTGACTTGATTTTTAGTTATATTATGTTTTGTTTGCTCAATGAATATGGGTTTTCTATACTTAGATATTTCATATATTTTAAGCACTTGTGTTTTATGTTTGTGTATTTTGAACTTTTGTATTTTTGTGAGGTCCTGGGTCACACCTGAAAATAGGTCCTCAACTTAATCATACCTACCTAGTTAACTAAAACTTAAATAAATATCAGTACCCATATCTCAGATGTAAATTCACAATAGCATTGGGCCCAGGACAGAACGCAGAGGTACAACTGGCAACCTTACACCCACTGGATTCTGAACCTGCACAAATGATTACAAAGCTGTTCTTGAACCCATCTAATTAATGTTCCACTGAAAAATAGATAGTTTTTTAACCAGCTTATCATGGACTACCGTATCAAAGGTTTTGCTAAAATAAAAAAAAATATTTTGAGTTTCCATCATTTAAAGCCTTACTTATTCAAGAAAATATAATAGGTTGGTGGCAGATGACTGAACCCCTAGTAAATCCATGCAGTATTTTATCACCTATTGCCCAGTTCTCCAGTTGGGCTTTCTGAAACTTAGTCACTTTAGTCTTCATCAACTTACATATAACAGAAGTGAGACTAATCAGTTGATAATTATCAGATTTATTTTTACATCCTA
The DNA here is from genome assembly GCA_016271365.2 of Neoceratodus forsteri. NCBI lineage: Eukaryota > Metazoa > Chordata > Ceratodontiformes > Ceratodontidae > Neoceratodus > Neoceratodus forsteri. The sequence continues at coordinate 1,643,073,922 of CM028131.1, read as the reverse complement.
TTTTGAACAAAGGAACTAGTTCTATCATTTTATAGTCACTAGCAGTTTCCTCCCTATCAGAGCTTATTGTAAATAAACCCATGGAAGTCCTGTTTAAATTCATGTACTGTTGAATCAGCTAAAGTGTCCACCTCTGGATTCTTTCTAACATACAGCTCAAAATCATCAGATACACATATTGAAATGTATCTGACTGGTTTAGATAACACAATGTGATAACCAGTAGCTGGAATGTACAGTACAGTTAAACAAGCAATATTTTGCAGATGTAAGCTTTTGTTGATGTTTTAATATGTGCAATGACTTTGTAAGTCACACTAATAAACTAAACTGAAACAGAGACTGAAACTGTAAATATGTGCTAGGACTGCAGATACTAAATTAATTATTTTTATTTTTCAAAAGTCTAGGGTTCAGGCTGCCTGGTCCAGCTGATTTGCTTATATTGAGCTTTTATAAACTAGCTTTGTTGTCTGCAGTAGTAATTACATACCATGCAGTATCAGTATAACTGGAGAGAATATAACATTTCCCATATTCTTAGGCTTAAATACGGAAGAGAAATAATAGTTAAATATGTTGGTCATGCCAGTTTCCTTTGAAAATAAATGTTATGCTCTCCTAATTAATGGGACTATTTTTGCCTGATTGTTTTTTTTAATTGATGCAAGATCTTAGGATCTCTTATCATTAACCAGTTTAACCTCAAGGTGAACAATTGCTTTCTTCATTTCCCTTTTTCAGATTCTGACTGACCTCTTATATCTTTCAGTATTTTCTGATGCTGGATTTTTTCATAACCTTGTAAGCATTCTTTTTCTTAGATATTAAAACTGTTATTTTCTTAGTAAACATGGGTGGAATTTACCACTTTTATTATATTAATCTCTTATAGGAATATTTATTAATTTTACATTCACAGGCCAACATTCTTCTGTATTCTTATGGAATATTTTAGAATGCCAATCCTAAGAGTTTAGTTCATCCTGAATACAATTAACACTGGTTTTGTTGTAGTTGAAATTGATTGATATTCCCTTCCACTTACAGAATCATTCCTAAATCTGAAATCTATAACACTGTAATCACTAGTAGCCAAGAGTTCCATAATTTGGTGCCAACTATGGTATTCACAATTAGATAGGCCAGGACCAAGAAAGTTACTGCCCCCCACCCCCCGAGCTCCAGTATGTGGTGTTTCGATCCATATTCCAAAATTATGTCTAAGAACTCTGTCCCAATTCTGAAGTGTGCCTAATGTTGATCCTAAAGAATATTGGGTATGTTAAAATCTACAGTGATGATGATAGTCATCCTTAATTTTGAAGAATCCAATCTCACCCCAAAATGTCTTACAAATATAGTTGCTTGAACCAGGTGGTAGGTAATATATACCCACAGTTAGGGGCTTGGCTTTGAGATTACAAGTATTAACCCATATTGTTGTTATGCAATTAGACACAAGTGCATGAATTTTCACACAGTGAAGACAGACCCTGATATATAACACCACACTTCCTCTCTTATAGTCTAGTCTGTCTTTTCTCAAAAGTAATATCCTAGGATGTTTTCATTCCATGTATCTTAATTCCCCCACCAAGTTTCTGATATAACTATTAATCTGGCATATACGAAGCAGGTAACATCCTTACATCATCAGTTTTACTAATGAGGCTCCCAGCATTCAGTTACAATATTGTAGTCTCTTTCTGTGAAAAGCACCATTTTTCCCTTAATTTATATTGACATTCCTGGTGCTTCCCTCAGTACTTATGTGTTTTCTGGTACCCTGAGGCTTAGTTTAAACTCCTATCTGTATTTATTACCCTCGCAGCAAGTACACTCATACCATGCTTGTTTAAATGCAAGCCATGTTTTGAAAAACAAATCATTCTTCCATCCCAAATGAATCCCAATTGTGAAAGAGTAAGATGTTTCCAGTTTTTAAGCCAATTGTTTATTCTCTTAATTACATGTTGCATACCAACAGAAACCCTAGGCACAGGTGAGATATCAGAGATTACTGTTATACAATCTAGTGCTTTTAACGTTCCTCCTAGATCTCTAAAATCCTGCTGTATTTCTTTCACCCATCTTTTTATCAATATTGTTTTTTTTTTCCATCATGAACAAGCACTGAGGGTTTATTCCCACATTGTTTAGTATTCCATTTAAATTATATATAAGGTCACACACTCTGGCACCAGGGAAACAAGGCACCATAGTTTTTTCCTTGCCTTTTTGACATATTATTCTGTTGATGAATTTTATAATTGAGACTCATATAAAAACTGTCTGCTCATTCCATGGCATATGTTGGCTTTGCATGGGCAGATTACTGCTGCTTTCTTTGTTTGGGGGATGGATCACTGCTATCTGCCTATAATGGAATACATTTCTTCCTTGTTTTTATCTGTTAGCTGGATTCTGGGTTAACAAAAGAGTCTGCCCTCCCTTTTTATTATTTTTGCATTGAACAAGAGGTCAGTCATTATCTACCCCATTATTATATTCTTCTCCATTTTCCTCATTTCTGCTTCTTTTTGTATTAAGTATACTTTATTGAAATTTTAACAGATAAGGAAGAAACATAACATTAACAAAGGAGAGGAGAAGTAAACAAGACAAAATGTTAATAAACAGACAGATAAACCAACAAAGTATAACAGATACAGACCCCAGACATCATAACAAACCCCAAAAGAAAAGAAAACATCAAATCCACTGCCCTCCCCCTCCACAAGCTCTGCACTCCCTAGAGGCACAAATGAACTAAGGAAAAATCACAGATATGAACACAATACAGTCTTATAAGAGGAAACACTTGACAGGATGGTCAAATCATCCATAAACATAGTAGGAGAGATCTAATACAAGTCAGGGGGCCTCTAAATAAATAATCTAATAAATTCATAAAACAAGTACAATAGGTTAGTACTTCCACTAAATTGTAAGTAAGGCTAGCAACGCCTCCCATCTTTTATGAAAGAATAGATATCTGTGGCAAATAATTGCAATGGTATGCTCAGCATTAACAGCAAATAGCATTTCCCAGTGCCTTTCTATGTATGTTGGAGTGTCATCATCTATCCAATGTCAGAGACTAATCAATTTAGTGACTGAAGCTATAAGCGCAATATGTCTTCTCCTGTGACCAAGCACTGTATCACTGCATATGCCTAAAAGGTATATCTGAGGGGTAAATGCCGCTTGAAGATCAAGTAATGGGTCTAGTTTACTCTGGATCTCCAGTCAGAGTGGTTGCACTTTAGTACAGTTACACAGAATATGGAAAAGCATGCCAACCTCACTTTCACATCTATGACACATATCTACATCCAATTTATATATCTTGTATAACCTCTTTGAAGTGTAATACAAATTATGTAGGGTCTTATACTGCTGTATTCTAAAATGATCCAGTGTACTATATTTATAAATATTTTTCCAGAGTTATTGCCAGTCCACCTCTTCCACATTTAAGCCTAACTCTCTAGACCAGAAATTGCAGCTGGCAGAGGTCTGGGTCCAAGGTCTGGAGGGTATTATATAAACTAGAAATAGAACGTGGTTGAGTGCAATCAATTATCAAATGCTGAATTATGGAACCTCCAGCCTCTGACCATGGGGGTGTCATCTCTGTTTCTATTCATAGCAGCGTTTAAATCCAGAGTTGATAATCTGCCATTATTATGTACTACTATACTTTTCATTATATCATCCGCATAGTCCTACAGTGTCCTTATTTCATTTAATTCAGCTATGTTGACTCATAATTCACATACTGTTGCTCTTTTTACGTGCATTAAACCAGACTAAATCTGTCATATTCAAATGTGTCCCCTGATATCATTGATTGTCTGCAGAATGTAAATACAATTTGTTCATTGCCCCCAATAGTACTAGTTAATGTTAGAGTGTTTGCAGTTAACTCACTCATGGACTTAGTACTACTACTTACAATATATGAAAGGATGAAACAGAGAAAAAGAACAAAGTATAAGTCCAAGTATAAGTCTAGGTAATAAGCTTATGTACCTTGATAGTCTGGTGCTTTTGCTGTTCTCCACTGACAGACACTGCTTTGCATGTGTCACCTCTGCCCAGTGCTCCCTGACACTCACATACACATTGGTGTTTACAGCAGCTCAGCCAGAAGCACCTAGTGTTGCTAGCACTATTCTGAGTGAGTTTTAAAAATTAAAACAAAATGAATTTACTCATCGCAGCAGCCACAACAAAGTTAAAACTTGTGTTCAAAGCCCAGGGCTGTCTACTGGCCCTAACCTTTGTCGATTTATACATAAATTCAATTCTGGAAGGGCTGTACAACCCTGATTTCCATTTGCCCAAAACCAAGGACCAAAGGGTGACATTACTAGTCTATGTGGATGACTTGGTCTTAAGTTCCACAGCCTTTTTAGGACTCCAAAGAAAATTAGATTGCTTTACAGAATTATGTAAGGCTAATGCTTTAACAATTAATAAAGAGAAAACCAAGGTAGTAATATTTGGCAACAAATCAGAATCTGTTCCAAAAGTAGTTATTAATAATGAAGAAATTATAACTGACAAATATTACAATTACTCGGGACTTTGCTTTACTCAGAATATCACCTGGAACAATCATTGCACATTTATTCAGTCAAAAATGAAAATAGCATCCCATGCATTAAGGTTATTTAACTCAAAATTATTTAAAAGGACAGTTGGGGTATAATCAAGGTTTTGAATTCAAAGCTTAAAGCTAGCATTTTATATGTTGCTGAGATTTGGGGAGGTACTAGCTTTAAAGATCTTGAGCGAATCATTAATAAATTGTATTGTTACATATTAATGGTGCCACAGTCAGTCCCTTCTGAAGTCACAAGATTGGAATTAGGCCAATTTTCTTTAGAAACCATGGCCTTGGAAAGACATATATTGTTTATGCTGGGACTATTTCAATTATCAGAAACCAAACTGCCCAGATGGTGCCTGGAAGAAGAAATAACATATGCAACTCAAGGATTTTTCTCCCCAACTATTCAACTAATTAAGAAAGATTTATTTCCAGTAGGACTGAATCATTTATTATACAAGAGACCAAGGAGGAAATTAATATTCAGGTTAAAACAAGGATCAGGGATATGGCAATCACAAAAGACTTAAAAAGAATATCAGAAGTAAAGAACTTTAGGTGGTACAAAGAAATAAAAATAATTTGTCAATTAGAACCATACTAACTTATGATTTCTAATCCACAACACAGGTGTTTAATTACAAGATTCCAAATGGAATTATATGCAGCCAGTTAGATACATTTTCAACAGAAGAGAGCTGGGGTGACTGGCCCCTTCTGTGGTTGTGGAAATGAGACTGAGGATGATTTAAAACATATTATTCTACTGTGCCCTTTGTACGACAAGGCAAAGAAAACATGGCTGGGGGAAATATTGGGAATCTTGATCTCACTCCTGGCCTGCTAATCTCCTATCTGTTTACAATAACAGATTTGGGGATATTAAACAAACTTGTTGGATGCTTGACAACTATATATCTATAAAAGACATGAAGGTGTATGATAGCAAGTTAGGAATAGGAAGTCTGAATATTAAATTATTGACTGATACAGTTTGGAAATTAGAGATGATTTAATACTATCAGAAATACATTCTATTTCTATACAGGATGTGGATATATTGTCTGCAGTTTTAAGCAAAGAAAGAATGATACTTATGTTTATGAAAAATGAATAAAATACCTGTCTGTGATAAATTTTGTATGTTTGTACATCTTGTAAAGGCTTTTTTGTGCTAAACAATAAACTCTTTGAATGTGTTCAAAGCCCTTGCAAGAGCTAAAGAACTTGGAGTATGCACCCAGTGCAAATAGCCTTCCAGTATCCCAGTAGCCCCTTCTGCTCAGAGAGAGATGCAGAATTAGAAAGGGAGGTCAAATAGTTTATGTAGAGTTTGGAGAGAGTTGTTTTATAGGTTTTTTGCTTTGTTTTAATTACAGAGACATGCCCCCCACACACACACTGGCATCTAAAGTAGTCTATAAATCCAGCCCCAGAACTCAGACCCCCAAACAGGTGTCAACATTTATAACAGCAAAACTGGAAGTACCTAACACTAGACTTTTCATAGTGATACTCTGAGTGAGTTTTAAAAGTTTAAAAATGAAAATAAAAAGATTCTGCTCACAGCAGTAACCACAACAAAGTTAAAATTGTATTCAAAGCCCTTACAAGGGTTAAATTCCTTAGAGTGTGTGCCAAGTGTAAGGAGCCCCACCAGTATCCCAGCAACCACATCTGCTCAGAGAGGCATATAGAATTAGGGTGGTCAAGTATTTTCCAAAAAGAGTTTCGAGAGTTAGGAGAGAGTTGCTTTGTAGTTTTGTTTTATTTTATTTAGAGAGAAATGCCACACAAACATTGGCTGCCACGCCAGTCCACAAATCCAACCCTAATCAGGTGAAGACAATGCTGTAACTGGGAAGACACTGATGAAACTGTTAGGGGACACTATTGCAACTGGATGGACTCAAGACAGAAAGAGAGAAACTGGTATAACTGAGAGCAGCTAATGGCATAATTGGGAGGAGACACCAGTATAACTTGTATAACTGGGGTGAGACACTGCCATAAGTGGAAGAAGACACTGTTATAACTAAAACACTAGCATAACAGCCCAGGAAGACTCTCCGATCAACAGTGAGACCACAGAGCCTGTCACCCTCTGAATTCTGAACAATTTACCTGGCAGAATATATTGCTCATTTATGAAATCCTGCATAACCATTGAAATGGAACATGGAAGTACATGTCTTGCAAACCTTGTGTAATTTTACCAATGACAAATAAGGGGTGGTATGAGCAGAGGATTTAGTAAGGGCTGAATGCTCTGTGCAAGCCACCAGCTGCAGGCCCCATCAAGGTGATTCATTCACATATCTGGACTGACTAGTATGGTATGGGCTGCACGCCCATTGGCTCATGCTCTGAACCAATGGCGTACGGCCTACAGCATCAGTCAGTGGGCGATGGGCGGCGGGTGGGTGAGGTGCTGCCACCCACCGGCTGACGGGGGAAGCAGGGTGGTGGGGCTTAGTGGGCGGGTGAGGTGGGGGGTCCACTAGATCACCAGGGATATCGGACTTGGGGGGGTGATTAATGCTGCCCGCAATCGGGCTCTGTGCATTCCACTGGACCACCAGGGATATTGGACTTGGGGTGGGATGAATGCTGCCCGTGATCGGGCTCCGTGCAGTTCACTGGACCACCAGGGATAACAGACATTCTTTGTCCCTTATGGGACATCCCACAACCGGGCTGCAGGGGGCTTCGGTCCCCAACAGCTGCTGCCTGGCAGGGCGCCAGGTGCAAGTGGTCTGGGATCGGCGCACCTGCATGCTGATAGCATGCAAATGGGGCCGTAATCAGATGCAAATGGCCCCCTGTGTGCCTTGCATAAATTATGGCCCCATTTGCATGTCCCCATTGAATATCGCAGGTGCTGTGCATGGCGCAATGGCACTTGCGCCACCGCATCTCAATGTTCCACTCTGACCACTTGCGCTGGTGCAGTGCCACTGTGCCATGCACAGTGGAGGTAGCCAGGCTGTGATATTCAAAGCAGTTGCGCCATAGCACAGCTCCATTGAATATCACCCTGGCCACACCCATGCGCAACAAAGTTGAGCTGCGCCCAGGCTTGCGCCACAGCCTGGCACAGTTTGAATATCTGGGCCCATTTCTTCTAAGCCAGCTATTTCATACAGTCAACTAGTCACTAGTAAAATCAACACTGTACATGACTTTTCTGAAATGGGTTCTAGCACATCCTATGTAGTCACAAATGTTACCGTTGTTACGTTGTTGATAGCATCACCCAGAATGATCCTGAAGATTCAATCAGTGGATCCTTAATTTCTCACTAGCCACATCAAGCACTGCAAATGACACATACTTGCCTAAGGTTTGGTCATTTAGTCAGTGGAAGAGAGGGAAAGAGATGTATAATTTGCTGGTATGCAGTGATGGTAAACTTGGATTTTAAGTCTGCTGTCAGACTAAAGATTTGCTGACAAAAGCCAAGGTGTCCACCTTTCATCAGAGTGGTGCAGTAATCTAGTGGAAGTAAAAATGACAGAAAGCTGAAAGACAAGATGTACTAAGACAGAGATTCACAAGCACATAAGATGTCAACAAAATGTTTAGAAGCACAAAAACATGCCAGATCGCAAACATGCATTATACTGTAGATAGCCAGTCAAAACAATTCAATGAAACAACGCACATTTTTCAGATGGCTTATGCCATTGCCAAACTAATATTCCCTTCTCCAAACAGCCTTATCTTGTAAAACTGCAGCAACTAGATGGAGTCCGAGTCAACATGAGCAAAGTTCATCATTCAGACCATAGCTGTGCAACCATTCTCCAGCATATTGTTTACTGCATGAAAAGGAGCTGTTGCACACTCATCAAAAACCGGGAACCATATGTGGTTATCATGTTGGATGAAGCCACACTCTGCAACATAAGTGTGGTTGTGCTATATTTTCCCTGTAGTCTTGAAGATGACCTTCATACCTTTGGTGTGGAAAACATTCTCCTGGGACTCTTGGAAACAAAAGAAAGTACAAATGCTAAAGGTATAATGAGCATTGTGAAGGAGGCACTAAGTCAAGCAGGATTCAAAAAAGATTGGCTGCAAAAGAAATTGATAGCAATATGCACAGATGGAGCATTGGTGATGATGGGGAACAACAGTGGATTACCTGCTTGGTTTAAAGAGAAGTATGGTGGTCAAGTTTATTCATTTCATTACCTGGCCCATCACCTTAAGTTTGCTGTCAATGATGCATTGAAGTCTGTGATGTCTGCCAACTATTTCCAGGCATTCATGTCAAAGCTATATGCTCTGTACAGTGAGTCACCTAAGAATCAAAGCCAACTTAATCAGGCTGCTAAAGAGACTGAAACTCAGTTTATCTGTATCAGTCCTGTCTTCAGCGTAAGATGGTTCACAAGTGGTTTTCAATTAGTAAGAGCTGTTTGGGCAAACTTTTCAGCCCTATTCAAACACTTCAGTGATGCCTCAAAAGATGTGACATATTCTCACAGTGAGAGAGTGAAGTACAAAGGACTTTTCAACAGTCTTGCCACTGCGTCATTTGTGAAAAACTTGGCTGTGATGAAAGATGCACATTGTGAGCTATATTATCTGTCACTTTTCCTGCGAAGCAGTGTGAGAAGGCAGTGGCAAAGGCAAACGTAATGCTTGGATGCATAGGGAGGGGTATCACCAGCAGAAGGAGAGAAGTAATACTACTCCTGTATACTTTGTTGATGAGGCCACACCTCGAGTACTGTGTGCAGTTGCGGAGGCCACATCTTCTAAAAGACAGGGACAGGGTTGTAACAGTGCAGGGGAGGGCAACCAAAGTGGGGCAGAATCTGCATCAGAAGACCCATGAAGAGAGGCTTAAGAAATTCAACTTGTACTCACTGGAGGACAGGAAGGGGTGGGGGGATATGATTGAGACATTCAAATGTCTCAGGGGAATAAACATGGTGCAGGAGTAGAATATTTTCCAGAAAAAAGATGCTCTAGGACTAGGGGTCACAGTACAAAGTTGGAAGGGAGTAGGTTCAGGGGTAACGTGAGGAAGTTCTTCTTCATGAAAAGGGTAGTAGATGACTGGCACAGCCTCCCATCAGAGGTAGTTGCGGCAGATACAGTCACAAGTTTTAAGAGAGCATGGGATAAACACATGGGTATCTTGGATAACAGAGGAGGGTGGATGAAGGCTGCCCAGTAGTGATTTGGATAGCACTATTAGGGGGAATTTGTACAGGCAGACTAGGTGGACCAGGAGGTCCTTATCTGTTGATATAATCTATATAGCTAAGAATCTAAAAAAAAAAAAGAAATTACACCAGTATCAATGATGCCTCCATAGCTATACAGCAAACAGCTTCCGTTCGGAGAGCAATGTGGATTGACAGTGGAAAGTCATTCCAAATAGCACTAAGCCAGCTAGAGGTAATCGACCAAGAGCCAGAGTTCAAGGGTGTGACACTACAGCCAGGAAAAGTGGAATCATCTCTGCCCAGCTGCTCCAGGCATTAATGGATGTAATCCAGAGGATCATGCCCAACTCTTGCCTAGCAAAAGACATTAGCATCCTTGATTCCAGAACATGGCCTGACACTGATGATCGTGTGCATTGTGAGGAAGCTAGTGTTCTTCATCTCAGTAAGAAGCTTGTACTTCCACCAAGAGCTGTTATTGAGCAATTTAGAAGTTTCAAACTTGAGGGTAAGGAGCCAAAAGATTAATAATATCAAATAATGACAGCAGCGAGTGCATACGCAGCAACAACAGCTGAATGCGAGTGAGGATTCTTACTCATGAACCTAACTGCCACAGATCGCAGAAACAGTCTGAAGCAATCAACAATCTCAGACCTAATGTTCCTCCAGCTGAATGGTCCACCTCTGGAAGACTTCAATCCTTTTCCCTTCATTCAGTCTTGGCTTGCACAAGGCAAATGGTTGTCCACTTCATGGAAGCCTGGGCCGCATCCTTATGACTCAATTGTCCTGTCCAAAGAGCTAATTCATAAGTTTACTTGCCAGTGCTAAGAATGCAATCTTTATAACATTTTCAGTTGTATTACTTGCGAGTGCCAAAAATTAAATTGGTATAGTATTTCCAGTTATATTAGAAACATTAAATGCATTGGAATTTTAGACCTCAGTTCTTGCTTAAATATAAGGGAAGACATAATAGATATGGAGTTGGTTGAGCTTCAAACAGGAATTTGGTCTTGTGTTCTAAAACAGGTTTACTTTTTTCAATATAAGCATAGTCATGCATGGGGGGGATGACTCTGGCCTCCCCCCACATTAAAAGTCATCATCCAACCAAATTTTAATAATTATTGTTGTTTTTTTTAATTTGGGAGTTGGCCAGACTCAGCCAGGACTGGGGTTTGGATGGGAGCAGGAGGGCATTCTGTGTGTCAGTGTGCCATGTGCGGTGGGCCAGGAAGGGTGACATGACTCACTGCACATGGAGGATATTGCCGGTCCATCACATGCACACTCACCTTGAGGGTCAGGAGTGAGAGTGTTGAAATAATCATCATGGAAGAAAAAAGTAGTCCTCTACATAGTAGACCCCGCAACAACAGCAGTTGCGAAAGCAGAAATAATTTGATCATCCTCCTAACACAGGGCATTCCATCCATGTCGCTCACTGAATTAACATCAGTGACAGACACTTTCTATTACTCACTGCACAAGTAGATGGCATGGGGGATTTGTGCTGCATGTATGCTATTTTATTCATTGTCACTGTTGTGTTTAATTTAGCATTGTGACCTTTTTGACTCAGAGCAGCAAGTAATGAAAGCAGAGAGGTCCCAGTCCACAACAACTTTGGTTTTTATACGGGTGCAACTTATGTTTTTAATTTGGTTACTTGGTTACTTGGTTTATTTAGACAAAAAGGAGGCCGGTGGCCCATCAAGATTTGTCTTCCACTCCAAGTGGACATATTATTTGCCCCTTGAGAATAACATAAAATTGTCAAGTCCATGTTCAAAGCTAATGAATGAGGCTTGGTCAACTAAAGCATGGGGAAGTGAGTTTCACAGCTGTGCTGCATGTATTGCAAAAAAAATATTCCTTTTATTTGTGTTTACTTTTGGAATACACAATTGCTTGTTATGGGACCTTAGATGTACCAACCTGTTGTTAAATTTTAGGCCTCATTGTGCCATAAGGGCTGGATGTTTTAATATATTAAACAATAACAAGAGGTCCCTCTTTTTCTCCTCTCCTCCAGGCTAAAGAGGCCAAGATGAGTAAGTCTCTCATTGTATGTCAGTGTTCCCATCCTGTACATTAGTTTTGTGATTCAGCTTTGCATCCTTTCTATTAATTTAATATCTTGTTTCAAATAAGGATTCCAAAAAGAAGAACCGTAGTCCAGATGTGGAATAATGTAGGTTCTATATAATTGGGCTATACATTGCTTGTCTCATGAAATGAATAAACACTGGATCGAATGTACCAAATTATTTATGTACCTAGATACTTGAATACAATGGTCAATTAATGATAATTCATTGCTAATAATAATAATACCTAAATCTCTCTCTTTGTCTACTGCCTGACGCAATTCATCATTTAGATAATATGTGTATTTAGGGTTATTTTTACCCAAGTGTAACACAGTGCACTTCCCTGGATTGAAGGACATGTCATTTTGTGTTGCCCAATCCTAGAATGATTTTAGGTCATGGGTTAAGGATTTAAATTTGTCAACAGTATCCACTTCTCCTCCCAGCTTTGTATCATCAGTGAATTTGGTCAACAAATTTAGTATGTTCACATTCATGTCACTTATAAATAGTCCAAAAAGGATTGATCACAGTACAGATCCCTGTGGGATCCCACTGCCAATCGGTCCCTCTGCTGAAAGGTGCTTATGTACTTTGACCTGTTATATACGATGTAATTACTAATTACCAATCCATTTTATGATATCTCGACTAATTCCCATATTGTACAATTTGGTGATTAGAAGATCATGGGGCACTGTATGAAAAGTCTTTCCTAGATCTAACATGATTACATCAAATGGTTTACCATTGTCTAGACATGTGCTGACTGTGCCATAGAAGGCAATGAGGTTTGTGGTATAGAACAACCCTCTTTTAAACCCATGTTGGGAATTATCGTCTAATCCTAGAAAATGTATTTCTAGGTCTAAGATCTCTTTTAAGAGTCTCTCTAATGACTTGCTACACAATGAAATAAGACTAATTGGTCTATAATTTGATGCATTGTCCTTTTTCCCTTTCTTATGAATACGCACCACCAGTGCTCTTCTCCAATCCACTGGAACCATCCCAGACACAAGAGACTTGTTGAACAAGATCATAAGTGGAAAAGCTAAGGCCTCTGCTTGTCTCTTCAGAAACATGGGATGAATATTATCAGGTCCAAGGAAGATGTTTCCCTTGATATTTTTCAGGACAGCCAAAACATCTTCCTCTGTAAAATGTTGATTTATGTTAATGGTAATCTCGATGTTAACCTCAGCATTGGGTTTATTATTGTATATTGAGCAGAAGCATGTATTAAAAAGATGCACCATCTCAGTAGGGTTGGATATAATATTATTGTCTTGAAAGAGTGGACTGGTGGTTTTATTCATTGTTTTGTTGTCATTTAGATAAGCATAAACAGCTTTATTGTTATCTTTTGTATGTGACAATCTGAATTCAAATTTTAGTTTTTTCTTTTTAATCAATTTCTTCAGATTTCATAGCGTATGTTTATATTTGTTCCCTACCTGCTATGTATATGCTTTTGTAAGGTTCTTTTTGTACTGTTTGTGCCCTTTTTCCTTCTTTTTAATTTGTCTTTTAATTGGACGTGTTAACCATAATGGAATTTTCCACTTATTGTTATATTTTTTCTTGATTGGGACATATTTATCTTCCAGATTTAAGATGATGTTTTTTAATTTTTTTCCAGCAGCTTTCCACATCTAAGCACATTAATGTTTGTTCTCAGTTTATGGAAGTAAGGGTAGTGTTTATATCATTCCAGTTTGTGCAGTTATAATCGCTAAAGGTAGTAGTAGTATTTGTGGTTGATTTGCTTTGCAACAAGGTGCATGCGACCATGCAATGGTCGATAGTACCCAAGGGACTGCCTACATTTAGGTTAGATATTTCATTTTTTATGCTTGTGATCACCAGATCTAGTGTGTTTAAACCTCTAGTTGGTTCATTTACTAGCTGTTCAAATTCATTTGTGATGACAATTTCTGGGGGAACTCTTTCTAATTCTGAGGAGCCTTTTGAGGTACTCCAATTTATACCAGGTGCATTAAAATCACTCAATATTATAGTATCTCCTTATAATGAGGCTGCCCCTATTTCTTTAAGTAAGGAAACATCATATTCTTTGTTAGATACTGGTGGTCTGTAGCAGTTTCCCACGATTAATTCATTCCTTTTTTAAAACTAAAGTTGTAACCATTTTATTTCTATGAGGACATTAATATTACCTGCTATGTCAATTTGATGACAGTTTATATGATCCCTGACATAGCAACATACTCCTCCACCTTTTTTCCCCTATTGTATTATTGTAGAAACATTAGTAGCCATAGAGTCCATTCATCCATGTGCTAGTGTCATCCCACCACATTTGGTTTTTAGTGGCAATATCAATCATGTGTTCAATAAGAAAGGCCTCTAATTCAGCTTGTTAACAACATTTAAGGTACAAGCATTAGCCATTAGGAATGTACAGATATCAGCCTCATTTGTGATTTGATGGTGTTGGGATGATTTTACCCCTGTGTCCCACCTCCTTTTTAGTTTAAAGAATTTGTAATAATCTGGTCAAATTTTTTTCCTCACAAAAGGGAACCTCTTCTGCTCAGGTGGAGGCCATCGCAGCTGAACAGATTGTAATCGTTTTTGAAGGTTTCCCAATGCATCACACATGAGAGACTTTGCGCCAGTGTCCATTTGCAGAGCCGTTCATTGATGGCTTTGATTTTGTTTTGTTGTTTATTTCATATAACCTGCTCTGGGTACTGGTAGAATTTCAGAAATATGAATTTCACATCTTATGTTTGTAAAAAAAGAAATGTGGTAGCCATGTTAGTGTTAGTCCGTGTTAGTCCAGTCAACAATGTAGAGAAAAAAAAACATGTTGCAGGTGATATCTTTTATTGGACTAACAAAATTATTTTTAAGACTAACTTTCAAGAGAATAACATTTTATGTTAAAAAGTGTTTTGCTAAATTCTTGGTAATCCCTTTGGATTGCCTAAGTTCCAGCTTTGTTTGGATCATTTGTGCCAGTATGTATGATGACAAGGGGATTTTCACCTGCATTTCTTTGTATGTCTTTGGACGTGGTGGTGATATCTCTTATCCCGGCACCTCTGAAACTGCTGCAAGTGCAGTTATGTTTATCCTTGCTGCAGATTATTTTGTCCGAGTATTTTATTATCAAGTCGCCCAAGACATAAGATTGATGCTTTTCTGCAGGTGGGAGTACTTCCCCTGCAGCCAGATTTTCATGTTCATTGTTTAGTGGTAACCTTGGAGTGAAGTCAGTTTCTTGTG
Source organism: Neoceratodus forsteri (assembly GCA_016271365.2). Lineage (NCBI taxonomy): Eukaryota > Metazoa > Chordata > Ceratodontiformes > Ceratodontidae > Neoceratodus > Neoceratodus forsteri. The sequence goes on along the minus strand of CM028131.1, from coordinate 1,643,058,764 downwards.
TTGTGGCTGGTTTTGCTGAAGTTGATACATTTAGCCTATGTCTACCTTGCTCATTTTGCTTTTTGGCAAATGTTGGTTCCTCGATTTTGGGAGGGTCTACCTCTTTTAGTTCCATTTGCTGTGGGTTTAGATTAGGGTGAACTTGACTTGGAACAGTAGCATAGTCTCTGGTATTTGTTATTGTCCCAGATTCCCCCCTTTTCCCCCATAAAAGACAGACCACCAGTATGTTGTTGTGCTCAGATCGGCAATCAATTTATTATAAACATAATTTCTTTGTTACATTCCCATAGTCATCCATCTTGAGTTATTGTGTTATTACATCTCTTTTTCTATTGTATTATATATCAATATCAGTTCAAATACTCCTCTTCTTCCACTTCTTCTCGCCTGCCCATGTGAAAACCTGGGAGCCTTCTTCCTCTTTCTTCTTCTAGGTAACGGTGATAACCGAGACCACTTTCTTCTCTTTTCTGTTGCTCTCCTTCTCCTCCTTTTCCTTTTTCATTGCCCCCTCCCCTCCCCTTCCCCCCTTCTTCCCTCCCTTCTTTTTCTGCCATCCACCTTTGGCAGTCCAGTGAAAAAACATCCGACCGGACATCCTCTGCCATCCACCTTTGGCAGATCCTCTTGGTCCCTATCCTCAAGACCCTTTTTCTTCTCTTTGGGTGGGTGGGTGGGTGGTAACAAAATTATCCAGCAAAGAGGCAGAGTGCCTCTGTGTTGCCTGTTAAGTACCATGTGTTTTGCCCTCCCACCTATTCAGTTCTCCTATGGTTCACCTGTTCCTCTGCATGCCTCTCCTCTTCCTGCCTTATTGCCCCACCCCCCCTTCCCCTCCACTCCTGAGCACTACCACTTTGTCCTTAGGGAAGGGGTCCACCAGGACAACTTGTTCTGCCCCTTAAAGGGCAAACTCTATTGTCCCAGATTCCCCTCTTTTTCTCCCAATAAAAGACAGACCACTAGTATGTTGTTGTGCTCAGATCGGCAATCAATTTATTATAAACATAATTTCTTTGCTACATTCCCATAGTCATCCATCTTGAGCTATTGTCTTATTACATCTCTTTTTCTATTGTATTACATATCAATATCAGTTCAAATCCTACTCTTCTTTCACTTCTTTTCGCCTCCCCTGGAGAAAACCTGGGAGCATTCTTCCTCTCTCTTCTTCTAGGTAACGGTAATAACCGAGATCGCTTGCTTCTCTTTTCTGTTGCTTTCCTTCTCCTCCTTTTTCTTTTTCATTTCTCCTCCCCCCTTCTTTTTCCCATAGCCTATCTCCAGCTTGCGTTGGATGACTGGCCTTCCCCTTTTCTAGTCCCCCCCTTTCTCATCCGGATTTACTCACTGTTCTGTTTCCTCCAGGCCTCAATAAACTCCATCATCTCTGTAGTAATCATGTCTATTGCCACGTCTGATAAATGTACCCCATCAGGTCTGTAAAATTCCTCTACCCATTCTTCCACTCCCCTCAATATCACCTGCCCTCCCATGCTTTTTACCAAAGTCCCAACCCTCCTGTTCATCTTTCTCCTAGCCCTATCTACTGCTACGTGTCTAAATGTGTGTCTCCATACCCTCCGTGGTATCATGTCAGACCATGCCAGGTTCACCTCCAGCCACCATTGTTTTAACTTCTCCAAATCCTGTTTCATCTTTAGATATGTGTCAACCCATGGTTTCCATGTTTTTTCCCCTATATCGTTCCCCCCCCGGGTGTATAATAATCAGATCCAGTATAGGTCTTCTCTCCTTCATCTCTAGCAACGTTGGGAGTAATTGTGCCCATTTCATCCCCCGAATGCCAAGCCATAACAGCCTACAGTGTCTGACATATTGGTAGAGCTGCTTTCCCCGGCCTACTTTTCCACTCTTCTTTCTGCCCAGTAAATGTAGGAATGGCCGAAAATCCACACCTCAGTTATCCTCCCTCTACCTATTGGATTAAATGAACACTTTTATTACTTTACATTCCGTGACTTTCTATTCCCCCCCCATTCCTCCTTAGGTCTTTACCTGAAAAACAAAACATTGGTAGCATGTTAGTTCTTAAACCTTGAAGGCATGAATGTATCTTTTATAACTGGCAGACCGCCAGTGCCCCATTTCCAACATATTGTTCACTGATTCTCCTTCATTGATTCCCATTGTGATGCGGCTCCTATACAAAAGGAATGGGATGAATAGCTAGCTGGGTCTTTGCCCAGGAAAGCCATGCCTTTAAGTATGGCTGTGACCTGGTAACTGGTCACCTTCTTCCCGTCCCCATGCACAAAAAGTTTCCCTTCTTTTTTGTATCTCTCTGCGGCATAAGCCCACAGAGCTTTCACTGGACATAAGGTCCCTTCAGAATGGGATTTTAGGGTTATGGCACAACCTTTTCCCACCTGGTCTGTTTTTGACCTCCTGATTATGAGTTGCATTGTATCACTCCCCCATACTATATCTCCCCATTCCAGCCCTCCATCCTCATCCTTACCGCCATGCCCTACTGCCTTACTCACTCTCAATGCCCCCCAAACATAACCACATAGATTGTGAAGAATAGCTGTGCTTCGTCCTTGGACCTGCCAACTTCTGTGAGTACTCCCCCTAGTCTGGATAGCCAATGTTCAGTTATCGGACACCACCCATCCTTTCTTCTCTATTTCAGCCTGCTCCATCCTTGCAGCATCCTACATATCAACATTGATTTTGTGGGATCCTGCCATCTTTTTAGGCTATATACAACACTGACACCTGCTAGGTATATTCCCATAGTGTTGTATGCCAAACCTTTCTCCCATTGATCTACCATAAACTTTCCTAGCTGGTCTTCTGTAACTGACCCACTAACCTCCATATGGTGTGCTGCCCTGAAGGCCTGCAACACCCGCCATGTCCCTCCATAGGCCCTCAAGGTCCGTGGTGCCCATGAGTTCTGAAACAGCATCTCAGCTCCCTCCTACCAATGTCCCAGATGTTCACTGGAATGGGTGTTTTTATTTCCTCCGCTGTTGGTACCAGCTCCCAGAAACAGTCCAGCTGCAGACGGGAAAGGCTGTCATCTAGGCTATTCCTCACCCCATCTATGTGCTCGGCCCTAAATTACATATTCCACTGCAGCCCTCTCAACACTAAGTGCCTCAAATCTTGCATTACTGGTTTGGACCTGGCCCCCTTATTATTCAGAACATCCACCACTGCCCTATTGTCACACCAGAAAGTCACCTTCTGATTTCACAACTCCTCTCCCCAAACTAAGGTGCAAGCCCAAATTGGCATTATCTCCAACAATGTGATGTCCTATACCCTGCCATCACTTATCCATTCAACTGGCCATGGTTCTGAGAATCATTTTCCTCTCAAGTACCCTCCCATCCCTTTTCCTCCTGCTGCGTCCGTGTACAGTTCTAGATCAGTGTTATAGACCTAGTCCTCTTGCCATAAGGATATGCCATTGTAGCTACCTAAAACTTCTTCCCATACCCTGAAGTCATCCTTTACCCCTTGGTTTAAATCCACCCAGTGGTGTGGCCCTGCCACCCCTGCTGTTGCCCTCGCTAGTCTCCTTGTGAAATTTCTCCCTGGTCCAATTGCCCTACAGGTGAAATTCAAATGTCCCAGCACTTGTACCTGCCTTAATTGAACTCATCTCTTGCCTGTAGGCTGATGGATCAACTCTCTTAGCCTCTGCACTTTTTTATCCAGTAACCGAAATACTTCCCCCAATGCATCTACTTCAATCCCCAAAAACTCCAAAATCCTGCTAGGGCCCTCTGTTTTCTCTGGTGCCAGTGGCACACCCACCTCCCCACATAATAGTTGAAAACTTGCTAGTATATCCTCTGTCTCTGAGCATCCACTGCCTATCAGTAAGAAATCATCCAGATAGTGTATCACCGTTTTATACCCCATTTTCTTTTGAAAGATCCATTGTAGACAGGTGCTGAACATTTCAAATGTAGCACAAGCTATGGAACACCCCATAGGCATCTCCTTATCAAAATAATATTGCTCTTCCACTTTAAACCCCAAAAGGTCCCAATCCTCCTTTCTAACAGGTAGCAGATAGAAAGCTGACTCAATATCTGTCTTTGCTAACCATGCATCCAGGGTAGCCTGTATGATCTGCACTGCCTCTTCCAGAGTGGCGTAGGTCACCCTGCTGTGCTCCTCACCTATAAAGTCATTCACAGAATCTCCCTCCAGAAACAACAGGTGGTGTATCACTCTGTATTCCCCTTCCTGTTTTTTAGGGACCAAACCCAGGGTGGAAATCCTCAATTTGTCTATCAGGAGAAATGGGTACGGGCCTTCTATCCTGCCTGCTGCCTTCTCCTTTTCAATCTGATGTATCAAAATGTCTTCCTTTCCCCTGACTGATCCCAGGTTTTTCGCTTCCCCCGCTTGCCTTGGCATGTTGCACTGCAGGGGAAAACCTGATCTAAAACCTTCCTTTAAAGTTTTTGCTGCCTTCCTATCTGGGTACTCTGTGAGCCACCTCTCCCAGACCTCGGTCTTGATCAGGGTCTTGGTGGCCTGAAATTGTTCCCTGTGCCCCTGCTCCTCCCTCCCTCCCATCCCTTGCCTCTTTTTCCTTCCTTGTTGATCCCCTCCCTTTTAGTACACCTGGGTTCCTCTATTCCCTTGTCCTCTGCCCCACATCCCTCTGTTCCAAGCCTGACCCCTATAACCTTGCCTATCCTGAAAGAACTGATGGCTTGTCCCTTGCAGCCCCCCTGCCTGTGTCCTCTGTGTCCACGAGGTCCTGCATCTCAATGCTGGGTGAGTACTCCCACATTTTGAGCATGCATGCCAAAATCGACACTGGGGCCAGGAGCAAAATGCTCTAGTATATCATCAACAGCATTTTTGCAACATCCCCCCTTTCTTGCCCATCTCTCTCTCCAGGGTGGATTGATCAGTTACATAATCCATCCATAAATCTAATTGTTTTGTGTCCCATCTTACATCACTGTATGTGGCCATTCTCTGGCAAAAGAATTTGTCATAATATATCCACCCCACACCTCCTTTTGCTTTTGTATGTCATATGATTAATGAATATGTGATCAGTGAGATCGCTAGGTCCGGCTTCTTTTCCAACGCTATGGCAGAATATGTGTAGAAACTGACAAACCAATCGTCCCAAGTTTTTCCCTTCGAAAATTTATCTTCTTTTTTTTACCCAATAACACCACGGCGGCTGCCATCTCACTCATTCCTATACTCTTTGACTCCTCATACTTGGCCGCTGCTTCCCTACTCACCAGGGCCAATATGTCCACATATTCCCCTTTCCATATTTTTTCCTTTGTGGCTAATGGCACATGTTCCCCTATCCTCATGCCAGGCATTCCAATTTCCTGTGTACTTTTTCCCATACTGTCCATCTCCTTCTTTTCTCCCCCTATGGTTTCCTTGTCTGTCCTAATCTCTGCCAGTGCAGACTCCATCTGTCCTAAACCCCCTACCCCCAGTGCCATAATTATTTGCCCAATATATTCTTTTATACTTTCTCCCATGGAACCCAATACATTACCTATTGGTCTGCCCGATCCCTGTGGACTGTTGTCCATGGGCTGCATCAGTTCTGGTTGTGCCATTGCAGATATCTGTGGCCTCAGGGGTGATGGGGCAGCTGTGGCCTGAGGCTCTGCCCTGGGTTCCTCTGGGGGCACAGCCGATGGTTCAGGGGGAGGTACTAATGGCTCAGGGATCCCAGAGGGTGGAGGTAAAGGGCTGGCTGCTCAGGGAGGTGTCACCACTGGATGCCTTCTTGGACTAACTGTCCTACCCATTGGCCTTTTTCCTCTACCCCCTTTTCCCTTCCCCAGACCTTCCAGGCTCATCCCCTCCACTAGGTTCCATATCATGTTGGCCTTTTCCGCCAACTCTACAATCACCTTGTATGCATCCTCCCTTGATAGTTTGCTTTTCTTGGTGCCATCGTCTCTCCCTGTCGTACCTGAAGAAATACTGTAAACAAAACTGAAAATGTTGTTCATTAAACAACTGCTAATATTTTATATATATATATATATATATATATATTTTTTTTTTTTTTTTTGATAGGCCTGGGCCCCCCTGGCTCCCCCCCAACTCCCTCCTTGAAAGAAAGAAAGCCCTTCTACTGACATTCCAGTAGAATCCTCCTTTCACCTTAGACTTTTTTTTTAACCTTCTTTTATTCTATTATTGTATTATAACAGAAAACCCAGTGGTTATCCCTCTTCAAACTTCTGCCCAAACTTGTAATAGAAGGAAGAAAAACTCCCTTCTTTTTCGACCACGAGGTATGACTTCACATGCCATAGCTGCCACCGCATGGTTTCCCACAGTCCCTGCTCCCTTGAGAACTGGTGGTGGAATTCCTTTTCTCACCCCAGCAGTGAAGTTCCCCCCTTACACCCATGCACATTGCCCCCCTTTTGCCATGAGCACAACGACCCAAAGGAAAAAACGCCAGCAGCATGGCTTCTTAAATGACCCTGCCTTACTACACCTTGTAAAACTACTGTTCGATCGAAACTCCCTTTTCTTAGACCTCCATCCTTCTCCATTTCCATTCAAGAAAAACCCTTCCAACCACAACCATCCCCGTCCTCCTCCCCGTTGTGATGTCAGAAGCCATCTTTTTAACCAGTCACGTGGCTTCCCCCAGCCTCGTACCAGACCTTGCTCAGATCGTCTCTCCCTGCAACATCCCCCCTGGTATTTCATCCTCTCACCCTCTCCTAATGCTGCCTCATTTCTCTTTTTCACAAAACAGATCAAAACTCCCTTTGTTTAGACCCCATCCTTCTCTGCTTCCATCGCTAGCGAAAACCTTCCATCTGCAACCATCCCCCACCCTACCCCCCTTGTTGTGATGTCAGATGCCATCTTTTTCCCAGCCGAGTAGCTTCTCTTGTACCAGGCCTTGCTCAGCTGTTTTGTTGTCCTGTCGCCCTCTCCCAACGCTGCCTCATTTTTCTTTTTCCAACAACACCTAAGCAGAACAGCATAATTTTGCATCTTTGGGGCCCTCTGCCCCATGACCCCCATCCGCTTCGTACTTTAGGAGCCCAGAACACCAGCTTCTTCTCCCACCTCTTGTCTTTGCAGGTAAACTTCTTTCTGCTTCTTTCTGCCAGCAAACCCTGTCAAAAGCCGAAAATCCACCTCAGAAAAAACACAGTGTCTTCCATCATCAAGCCTCATAGCGTGCCCTGCCACTGTACTAACACTAGTCCCCCTCAGAGCAGTACCAACAAAGCTTTAAATTTCTCATCCATAACATCAGCTTAACAATTGAATTGCATGGCTTCACAGGCTCATGCTTCTTTCTCCATCATGCGTTTCCTCGTTTTTGAAACAAAATACCGCAATACCAATGTAACTGACATAGTCTGCATTAATCACAGTGCAATATCTCCCCAAAACTTTTCAGCCTGCACTTTCCCATTTCATTTATCATCATTAGTTTTTCTAAATGCTCAGCAATACCACAGCGAGCACTAAAAACCCAGTTTTGGGCCTCAGATACACATTGTGCCAAACAAACACAAACTTTTTTTTTATTTTTTTATACCTTACCTTGCACAAATTCCTTGCTTCACAAACCTTTTCTCCGTTTAATTCTGGTTCTTCACCAACGTTTTTTTTAACTCTATTGGTTGCCAATCTGACTTGCTAGTTCTGTTGATCTAAATCTAACAAAATTATCCAGCAAAAGAGGCAGAGTGCCTCTGTGCTGCCTGTTAAGTACCATGTGTTTTTCCCCTCCCACTTATTCAGTTCTCCTATGGTTCACCTGTTCCTCTGTATGCCCCTACTCTTCCTGCCTTATTGCCCCACCCCTCCTCTTCCCCTCCCCTCTTGAGCACTACCACTTTATCCTTAGGGAAGGGGTCCACCAGGATAACTTGGTCTGGCCCTTAAAGGGCAAACTCCATTATACATTCATCAGTAATGGATATCAGTGGGTCAAATCTATTTGAAACAGTAATGCCAAAGACCATAGCCTTCCAACCCCTTTTGTGGTCTTCTCTTACTTTCCACTATAGCCCAGTCATCCTCAGGGGTGTGATCATATGCATCTTCATCTCTATACCTTTTTTATTTTGAGAGATAGGTCCTTTTCCGGGGGGGGTCATAGTATTGCTTGCAGTGACTTGGCAGTCTACCTTCTGGCAAGATTTGCTAATGTTTCCTGTTCACTGCTGAAGACATCAGTAATGTGAGAAATTGCTCTTACTTCTGTGGGGTACTGGTGGTGTGAATTTAGGTTATTTGTATTAATAGCCTTTCTTCTGGAGTCCATGCCTCTTGACTTTTTTCTAATTATAACAACTTGTAAAAAGTTGTTATAGCTTCCATTAACATGCTATTACTAATACATGTGTCATGTATGAATACAGGTATTGTTTTGAACAATTTATACATAACACAACTAGTGCACTTCAGACCTATTTCACCATCTAATGTCATAATTTTGTCGCCCTATTTTTTTTTAGTTTAGTCTAAAACAGTTTTATGAACTTGTCTATCTAAGTTTTCAAGTACCAGTAAGTGTTTGTTATAAGACAATTTCAAGTTGGTAGCCAATCTAAGGCCAGGAGCAAAAACCAAGTGCACACTATGGTCTGAAGAGTAAACACAACAATAAATATAACAGGAGCTGATTTTAATGTGTGACATTTTACATAGTTTATATTGTGAGATTGTTAATATTTTATGCTTCGAAAATATGCATACTGTATGTTTGTACCAAAGTTTTTTGTGAATGATGTTATTATTTATGTTTTCTTTTGTATTGCAACTGTGTATTGTTTGTATATGAAAATGGACCCAACTGTAGATGAGCCATGCTCAATTGGGCTATCCTTTTCTTGAATCCAAGAATAAATAATTACAAACAAACAAACAAATTTAATATGTCAAGTTAGCTCGTGGATGAGGGGGGTCCCTGATAAATATACTCCAATTTGACTACAGATGATGAGTATAATCAGAGATATTTCTCAACTGTATCACCACTAATGAACTAATCTTGAACTCAGTATGCTACAACAACAAGTATATTTTACCTTGCCCTGGTTCCTGCTGTTCCTGCTGGACACGCTAGACACATAGAGACATACTAGACATGTGCCAATGGGTGTGTCTCTGCACACATCTCCACATGCATCACCCGCTCAAGCTCGCCCACTTGCTCAGAGCATTTCTAAATAACCCTGGTGACCTGGAAGTGCCTCGGATCATGTGACAACCTCCTTTCCAGAAGCAGACCTCAAACAAGTTAAAAGATCACACTTCAGCCCTACAAACAGCTCTTGGGTGTAATACTGAGCCTCACTCTGCCTAGCAGAGTAAGAAACACTGAGTTGGTACTGTTGTGTAGTTTCCTAAGATGATCCTGGAAACTACACTTCCCAATCAACATCCCGTTTGTAGCTAGGACCTGGTATAGTTTCCAGGCAAACTTCACACAGTGTTTCACAATTCAAATAAAATAATAAAAGAAGTTTAAAGCTCCTGGCACTGCTTTCACACTGCAGATGCAGTCACACAGTGCATGCACAAACTCACAATATGCAGTCCCACTTGCTCAGAGTGTTTTAAATAACCCTAGTGACCCGGAAGTGCCCCAGGTCATGTGACCACCTCTCTCCAAGAAACGGACCTCAAACAAGTTAAAATATCACAATTTAGCACTGCAAACAGTTTCTGGGTGTAATACTGAGCCTCACTGTGCCTAGCAGTTCTTAGGATGATCCTAGAAACTACACCTCCCAGTCAACTTCCTGTTTGTAGCTAGTACCTGTTATGGTTTCCAGACAACCCTCACACAATGTTTCACAGTTCAAATAAAATAATAAAAGAAGTTTAAAGCACCTGGCACTGCTGTCACACTGCAGATGCAGTTACACAGTGCATGCACAAGTTCACAATTTGTCCCTTAATAGTAGTGGACTGGGTCCCCTTCCTTCTGTTTTCATTGCCTGCTGCTCTAGTGCTTTGCTGCTGTGTCCCTTTTATTCTTGTGGTCAGATCAGAATGGCAGCTCATATGATAATAATCCTTTGCATAAGCTGCCTTATCCACTTCTTATGACTGGGGTATGGTGCACATCTTGCAGGCAGTGGGTTGGCAAAAATCCTGGGGGGTTGGTGTTCATGGAAGAAAGGGGTTATTAACAAAGGGGGTAAGTGTGATCTGGGGACTCTGTTTCACAGAATGTGAGAGAAATGGGGAGTGAGAAACAATCCACTTTACAAAAATAAGCAAAGAATGCAATTCATAAACAGTTTAATTTTTAAAACATCCTTGCAGGAAACAGTAGTATCTTTATCACATGTTTCATACCAGTGGGCTTTAATGTAATTTACATAGCTCTAAAATGCAGGAAAATGCACCATTTACAGTGACTGCTTAAACAATTTCCTGGGTGGGGCATGCCCCCGGACCCCTGTAGCTTTTTGAGGATTTGTGCCCCCGTTTTCACTGACTCTGCACACATCTCTGAATATGAGTAGTTGCCCCCCTTCTTTTTTCATCATAATTTGAGCACTGCAGTGGTGTTGTAGCCCAGACAGTTTAAAGGAGGTCTATACTTTGTCTCTGAGTTTCATTTCTTTTCCGAGGTCTTATATAATCAAAGCAGGGGAGTTACCCTCTAGCACCTAAGCAATACTATTCTAAAGCTTTATGGAAGTCCAGTTGATGGAGGCTAGGTCAGAGAGAAAGTTATGGAGCTGTAGTTTTGAGTAGTCTCTGGAGTGAATAAGTTTCAGTGGGGCCCTAGGGTACTTATTGACCAAATGCAGTAAAAAGCTACATGATCACTTAAGGGTATCGGTAAATATATCTGTTGCCAGGGCCCTATGCATACTGTTGACAACTACCCAGCCCAGTAATGTCTGATTTTTGGTTTTGGTCTTGATACAGTTGGGTTCTGAGATAACGTGATGTAGATTCAAGGAGGCCTGTTTGAATGTTTTTGTCTACATCATATATGTCCAATTTATTTGAAGATGCCTAGGACCAAGGTTTCATGTAGCTTGAGGTTTGATAGGCAAGTTGAGAGGTCAGATAAACTTGACTTTATTGCAGACCATAGGTTGTAGACACAGAAGATGGACAGCTTTTTTCTCTACTCAGTAGAATTTTCACTATACTACACTCACAGTTGGATGTATCCAGTAGGGTAATGGTGATTTCACTTGAAGGGAGCTGTCTTTCCTGAGGATTAGCAGACCTCTCATTTCCTCTTGATTCAATCCTTCCTGAATGTGGTGTAATTGCAAATATTGATTTAGTGATTTATAATGTGAGGCCTTAACTAGGTTTCCAATACAGCTAAGACATCTGGTAAGTTGAGGTCAACCCAAGCTTCCAGTTCATGCAGTTTAGGGCTGTTGATGTTCATATGGGCAATTTTCAGACCATTCGTGTCAGTCCAGGTGGGGTCTAATGAATTTTTGATGGTGATGTTGTCCATAACCCCCAGACCTGGATTGGTCTCAACATGATTAGAGCACAGTATGTTCAGCAGACTGGTTGAGTGGTGTTGTATTATCCTATGTAGTAGTGGTGACGAGGAGTGAGTAATTCTAGTTGTTAAACCTACGCCATAGATGTCTTTCTTTTTTAAGAGACCAAGCATTGAGTGAAGTATTGAAGAGTGAGAGATATGGGAATAGAGGTTGAGGTTTAACGACTAGACACTGACTGCAGATTGGGGGTAGCCTTCCACAATGAAAGGCACACAAATGTATTTGTAGCACATGAAGAGTGGCAGAGTGAGTGGTGCCCCAAGAGACCCACAGATGATTGAGCTTGGCATGGTGTTAGCTGTGACTCAAGAAGGGTAGCATTTGGGTGTGGTAATTTAGACTAAGGCCTAGATCTGGGGTTTAGGAGCAGCACACTATCTCTAGCTATGACTCAGGTTGGTGGGTTTGGGGGCTAAGTAGCAGTAGGTCACAATAATCAGTGGAAGCGCGTGACCTGAGGCAAGCTGATGTAGACTTTTGCAGGCCCCCAGTAGCAGTAAAGCATACACTAAGCAAGACAGAAAGTGACAAGTTAAAACAAGGGCTACTTACATAGGGAATCCCTATGGATACAGGGTTAGGTTGACCACTCAATGTACAAAAGCCACTCAGATAAGGAGTTCCTATGCTATGCATTTTATACCAACATGGAATAAAGCTATTATGAAAGGCAAATAGCTTAATTAGTCTTTACAGGATGAGATTCCTTCACCTAATAACTTCCATTGTGATCCCATGTTTTAAAAGCAAGACCTTTCCTTATCATTTCCAATGATTTAGTAACATAAAACCTTCAGTATGACTGCTATGGTATACTGGCATAAGTAACCACAATTTTAGATACCATATAAATCATCTTTATTGTTTTCCAATCACAACGGAAACATTTTACCACACAACAAACTACACATTTCAGTAGAATATGCAGGTACAATACTTTGACAAGAATTGAACTTATATAATATTTATAAACAGCAGAAACATCTTCTCAACAAAATCTTAAATCAAAGTTTATGAATACAGAGGACAAAGGTTATAGACTCAAGTGTTAATGGGTTAAAAATAAAAATATTACATTGAAAGTCAGTGTTCTGTTAAAGTTTGAATTAATTTTTCCCATGGGTTTTTACACATTCTAATTTTCAACTAAATGAGGCATCTGTTTCAGACAAGGAAAATTGGCTGCAGTTGTCATAGCAACTAGCATTCTGAGAGGAAATTAGTCCAACAGCTACCTTACCAGAACAAGACAGAATGCAGTCAAAAAGGCAGAACTGGCTTTTTGTTGGTGTACTTAGCTTGCATTTTGATGAGTCAGTCAAATAGTTCTGCATGTGCTATATCTATCCTATGAAATATAATGTTGTATGGAAGTTTAGTCAAACATTCAATGTACGTAAGATATTGCTTCTTGTTCTAATTTTCTCCCTACCAAAATAAGCTTTTTTTTAACTGAAGAGATCATTAAATATCAACCAAAATATGAATGGATTCCTTAAGATGTTATGAGTTTGCTTCAACAATTAATAAACATAGTAGTAGAGTAATTTAAAATCAGAAGGGACTGTAGATCTCCCCACCTCCAAATGAATCCGAATGATTAACCCAAACAAAGCAGTAATGTTTAGATTTCAGGTTTAACATTGCCTTATTTCTGGACCAAATTATGGCAAAAATGGTAAGAAATCTGTTTTATCATTTAATCCCCAGATGACAGAGATTGTACATGCAGTAATGTCATAACCCATTTTTCTCTCTGAAGGAGAACCTCAATATAGCCCCCTTCTCTTCCATTTGGTTTGACATTCTATGCCCATGCAAAGTGATGACAGATCACTCCTGTGATGTTCTTTAGAGTGTGCATGGTGGTCATTGCCAGGATCCACATGAATTATGGCCCTGACATATTTTGGGATATGACACTTGCACTGGTAATGGTCCATCCAACTAACATTTTGGGACATCCACACCAGGCTGTATAAATCACAAAATCTGTGGCATAGTCAACGGTATTCTTAACTTTGATCTCCATGCATGCTTTTAGATGTTTAAAGCCATTCCCCATGTGACAGAAAGATCCTGCCACTCTTGAGGACTGACCTTTTCTTAAATCTGTTGCAACAGTTCTTCAATTTCTTAGCCTAATCTATCCGTTACAATTTCTAGTCCATAAGGTTGGCCACCTATGGGTGCCCCCTCTCCTTTCTTGACTATGCTATAGTGTCCTCTTTGATTTTCCTTTTCCTTCTCAGATCCTTGTACAGGGAGGTTATTGTAGTGACCTCTGAGCTGATGTAAAGCAACAGGTTGTGTTCCTCATTGTTGGATTTAGTATGCAATAGCACTATGTCATAAAATACCTTGATGTACTGTATATGCCTTATGTGCATGAAACCTGTAAATGTTGAAAATACCATGGCACTAGATGTTTTTGATAAAGGTAAAAAGTTACTAGGGGACTGTATTATAAAAATTAAGTTACTGGTGAAGAGATATCAGAAAACCCCCGTTGTGTTATTTAAATGCATGTAAATTATGGATTGTTTGAGAGGCCATTTGGCACCATGCATTCCTGCTTTAAGCTGAATAAGCCTAAAATGTCATGGTGATTTGCATATAGATCCCATTGCATTATGGGGGTACGTGTGATGTTGTGTTTCTTTGACACTTGGCTTCATTGCCAATGCCCTTTGGGATAACCCTTGCTTTAGTGCTTCTGCGCTGAGGTTCTTTGTCTTTAGCTTGTTTTTGTGTTTTTCTTATTTAGGCTCCCCATCACCCAAACACACAAGACCTACATAGGGAATTAAATAATTTTCACTAAAGAGATAGATCAGTGGATCAGTAGGTGCTGACTAAGTGCAGGGGAAGGACATGCATAGTCTGTTGCTGCAAACGGATATATTGAAGAAGGGCTATGCCATTGCTGAAGGTTATCATCTGTGTTTTAAATAAACATCACACAGATATTGTGTGTTGAACCTGACATTCTGTGCCTGGTACAGCTGTTATCCCATAACCCTCTATACCCTACATTAGTGTTTTTCTAAATGTTATGCATGTATATCTTGAGAAAGACCAATTTTCAAAGAATGTATTGCTAACATGCTTCCATCACCTTTAAATACTTTCTACTCACTAACTGGTCTCCACAATACTGTGCATGGATGCATATCGCTATAAATGACTACCATACAAAAGGTGTCAGGACCTTGTCACTCAGCATGGCTTTGCAATGTCTTTTTGTTTTGGTCTTTCACCTGTAATGCCCTATCATTGAACTGAACACCAAGGTGATTTTGTTAGAGCTTGGGATCTTACCTCTATTCCTTGAAACCAAAAGAGATCCCCTGTTGACTACTTGGGTCTTCTTAAATACATTACTGATTACTGTGCATGCATTCCCTCTAACTCTGAAGTGTTTAGTACTTCAATTGGGTTTCAAATATCCCCATATCTGTGATTGTTAGGTCCCAAGTGCAGTAACTGATCATATGGTATACTTGTGATGAGATACCAAGATGACTGGTGTCTGCTCTCAGGAAAGAGAAACATAGTAAACAAGACATTGTTGGCAGAACAACACCCTGTGGCCCATTTCTGCCCATATCTACCTATCTAATGTTGATTTTGTGAGGGCTCTAGTGGCTTATAACTACTCCTTCCACCCTATCTGTTTGCCAGTGTGTTTACCAGTTCCACATGCTAATCCCATTCGTGCTTGAATCCCTCCACTAATTACACACAAACGACATCCCTTGGCAGTCTATTCCACTCCTGCACCACCCTTTCCTTGAAGACATTTTTTTCTGATGTCCTTCTTAAATCTCTCCTCACCACCATCTTCATTGAGTTCCCTCTGGTGCTGGTGTTCCATTTCAGCATATATAACTCTTCACTATCTACTTTGTTAATCCTGTGGAGGTCCTTTTACATCTCTATCTTGTCCTCTCTCTCCCTTCTTGACTCCAGCATGTACAGGTTTAGATGCAATAACCTCTCTACGTTGGTCTTATCTTGCTGACCCTGGATTATTCTGGCCACCATCCTCTTCATATCTACCATATTCCTCTCCTTCTATAAATGCAGTTTACATACCTGCACACAGCATTCCAGGTGAGGATGTACCAGGGACATGCACTGTGGCAGAATCACTGTCCCTATGGTTACTAATCAACCTTCCTATTTCTCCCAGCATCCTATTTGCCCTCCCTCACTGCCATGGTGCACTGTGATGTCTTCAAATTGCCTGATATTATTACCCCATGTCCCTTTCCTCTGTCATATCACAGAGCAACACCCCCATTCTGTATTAAGTCCTTGAATCTCTTTTCCCACACGCATTAACTTGAATATCTTAGCATCAAATTTCAACTGACAAACCTTAAATCACTTCTCCAACCTTTCCACATCCTTTTTCAGACTATACTTCTTACTCCCTGCTCATTGTCATCTCTTCCACAGATTTTGTGTCAACAGTGAAGAGGCAGATCTTCCCTTGGATCACCACTCCAATATCACAAATGAAAATGTAGAAAAGGATCAGTCACAAGTCCAAACCCTAGTGACCCCTGACATCAAAGTATTCCCCATTAAGACGACCTTCTAGTTTCTGTCATTTAGCCAATTTTTTACACACCCTGTGATTTTATTCCCTGTCCCAAGTCCCCAGACATCTTGACCAGCTGAACATGTGGGGCAATGTTAAAGACTTTATTGAAATCAAGTTACAGTAATCTCAATACTGGCCCTTTGTTCACCACCTTCCTCATCCAAATTAAAGAAGTCAATCAGGTTCTTCTGATGTGACCACCTCCCTGTGAACCCATGCTGCCTCACATATTGAAGTCCATTTTCCTCCAGGAACTCCCCCAACCTCTCCTTCATTAGGGTTTCTAACATTTTCCCAACTATGAATTTTAAACTGACAGGGCTGTACTTCCCCAGGATTGTCTCACCTTCTGCTCTTGTGCAGAACAACTACATTTGCCATCCTACAGTCTGTAGGTACACCTCCATTTCCAGTGAGTTTTTAAAGAGCAATACACAAAGCGTCACTCCCTCTGGGCTGGTGCTAGAAAGTCCCAACAACAATTAATGGTCAGCAAGGGCTCAGCACTGTAACCACAGATGTGACTCAGATATATTCATTTCATCCAAATATATTTATCTTGTGCAGAAATAAGCAAAAACTGTGCAAACTGGCGTAGCCTTGGGAGGTCACCATTGAACCAACATTTCACACCATTATCGAGTGTGAAATAATGGTTCAGTGGTGGTCTTCCAGGGCTACACTGGTTTGCACAGTTTTTGCTTATTTCTGTGAAAAATAAATAAATTTGGATAAAATAACTACATCTGAGTCACGTCTGTGGTTAGAGTGCTGAGTCCTTGCCAAAGGTGTGGTTGGCGTTTTTATTGTTTCCATGTCATCCTGTACAGTGCAATAAATATGCTTATTAATGACTTTTAACTCCAGTGGTTATTATAGAGGTTGTGAGTGCCTGAGTTCCTGGATTCTATTGTAGTATACAACATCCCTATAAATTGGCATGTGCTTGCACAGCATACTTGTTTAATCCTACTTGTAAAGCAAGGGAGTGGACATAATGAACCCAGAATCTGCTCCAACCTTAAATTATTATGCAACCATCTATGCAGCCCCATTTAGATGTCTCTGTAACTACACTTTCCCTTCCATTTTTTTGCCACTTCTGGCCCTCTGACAAGGATGTCCTTCAGCTTCTGCCAGGCCCACTCTCCCTTCCACAGAGCTCCTCCTGTTTGGCTCTTTAGGGATTCCAGACACTGCACCTGACCACAGCTGTGTTACCTCCTCATCCCTCTTACCAAGATGAGTCCCTACCTTTGGTTCCTTGGCTGGTGATCCCCCCCCCCAAATTTAAATGCCTGTTGTGCTACAGTAGGTAGATAAAATGGACAGACTAGGTGGGCCAAGTGGTCCTTATCTGCTGTCAAATTCTATGTTTCTATGTCTCTGTGAATCTTTCCAGACAGGTATGGTGCTGGAACACTGGACAGTAACCAGTGTAATCCCCATATTCATGAAGGTGCCAAAGGCAGACATGGGCAGCTACAACCTGATCAGCATGACATTAGCGTTGTGCAAGGTCCTGGAATTCATTACCAAGGGTAGAATAATAGATCACTTGTTTATGGCCAAGCATCTTGCCATCTCTCAGCATGGCTCTGTGAGGAGCAGATCACACCAAACCCATTGGATCACCTTCTTTGAGAAAGTGACTAGAGAGGTGGTCAGGATCAGGGTGAGGCAGTAGTCTATTTGGACTTCATCAAAGGAATTTTTTTGCTGTGGCACATAACAAGGTTCTAAGCAAAGTTCACCAGTGTGGTATAAACAAGGAATACATAGGTGGATTGCTAAATACCTTGTCTTTTGAGCAGGAGAAGAAGATTATTGTAGATGACCACTAAAAGTGTGAGGGGGTACTCAGTGATGTCCCTCAAGGATTGGTGCTGAAGCAATGATTGGGAAGCTGGGGTCTCCAGAAGGCTACTTAAGTTTAATGATGACACAAAGCTAGCTAAGTTGGTGGACTTGCTTTAGGATGGGGACAAACTTCAAGAGGACCTGAAGAAGCTTAGTGACTGGAAAGACTTCTTGATTCTCAGATTCAATATAGCCAAAAGCAATGTGCTACATCTGGGGAGAAAAACATTTAGATAGGACCTTCCTACTGTGTTGATCTCCTTTTGAGGAGCAACAGGACTTGGAGTCATAGCAGATGACAGTCTAAAACATAACTCTGGTATTGTTTACATCAATCCTACCTGTACCAGCTTGTTTGTATCTACGTACTTATTGCTGTCTTAAGTTACTGTTATACTGTGTTATACTGTTATACTGTGTATTTTCATTTGTCTTACTGTGACAAGGTACCTTTGTAAATGAGCCTATGGCTCAAAGGTTTTCCAAACTGCTGTCTAAATAAATAAATAAATAAATAAATAAATAGAGCATGACACACAGTGCACAGCTGCCATCAAGCAGTCTGGAAGAATGCAAAAAGGGGATGGGGTGTCCAGCAGAGCAGGGTAGGTAACCTTACCTCTTTATAGGGCCTGCCAATGTCAGGTCCTCCTTGGAGTATTGCACACAGTCCTGCCCTCCTTAATATAAAAATGATATTGAGGCACTCATCCAGCCTGGAAGCAAACATCAGTTTAGCGTGCATTCTTAGACACCAGTTTACAAATAAATAACTAAATGTAGGGGCATTAAAATGATCAGAGACGTGAAGGACAAAAGCTATGCAGACAGGCTGGAGACCCACAACATTTTTGACACAGTGTCAAGAAGTGGTGTGGGGGTGGGGGCAAATGAAGCTCCCACACTCACAACAAATATATTCTTGAAACTTTTTATTAGTTACAGTGTGACCCTCAATGTTTAGCTCACTAAGACAAGGATTTCTTCAGGAGTGCACTTCTACTTATCTACCATAAAAAATACATATCTTTAAATTAGATGAACCTTAAAAAACAATTCCATAAATGTTTGTATAAATGGGAAAAAGTAGTTGATACAGTATTCACTCAGTACCAGGACCTTGTTAGTCTACCTGAATCTCATTCACATTTCATGATGTGCTGTAAAAACATGTACAAAAATATTTTGTAGGCCAAAGCCTATTTGCAAAGTATTGATAATGCTAATAGTGCACAAGCTCCTATCACGCTGCACAATATGCAAGCCTTAGCCTTGGCTGGTGGTGGCGAGTTTAAATGGTTTGTAAATGAAGGAGTTTTCCTGGTGGTCTACACCTTTGTAGTAGAGCTTAGTCTGAGAGATGATCTCCTTTGGTATGCATTTTTAAAGTTTATCTGCTGAAAGGGTGTTTTGACTTAGGGGACTCGTTTCTGCCTAGACATGAGAACCATTAATTTCAATAAAAGGTTTTGGCATGATCTTGGTACAGATTGTATATATATATATATATATATATATATATATATATATATATATATATACATATAGTATATCTAAGAGACTCATAGTTCACCATCCCCAGATATCCAGGTTTTATCTCCTTCCCAAAATCCACAAAACAGGTAACTCTGGTCATCCTATTGTGTCTGTCTGCTCCTGCCCACATCTCACATCTCTGCATTTTTGGACAGTCTCATGGGACCACTCATTGAGTCCCTGCCCCCTATGTTAAAGACACTAACCATGCTCTCCAGTTATTTGACAGGTTCAGATCCAGTGGCTCTCATCAGCTCATCTTCACCATGGACATCAAGTCTCTTTACACAGTGATCCCCCTCAATGATGGGACATTTTCTGGTGAATGTCACCCAGATATTCCAGGTGGACCGATATAACAGGAGTTGCCAAAGAATAACACAGAGAAGAGAATCCATGGGGTTCTGACCAGAACCATGGTTGACAGATGGAGAGAAGCTACTGGCTGGACTGGACCTGGGAGCTCAGAGGAAGGCCAAGCCAGAAGACAATGATGAGATGCAGGTTGAGGCAGACTAGAGATGCGAGAGACAACACCCTAGAGGTGGGGACCCTGATGAGAATGATCCACTGGATGAGTGGGCAATTGCTGGAGGCAGAACCACTATGCAGAGAGGCAGAACACCAGTGCCAGGTGCTCAAAAGGTTCCTGCTGGATAGTTTAGATAAAGAGTCAGAGGAGGATTATTTTGTGGTCTCAGTTTGAGGAGGACCCCCTAACTGAGCAGGATATTCCTTTGTTTCCTGTGTTCCCACGATGTGACCTGTGTGAGATCGGAGATGCAAGTAAGAAACCTGAATGTGAGACCCCAGGTAAGACTGTGCCTAGTGATATTGTGCTGGGGTTGAAGACTCCAAGCAAGCAAGAAGAAGCCTATAAGGCTGAAGGGACTTTTTATTATATTGATGCAGCTAAATCTATTAACAGTATTGACTGGGGTATACTGCAGGCTAAAGATGCTAATGTTACCAAAATGTTACAATATGTTAAGAGTCTGAGGTGGTACGTGTGTTTTATTCTTTTCTGAGGGAAAATCTACCAAGGAGGAGGTGGATGGAAAATGGATTGGAACTTGTGCTGGGGTAACACCAAAAGAGTGTCTACCCTCAGGTATCTGCATCAACAGCAAGTGTAATGAATGAATCAAGAGACTTAGTGGGTTGCTGTAGAGGGGTTGAACCTATGATTGGGCCCCTGCTTAAAACTGACATGTCTGGTGGGGGTTGGAGCAGGAATTACTCACCCCAGAGAAAGCCTTTCTATGGTACTGGACTTTAGAGCCATCCATAATTTTGGTTAAGAAATATGACAGACTTTCCCTAAAAGGAGATGGGAAGGTAGTGTTTGTCTCTGTTGAGAAATGTGTTAATGCCGCAGGGTAAAGAATGATGATATCCACTATGTTTGTGATGGAATATTATTAGGGACCCTGAGACAGAGCTTCTGCAGATGGATGAGTGGAAACTCCATTCCTTCCTGGGACAGAAAGGTGGTAAGCAGTCTGCAATAACTGCTTCTCTCTGAAGGTGGGGGATATGTGACAGGGTGCTCCTGCCACTCTTGAGGACTGACCTTTTCTCAAATCTGTTGCAACAGTTCTTTTATTTCTTAGTCTATTCTATCCTTTACAATTTCTAGTCCATAAGGTTGGCCACCTATGGGCATCTGCCCCCACCCCTTTTTCTTGACTATGCTATAGTGTCTTCTTTAATTTTTCTTTTCCCTCTCTGGTCCTCATACACGGAGGTTATTGTTGTGACCTCCAAGCATATGTAAAACAGGTTGTGTTTATCGTTGTTGGATTTAGTATGTAACAGCACTATGTCATAATATACCTTATGTTTATGAAACTTATAAATGTTGAAAATATCATGGCACTAGGTGTTTTTGATAATGGTAAAAAGTACTAGGTAACTATTCTAGAAATTAAGTTAGTTGTGCTATTTAAAATGCATGTAAATTGCTGTAAACTGAACACGTCTGAAATGTCATGGTGATTTGCATATATCCCATAATACTTTGCATTATGGAAGTATGTATGATGTTGTATTTCTTTGAAACTTGATTTGTTGACAGTACTTTTTGCGGTAACCCTTTTTTCAGTGTTTCTGCACTGAGGTTCTTTGTTTTTAGTTTGTTTTGTTTTGTTTTTTTCTTTGTGAGCCCCCATTACCCAAGCAAATTGGGATGAAGGGTTTTCACTGAAAAGTGGTTAGGTCAGAGATCAGTGTCAGTTGGTGCTGGCTAAGTGCAGAGAAAGGACATTTATAGTCTGTTGCTGCAAACTGATGTACTGAAGAAGGAATATGCTATTGCTGAAACTTATCTCCTATATTCTGAATAAACATCACACAGAGATTGTTTGTTGAACCTGAAGTTTGAGTCTGGTCCATCTGTTATCCCACAACCCCTCCACATCCCTGACCCAGCAATCTGGGATAGCAGGATGCCCAGCCACAGGGTCCCCAAGTACCATGATGACACTGGGGTGTCCAATTACCAGTGTCAGAGATACTTTAAATGAAGAAAACAGTCCTGCAATGTTTTTTTTTTTGTTTTTTTACTCTGGAATAAAACAGTTCCTTGTTGTCTACTGCTGTCCCCACCCCTTTCACCCAGCACTCACAACCACACACACCTTTTACCTATACTTACCTACCAGAAATCCAATGTCATAATCCTCTCTAGACTGGAGACACGTCTTCACTCTTCAACGTCAGACCAGGAACTGAGGAAATAAGGTATGTGCATTATAATGTATTTCAAGGTGTTTTGAACTTTTATTTATAGCTTGGTCATTTTTAAATATCTTGCTCCCAAATGTTCAACTTGGCCTTTTTGGAAAACCCACCTCATGAACACGTGGTGGAATTTTTCAAATTCCTCCCAAACGGTGATTTTGCAGTTGCTGTACAAAAATCATCTATTGGATGGTATTTGAAAATGTTCACCTACTGGATTTATGAGGTGGGGTAATATGAAAGCTATACTGAAAATGTGGGGTCAAAATATAAAAAAACAACAATGTTACGAGAGTTCATTGAAATGTTACTATACTTGCTCATCGCTTTAATAATTTGCAATATTTTGTCCCCAAGATTTCAATATAGCCATGTTTTCACATCACCTCATGAATGAAACAGCTAACATTTTTCAAACTCTGGTCAAAATGTTTTTTTGCATCTGGGATGCAAAATGACATTTCAGCTGGAATTTGAACATTTTGCCTACCTGTTTCATAAGGTGGGTCATAAGAAGACTGTTTTGAAAATGTAGGATACAAATATTAAAAAACAACAGTTATGAAAGTACATTGAAATGTTTAAATGCTTACTTATATCTTAGGTCATTTTTAATATTTTTGATCCTAAATTTTCAATATAGTAATTTTTGTACACTAAATTTTAATTGTAGCCATTTTTTCACACCACTTCATGAACCTGACAGCTGTTGTTTTTCAAATCCAGCTCCTAACGTGATTCTGCGCTTGAGACACAGAATTATGTTTCAGCCAGTATTTTATAAATAACACCTGTCATGTCCATAAGGAGGGGTCATAAAAAGAGTATGTTGAAATTTTGGGGTCAAAATGTCACAAAAAAAATTCTAAAATAATATTGTTTGCCGAGATGGCTGTTGACCCAGTGGAGACCAGGTTGCCTTTCCATGCCAGTGACCTGAATTCGAGTTCAAACTCAGTGAGCCAGCTGAATGGGCCAAGGTTGGGGTGAAGCACTACAGCATTAGGCACCAGCCCCAACCTGGGGGGGGGAACAGAGCAGAGTTCTGGTGCACACGTGGCACCTTGTGGCAGGCGGAGAGCCTTCCCTCACAATGGGTTGATGTGCATGTTGAGGCCTGATGGTCCCATGCACTGCACCTGCACAAGTACAGTGGCAAGAAAATGGGAAAGGTGTACCTGGCGGGATGAAGGTCAGGTCACTGCAGGCCTGGCACCAACAATAGGCCCCCTTCTACTGTCAGTCACCCAGCTCCATCACCCTCTATCTTAGGAACTTACCTTGTACCTTTGATCTCCCCAATTTCCCATGACAGGAATAGACGGGGAATGGACATCTCCCCCCCAACTGTCAGCCACTTTGCAAGTGGGTCACCCTTTTGGTGTTGCAGGGTATGTGAAAGGTGGTGGCTTCATCCTGCCTTGGTGGTGGTCGATGAGCAGAACAACTTGCCTCCCCTACACACACCAAGAGAGTGGTGGTCGATGAGCAGAACAACTTGCCTCCCCTACACACACCAAGAGAAGAATAGGCACAGGGACACTGAATCCTGTCCACATTCCCCATACTGGCCTCCATGAGCAACCCAAGTCTGTTCACACATCCAGGATGGTGCCATTGTACTGGCATTGACCGTACCAACCAACCCACTTTAAACCCCCAAAATAAAATTACAACCCCTTTCCACACTACATAGATAATCAGTATTTATATTGCTTATACTAAGCTGTTTTCCACCTTATGTCTACAGGCCCTGTGGATATCAGCACCGACACTGGAGGACATTAACCACATGCATCAGATAAGTATTGTTTTATGTTTAGAGTACCTTGTTTGTCCCAGTTAGTCACTAAAGAGCTGCATATCCTTTGTGACTCCCCCCTTGCTATTTTTATTTTACAGGTGTGACTGGATGTTCCCTTCAGCATCTCATAATCCAAAGTACCCAGGTAAGAAATCTTTATAAGTAGTCCTGTATATAACCTGATGCAACTGCACCATCATACCATACCCTCATATGATGTAATGGTGCAACTACAAGTATTTAGATGCTGTTGTCTATCACTTGTTAATTGTTTGGTGAAGCATGGCTATAAATAACTCCAATATTCTGTTTATTTAATGCAAATGAGGATAAGGATTCCACTATCAGAAAAAGAAGGTAAATTCATTACAAAAAAAAACCTACTTTAATGCTGACAGTAGGGTTGAAGAACACAAAGTGCACAAAGTAGGGAAATGGAAAACATTAGGGTTTTGGATCTCTGAAGTATTGGCAAATTAGTGGTGGGGTTCTCCTTGGGGTTGTCTCCTCTACTGCCTACCCCTCCACTGAGTAAACAAGGTCAGACATGATCTGTTTTCTTCATTCAGGGTCTGTAGGGCCCTGCACAAAGAAAGTTATGACAGATTCTGTTGGCAATGTTTCAAGCCATACTTCTCCTCCTTTGAAGGGTGTATCACTGGGAGACACTGGTTTGGAGCTGTACTTTGAACTTTGGACATGGGGCTATAGGCTGGGGGGAGGGGTTGGCATTAGGGCCAGCAGTTGAAGTCAAGGGGCTAGAGATTGAAACATTACTAGAGGAGAACCCAGTCAGAGGGAGATGAACTGCCTCTGAGGACTCATTACAACAAGTACCAGAGGGCAATTTCCCATAAAAAGATAATATTCCTGTCCATGGAGATTGCAGCAGGAGGAAGTGACCAGCTCAGCTCTTCTAGACTGTGGGCAGAGTACTTCATCCTGTCTGCAGCTGGTGAGAGATAATTCGACAGCTTGTTGCAAAGGCTTTGCTCAGTTCTTCTCTGACAGGGTGTCTTCTATTTAGTCCAGTGTCTCCCCAACTAGGTCATTGGGGCCCAGCAAGGTTGAGCAGGTTGTTAATGGATGCCCTTCTGATGTTTGTGAGGAGTTTAGGTCAGTTTTGGTTTCCTCAATCTTTGAGGGAGGCTTGTATGTTTGTATGTTGTACTGTTATATTTTTCTTTCTGAAAACAATAAAGTATGTTGAATTGAAAAAAAGAATCTTTGAGGGAGGCCCCCATCAATGAAGGCTTTTAAAAGGGGCCTAAAGTCCTTTCTTTTTCAAGAGGCTTTTAGTTCCTTTTAATATGCTGCCTTGTTTTCTGATGGAAGAGGTGTGTGGCATTGTCTCAAGGCTGTGGCACACCTTTTGAGAGCTGGATCCCAGCCCAACACACTTTCTAGTGAGGTGTGGGGGGTTTCTGGGTCCAGTGTTCACTGAGTTAGGATGGTGTTTCTTTTTGGAGGATACCTTTCCAACTGCCTTGAAAGATGTGCTGGTGAGGCCTCTTTTGAGGAAAACATCTTTGGACTCAGATTGCTTGGCAAATTTTAGACCAGTGTCTAACCTTCACATTTTTTGGAAAGGTTTTAGAGAAGGTTGTAACTCTGCAGCTTGAGGGACAACTCACAGCCTTTGACATCTGTGAGCCTCTTCAGTCCAGATTTAGGTCTAGGCACAGTACAGAGGCTGCATTGGTCAGGGTGCAAAATGACCTTCTCAGGTTGAGAGGTACAGGAGAGCAGTCAATTCTCATCCTAGATTTCACCTCAACTTTGGCACCATAGACCATGGGTTGTTGGACTACCTCAGGGAGTACTGTGGACCCACTGGTACTGTCCTCTGCCAGTTTGAGTCCTGCCTCAGAGATAGGATGCAGATGGTTGTGATGCAGAATTTCTCCTCACTCCTGAGGCCCCTTCTCTGTGGTGTACCCAGGGGTTGGTCCTCTCTCCCTTGCTGTTGACAGTGTATATGCTACCCCTTGGAGAGATCATTAGGTGGTACAGCCTGGGTAGTCACTGCTGAGCAGATGATACCTGTACCTGTCTTTTGCACCTGGGATGCCTGATGTGGCTGACATTGTGTCTGACTGAGATTCAGGGCTGGGTGTCATCAAACTGGCTAAGACTAAACCCAGACAAGATAGAGGTGCTGGTGACTGACCCTGGTCAGAGATGGGGTGCAAAGACTACTGAGAGGATTACTAGCCTAGTGCTTGACTCTTTAAGTTTAGTGGCCTCTGCTAAGGTGTAGAATCTGGGTGTTATTCTGGATGAGTGGCTGATGCTTGAGGCTCAGGCATTGACTGTAGTCTGGAGTGGCTTTTACCATCTCAGAAATATCACCCTGATGAAAGCCTTGACCCCCCCCAAAGACCTGCCTCCATTGGTACACATGAATAAGTGAAGGTGTCCTACGCCGCCTGCAGCTAGTGCAAAATGCTGTGACCAGATTATTGACAGGCCTGCCAGGTCTTGCCACATAACCCCAGTCCTGCTCAAACTGCTCTGTTTGCTGGTGAAGTGGTGAATATATACTGACTGGGTCTGTGTTACCTGAGTGACCTAATGACTCTCTACCAGACTTTCTGCTCCCCTCCGCTCCTCTGAGGAGGGCCTCCTAGCAGTTCCCAGGGCCAGGCTGAAATTCCTGGACAATCCTGCCTTTGTACTAGCTGGACCAGCCCTGTGGAACAAGCTTGCTCAATCTTTGGGGGAGGCCCCTCCTTAGTGAAAGCATTTAAGAGGGGCCTAAAGTCCTTTTTTTCAAGAGGCTTTTAGTTACTTTTAATACACTGTTTCATGTTATGATGTCATTTGTTTCATTTGCTCAGCTGTTTTAATGTATTTAACATATTATTGTTTTGGCTTGATTTATTTATTGATTTTATTTATGTCATTATTGTTGTCATGAGGTGCTCAGAGCCAAGGAGAAGGGTGCTTGATAGATGCTTACTACTACTACAACCCCAAGGAAACTCTCACTGTTGATTTACCCTCCACTTTCCCAAAAATCTAATGTTTTTCATTTCCCTACTTTGTGTGCTTTGTGTTGTTCAACCCTAATGTTTATATTAACATAGTTATTTACAGTTTTATATATATATATATATATATAGATACAGTATAATGCCCACCCCCGGTACCACTTGCCCCATGAATAGGTGGTTACATCAGGGTGCATACCCCTGGTTTTGCCATACAGCATAGCCGACACTGCAGTTCCCAGTCCCCAGTGTTGAATCCACTAGTGATTTATTTTGTTAAACATAAAAAAAAGGAAATTGTCCCTCAATGTCTTCATTTTTTTGACCCTGAAAAAAAGAAAATGGTCCCTCACCGAACTGACCCCCACCCACACCACCCCGACCCCCATTTAGCACCTACCACCTCTACACTTTCCATACATCCTCACTCACCTGACCAAAGTGTGTTTTGCACCTGTGGCATGAAATTACATTTTGGTAGAGATTTGGAAATTTTTGCCTATGGGATTCATGAAGTGGAGTCATAAAAAGACTACGTTGAAAATATGGTGTAAAAATATAGTAAAATTGACAAGTTATGAGTGAATGCTGAAATATTTCAATGTTCACTCATAACTTGGTTAACTTTCAGTATATTGACTCCAAATTTTGAACATAGCCATTTCTTCACATCACTTCATAAATGTAACAGGTGCCATTTTTCACAGCCTGGCCAAAATGAGTTTTTGCACTTGTGGTGCAAATTGATGTTTTGGTCAGTATTCTATTAATTCCACATGTCATGTTTATAAAGATGAGTCATAAAACAACTATCTTTAAAATTTGGGGTCAAAATTTTTAAAAAAAGTATCGATAAATGTTATGTGTAATGCCAGCCTTTATCCTAGTGAGTAGTGCTTTACTATCCCGTGCCAGAGAGCTGAGCTCAGGGGTGACCTCATTGAGCCAAATAGATGGGCCAAGGCTGAGGGGTGGCATTGTCATATGGCACCACCCTCCCCCCATCCTGGAAATGGAAAGTGCAGGGTTGCCTGCATGGGCCCAAGTACCAGACAGTGAATAGAAATATTTTCTGGGCAGACGGCCCTGCACCTCTGCACCTGTGGCTGCCAGAAGGTCCTGTGCTTCGACAGACAGACGGACTCTTTGTCTTGCATGTCTGTATTTGTAGCCACAAGGAAGCACAAGGCCCAGAGGTCACTGCACTTCTGAAGCCCACCAGACAGCCCCATAAATCCTTGGCATCTGTTGTCACATAGAAGTGCAGAGGCTGGAATGGTCCTGCACTTTCTTAGTCAGACAGACTCTTTCCTTGGTGTAGGGCCCAGAAGGCCCTGCATGAATGAGGATACAATTCCACTAACTGAAAAAGAAATGAAATTCTTTGCAAAAAACTACATTATTGCAAAAGTTAAGGTGTGTTACCCTGGGAGAGGGTGATCATTAGGGTTGGCAACGCCAAGGAAGACCCAACTGCTGATTCACCAGGACTCCAGAGACTCGGATCCCTAATGTTTTTTTCCTTTTGCCCCTTGGAGGATGGGGGTGGGGAGTTAGGATTGGAAACCCTAATGCCACATTTTCCTACTTTTATGGCAATAAGTTGAACCCTAACTGGTGCATTAATACAATTTTTTGCAAAGAATATAAATATATATATTCTTACAAAAACATCAATGCACCAGTTAGGGTTCAACTTAATGCCACAAAAGTAGGGAAATGTGGCATTAGAGTTTCCAACCCTAACTCCCCACCCCCCCCAATCAGCAAAAGGACAAGGCCACACAAGCACCCACATAAAGCCATCATAGATAAGACAAACAGCATATGGTTGTTTCGAGATGACACAAATGCAGCAGCACAGTAGAGGTGCTACTTACATGGATTTGTATCTGCTGCATGCTCACCACAAGGTATACAGACTCACTCGTCACTGCAGATAGAAATCCAGGATACTCATATCACAACACTGCTTCTGTGAACAGAAATACAGCCCCCTGCAGCCATATACAAATCTATGATACCCAAATTACAAGAGTTCTTTTGCCCACAGAAGTGCAGGCCACATCTGTAACCTCAGGTACATGTGGATACTGTAAGGCATACATACAGTACACTTGACAGGCCTGCACTTCTGCAGCCACAGCTGTAAGATGTACACACCAACCTCTGGCTGCAGAAGCATTGTGGCACCAAAATATCCATAATGCCAAAACTGTAACAGTAGTTTTTCCTTCAGCCATAGGTGTAAGACATATATATTGACTTCTGACTGGGAAAGGAAGGAGGGAAGAAAGGGTTTGATGTGATAATGGCAATCCCGGAAAGGCGATCGCCATTAAGGTGAGTGTACATCGGTGAAAATCAATTTAGACAATGTACACTCATGGCGCAAACCAAAATGGCACCAAAAACATACAACCCCCAACTAAAGGATTCTCAACTCCAGGGGGCGCATGTCGGGGGGTAAAAAAAAAGGCAAAATCCAGGACTGGTGCAAAAATATTGATATGCCCAGCATCGAACCCAGCACCCTCCCATTCCTAGCCTACCATGAACCCACCACACCACATGTCCAGCTTGGCAGCCCACTGCCACACTACACCTCACAAACCCTCCTTCCCCTCGCACAGCGTGCTCACTCCGCCCCCCCGCACGCATGTACATATAGTGACAGCGTGTTGCTATATCCATATTTGCCCCCCTATCCAGTAGCCCTGTGAACAGGCACCACTATTGAGTCACCCTTTTTGTAAGTGCTCAATAGGGAATGTCCTCATCACAGGATACAGGGAGGGAGGGAAAGAAGGAAGGAAGGAAGGAAGTACGTACAGTAAGTTAGTTCTCCTACAGAGAGAGAGAGAGATGTTAGGGTCAAAAATGATACAATATTGTCTAAAATCAGTCTTCCTCCGAAATTTGTTTTTCTTATGAGAGCACACATACACACACACACACCAGGGATAATGCTTTTGAAAACCTCTGATGTAGCAAAACCAAATCCACTTTGTTTTAAAATTGAACAATAGAGTAGATCTTTAGACTAAAGCAGGAAGGTATCACCAGAGGGCATTGGTTGAAGTTGGAAGGTGGAAGGGTGAAGGGGGAAAAGAGGAGGAGGTTTTTCACTGAGAGGGTGGTGGATCCTTGGAACATGCTGCCTGGTGAGCTGGTTCAGAGATCCACAGTGGAGATCTTCAAGAGAGGGTGGCACAGACACAGAAAGCGGATGTATCAGATGATGGCCTGACTCAGGGGGGTGGGGATGGATGATAGGGGTTTCTGGAACACAAAGAGGGGGAGGGCCTCAGTATCCAACTAGGGATCTGAGGTTTGAGCAGACTCAATAGACCGTAAGGCCTAATCTGCTGGCAATTAGTATGTTAGATTATTAGCAGCAATATTTTCCATTTCACAAGAACTCAGGCCTCTGCCCTTATTTGGTTGCTGGTGTGTATGACAGACTGGCTGCTCACAGAAACAATTCCTCTGCTAGTATCTTGGATACTTGGGCCCAGTACTGGAAGCCAGAAGCTAATTACTAATGTGAGAGAGAAATAAATCAGCCGGCATGGATGGGGCTGGCTGGCATATGGGGAATGTGCGCTATCAAATCATCAGCAATAAAATTTTCAAAATATTAATGAGCTTATAGCAATCTGCAGCTGTATGTTACAGCTTGCTAATGGATAAGGCAGTTACTGTATTCAGAATGTATACATGAAAGTCAAAATATGCTTGACAGGTTTCAGCCTATGAAACATGACCAATAATCTATGGCTGCGTCTCAGTGAAGCAACTTTTTTCAGGTTAAAGAGAACATTTAACTTTAATGGCATATGCATTGTGCACAACAGTTTTCCACTTGATAGACACAAGAAGCTATAATATAGTTCCACAAACACTTGCAAGACCAGGGTGATTTGCAGAACAATGTGCACTACACTTATTGCTAGCAGCAACAGCTTGAATAAGACTCTGCAGGGTATGCAGTTCTCTTTGTCGTTGCAACTGCAGGATGTTTTTAAAAACAATGTGGTAGAAGAAAAAAAATTGTGAAATGGTTGTATGTAATGCTAATATACAAGGTTTATAGGCCATGGAACAAAATAGAGAAAAAAGTTTTTGGTTAGACACAACCACTTCAGTGTGCTTACTCATCTTGGTGTGGTGTTGTGCTTGTGCAACTTGTGGAATAAACTTTGTTGTAGCCATTTGTCTCTGTGTACCTCAGGACTACCAAACTGTAAGGATGCCAAAGGCAATAAACCCTGGAACAGGGTCCACCCCTAAATATGCCACATGAAGGGTTTCCCTAGACTAAAGGTAGCTTAGGAAAAGCCCCAGAGGAGAGTGGCTAGTGGCTGGAGGAGGAGGGGAGGATGGTGGGGCAAAGGAAAATGCTTCTCTATGAAGCAGGAATGAAGAGTTTAAATAGATCAGGCAAGGGTGTGTGTGGCTGTTGCTTCAATCATTGAACCACAGGCTTAAGCCAGTTAAGGCAGTCAGAATAGCAAAGGCCCAAACCGAGGAAAAGATAGCCAACTCAGTTAAGAAAGGGGATAAAACATTTTATAGGTATATTAGTGAGCGAAGAAAGACCAAGGGAGGGATAGTGAGGCTTAATAAAGGGGAAGGGGTGGGCAAAGGGTGACAGTGAAAAGGCAGAGATACTGAATGAATACTATTGTTCAGTATTCACAAAAGAAGAGGAGGGGGAGGTACCTAAACCAAAAAATAGAAGCACTCTAGATAGGGGTGTTGATACCAGTCTATTCACAGAAGAAAGGGTCCTGAAAGAACTCCTAAAACTCAGAGTGGACAAGGCAGTGGGGTCTGATGGGATTCACCCCAGAATTCTAAAAGAACTAAGGGGAGAACTAGTGACACCACTGACTACCCTTTTTAACAAATCATGGGAGGATGGTGTGGTACCTGAGGACTGGAGGAATGTGGATGTGATTCCCCTTCACAAAAGTGGGAGCAAGGCAGAGGCAGGAAACTACAGACCTGTTAGTTTGACCTCAGTGGTCGGGAAAATGATGGAATCAATTCTGAAAGAAAGAATTGTCGAGTACCTAGAGGCCAGCAGGGCACAGGACCCAATGAAGCATGGATTCACAGCAGGAAGGTCATGCCAGATGAATCTAATAGATTTCTTTGACTGGGTGACCAAAGTAGTAGACCAGAGAGGGGCTGTGGACATGGCCTACCTAGACTTTAGCAAGGCATTTGACACAGTCCCACACAAAAGATTAATAAACAGGTTAGCCAGTTTGAAAGTGGGTCCCAGGGTGGTAGCCTGGGTAAAAAATTGGCTGGACAACAGGATGCAAAGGGTAATAGTAAACAGAGTCCACGCCAAAGAAAGGGGTTACTAGCGGGGTACTGCAGGGTTCAGTACTGGGGCTGGTCCTTTTTAATGTTTTTATAAGTGACATTGCAGATAGACTGGAAGGAAATGTATGACTCTTTGCAGATGACACAGAGATCTGCAATAGGATTGATACACAAGGGTGGTGGAAAGGATGAGAAGGGACTTGGCAAGGTTGGAGGAATGGTCAAAAGTATGGCAGATTAGATTCAATGCAAAGAAGTGCAAAGTAATGCACCTGGGAAACAAAAACCCAGGGGAGGAGTACACAATGGCGGGAGGTACTAATGACAACAAAAATGGAAAGGGACCTTGGGGTAATCATATCAGATGCCCTAAAGGTAGGCAGGCAATGTGGGAAGTGGTATCACCAGTAGAAAACAGAAAGTTGTCATCCCTCTGTACAGACAGTTGGTGAGACCCCATCTGGAGTACTGCGTGCAGTTCTGGAGACCCTATCTCTGCAAGGACATAGACAGGATGGAGGCAGTCCAGAGGAGGGCAACTAAAATGGTGCAGGGTCTGCACCAGAAACCATACAAAGACAGACTAAAGAAGCTTAATATGTATACCCTCGAGGAAAGAAGGAAGAGGGGAACATTATAGAAACGTTCAAGTACCTCAAGGGAATCAACAAATTCCAAGAGGGTAGCATCTTTCAGAAAAAGAGATGTGCAAGAACAAATGGGGCACAGTTTGAAGATAGAGGGGGATGGCTCAGGGGCAATGTAAGGAAGTATTATTTCACACAGAGGGTGGTGGACACATGGAATGACCTTCCTGAGGAGGTTTTGGGGTCAAAAACAGTGGGGGAATTCAAGAATGCATGGGACAGACATAAGACAATTATAGTGAGGGGGTAGGAGGAAGTAGGCTGTTGGTTAACTAGGATCTACAACTTATCCAATAGGTAGGGAAATGGGTAGACTGGGTGGACCAAGCGGTCTTTATCTGCTGTCAAAGTCTATGTTTCTATGTAATTCAATGTGCTTACATAACTTGGTGTGGTGTTGTGATTATGCAACTTCCTGAATAAACTTTGTAGTGGCCACTCACCTCTCTGTGCCTCAGGACTACCACCCTGTAGGGATGCTGAAGGCAAGGAACCCTGGAGGTGGGTTCCACCCCTACAGGTGCCATGCGAATGATTCCCTTAGGCTAAAGGTAGCTTAGGAAAAGACCAAAAAGAGAGAGTAGAGCAGGAAGCATTGCAGAGGTAAGGTATTGATGTTTGGACCTTCACATAGGTCAGCAGAGAGCATGGTAATGGACAGCAGATAACTGAAGTGAGTAATGACTTTAACATAGGTAGAATGAATTATAACAAGGGGGTATGACTTCCCAAAAGGAGAGGGAATGTCAAAGGAGGGCCACCATCCATCTCCATCCAGCAGTGGAAACCTACCAAAGTAACTGCAGAAACCTACCTAAGTAACCTAGGGAATTACAACTAAAGTAACTAATATTATGACCTTTGGCACTGAGGAGAGGAAAAAACCCTTTGAGGAGGAAACCTCTGGGGATCCAAGGCTTAGGTCACCTTCCCTCCAGGTTTGGGGTGTTTTATTTAGTGATGGCTCTGCTGCTGCAATTTAGAAAGTCAATCCAAGGGGAGGAAGATATTTCAATTTGGTGGAAAGCTCTCACAATCACTCTCATAGGAATGCCATGTAGGGTTGCGAGCACACTCTGCAACATTGGATACTCTGAAGCAAAAGAAGGACCCCCAAGGTGGGAGGAGAACAGTAATGACTGCTAAGGCACTCAGCCAGCCTACTGACTAAAAACAGACCTGGTGAACCAGAGGCAGTCATGCAGAGAATAGCATAGAAGATGCCGCTGAACCCAATTTGGCTAGCTAAAGGAGCACTCTTGGGCATGAGGGCCCCATCCTTCATAGCTGAAGTCTCAAATTCTACATCAAGAGGTGCTATTGATACAACTACATGGCTAAAACTCCACCTGGAATGAAGACATTCCCACTATGGGCCAGGTGAGAAGGACCCCCCTCTGAGTTTCACATGCTCAAGATGCGGACTTCATGGGTGCAGAGCGAAACCATCAGCTGCAGGGCAGGCTCTGAGCCATAGAAAATAATAGTCATGGTTGGCATGCCTCCGGTTTATGATTAAGAGCATACAGTCAAGGTCACCTATGAAGTGTTACATATGAGGAGGCCGGGAAAAGCCAGTGGTTGTCAGTTAGGTATTGGTATGCTGTCGATATGATTGACTGAGATGAGTGATTGATGAAATTGACTGATGAGAATGACAGATGAGATTGACTGATACGAGCAAAGCCAGTGGAAAGTAAGCCAACCAGTTTCATTACAGAAGCTAATATTAATGACATTGAAAATACTCGATGACG
Source organism: Neoceratodus forsteri (assembly GCA_016271365.2). Lineage (NCBI taxonomy): Eukaryota > Metazoa > Chordata > Ceratodontiformes > Ceratodontidae > Neoceratodus > Neoceratodus forsteri. Next base: position 1,643,023,945 of record CM028131.1, on the reverse strand, counting down.
GTAGGTAATACCGATGTGGGTAGGTGGCAGGAGGCCGGGCCAAGCCAGTGGCCATTGCTTAGCTGCAAATGCCAGAAATTGAATCAATGAGGTTTAGGTATTTAAACTGATATGGTTTATGCATGGTTACCTTAAATGCCATTTAAGATGCACAGGAGCAGTAGTAGGAGAGCTGGTAATTAAATCGATGAGGCGTATGCAGGAATATGCAAAAGGAGCAGGCAAAAGTCATTTAACTTACATAAAGCAGGCTCCTGCTACTTGGAACCAAGATGCCTCACTGTGACATCACAGTCCCCTGCCTTGGGAATAACAGGGAAGCCACAAGCTGAGCATCATGAGACCAAACAGTTAATTTAATGACTGAAGGTTTCAGTATAGATAGAAATTAGAAACATACTGTTTAAATGCCAGCAGCTATAAGATGAGCTGACATACCTTGGATTGAATACATAGGCAAAAGTAATAAGAGTTTGCGTTATGATAACAAATGCATTTGAGTCCTGCATGTAGGACTAGAACAATAGTAAATTTATGATAGAGTGTAATTCAGATGGTAGGGCAGGAAACTTCAAAATTTGTAGAGGTTCTCCCGGTTTCCCACTCGGTTTGATTACTTTATTTGTAGTGCAGCAATGCATGAAGTAAAGGAACTTGGTCTGATAAAGCTGTAGCATAAAACCCCAAAAGGAGTAGAAGCAGTACAGGAGAATTGTAGAGCTGGGAGTTGCAGCTGCCTAGATTGAGTCAGCACTGAGTGAAGCCAGTCCAGGTGCAAACAATTAAGGTAGATGTGCATGCTGTTAGAAGCATTGAGAACATGAGAGCTGAATAGCACACAGATAACAATTGCAGTTGAACAGAGAGATTTGCTAAAGGTATGATATAGCAAATGGGAGACTGAACAACACAAGACAAACAAAATGACAGCAAAGCACTAGGAAGACAAGAAAGGCCTCACAATGCAAGCAAATGGAAGCAGCAGGATGCAAGGAAAACTAACCCCCCCAAAAGAAAAAACTGAAGAAACACAAGCACCCCAGAACAGTACAGCAGACACAGACAACAGACAACAGAGAGAAGAAAGCAGGAGCCGAAGGCAAAAGCAAAATACAGACCAAGAAATGTAGGAGAAACACAAACCAGTAGAACAGCAGTACCAATTAAGCAGAAATTTCAAAAATGCATGAGGAGAGTAGAGTCCAAAAGAGCCTCCAGTGGCAAATAAATAATGCTTCTGAATGAAGCAGGAAGGAAGAGTTTAAATAGGTCAGGCAAGGGGGCGTGGATATTGTTTCAGACATTGAATCACAGGCTTAAGCCTTTCCAAAATGTGCATGCATTTATATTTTGTAAAAAGTCATATGTTCTTTATGTACACATGGGCATGCTTCAGTTCCTGTTTCCCCTATTTAATTGTGCCAACTGCTTTCATGTTGCAGACCCAACATTCTAATGAATGTAACCTGGTATTCATGTCGCAGACTCAACATTGTAATGTATGTAGCCTGGTATTCTGACCCAGACCCCTTGAAAGTCAAGTAAGTAGATATTTTTACTTAAGGAATAGTATCTCATGTGTATACTGGAACAGTTTCATGAGACCAAACCCTGTGGTGCCAAATGTTATCAGGAGGACAGGTGCAGTACACTCCTTGAAGGAATCATTGCCTGCTCTTCTTTTGCAGGATTGGAGTCTTCCACTAGAGTTTCTACAATCCAAGCAGTCTAATAAAAAGAAGTCTATAGACCTGAGGCTCAGCTTCCTCTCCTTGTAGACACAGGAGTGCTGACATCATGTGCAGTCAGTCTGGTTTCTGAACTACCTGTTTGGAAGTGATGGTTATTTTAAGACAGATACATTAGCACCATGTTTTTATTTTAGTAAAGGTATAATTGATGATTAGATTAGATGGATAGAGTGACAAATGGGAGGCAGTATAGCATAGTGTCTAAGAGCACTGAGCTGCAAATCTGGAAAACTGAGTTTGAATCTCACAGCCACCACTGTGTGACCATGGGCAAGTCTCTTAACTTCCCTGTGCTCACAGAACACACCCGGAAACAAGTCTTGGCTTAGTGTGTCTTTTCTGGCCAAACACTGTAAAATAAACTAAAGGATAGGCTGAGAGAGAGAGAGAGAGAGAGAGAGAGAGAAAGAGTGATGTTAGAGTCAAAAATGTTGTTTTATAAAATCAATCTTCCTCAGAAATTAGTTTTTCTTATGAGAGCTCAGAGACACACACAAAGATCACACAACAGGAATAATGCTTTTGAAAATCTTTGATGTAAAAAAAGAACCCACTTTGTTTTTAATATTGAGCAATAGTGTAGAATATTAAAGCAATATTTTGCAACTCACAAGAACCTGAGCCTCTGTCCATCAGGACCCTTGTCAGTGTTAACCTCTTATCAGGAACCTCACCATCCCAAATATGACAGGGGTGGGGCATCAGCACTCAGCACAAAGAAGCATATTAGTGGACTACAACTTTTGATGCATGTGTGTGAGTATGAGTGTGTGTGTGTGAGTATGAGTGTGAGTGTGTGTGTGTGTGTGTGTTTTGAAAAATCAATCTTCCTCTAAAATGTGTTTTTCTTATGAGTACTCACACACACACAGATCACACAGCAGAGACAGTACTTTTGAAAATCTCTGATGTGAAAAATAAATAAATTACCTACATCATTTTTCAAACTGAACAATTGTGTTGATGGCTGCATGAAAAATAAGGAAACAGACTGGCACCTAATAGACATGACGATCCTACTTTTGTAACTAATGATACAGTTTACCTACTAAGCAGTGTAACCTAGTAGCCTGTGCAGAGAACTGTGAACTTGAAGACCCAGGTTTGAGATAAGATAGATAGACAGACAGATAGATGATAGATAGATAAGACAGACAGACAGACAGACAGATAGATAGATAGATAGATAATAGATAGATAGATAGATAAACAGATTAGATAGATAGATAGATAGATAGATAGACAGACAGACAGATAGATAGATAATGTCCATAGATAGATAATGTCCATAGACAGACAGACAGACAGATAGATAGATAGATAGATAGATAGATAGATAGATAGATAGATAGATAATGTCGATAGATAGATAGATAGATAGATAGATAGATAGATAGATAGATAGACAGGTAGACAGACAGACAGACAGATAGATAATGTCCATAGATAGATAATGTCCGTAGATAGATAGATAGATAGATAGATAGATAGATAGATAGATAGATAGATAGATATGCTCCATAAACCCCAAGATTGAATTGTTACCTTGTAACTCGCACTTCCTCATCATTTTATTTTTTATTATAGGAATAATCCAATGTGCCACTCAATCCTGTTTGAAAAGGAAATTTCAGTTCCTAGTTCAGCAGTTGAGTGGAGGTACGGGTGGGTCACTGACCTGTTGTTCCAGCATTGTTCAGCCCCACGTGGTATCTAAATTAAGGCAGTATGGTGGCGGTGGAGAAGAATATGGATTTTGCCTAATTAGGCAGCATGAAATTTACTGCAATTACCAGTACTGTGGGAACAACTGAGACTGAATGAGCAGCATATTCTGCCATAAGGGGCAGGGCTAAATGCACGCTATGGTGAGTATCGATATAAACCAGGGATGTGCATGAAGTTTAACAAGCAACGAGGCAGACAGTGTACAGTGCTGGAGCTGAACTACAAAAAAGTGACAGCCTAATTTATTTTACACAAACAAGAAATTGTGGTATTGGATTTCCATGAAGTGAAAGCAAGAGTGACTGAGGTGTGATGGATGCAATGTGAGGAAAACTCAAGCTGAAGTAGGATGGCATTCAGTGGCATGAGCACATTGTTTGTTAGTTTGTGGTAATCCACTGTTAGTGGTTGACCGGTAGTAATAATCCATGCTTAGAAATGGATTATTGCTACCTGTCCATCAAAAGCCATGTATTATCACATTTAGAAAAGTATTCCAGTCCATGGGTTATAGGCCTTAGCCATATATTATTGTACCATTATGTACCACACCCTTTATAGCACTTCCAAAGTCCTCACCAGTGGGACCTAAACAGCAGTTATTCTGTATCTTCTATTGAATATAAATAAGCAGACTTACTTCCCTGCTGTCTGTGACCTGGAAAAGGGAGTGTTGGAGTTGGCTCTTGCTTTTGAGTAAGTGAGGTACTGTATTTTGCTGTAATGTGTCAGATACCCTAAGTGAGGAAAGGTTATTCTTCTGTAAATACTGAAAATTGGAGATGATATTGGTGGTGAACAATTCTAAGTGTTACTCTATCAGGATGACCCAATATGTAAGGCTCCTTACATGACAGGGCTTGTAGCTGTGAGATTCTCCTAACAGAACAGATGGCCACAATGAAGTTTTTTTTTAATTAAGCAGTAGAGTGAGTCTGACTGGATTGTCTTGAAAGGGGATCTGGTGAGGGTGCCTAGCACCAGGCTAAGTTGCCTGGGGAGATGAGATGGTTTTGATGTCAGCAATGTGGTCTACAGACGTTTTAGGAGTCTCACTACATCAGGGTGTGAGCCAATAGAATCACCATTAGGCAGGGGTCCAGAGATTGTTCTTATTGTTGCTGCTGTTTGCACTCTGAGGGAGAGGTAGGACATACCCTCCTGAGATCCCTGGTACAGGAATGAGGGTATAATTGGAACTGGGGGTGGGTGACTCAGTTTTCCTGACTTTTTGAACCAATGCTGGAACTTTGCCCAGTGCCTGATATATAGGTTGTTCTCCCCACCAAAAAATGCACACACCAGTTCATACACAACCATACATCAGCATACATGAGAGGGAGAACACCTCCCACCCTCTGTCAAGTATTCCTCCTGCCTCCCATTGCTTTCCCCTTCTTAATTTGCTAACACCGGGGTGCCCAATCCCTAGTGCCAGGTGGCTAGTACTCCCTACCCTGTCTGTTCACTCTGTGTGACACTGGGGAGCCCACCACCAGTGCCACCAAACATAACACCAACACTGGGGTGGCCAACCCCAGTGCCAATACCTGAAATAAAGAAAACCATCCCTCATAGTCTTTTTTTTCTGTTTTATACACCCTGTAGTAAAGAAAACCATATATTGGTGTCTGTTGCTGCCGCCACTACCCTCCCTCCACATGACCCTCCCACTCAGCACCCACCACCCCACACACACATGCCCCACTCCTTACTTATGGGGTCCAATGCCCTTATCCACTCTGGACTGGAGATACATCTTCGCCATTCAAATCTGGACCAGCACTGAGGAAATCAGACATGTGGTTCAATGTACTTCAATGGGTTTTGAACTTGTCGACATAACTTGGCAATTTTTTAATATTCTTTCCCCAGATTTTCAATATGGCCTTTTTGGAACCTTAACTCATAAGCAAGGGTAGTGAAATTATGCAAAACCATCCCAAAAGGTGATTTCATGGTCACTGTGTGAAATCACCTTTTGGGCAGGATTTGAACATTTTCTCCACCTGTGTTCATGAGGTGAGGTCATAAGAAGGCTATGTTGAAAATTTGGGTGTAAAAATATTAAATGGGCAGACTCGATGGGCCAAGATGGTCCTTTTCTGCTGACACATATTTATGAATCTATGAATCAAAGTTATGAGTATATGCTGAAATTTCTCAATGCACAATCATAACTTTGGTAATTTTCAATATTTTGATCCCAAATTTTCAACATAGCTATTTTTTCACACCACCTCATGAACACTACAACTGTCATTTTTCAAATCCTGGCCAAAATGTGTTTTCACACTTGTGGCATGAAATTACATTTCTGCTATCTTATAAATGACACCTGTCAAGTTCAGAAGGAGTGGTCATGAGAAGACTATGTTGAAAATTTGGGGTCAAAATGTGAAAAAAACAGCTATGTTATGAATAAACATTGAATTGTTCCAATGTTTACTTATAACTTTATGTTTGCAGATTCTGGCACCTAATGTTCAACATATTTCCTTTGTTACCCTACCCCTTAAACATGACAGGCATCATTCTTCAAAGTAGCTCCGAAACTTGTTTTCATGGTGGCAGTGAAAATCACCTTTCATATGGGATTTCAAAAATCCCACCTGTCTTGATCATAATGTCAGGTCATAAAATACTATTGATGGCAGAAGGAGACCACTAGGTCCATCTAGTCTGCTCATTTGTTTTAGACCTATTTTGATACTGTAGTTGTCCTTTGTAGTTAGGGCTCCCTTGTGTCTATCCCATGCATTCTTGAATCCCCCCACAGTGTTGACCCCCTCAACCTCTTGGGGTAGGCTGTTCCAGGTGTCCACCACTCTTTCTATGGAGAAAAACATCCTGGAGTTGGTAGAGAACCTTCCTCCTTGCAGCCTGAGGTCATGTCCCCTGGACCTGGGGCCCTCTTGAAATGAAAAAGTTCCTGTGCCTCTACCTTGTTAATGCTTTTTATGTACTTGAATATTTCGGTCATGTCCCCCCTCTCTCTCTTCTCTGCTCCAGGGAGTACATATTCAATTCCCTAAGTTTCTCCTCATAGGGCATGTACTGCAGACCCTGAATAATTTTTGTCACCTTTCTCTGTACTGTCTCCACCTGGTCAATGTCCTTCCTGAGGTAAGGCCTCCAGAACTGGACTCCATATTCCAGGGGAGGTCTGACAAGCGATCTATACAGTGGTAGAATCACCTCCCTCCTCCTGCTCATGATTGCCCTCCCAATGCAGCCCAGCATTCTGTTGGCTTTCAATGTTGCCTTCTCACACTGCTTACTAACCTTCAAGTCATCTGAGATCATGATTCCCAGATCTCATTCCTGGTGTGAGGCTGCCAGCCTTTCACCTCCTAGGTAGTACTCCTTTCTTGGATTTTTCTTTCCTTTGTGTGTGACCTTGCACTTTTTGGCATTAAATCTCAGCTGCTACACTCCAGACCATTCTTCTAGTTTCTTGAGGTCAACTTCCATCTTGATCACTCCTTCTGAGGTGTTCACCCTGTTACGTATCTTGGTGTCATCTGTGAACAGGTACATCTTCCCTTCCAGTCCATCAGTGATGTCTGCTATAAAAACACTGAAAAGCAGAGGCCCCAGCACTGCATTCTGGGGTACCCCACTGGTCACCCTGCCTTCCATTGATTGCATTCCATTTACCTGTACCCTCTGGGTTCTGCCTTATAACCAGTTTTGTACCCATCTGACTACTTCTGGACCAACCCATGTGGTCAAGCTTCTTTAGCAGCCTTCTGTGTGGAACTGAGTCGAAGGCTTCACTAAAGTCTAAGTAGATCACATCTACTGCCCCAACTTCATCCACTATTTTTGTAGCGTAGTCAAAAAACTCAGACAGATGCTTGTTATTAGGGTTGTGGGTAGAGCCTACAGCTCTTCTGTCATCTGTAGCTCTAAAAATGGCTTTTCCTAGAACTTATTTTTCAGACATTTGTGTGTATTCCTCCACAGCTGCAAAGTAGTGCACTCCCCTCTGATTTTTGCTATTTGTTGCTCTATGTTAAAGGCATCTGAAGGGGGGAGGAGGATGCTACTGTATTGTACCTCAGAACTTCTCAGGATAGTAACAAAAAAACTTTTTAAACTGCTGTTTCTATCATCTGTCTAGCTCAGTCTAACAGATTTGTTCTATTTCTTTCAGCAACATAGGCGTTAACTCATTTCCTCTAGGTTTTTGTGAAAATGAAAGTTAGAGTCAGTGTCAGATTACAGATAGTGGAATTGTACTTTATTAGCTGACATTCCTTTCCACAGGACAAGTTGGAGGCAAGCACTGGAAACAGAAGACTGTTTTTTTTTCTCATTTTATAATATGATGTACTGAGTGTGTATTTAGTTGCAGGGTCAGGACTTGAAGAAAATAATAGCTTTTATGTAACTCATTGAAGATTCCATCAGATGGTTAGAAAAAAGTCTGCGAGAATTTGTGTAAAAACTAACAAATGAAAGATGCAAAAAATAGCATGCACACTGGCCTCTGAGACTGGAAGATCAGAAGGCTGTAGGTTATATCCCCACACTAGGCATGTGGGTTAAAGAGCTTGTATACAGCCTAAAACTAATATTAGATTTTAAAAGCAGTCAATTATTACCTTTTATATTTGAGATACTTTATCTTTTCCCTTTGTTTAATTAGAAGATTGTTTACGATGTTAATATGTGTGATGTGTGGAACAGCACTGTGTGTGGCAGCTGACATAGCTAGCTATACTGCCCCCACTACATCACCAGCATTGTGATCTCACTGACTGTGACCTCACTGCTACTTAGGAACAGCAATTCAGTGACTGCCAGGTCATTCATCTGTGATTTCACTGTCAGCTTGACATATAATTATGGCAGCATGGGTGGAGCCATGCTGACATATTGCCATGATGTAGGAGAGAAAGAAGAGTGCAATAGCCAGAATGTGAGGTAGTTGTCTTACGCTTGGTGTTTCGACTGGTGCTGAGGCACAGATCTCTGGTTTCTGTTTAAAACAGCAGTACTACATAAAAAAGTCAGTACCATATAGATGTCGTTCTTCTGATCTGTTGTGTATGTAGCTGTTTAAAATTATGTTGTGCAGTGCAGCATTTGAGCCCAGTTTATTCTTTGTGTTTGTTTACCATGTTGTTGTTCCCAAGATCTGTGCTCTGCTTTGTTTACAATTGGTTATGCTTCCTGTGTGTGTGTGGTGCATGCTCCCTTCTGTGCTGCCCTGTCAATTCCTTCAAGGATGTCTCTAAAGCAAATGGTGAATGGGTTAATTTACAAAGGAATGTGGGGGGGTTGCTTACTTCAGTTCTCCAATGTCATAGTCATTCCCTCCCATGGTATTTCCAGTTAGCAATTGTGGTTTAAGGAGCATTTGAAATGTAAAAAATACATTTTTCACAAATAACAAATAGAGGCTATTAGTACTACACACTGTGTGAGTGGTGTGACAGGACTGTTTTAAGCATTTGAAAACAACATAAAATACAAATAGGAAGCATTGAAAACATTATAGACAAGAGAACATTGAAAACTTTATGCTTTCAGAGTTTCTGAGTGCTATCCAAAAATGAGAGGGGTTGTATTACAAGTGCCTCATTTGCATACACAAGGAGATTGCAGTTACAAGCTTGGTTACTGCCTCAGTATCTTGCTATGCATTAAAACAGAAAAATGACTGATCTCTTATCGACATACTTGAATTAACTTATGTAATGTATGAAAAATATCAGAAATATCCAGTTCATAAATACACAGGAGTCTTCTCCTTCAAAACATCTGCTGCCAGCTACAAATAGGAAAGTGAAACACCAGGCTAAACATTAGTTTCATACATGCACTGTGTTAGGACTGAGAGACACAGCATATGTGTGTGTGTGTGTGTGTAATAATCAAAAGAGAACTTACAGTTATACTGAAAGTGTGCAACTTAATAGGTGGAGATAGAAAGTCCTTTTTTTTAAAAGTGTGGTACACTGCTTTGACATTTGGTCAGACTTTGTTGGGGGTCTAACAGTATCATACTTCAATCCATAACATGTCAGGAAAAAACGTTTTTTATATTAAATCAGTATGTATGTGAATACCAATTAGACATTGTTGTGAGGTACTGTGTTACAGCATAAAATAATCTAAATGTTCAAAGCCAGGAGTTCTATTCTAGGTTACTGTGCCACGTGAATGTGATAAAAGTGGCTCATTGTCAGGGACCTTATATTCAAGTGCATTCTTCATCACGTTTGCAATGCTGTGCATCACTGCATCCCTGCATAATGCTTGCAACATCAGGTAATAAATGAGCTAGCACTGTGGCAGAGCTGTACCCTCACCAAGGGCTCTTTTGTGCAAAAGTGGAAGCAGGGAAGAGGCTGGCAGCAGGCAGTAAGCTGGCAACTACAGGCCCATCAACATGAATTTGGAGGAGATGAAAGTAATGGAGACACTGTTGAAGGAAAGGATTGTGGAATATTTTGAATCCTGTGGCTTACAGTATCTGTGGCTGCATGGATTCACTTCGGGGGATGGGGGAGCTGATATCAAAGTAATCTATTAGTTTTCTTTGGGGGGTGATGAGGGATATCAATCAGGGTGGAGTGGTGGACGTGGCTCACCTGTATTTCAGTAAGGCCCGTGACACCGTTCCACATAGCAGAATAGTAAAGAAGCTGAGCAGCCTGTGTGTATTAAAATGTTAAACTGGGTAAAGAATTTGTTGAGGAGTTGGCATCAGTGAATGGTTGGAAACGGCATTCACCTGATGTTGGGGGAGTGACCAGTGGTGCACCACAGGGATCAGTACTTTGGCCTGCACTCTTTATTGACATCACTTGTGATAATAAAGAGGGGTTAGAAGGTAAGATATGCTTTTTCTTTTATGGTTGAGACAAAGATCTACCACAGGGTAGACACTACCAAGGTGTGTGTGTGTGTGTGTAAAACTGAATGGCACAATAAAGACAGAACTACTTAAGCTTCGGGAGTGGTCCAGTGAGTGTCATTAAATAGAGAATAATGGATGGACAATTATGCATAACCAGTGTGTTCTGCCATAGATGGGTTCTAATTCCCTCTAACCTTGAAAGTGAAGCTTGAGATGTCAGTGGGAATCAGAACCCCAAGTTTGCAGAACACACTGGTTGTGAATAAAGTTGCTCATCCTGTATTTTATTTAATGTATATAGTACTGAGTTAAACGTGCATGTGGCAGTTATGTTGCTTTCAGAATGATATTGAGGTGTGCAGTCTTTTTAGCTTTCAGAATGATGTTGAAACACAAAAGGGTTCAATTGCACTCTATGACTTTTGAACTGTGGTACAACAGCATATTAAAAGGCATGAAATTCTACGGAGAACAACACTCTACAATACACTATATATTCACTGTGAATAAATGAGAAATCAAGTACTTGGTGCATAGAAACCAAGAGGTAGAGTACATGAAAGGGGTACTGCAATGGTGAGCACAAAAGAGAAAAGAAAACTGGGGACTGTCATTTCTGATGACCTAAAAGAAGACAAGCAGTGTGACAAAGCAGATGGGAGCACCAGTGGAATGTTGCTGTACATACAGTAGGTATCACCAGCAAGAAGTATGAGGTGTTTACACCACAGTACAATTAAGTAATTGATGAATCCTCAACTAGTGTACTGTGTCCAGTTCTGGAGACCATATCTCTGAATGGACATGCACAGGTTACAGGCAGTCTAGAGGAGGGCAACTGAAATGATGTAGTGGCATGCTGTCCCTACTAAAATTGTCCTGCATGAGGGAATGCCTACAGGGCATGCCAGTGGTTCAGGCGTCCCAAAGTTTTACCTACTTGGGGATACACATCACCACACTATGAAGGAACTTGGTTTAGGCAAACTATACACCCATCACAGCCTCCATCAGAGCAGAAACACAAAGATGGACTAAGCTACACCTATCCCCAAAAGGCAAGGTAGAAGCTGTATGCATGTTCATGCTGCCTAAGATAGCATACCTCATGTTCAACCTACAAATCCCTATGCAACCAAGCACACTTCTGAAACTCAACAAGGTGATAGCAGGGTTCATCTGGTAAGACAAAGCCCCAAGATTTGGAAAAACTAGCTTAATGGGGCACTCATCTGAGAGAAATGGTTCTCCCTTGGCTACAGGGATATTTACTAGCATATAGGGCTGCACAAGTGATCAGAAGGTTTCTCCCTAAAACTCCAAATACCCCTGTATGGGTGAATCTGGAAATGAACCTATCAGAATCCAAATTGCTGGGGAACCTGCCGAGCAAAGGGAGACACTGAAAGGGCTACCTTCCTCCTTTTATCTGAGAGACAAGAAAAACCTGGCACAGGTGCAAACATCTCACTCAATGTCCAGCCCACTTATGTGCACCACTTGCACAGTACAGCCCCTTATGGGGCAACCCAAATGTGCTAGTTGGGGGACAAACTATCAACTGGCACTCTTGGCAGCAGGTGAGTATCTGTACAATAGCAGATCTTTATGCAGTGGACTCTGAAGCTATGATGTCCTTCCTGCAAATGTAGGCACAGTATCTACTACCCAAAACAGACTTCTGGAGATTTCTCCAGATCTGGGATGCAGCCAAGACCCTCAGAGCCACAGCACCTATGAGAGATGGGTGGAAATAGCTGACCAACTTGCATAAACAAGGCAAAGTAAAGGGCACTGCAGGCAAGATGTATGGTATGCTTAGGGACTCCCTACCCAATACCATGATTAAGTGTAAGGTGCAATGGGAGCAGGACCTACAAATAAAGACAACAGACACCGAAGGGTGGCAATATCTCATGGATGCCCATCTGGTCTACAGGGTCTCTAGGAGCCATCTTATACACCTTAAGGTACTGCTGAGATGGTACCGTACCCCGGACACACTCCAAAAGATGAGACTCATCCCCCATTCCGCATGCTGGAGGTGCCAGGCCCCACAGGCCAATCTGCTGCACATGTCCCATACTAGTGCCCTTCTGGACAGAAGTAATTCAGAACTCCTCCAAGATCCTGCAAACAAAGGACCCTGCTACCCCATCCCTTAGCTTCTTGGGCAATAACTTGAAGGTGTTAAACTGTTCCAACCAATCCAAAAAATGGCTCCTCATGATACTATCTGAGGCCAAAAGGGCTATCCTAATGAGGTGGTGCCAGAATCTACCTCCCTCCCTCCCTCTCTTCTTGCATGGCATATGACAGTGGCTTAGTTGGCACTTTTCGAATGGCTAACATACACCACCACCAACCACACACAGGTTTACAACAAGAAATGGGACTTTTATCTCAAATCACACCTATGCTCTACCCTCACATCACCACCTGGCAACCCACCCTTCTGACCAAGACAACACTCTTACTCCTCTTTAAGCTTCCACCCAAACTGGTTCATTTCAGTCCTTATAAGCTGAAAGGTCTTAGAAAGGGGTCACTCTTAATAATACAGGCTCAGCCCCCCCCCCACCTATCCAGATGGGTCAGCAATCACTGGAAATAATCAGGATTTTGCTCAGTCCCCTTCTGTAAAGGTTCAGCAAGATGAGCACACACCGCTTCCAGGCTGAAGTATACCCAGGCTGCATACTCCTTTATTGACTCTGGGCTAGAGGGTATGGCTCACCATGCAATGGTTGATGTTCTTACTTATTATGGTCAATATAGAAAGGGACTAATCATCCCAATGTAGAGTTCTGTTTAGTGTTACATTCCTTCAGTGCATGCCTATATGGCAAACAGTGTATCCTATTAGCAAAAGTTAAGTATACAACTGTTACCTACTGCATTTGATGCCAAGTCATCTCTGTTTCGTGTGTGTTTCATTGTTGAAAAATCATTATAAAAACGTTCATGATTAAAAAAATGGTGCAGTGACTGTAACATATAGAATAATGGATGGGGAAGTGTGCGTTAAGAGACTTTAATTGTTGTCGGAGGTGTGGGATGCTACATAAACCCAGAGGGCAAAGTCCAAAGGGGTTATTAGAGCATCCCACACCGAGATTGACCCTTGTATATGAGTAGAAAACTTCTCCATCTGTTATTTTTTATAATTGCTGATCAGCAATTTATTTTGACAAAGTGCATTTGGTATTGCTGTGTCTCTCTCATGTGTCAGTCACACACATATGCGCGCACACACACACACACACACACATATTCTATATTTGTCTCCTTTTCTTTTTTAACTTGTAAAGCTTTTTTATTTAATCTGCCATTTATCTTTTCACTTGCAGAGCTAGACATTTGGATTACAATTGCAATTGAGCTTACATCAGGCACCTTGGCCTCTAAGCCGTTCCCGGTTCCTGCTGGTAGTTGTTGTCCACTGTGGGTTCCGAATGACAGAATCAACCAGATAGATTGTTTTTGTTTGTAGATGAGCTGGTTGAAAAAAGAGAAACCAATAATGACTCTTGGTCTGGTGGCTCCTCGGTATGTGGGATAAGGAGCCACCATGCTTCTGAAACTGTTTACCCCACCCAGTAGTAGAGCAACAGCCAATCAGGGAGTGACTGTTTTCTGAGTGACTCAGTGCATGCTCGCCATCATAATCCATGCATTACAATGGCTAATTATAACTCAGTCAGCCTATGTAAATAATTGCTGACCAATTATTATAAAATAATTATGACCAGGACTAAAATATCTCATTATATACACTCTGGCAGAAACTATGGATATGAAATGGTATGATATGAAAAGATAGGGACTGTCAAATACCTCACATGTATAAATAAGGTTCAAGAGGGAAGCATGCTCAGATTAAAAGGTCTCCAAGAACAAGAGATCATGAAATGAAGCTGGTGGAGGGCAGATGAAGGCAAAATGTGTGAAAGTCCTTCTTCTCTAATAGGGCGGTGAATGCATCAAACTTCCTCAAAGCAGATGTGGTAGGGTCAGAAATGACACTGGCATTCACGAATGCATAAGATATGAATAATGGAACATTGATGCAGTGGAAGTGGCGATAAAGCCAACATAGCAAATAAGTAGTGTCTGTTGCATTACAGTAGGTAGGGAAAACAGGCTGTCTAGGTGGGGAAAGACATCCTTACAGTACCTGCAAAGAACTGATATACAGTGTATAACAGAGAACTGCTCTGCATAGAATTCCATCCCTTTCAAAATGTTGTTTTACTACACTTCAAACGACATGGAATGTGATTGTACCCTTCTGAGGTACAACACCATTATGGAACCTCTAGAGACTGCATACGACAGTTTCATTCTGAAAGCCAGAGAACTACTGTGTGAATATTTCACATAACTGTAACATGACCTATTGTTACAGGACATTGATCCCTTGCCTGTATTTACTTATTTATATATATTGTATAATGCCCACCTTGTTTGTTGTATCTTGCACTGTGTGCTTGTATTATTATTTGTCCACCTCTGTATGTTGCCTGACCACATTAGATTCTGTACTTGCTTATGAATGAGTCACTGCTGTTGTTCATTGTATTTTGTCATTGATTGTGCCAGTCTCTGGTTCAGGACATACCTGAAAAAGGTCTTTGGACCAGTGCACCAACCTGGTTAACAAATGAATAAAAAAAATAATACTATACACTATAAAAATACAGGGTGAACAGCTTTACTCACAAACAGTGAATTATGCCACCTCGTGATTCTGATTGCCATGGACCTCTTGAGTCAGTGCAAATACACAAACTCGAGTGGACATCTTGGACATGGAACACTTTTCTGCCATGAGCTCCATCTTCAAGGAGATCTTCATCACAGGAATTGGGTTAGGAACTGGCTGGGGGACAGGAAGCAGAGAGTGGTGCTTAATGATATCCAGTCTGAGGAAAGGGAGGTGACCAGTTGGGTACTTCAGTGATCTGTCCTGGGGCCTGTCCTTTTCAATGTCTTAATTATTGACATTGCAGAAGAGCTGGAAGGAAAGGGCCACCTCTTCGCAGGTGACACCAAGATCTGCATGGTAGACACTCCAGATGGGGTGGAGAAAATGAGGAGGTACCTAGAAAAGCTGGAAAAATGGTCCAAAGTGTGGCAACTGAGATTCAATGTGAAGAAGTGCAAAGTCATGCACCTGGACTGCAGAAACCCTGCAGAGAGCTATGGGGAGGGGGCAGAATTGTTGGTAGTCACTAGGGAAGAAAGATACTTGGGGATTATCATCTTGGATGACATGACAGTGGCCAAACAATGCACAAAGGCTATAGAAAGAATCAGTGGCATGCTGTGGTGCACTGACAGATATCACAAGCAGAAAAAGGGAGGTGGTGATACCACTGTACAGAATGCTGGTGAAGCCTCATCTGGAATACCTTGAGCAGTTCTGGAGCCACATCTTCGTAAAGATGTAGACAGGGTGGATGTGGTTTAGAGAAGGGCAACTAAGATGGTACAGGGCATGCTCCACAAGACATATGAGGAGAGATTGAGGGACTTCAATATGTATTCGCTGGAGGAGTGAAGACAAAGTGGAGATATAATAGAGACCTTCAAGTATCTTAAAGGCATAAATAAGGTGCAAGAGGGTGACATCTTTCAGTATAGAAGGAGTACAAGAACAGGGAGGCACACTATGAGACTGGAGGGGGGAAGGATAAAGGAAGTATGAGAAAGTTGTTGTTCTCCACTGAAAGGCTGTTGGATACATGGAATGGCCTGCCCCAAGAGGTGGTGGGAGCAAGCACTGTAGAGAGATTCAAGTATGATTGGAATAGACATAAAGGAACACTAGAAGTGGGAAGGAGAGGCTAAGCTGATGCCCAAATAGGGTCACCAGCCACTGTTACAGGTAACAAAAAAGAGAAGACTAGATGGGTCAAGTGGTCCTTATCTGCCATCAATTGTCTATGTATCTAACTTTCCCGCATGAGCTCCATGCTTTCCATGAGTGGTGTAAATGGCGTTTTGCTGTCTTGGCTCTGACCAGATTTTGTTTTAATACCTAACAGCAAATCAGAGCCCTTTTCCTGATAAATGCTGCCAACATATTACATTTAAATAAACAACACAGTCACAGATGAGGAACTAGTGGCTTATGGAAAAATCTACAAGGATTTATACAGAGATTTGATGCTGCCTCTACAGGGAAAATACAGGAAAAATGAGGGCTTGTTACAGGAAAATGGTTATTTGAATCTGGGAGCACTGTGATAATTGTGACTAAATAGCACTATATGGCACCAACAAGAAAATGATTTTGGTCATTTGGCAGCTTTTTACAGCCCTATCGGCTCTGGCTAGAACTTGTTCTTGTTTTGTGACTGTTGCAAGAAATTGAAAAACGACCTGCTGTTTGATTGTAGTTTGGTCATGTTCAATGCCAGTAATACACAAAAATGGTTTAAACTGATCATTGTAGCCTGTGCAGAAGTCAGGGAGCATAGCACATTGCTGTAAGGTTCGTAGAATCTATAACTTTCTGATGTTGTAAAAGGTGAGAGTCCTATTGTCCTGTCAACAACTGCTGTGCCCATTCACACCTAATATTCAGCAGAGGTGATTTCTCAGGATGGCACTAAAACAATTATCCCATTTCCCTGTAAATGGGGGTGGAGAAGTCATGCTGTTTTGATACCTTACTATGACTTTCTATGCACTAGCCAGCCAGTGTTTTCTCCCTGGCAGGTCATTACTTGCCCTAAATTCAGGCTCAGCTATTCTTTACCCATGAATAACATGATCTTTTTACCAGCGCTAACACATCTATCCCTAGCAGGAATTAACACACATTAGGCCCCTATTAAAACTTATTGTAAAGCACACACTGATCAACAGCAATGAAGTTACCAACATTACAGTGCTAGCAGCAATACAACTCCTTAACAGACAGAGTAGAGTAATACCCCAAATGACAACAGCAGGCTGGAGGCATGCTGACTCAGAATCCAGGAACCTCAGTAAAATGGACCACACTGAAAAGGTGCTAAAATAGAACACATTTGTTGACTTTTGTTACAAAACCTGGAACACGCATAGTTTTTATAGCAATTTTTATTGAGTGGTGCTGCCTATTTTAGATTTGAAAACCACTGCAAGTGATCTTTAACATACTTCAGTTGCCTTCAGTAGATCAGAGATTTAAGATTCATATTGAAATGCTATCTAGGGCAATTGTACTTGAAGAAACAACAGATTTATTTCATTTTTTTCCAACAACGGACTACTTCATCACATGCAGCTTTACACAATCATTTTGCTATTCCTACTGTGAAAACAAGCTTAAGTCAGAGATCATTGCTCTGTCAATTACAATATTTTTATAACTCTTTGCCACACATATTGCCCTATGTTACTTTGAGTATCTCCAGTTTTCAAATTTTTACTTAAAAAATATTTGATAAGCACAGAGAGTTGCCAGTGTAAATGATTTCCATTGCTGCATATGGCTTTCTAAAAGGACGTAGTGAGAGGGTGCTATGAGCAGTGCCAAGCACTAGCACAGAGAAAGAGAGTGCTTAATGAAAATGAAAATGGGTTGCCAGGCAGGAACAAGTGCAGATAGGGAGCACTCAGTGCAAATGAAAGCATGCTGGCAGGCAGGAGTCAGCACAAGCAGGGACACAGGTGCCCTGATGATAAAATGTGCACATCTTTAGAATGAACACAACTTTTCAACTGTGCACACCTTTTTGAGAGCCACTAAATTCCATATGCAATAAAGCCTAACCATATACTATATACAATTATACTATCACAATAAGTAAGGAAATTATTTGCAAAAAAATGTGTAAATGCAACATTTAGGGTTCAGATTAAAGCAAAAGAAAAGTAAGAAAATTATTTTTTTAGGGTTTTCAACCCTAAAACCACACCCCCACACATAAAACAAATCAGGGTGCAGTCTTCCTTGGGGTTGTCAACCCTAAACCTCACCCCATTCCATGCACTCTGGAAACATACACCTAATGGCATGAGCGTTAGGGTTCACAACCCCAAGGAAGACTGCACCCCTGATTTATTTTAAAGATGGGTTGGGGGGTTAGGGTTGGAAACCCTAAAAGCATATTTTCCTACTTTTTTCATTTTAACCTGAATCTTAAATGTTGTATTAATGCAGATTTGCAAATAATGTACTTACTTTTTGAAATAGTATAATCGTATCCTTATTTGCCTGTGGGAGAGTGGCCCTGCATGCCCATCCATCCATAGTTTTTGAGATAGAGTAATCATAGCCTTATTTGTTTGTGGGGGTGTGCAGAGCCCAGAGGGCCCTGCACTCTCATCCCTCCATACATACATATATGTATGGTGCACAGCAACCAAATTGTCAGCATAGCTATCTTAGTACCCCACCTCATGAACCCAGAATTGAAAATGTTCAAATCCCCACCAAAATGTGATTCCGTGCCAACACAACATCATTCCACACCACAGGTGCAAAAAGGCAATTTGGTCAGGATTTGAAAAATTAAAACTATTACATACATGAGGAGGTGTAAAAATGGCTATGTTGAAAATTTGGGGTCAAAATATTTAAAATTACCAAAGTAATGAGCAAGCGTAGCAAAATTTCAAGGGATGTGCATAACTTTGCCATTTTTACATATTTTGACCCTAAATGTTCAACATACCCTTCTTATGATCTCACCTCATGATCAAGTGTGGTGAAAACTTTCAAATCATGCTCAAAAGGTGACTTTGCCAAGCTACTGCACAATCATTGTTTGGGTAGGATTTTCATAATTCTGCTGCTACTGTTCATGAGGTGGAGTCTCAAAAATCACATGTTGAAAATTTGGTATCAAAATATGCAAAAATGGCAATGTCATGCATCAAAGTTGAAAACACCATTGAAATACAGTACATGAAACCGCACTTACCTTACTTTGTCATATAGCAGTTGGTGGTGGCTCTTCACCCTGGGACCTGTTCAGGTGAGTGAGGGTGTGTAGGGGGTGTGAGAGAGTGCAGGGTGGTGGGTACTCAGTGGGAGGTTGGGGTTGGGGGGTCAGATTGGTGAGGAAATATTTTCTTTTTTACAGGTTTAAAAAAAGACATCGAGGGGCAATTTTCTTTATTTCAGAGAGGACAGTGATCAGAGGGTGGGGGTGTACCTAGACACCAGAAAAATACAAAATGTGAAGGGCAACATTAGTCAGAGGGTAGGGGTATCACTAGACACCAGGGAAAGAGAAATGTTATGGGGATGGCAATCAGAGGGTGGGGGGTACCACTAGACACCAGGGAGAAATAAATTAATTACAGGATAGCAATCAGAGGGTGGGGGGTGCCACTACACATCAGGGAAAGAATTAATAATTATGAGGATGTTGATTGGATGGTGTGTGTGCCACTAGACACCATGGAAACATTAAAACAGACTGGGACAGCAATCGGTGGGTGGGGTGCCACTAGACACCAGGGGATAAATGTAATAATTTGGGGGTTGATGATCGGAGGGTGGTGGGTGCCACTAGACACAAGGGAAAAATAAAATAATTATGGGATAATTTGGGGGACAGCATGCAAAATAATTTTTTTTTAATTTGCAGGAATCCTTTTCTGTATCAAACAAAAAAGGAAACAAAAAAGGATTCCTTCAAATGAAAAAAGAATTGCAAAAAACCTAAATCCAAACTCTTTTCCCATATGAAGGGATCCTTTTTCATTTGAAAAAAAAGGACATACAGAAAAAGCAGAAAAAGAAAACCGAAGTCCAAAATATTTTTCCATATGAAGGGATCCATTTTTTTATAAATGAAAAAGGCCATACGAAAAAAGCAGAAGTGAGTCAAAAAAAATTACTAAAAATGATTAAAAAAGCACATTCTGGGGTCATTTACCCTACAGTTAAGTACAGAATCCACCAAACGGAGCCCCAATGACCAAGACAGATGTCTTGGTTGAAACCAAACTTTTAAAATGTAATAACTTTGTAATAAATTAATATTTTTTCACCAAACCAGCAAAATGCACATCTGTGGGCCAAGCCATTTCTACCCTGAAAATGTCAGACCACAATTCCAAACCACCTGGGCACAAGTCAATAATAAAAATTTTTTTGCTATCCACCTCTCAGACTTTGCACAGCCAACTGGAAAGAAACTTGGCCCATAGATCTATATCACAGGACTGCACATTCAAAATTTATTGCAAATCCATTGAACGGTTGCGAAGGTATTAACGTGCAAAATTTGAGGTTTAATATAGAAAGCCCTGCTCAACCCTAAATATAGAGACACTACTGCACCCCTATTATTACAGGGTTGCATGGTGTTGTTCCTCTCATTCCATGGTTATTTTGATCTGCTGGACATTTACTAAAATTGATTATACTAGACAGGTTAGGGGAGTGCTTGTAGGCAATGAAAGGTTGGTTCAAGGAAAATGTGTTTAAGTTTTCATCTTCACTCAGCATGGGTTGTAGTTCTTTAATCATTTGTTGAATAAGGTGTTAGTATGGGGATTGTATGCGACAACTAGGGGTGTGAAATCAGATTGATTTTTGTGTCTGTATTCCAGTAGATTTTCTCATGGTATTCATGTAGCACGTGCTATTTCTCTGTCTTCTTGTCTTGGAGAGTGGCCCTGTCACCCGCACAATATTAAACCAGGTTATCAACAATGAGTAGAGCAGCACTTTTCTCAACCAGACCACTCCATCTCAAACCTGTCTGTCCTAATACTAAGAGACAACTTCAAAAACACACAGGAGAAAAGGACATGGGAAATAAAATATTTTGAATAAATTAACTCAAAACGTAACAGACTAATTTGAAACCTTGGATTTATAATACAGTATGGAACATTCTATCACCTGTAATACTGAATGGTACTTTATACAAATATGTCTTCTTTCTCAGATATGTTGTCTTTCTCTGCTTCTTCTGTTCAGATTGCTATTGCACCAGACGAAGGGCCTGTTCCACCACTGCGGTTTGAAGGAAAACTTGTTAACCGCAAGTACAGCGACGGTTGTTATGCCGACAGCAGACAGCCATCACAGAAAGGAATCTTTTTCTATGGTGGGCTTTGCCCCCCACACCCCCCATATATTACTATATTCAACTCCAAATCGGAGTTGATTCGGGGAGGGGTGCAAGTCCTGGAGAAGCAATGCTGGGGTCCCGCAGGTACATTACAGTGACATGGTCAATTTGTCATTGTAATGTACCTTCACTGTAAATGCTTAGCTGTGGCATCGGCACAGTGTTGGGCCCCAAATGCTTGTGTACTATATGATCTTTGCACAAGAAATATTTGGTCCAATAAAAGGTACTGTAGTACACTTTTTGTTATGGATCCATGACAGTCGGTCGACAAATTAGTTGTCGACTGATGTTACAGTGCCACCTTTATGTCAACTGCATTTGCAGTCAGCATAAAGCTGGTCACTTTGTACTGTGTTTTCTTCAGGGGGCTCTGCCCTCTGCACCACCTGTAACTAATGAACTCCGAGATGTAGTTGATTTGGGGAGGGGGTGCAAGACTCCCAGAAAGCAGTGCCGGGGTCCTTTGCTGACACTACAGCAACCTGTCGCTGTTGTCGCTGTAGTGTAGGTCGCAGTAAAATTGTCAACGTACCAATGGCATATGTTTTATTATAATAATACCTTTTATTTGACTAACTGAACAATTTTTACACAAGCTTTCAACATCTCCCAGGTCCATTCATCAGGTGCAGAGAAAATCAACCAGCATTTCAGAATATATACAAGAGTTTGTGGATCCCAGATTTTTTAACAAAGGGGAAGGTCTAGAGGAAGCAGTTTAATACTGTAGCGGTGACTACCATGAGATAGGCCTCATATCATTAAAAGGTGAGAAATAAGACATGCAAATAGTAGCTATATCAACTGTGGTACCATAACAAAAGGATCAATTGCTAAACAAAAGTCCATTAAGTAGGATGTGTAATGCTGCCAGTTCAGAAAGTTAATTAAGCTGCGTCTTAACACGTGGCTCATTTAAGTCAGTTATGCACCAACAACAGAGGAAGATTTAAAATAAATGAATAACTAAATAAATAAATTCTAAATTATAGGGCCCAGAGCTGCAGTGGAAACTGCCAAAACTCAGTTTAAGATCTGGCAATGTGTGAGGAAGCCTACATTTTTCTTCAGCCCATGTATATCTGTTCCAAACAGCCTCATGAATTTTGCTTCTCAGAGAAGTCTTGAATGAATGCCTTTGAGGTTTCCTCTCAAAATTGCCAAAAATAAAAGGTATCAAACTATCCAACAATTCTTGCGTTTCAAGGATCAATATGGCTACAATCTGTTTTTACCCTATCCATCTTATAATTTGTTGGGTTTTTTTTAGTAGGGATCTGGGATTTTTTTTTTTCAAAAGTGATGTTGGATTTGGTCCACTTTTCTAGTGCATTGTTGCAACTTGTGACAAAATATCAGACCATAAAGGTGGTCTACATATAACTTGCTGATGCAATGGCATTATTAGCACCACTTGGATCCCACTTACATCAAAAAAGTAATATGCATAATGTTGTTTTGCTGTAAAGCAGGTACAACTGTTGCAAATGCATTAAACCATTTGAAAATAGCATTAAAATGTTTTGCTGCATTAATTTTGACACTGGTGCAACTCAGAATTCAGAACTGCACTTGTGTCAAGATTTTTGAAAATTGAACCCCTGCTCTTTAAATGGGAATAAAACACTGATGGGTAACTCAAGTTCTGAAGGCAGCAACCATCTCGTGGAATCTTGAGCTAGAACCTTATGTGACTGAAGGCAGCTGTGTGTTGTTTAACTACAGCTTGCATCTCAGTCACATCACTATCTGTTTGAAGATTCAGTAAAACTGCTGTTGCCTTGATTTAATTTGCAAGTGCTTTAGATATTTATATTTCAAGATTTCTGATTCCTACAGGTAAGCCGAATACCGCGGTTGAAAAAATCTTTCCATTTGCTTTCAAATTTTGAGGGAACCGGCATTCTTTTCTTCCTCTTTAGCACTAAGGCATAACCAGGGATTCGGTTAGGTAAAGAATAAAACTTGATGGAAGGATTATGCTGTGTTGATGTACTGACTTGTGGGTTTGAGTGCAGGGGGAAGCTGACAGTTTATATCACCGGGAGATGCATGCCAAGCATAACCACCACCATCCTCCCAATCTGTCTTACTGTATTACATTTATAAAATGGCTCATTGAACATAGACAGTGATGGCAGACAAAGACCATCGGTCTATCCAGTCTTCCCGTAATACCCTATTTGAACCTGAGACCTTAGTCTATGTGGGGTTTTTATGTGCACTACCCACCCCTATGTTCCCTGCCTTACTGCTACCTCTTGAGAAACAACTAAACCCTTTACTCTGTCCCAGCCGTGCTTCAAACCATTAATGGTTTTGGCACCACTACCTCAGCCAGCAAACAGTTCCATGGCTCAGACATTCTTTCTGTAAAATAAAACTTCTTCACGTTCCTCCTGAATCCCCCAAATATGTTCCATTCATGTACCCATGTTCTACAAACGTGTTTAATGACAAATTAACCAAATTTTCTAAGTGCAGTTGGAAAATCATTGTCCCCCATGTTCCCTGCCTTACTGCTGCCTACTGAGTAGCAAATAAGCCCTTTTCTCTGTCCCAGCCATGCTCGAAACCATTATTGGGTTTGGCACCACTACCCCAGTCAGCAAACTGTTCCATGGCTCAGCTGTATTCTTTGTAAAATGAAACATTCTCATGTCCCTCATGAGCCCCCACCAGCATCCACTCTTGTCCCCATATTCTACATTTTTTTGTATACCAGCATTTGTTGTTTAGTAATTTATTTTAAAAATTAAAATATTTATTACAAAACAAGATACGTTCTGCACATGGCTGTGAATGTATGCCTGACACAGCTACAAGTACGCCTCTTCTCTCCATATGGTATATGCAAAAAGTGAGCCCCTTCACTAATTACTGAAAACATAACAACATAGCATCAACACAATTACAAAATTTAAATCCAGAATCCACTCACTGCTGCTGTTTCAAAACTCCAGTCTTAAGGGAGTTCTAAGAATTAACGTTGCATCAGATGAAAAGCAGAGTTCGAACTAGATTCCAAATGCAAAACACTAGGCAGAGGAATGTTGGGCTGATTTATAAACAGGAGCAGATTAAAAAAAAAAAACTTCAGCACAGTTTTCCTTCAGTCTTCTTCTGCATTTCAGAAAACATTGGCCCGAATACTGCTTCACACTGTTCTGCTGTAAATACTGTGCAATGCATTTTGGTAAAGAATATTTTCCCTAAAAAGGCAGTACTACTAACAGGTAATAGGAACATAGATTCTAATGGGAGATAATGGAATATGAAAATGTTACTTTAACTTCATTTTGGAGCGCTACAATATATGTAGACATTTCATGAAATGACTCCTGTTGTGTGTTCATAATTTTTTTTTGTTGTGTGGTATTGTATTTTAAATTATTTATTTACTTTAATTAGACTTGATACACTTTGAGGTGTGCTTTTCTGTAGGATGTGTCTTTGCAGCTGAATTTCAAGTTTTTTTAACTAGTTATGACATTGCCATTTCCATTTATTTCAGGTGAATTTTTGATTACTTGATTTGTAATATATGATTTTTAAGGGGTGTTTCTGGGGGTGGTCTGACCAATGGCCATCCTTGCCTTTTTAATAGTATTTCTTGATATTTTGCTTCACAATCTATAATTTTAAAACAGTTTTGTGTCTGGGGATACAGTAGTTTATGTCATTTTTTTATTTGCATATTAACCTTGGATCCTGAGAAATTGTGGTCTCAGTTATTGTAACCATATGTTGTGATTATTGAAAAGGGTCTAATTTGATTTCTGTATCTCTACTTTCTTTTGTCGTAAAAGTCATATTGAGTTTTCCAAATTTTACAGCTTAGAGAGGAAACACAGCATATTCAACACAGGTAGCTTATACAAGCTATACGAGATTACATATATCATTAGAAGACAAGAAAAGTAATCCTAGCCTGGGCATATCTACTTCCTTTATGGTAATGAATTTCCATGTGACAGGTTTTTTTTTATTGTACAATGCTTTATACTCCTCCCCGTATGGCCCCCATCTTACCAGCTCCCCCAGCTCTGTCCCCCGGAATTACCTGTGCTTACCTTATGCTCAGTCCGGGAGCAGTGCCTGCGGAGAGTCGGTCACCATCCTGCTGGCATTTTTTCCCTCCATTTTTCTCCCCAGTTTTTACCCAAGGGCCCCAGGAGAAGGGTGCATGCGTGTGGAGGCACGCATGCACCTTACAGACCCAGTAACAACCCTACTCCACCTGCCCCATTGGCCTATTGCCGGCACCCTGCTTGCGCAGCCCCTCAATCTCCACCAGGGGGCAGCCGTGAGCGAGGGATGCCATACCACCTCCCTTGAGAGGAGAACTGCCTGTTGGCAGCTCCATCCAGCTCCACCCTCCCCCCTGTGCCAACCTCCGACAACTCAGGCTCGCTCCTGAACCCAGGTCACTGGCATGCCACGAGGTGAGACATCCAGTGCCTCAGCCCTCTGTGCCACTGGGCCAGCACATGACAGGGTTTTAACCAATGAGGAAGCTGAAATAGTCAGACCTCATTTAAGCAATAATGACAAAATGGATGGTTATTTCCTGGGGATTAATGACTGGGTGGGGGGGTTGGATTGCCCAAGGTGCTGCCAAGGCAACCACCTGCCACCCGGTCATTAATCCCTGGGAAACAACCACCAGTGAGGTCATTATTGCTATTGTAAAGCTAATTCTCTCCTGGGAGAGCAGTATTTGTTAATTTTGCTTACTATTTTTTAGTCCGGAGCTGGTGCAGTGGGTGCATGACCTTTGTGAAGTATAATGTATGCTGTGCGTCATTAGGTCATGTCAGACTGGAGCTAGTGCAGTGGGCACACAACCTTTGTGATGTGTAATGTATGCTGCATGTCATTACATAGGTCACATCGTGATAGTGTGTGTGCACGTCCGCCGACATGGCATGAAGTAGTGTGGCCTCATGGCTGTCAGCAGGTCATCAGTTAGGCTCCAGCATAGCAGTGCATTTTAATTTTTAGGTGTGCATGTGGATAAATGGGTTGGATTTTAGTGGATGCTTCTTACCTGCTTTGACTTTTGTTTTGTTTTCTTTTTTGTGCTGGGAACAAAGGCTTCAGAACCGATCATGGTTCCTTGGCTGCCATTAACAGGTTAGTTTATGTATTATGAGAAATGCATTTTTTGCTTTTTCTTTATGCAGATGGGGTATGGTATCTCTACCCGGCCTTTGTTTGCCTACCATTATACTTTACCGGTCAAAGTAATGTCCTTTGATGGAAGTTGGTACATTCACCAGACCTGAGTTTGATTCCCACAACCTCCACTTCCATAATGTATGAATTTAGCTAGTACTGAAGCATTGCAGTGCTCCTGGGTCACCCCCTATTCTGTTTACTGTACATCCCACCATACCCTACTGGTGAAAGTGACTATGTCTGAATAATGTTGGTATATACAGCAGATATGGGTTTGATTCCCACAACCTCCAAATGCATACTGTATGACTAATTCAGAGTTTGGTGTGAAAACAGCCAATTGTGCATACTAAACCTTAGTGGTTGCTAAGCAATTAACTTAAAAAAAGAAAGAGAGCTACCCGAATTTGCTTAAAAACACCATGCCAATGGTATGGCATGGCACTTTTTATTGATATGTTCAAATGTTCAAAGTTTTAATAAATGACAAACTCTGCTGTTTACTTCTCAACTGTACTGGCAACTTGTGCATAAATGCCTCTGGTGTTACTTCAGTAACCAGGACAAAGCATGTCTCATTCCCTGACATGGTTTTGGGCCAATGCAGAAGACAGTTTCACCAATTCGGGATTCTGCTGTGCTTTTCACTTGCCATGATTTCTGTTTATTTTCTATCGCATAAAGCTGTCACTCAAACTCTGATTGACAGGGAAATCAGTGTGTGTGTGTGTTTGTGTTCCCAGTGCCGCGGTTTAATATAGTGCACGTGTGAGAAGCAGCCACTCGTGAAATTCACACAGAGACATCAGCCGTTTACTGACCATTAATGATCGAAGCAGTAGCAAATCAGTGAGCAGAAACAGCTCATGGATATTTAATTAGTCTTATAATACATAATATCATTTAGTCTAACCATAGGGGATCATGAGGCAAAAGTCACATGTAAGGGCCTTATGATGTAACCTGTTTTTTTTTTATTATTATTGTTACTTTGTTATGTACTGTATTTCTGTATCTTAAGTCCTGTCTCTGTTCAATTTACGTATGACGTGGAACCTTTGTAAATGAGTCTCTGACTCAAAGGTCTTTCTGAATATCACAATAAATAAATACAATAAATAAATAAGATTAAAATAACATGGGTAACCTAGCCCCAGGATTATTTTAATGCTATTTTTAAACTTAAATACTTTCAGTTTTTAAAGCAGCAGTGCAACAAAGAGACATAGAAACATATAATCTGACAGCAGATAAGGCCTGCTTGGCTCACGCAGTTTGCCCATTTTCCCTACCTACTGTAATACCGTAGACTCTACTTGATGTCCAGCTTAGCCCTTTCTTCCTTCCCTAATGACCAAGGTTCCCTTATGCCTATCCTATGCATTCTTGAATCCCACCATAGCTTTTGCCCCCACCACCTCTGCTAGAAGGCTGTTCCTGGTATCTACTACTATTTCTGTGAAGAAGTACTTCCTTACATTTCAATCCATATTTATTCAGTAATTTGTATTTGTGTGAATATGTATGCCGGACTTGGCTGTTTTTATGTCTGTTGGTGGAATCCAGAGAGAACTTACTATTTTTGTTATTCATTTGCATGGTTTGTAAGCATCCACTGCAGTCTGGTGTCCCAATCTAATGCTGAAGAAACTGATAAGTCTCAGTCTGTAAAAAGCTATATGTTCTACTGAACGACTCATAGTTTTAATGGCTTACTGGCTGATGTTTACTGGAACTTGTCAGTCAGGGTATTGCAAGTCTCAGTGGCAGACCAAATAGCATTTTTTTCTTGTAGTTAGATTGCAACTTCCCAGATTCTCCTTTCCAAGGAGCAGTAGCTCAGCTGCAGCTCTGTAAGGCAATAATAATTTCAATAATCTGTAATGTTCTCCCATATTCCCGCTTGTACATTTGCAGAAATGTACTATAACAGGATTCTGCATCAGTGGAGAGGAATGCTTCTGTACACTTAGTCCCCCACTATCACTACGCACTCACAACTCCCCCTACAGTTCCTGATTGCCTTGGAGTTGCTTGGGGATTGGTCTGATAACCTGTTTATGACACACGTCATGTAAAGTCATATGAATAACACAAATAGAATCAGGCAGTCACCACCAGAACTACAGTATAAAAAAGACGCCATGGCATTCCAAAAGAGAGTTATATTTTAAGTACATAAAATTTATTTGGTGACGATCAGGACATTGTTTGAAAAAGGAATGTCTTTTGAAAATGAGTCAGCCAGCTTTTTTTTTTTCACCCTGGTTTGCACTGAGTAAACTTCATGCACGTGCAATGTTATTTTTCTGTGGAGTGATGTCATTTTGTAGTTGTGGTGGTTATCTGCTGATACTATTTGTGTTATTTGCATTGTGCTCTGTTTTGTGGGCACCCAGATGTTCAATGCAGTCTTTTCTTTGTTTTTGCTTGTTTATCACGCAAGTAATATAGATTAGAAAATGTTCTCCCCTCCCCAAAAAAAGAAAACATGTGTTTGACTAATGACAACAGAAGAAGTGCACCAATGACCACATATTTAATAAAACATAGGAAGATGAGCATGACTTAAAATGGGAGCCATAGGCAGCATCAGCAGCTCGAGACAGAATGGTAATGTAGCAGTAAGCCATGGACAGTTACAGGGGACTGTTTCACTGGGATACGTTTTACAAGGGAAAAGAAATGTGAGAACGAAATGTTGCTTGTGAATTCCATTCCACCATCGTGTCCAAGACAATGAGCGTGTTTGTAACCACTGAAAATAAAATGTATGCTATTATATATGAAACAATACACATTTGTTTTCTTTAATAAAATAACACTTTATTTAAACAATAGAAGTTGACATACTCTGACTCAACAGAACAGTTACGTGAGTGTTTGCTGAACTGCAGCCTGACCTCCATTGTATCAGTGTACTCTGATTACTCTTCACATGAATGTGCACTGCTGACAAAAACAAGGAAGTGTAAAATGACAGACGTGCATCACTAGCAAAATAACCATGATGGACTGCAATTAAAGATGGTGAGCCTGGCAGAGGTATGTGCTCATCAGGAGAGTAGTCAAAGCTGGAAAAATGCATAAAAAATAAATAAAATTAAGAAAACGCACAATTTAACATAATACACTGCATTTTTGAAGAAAAAATGTCTAAACTGCAATCTGAGTTTGCTGCACTGCTGCTTATAATTAATGGGGCCGTATTTTCAAATGTTGGCGCTGGGCTTGTACCCATCCCTGCACCACAGGACTTAGGTTTTGGTGGCGCACAAAACCTCTTTGCCGCAACTGCACCCAAATTTCCAATTCCAGGTGCAGTTGCAACAGTTACTATGCCTTACGGCAGCTTGCGCCAAATGTCCACCCAAGCCCCATGTGTTTAGGCTCCCAGAAGTGGCACAGGCTAGACCATAAAACTGTGGTCTAAGTTCCTGTGTTTGCCACAAGGGATGGTCCTTGGAACTCCCCACAGTAACATCCCATTAACTTACTAGGTCTATTAACAGTACCCCCACCAGGTGCCACATCACTCCCTGGCATGCCCCCCATCTGACCAATACCCCTATGGCACTCCCCATCTCCCTTCAGTCCCCAGACCCCACTTTTAGAGCCCTCATCCCAAGCTTCCACCTTGTGTGCCATGGTGCAAGGGACTTAGGCCACCTCCTGGCTGGTCTAACTCGAGTCCTATGCTGCACCCATGGCGGGCCTTATGGAATCCCAATTAAGGGTATGGTACAGCCGTGCCATGATGCGAGCTGATGCACGACCATGTTGAGCACAAGGGTGGCACTGGGACACTTCAGTGCAAGGGGCCCCAGGAGGGACGCAGCTGCTAATAGAAAATTAGGACTGGTGCAAACTGTGACACAAGGAGACTCTTGCATCAATTATGACACTGATGCAAGCTTCTTGCATCACTCTGAAGGCTTTGAAAACAGAGTCCAATAAGTGATATATATATATATATTCATTGCAAAAACTCCATTACTGCATCAGTTAGGGTCCATAGCACAGTGACAAAAGTATGTAAATGTGATGTTAGGGTTACACCCCTACCACCCCCACCCTCCACTCACAACAGACGTTGGGGTGTGCCATTGGGTCGTCAGGCCCAACTCTCACCACATTCCATGTGTAAACAAGCTGACATACTATAGCATAGAAAAATGGAGTGCGAGTTAAGCCTGATGACCCCATGGCACACCCCAACATCTGTTGGTGAGTGGAGGGTAGGGGGTGAGGGTGGGGTGATAGGGGTGTAACCCTAACAGCACATTTCCATACTTTTGTCACTGTGCTATCAACCCTAACTGATGCATTAATGGAGTTTTTTGCAATGAATTTCCCTTCCTTTTGAGAAAGTGTAATGTAACTGGTAACTAGCATGTGTTAGTGGGAGCGCGGGCCCTTCGGATCCTGCGCTGCCTTCACATTGACCATTTTTTTGTGTAATGGTATGCATATGTGGGAGTGCAGGCCCTCTGGGCCCTGTGCTCCCACTTACACATAAGTACGGAGCCACACAGCAGCACCATAGTACTCCAGAGGAGACCTTGTAAAACGTTTCTAACAATATCTCCATAACCGTAGCAAGTAGGGAAAAAATTCCACTGCAAGTATAATCTATGACGTTGAAACTTCCTCACAGGCTTATTTCACCTAAGGGTGGACTAAGCTGCGGGTAGCAAAAAAATCTATATCTCAAATCGTTTTCAAGATATGGGCGTTGAAATTCGCCGCAGGCACTGCAATGTTAGCCTATGGGAAATTCCTCAGCTTCAGAGCACTAAAACTATGGGCTCATTGAATGTTTTGGA
This sequence comes from Neoceratodus forsteri, assembly GCA_016271365.2. Classification (NCBI taxonomy): domain Eukaryota; kingdom Metazoa; phylum Chordata; order Ceratodontiformes; family Ceratodontidae; genus Neoceratodus; species Neoceratodus forsteri. The sequence continues at coordinate 1,642,992,492 of CM028131.1, read as the reverse complement.
ATGAAATCACCAAAAGGCACATCTGTGGGACCAGGGCTTGCCACCCTACAAAGTTCAGGCGAAAAGCCCCAACCGTTTTTCTGCAGTGCGATGGCAAAGAATTGCTTTTTTGGGGCAAAGTTCTGTCGCAAATTGAGACAGTTTTGCAAAAATAGGCAAGACAACTTTGTGATTTGCAAAAGTGTCAAAGCCGTTTCTGTCACAATTTGCAATACTACAGGGGTCTGATCTTTAAAAAGCCATTTCTAGGGGGAGGGTTCCCCCCAAAAAAGATAGTGCTGTGATCCTGAGGACCCAACTAGGTAAACACAACAGTCAGTGTTTACCTAGGGGGTCCCACATTTAAATGGCAGGCATTTTTCTCTCTCGCTAACTGAAAACAAGATGGCCACCACATGACAATAAAAGGGCCATTTCTGACAGTAAAATGTAATGGCGGCAGCTTTCGAGAGACACGTATATTTGTTTGCCGTTGACTATAATAGGAAACTTGTTTTTTTAATAACTTATGAACGGTTTAATATTTTTTTACCAAATCTCCGAAAAGGCACATCAGTGACCCAGACTGCATCTTTCCTGAAGACTTCAGACCAAATGGACACATTGTGCGGGATGTAGTCACGAGCAAAGAAACATGCAAAAAACCCTGTTTTTTTGTGTTTTGGGGCACTCCGAAGTTCCACAACTGCTGATTCCACCATAACACAACTTGCCAGATACAGAGATCTATGGTACCAGACCGCACATGCAAACTTTCAGGCAAATCCGTCATACGGTGGAAAAGTTATTAAAGTGCAAAATTTGGGGTTTAACATAGAAGTAGCCATGCAACCCTAACTATATTGGCACTACCGTGCAGTATAATATATATATATATATATGGGTTTCCAACCCTAACATCCCACCCCCATCCTGTAGACACTGACAGGCATCGGGGGGGGGGTCTTGGGGTTATCAACCCTAATGCTCACCCCATTCCATAAGTAAATAAGTTGAGATGGGTACAGTGCAGGAGAATGGGGTGAGCATTAGGGCTGATGACCCCAAGGAACACCTACGATGCCTGTCAGTGTCTGCAGGGTGGGGGTGAGGATGGGGGTGTTAGATTCTGCAACCTGCAAAGCTGAAGTGAACGTACCCTAGTTGAGTGTTTTGTCCATCACAGTGCCCACTAACCAGTCCTAGCTGCCTGGGGTTCATCCTTCTTCTCTGTGCTGCCAGCAGTAACACTTCCTCTTGAATTTGTGATGGAGTATGCCATCCCTCATTCTTTAAAGTTCTGTAAAAGACTCAAGCTCCTCAATTCAGAATTCTCCATCAAAGTGTTCTACGAAGTGACGTATTGACACTATGGTCTTTCCACTCCTACTCGATCTCATCATCGGATTCCAGAGAAGGTCCTCAGGATTTCCTTCATCTTCCTGGCAGTATAGCACAGTGGTTAAGGGCACTGCGCTGCAAACCTGGAGACCTGGGTTTGAATCCCATCAGCCTGCACCTGCATACTGTGTGACCCTAAGCAAGTCACTTAACATCCTTGTGCTCCCAGGTCACACCTGGAAACAAGCTTTGACTTAGTGTGCCTTTCCTGGTTAAATAATTTCCCCTTTTCCTTTCCTCAAATATGCATTGGTCGTGTAAAGACCTTGTATCTATTTCCATGAACCTTATCCACTCCTACTGTTCCTACATCGTCAAACCTGAAGAAGGTCCTCAGAATTCCCCTCGGACCTCTTCAGCCATGCATCACTTGCAAAAATTCTCACTTCTACACTCCATGAAGCATATACTACTACTACTGGTTCATTATCTTCATATTCTGAAGAAGGTCCTCAGGGATCCCCTCAGACTTCTTCAGTCAAGTATTCATCCAAAAACAGTTCTTCACATTCATACTTTATGAAGTCTCTACTTCCTCTGGTGCTATATCTCCAGAGTTAGATGACGATCCTCAGGGTTCTCCTTGGATGTCTCCTGACATTAATCCATCTTGTTCAAACCTTCTTGTCCATACTCCATAGGACTGGGCTGTCCCTCACTTTCTGCTTTACGAACTTCTGTACTTCACCTTCAGTTTCAGCCCAGAAACAAGACTGTTTGATTCATGTGTAGTACTTACTCTCATAGTACGCACCTACCAGAAAATGGGGGGCAGCTGCTGGACAAGTAATCTGCGAGCTGCACACTCAGACAGACTTGATAGACCTATGGGCCTTTTTCTGCTGGTGCTTTTGTATGTTCGTATGTACAGTACCTGTTCATTCCAATCATCCTCTACTGTCTTGTGTGACCTTCATGGCTCTGCTCAAAACAGTCACATCAGTGCTTCGAACACGTGTCCATTCTCTTGTAATTGCCTTCCTTGTAACTCACTCCAGCCTCCAGCTGACAACTGGACAGAAGTCAGTTACTTCTTACTCATCTGCCTTGCTTCCTCAGTTTAGCTGTTCCAGTCAACTTATCCCAGGTCCCCTCCACAGGATTATCTTTGAAGAAAGGGAGTAAATTACCATCCCTCCAGCTCATTCCTTGATACCTTCAAAATCAGAATTGTTTCTTGAAGAAATGTTGCCATTCTTTCATGTCAAAATTCCCAGATTAATGAAGACATCATTTATCCTGACTTGTTTCACTTTCAGCAGATGTCCCAATGTGTGTTACTTGCACAGCAGCCATATTGCATGCCAGCTATAGCTATTGTATAGAAAGCTGCAATTCTCTTATCATCATCATCCTCAGCACTAGCTGCATGAGCTTTTCATACACTTTGAATTGGACCATCGATAACGATCAGTTTTAGCAGCAAGCATGATTCACGTCCTTTTCAAAGATGACTGCTTCTTGTTCCTCCTAATACCTCCTTCTGCTCAACTTGGATATACAAGGTAGATTCCTTAACTTTGCAGAAAGTGAACCATTTGCAATAACTTTTAATGTTAAAGGTAGCCGAGTCTGGCTCTTTTTCTGCATATCTGCATTGGTGGGGGAGCTCACACTTATTCATGTATTGTCCTAGATACTTGCAATCACTCCATTTCATTATCTGATTCTGATTTTAGCCTTGGAAAATCCTGAATCACTGCTTCCTGGAATCCTATAGATTCACCCTTAGAGATTTTTAAAATCCACCATTAGAAGCCGCTGCATTGCATGAGAGCCATTTTGATCTTTTCAAACAATCAACCAACAGTGGTCCCCAGCTTTTGAGCAAATCTTAGCTCTATTTCATCACATGGTTTATGCGGAGACCCACTTAGTCCTCCATAGTTTAGTTTACTCAGTTTTCTGTCATTCCTGGTTACATAATAAAGCAACCCATGCTGCATCTTCATGTCAATACCAAGACATGCATCACATCTATATTACATCAGATTCAATCATGACTTCTTCTCGATTTACCAATGACCTTCTGATTATTAGCGTGCTGATACTCTCCTGTGGTCCACCTTAGCTCCTGCCACCCAAGCCTATCACTACTGGAAGAAGAATTCACCCTATTCATCATACCCTCTAACATCAAACCTCAAAATCATCTCATAGGACTATTAAGCTATATTTAGTATGAATGAAATGCTTCTTCATCAGTCCATCACATTTGCTTTAGAATTCTATAGAACATCATCCACATAGCTCTGAAATCTGGGTTCATGTCTGTGATGAACAGCTCAAGCAACCTGTGCCTGCACTCTGAAATACTAATGCTAGGTGATTTTAATATCAACTGGCTCTGCTCCACAGCTGCTGCCCATGAGAATGCACTGTCTACCATCCACTTCTCACAGCTCATTGAGACCCCTACAAGACTAAATTACCGAGCTGGGTCTGGTACCTTGCTGGACTGGGTGCTCTCTAACTGGCCGGGGCATATAACAGACACCACTTTTCTCCCCGACTGCCTTAGTGACCACTCCCCTGTCACCTGTCACTGGTCCAATAAGTATTGCAAACCCCCTGTTAGAACCACCACAAATCAGGTTCTAGTCCAGGTCCACCTGGGGCATCTGAAAGTTGACCTTAGGCACCAAGATTGGTCTGATATTCACAACACCAGCAATGTTGACACTGCGCTTGACCAGTTCATTAGTAGGTTCAATGCAGTCTGTGAGAAACATGCCCCTCTTAAAACACAAAAAGTAAAGAGTGCCAGCAATCCATGGATTACCCCTGCCCTTATTACTCATTATTTCTCGGTTTTATAGGGGTGGAAGTAGGCCTTTGCCCATCGAGACCACCCTCCCCATGCTTGTGGAGTAGATTCAGGTATTGAACTCTTAAATCCTAGGGATCACCTCTGGCACATGGCGTGGGCCTCTGGTACCCAATCCAACCTACAAAATGGCAGGAAATGAGTGTAGCAGAGCAGTCCAGACTGCAAAAAGTCAATATTATAAAGACGGCCTATCTAAAATCTAGAATAACAGTAGGTCATTTTGAAAAAACATTCATAACATTACAGGGAAAGACCACAAGTCAACACCCAACATGATAAACATAGAAGGAACCCCATCAATGGACCCAAAAGTCATCGCTGACACATTCAACAAGGCATTCTCAGATCTGAGCAGTGTTCTCCCACCAGACTTTTTCAACCCTACCACCACTAGTGACAACTCACTGAACCAGGATCCTCACCATGATCACCCTCCATTCCATTTCAAGTCCTTCTCTGAATGCGAAGTGAGATGTTATCTTAAGAAAGTGCTAGGGAAATCCAAATACAGCGGGGATTACTTGGATCTCAAATTTATCAACCTTGCACATGAAGAAATCTTAGTGCCTCTAACTACAATAAACAACCTTTCAATTACCCTCTCTCAGTTCCCACAGAGATGGAAATCTGCTATGGTCAACTCAGTACATAAAAGTGGGGATCGGACACAGTATGGAAACTATTGCCCAATTTTGATTCTCCCACCACTTTTAAAAGCTCTGGAGCACATCGTGGCTGACCAGCTGCAGAAATACCTGGAAACCTACCAGCTGCAATGTACCCAACATCATGGGTTTAGGCGTGGGCATAGTATCATCACTGCCCTATTGGAATTTACTGATTTTATCCATAACTTGCTGACAACATTTATAGACCTAACCAAGGCCTTTGATACTGTTAACCATATACTACTTAGCAACCATCTTACCAGCATTGGCCTCTCCTCAGACACCACCAAGTGGTTCTCCAGCTATTTAACCAATCGCTCCCAACAAGTAAAAATTGGAGATGTCATCTCTGATAGTAGAACAGTATGATCTGGAGTCCCTCAAGGATCCATCCTGGGGCCACTGTTATTTAGCATCTTTCTAAATAATTAACCAAAATCCTGTCATGGCAACATCCTACTATATGCAGATGATGCCGTAATATGTACTAGTAACCCACATCCAAAACACCTTCAGGACTAACCACAGAAAGACTTCGCATCTGCTGAAAAGTGGTTCACTGACCAAAAACTAATACTGAACTACAAAAAAATGAAGACCATGCTGTTCTCCAGCATCCACAGCAAACATAAGTCCTTCCCCCTTATCATCAATAATGATGTGGGATCACCCCTGAAACAAGTACAACATTTTAAATATCTGGGTATAACCCTCGACTCCACGCTGTCCTACACCCAGTACATAGATTCAATCATGAAAGCAATAAACAAGTGAATAAGCATGCTTTATAGACACAGAGACAACCTGACCCCTGAAGAGTATAATCTAGCCATACATAGTTCTGTTATCCCACTCACAGAGTATGGCATTGTCATCTACGGATCTGACTCAGACACAGACCTCTGGTGTATCAAAATAGCTCTAAACAAAGCCCGCCGCCTTCTAACTTGGGCAGAATGCCAAGCCCACACATGTGACCCATATATCCAGGCCAACTGGCTCTAATTCGACAATGGACTCAGATATCAAACATGCCTGCTCACCAAAACAGTCAACCTAGGTATGATACCTCCGGGTGTTCAATCCCTTCTGGTGCCATCACTAAACCCTCGCACTACCAGACATTCCGGCAGTCAAATTTTCAGAACTCCTAGATGATGTACCTCGCTTGGACAGCGTGCTTTCTCCTATACAGCCCCCCTCTGGATAAATGCACTGCAATCAGACATTTCCAACGCAACAAAGTTGAGCTCCTTTAAGCACTTACTTCGGCAGCATTTAGTCACTGAGGCTACCTGTTACTGCTACCACTAGGCACTACCAAATCCTACCGCATATGTTCCTTATGGGTATCCCTCTTGACCCTGACCTACTCTAATTACTACCCTCACTTGCACTTATTTTGCACTTACCTCTGGGGCTCTCTTGCCCCCACCTATCCTCTCCCCTCTCCTCCTGTCCCTCAACCCCCACCACCACACCCCCCCTCCTCCTTCACTTCTCTTCCTCCCTCTCTTCCCTCATGGCCTTCTGCCTGTTTCACTCTGTGTTTAGATACCTAGTAAAAATTAGACTCAGGCGTACATTGTACAATGCCTCTGCTGTATGTAAGCTGTACCTCTGATCACTGTTTGTGTCATTTTCACTTTATTTTATCTATAGTAATCTCCTGTATCTTCGTCTCCCTTCTGTTTACACATAAAATGTATTTAGGCCTGGTGACACTTGCAATGTAACTATTGTAAGTGTTAACCTGACTATGTTATCATTCTGACGTGGAACCTATGTAAAGAGCATCTGCTCAAAGGTCTTGAATCCAAGATTTTAATAAATAAATAAATAAAATAATTACTTCCCATCGATGGACCTTCATTCTCAAACTTATTGGATTTGCTGCCTTCCATTCCATTTTTGACTCTACATTGAACATTCCAATCCTATCAGCTATTTGTCTAGCCTCCTCATCCTGGGGAGTTGACTATTCTCAGCTTTGCTAAAATCATTACATCTCGTTGCTTCCATCTCCAAAGACCAGCAATCTTCTTTCGGGAATTCTGATTTCCTATTACACAATTCAAAATATCTGGTGACAGTAGATCTTTTTGATCGACTCATACAATATCACATTTTGCTTCAAGTCTTTTCTGCTTCCACCATTTATTAGCAAGGTTTCCAAATGATTCATGGAGCATTTGAGAACTCTCCTTCAATGGCTGGACTGAATTCCTAGAACATTTCTGCAGATCAAAACAGCATCATCACCATTCAAACATCATTCCTCTCTGCCATCAATAGACTTGGAAATAGACCTCTTCATACCTAAAAATATATCAAGAGACTTGGAAATAGACCTCTTCATACCTAAAAATATATTCCCTTGTCCTGAATCTGTCTGTTATTAGGATCATCCTCTCTCCTAGTATGCCCAGAGGATGGGCAGTTCAGTAGTCATGGGTTCTCAGAGAGTTCCTCCACAGGGGGATATCCTCTCCTGCATTCTACTGTTCACACTCTCCATGAATTGGAAGAAGTGATCTCTTCTTGGATCTTCTATTCCTTATCACCACCAGGCTCCTCTATGCTGAGGGTGGGAATAGAGAAAGGCAAAAGTTAAATATACACAAGCACTGTTCACTATTCTCCAAACATTGAATGGGAGGGTGTTGCCCGAGATTCAGTGTGGGAATAAGCTCCTCCCACAGTCCAAATAAAAACCCAGACTCTCCCAGCTACCTATGCTCAGAGTATTTGAGTTTCTACCATTCTTCCCACATCCTTCTCCTCCAGCACACTTCTCACCAGTGATACTGGGCCTTCTATTCCCTATTGCCACCTGGCTCCTCAACTGAAAATGGGAATAGAGAAAGGCCAAAGGTAAAAATACACAAGCATTATTCACTATTCACCAAACATTGGATTTATTTATAAAAGGACCCTCAGCTATGGTGGGCTGCTACCCTCCTGAAGCATCCCACCCCCATGGAGCCTGCACAACCCTGGCCTACTCCTGCTCTACAGTCTCTCTAATTTAAATTCTCCATTTTTCCTTTATTACTTTTTTTATTAAATCTACAGCCCCTCAATCTCCCCCCTGCTCCCCTGAACCTACCCTCTCTCCAGGTGACCCCCACTTGTGTAACCAGCCCAGACCCCAAAACCCAGAAAAGTTACCTAGGCCTCTATTGTCCTCTGGCTGCTTATCACACTGCTACTGCTGGGCTCAAGTCTCTACTGATGTCTGCTCCAGGTAGGGGTGAAAAGAAGGAAGACCCTCCTGGTGCAGCCCTTTAAATAACCTAGGACCCTTCTGTAGCAGACACCAGTCCCACCTCCTAGGAACCCTATCCCCCTGCCCACTCAGCTCTTCCTGGATGGTCCTACCCCTCCCTCACTTGTCCATTCTGGTGTCATCCAGGCATGTCCCCAGACACAGCTTCACTTGCTACCAGTCCCTTGTAGGCTCTGTCATTTCCTGGATAGGGAGCTTTAAAATATCAGAGAACTGGTGAAAGATATCATGATAAATGCACAAGTACTTTCTCCAGAAAACTTTCATTTTGTTACTAAGATCTACCCAACCTACTTTTACAAGAAAGAATAGACAGTTACTTTAAACAGTGCAGGGCTAGATTTGCAAACCCCAGTTCAGTTGTCACTGAAATCAATGATAGTAATATATCTTGCCTATGAAACTGATCAAGAAATGCTGGTTAAGAGAGATAGGATCATATACTGGGGAGAAATGTTTAATCTGTATCATAAAATATGTTACACAATCCAGCAATATATTTTTGTCATGTATATAGATTTGAACTGGATGAACTGGGTGCCTGTTTCTCAGTACTGCAACCTGCTAAATGCAGAATTCTGTTACAGGATAAATATTGTAAGTTTTTTGATGTGGGGTGACTGACCACTTTTTAGGGCTGCAGTGGGTGGAGCCCTGCATACCTCTTGCTATCAAAAAAGGACTTGGCATTCCTCATGACCGAACAACATGTTTGAGTTGCATCACAGTTGTCTCCACATCCATGGAGCACTTCCCTCGCACTGCACTGTTTTTTATTTAAAAAATTGGCAGCGTCCTGATCGTGACACTGGGATTGGGCACCCCAGTGTTACTTTTATATTTCTGGGGGAGTGTGGGGTGGTGGGTGCTAAGAGGGAAGGTCGGGTTGGGGGGATAGCTCTAATTTAAAAAAATACATACAGCAGTCATGGCAGAACATGGCACACTCCACCATGTACAAGATGGCCACCACACTCTACTGCACATGTGCTACTACTACATGTACAGTAGAATGCATCAGCCATCTTGGACACAGTAGAGTGTGGTATGTTCCATTGTGATCACCGTTTGTTTTTGTTTTTTTAATTAGAGATATCCCCTTCTGCCCGACCCTCCCTCTCAGGACCACCACCAACCCCCCAGAAACATAAGAGTGACACTGGGGGTGCCCAATCCCCCAGTGTCGCCATCCAGTATCCTCATTTTTTTTAACCCTGTAAAAAGAAAACCATCCAGAGATGTCTTTTTCAGTCTTTCCTCTCCCCCAACCTGATCCTCCCACTCAGCACCCCCCACTGCACCCCCCAAGCACTTACTTACCCATAGGGGGTCCAATGCCATAATCCTCTCTGGACCACAGACATGTCTTCACTCTTCAGAAACAGGTACGTGGTTCAATGTATTTCAATGGTGTTTTGAACTTAGTGGCATAACTTGGCCATTTTTACATATTTTTGGCCCACATTTTCAACATGCCTTCTTTGGGACCCTGCCTTATGAACAATTTCACTGACATTAGTCAAATCTGCCCTGAAAGGTAATTTTGTGGTCCCTGTGCAAAATCACCTTTTGGGCTAGAGTTGAAAATTTTCACTGCCCTTGTACATGAGGTGGGCTCATAAGATAGCCATGTTGAAAATTTGGTGTAAAAACATTAAGAATCAACAAAGTTATGAGTCTGCATTGAATTTTGTAAATGAAGGCTCGTATCTTTAGTAATTTTCAATATTCTTACCCAAATTTACAACAGTTATATCTTTACAGCGCCTCATGAATTTGACAGCTGTCATTTTTCAAATCCTGGTTAAACTGTTTTTTCATATCCCTTAAGGTGATTTAGCAGTCCTTGCATGAAATCACCTTTTGAGTAGGAGTTAAATATGTTATCTGCCATTGTTTATGAGGTGGGGTCATAAGAAGGCTATGTTCTTAATTTGGTGTAAAAATATAAAATAAAGTTATGAGGCCATGTTGAATTTTGCAAACGTAGGCTTGTAAGTTTAGTAATATTCAATATTTTTACCCTAAATTTTCAACATAGCCATTTCTTTACAACACCTAATGAATGTGATAGCTGTCATTTTTAGCTCCTGCCCAAAATGTGTTTTTGCATTCAAAACATTAATTTCGCAGTCATTACATAAAAATCACCTTTCGGTCAGGAGTTGAACATCTGCTCTGCCCTTCTTTATGAGGCAGTGTCATAACTAGGCTATGTTGAAAATCTGTTGTAAAAATTTTACAAAACAATAAATTTATGAGCCTATGTTACATTTTGCTAACACAGGCTTGTAACTTAGGTAATTTTCAATATTTGCACCCCAAATTCCTCGGCTGCAGCCCTATTGGCTCTTGCCAGAATTTGTTTGAAAGAGCAACAGAACCTTCATCTATGGGCCAGAATATGCCCTCTTTTCTTCCTTTGGCCAAATGCAAGTAGATCTCCCTCTAGTCTTCACAACTGAAGATGGAGCAAGGCCTGAGCACAAAGAGACCTAGTATATTCTTTTATGTGTGCCTTTTTTGCATATTTAAAATACAGTACCATTTTCATTATCTTTATAATCGCCTTCCACAAGTTTTAGATTGATTATTATTTTTGAAATATTTCTGAAATTTTTTTTGTACTGTAGAATGGATATCACTCTGGTTCATTTGTTTGAACACTTCTAATTGTTTCTGATTGAATTTATCTTTAAAAACATCTTGAACCAAATTTTTACTGAGTATGTCTGCTTCATATCTGAGATGGGGTATGGTGTTTAAAATGTTTGCTAAAAGAAATGACATGTAACTCAGACATAAGAGTCAGGACCAACTTCAATTGGCTTTGATTGGAACCCACTGGCATCAATTTGGCTAAACCACTTTTGCTAAAAACACTTTGGGTCCCTGATATAATTATTTGGTAGGCTAAAGAATAGAGATGAGAGACACTCCTCTATCACCCCTGCCCACTCCAGTTAATTCCAAGCTCTTCCACCCTCCCCCATTCCTCCAGTCAATTTAAAAAACAAATTATTCAACATCTGGCACAGTGACAGGAGCCAGAATGTTATCTTTTTATACATTAAATGTCTGAGGAGGGGTGAGGAGGGTGGAAAGTTACCAGGGTGGGGGAGGGATGGACAAATGACTAGCTCTGGTCACCTGGGAACTGTGCAGTATTTTTTTTAAATTTGGCCAAATATTTTAGTGATCCAAACTGACTCAGATCTTAGTGAGCTGAATAGAAGATAAAGTGCAGAATTTTGGTGCATTCATTGAATGCAAATTAGAGACGTCAGTTCATCTTTTCTTAGACTATCAAAAAAGAACATTCTGGGTGCCTTTTTAAAATTTTATTTTATGTTCTAGTATGATCCCACTCCGGCCAGCAGAAATATTAATTAGTATACTAAAGAAGTTTTGCTTGGTCTTATCCATTGATTTTCTTATTTGATATAATAACCCTTGTTTTAAAGGGGAACAGTCAACACAAAGCACCCCACACTCAAGTGCTGGGCTGACCCCAATGTGCACTTTGTGGGCAAAAACATTTCGGTTTACTTACCATTTACAGTGGTATAGTGGATTATATTAGAATAATTTTGCTTAGTTGTAGTCTGACATATTTGTTCACTTTACTTTGTTTACTACAAATCCTAGAATCCCCTGTAGTTGACATCAGATCAGTCAGCAGCAGTGGGAGATTCAATAGCTTGCAGTGCATGTTACAGCTTTTATAATGTATGGTCAGATGCTACATCTGATTTTCAAAGGTTGACGCAGGGTTTGTGTCAACCCTGTTGTTTGATGCAACTGCATCAAACTCCTGCAACATACTGTAGCTGCGCCCATTTTTAGTAAGTTGGGTGCAGCTGTGACATTTTCCACAATTTACAGCAGCTTGCACCAAAGATTTGGCACAAGCCCCGTAAAAAGGGTCCCCCAAATGGTACAAGTTAGACCGGGGGAGCTGGTCTAACTTGCAGCATTTGGCATACAGGTGCCGAGAGAAAGCTACAAACCCCCTGCGCCATATGATCAGTAGACCAGGGACTTGCAGCTTTTGCAGAGCATTTGAAAACTGGGTCCATTTTCAAGGAATGCTTTTCTCCAGAGGCTAAGTGCAGTCCTCTGTGACTGTGCATAGCCCATGGAGGACAGTGGGACCAGCAAACAAAAAAATCAGAGCTTAAATAAAGTTTCAAATTCACTGCAGGCGGTTGAGTCTTCTCATTGCTGCCTACTGCTCTAATGTCATCTGCAGTGGAATATAGGATTTGTATTAACAGAAGATGCCAGTCTATAATTATTTATTTAGTTGTTTAACCAGGTATAGCACACTAAGCTGAAAGCTTTTTCACAGGAGCGACCTGGAAGCACAAGGAGGTTAAATGACTTGCTCGGGGTCACACAGTATGCAAGTGGAAGCTGTGGGATTCAAACCCAGGTCTGGTCTGCTGGATGTCACCAGATTTGCAGCTCAGAGCCTTAGACCACTGCGCTATACTACCTCCTGGTAATTAAGCAAAATTAGTATGATACCATCTACAGCACTATACTCCAGTAAACCATAAGTAAACAAAAATGTTTTTGCACACAAAGTTCATCTTGGGACCAGCCCCACCCTCAACTGTGGTGGCCCTTGGTGGTGATTGCTCCCCTTTAACATCTTAAATCATGATATATACCAACTGTACTAAATGTCTGTGATATGGAATATTAAATAAGGAAGATGGGGAGTTATCCCATCATGTCTTTTTCATTGCTTGCTTGTGTATCAGAATGAACTATACAGAATACTTCAGTGTATCATGTTAATTGCAAAATGTGATAAAAAAAAGTTACAAAAAAACTCTGTTCTGACCTATTTGTGTTTTGTGGTGTTGTATTTGTGGTTCAGGGCAGGGGTATATAAAAATGGAGTCTCTGAGTTGGTATTGGCTTTAGAACATTTTGAGAAAAAATTAAAAAATAGCAACAATTGTTGTTTTCATTTGTCCATTAACTTTTTGATATAGGCCTCAGTGGGTGAATCAGGCTAATGTGCTCAAGGTGTGTAGGTTCTAACACTGTCTACAGACCCTGAAATATTTAGCTTGACCTGTCCAAAGGTGTCCTAGTAAAGAGTAAGCTTAGATATGGGTTTTATGCAGGTTACTAGCAAATTCTAACTATCAGTGCTTGACCATATGAAAGTAAAAAGGTACATTGTGAAAATGGCAGCTGCTCATTAAACTTTCTGTTCCCCAATGTACCTTAAAAACTTTGATGTTAAAATTCCTTGAAATGCACCCTGCTGTGTAACAAGGCCCAGATGCAAGAATTTTCTAATTTGGACACATAACAGAAACTGACAGTTTTTACTGTCACAGCGTTTTGGTATCTCATTGCCTAATACTTCTGCAAATGAAAGGAAAACTTTTTGTATGTTAACAATATATTAATATTTTTCCAATTTACAGGCTGTTTTCCTTCTGTTCTGACAGGCAGCCTTGGCATTATGGATGGGGCTTTAATCTTCCCCGAGGACAAGCACTATTAGATAAATGGAACCTTATTCCTGAAGGAGTAGATATTCTCATAACACATGGACCACCTCTAGGTAAGAATACTTTACCTAAGCAACTACCCCATCATAGTTTATCTATGAAAAAAATAATTTTCTCAGGATATACTTTGAAGAATTCCTTTCTTACTTATAACAGCAAAGTAACTGGCTGCAACAAATAAGTATAGACTGACAATTTTAACAGGCAGTGCATTGATATGTGTGGCAATATCAAGGAAAATTCTGAGTGTATGGAGTTACTTATTTATTTACTGAAGATTGGCAACCAGGAAAGGTACAGTGAGTCAAGGTTTGTTTCCGGGTGCGACCCAGGTGAAGGGAGTTGGGAGACAATAATCAAGATATATAAAGTATGTAAACAAATAAACTAGGCAGCAAAGTGCAGCAATTACCCACGATGACAGTGTACAGGCAGATTACAGATCTTTTGACACAATGGACGAAATATACAAAAATATGTAACAGGATATACGAAGTAGCAAAGTGCAGTAATTAAAAGTGGTGGAAGTGTCAATGTTCAAAAGCACAATATGGCACTAGAGCAGTTGCAATAAGGCTATGATCCTTGAGAGGACATGTCAGCTAAGGCCCGAGCAGGAGCAGGGTGGGGGCACCAATCAGTTTAAACTGATGCTTGAGGGAGAAAAAGGAGGGTAGAGATACAGAGAGGTAGGAAGATTGTTCCAGATGGAAGGAAGATGATAGGAGAAAGCAGATTGCCCAGTTGGAATGAGGAATGGAAAGCATTCTTTTTTCAATTATTTTTTATTGAATTTGCTAGCCAAATCTTAAAATGTATTACACAGGAGGATGACATCAGTACATTTTCCAAGAAAAACAATTCATTTACAAAGGATATAGTGCAGGACACCTCCCCAATCAGTACAACATGGGGGGGAAGTACCAACAAGCCACTTCATCATGTATAATATGAACAAATGCTTGCTGCCTAGGAAACTATCTAGGGATCCAGCAAAAGACAGCCTCAAATAACTCTATTACCATAATGACCTACTGGTCTATAGATCACTATTAAACTAAAGGAAGGAAATTCAAAACAAATGTCCCTCACTCTCCCAAGAATATGCAAGACTCTTATAAGCAAACAAGCAAGATAACACAGAAACAATTTCAGTTCGGTTACAATGAAATAACAGAGAAAGCATAGGTTAAACATGCAGGAATTACAGAACAAATAATAAAAATTTTGCATAGATATGACATGTGTAAAAGTAAAACATAACAGCAGTAAACCAACAAAGTTTGCAACCTGAGCCAATGCTATGTCCACAAAAGTCCTGAGTAATGTCCAAAGCGCTCGCATTACAGTGTAGAAAACAAACTAAGAAGCGCCATTCTGAACAAGAAAAGTGCAGCTGGTTTGTGGCTTTTGGCTCTTCTGAGAATAGGGATGTTGTAAGAATGAAAAAGAGCATTGTAAGTCTTACTTTTACCACTTTAAAAAACAAAACTGCGATCCTGAGCATGTGCTTGACATTGCCATGGATGTGACACACATGTTCAGGATCGCGGTCCTGTTTTTCAAAGTGGTAAAAGTAAGACTTGCAACACTCTTCATTATTTTTACAAAGATTCCCATACTCAGAAGAGCATGTACTTTTAGCACCAATTATCACTTACACTTGTTCAGGAAAATCGACACATGCACAATGCATGTTCACATTGAGAAGAGGCATCCAGTGGCAGAAGACTGCCAAGCACTAAGGTAATGTGCTTGGTCTGAGCTAAAGTATATATTTTTAAAATTTAGGTAACAGATCTTACTGTTACTCATACTGGGACACATGAATAGTTTATTTTGCCATAATAGGCACTCTGGTCACACAAGTTCAGTATAGCTGCTGAAAGCTGACAGTGGCCCTTTAATGTGTGCATTGCTCATGCACTGCATGATAGAAGTTTCCAGAGAACTGCAAAATACAGTAAGCTGAAACTGAATAGCAGCTAGAAACAAACCATTAGGAAACTTTTATTAATTCATTGCAGTGAGCAGTGCACACATTAAGCAACTTACTAAAAACTGCTAAACCAGTTAGTATGAGGAACACTTTAATGTGACTTGTACTGTATGTTATACTGGAATATATATGCATATATGTGTATATCTATTAGTCAGTGTGAGTATGTATCACAACAATTAGAAAGTACAGTTAGGTGGCCCAGTGGTTAGTGCAAAAATTGCAAGGCTACATTCCTCCGCTTTTCAGATCAGTTTCTTTTTTTATTATTATTCTTTTGGTAACTGTGTAAGGTCCACTAGGCACAAGTGCCTGTTTTCAGGGGTGACCCAGGAGAACTGGGGTGGTTAAGTGACTTGCTTAGAGTCACACAGTATGCAAGTGGAGGTTGTGGGAATCAAACCCAGGTCTGCTGGATGTAGCAAGCTCTTTCACAAGTTGTTACTCTAACCTCTAGGCTATACTGCCAACCTTATGCATGTCATTGCTGGTTTAAATTAGTTGTCTAGTGGTAACCCCCCACCCTCCAATGCCCTTGGACCCTGAAAAGAAGAAAATGGTCCCTCAATGTCTTTTTTTTAATCTGTAAAAATGTATGTAGACAGTGCACTGCTATGTTACATTGGAATATACGTGCATATATGTGTATATGTCAATGTGTGTGTGTATCACAACAGTTAGAAAGTCCAGTTAGGTGGCTCAGTGGTTAGTGCACAAATTGCTAGTTTACACATTTCTCACTACCCACAATACCATTATTTTGCAGCCAAATTGGCTCTTGCTAGAGTTTGTTTAAAGTAGGGACACTTTGAGGATCAAGGGGGATTGATAGTGTTCCTTTAACTCTGTCTCTACAGAAACACAATCTGCTCCCTCCTTGGACAGGCTCACACAGAATGCCCAGCAAAAAGAATGTTTGGTTGCCACACTCCAGTTCACTTACACTGTTGATTAGTTTATTAATTATATCCTGCACTTTTTATAGGTTAAATCCTGACTCCATTCTTCCATGTTTAATTTTTACCAGAAGGTGGATAGGTAAAATAACACCTTTCATCCATGCCTGACATTTAGAAATAGACAATACATAATGAACATTCAGTTTATAATATAAATGATGAATTCCAAAATACAATACTATTCATAACGTGTAATTAAATTAAGTGAAAAACTCTTCAGCCTGAATTTAAAACACTCTGGAGAAACCCACAATGACAGGCAGTTTGTCAGACTGCTCAAATTATAATGTCCTAAATGAGTAAATGATCTAACTCCAGAATTGGACTTAAGTAATTTCTCAGAAAGGACATGAGATAAAATTTAACCAACTGTAGTATATCATATAAAGGTTATGGTCTACTGTAATAGTAGACTTCATGAGCAAATTTAATATCTGACAACTTCCACAGTGTTTTCCTTTACTCTCAGAAGATTGTATATGTACACCTGATTATTTTAGTGGCATTTTCTCTCCTACTAGTCCCATCTTTTGGCCTAAATTAATTATTAGTTCACAAAAAGCAATACAGACAGCAACTAAATTGTCCTTGCTTTCCTTCTTTTGAATACTTACAATGTGAGTTTTATAGACTACTGCTTTCCTTACATAGCTTTCTAAGTACCAATTTTATTAAATACTATCAATCAGCCGGCTCGTTGGTGCAGCGGTTGGATTTCCGCTTGCGACACTGGTGACCCGGGTTCGGGAATGGACTCGGGTCACTGGAGAGCTGGCCGGGGGGAGTAGGCTTGAGCATCCTGCAACTGCTCGCCTACTCTGGGGGGAAGGGGGAACATGGTTCGCTGTCTGATACCCCCTGGCGGAGGCCAGGGAGACCAGCAGTGAAGCCCTAATGCATAAGGGGGCGTGGTGAACATTGGCCCTGCCCAGACGTTCGTGGCACACCACGCCCTAGGGAGGAAAAGTGGAAAATCCAGGCCTTCTGGTCTGCCGTATGATGGCTGCCATGCTCCTGTTGACCCGAGATGCCCTGACGCCTCTGAATCCACCTCAGCAGCACCCAGGGACTGATGTCTAATGTGCTGGTTGCCCTCCTGGCACCTTTCCCTTGGAGGAGAGGGACCCACCTGGCGGCGGGTTACACCGGGCCACCCTGGGTCAGCTGTGATCTGGGGTGAGAGGAAAAGGGTCAGTAAATGCAGGAGTCATATAAGCAGCCAGAAGGTGTGGCAGACCGGGGCAAGTAAGGAGTATAAACATATATAAAAAAAAAATAATATTATCAATCAGAGATCTATGTAAGCAATAATACCCTCCAGGGTGGCCAGTATTGGGCAATGCGGGACCACTCAGAGGTGTAATGAGGCCCAACGTTGCAGGTGGAGGGCCTTATACCCCATGGATGGTCCAGTATTGCACAATACTGCCCACTCTGGAAAATATTATTGTGCTTAGAAAATGGGCTCTGTGACATTTGTATATGTCATTTAAAGAATTTAAGAAAAAGAATAAAAAAAGTAGATTAAGAATGCAGTTTCAGTCTTTATCTTGCAAAGTAGTCCCTCTGTTTTTGTGCTTTTCCATCTCCTGTTCTCCTCCCCCCACAGAGCCATTCTCTTCAACTTATCCCCCACCACAATAAGACATGTAGCTTCTATTAAATATTCCTCGAGTACTCTCTTTCCATCATTTTGATGTTAAAAAAACTGTTCTTTGCACTTCACATAAGTTTTTGTTTTTTTTTAATTTTGCAGTCAGGATAAGATGCAGCAGTCAGGCATGCGTCCCTGCAATGAAAAAGCAGGAAGTGGAGAAATTTGAGGTACACGGCTACAGTCTAAATGTTTTTCTTAATTTGTTCTTTTCACCCATTTAACACATCTCTGGTCTTACACTCTGTGGCTCACGGCGAGAGGTGTATATAGAAGGATTGGAAACGGTTCCTTTGCTGGTAGCTTGCATAGTGGTTCCCTGTGTTTTGAGGGATCAGCATCAGAGAATGTGTGTAATCAAGGAGTAGCAGTCTGAAGGAGATGCAGGCAGAATGTTAAGGTGAACATTCTACTATGGAATGCTTGGAATTATTTTTATCTTATTCCAGTTTTCAATCATTAACAGGAACTGAAACTAACTGGGAGGGGGTGACCACCAACCTGCCACTTAGCCAGAGAAAAAAATTGTGACTGCTGACTTTGAAAAATCGAGGTGCCCATGGATACCCTAAGCAATGGGGCATGCTGAATTGGCACTTGTTTTTTAGTGGGCTCTATTGAAAAATACCCACCCACTAAAGCAAGTGTGCTGGCCAATCAAGACAGTAGAATCAACATACCCATTTTCTAAATAAATGTATTCTATTCTCTTATACCATGGAGTCTGAACTAACCTCACCAGGGTTGAGGCATATTGGCATAGCAGCGTAGAACTCTTGTGCTGTGATTGCCCAAGCTGTATCTGTCATGTGGATAAACACAGAGCTTCCATTTCCAGAGCTGTCAGTTCAGCAACTTTGACGAGCACTAAACATTTAAATACTGAAAAAAAATTAAGAGAGACTACAGTGCATAAGGAAGTGTGCTGCATCTCAGTGATCAGCTGACTGACCACTCCCCCAGTCACTACTTAAACC
Source organism: Neoceratodus forsteri (assembly GCA_016271365.2). Lineage (NCBI taxonomy): Eukaryota > Metazoa > Chordata > Ceratodontiformes > Ceratodontidae > Neoceratodus > Neoceratodus forsteri. The sequence continues at coordinate 1,642,973,199 of CM028131.1, read as the reverse complement.
AGCTGGAGCCACACTCAGTGCTAGAGCTTATTTATTTTCTGGTTACTATGGCCATGCAGGCTTGCTTGTTTCTGCTCAGTTTCTCCTTTTTGGGGGATCTTACCTTACCCTTCCATCTCACCTGCTGTGGTCCTGTTTTGTTTCTGCTCTGTTAGTGTTTTGTCTGTGCCACCCCACTCTCTCATATTGTTTGCTTTTTTGTGCATTTGGGATTTCTTTTGGTTCATAACCCCATCTGCCTTATGGTATGTATTTTGTCTTCTACCTCTGTGGATGTAGCAATTTGCTTCTTGCCTTCACTATGGCAGCCACTCATGCTGCTTCCATGTCCTCATTTGACTACTATTTACCTTTAGTTGGTTTTTGGAGTGCTGACTCACTTCTGCTACCGATGTCCTTCAGTTGTATTTCACTCATGTTTTTTAGTCTATCAACCTGCTGTTCATAACAAGCCACTTGCAAACATTTACTTCATTTCCACTTTTTCATTAACTTCACCTGGCTCAGGTCGACAGCTGCAACCATTTGCAGTCAGCCTTTTTTTTCAGCCAGACTTACTCAGGTAGTCTGTTTAAGTATCTGCACCATAGTCAAGGTTTTAATACAGCTTCCTGTTTTTCTGCTCATGATTGTAAGGCTTGCCTGTAGTTCAGAGGGGCAGCAGGTGACCATTCCACCCCCTGTGGTTAAAACTGCACATGTCCAAGCATCCTCTGGATGCTCAGAATGTCTATTTTGTTGTGCCTGCTGAATGATGGCTTTCCTCTGCTTCCCTCTACCCAGTCACTTGCCTCTGTATGGCTGGTTCTGGGCTTTCCTGCTCTTCTTGCTATTGCAGCCCCTCGACTGCTCCCATCTGTTGCCACCTTCTCTTTTTGGTTCTTCTCCTTATCCTGCCAGTCTACTCACTGCAGTTTAGTGCTCCCTACTCCAGTGCTGGCTTCAGGCTCCTCCCATTTCTTGAGCTTCCTGTCAGCCAGGAGTGATTTCTCCTTCGAGCCAGTACTCAGAGGGGCAGTGGGAGGCATGATAGCCCCTTTACATGCTGTTCCATTGCCACCTGCATGACTCTGTGATGCTGTTCCAGGGTACTAGTTCTTCTCCTTTACTAGCAGCCCAGTTTTCTGTAGAATTGTTTTCAGGCTCCTGTTTCATTCCACCAGCTTGGCTATACTTGTAATCTCCTTGCATTACTCAGCCACTGCCTCAGTGCAATCATAACAAGTGTCAGTGAATAGGTATGCTTCCACATCTTTACTGCTCAGTCATCTGTTTTAATTGTCTCCCAGCATCACTCATAGTCAGCCTACCTGGCTAGTTCTTACCTTTGAATTGGTTGGTATGATTCTGCCATTTTTGTTTTCTCCTATCATTGAGTCTCAGGCATGTATCTACAGTCTCAGTCCACATATCAGTTGGCATTCCATGCCTCTAGTCAGTCATTCAGTCCATGCCTCCATTCAATCAATCAGGATTGCCACTTTTCTGCCATTACCCAGTGGCCATCAGACTTCACCATCAGCCTCCCACTACTCCTACAATGGACACATGCCAGTCTTGATTACATCTTTGCTTCCAGGGTTCCCTGTCTTGAAGGCCGACAGTCACCCTCTGCTCCCATGAAGTCCACATCTTTAGGGTGGATCCCTCAACTTGGACTTGTCCTTCTCACTCTGCCCTTTGGGTGAGAATGTCCTGTGCACCAGGGGGAAACTAAAGCTATGCAGATCAAATCAGTGGCACCTTTTATAGTAGCATTTCTGACTTCGGCTATTGGAGGGGGAGGCCTCCACATCTTGGGAGCTCCTTGTGCAGATCACATTGGCAGCACCTTTAATGATTATTCCTCTATAAAACTGCACAACACTTACCTGGTCCCCATCTACTCCTCTTCCCTTCAAGGAGGAACGTCAGACAACTACCACAACTCTCCACCCCTCAGGGGCTCAACTTCATGCCTTTCCCATCAAGGGTTCAGCCTCCTCCTCCTCCTTAGACCTCACTAGGTTGGAGGCTGGGTGACTATCTTTCAGCAGTCATCACTCTTAACTTTCCACCTTGGGGATGGGCTTCCTTTGTTTGGGACCTCCTCTAACTACAGAGATCAGCTTGTGGCACACTCATGGTATGTTCCCATTAGTGGGAAGAGTGAGAGCTCTTCCTCTAAAAATCTTCCACTGAGTTGGTTCCTGATTTGCAGTAAAAACAGATTAGTTGCCGTATTGGTCCTTGTAAGAACAGATCCAGAAGCAAATGGTTTGATAACTTTTATTGGACCAACATAGATGTTACAAAAAGAACACAATGTCTAAGCCTTTGCAGTAGCTGAGACATCATTTATTCTGTCCCTAGCTTGGCGGGAAGGTGACCAAGGCCTCATCATTAGGGTAGTGCATCACTGTGATACACCAACAGAGTGGTAGTCCTATAGCATGGACAGAGAGAACGTAAGTCAAAGTTCACAGCTGCACAAGCACTACATACTATTCAGTCTCAGTTAATCCTCATCTACTCAATACTTGATTGCTCTTTGAATTGTAATGCTTGTCTAATTTCGTATCCCCTTTCTTGAGTTTTCAATCAGAATAGGACTCTATATGGCCTTAAAGTGGGGTGCAAGCCTTTAAGCAGCTGCTACACTCCTCATTCCATGATTTGGGGGGTGGGCCTTCTTTGGAGTGTTCCTCCTTTAGCTGCAAGATCACCTCCCAGCACTCCAACAGTGTTATCCCATTCGTGGGGCAGAGTGAGAGTTACCCCTCCAAAAGCTCCCCCTGCCCTTGAAATGGACTTCCAAATTAGCAAAATGAGCCTAATGAGAGTATCTATGCCAGGAGGGATGATGGCCCAGGACATGGATCCCCAGAGGTTTCCTCCACAGGTTTTCTTCTCTCCTCAGTGCCCAGTGCCAAAGGTCATAACTTAGCTTCTATTATATGATTGCTCCTGGTAGCAGGAGTTCTACTGTGAGCTGTGATTGGATGGTGGCTTGCCTTAGCCTACAACCCTGCCATTCCCTTTTTCCTCTGGAAGTCATGACCCTGTCTGCTCTCACTCATTACCATCTATCAGCTAACTATGTCATCACATTGCTCATCTGTGTTTGCAGCTCCTTCATTACAGTTCTTTTCCTTCCTAAGGTACCTTTAGCCAAAGGACTCATGTTTCTGTGGTTCCTCTAGTGGTAGAACCCTCCTTAAGAGAGTTGCTTTGTATTCATCATACTCCAAAATGGTGGTAGCCCCTCAGGGGATAGAGTGTGAATGGCCGAAGTAACTATATATGACAATCAAGCAATCCAATTACACAACTAGCCTTCAACTATCAACAGGTTACACAAACATTACTCCACACTGTTGCTACATATGATCATTAAATCAAAAGGCAAGACCTGGGTTTGATGGACAGGAGCAACCAGCCACACCCCCTTCATGGGCTACATAAACCAGCATCCTTAGACCTCATTCAGAAGCTATAGTTCTTTGCTTCCACTGCTCACCCCTCCTTCTCCTCCTCCTCCAGTAGCTCACTTCTCTCCTTGGGCTACTTTTGTAGGTAGCTTTAGACAAAGGACTCACACTCCTGTGGCACATCTAGAAGTGGAGCCTGTCTCAAGAGGGTTCTTTTGCATTCACAGTACCCCAACAGGGTAGCAGTTACTCAGTGAACAGAGAGTGTGAATGGCCAAAGTAACTATGTATCACAATCAAACAATCAAATCATACAACTAGCCTTTGGCTATCAACATATTGCACAAGCATTACTCCGCACTGTGGTTGCATATGTTCATTAAATATAATTAACACAGTATATTCCAAATAAGAGTCAATATCTATTAGACTTATGTTTAGAATGGCTATCATATAAGGTGTCTGCAGCATGGAGCTTCAGGTCTGCTCAACCTGGGTCCAGTAGAAAGTAAGCATACTACAAGAATATCAGGTGATCAGGCGTCAGATGGAAGGGGGTATGCCTTACTATCAGGAGACTGGGTAACAAAATCGGTGAGCTACAGATGCAGATGGAAGACACTGAGGTGAACCTGGTGACCACCACAGAAATGTGGGCTTCAGAAAATAATGACTGGGACCCGACTGGCCCCGGGTACTTATTGTTTTGGAGGAATAGAGGAACAGAGGAAGGGAAAGAGTAGCCCTTTTTGTCAAGGAAGGCATCAAGGTGGCAGAAGATGGGTGCATCAGGGGTAGTAACGGAGAGACTGAGTCAATATAGATCTAACTCACGGCAGCCTCAGGAAAGAAACTGCACTTGAGGGTGATCTATAGACCACCGGGCAAGGGGAAAAGAGAGACAGAGAGCTCAGGGAAGAACATGAAAGAGGTATGAGAAAGGGGGAAGTAGTGTTGGTGGGTGTTCTGAACCTGCCAGACATAGATTGGGATATTCCAGTAGCCAGGAGCAGCAGAAGTCAGGCCTTGCTGGGTGGACACCTTCCAGGACTGTCAGCTGGCACAGCTAGTACAATTCTCAATGTGGTGCTCACTAGTTTGGAGGTGATTGGAGCTGTGAGAATAGCAGAGACACTGGGGAACAGGGACCATAACTCCATTTGATTAGAAGTGGCCCTTGGGTCTGGAAAACCTCAATCAAGAGCTGAAGTCCTGGATTTCAGAAGGTAGGCATCAACAGGCTGAGGGAGCTTGTCAGGGAAAAGTTAGTTAGGGTGAAAATCATGGGGGTGGAATAAAGATGAGGTCAATTAAGGGAGCTATTTTTGAGGCATCTAAGTTATGCATGAGAATGGTTACCAAAAGGAGCAGGTTCAAGAGACCATTATGGTTCTTGGCAAGAGTTCAGGAAGTGATGAGAGCAAATAAGAAGGCCTTTACAAGTATATAAAGAAAAGCAGGGGGATAAAGAATGGTGAGAATATACTGTAAAACTGTTATATTTTTCTGCAAAAATATTTCATTATGTTCGCTTTATGAAAATATTTCATAAAGTTCGCTGTAACCAGTGCTCCGCAAACTCTAATTAACATCTAAAAATAAATGATGTGGTAATATTTAAAATGAAGGTGGGGTGGAAAGGATGAGAAGGGACTTGGCAAGGTTAGAGGAATGGTCAAATGTATGGTAGCTTAGATTCAATGCTAAGAAGTGCAAGGTAATGCACCTGGGAAACAAAAACCCAGGGGAAGAGTACACAATGAGGGGGTGAGATACTATCAACAACAAAAATGGAAAGGGACCTGGGGGTAGTCATATCAGATGATCTAAAGGTGGGCAAGCAATGTGAGAGGGCAACAAGGATGGCTGGGGGGATAGTGTGATGCGTAGGGAGGGCATCACCAGTAGAAAACAGGAAGTTATTATCCTCTGTACAGACAGCTGGTGAGACCCCATCTGGAGTACTGCATGCAGTTCTGGAGACCCAATCTCCCATAAAGACATAGACAGGATGGAAACTGTCCAGAGGAGGGGCAACTAAAATGGTGCAGGGTCTGCACCAGAAGACATATGAAGAGAGACTAAAGGAACTTAATATGTATAGCCTCGAGGAAAGGAGGGAGAGGGGACATGATAGAAACTTTCAAGTACCTCAAGGAATCAACAAAGTCCAAGAGGGTAGCATCTTCAAAAAGAGGTGTGCAAGAACAAGGAAGTGTTAATTTGAAGATAGAGGGGGGCGTCTCAGAGGTAATTTAAGGAAGTATTTTTTCACAGAGAGGGGTTGTGGATGCATGGAACTGCCTTCCTGAGGAGGTTGTGGAGTCAAAAACATTGGTGGAATTCAAGCATGCATGGGACAGTCATAAGGCCATTCTAGGGGGTTGGGTAGGAAGAAGTAGGCTGCTGGTTAACTAGGATCTGCAGCTTATCCAGTAGGTAGGGAAATGGGCAGACTGGGTGGGCCAAGTGGTTCTTATCTGCCGTCAAATTCTATGTTTCTATGTAAGTTTATTTAAATGTGTATATATAGAGAGCACTATTGTATTCACACTACATTCGTTGAAGTTGCTGGGACCTCCACTTTGATCTTCTGCAGACTGTCCTGTGAACAAGGAGACAGATGAAGCTGTAACATCGTAGTCTGTACTGTATTTTAAAATAATCAAATTTGTGACAGATTTTCAGCAACTTACTGAGATGCAGTAATCACTACAGATCACCATCTGTTAGGCAGATGTCTTCAAGCTCTCCAGCCACCGCAGAGACCTGAAAAAAGCACAGTACAAATCAGTACATTTTTTTCTTAAGGAGAAGGGTTTGTTTAAAAAAAAAGGAATACAGTACTTACGAAGCTATCCAGGCAAGTGTCATGAGTCGTTAAGATTCCTGCTTCCTTGAACCCCCTGAAACAGTCTTCTTGTCGAGTACTCAGGTTGAGGAATGCTTTCAAAATCCACTGGGTGTGCTGCTTCTTTAAAGTTGTCAGGCACAGGTCCACTGTAATGTTTTCTGCTGCAGTTCCACAGTTTATTGTCTCTGTGATTTGTGAGGCATACCACTTGGTGAAGCAAGCTTTGATATTGTCCTTAAAGATCTTATTTACCATGATGTCCAGTGGCTGCAAGACATCGGTACATGATACAGGTACAAAAACTGGGATAATACCACAGCTTTCAAGTTTGTCCAGTACCAGGTGTGTGGTATGAGCCCTGTAAAGATCCAAAATTAATAAGGTACATTGCTCTTCGGGCAGGTCATGCTTTTGGATGGTGGACTGAATGTAGGGCACTAGCACATGATCGATGTACTGGATCATTGTGCTCTCATTTCCCAGTGGTTCTCGGAGTGACAAATGTGCCTTTCTCTGGGGAATTTAAAATGAGGGTGACAATTTGATGCTTCTCCTTGATAGATGACTTGCGGTGGTAAATAAAACCCTGCTAGAGTACACCCCAACACCATCGACACCTGGCGTTTGTCCCCCAAGCCTGTCACCTCAACTTGCTTTGCTCCTACTTCCTCCATTGTCCACTGGGAGCAAGGTACTAAATGGACACCTGTCTCATCCATATTTATGACCAGCTCTGCTCGTATCAGTTCCTGCATTGAGGCAGTGCTGATTCTTTTTAAGAAATATTTTTTAAGTGTTTCAAAATCATGTGGCGTTTTCCTACCAACCTTAGTCCCCTTTCTTTTACAGAAGCCAAACCTGCTAAGGAACTGCCATGCCCATTGGTGAGAAAAGGAAAGACTACCACCATTTTCTAGTAGCAGCTTTGGGTTGTGAGCTTTAACAATACTGATTGCAACAGCTGCTACTACATGGGCATTTACAACTGCTCCCTCTGAGTGTAAGCTCTTAATTATTTGTTTTAGCTCAGCCTCCACTTCTTGCACAAGTAAGATTGGTCTCCCTCTGGGCTTTGTAGGCAAAACAGAAGCCATCAGAGCAGGGTCTGACACTGATTTTAATTTATTTAAGTAATCAGTTTTAAATTTTCGAACTGTGTTCTCGTTAATGTAAGAGCCATACTTTGTTTGATATAGACGAACTGCGCTCATCACACCACATTCTGCAGCATACTTGCCAAATTCAAACCTTACTTCGGGACTGTAGCTTACATACTCAGACTTCCTTCGTTTGGGTGGAGGAGCCGAGTTCCTTAACTCACAGACAACACTGTCAGCAGTTTTTAATGATACTACAGCTCACTCGTTCAGTGCATCAGGAGTGATTTCTTCAAGTACAGAGCAATCTCTCTGCACCGACCATCCTCGCTGCAGCCACTGAACCAACGACATGATGAAACAAACAGAATACAACAATACTGAAACAGGAGAGTGAGTAAAACACTGAGCTATGCAAAGCTAAGTACCATTATATCATAATTGAAAACCTGCTAAATTCGGGTAGTCAGTTACAGTAATTGAATCATTGATAGGTGCCCTTGATTAATGAAATTGGCTACCTTGTGTTTGAACTACTTGTTTTAACTGTTTGAACCACTGAGATGCATTGCCTTATCAGCAACATCTGATAGCTATCAAACTGCTGTAAGGGCGGCAACGCAAACTTAAGTTTGCATTTTTAAGTTTAAAAAACTCTGACTGCGATCTTTTCTTTGCGCAGGAATTAGCAGTTTTACAGTATACTGAAAAAATAGGGAGGCAAAGAGGGCAGTTAGGAAGGCAAAGGCAAACACAGAGTTGTGTATAGCAGAGGGGTCAAGGGTGGAGAAAAACAGTTTTCCGGCTATAATAGGGAAAAAATGAAGAAAGGTGAGAGAATTGTTAGGTTAGCAGAGGGGGATAGGGTGATAGAAGAGGATGGGTAAAAGGCAGCCATCCTAAATGATTACTTTAGCTCAGTTTTCACTAAGGAGAACAGTGGGCCTTTGCCAGAGAGTGGTATCAAAGCAGCCACTAAGGGGGTCCTGGAGATTAAGAAGCCAATATTTACAAGCAAAAAGATCCAGAAAGGGCAAGTCTAGCAGCACTAAAAATAGATTAGGCCTTGGGACCAGATGAGTTGCATCTGAGGTTACTCAGGTAGCTGGCAGCAGAACTGGTTGAATCCCTGGTAGGTCTGCTCAACAGTTCTCTAAGGATGCAGGTAGTTCTAAAGGATTGGAGGGTGGCACATGTAGTTCCACTCCATAAGGGGGAGGGACAAGGAACATGAGGGGAACTACAGACCTGTTAGTCTTACCCCCACTGTACGGAAGCTGATGAAGTCACTGATTAAAGAGGACCCCTTGGACTACTTAGAGAGCAACGGGCTCCAGGATACTAAACAGCATGGATTCATGGCAGGGAGGTTTTGTCAGATTGACCTGATAGTTTTCTTTTACTGGGTGATGAAGGAATTGGATACAGTAGTAGCCACAGACATTGCCAGCTATTTACCGAAATTTCTGGGATATTTCTAGAGAAATCTAATGCTTTCTGTATTTCCACAGAAGGGGCAGCAGAGAGAAACTCTTTAGAAATTTCATGAAATATCTGGAAATAGCTGGCAATGTCTGTGGCTACTACTGTAGGAGTCATACTGCAGAGTTGCTCTATTTGACTTCAGCAAAGCTTTTGACTCAGTGCCTCACAGATGCTTGTTGAAGATGATGAAGGATCTGGGTGTGGCTAAGGTCATAGTAAACTGGGTATGTAACTGGCTAAAGGGGAGGCAGTAGAGGGTTGTAGTTAACAGGGTCAAGTCAGCAGAGATGGAGATCATGAGCGGGGTACCCCAAGGATCTGTTCTTTGACAGGTCCTCTTCAATATGTTCATTAGAAACATTGGTGAGGGTGTCTGAGGCAGGCTGTGCCTCTTCGCAGATGACACTAAGCTCTGTGAGAGGGTGGATAAGGACAAGTAGTAGTAGCAGTAGTAGTAGTAAACACTTTTATTCATTACATGAATTGGAATCTCAACTGAGACAAGTTCATTTTCAGTGAGGTCCAGATTGTACAATGATTGCTTCAGTTGTTATACATAATCATACTTCAGCTGTTACACAAAAATAATCGCATAATTAAGTACAAACACATTTTAAATATACATAAAGTACATACAAATATAAAATATAAACTATTGCACAAACACAATTACAACCAGTTAATCCCTAATCCTAATTTTCATTCTCTCATCCCTAAACCAAGATTTTATTTGCGCAGTCTGTTTCTTCCCACCTTTTTGCTTAAATGAAACAGGTAATGAATTCTATAAATATGGCCCTTTACAGAAAAAATGTTATCTTCCTAATTCTGTATTGTACCTTGGGAGATAATATTCCATTCCCTCTGCAGATCTAAGCCATTCCTTGATGTCTCTTAAGTTTAATCTATTAGTAATGCAACCTGGAACCTCATTTCTAAAACATTTATCTTTGTAGATTATTGCATGAAGACTTCTCCTGTCTCTTAAAGAATACCAGTTTATTGCCTGATACAATTCTCCTAAATGAGTTCTTTTTGGTGCCATACTGATACAGTGTTCCAATTTATTGTACATAATATATAATCTGTTTAATATAGAGTCATTAGCACCTATTAATATCAAATCCCCATATTCCAGTAATGGAACAATAGTGGTATTGATCACATGTTTTCAAAATAACTCAGTTGTACAATGTTTTATTCTGTACAGAGCTCCCAAGCATCTGCTAACTTTTTTCACAACCTGATCTACATGAACATCCCACTTAAGTGATTCATCCAGATACATACCCAGATATCGATAACTGGAGACTTGCTCGAGTACTGAACCTTCCAATGTTTTAATCTGTAGAGTTTTTTTCCACTATATTCCTACCCTTTCTTTTTTATGAAATATAACTTGTGATTTTTTTGAATTTAAAACAAGTTTAGATTGTAACAGAAAACTCTGCAATTCATCAAAAGATTCTTGCAGAGCTTTTTGTATTTGATCATTCGAGGAACCACTTACATAGATAAGCGTATCGTCCACGTACAAATGATAATTAACATCCAAATTAGTAAATTTAAACAAATTCATATAAATATTATATAGCACTGGCCCTAAAGTGGATCCTTGTGGAACCCCTGATACAAGTGGACTCAAACTTGACTCCCATCTTTTTAATGCCACTAGTTGTAATTTACCGTTTAAATAGGATTCAAACCACCTCACAGCACCATCAGAAAGTCCACTATTCTGAAGCCTGGACAGGAGGTCGTCATGGGCCAAAGTATCAAAGGCCTTAGAAAGGTCAATGAATATAGCTCCAACTGACATCCCCCTGTTCAGGTTCTCACACAGATGTCCCATGACCTGCAATAATGTAGAAGCGGTTCCGTGGCATGGTCTGAAACCAGATTGATGTTTGTCAATTATGTTCCCAATTTCTAAGAAAGTTTGTAATTGAAACTCCACTTGTATTAATGACATATTGAATAATTGCGTTAACCCTTTGAGAACTGAATATGTGTGAACGGATATATATATTCTGGACGTATATATACGTCCACAGTCTTCTAAGGGTGTTAAGGGATAAGCTATAGCAGGTGCTGCATACTTAGCAATATATTGGGTATTCCATCCAACCCTCCCGATTTATGTATGTTTAAATTACTATGGGATCTTTGAACTTCTATAGGGTCAATTAACTTAAAAGGAAAACTACCCTTTGATGTCCTTTCTATTTCTATACTGGCAGTCAAATTAGTAGATATGGTGGTCAATGTTTTTGTACCCATGGATATAAAGTACTCATTAAATTCATCTACTACCTCAGTACCTATGGGTAACTTTACACCCCATATCTCAAAACTTTCTGTGAGGTCCATTATTTGAGATCCTTGCAGTTTTTTCATAGTTCTCCAAAATTCTCTGACATTATCTGTCAAATTGGAAGCTAATTCTTTTCTGTAGTAATTTTGTTTAGATTTCCTCAATTCCAGTGTATATTGATTATGCAGTTGTCTATATCTTAGCCAGTTTTCATTATTTTGTTTAACCTTGGCCTCCTGCCATGCCCTATCATGCTGCTTCTTTATTTTATATAGATTTGAATTGTACCAGGTGGCACTGTTATTTTTTACCCTTCTTGATTTTAATGGGGCATACTTATTGCATATTTCCATAAACTTGTCACAGAAAATTTTCCAGGCTTCATCCACAGAGGGAATCAATCTTATTCTATCCCATTTTTGATTTTCTAAATCCAGCATAAAACTTACATACTCAAAATTTTTATAAGTTCTAAACCTAACAGTTTCCCCAGGTATCCTATTCTTTTTCTGTCTCATCTTGCAGTATATCATTTGATGATCAGATAATGAATCAGGGAGAACCCTACTAGCAACAAATCTTTCTGGATGGGAAACAAAAATTAAATCCAGTATTGTACAGGAGTCATGATGTTTATTATTTAATTTTGTAATATCTTGGATAAGTTGAGTCAGACCTAAAGTAATGGCCAAGGGAATCAGGGAACTCCAGGATGATGTACTAAAGCTAGAGGTGCGATCTAAGGTTTCGCAGTTGAAATTCAACACCAGAAAATGGAAGATAGTGCACCTATAGAACAAGAACCCCAGAAGAGAGTACTGGATGTGTGGAGTGAGACCTCATAGATCTCAGATAACTGTGAACAAAGAAGACCAGTAGGCCTATTGAATGTGTGTCCCTTTAAACAAGGGGGAATGCAGTGCTACAGAGTGAAAAATAATTATCTAACTTGGCCTTGAAGGTTTCCATATCACTACTACCCACAAGATCAACAGGGACACTGTTCCAGACTGCAGCTATCCTCTGATTATACCAGTAATCCCTATGCTGGGTGTTACATACTTCTCCTGTAAGCTGCAAGTCGTGTGCTCTCATGTTATAGTGTTGTATTTTTATCTTGCAACCAAGACAACCCCATAAATCATCGTTGATCAAGGCTCTAAAAAGTAAATAAAGGTCACCTCTAAGTCTTCTATACTGCAGTGAGAATCATCCCAGAGTCCTTAACCTATTTTCATAATTCAGGTTTCCCAAACCAGTGATCATTCTGGTTGTACTTCTTTGTACTCTTTCAAGAGCAACAGCTCATGTCTTGGCATCAGGCGACCATAACTGTACACAATTCTCTACATGGGGTCTCACCAATGACTTATACAGAGGCATTACAATCTGTCTATCTCTGCTGCAAATGTGTTTTCTGATGCAATGTAGTATCTTGGTTGCTGTCAGAGCACTGGATTGACACTGACTTTTGAATTTTAAGACACTGGTGATTAATACCCCAGGTCTCATCCTTTTATGGTTATCTTTAAGATGGATCCGTTTGGGATATAATGTGCTTTCAAGTTTGTTCTTCCAAGATGCATTGCTGCATATTTGTCAGGACTGAATTTCAATTTATGTTCCTTAGCCCAGTTTTCCAATTTAGTCAGTCCATCCTGCAGTTTGTTAATGTTTTCTTGTGTGCTGACAGTTATGCTGATTTTAGTGTCATCAGCAAATTTTGATGTCCAGATTCCCTCCCCACGTCTCATGGATGCAACAAAGAAATTAAACACAGTTGGTCCCAGGACTGAGCCCTGTGGCACACCGCTGGAGACCTGAGCCCAACCTGATTTCACTCCCTGGATCAGTACATGCTGTCTTCTATCACAGAGCCATGCCTGAATCCAGTCAGCTGTGTTGTTACTTATGCATGATGCAGCTAGCACTTCAATTAGCTCATAATGGGGAACAGTATTGAATGCCTTGCTATAATCAAGGTAGACTACATCAACCAGTTGTCCCATATCTAGTGTTCTGCTTACCCTATTATAAAACTGGAGGAGATTAGTCTGGCAGGACCTACCCTTCACAAAACCATGATGTTCACTATCTCTCATATTGGAAGCACTGATAAACCTGTCAATTTTTTCCTTAATTATGCCCTCTAAAACATTACCTAGTACAGGTGTAAGACTGACTGGGTGATAATTCTCCACCTGGCTTTTATTCCCTTTCTAGAAGATAGGAAATACAATAGCATCTCTCCAACTGTCAACTACATGACCTGTATCGAGGGATGTCTGAAATAAAAGGTTAATAGGTTCTGCCAATACATCAGCTAGATCTCTGAGCACCCTGGGGTGAATACCATCCGGTCCAGGGGCCATGCTGGGGTTAATCTGATTTATTCTAGCTTTGATATCATTTACCTCGAGTTTGAGTGCCTGATCAATTTGCACTTCACCAATTAAGACTTTATTACTGGTTTTGTTATTTAATACACTACAGAAATAAGCATTTAAGACCTTAGCCATATGTATCTCTTCCTTGATCATATTACCATCTTTATCCTGTAATGGTCCTACTTGGGCATTATCACCACTCCTGTTACTGATGTAATTGTAGAAGTACTTATAGTTATCCTTGACATCCTTTGCCAAGCTCAGTTTGTAAATCCATTTATTAGTCCTAATAAGTTTTTTACATGCCATTACTTTATCCTTGTATTTAGCCCATGTGTTGGGACTATTTGACTTCTTAGCCATAGCAAATGCTCTTTTTCTTTCTGATTTCCCTATATACTTTCTTGTTCATCCACATTGGTATCCTTCCAGACTTATTATATTTCACTTGTTTAGGCACGTACTTGTACACTGGTTATCCCAGTTTATTTACCAGTGCATTCCACATTGTAATGAGGTCTGCTTATATGAACTCCTTTTTCCAGTTCCATGACATGGCCTCACATTTCATTTTATTAAAATCAGCTTTTTGAGAGCATTTGATCCTTGTAGTCCCTTTAATTTTAGTAATGCTTTCCTAGCACTACAGCTAAGGAATGGGACCTTAGAGTTATCATCAATGACTCCCTCAACTGAGTAAGTGCAACAAGGTATATAGCAAAGTGAGTAGGATGCTGGGATGTATCAGGAGGGATATTGACAGTAGAAGGGACAAGGTACTGTAATGCTTCCCTTATATAGATCCTTAGTGAGGCCACACCTGGAGTACTTTGCCCAATTCTGGAGCCCTCACCTCAGGATAGATATAGTTAAGCTGGAGATGGTGAAGTGCAGGGTAACAAGAATGATTCAGGGTCATCAGAGTGGGTTCTATGAGGAGCACCTCAAGGCATTGAACATGTACTTACTGGAGACCAGATAGGTAGATAGGGGAGATATGATAGACCTTCAAGTTCCTGAAAAGAATTACTAAGATGATTTGCAGAAAAATATTTATCTTGAATACTACTTCATGGTGACATGGACATAAGTGGAAACTGACAGTAGGGAGGCTCAGAAGAGACATGAGAAAGTACTACTTTACAAAAAGGGTGGTGGAGCTGTGTGGAACAGCCTGCCTGCCAGAGTGGTAAGTGCTAAAACCATTGGCGGGTTCAAGCACTGTTGGGCTAGAATGAAGGGTATAGTGGTTGCTCACAGTGCCAGAAGATGAAAGGGGAATAAGGGGAAGGATGGGGAGGGCTAAAATCCTGGAGGGATAGTAGGTCCCAGGGCTAAATAGGGAACTCTGGCAGACTGGACGGACCATTGCCCTAATACAGTATGTATTAAATCTACCCTATCAGCAGCGCACGAGGGCACCCCATCCATGTTGAATTATTTAAGTAACTACTCACCTTGTAAGGCATGTAATACATCTGATATAATACCTGCTATGTGTGAGCCTTTGATTAGCCTGAATAGAAATCTTAAACATATCCAATAAAAGTTTCCCCCATATTCTGCTTTCCTTTCTGTGTCAGTGATATCTTCCTATAACTATCTCAGTGTCCTAAATGAGTCCCTTTCTGACCTCAGCACAATGTCATATAATTAAGAAATCAAACCTTTCTTGCCTAGTGGGGAATGTAACTAACTTCCTAAGAAGATGAATCTGTCAGGTGCTTCCCTCTCTTAAAAAAAAATCATACACATATGTATAAGTCGAAATTTTTTTTTTAAAAAAGGGTAATGCAGTGGTGACATTAATGAGTAGCCAGGGGTTGCAGTCAAGACCCCTCTGATTTCTTTGCAACCCATATGATGTTGAGTGCAACCCCTAGGAACCCCTAAAATAAGGTTTCTCTAGCAAATGTTTATATAAAATATGAGGAGAAGAGGAGCTTTGCAACCCTTATGATTGCCACTGCAGTAATGGGCAGTAGATTGAAAGTCCCCTTAGGCCAGGAAGGATTTATCATCAAAAAGATGGCCAATATAAGAGCAGAGATGTTGCAAAAGTTTAATTATAAAATGGCAACCAAGAATGATGGCATCTGATTGGTTGAACTGGGAATGGACCCCTGATGTTATCCCAGTACAACATCATGGGTCTAGTCCCAGTTACAGAGAAGACCGTATGAAGTAAAAATAATTGCACGCAGCCTGCTTTGCTGCTTCGCACTCTGCAGTTCACTTCACTCGCTCTGCAGCCACCAGCCATCTTCAGTGTCCCGAAAAAAAAAGCAGCAGAAACAAAAAACAACAACCATTTTACACTCCCCACCAGAGTCTCTTTCTCCTATTTAAAAAAAGAAACCTGCAGCTGAAAGCATGATTAGACGCAATGCCAACAATCACAGTCGGACCGAGTGCGCCCAGTGAGTGTGCGAGCGAGCAACTGAGTGTTTAAACAGTCGCCGCGCGGCTGTCTGTAATGCTTACTGGCTCAACACGATCTCTTCTGTTTTTTTTTTTTATTTAACTTCACCATAAAAATGCAGTCCAAAAAATCCTCCCTACTTCCTCCTTCTAGGCTCTTTCAGATGGCAGCGGGTGGCACACTGTAAGACAGATGGGTGGGGGATGGGGACACGGCAGTCCCGATTCTCATTCAAAACCACAATTAAAAGTCAGTCATGGAAACACAGAGGAAAACAATATAAATACCATCCCAAAAGGCCAAAACACAGCATAAATAAAGAAGCAAAGGGCATATTAACAACGAGTGGCACCAGCAAAGGTTGATATGGGACTGTACAGCCACTGAAAAAGCACTTCAGCTCCACCTGCTGGCTAAATCAGCACTACTTTTTCATAATGTAACCCTACCCATTCAAAAAATGACAAAAAATGTACTTAAAAGTCACTTTTTTCTTTTCTTTTCTTTTTTTTTAATGAGCCATTGCATAATAGGAATAATGCACTCCAGGGTGTGTGTTGTGCTGGGATAATGTCACTTCTGGGGTGATTAGTCACACTCGACCTGCGTCATGCCTAATCCTTCGTGACATTATCCAGCACAACACCACTATCATCGCATTATTGCAATTCAGCGAAGCTGATCTTGAGTCAGAGACGTTACACTTTACTAAGACTTTGTTAAGTTCCTGATGGCCGATTGACTTTGCCAGTGTTACTTTTATTTAAAAAAGAAAAAAGAAAAACCTCCACCACCTTCTCAGGCACATAGCCAACCCCCACAACCACATTTTATAGTCTGTAATACAATCCCCACCTATCCCTCACTAGGCCCCCACACTATCCACCCCTATTCCCAGCAAAGTTTTTAATTATACTGAATTTGAGCCAACAGCCACCATTCCCCTTCCTGCCTACAAAAGCAAGTTCCCTCTCACTTCCCCCTACCCATCCATCTTTTTCATGAAATATACCCTCTTTCCTTTACCCTCCTCTTGACAAGAAAAACACTTTTCCCTTAATGCCCCTAATCCCCAGTTTGCAGACAAAAACCTGTAAAAAGATAACTTCCCCCTGTCGGAGCAAGCGTATCCACTTTCTTCAAAGTCTCTGAGCCTAATGAATTGTGAGTGACATATATTCTAGTAGTAATAGTCGATTTGCAGAGCCTGTCCCTCATTTTCTCACAGATGCACTACAGCTGTCTGATAACTTAGTGTTACAAACAATGGGTGACCCACTGACTTCTGGAATTTCACTGACTGTTATCCAACTGCCCCAGACATTTATCATGGATCAAGAGGGAGCAGGCTATTTAATACTGTAAAATGTCTTGGTCAAAAAAGTAATCTGATTGGTCAAATAGGGTCACATGACCATGCATTAATTTCATATTATTGCACAGTTCAAATATTACCTTATTTCTTGTTTGTTTGTCTTTTTGTTACTTTTAAAACCATTTTAGGTAAGCAGTAAGGCATGACAGAGTGTGGGTAGTATTGTGATCGATGCACAGCTGGGGCATAATGAGGCATGAGGCTGCAGGCCAAGTGCCTTATTATGCCTGTAAGTATAGTGGTCACACTATTAACCACATCCTGAAGTGTCTTCTTGCCCTGATCATATATATGGCATTTTGTAAAAATTCACAGACAAAAAAAGACTTTTAAATGTCAAATTAGTTTCATTTTTTTCTAGTATCATTACAATAAAGAAAATAATCCAAAAACCTTTTTTTTTGGGGGGGTGCAGCTAGTTATGATGCAGATGGTAGACTCTCATTCTGTGTGTACCTTCATATGGCACAGGTATACTGACTATATTTTTAAAACTGTCCATTAACAAAGCAATAATACCCAACAGGGTGGGTGGTATTGAGCAATACTAGACTGCCCAAGGTCATAATGAGGCCGGTCGCCGCAGGTGGAGGGCCTGATAGCCTCTGGAAGGTCTGATATTACCCAACACTGCCTACCCTGGAGGGTATTATTGTGCTTAGAAAATGAGCTACATGTGAAGTTTGTTTTTTTGTAATATTTAAGAATAAAAAAAATGTCAAAAAAATGACTAAAAATTAACTTAAAGTTGCTTTTAAGGGTTGCAGTGGGTGGAGCCCTGCAGACCTCTTGCTATCGAAAAAGGACTCAGCATTCCTAGCATTCTTTGTGTCAGAATAACCTGTTGGAGTTGCACCACAGTTGCCTCCGCATCTGTGGAGCACTCCACTTGAACTGCACTATTTTGTACTTTAAAAAAAAATGGCGGCATCCTGATCACAACACTGGGGGGTTGAGCACCCCCAGTGTCATTCATATGTTTGTGGAGGGGGTGGGGGTGGCTGATGAGAGGGAGGGCCAGGTGAGGGGGATATCTCTAATTTAAAAAGAAAAAACAAACAGCGATCACAGCGGAAAATGGCACACTCCACTGTGTCCAAGATGTCTGTTGCACTTTACTGGGCATGCGCGACTACTAGCACATGCGCAGTACAGTGAAGCAGTCGCTATTTTGTTTTTTCTTTTTAAATTAAAGATATTCCCCACCCAAACCTACCTCTCAGCACCTACAACTCCACAGCCCCCCCAGAAACATACAAGTTACACTGGGGGTGCCCAGTCCCCTAGTCCTGCAATCAGGATGCTGCTGATTGTTTTCATAGTCCCCACCCAACCCTCCCTCTCAGCACCTACCACCCCACCCCAGAAACATACTAGTGACATCGAGGGTGCCCAATACCCAGTGTCATGATCACTAATACTGCTTTTTGGGTGACCCCCCACTACCATGCATGGACACTTTTTTTTAAATCACCCACCCCACCCTACTCTCTCTCTCAGCATCCACCACCCCACTCACCCTCAAGAAACGTAATAGTGATACTGGGGGGTGCCCAATCCCCAGTGCGGGAATGCTCTCTTTTTTTAATACCTGTAAAAAGAAAAATGCCCATCAATGTCTTTTGCTGCCATTAGACTCACCCCACCCAACTGTCCCACTCAACACCCACTACCCCACCCCCGAGCCCTTACTTACCGAGATCAGGGGTCCAACATCATAATCCTCTCTGGACCGCAGACACATTTTCACTCTTCAAAGCCAAACTGTGAACTGAGGAAACAGGTATGTGGTTCAATGTATTTCAGTAGGGTTTTGAACTTAATACCATAACCTGGCCATTTTTGCATACTTTTGCCCCAAATTTTCAACATGCCTTCTTTGGGACCCCACCTCATGAACAATTGCACTGTCATTAAGCAGATCTGTCTCAAAAGGTGATTTCATGGCCCCTGCACAAAATCACCTTTTGGGCAGGAGTTAAAAATGTTATCTGTCCTTGTTTATGAGGTGGGGTCTCATAAAACTATATTATTTAGTGCAGAGGTAAAAAAAACAACAAAGTTATGAGCCTACATTGAATTTTGCAAATGTAGGCTCATAACTTTGGTAATTCTCAGCATTTTTCCCCCAAATTCACAACATAGACATATCTTTACAGCACCTCTCGAGTGTAACAGTTGTCATTTTTAAAATCCTGGTCAGAATTTTTTTTTACATCCCAAAAGGTGATTTTGCAGACCCCACATGAAAACACCTTTCAGGTAGGGGTTAAAAATGTTCTCTGCCCTTGTTTATGAGGTGGGGTCATGAGAAGGCTATGTTGAAAACTTGGCGTAAAAATATTTAAAAACAACCAAGTTATTAGCCTACGTTGACTTTTGGTAAGTTTCAATATTTTTACCCCAGATTTACAACATGGCTATATCTTTATAGCACCTCATAAATGTGCCAGCTGTCATTTTTCAAATCCTGGTGAAAATGTTTTTTACAACCCGAAAGGTGATTTCGTGGTCCCTGCGCAAAATCACCTTTTGGGCAGGAGTTGAAATTTTCCCTGCCCTTGTTCATGAGGCGGGGTCATAAGAAGGCTATGTTCTAAATTTGGTGTAAAAATATTTAAAAAACAAAATGTTATGAGGCTATATTGAACTTTGCAAATGCAGACTCGTAATTTTGGTAATATTCAATATTTTTACCCTGATTTTCAACATAGCCATTTCTTTACAGCACCTCCTAAATGCGACAGTTATCATTTTTCAACTCCTGCCCAAAATGTGTTTTTTTGTCCCAAAGGTTTTTTTCACAGTCCCTGTGTGAAATCACCTTTAGGACAGGAGTTGAACATTTTCTCTGCCCTTCTTCATGAGGCAGGGTCATAACAAGGCTATGTTAAAAATTTAGTGTACAAATATTACAAACAAACAAATGTATGACCCTATGTTACATTTTGTGAATGAAGGCTCATAACTTTGGTAATTTTTTATATTTTTACCCCAAATTCCTCTCCTGCAGCCCTATGAGCTCTGGCCAGAGTTTGTTTAGTAAAAAAGTTCCTCTACTGGTATACTTACCAATACTTACTTACAAACCTGGTGCTCTGTACCATAACCACAGCTGCATCCCTCTGCAGGCCCGCAGAGCCATTGTTCAGAAAATGATCCTACCACTATTCGACTATGGGAACATAATCTACAGTGCTGTTCCTAAATCCACCTTGTCCAGACTAGACCCACTTTTCCATTCATTCATTCTGCCATTTTGCCCTTGACTCGCCATCTCGTACTCACCACTGTACTCGCTATACTGCCCTTTCCTTCTCCTCACTTAAAGTCAGATGCCTGTCCCACTGTGCCTCTTTCATAGCCAAATACTGGTTAGGCTGGCTCCCTCTCTACCATTCCTCCATTCTCTCTCAGCCCCCTTCCACTCCCTATGCCCTTCGCAGCTCCTCCTATTTATTTTTTTTATTTATTTGGAAAATGTTTCACCAGGACAGACAACATGAGCTGTAAACAGCTCATTTCCAGAAGTGTTCTGGGTGGGGGGGTACAAGAATTGGGATAACAAGCAAACACATAGCAATAACAGAGCAATACAAGTATAGTTACTAAAACAAAACAGTGTAGTACAATCACAGAGCAGAAATAACACAGATCAACTGGCCAGGGTAAATAAAACCATGTTCGGATATAACGTACATTGCAATAAACCAAGAGCAGGTGATCCAGTAGGGTAAAGGTTAGAGGATGGATAACACATTTGAAGTGCTAGAAGTAGTAGGCTGAGCACACAATTTGAAGTGCTGTTGTATAACCAAGGGAGGGCAGTTATAAGACAAGTGGGGAAGTGGACAGGTGAGGGGTGGAAGGTGTGGGATGGAAGAGGGAGAGAGAGGGATAGCTAAGATCTAACCCCTTCAGGATGCTGAGAACCCTGCAAAGGGGGGGACAGGACCAGGCAGAAATGGAGGGGAGAGAAAGGGAGCCGGGAGGTAGAGAAGAGAGGGACGAAGGAACAGGAGGGAAGGAGAGGGATAGGAAAATAAAGAGGTGGGTGGGTAATGGATTTGAAAGTGGGGAGAAAGGGAGAGGGGGAAAGAGAGAGACACTCTATACCCCTTCAGGATGCAGAGAATCCTACTGTTCTTTTACTCTACCACCCAGGTTCTCCTTGGTAGGACAAACTGCCTTCTCTTACCATTTCCCTAACATTTGGAGCTCTTTCCCTTTACACATTTGGTCTGTCTCATCCTCCTCCTTCTCTTTTGCTACCCTCCTGTCCAATCTCACCTCTCCCTCCTACAACTACTTCTAACTCCTGTTATGCATCATCTCCCCTTCCCAGTATCCCCTTTCCCTGTACTCCCTCTCTCCTCTACTCTATTCCCCCCTTATAATCTCCCTACACCTACACTCCCACCATACAGAGCTACTACCACCCCCCTCCCTCCATTTCTCCCCTCTACCCCTTCTCCCCCTCCTCACTTCCTAATAAACCAGCCTGGTAATCCAGTACATCGACTGGGTGGGTATCCCTGTGGGGACAACATCCTACCTTCCATCTCTTTTTATCCATGTTTGGCTGTCATGTCCTGCTGCCTCATGGTGGTCTAGGGTGTATCATGCAGTGTCCAGCCTTTGTAGGGTTCTCAACCCAAGGGCCAACGTTCTGTTATTCTATCTACTTGATACCCCAGCAGCTCCTGTCTGCCTTGACTCTTCCATGCTTCGCTGGCAGTCTGGTGTTCAACTGTTTATTTCAATAGTTTGCATATGTGTAACTATCTGTAAATTACTGCATAACTGTTGTCTATTTTTACTGTGTAAGGTGTGTTATAATTCGGTACTCCCTCCTCCTCCCCCTTCCTCAGGACACATCTGGAAACGAGCTATTTCAGCTCAGTATGCCTTTCCTGGTGAAACTCCTCAAATAAATAAATAAACCTACCAGTAGAGGGCAGTGCAGCATTTCACACTTGCTTTACAATTTTCTTACTGCTGCGTCCTTGGCTCTTGAACCATCACCCCCACCCCAGCTCACTTGTGTTCCTTTTTTTGTAAAGCCACTTGTCATTTGATTGCCTCCAAACACTGTTATTTTTAAAGTTGATGACCCCCCCACACACACACACCACACCTCCAAATTGGTTTTGTTAAGAGACTGAGTGGAGCCTAGGTGAACTGGGAAAGAGAGTTTTTTTTTGGTAACCTTCGAGATAACCGAGGAGAGAGAGAATGTTGACTATGACAAGGAGAGAGAGAGAGCTGACGGGTACATCAGAGAGAGGGAGAATCAGGCATGAGTGTGAAGACTTACTCAAGGAGGGATTCATGCAGCATTGGGGAAGCATCACCAGAATCTGTGCTGGACTGCAAATAAAGATAAACAAGTGTGGTGATGTGGTGAAAGAGCCATTTCTTTAAATGAAAAAACAGTAACTATGAAATATGCAGAGGTAAATTCTGTGCAGTATCTGTGACAGTTAGGCGTTGTCTTGTGGCTACTTGGACTATGTGTGACTGCCAAAAATGAAGATTTTTCATATTAGGATTATTGCAAGAAGAAAATATATTTTAGGGGTGAATACTAAAAAGAAATGTGCCAGTGTACTATATTAATAGAAACATAGACTTTGATGGCAGATAAGGACCGCTTAGCCCACCCAGTCTGCTCATTTCCCCTACCTATTGAATAAGCTGCAGATCCTAGTTAACCAACAGCCTGCTTCCCCCCCCCACCAGAATTGCCTTATGTCTGTCCCATGCATTCTTGAATTCCCCCATTGTTTTTGACCCCATGACCTCCTCAGGAAGTTTGTTCCATGCGTCCACCACCCTCTCCGTGAAAAAATACTTCCTCACGTTGCCCCTGAGCAGTCCCCCCTTTATCTTCAAAGTATGCCCCCTTGTTCTTGCACATCTCTTTTTCTGAAATATGCTATCCTCTTGGACTTTGTTGATTCCTTTAAAGTACTTTCTCTATCATGCCCCCCTTTCCCTTTAGTTTGCCACCAGAGTGTCACTTCAGAAAAGTGGGGAGAGGCGCTTCCACTATTGCCTGCTCCATCTCCTGCTGGCTTCATTTCCTCTCACTGTCCCACCCACATAGAGTAAGCCACAGCCTGAGTGCCATACAGGCTGGGAGTTATAAGTGCCTGCAGGCACTTTCACCTTAGTGCGCTATGCGACTGGCTGCAGCCCCCACATATCCTCCACCTGCCCATCCAGCATCATCACCACATGCAAGGCTCAGGGCACCACTAGACCCGGAAAGGGCACTAATTTATTTTTTAGGAAATTGGCAACAGCCCCAGTGTGGTAGCCCACTAGTCCACCAGGGCTATCACTTTTGAGGGAGTGGGAGCCATGACTAGCTCTGTCACATTATAACAGTTGACTTAGTAACAAATAAAAAATATAATATGTTGCTTTGTATATATAAAGTTGTAATTATTTAAACTGGTAGGTGTAGTCACTGGTTTGAGGATTGAGTGGGGGAGCCTCTCGCTCACATTCTAAGTGAGCTGTAAAAAATGTTGGCTACCGAATTTAGAATTTTTAACTGGCACAAGGATACCAGTTTGCCCGGGGGCATGGCAGGCTTGAACATTTTATTTCCTTAGCATCTATTGAAAGTTAATGTACTAATCTGGAATGAGTACTAACCAATCAGAGCCCACGAAATAAAAAGCCCATTTTCTAAGGCATTTTTATCTATGCTTCTTACATGGCAGCACCTCAAGCATGTTTAAACTGGAGTGGCTGACTTTGTTGCTGTCCTGTTTCTGTTTCATGTCTGACATGTTGTTAGTTTAGCACTGTGTGCTTTTCTTGGGCAGAGTGCACCAGATAAACAGATATTTTTATTTCTGCTCCAGAGAGTTGTTTTCGCTCTACATTGGAGCTTTGCTGTCCAGCTGCCTGATCAATGAATACTGTCAGCATGATGTCACCGTTGACAATGCCATCATTGCAGAGTTTGACAGTATCAGGTTTTCAGTCAGCAAAACTGGCGGTGTGGGGGGTTTCTGGTATGGCAGTATCTCTTTTATTACATGCTTACTAGTAGGCACAAGAATTTGTGATCGGTTCATTTGGGGTATTAATTTCTGAACCGTGTGATCCCTGTCAGTCTCAGCGGCAGATTGAAAACAGCAGATTTTAACCACATGACTACTATGTGCTACATCATTGCCATGGCTATGTTGAGAAGCTGGCTATCTTGTGGGTTTCTGACAGGTACAGTCTGACATGTCACTAATGATAGTGGGCATAAAACTATCTAATATGTTATCAGAATGTTTTAAAGCTTACAACTGGCATGTGGGACATTTTGGCAGCTACTGTTTAAAAGCTGTCAGTGGAGATGACAATGACGGCAGTATAATTCTAAGAGCCAATGTATGGCACAGTGATCCCGTGCGAATGTAAGTTGGCACATTGGCTGGTACTACTTTGTGGTACTTAGTTGTAGTCTCATCTACCGAGAGGCACTAGCCAATCAGCTTGCAGCTTTATTCTGTGACATCTGATACAATAACACAAGCCACGGTGTGAAGTAATGCCGTAAGGTACCACACTGCCTTGGTGATTAAAGTCATGCGGCTGCACCTCTTGTTTCACAACCCACCTGGCGTGTGTAATAATTTAACATTACAATCCACTCAGTCATGTGTTGTTACTACTAAATGGACCATTGAGGTTGGGGGACCAGGCTAGGGAGGGGTGACCATATAACGGATGATATTAGGTTCAGGCAGTGTGTTGTCAACATTATGTTTATGATGATTCTGTGTAGATTGGAGAGATAACTAAAAGATGGGGTGGCCACCTGTGGATGGCTGGAGTTTTGTATTCGTTTTTTAAGATGAATAAGAAATGTAGGTTACTAAATACCAAGTATCTGGAGGTCCCAAGTTCAATTGCTCATAAACTATTGGAGAAACAGTACTCACACACCACATGTATTAAATATACCAGATTTGTAATATCCTTTTTAATTACTAAATTCCTTTCTCAAGCCACTATAAGACCAATTTCAAGAGTAATTATAAGTCCCCAATGCTTTTATAGGAAATCAGTCTTGGGACTAAGAGTCCAATCCATATAGACTTCTGCAGGGATGGAGGATCTCTGAAGAAAGCATTTTGTACACACATCTGGAGCATTCTGCCACATGCTGAAAGACCCCTATGCATAGAAACTTCAAAACATCGACTTTGTGGGCAGACAAGTACCACTTGACCCACCCGATCTGCCCGTTTTGTCCCTGTCTATATCATCCGAGCAGACCCTACCTGATCTCTGGCTACTCCCAGCCCCCTTACCCACTTTCCAACCAAGATTCATTTGTGCTTTTCTCATGCATGCTCCAAACCCGTATACCATTGTAACAGCGACGCTGTCACAGCGGCACCAATCCGTTGACACCCGCAGTGTTCATTGGGTTGTTGGAGCGATGACCGTGTCATTGGCTCCAGAATTTGGGTGCTCTCCCCTGACATCCACCCCCCGGAGTTGGAATCTATAAGTCCAGAGGGTTCAGAGGCAGAGCCTCCCACATGGGGGGTGCAGGGGGGGCAAACCCCCCTGCATGAACACTGAACAGATGTCAGTGTGATCCCTGGTTGAGGTCAGGACCTGGTGGTGTCGGGGATGCTGGTAACCATGTGTTGCTGTGGGGGAGGTCAGTGATATTCTTGTCATCATGGCATGGTGGAAGTCTTAACACCCACCTCTGTGCTCACCCCCACCACCTCTGCTGAAAGACTGTTCCAGGCATTCACCACTCTCAGTGAAGAAGTACTTCCTCACATCCTTCCTAAATGTCCTCATTTTAACTACATTGCATGCCCCTTTATTCTTGTGCACTTTCTCTTCTGAAAATATTCTCCTCTTGTACCTTATTCACCCCTGTGAGGAACTTGCAAGTCTTTATCATGTCCCCCTTCCTCCTCTCTTCCAGGGTGTACATATTGAGATCCCTAAGTCTCTCCTCATAGTGCTTGTGATTCAGCCCTTGCATCATTTTAGTCGCCCTCCTCTGAATAGCCACTACCCTGTCTAAGTCCTTCCTGATATGTGGTCTCTAGAAGTGGGCAGAGTACTCTAGGTGGGGTCTCACCAAGGATCAATACAGGGGTAACACCACCTCTCTCCTTCAGCTGGGTATTCCCCTCCCTCTGCTCCCCAGCATCCCGCTGGCCATGCCTACTGCCTTGTTGCACTGACTCGTCACCTTGAGGTCATCAGATCTGACAACCTGTAGGTCCCTTTCCTGTTTAGTGACCATCAGTATCTCTTCCCCCATTTTATACATTGCCTCTGGGTTTCTGTGCCCCAAGTGCATGATTTTGCACTTTTTCACATTGAAACCTAGCTGCCATACCCTCGACCAGTCCTCAAGTTTTCTCAGGTCTCTGCTCTTTCTCTCCATCTTCTCCCGAGTATCGACCCTATCGCAGATTTCGGTATCGTCTTCAAAGAGGAATACCATCCCTTCCACCTCTTCTGAATGTCACCAATAAAAAGATTGATGAGGATTGGTCCCAGTGCTGAGCCCTGAAGTACCCTCTGGTCAGTCTCCCCTCATTTGAGTGAGTACCGCTCACCACCACACTCTGCTGCCTAGCCATCAACCAGTTCCATACCCAGTTTACCACCTTGGGTCCCACCCACAAACTGCACATTGTCCTTATAAGCCTCCTTTGTAGTATGGTGTTGAAGGCCGTGCTAAAATCTAAGTAAGCCATGTCCATCACCCCACCCTACTCTATTGCCCTGGTTACCCAGTTAAAGAAATCAAACAGGTTTTTCTGACATGACCACCTTCCCATGAATCCATGCTGCTTCAGGTCTTGTAATGTGCTAGATTCATGATACTCCACTGGGCTTTCTTTTAAAAGTGTCTCCATTAACTTCCCCACCACTGACATTAGACTGACTGGTTTATAGTTGCCAGCTTCCTCCCTGCTGTCACTTTTATGAAGCAGGGCTCCAGCTGCTGTCCTCCAGTCCTGTGGGATCACTCCTGTTTCCAGGGAGTTGTTGAATAGGGCTGTCAGAGGTGCAGCCACAGCCAGTACCTCCATGAGCTCCTTTTGCACCCTTGGGTGTACCCCATCCGGCCCCATAGCCTTATCCACTTTCAGATTCACAAGTCCTCTCAGGACTCTTTCCTCTGTGAATGGACTTGTGTCTACCTCTCTCTCCAGTGTTTCTGCTTCTGCTATGTGGTCTGTCCCCCTCTTCCTCCACTGTTAAGACTGAGCTGAAGTATCTGTTCAATATATCTGATTTTTCCTTATCCTCCTCTGCACAGTCTCCCTCTGCCTTCTTAACCTCACAATCCTTCTGTTGTCTTCCTTTTTTCACTTATGTATCTAAAAAAGGCCTTGTCCCCTTTAGTTCTGTTTGCACCTTTGTACTCCTCACCTCCTTCCCTGTTTCCCTCTGTTTTTCCAGGTACAGCTCCCTATCCTCTTCTCTCTGCATCTCCTTGTACGTTCTAAATACCACCCTTTTAGCCTTTACCTCCACAGTCACTTCCCTCAAGAACCATGGTGATCTCTTTCTCCTTCTGTGTTTGCTCACTTCTTTCACACAGAGGTTTGTTGCCTTCACTATGCCATCCCTTCATTTGGCCCACTGTTCCTCCACCCCACCAAGGCAATCCCCCTGCTAGATCATCTCTGAGGCATTCATGAATTTTTTAAAATCTGCCCTCCCAATGTCCAGGACCCTCATCTTTATGTGATTTGTCTCTGCTGTTGTCCTTATGTTAAACCACCCTGTACAATGACTGCTGGTCCCTAGGTGGCAGCCCACCCTGATGTCTGTAATACTGTCCATGTTTGTGACCACCAGGTCCAGTATTGCAGCATCTTGAGTGGGCTGTCTGACTAGATGTCTGAGAAATGCCCCAGCAGTGAGTCTAGGATGACTCTGCTTCTAGCCGAGGCCATGACGGGAAGGCTTCACTCTATATCCAGCAGATTGAAGTCCCCCGGATAAAAGCACCTCCTCCTTTTCTGCCATTGTGCTTATGGCTTCCCCCAGTGCCTTATCCCAATTCACTCCCCTGTATTGGAGGTCTGTATATCAGTGCAAAGAGTGGCTCAGGCTCCTGTCTCTAGGGTGACCCACAGCACCTCCAAACCATCCTTTACCGCTCAGTTCCCTTACATTTCCATCCCTCCAATACTCTGTTTCACATACCACACAACACCTGTACCCTTCCTCCCCTTCCTATCCTTCCTGAACTGAATGTAGTCTGGTATGGCCATGTCCCAGTCATGGCTCCCTGTGCACCATGACTCAGTACTGGAAACAGGATCCAAGTCTCACTCTGTCATTATGGCCTGCAGATCTGGAATTTTATTTCCAAGACATCCTGTGTCGGCACACATGGCTCTCCACACCTTGCACTCACACTGCTTGCAACCCTCTTCCCCATTCCTGTTTTTGTTGCCACTTGAAGCTTTCCTCTTTCCCCCTCACTTTCACAACCCTTTTTGTGCCTTGTCTCTTTAATGCCTCCCTTTCATTTTCTGTTCTTGTTCTCCTTGATCGCTACTGTGCTTCTGCTCCCTTTAGCTTTTGCCCTGGGGGAGTTTCATCCCCTCAGGCCCTCTCTTTCTGTTGCTTCAATCTGTTTGGGGGCAGTTTACACTTCCCTTTGCAATACCAACTCCTCCCCCAGATAGTTTAAATTTTCATCAAGGTAAAATCTAAACATTCCTCTGAGTTCTGCTGTCTTCTTCCCTGAATGATGGAGGCCATTGTCTCTATATAGACCCGTATCCTTCCAGGTCAGCCCACCCATCCCCAAAGAAGCAGAACCCCTCCTCCTGTCACCATTCTTTCAACCAGATGTTGAAGCTCCTGATGCAGAGTACCCTGTTCTTCCCTTGGCCATAGACAGGTACCATTCATGCTACTTGCCTTAGGCCCTCCCCAGTTCCTTGGGAATTGCCCAGTTCCTTGAACCCTCCCTGTACTATCCCAGCCCCATCCCTCACTTGGTCATTTGTCCCCAAGTGGACAATGACATTCAGCTCCCCACCCTGTCCTGCCACCCTAGTGATCTGTAGGATCCACTGTAATCCCTGAGTGTACACCCACATGTCCAGAGCCCTGACCTGCTCAGGTGGCTGACATAAGTAGCAGGATGTGTCGAGAGGCAACTGGAAGGGGGCTCAGCTGAGAGTCATTGATCTCTCCAAAACTAGAAACACCTGAGTTGAGTTTAGGGAGGGCACAGAGGCTATGCAGGATGGATCCAGTGCATAGACATTTTGCATATGAGAAAGCATTGTTCAAATGTAAAATGTAAGTCCAGATCCAGTGGGGCCACTGCCACATTTTGCACCTGCTTTAGGTACAAAATTAATAAAGGACATTTTGTAATATACTTCTTAAAATTTGAATGCTTACTGAAGAAGCAGTGGATGCAGCTTCTAGAACCTCCAGGGGGAAGTCAGGCTGTAGGATCAGTATACCTCCAACCCCCAGGAGAGACAGATCCCTCTCTGCTGGCCTATGCTTCCAATGACCATGACTCAGGGCACAAAACTGGGTCACTAGCATACAAGAGTGACCCCGTACTGCTCAGTGCCATGAATCCAGCACTTGGTGTAGTATTAACCACTGCCAAGTAAAAGGGAAGAAAAGGGAATCAGAGAATACACCATATAATACCTGTATCAGTGTTTAGGGTATGTTGCATATTGTCACTATCAGAAATCACACTAATCAGAGTTTTTTCTTAATTAGGACTCCTTCATCTCATCCGTCTTTTCCAAGACCATCACATTTTGTATATCGTAGCACAAGACCATTATTTTGGTTGAAAAATCCCTTTATAGAGTGACAAAAATGAACTATTTGTCCATAATACATGACTTCCACAAAGAAAACCTAGACTATTTGCAAAATGTGCTGCAAAACCTCTTTTAGAAACAAGCCAACATTTTGTTACTGTAGAGAGAATTCCATGACAAACTCTTACTTCTGTCATTTTTCCATATTTTATTATAAGGCTTCCTAGACTGGGTTCCCAAGAAAATGCAGAGGGTAGGGTGTGTTGAACTGCTGAACACAATCCAGAGACGAGTACATCCAAAGCTTCATGTTTTTGGTCACATCCATGAAGGTAAGAACATTACAAAGTAAAATATATATTTTAATTAATGATGCCTGTAGTACGTTACCTTTTATAACTATCCCTATATCACTTTGCCTTTTATAACTATTTGGTATGACAATGCCTCTCACTAGGGAACTAACCTTAATTAATTTATCTTGGTCTGCGCTGTGCGAGGAAGTAGGCTGTTGGTTAACTAGGATCTGCAGCTTATCCATTAGGCAGGGAAATAGGCAGACTAGGTGGGCCAAGCAGACTTTATCTGCCATCAGATTCTATGTTGCTATGTTTCTATGCAATGATAATTACACATCTTGGGTGGGCTGTTGGTAAAATTGTGTTAAATTGTCAATGTGCAAGTGTAATGTTACCTGACTTTGGCGCACTCTCTTGTATTGCATATTTATTCTGCATTGTTGCTTTAGTTTACTTCTCTGGGTGCCCCTCGAAAATGGGCATCTAATGCTCATATCCTACCTGGTCAACATACTTCAAGTAAATAAAAATGGACACACCTCTGCCACAGTCAAAGTCTGCTTAATGCAGAAAATTTTGCCATGAAAAGATTCATTTTGCTGAGCTTTTATGATAAAAAATATGGTATTTCAAATTTGTGAAAAGCTGTATGAGAAGTCTAAAATATCCAGTAACATGAATTATTTTCTCCAAGACAGGACATTATATTTTCACCCCAAAATGAAACATTCCCATATGTAGTGTAAAAAAATACCATAGCTAGGCATTGTTTTCCTCACAAGCTCCATGCAAGATTTCCATGACATTTTCCAAAGATTTTTGGAGAATTTTTGGCTGTTAGAAAATGGAAAATCTACATAATTCATGTGTGAAAACAACTTTTTCACAGCTCTAGTTGTGAGGTATAAAGGGAAACTGAGTGCTTATATGCCATAACGACTACTTGCATATTCAATGTTTACTTAGTCAGGTCTGAGCTCCTACTCAGGAAGTGTAACTGATGGAACCCAAAAGGGGTCTAGAAGCGTAGAATTAAAAGGATTGAAATAGCAGAGCTCTGATGTCCTAGATCACATGATGTCATGTGATTGTTTTGTCTCATAGAATGCATTTTTCAGATACCACAAATAATGAGCAAGTCATCATTCAGAATCAGTGATGGAAATTATTTGTTGGAAATGGCTGCCCAAGAGATAGGTGGGAGCCAAATGTTGCCTGTGCCACAAAACTTTTATCTGACAAAACTTATTTTAAGTAACCAATTTTTCTTCCTGTAGATGTACTACTGCTGGTTCCCTAGAACTCAGTCCCCACTCCTATGACAGAAACACCCTGACAAGGAGAGGACTTAAGCTCATGAGAGCCCCCATAACCCCTCCACTCAATCTGATGGACAGGACCTGGGCATTTTTCTTGCCAATGTGCTGCTGGTTCACCAGGACCTCGTTCCACTCATGGCCATTACTGAGTAATGGTGCACAGTAAACCATGACTGGGACATGGTCATACCAGGGTATGCATTATGCAGAAGGCACAGAGCAAGTAGGAAAGGAGGGAGAGTGTTGCTTTATATGAAGGACAGCATAAAAGCAACGGAAATACAAGGAACTCAGGGATGGGGCAGAGATCCTATGGGGTACCCTTGAGATGGAAAAAACAGCCCAATATTTGGACAGAAGTGATCTACAGGTCTCTGGCACTAGGAGAGGACTTGGGTAAGGTAATGTCGGAAAAATTGGCCAAATGGCAGAAAAGGGAGAGGTGTTACTGGTAGAGGACTTCAATCTGCCGGATGTAGATTGGAGCCTGTATGCTGCAGTATTCGCTAGAAGTAGAGACCTCCTGAAATCCCTGCAGGATGCATTCCTTAGGCAACTTGCCAGGGAACCCACTCATGATGGGGCAATACTGGACCTGGTGCTTACTAACAGAGACAGTGTTGCAGACGTCAGGGTGAGGAGCCATCTGGGGAACAGTGATCATCATACTGTGTGGTTTAACATTAGAACAACTGCAGAAACCAACCATACAAAGGTGAAGGTCCTGGACTTCAGAAGGGCTGCTTTTACTAAGATGCGTCAATGTCTCATGAATGAACTGACATGGGGTGAGGACCTGGGGGGGGGGTGGAAGAGAAGTGGTCCAGACTTAAAGAGGGCATAATGAAGGCAACAAAACTCTATGTTAAGCAAGTAAGCAAAAGTAAAAGAAAGAGGAAACCACTATGTTTTCCAAAAGAGGTGCAGAAAAGGTAAAGGCTAAAAGAGTAGCATTCATAACGTACAAGGGGAACCAGACAGAAGAGGATAAAGAGGTGAATCAGGGAAAACTGAGAGAGGCAAGCAAAGCGATAAGGAGAGTAAAAATGCAAACTGAAGAAGGAATAGCTCAGGGAGAATCAAAAGGGGATAAGATATCTTTAGGTATGTTAGTGAAAAAATGAAGACAATGGGGGGATTGTACAGCTAAAGAGGGAGGGTGGGGACTGCAAGGAGAATGATCAAGAAAAGACAAACATCTTAAACAATTACTTCTGCTCAGTTTCACAGTGGAAGGGGAATGGGAGGGATTACAATGGGAGGGATTACAATGGGAGGGATTACAAAGGGAGGGATTACAAAGGGAGGGATTACAATGGGAGGGATTACAAAGGGAGGGATTACAAAGGGAGGGATTACAATGGGAGGGATTACAAAGGGAGGGATTACAAAGGGGCACCAGAAGCTTTGAGGGGAGAGAAACAGACACTAGTTTGTTTTCAGTGGGGACAGTCTGGAAAGCACTTGATAACCTAAAAGTAGACAGAGCTATGGGGCCAGATAGGGTTCATCCAAGGGTACTAAGGGAATTTAGGGAGGTACTAACTGCACCTCTGACATACTTTTTTAACAGGTCACTGGAGACTGGTGTTGTCCCAGAGGACTGGAGAAGGGCAGATATAGTCTCACTTCACAAAAGTGGTAGTAAGGAAAAGGCGAGCAAGTATAGGCCTGTTGGCCTGACATCAGTAGTAGTAAGTTGATGGAAACACTATTGAAGGAAAGGATTATGGAATTTCTTGCATCCAACAGACTGCATAGCCCAAGGCAGAATGGGTTCAGAGAGGGAAGATCATGTCAGACAAATCTGTTAGACTTCTTTGACTGGGTGACCAAGGAGCTAGATCAGTGAGGTGCAGTAGATGTGGCTTACCAGGATTTCAGCAAGGCTTTTGTCACCATTCCACACAGGAGACTATTCAGTATGTTGGGTAACTTGGTGGGTATATATTAAAGTGGTCACCTGGATAAGAAACTGGTTAGTGGAAAGGACACAGAGGGTAATGGTTCATGGAGTGTGCTCCAAGGAAAGGAGGGTGACCAGTGAGGTACCTTAGGGATCAGCGTTGGGACCAGTCCTCTTCAATATCTTTATAAACTACATAGCAGAAGAACTGGAAGGGAAGGTTTGCCTCTTTGCAGATGACACCACAATCTGTAACAGAGTGGATACACCAGTCAAGGTGGATAGATTGTGCAGAGATTTAAAGAGACTGGAAGAGTGGTCAAGGGTATGGCAGCTGGATTTTAATGCAAAAAAGTACAAAATAATGCATCTAAGCCATAGGAATCCAAGAGCGGAGTACAGGATGGGTGGAGTGATACTTGCAAAGACCAGTTAGGAAAGAGACCTAGATGTAATCATAATGGATGACCTAACAGTAGTCAGGCAGTGTTACATAGCAATCAGAAAAGCTAGTGGCATGCTGGGGTGCACAGGTAAGGGTATTTACAGCAGGAAGAGGAAGGTTGCTCTACCTCTATATAAATCATTGGTAAGACCTCATCTTGAGTACTGTGCACAGTTTTAGAGACCACATCTCAAAAAAGACAGAGTTGAGGCAGCGCACAGGATGGCTACCAAAACAGTGCAGGGCCTGCAACAAAAGCCCTTCAAGAAAAGGCTTAAGGAGGTGAAAATGTACACCCTGGAGGAGAGGAGGAAGAGTGAGGACATGATAGAAACCTTTAAATACCTTTCAGGCTGGAGTTGAACATTTTCTCTGCCCTTGTTCATGCAGTGGGATCATAAGAAGGCTATGTGGAAAATGTGGGACAGAAATGTTAAAAAACAAAAGTTATGAACCTACTGTACATTGAAATTTGTGAACGCAGACTTGTAACATTGGTAATTTGCAATATTTAGACCCCAAATTTTCAAGACAGCCATTTCTTTATAGCACCTCATGAATTACCTGAGGGTGCCATGAGGGGAACTCACAGTGACTCAGTTTCTCATTTGTTTCCCCTGATGTGTCCATCATTCACAGCCTCTATGCCTTCCCTGATATATATGGCTACGTCCCCCCTTAGTCTTTCCATCTATCCTGTCTAAACATTAAATAACCTGATAATAATAAGTCCCAGTTAATATTCTCTGTGGCCCAAGTTTCTGTGATGTCACTAGAGTCACCTCAGTGTCTGCCACCAGTGCCTGGAGCTCACTGATTTTATTATCCAGACTCCTGTCATTAAGGCTGCCCCCCTTCCAAATAGCTTCAGATCCCCTTTTGCTGTTTTGTGACCCTACTCCTGTATTCTTTACCATTCTTCTTAGTTTCTTATGCTCATGTTGCTTACAGACTTTGAGAGCCTTCCCCCTTAGCCTCCTTCACTCTCCTGTTTGAACCTGAACCTTATTTTACCTATCTTATTGCTACCATTCCCCTGTATAGGAGGAAAACTAGCTAGATTCCCCTCACTCACTCATTTACCATGGTTCCCCTAATTTCAGTGTGGCCTGCAGTCAGTTTAACTGTCCAATTACAAGATGTAGTGAGAAAGAAATAATGTGACCTACTAGGAATTGAACACAGGTCCCTGGAATACAGTCCCAGTGCTCTAACTACTGACCTACAGGCCCACATGGTTGGACCTGAGGTTTCTGGACACACTTCCTTTTTCTGGTATTGCATATCTTGCAGCAAGGCATGATCAAGATGACAATTAGATGTTTTTGGTACAGTATTAGCCACTGCTAAGCAATTTAAATTACAAATTGCAGTGAGAAAGAAAAAATGTTACCTCTGGGACTTGAACCTAGGCCCATGGAATACTGTCCCAGTGCTCTAACCACTGAGTTACAGGCTCACATGGTTGGACCTGAGTATCCTGGATGCATTTCCTTTCTCTGGTACTGCATATCTTGCAACAAGGAATGATCAAGATGACAATTAGTTGTTTTTGGTGCAGTATTAGCAACTGCTAAGCAATTTAAGAAATGTCTTTCTCACTACAATTTGTGATTTAAATTGGTTGCTGCTATTTAGAGCACTACTATTTCAGTGAGTCCTTAAGGGTGAATGTGAAAGAGCGGCAGCAACAGGAGCAACCGACACAAAAGGCTGCCCCACAATACAAGGGTGAAAATGGCCTGCAAGCCCACAATGGGCAAGACAACTGAAGCTACACAGAGCAGGTGAGGGCTGGGCAGGTGAAGTCCACAGGCAGCAATGCACTCCAGGGTGATGCTGCAACAAAAGCAGTGACAAAAGCAGGGCCACAGAAGGTACACTGTGGGGAGGGAGCAAGAGCAGGGTGGGGCACAGATGGATGCCAGCGGGGGACTGTAAATGGCAGGGGTACATGGAGGTGGGGGGATGTACACACACACACACATATACACTGCAGGGCAGGGGCTCTTCCGCCCCAGGAACCTCAGACAACTGGGCAGCGGCAGCACCATGGAGTGTGCCAAGGGGTCTCTGAAATAGTAGCACACAACACAGTGTACACCCCTGGAGCACCTACCTGTGGCACACAACAGGCATCTGGCAGACACCCACAACCCTCCCGGCAGGAGTCAGCATGTAAGGATGCCAGGCAACACATGCAGATGATGCACAACTGCACAGAGACTGC
The DNA here is from genome assembly GCA_016271365.2 of Neoceratodus forsteri. Classification (NCBI taxonomy): domain Eukaryota; kingdom Metazoa; phylum Chordata; order Ceratodontiformes; family Ceratodontidae; genus Neoceratodus; species Neoceratodus forsteri. The sequence continues at coordinate 1,642,936,835 of CM028131.1, read as the reverse complement.
AGACATGCATTGCTGGGTAAGGGCATTGACACCATGCAGGGCGGAGCACCAACAAAAGAATGGCCAGCTATGGGGGGGGGTCGACAAGGACTGCATTTAAAGCAGCACAGCCAACAGCCAGGGCAGGTGTACCAGATCAAGGGTACAGATAAAAGGGCAGTGCACCCAGCCACCAGACACAGACATCTGCCTGTATTGTGATGGCAGTGCAATTCCTACAAAGCCAGAAGGGAAAGCCCCTTGCGGTACACAGAGGCAGTGTGTACCATAAGGACAAGGATGGGCCAGACAAAATATACTGGTGGTGTGTGGATGCCCACCAGTACAGCTGCCTGGGCAGGCTCCACACTATGGAGGACAGGGCTGTCAGGACTGTCCAGGAGCATAACCTCATCCCCGACACAGCTGATGTCGGTGTGCACCATGTCCTCGGGGACCTGCGTGACCGGGCACATAGGAGCAAGGGCACTGCATCCCAGGTCATGATCGACAGCACAGCAGGTGCGCCATCGGCCGTGGCTGGAGGGATGTCAAGGGTTCGACTTCTATGGAGAGTGGTGCAGCGGGTGTAGCAGGTGGCGTGGGAGTGGCCGGTAACACCCACAACAGTGACAGCCTTGATTATTCCTGCCGAGTTCACCATGACCGGTGATGGTGACCAGTTCCTGCTTTTTGACAGTGGCAATGAGCAGGACCGGATTGTCATATATGGCACAGACAGGGGTCTGCAGTTCCTGGCATACAGCCCCAACTGGCTGATGGACAGTACCTTCAGGGCCTGTCAGGTCCTGTTCAACCAGCTTTGTACCATCCATGCAGTCCGGTCAGGGGCTGTTGTGCCAGCTGTATATGCCCTCACCTGTTCCAGGTGTGCACAGACATACATCAGACTGCTCAGGCAATTGAAAATACACTGTACCACATTGGCCTCCGTTACTATCATGCTAGACTTTGAACGCACCAGCTGGTGGGGAATGTCCACCGTATTCCCCTCTGCATGGATCAGGGTCTACTTTTTTCACTATTCAGAGGCCCTGTGGGGTAGGATACAGGGATGCCCAGAGGTCCTGGAATGCTACAACTCAGACCCCGATTTCGCACTCCACCTGAGAATGCTCCTCACGTTGGCATTCATGCCCACTGATGATGTGCCACCCGTCTTCGAAGAGCAGCATGATTGGGCATACTTTGACGATAATGCTGTGGTCCTACAGCCTGTTCTGGACTACTATGAGGACACCTGGGTTGGTCATTCCACGAGCTGGTCAGGGATGCGCAGACCAGCCTTCCCCATTAACCAGTGGAATTGCCATGAGGCAACTGTCCAGGGTCTCACCAGGATGAATAATGCAGTGGAGGGGTTTCACAGGGTGTTCAGTGACCACATCGAGGTGTGCCACCCCTGTATATGGCACCTCCTGTGGTGCTTCTGGTGGGAGGAGGAGTTGGCCAGGGTACACATTGAGCAGCTCTTGTCTGGTGCAGAGCAAGCACAGGTCTGGTGGCATTACTGTGACCTGAAGTTATTTATTTATTTAGTTTTTGTTGACCAGGTAAGTGCACTAGACAAATCCTGCCTATTTTCAGGCACTACCCAGAGGAGGGGGATACAGATGAATGGCAAACTGACCTTGAACCAGATTAAGCTGTTGGTGGTATTTTTAGTAAATAAGAGAAATTTGGCCAGGACACTGGGGAAATTCCCCTACTCTTTTTGGATAAGTGCCATGGGATCTTTAACATCCACCTGAACTACCACCAATCCAGGCAGATGGGACCTTGGTTTAACATCTCATCTGAAAGACGGTGTCAAAGGGTCTGGAGATTCAATGCCAGCCCTATCTTGTAACTAGCAGGTTTTGACTGTTGTTTCCAGACTTGCCCCCCGTGTGTCTGCCCCTTGTTCTTGCATCCTTATTGTTCTAATGTCTGTATGTGCATAGACTGGCCACCTATGCGATTTGTTTTTATTTTTGTAGTGTCTGTTATTTATGTTGTCACTGTTTTCCCTCATTTTGCAAGCTGGGAAATAATATGCACCCATCTGGACCTGCTAGAATCTTTGATTCAGTTCTGAATGTAAACGTGGCCCCTTTAAGAAGGCCAGAGCATGAAGAATGCTTAAAAATACTCCCTTTGCCTCTAAAAGACTTTAAAAGTAATATTTCATGCCCAGAACAGTGTTGGACACGTTGTATTTAACTAAAGATCCAGCATTTAGTTAAAGTGCTCCTCCGCGATGTTTTAAAACGAGCTGCATGAACGTGTGCATTATCGTGCAGCTCGTAAACGCCGTGAGCACTTTTTCCTCACAAAAAATGTCCTTTTTAGGAGCCACTCTGTTCATTTCAGTGCTAAAGTACTTTCTTGCTTGTAACTCTTGTGAAATTTGTCCTTTTCTGGATATGGCTGAACTGTGTCTCTACCAGCCATAGTCCAACAACCAACACAGCGTTTTTGTTTCTCCCTGTATATTCAGTGCAGTTATCAGTTGTTTGTATTCAACTATCCTGCCAATTGTAAACTGATATTCAAGGGAATGAACAATAAATGCAAGGAAATAAAAGGAAGGCTTCATTACCTGGCATATAGAGATATATTAAAAGTTCTCCTTGGTAAACCTTCCCCCTAGGAGCCGGCCGGCCATACTGTTGCCAAATTTATACAAAGGAGATAAAAAGGGGAGGGGCTTATCCTACAAACACTAAGTTTTACAGCTTAAAATTAATAACTGACAACTTTATAACTACTGTACAATCATAATTGCATTAAAGTGTGTGATTTATAAACTTTGAATAACATAAAAACTTAGTTTTTACAAAAGGTTATTTGTTCAATTCAGTGATGGAAATTTCAACCAATCAGAGGTTGTTCTAGCCTATATATTGCTAGCATCTCCAGAAAGAGATCAGATGTAGCTGAAGGGTTGGCATGTCTACACCCTTAACTAGTGCTCTAGTTATGTTTCCACAGAAGACTCGCTTGACCTGTTCTGTTTGCTGTACAAAGGAATCTGTGATATTGTGAGCCATTTTATGTTTGATTTTGATGAAAGAGTCCGCCTTTTTTATTTTATTATATATTACTTTTATTTTTGGAACTCTTCAATAAAGCAGCTGCTGGGATTCAACAGAAGAACATCACCTGTGTTTGTGTCCATCTGTACCCCACAGCCTCTTACAGACGGCATCTCAGAAGTGCAGCACCCTTCTCACGCTGCACTACAGTGTCAGTACTGGGATATTAACCCAAGTGCCAGATGTGGGAACTGAACCCACAGCCTCTGATCTCCCGGCCTCAGAGGCGAGTGTGCTACCTACTGAGCCACTGACACTGCTAAATGCCCAGATAGCATTTGTGGTGGCAGAAAACAGTACCCACAACCACTACGATTACTTCCATGGACTGACACATAACTTTCAGTTCCACATCTGAGCTGCTGCGATGTTGTGGTTAGCAGGGCAGTGTGCCCTTGCACATGTGTGCCTGCATGCATGGCCTCTTGCGTGTCTCTCTCTCCCCCCCTCCCACCACTGGGACTGTGTGCCCATCTGTCTTGCTGTATCGCTCATTGCATGGGCACCCACTGTTACTGCGCATTCGGGTGAGTCGCTCTTTTGATGCACACCCTTATTATCCACTCTCTGCTGGCCCTCTCACTTCCTGTAGCACTTGCCTTGTGGCACCCATGTAACGTTGCTTTTGTGGCCAGGTGCTCTACTGCATCATCACGCTCCATGTGGGTGACCATCAGGGGTCACCCTTCTGGGACTTGCCCTGTAAAAGTGGTCCTTATCACATAAAACTATTTAAATTGCTTAGCAGTGGCTAATACTGCACCAAAAACATTTAATTGTCATCTTTAACTGTCCAATGTAGACAATTAACTTCAGCCCCAGTGCTCTGGGCCCCTCTCTTGCCAGGTGATGGCTGCCACCTTTGAAGATCTTCCTGCCCCAGAAGTTCTCCCAGTCCCTCACAGAGTGTTACCCTTTTTCCAGACACCATCCCTTTAACCACCCATTTAACTTCTAGACCTCTTCCCTCTTTACTCTATCTTTCTCTTCCCTACCCCACTCCTAGAGGACCTTGAAAAAGGCCAGGGAGACCTAATTTGCCTCTAATCTGTCCCCAGCCTCTGAAGGTTCTGCTTCACTTGTTCCACAAGCTGGTTCACCAGAACATTAGTACTTAAGTGGACCAGCACCCACAGCTCTCCCATTCTCTCCACTATCCTCCCTATTCTATGTTGCAGATGGCTGATACCTCAGGAAGGCAACAGTCCACCTCCGCCCCTCCTCCTCCTTTTCACTAACCTCTGTACTCCCCTGATTATTGAATTCTGAACCACTGAGACTCTCTTAGCTGCCTTCTTCCATCTCTTACCTCTTTCCACCAATTCCTATAATCCTCATTGGTCTCAGAAACGTGTGTGCTTTACAGAAATTTTCTTTACATTGTAGTTCTGGAGAGGCCAAGAAATAGGCCTGGGTGAAAATTAGCAAATTCCAGTTTTGTGGAATTTTCATATAATTCTGTGACATTCCATGAAATGTCATGAAATTATGCAGAATTTTCCAAAATTCCTTAACTGGTCATAACTTGCTCGGAGACCTGACATTTGGCAAGCTTATTGTTTGAAAGAAGGCCTAAAAGGATGCCAAGTTCATGGCACTTGGTTGAGTGACTGGGAAGTTATCGGACCTCAGTCTCTGGCAATTTATTTTATTCCTGTGAACATTTCTGAAAATATTTCTATGCTTACAACTTAGCCACCTTTGGAGCTAGATACTTGAAAATTTATAGGCATACTTTCTTGAAAGAGCCATAGAGACAGTTAAATAGAGAGGCATTGGTTGTGTAAATTATAAGTTAAAGGAGTTAAAAAATCCACAATTTAATTGTTATAATTGTGAGAACATTTTTAAAATATTTGGAAGTTAGCTCCATTGCTATTGCAGGTATATAGTCAAGATTTGGCATGCATACCAAAGAAAATATGTCCTGGAATCTAAATAAACAGGATGAACATGGTTTAATAGATTAAGTTGTATTGTGGATCCTTTAGAAATTACTATTCAGCAAAATTTGCTGAAAAAGTCAAGGATGTATAATAGCTAAGGTATACCATTAGGACAGTGACTGAATTTTGTCACTGCAATTACAGTGCCGCAACCAGGCTGACAGTGAAAGGGGCAATCTTGATTTCAGATCACCCTTCACTCCAGTCACCTTTTGCCTCCACACAGTTTCTACCCCCTCCGGGGCATGCCCCCCACAAAAACCGACTATTTTCTGGGAGGGCGCTTTGGCACTGTAACTCCCAGAAAGCATATTACCTGGCACTGTAATGTTGGGTGGCATGTTGCTGACACCATAATTGGTGTCGGCAACATATTTGTCACTACGACATGGGTGAACCATAGCTAATGCCTCTAGAATTCCACTTGTAGAACTTAACTTTCACAAAGTACTTACCACGGAATCACTTTACCTGCACTAGCATCATGACCCTGCAATACCCCTCCATCATGCTCCATCATGACTAAAGATATCTAGATACTTCTGTCACAACGACCTAAGTCACAGCTAGTTGTAAGGCTTGGCATCACTTGGTGCCACTGTTGTCAAATAGTAAAAATATACATTGTTATCTACTGGGTTATTAAAGAGTCATGAGCAAAGCAAAACTGCAAAGTTCCCAGAGATAATGCAGCACCTAAATATATAGATGCAACCAGCCAAAAAGGTGTGCAGAAAAGACAAAGTAAACACAAAAAATACTGCTCAATGGTTTATTGTGCAAAACGTTATACCTGGACAACAGACAAAAACCCCAGCCTTTTGAACCATTGCAGTTTCTTTGTCAGGGGGCAGGGCAACCCAGGTGCTACAAACTGTTTATGTACAGTATATCTTAAATGCACAGAACCTCTAAAAAGCAATATCCAATCTATATAAAGTGATGAAATGCAAATAACAATCATTCAAACATGGGATTATGAATTCTGGATTATAAACAAAGAATAGTAAAAGTGAAGCAGGCAATTCAGAAAAATATGCATAGAAATACAAACCAACTACTTCAAATATAAGTCAAGTGGCTGGAAAATATATATGAAAAGTAAATAACTAAGTTAATATTCAACTGTATTTAAATCTATTTAAAGAAGCTTGGGAGCAAGTTGACAAATTCAGAAGAACGACAACGGACCTGAAAAAATGGCAAAAAGAGAAAATTAATACATGAGAGATTGGTTGTAATAAAAAACCAAAAACATGGGGTAGTTAAAATAGAATAATGAAGCAAAGGTAGTCCTTAAAGGAAAGGAAGAATATCTCAAGCATCATTAAGACCACATTTTAGATACAACCCTGGTGGGGGCAGCCAGCATTGAATTTTACTCCAACATGAAAGCAGATAAATTCACATTAGGAGCTCTTTACCCATGTGGGCTTAATGACACTCGGGCTATTCTTTCTTTCCTTTAAAGACTCCCTCTCCTTCCCTTTTATGTCATTTTTGTTGGAATGCTGTCCTTCATGTTACTTTTTGCTTCTACCTTGGCTTTTTTCTTCTAGTTTTAACTACCCCACATGTTTTATTTTTTTATTGTTATCACCACTGTCATGTAATAATTTTCTCTTTTTGTATTTTTTTCAGGTCCACAGGAGGTATTTTCTGAACTTGTTAACTTGCTCCCAAGATTTTTTAAATATATTGAAATAGAGTTGAATATTAACTTATTTACTTTTTATATCTATTTTCCAGCCACTTGACTTATATTTGAAGTAGTTGGTTTGTATTTCTATGCACATTTCTCTGAATTGCCTGCTTCACTTTTACTATTCTTCGTTTATAATCCAGAATTCATAATCCCACATTTGTATTATTGTTATTTGCACTTTGTCACTTTATATAGATTAGATATCATTTTTTAGAGGTTCTGTGCCTTTAAGAAATGCTCTACATAAGCAGTTTGTAGTACCTGGGCCACCCCTCCCTCTGATGAAGAGAACCCACAGTGATTCAAATCACTGGGGCTTTTTGACTGTTGTCTGAGCATACCGTTTTGCACAATAAACCACTGAGCAATATTTTTTGTGTTTACTCTGCCTTTTTTGCACAACTTTTTGTCTGGTTGTTTAAGAGTCAGCAGGTGGCATTGTACAGAAACAATGCTGCATGTGCATGTACTTCCACAAGTCATTACATCAGTGACCTCTAGTGGTTAGCTGGCATATTGCAAGACAGTCTAGTGCACAGTAATGTCCATAACTATTCTTCATGGTTCATCACTCAAGATAATGACTTGACACTTGGCACCACTATACTTTTACTATGGACTTTTTTACTATGGAGCCTCCTATTAATGCTGTCTTTTTGGCACTTTACCCAGCCTTTACCTTCCTTTACAATGGCAACTCTAGTTTATCACTGGGCAAAATGAATGGACATGGCTTCGACAAAGTATCACAATATTCCACAACTTCACAAATGCTCATGAAATTCCTCTTTAATTACTGATATTATGTTGGTATCTTTGGCTGCTTATAACTTGGCCAGTTAGAGAGTTGATAAACGCAGCCTCATTTTTTATCCATATTGTTTTTTCTCCCAGCCATCAGCTTGCCTCTCAGGGATATACCCTGATTAGGCTGAGCCCAGCCATCATTCAGTTGACTACCAGGTTTTTCTTCAGTATTGTTTCCCTCCCATCTCTCTTTGTGGAGGCAGTGCCTCTGTCATCCTTGCACAGCCACTGCTTTACCTGTGACAGGAACAAACTCAAAAGATAAACCATGGCAGCACTCCAGAAATTGAAAAAATATAACAAGCCATGCCCTCTGATGAAGCCTGGGTCCAAACATGGAAAACTGGGTAATAAATTAGTTAAGGGATAAGTGACAGAGGGTGGTAGTAAATGTCATTCACTCTGAGGAAGGCAGGGTGAACATCATGGTGCCTCAGGAATCAGTGTTGGGACCAGTCCTCTTTACTGTCTTTATAAGTGACATTGCAAAGGAGTTGGAAGAAAAAGTCTGCTTCTTTGGATGACACTAAACTCTGGAAATGGGTGGATACTCTGGAGGAGGGGTGGAAAAGATGAACAGCAACCCGAGAAAACCTGAGGAGTGGTCAAGGTTACGGCAGCTGGGTTTCAATGTGAAAAAGTGCAAAATAATGCACTTGGGACACAGAACCCCAGGGTAGAGTACATTATGAGGGGATGGTACTGAAATCCACTAAGCAGGAAAGAGACCAGGGGGATATCATATCAGATTAATTAAAAGTGGTCAGGCAGTGCGACAAGGCAGTTGGGAGGGAAAATGGAATGACAGGGAGCTGTATCACCGTTACCTCTGTATAGATCGCTGGTAAGACCCCACCTAGAGTATTGTGTCCATTTCTGGAAACCACATCTCAGAAAGGACATAGACAGACTGGAAGCAGTCCAGAGGAGGGAAACTAAAATGGTATAGGGTCCACATCAGAAGCAATATGAGGAGAGATTAAAGGACCTAAATACGTATAAATTCAGGTGCATAGAATCTGTGAACACTGCAGTGCTGGGTGGGTTCTGGGGTTAAGGGTGGCTAACCCTGTACAGCAGAAATGACAGCAAAGGAAAACCCCACACAAAGAAGCAGAAAAAAAAGTATAAAACAAGGCAGCTCGGTGGAAATACAATTTTGTTTTGTGACCAGAGTCCAAAATTACAGGTAGCGTCACCCACGACTAAACCTGGTGCTTCAAGTCAATGGACACCCTGGAAGAGTGGAGGCGGTATGATAGACATCTTTAAATATCTCATGGGGGGTAAACAAGGTATAAGAGGGAAGTATTTTTCAGAAAAAAAGATGATCACGGACAAGGGACATGATAAAAAGCTGGAGAAATGTGAGGAAGTACTTCTTCACAGAAAGAATGGTGGAGTCCTGGAACAGTCTTCCAGTGGAGGTAGTGGAGGCAAAAACAGTGGTGAGGTTCAAGGATGGATGGGATAGACATAAAGGAATTTTAGGAAAGGGAAAGGGGGTTGAATGGGCCGAAGAGCAAGTAGGATTTGTGGTGATACTACAGGCAGGGAAAAATGGACAGACTAGGTGGGCCAAGTGGTCCTTACCAGCCTGCAAATTCTATGTTTCTATGAGGCGAAATGCAGAGGCTTAGTGCCATGCTTTCTGACTTCAGTGCAATAACTATGTGATATGGCTACACTTGCAACTTTATGTGAATACATGCCATAATTTTTCAATTTTTGAATGCTGCTGTGCTTTTCCTTTTATACTTCACTTTTTGCTATAGCACCCAGCCCCTTCGAGAGCATGTTTTATTGTTACTTGTCAGGAGCAAGCACTCTGTTCCAGCTGCAGGGTTTGTTGTGTTGGTGGAACCCATCTCCACCGCTCTGCAACCAAGGTGAACTGCCAAGCGGCAGCTGTATCGGCCATGGTCAGCCTCAAACATAACTTCCTGAGCTTGCTTCCAAACCCAGGTAGTCAGCATGGCAGCTCAATGCTTTACTGCTGGGCCATGGGTGCCCTCAACACCTAATACTTAAAGTCAATTTACCCAACAAAAGTGTTGATATTATGTTCTCTAGTTTTAAAGTTCCAGGGGCTTAAAATTCTGCAGTTTACATAACTGCAAAATGTACTGTAATTTTAAGATTTCCAAAAGCTTGCAAGCTAATAACTCAGTCACCTTTAAAGACAGAGATATAAAACTTGATACATGTTTGTATGGGTCTAGGAAAAGTCATCATGTCAAATATGGTGCAATTTGTAAATACTTTTAGTTTTCATAATTGCAAAATGTAATTTTAAAATTTCCAAACATTCAGAGGCTTATAACTCAATCACATTTACAGAGATCTGAAACTTGTTACACTGCTGTATGTATCCTAGCAAAGTCATTGTACAAAATGTGGTGCAATCTGGACACTTTTTAAATTAGATGGAAATAACTGGAATCACAATTTTGGTAACATATTGCGAAATTCCTGTGAACATTTAGTGACATTTTCTGGAAGTGAAATTGGAATTTCACCAGAATTTTACTGGTGGAAGATATATTTTGCCTAGCCCTACCAATAAGGCCTTGGTTCTCATTCTCTGATCTAGTAAACCTGTCAGTTGGGGAACTGTACCACTGTCCTCTTTATTGCGATCTCCTAAACCAGAGATGTGTGTTCCACCAACATCAGTCTAATCTACAAATAGTTTCCTGGCTTTTGAATGGAGGAAACTCATTTGGTGCAATTTTCAGAGAACTTGAAAGAGATTTTAATATCCTTAGAAAGCAGTCTACAATGTTATGTATGATAGATGTTGGATGACTTTCACTGGGTGGACCAGACAGCAGGGGGATCTGACACAGAAAGGCTTCAGTGGTAAAAAGTTAGATTTTCTGCAGGCAGGGGTGGACAAATATCTTTTGCTCACCGACCTACACGTTCAGATTTCTGTGTTAGGCAGTCTTGGGATCTGTCAAGGGATTCTCCATGGGTCCCATACAGATATAGATGCAGAGTTTTTTAGACAGCAGAACCAGACCAATACAGACCCCTCTTACCTTTATGGGAGCTCAGCACAGTTCTCCAGGAACTTTGTGGGCTACCATATAACTAGTATCCCAGGAAATGAATAATAGTCTGTCTGTCAAGATCTGCTGCCTTGTATCTATTGTTCTGCAGGAAGGATTAGTACTCTCCAAGCTCTGTCATGTAAGAAGCCTTTGTTTTATTTCCATCAGGATAGGGTCACATTGCACATCATACTTTCCTTGCCCTACCAAAGGTCCTACAGTTTTTCATTCAATCAAGAGGTTAACATGCTCTTTTACAGCCCCAAGCCAATCAATGGCAGACAGAAACAACTTCTCAAGGTAGTTGTTTGCAGGGCAGTCAAAATGTACCTAGTAAGAACACAATTTGTTATCACTAAGACAACCTAATCATTCTATATGGCACACCAGAGAAAGTAAAAAGCTTCCAAGGCAACCTTTGCTGCAGTTGTTGGGTCATATCATGTACAGAAAAGATTTATGTGGCAGCATAAATCTAAATCACCAGTGCACATTCCTGGACCAAAAAAAAGCAAAGACCTCAGTGTCCACATTGTGCAAAGCAGAGACTTAGTCCTCCTTGCATTGATTCATGAATCTCTACAGACTGGAGCTGCACCACTGCGAGGTGCAGTCAAAGGACATACAGTATGAATTATAAATTGAAAGAATACTCTCCCCTTCCCAGTGAGAATGTGTGGTACTGCTTATTACATCCCAGCAGTTATAAGTAACCCAGCCATAACATGGAATAACACAGAAAGAAGACATTTTAACAGACTTACTGTAAGTTCCAGTATTGTTAATGGAACCCACCTGACTGTTTCTAAGAGAATAATCTTCCTACATATAAACTTCAGAATGGTTATGCTTTTGTTCTTAATGTCCATCTGGTACAAAAGAAATTGAGGTATGCCTTTGTTGTGTTCATTCAAACATTTCTCAAGTCATTGTATTTCACTGTACTGTCTTAATGGTTTGTACTCTCCTGGGTCATGCCTGAAAATAGGCAAATGTTCATCTAGTTCACCTTACCTGGCAAGCAAAAACTAAATAAATAAAATAAATAAATACATAAATAAATAAGTTCAGTTCAGTTGCACAATGTTCATAGTAATGAGAGATATGAAAGCATTTAAAATTGTAACACACTACTGTACAGTAGTGAGTCCATGTGACTACGCTGAAAGAAGATATTCTGCAAAGTATTTCAATCAAAGGCTATGACTGATACTTGATCTACTTCACAGTAGTGCAGAAGCAGTTTTTTGATCTGAAGAAAGTATGACTATTAAGCAGTCTTATATCTGTGTCCATAAACTGCATGGCAAATGTTCAACTGGCTTGTAACTGTCAGTGGAATGTTGATGTAGAAAGAAACCATGATGACGTCACAGCCTTATAACTATATTAGTGTCCCTAGTAGGATGACATAATTACCTAACAGTTATGAATAACCCTCTGACAGCGTTGAGGCTAATGGATAATGAAACTGTAAGTTTGATAGACTTTCTTATTTTTGTATCTTTTTTTATTTGCCTAGTACCCATACCATGAATAGTGGAAATTATTCATTATTTTATCCCAAATAATGAACACCAAATAGATCAGAAAGTTAATATTCATTACTTGTACACTGATAGCTGGTGAGACAGATTTATTTAGTATAAAAAAATAATGATGTGATAACTGTTGTACTGCAATATTTTCATTAAAGTTTATTATATTGCAAATGTGATATAATTTCAACACTACTTTTAATATGGTTTTGCATTTGCAGTTGTAGCATCAAGTAGTAGACAGGCCAGTACTGCTGTGTGGATTTGTCAAATTCTGGCTGCATGTGATTCTGCATAATTTCAGAAAATTCAAGAAATTCTGTAATCCAATTGTAGAAATGAAAGGGAAAGTGTGACTCTCACTGGGATTTGAACCCAGGACCTCAGCATCCGTGCTTTAGCTTTTAACCAACTGAGCTATGAGAGTTCAGCCAATTAAAGCCCCTGAGTTTTCCAATGTGAATCACACATACATTCCTTTCTGTTGTTACAATGAGCAACCAGGAAGTCTTTTTACAGACTCAAATAACTCCTCCTCAATCTGTCCCAAATGTAGTATATGCCACTGTGAGGCAAATTTAGAAATCAAATTGTAGAAATGAAAGGAAAAGTGTGACTCTCACTGAGATTTGAACACAGGACCTCAGTAATCTGTGCTTTCGCTCTTAACCAACTGAGCCATGAAAGTCTGTGGAATTCTACCAGAAGCAGAATGGTGGAATTCTGCAGTAGAATATATTGAAATTCCATAGTTTTGCTTAACAATGTGGCAAGCCCATGCTTTTTTAAGTGAACTACATTTCCATGACTATCATATGTGAATTCTATTGAAGCAAGTGGTTGAATTGCAGCAGTAATGTACCCACTTGCTTCCTGATAGCCCTTAGACACCTGCATGGGGGTTCCATCAGATGTTCTGATGGTCAATTGCCTCTTTAGAACCTATCCATGCAGTTTGCAGTTTAGACTGACTCTTCAATGTAAACTGCAGAAAACTACAGCATTCCTCCAGTAAAACGTGCATGTGGAAAATAAATCTACAGTTAAAATAAAACCCCTGCAATGTTGTCAAATTTACTAAAATGTCCCAAAAGCATTTTAGAAGCAGAATTCCCATTCTGCCGGTGCAATTCCTCATTCCACACACCTCTACTAGACGGAATACGATGAACAGATGTAAACAGCTGACAAATTTACAAAGGCAATGTGCAAAGTATGGGAAACATTTCAGAGAATTCTTTCTTTTTTGTAGGTTATGGAGTAATGACTGATGGAACCACAACCTATGTGAATGCATCAGTGTGCACAGTGAACTTCCAGCCTGTGAACCCACCAACAGTCATTGATATACCCACTGCACGGAACACGTGAGATCAAGAGAAATTGTGTATTCCACATCTTCATAGGCAACATTTCCAATGAACATCTGCGTATCATATGAAAACTGTAAAACAACAGTGGGATGGGTTTTGAATGGACCATTTACACAAGTTACAAATGCAGAATTTTTGCAAAACAAAATCAAAACTAGACATTCTTTAAAATAAATGGTGGCCTTTTTAGATGCTAGATAACTTTTCTGTCATTTACCAATACACCTGGTTACACAAGGGTTAGACAATTTAAATTAAAATCATCTATATGCATGGAAAATGTGCATGTTTTCTCCATAAGCCTTGAAACTTTTTTTTTTGAGGGTAGGACAGGCCAGACAACTTGTTTAAATACCATATATTATATATTTTGCAAAATTGTTCTTTCATGGTGGGCATGGTAAGGAAACAACTTTTCAAACATAAAAAATCTTATATCTCATCTCATACTGCCACTGGCAATTTTTAAATATCTCTTCCGTTGAGGTTATGTTTTGAATACAAATATTAGATTCATACTGTGGATGTAATTGGACAGTGCTACCACATGTTTATCATGGTAGAAAGCATAGAACCACACCAAGATGTTTAATTTTCGTATGGTGGATGTGGCAAGGAAATAGAACTTTTCAAAACATAAAATCCTGTATCTCAGTTAAAGAGCCCCTGACATCATTAGGAAAACATTGAGAAATGTGAGATTTATATGCGACTCCATCCCATTTTCTTTACTACCTCATATATTTTCAGTAATTAATTCCCCATTTTCTTTATTACTGAAAACAGTTGCATGAAAACAAGATCCCTGTCCCCTAGACTATATCTACTCTGGCTGCTTCTCTACACATGACATCACAATCCCTTGTTTATGACATCATAATTATCTGCACAGCAACATAGTTTGATGTCACAAACAGAATTATGATGTCAGGTGCAGGCAGTCAGCCAGAGCTAAAAAGGCAGAGATACTGTATTCGTACAAATACCCTTAGTAATAAAGAAATAAGGGTGAGAATTACAGAATAAAATATGAAATATAAGCTACATTTATGCCTGAAAGTTAATTTTTTTTCAAAGTTGTCTCAACTGTGTCAAGAGCTCTTTAAAGAATGAAAGAAAATGAAGATACAAATGGGTATATGGTGTGAATGTTTTTGCTATAAAACCGTTTCTGCTGAAACAAAAGGACATAGAGATTGGTGACTAACAAATACTGTTGCTTTATGTCCAGACATGCTTCTATATTGGAGCACAGAATAGATTGCTTAATACAGAGACATCCAAATGCAGTACAGTGTGTACACTGCATAAGAAAAATATGTTGAGCTACATTACCAGCACTCTAAAATGTAAGCAACAGCAACTATTCTCATAGACAAAATCACATTTAAGAAATTATAGTATCTGTTAGATTTGCTAAACCTGTTTTTTTTATAATTGATCGAGGGTGCTATTCAGAATTTTCTCATTCTGAAGTTGGCAATTAAGGGTTCGATCCACAAAGAGGGTGGGATGCTCAAAACAAGCATATCCATACAGTACCATCATGCGCCCGATGATGGGTGCGATCCACAGCCCAATCCCTTGCCCCCTGTTGGTGCAGAGCATCCACGCAGTGGCTTAGGGTGGCACTGTGGGGTGCTGCAAGCATCCAGTCTCCTTCCTTCCCTTTCCTTCTGCTGTTCCAGCAGAGTGTTACAGCACCTTGGGCAGGGCTTCATTGAAGCCTGATCCCCCATCCATTTTCCTTCTATTTTTGACCCCCTGGGACTATGGCAAACATGGTCACACATGTGCGTGGAGGCATGCATGTGTTATGGAACCACCAGCCATGTTCCATCCACCTGGCATAATACCAGCCACCTGAGCATTGGCACTGTCACTGGATCTCCACCTGGTGGCAGCCAAGAGCCAGGATGGCTTGCCTCCATGATCAGGGAGAAGAGAGCTGCCAGGTGGCTGCTTATGCCTTCTCCCATTCCCACCACTCAGGCCAACCCCCAGTGACCCAAGCTCTTTCCTGAACCAGGTTGCCAGCATGGAGGAGGTGAGGTGCTTTGCAGTGCCTCAGCTCTCCACTCCACTGGGTCGACAGTGTGTTGCTACTTTGAATTCATTTTAATACATTTGCTATTCACAGCAATCTAAAGATTTAAAGGACAGGCAGATGCGAACAGTAAGTCGTAAAATCCAAATATGTGAGGACAGCAAAGGGAAGGGGATGCCTTGTTTTTCCAAATTTTTAAAAAACATTTCTCAGAGTCTCAGCAACACTGCTAGCTTGTTCTGACTGCTGTTATTGTATTGTAACTCTTCCAGGTCATTAAATTGGGTTCCTAGTGTACTTGCCGGCTGAACAAAAACAAAATAAATGAAATGTTATAAGTATAACAATGCTCACCATATGTGTGCAGACACTGTAATAAGCTTACTTCCAGGGTGATTAAAAGCCATTGGCTGTGCCTTATTCCTTACAACCCACGTAGGGTGTTTGGATATTGCAATATTGCTGCACACCTGACCATGGATTCTTCCTTATGTTATCCAACCCTTGGTCATGCTCAAATGCTTAAAGTACTTTAGCCATGTGTTTCCAAGTCATGAAACATGGGACTTAAACTCAAAATCCTCTGGCTCCCAACTAAGGACTCCCCCATCAAGCCAAAGAAACAGCTCCCTTAGCTAAACTAGTAGGAGCTCTATATACATTAGCAGGTTTCCTCATTCCCTCTTCTTTATTAAAGGGCCCTAGGTACTCAGTGGCACTTAAGCCCCATGTGCTGAAACAGGGCTCATTGACTTCTGCAGCAGATTTGGTTAAATTCCACATCAGGAATTATTTACTGGACTTTTGTATCAGATGTCTGTCTAGTGATTGGCTAACATACCATGTGATGCCAGTTATGACATCAGATATTACACATGGGGAGGTTCTTCAGGATAAATAAACAGGGCAAAAGAGCTTAGAATGATGGAAAATAAAGTATTTTTTATGAAAAGCACCACAAATACTGAATTCTGCAACAGCACATATAGTATATTCTTTATCAGGAAGCAAGTTATGTGGCTTGTTTTGTTGTTGCACAGCCATATGATTAGCTGATAAACAAAACCCTTCTTGTTTCCCCCACAAATAATGACCACACCGTCAAATTGGTTAAATGGCTGTAGCCATATGTTTATTAAAGACATAACAGCAGTACACACGCATGCTTTCTGTGCACTGGGGAGTCTTGTACAGGAACCCCCACCATAGGTAGGACGTTCCAGTGGGGACTCCCCCCTCATGGAGTCCACCAGTTTCTCCCCTTACTGCTGGTAGGGAAGCTGGAGCCAAGAGCCACCCCAGAAACCTCTGGAATAAGAGAGGAGTCATGGTTCACCATACTGGGTGAGTCATAGTGATGTCCCCTCCCTCCTCTGCCATTGTTCTGGAGCATGCCATGCCAGGCAATACCTTCCACCACCAGCTTGAGATGTTTCACACAATGTCTGATACCCTCACAGCACAGACGCCATGCTTACAGTGGCTACAACTGGTTCCTACCACCTGCCCTACTTACCCAAGTTCCCTGGACCCAGCCCTGATGAGGGGGAAAAAAAAGAAAACCTATTAAAGGGAAAAATAACTGAAAAACTTCCTCATGACTCCTGCAGCAATCTTCTCATGAGCAGGGCCTCAGCCATGTCACTCACCATCTACCTTCCCCTTTCCCTACACCCCAGTCCCTTACCCTTCTGCTCCATCCTCCCTTACTTCTCCTTTTCCAGGGTGGTGGGTGGGTGTATCTGGCTCCTCAGGGTCCATGGCAGAAAGGATGGGTTCCTGAGATGCCAGAACTTATCTACCCTCTGTACATTCCTCCTCTTCCCTGCATGCCTGCCCTGGTACCTATTTCTGATTGTCCCCCTTTTCTTATAAATAACTTGCCCCTGTCACCCTTGCCTCTGACTGGCCACAGCCAGTTCTCCATTCCTTTCCCCCAGCCAAGTCCAGCTTGGATATCTGGCCATTTGACCAATAATGTGGTGGGGAGAGAAGGGAGCTTCCTGCCTAGCTTGGAGAAGGAAGGGCTCCAAGACCTGAAGTCCCTTCAAATTCAAATTCTCCTGAAAGAGCCATTATCTGGTTAAGAAACCATTCCTGTCTTCCTCAGAGACAATGACCGCACTGTCAAATGAGTTAAATGACCATAGTTATATGTTTATTTAAGACATAAGAGCAATACACATGTGCTTTGTGCACAGCGTGTTCCACCCTACTGCTAATAGGGAATGCAGAGTCAAGAGCCTCCCCAGAGGTCTCTGGGATAAGGGAGTAATCAAGGGCCACTGTGCTGAGTGAGGTGTAATAACATCTGGGCCCTGTCCTCTTATCCCATAGTGTGCAGACCCAAAGAAACACCTGATATTGCAATGTTCACCTATAGAAAACACAGGAAAATTTAAAAACTATGTAACTCAACACCAAATTATTATATTTTCACGAAACCAGCAAAAAACACATTGGTGGGGCAAGCCCTTTTTATAGGGCAGGGCATATCACCATGTCCTATAAATAGCAGGTGCACTCCCTGCCTGTACAAACGGTGGCCAGCCGAGAAGGAGTAAGGAGGGATGTGCTAGTCACTGTATGCTCCCACAGCACCTCGAATAATACTAAGGTGAGTGGGAGGGTATGCCGATGCCACGGGGGGCAACCACTGGACACCAGGGTGGGTTTTTTTGTACTTCCAGGCTGGTGATCAGTGGGATAGGGGCCATTGGCACTGGGAATTCTTTTTGCCATGGAGTGGCTCACAATCAGGGCAAGGGGCAACCACTAGCACCAGGGAATATTATGTTCATGTCAGGGCTGACGATTGGGGGGATCACTAGCACCAGGGAATATTATTTTTGCATTGGAGCTGGTGATTGGAAGGGGGACCATTAGCACCAAGGAATGTTATGTTCACATCTGGGCTGGCAATCTGATAGGGGGACCACTGACACCAGGGAATATTATGTTCACATCGGGGCTGGCGATCAGAGGGGGTTGGGGATCACTACCACAAGTGAATGTTATTTTAAAATCAGGGTGGGTGATCTAATGAGGGGACCACTAGCACCAGGGAATATTATTTTAATGTCAGGACTGGCAATCAGAGGGAGGAGGGACCTCTAGCAGGAGGGATTGCTACAGCTATCATGGACAGAGGGGCATCACACTACCTGCCTCCACCACCCATGCAAATGTGCCCATAATAGGCATGCAAATGGCCCCTTAGCACCTTGCATGCCCAATGGCCTCATTTGCATAGGTACCTTTGAAAATTGCAAATAGCACTCTGGTGCTATCAACTCTTGGGGCCAACTCTGAGAGCCATGTTGGGGTGGTGCTATCAACTCTTGGGGCCAACTCTGAGAGCCATGTTGGGGTGGTGCTATCAACTCTTAGGGCCAACTCTGAGAGCCATGTTGGGGTGGTGCTATCTGACTTAGCGCTGCCCAAACATGACCCTATATTTTTTTTTTCATCTTTTTCTCCATGCTTTTTGGCACAGGCTCACTCCTGTCCCCACCTTCTCATGCCAAGCAACCATCTCTCCCTGGTCTCCAAACCTTAGATCCCCCACTGATCGCCCCCATGACAGGGCTGGGAAAGGGGAGGGCCGTCCTCCCTCCTCACACAGACCCACAACCAGATTGTTGGGCCAGAGACCAGGTGACAGCGCAGGGATGGAGGTAGGTGGGCAGGGCTTCATGTAGCCCATGCCGACCAATTTTCCATTTTCTCCCCCTGTTACCCAGTCAAGGTGTCACATAAGTGCATGGAGGCATGCAAGCGCTATGTAACCATGGCCCCTGCCATCTTTGCCACTCTAGCTGCTGGCGCTACCTTCAGGCCTCCTCCCGGGGCAACCAAGGACCATGCCGACAAACCTCCCCACCCCAGGATAGGAGAGGAGAGCTGTCCCCACCCACAAACCTCCCCAACCCAGGAGAGGCGAGCTGTCTCCCCCCACAAACCTCCCCACCCCAGGAGAAGAGACCTGTCCCCACTCACAAACCTCCCACCAAAGGAGAGGAAAGCTGTCCTCCTCCCCCACAAAACTCCCCACCCCAGAAGAGGAGAGCTGCCCCCACAAACCTTCCCACCCCAGGAGGGAGAGCTGTCCCCACAAACTTCCCACCCCAGGAGGCGCTGTCCTCTGGATGCTCAATCCTCTCCACCCTGGCCAAACCCCGGCAACCTGAGCTTATTCCTGACCTTGGGCCACTGGTGTGGTAAGAGGTAAGGCCCTAGGTGCCTCAGACCTCTATGCCACTGGCCAGCTTACATGACCCATTATTCAGTCGGTTAGCGCCCAACTGAATATTCCATCCTGGGACCCCTGGGCAATTACAAAACTCAGCACAAATGTTTGCACTGTGCTTTGTGACCAGCTGAATATTGGGCCCTTAGATGCTGGAGCTCACACAAACCAGAATGCTTTGCAGGCCTGGCTTTTCACTCCCTTGTGCCGTACTACATATTATGTGCAGTGGGCAAATAAAGTAAAATATGAATGCACAAGGAGCAAAAAAAGGGCTGCCCAGGAACCTGATAAATGCTATCCTAACCCATGTCAGGCAGCACTTTGATTTAACACCACCAATTCTAGTGAAAATCAGCAACAGAATAAATGAACAAATAAGAAGGTTATAGAAAGGTGATGCACACCCACTGAAAAAGTACTGCACCTTCTGGCCTTGAAATGAGTGTTTTCATATTACTGCCTTCCAAATATCTCTTTTTACTTTGCAGACTGTGCTGTCCTGTATAAATACAAACAAGTGGGGTATTTGTGTGTTCTTATTTTTGATTTTGTCCCCTGAAATGTGTGTTTGCATATTACAGCCTTCAAAATATGTATACTGTATTTACAATGCAAACTCGTCAATGTAAAAAAACTGCTATGCTGTCCTGTATTATATCCTGCTATCCCATGCAGTTTTCCTGAAAAAACAGAGTATTTGTGAGTTTTTAGTTTTGGTTTTGTTCCATGCTGTATACTGAAATATGTTGGTCGCACATCAGTATGTAATATAGATCAATACACTAACTCGTACAACAGAGTTTGGTTGTTTGAAAATAAAAGTCTTTAAAGGAATCTGACTTCTCATTTATTCTGTGAACACACAGTGGTTCTGAAGAGAATAATGGCTTGGCACACCATAACCTAAAAAGGGGTGAGGAGTAGAAAAACAACAATAGCAACAACAGGAATGGGATCACATGGGATAAATGATAGTTAATGTAGCTGTTTTTGGCTTGACATTCTAGCTAGATATGGGAGGTCCTTGAGGAGGGAAGGAAGGTTGCTAGGGTGACCTTATACAAAGTACAAAACTGAGTGCTATCAGATACAAATATGTATTGGTTATTAGGTGCTGCATCTTAAAGGTGTACTCTTTGTTGCCGTGACAACCATGACAAACCAAGCAATAAATCAAAAGACACCTAGCGACAGGCTAAAGAATTACAAATTCAGCATTTGCTCCTCCAACATCGGACATGTTAACATTCTAAAAGTACAGTGTGGCATGCTATAATGTCTGATATAACTGAAAGTGGCAATGGCTACCACTGGATGTTCTGTGACATGGTGTTCCAGGTGGTGATCTATTTGCTCAGCTGTTTGTGAGGAGTTGAAGGTATTTCTCAGCATTTGCTGAAAGTGGTCCAAAGGCTTGTCAGAGAGGAGCTCCACAGTCTCACCAGGCCTAGTAGCTATGAGAAGAAGTTTCTTTAGTTCTGTCCCACCTGCTCAATTCGGAGTGCTGACCAACATTTTTCTAGTTTATGGAACTTTAGCAGAAGTTGGCCAGAGAGAGGTACAGCACATTCCATACCTTTTAGCTGTTTCTTTTCTTATAGACATTTTTATCTTCCTCTGTGATCATCTGGAGAACTGCTGCACGCATTTTTATTTAATTCAATATCCAGGCTGCATTCTGCCTGAGAGGTCTCCTGTAGCACAGGGGGCTGCACCGCAGGTTGTCCCTGGCTAGGGACCACATACATAGTTGGATTTACCATCTCAAGAGATTGTCTCAGTATGAACAATTTCTACATTTGTTGCAACATCAGGCAGAAAAACATCAGGTAAGGATTTGCTTACTTCAGATATATCAAAGTCCATATGCTCATTAGGTTCCTTCTCCAGTTCTTCACCAGAGGTTTCCATAGGTTGCTCAGTAGAAGGTGTCTGAGTACTCAGCTGGGAGGGAAGCAGTCTCCACCCACTGGAAGCCATAGAAGCATCCTCCTCCTCCAGCTCCTCCATCCTCCAAACAGCAAGTCCAAGAGTACAGGGGTTCCCCGGTGTGGTGGCCAACATTTGTTCAACAATAAAAAAAAAAGAGGTCCATGCAACCTCCCCACCCCACCTTGGGCACACCTGGAAACAAGCTATCATAGCTTAATGTACCTTCTCTGGTCATACATTACATACATGGTGTCAGCTTTCACTTTGTTTAGAATGCCATCATTGGAAGTTCATCTCCAGTGCCGATTTCAACTTTTGATTTTAAGCCTGACATAGAGAGCCCATCATCAGCTTGAACTTTTTTGAATAGCCAAATGACCTGACCAGCAGCTGATAGAGAAGTCAGAGGACTAGTGCCAAAGTACAGTGCTGATATGTTGCAGAAAAGGGAAAATCAGGACCTATCTGAAAAAGAAATGCTGCATCTCAGCTGAGCTACAGTATACTGGGTAAATACATTGTTGAAAAAAAAAAACATTGCGGACTGTCACTTCTTTTTTTGTGTCCATCACCCACCACCATCACCCCAACAATGACCTAAATACTTGTCATTTCATCCAGCTTCTTTTTGCCATTCTACAAGCCACATTTCCATGCAGTGAAACATTATTGTCATTGACTATTGCTTGTTTTGATGGCTACCATCTGAATTTTCCTAATGAGGAGCCCCTTGCTCCTTTACTAGAAGATGGTTTGGCAGTTCTTTCTTCTTGGTTGCCAGAAATGATTGCTATCTTACAGAGAAGTGTTTTGCAGTTGTTTTACTGCAGGTCTCCTTGAGTGCCAGAAACTGCTACAGAGAAGAAGAGCAATCTGAAGAATACTTTATACCTTCAGTGGTACTTTCTCCACAGTTCCCTAGGCTTATTCATGACTGCTTTTTTACAGAGATGGGCTTTGCAGCTTTTTTTTTTTTTTAGTCTCCTTGAATGTCATAGATGGCTGTGGAGACAAAGAGACATCCGAGTGTGTTCTTTCTAACTTCAGTGGTACATTTCTTCCTGTTGTTATACTGTATGTACAGTTGGATGATTTATAGGGCAAAACTCTTGTAATGAGGAAGTCTGTGTGATTTGAACTCCAGCAATACGAGAAAAGGATGTGTGTCTGTCTTTGCCAACCAGTGCTTGCAGGATCTACACTGTTTAAATCCTGTAGGCTCTTTTCAGGCCTTTCTGTCATGCCAATTTGAGAGGAAGCAACAAAAAAATTATTTTAGTGGTTGCAGTTGAGAAACAAGAACTGGTCAGAGCCAAACCATCTGCTAACGAATTAATGTGACAAGGAACATATAACTGAATAGTAAGGCGGTCCAGGTGATTTCAGAAGGATAACCTGGGATCAGGTTGGATCTCTGGATATTTAAAGCTGCTGACAGCCACTAATTCAGAACCAGCCAATGTGCTTACTGTACATAAATAGCACCATTCACTGTATTTAGTCTGGTTACACATTAGAAAACCATGGCTTTGTCCTACAGTTAGACTAATTTCACCAATGCTCATAGGCAAGGCCCTGAGTTTTCCGCGGTTCCGCGGCCACGGAACTATCCGTGGAAAATTGTGGAATTGCTCCTCTCCCGCGGAAGTCACAACTGGCCACAGAACTCCCGCAGAAGTTAAGTGGGCCGCAGAATCCCAATGGAAAATGATTGAAGCCCATCCTGGGCAGAGCCATACTGTGAGCAGAATTACAAAATAACCCACAATAGCAGTACATTAAAGAACTGGCGGCGCTACACCGGGGCACACCAGGGCACGTGCCCTGGTCAAAAAATGCTGTGCCCCAGTTTGTGCCCTGGTGGTGCTCCGAAACTGAGTCCCACTCCCTCCATATTTAAAACAATTTTTTCTGTTGCTGCTAGCCTCTGTACTCTTGGACCAACATCAGAAATGCCTTTTCCATGTTATGGGGTGGGGGGGAGTGTCTGCATCAGGCTGGTCACTAGATTGGCTCAGGCGGATGGAGACAGATACGCGGGTCTTTTAAAAAATCAGCTGCTGCAGTGACCGGCTTTCTTTATTCCTGTTCCTGATTTTTTTCAGCCAGTTCATGAATCACACAGCGTACTACGGGTCTATAGCTGGTGGATCACTCAGTATCAGTGGCGGGTTCCAGCAGCAGCATTTTAGACAGTCGAGTGACTCCTAGATTAATCAGAGCAACATGAAGGAGGATTCTTTCGGGAAGAACAGCTCTCCATTGTTGTTGCCGGGAACTCAGACAGATGGCGGGAAGAAGATTTAAGAGCATCAGTGCTGTGCTCGGCGTGTGGTCAGGGGTGGGCGGCAGTGAAAGACCCTCTACACCAGCGGCTGCAGCAGACCTGATCCAGAATCTGAAGACTCGGGTCTCGAGTCCGAGCTACAGGTACTCTCTGGCCGGCTTTGGTCTAAGCAGAACCCTGCTCTGCTGATTGAGATGAGAGGCAGCGTGGAAGAATTGCTTTGTGGATCTCTTCCTCAGTTCTCTGTACCCCTGGCTGTCTGATTCTTCTTTCCCCAGAGTCACTGCAGGCAAAGCAAGACCACAAGGTAATTATTGTGTTCACAAATTGCAGCAATGAATCAATCATGGCAAATCACACTGGGTGTCATTTCATGGTGGTGCCAAGCCTGGGTTGTAAAAAAAAAAAAGAAATTTATTCATTGTTTAAACGTTCTGGAGGAGAGATGCTGCTGCATGCTGGCATCTTGTGGACTGGGAGGGACAGACTGGGATTGGCATGCACAGCCATCATTTTCCCAGGGTGTGAATGAAGTGAACTTAGAAGGTTAGATTTAATTTCCTAACTCAGCTAATTCTATGCTATTTATTGCCTGCTTTTTCCTGAGTGAGCTATGGCCATAGTAAGAGTATCTTTGGACTGTTCCATGCAGCACTGCAGGAAAATGGAGGATGGGCGCTGGGGGTGTAACTGGAGTTAACTGGGAATACTGTAGTTTTAACTGTGCCCCAAAACCAGGGATTGGTATTTAGGGCTGGAGTGGGATGGGTGGGGATTGAGGGGATTGGGTTAAGAAGATGTGAACTCTAAAAATAAATGGCTGGGTTCAGCTGGCACACTGCCAACAGATGGCCTAGCCTAGAAGCCAGGGATTGGTAGTTGGGGTGGGGCACCTTGGGATCTGTGGATGGAGGGGGGTTGGGTTAGGGAGGGCTGGTAAACTGAAAATAAGGGACCGGCTCCTCCTCCTGGCACACTGCTGGCATACTACTTGTAGAGGGAGATAGAAATGAGTCTGGAGAAACAGAATAGGTGATAAGCAGCAGAAAGAAAAGGACTGTTGTGGAGGAAAAGATAGCCATAGGAAGGGCTAGTGGTTCTTTGTAAGACAGGAATTACTGTAGACTGGGCCACCATCCCCCAAACAAATGCTTTCACAGAAACGCCTCTTCCCCTGACAGTCACATATCACACCTCATTCAACCCCACCCAGGCCCATGAACAAACCAGTAAACTACATCGTACTGCTAATCTTACTCTGGAGGTGTATGTGTGTGCTTTAGAGACCAGAGTGAACCGATTATGCATGCATGAGTGCTAGTGTGAATGGACCTCTGTCAGGCTGGCTACCTTGCTGTGGTACAGGGCTATCACAATGTTTGCTAAACATTGTAGCTGAAGGCCAGTTTTACTTATGTGTCCATTAAGATGAAATGTTGTGACTCTTGATGTGGTATAGAGTCTTATCACAGTGTTTGCTAAACTTGTTGCTAAAGGCCAGTTTAACTTCTGTGTCTATTAGGATGAAATGTTTTAAATATAAACATTATTAATCTTTTGGGATTATTGACTAAATGGATATTTGAAATGGGCAGGCCTACGATTTCTGTGACATGGCATTGCATATTTTGGTTTATGTGTACACAAGCGGGGGCAGTAGAAGATGGTCACGCAGGAATATACACGCATGATTTACATTCTGGTTTCTATAGGTGCCCTGGCTCCCAACTGTGGTGCCCACTCAGTGCCCTGGTAACCAACAGAAGCTGGAGCCGCCACTGCATGCAGCAATTGCTTGTCTCTTTCAAAACTGCTACATGCGGCAATTGTTAACCGTCTGTATGTAAGCCCCTTTGTGGATCTCTGGGGCTTGGTTCCACTACTGAAGGCAACAAAAAGGATTTAAATTTTAACAGAAGCCTTAATGGCTCTACAGTGCTTGAGTCTGCTACAGGCAGAACAAAAATGTCGAGTCTGTTACACCTTAATTTTTATTCAGATAAAATATGTTCTGAGCTACTTCTTACTGGTGGTGGTGGGGGCTGTAATTTAAAAAAGGTAGATGTATCCAAGATATTTTTTATGTAAATAAGTTCTTAATGAGGAGCGATTATTAGTTATTCAAATATCCAATCAGATTGATTAGTAAAAATATGAATTCGTAATACCTGAAAAGGATCTACTAAAGATAATTTTTTATTTTATTTAATTTAACTGTGTAAGAACACAAGGGCAGCAAATTCCCATTTTCATGGGGACCCAAAAATTGCAGTTACAAAAGGTACAATACAAACAGGTACAATACATAAAACATCCACAGTAAGGCTCCCTTAAAAATAACTTTTTGAATGGCTTTTAAATCTGTAAATTAGTTTTATTGTTCAGCATTTAAGAATGAACTATGGATGTGTACTGATTGATGCTCATTGATACTTTTCAGCATAACTACAAAACTCCTGACTATACTTGGCTGGTTCATTTATATAGACTTTTTTGGCTTTTTTTTTTTGTTTGTTTTGCTAGTCTGCTTCTGTTTGTGACTTGTCTACATGAACCAATGTGATTTATTAAACTTAAGTTTACATACACATAAAGATATATGGAACATAATGAACTGCTCATGGGGTGTGTGTGTGTGTGTGTGTGTGTGTGTGTGTGTATGTTTTCCAAGCATTATTATTTATAAATGGTATTTATTATGTGTCATGCATTACCCATTCATCATGGCTTGAAAATATGTGAAGGTGGTATCTAGGACAACTGGCACTTTAATTGCATCTTGTCACTGAACAAATAAAACAATTAAAACAAAGAAACACACACCAGTTTGTGAAAAGGTTTTATTGCAGCTGAATAATTTTCTTGTGAGCAATCACACTACAGGTACCCTCATGTAGTTTCTGTAACAAAAGCATTTCACAATAGGTTATTCTAAATGTAATTATTCTTGACCAGAAACAAATGAAGTGAAATTAACACAGACTATGTTAACAAAAGTGATAAATAGATCGATCAGCAGATTATTTGCATATATACATAGCAAAACATATATGTGTGTGTCCATGTGTCTTGTCTATCTATCTATCTATCCTGGAATACTGATCTAAATCCATCAAGAAGCTAAACAAATTACTTCACCCCAAGAGCTTTGGGCTCATGTCTTAATGTCCTGGCTTTCCCCCTAAGTGGGTTTATTCCCTTGTACTCCACACTAAGCAGTTTATTTTTCAAGTTAATAAAGGATGAAAGCCAAGGGTTAATGTTGCAATATACTAAGAAAATGTCAACTATGAAGAAGAAAAAAAAAAAGTGTAAAAATATGGCGAATAGTGTGCAAATTATGTGCCGCAGAATTGCCACAGAAATTGGTGTTGAGCACCGAAGAAGTTCTGCGGCAAATGAGAACCCTGCCACAGAACTTTGCTCCAATGTGCCGCAGAAAAATCGGGGCCCTGCTCATAGGCTATGAAAAGTCAGAGTGTGAGCTGCAAGCAGATAGATACCCTTGAAATTGCAACAGGGGGCCAAAGATTCATTCATGTACAGCAACACACTCGCAGCAATAGCTAGTAACATTGACTGTTATTAGTCGTTCGCAATTAATGATAAATAATTTATCCCGAGCATAACAACTTTTCTTAGATATACTTTATTGAACCCAAGGAACAGAAAATTCACATTTATTAGTGCTTTAAACACTCATTATTAACCCACGGCAGTAATAAATGAGATATAAAATGACTTTTGTGCACACTGCTCCCATTTTTCTGCTGCTCAACTTCATGAAACCACACACTGGAGGATTTTTTTTGCTTGAACTGTGCCTGAGCATGGATGGTCAGTGCTGGCTGTTGAAGAACCCATTCAGAGAAGCACAACCCAACTTGTAAGAACCAACCAGTGACTGCCTCCCTCCGTTTGCAGCTTGCAGCAGTGAGATGAGATCTGTGAGCTGACAAAAAACAATGCTGTGCACACACATACCACTAACATGTAAAGTGCACACTGTAATTCTTTACACACATATTAATACATACACACATGGTACATACTAACAGATTAATGCATTCCATATGTACATATCCATAGTAAAAGACAGCAGTAACACAAATGCACATATATATTCACAGGGTAACAGGCACAATAGAGTAACATATCACAATAACACACATGCATATACATAATAACATATACACACAATAGCATGCATACATACATACATACATAAGCAATAAACCACAATGGGGTGTGCATTAGACAGTTCTAATGCACGACTAGGTGGTGTAATGAGGCATGAGGCCACAGGCCGAGTGCATCCAGTCCCCTAGCCACGAATTACAACTATCTAACACACATCCCCAGAGTGGCTTATTGTGCTTATAAAATAGGTCTGTATCTTCTAAATGGGATTTCTAGTTTTAGCCATGAGTTAGACACTTCTAACACACAGCTAACAACCAATCAGATTGCTTGAAATCCTTTGCCCATTTTATAAATAACCAAAAACATACTGAATGTTTTTGTTGGTAGAGGCAGTGACTTGTTCCAAGGATAAAGTTGCCTAGGATGTATGAAAATAAGTTAGGAGAATCTAGAAACCTTCTATGCTCAATCTGGTCATTAGTATAAAAGTATAAACTGCTGGACAAAAAAGCTGAATGGTTCTTGTAGTTTTTGTTGGTTAACACTACATCCTGTAAACACATTACACCCACTGAAAGACTTCACACATACACAAACTATAAGATTTATTTTAATGGGTTCACCACAACATAACCCAGGCAGACCGTCTTAGGGTAGCTGGTTCATTCCACTGGGGTGTCAAACAGACGAGACATACTGATGATTCCTGGTAGGACGAAACACGTGTCTATGTCATCTGTTAGCACCCTTTGCAAACTGTGTGAGAGGCCTTTCGGCACCATGCAATTCTGCTTAAAGTTGAACCAGCATAACATTCTGTGGTGATTTGCATATGCAGCCCATGATGCTTTGCATTGTATGGGCATGTGTGATTTTGTATTTTCTTGAAACTTGGCTTCCCAGCCAAATGCCCTTTGGGGTAACCCTTGCCTCAGTGTTTGTGCACAGAGGTTCTTTGTCTTTTAAATAGTTTTTTATTTTAATGGGTTCACCACAACATAACCCAGACAGACCATCTTAGGGTAGCTGGTTCATTCCACTGGAGTGTCAAACAGGCGAGACATACTGATGAGTCCTGGTAGGACGAAACACATGTCTATGTCATCTGTTAGCACCCTTTGCAAACTGTGTGAGAGGTCTTTCGGCACCATGCAATTCTGCTTAAAGTTGAACCAGCATAACATTCTGTGGTGATGTGCATATGCAGCCCATGATGCTTTGCATTGTATGGGCATGTGTGATTTTGTATTTTCTTGAAACTTGGCTTCCCGGCCAAATGCCCTTTGGGGTAGCCCTTGCCTCAGTGTTTGCGCACAGTGGTTCTTTGTCTTATAAGATTACATACACATAGCAAGCAACAAAACATTGCACTGAGCTACAGGTCCCAGGCCCTTATCTGGGCATGACAGATGGACCCACTGGGGTGGCTGCTGAATGGCTCCATGTTTGTGCTGCAAGAGCAGCTGTTTGTGGGGATGGAGATGGGGCAGCAGCAGGAGAACCCCCGGTGACACAGGCAGAGCCCGAGTGTGGCAGGTACAAGAGGAGTGGCCTCCCTCCTCCTCCTCCTCCTGTGAGGGGTCTGACTAGGACAGACAGGTGGGAAGGGGGGAGAGGGGGCTGTACTGCAGGAGGGACTGGGCAGGTTCCCGCACTGCTGCATGTGGGTTGTGGGGCACAGGAGGAGGAATGAGTTCTCTGCTGCTCTTGGTTGGAGACTATTTATCCACTCAGCCCCACCTCAGGGACTACATTGCCGGGGCCATCATCTCAATGGGAGCAGAGCTTTGGATACAGTGCAGCAACAGTCTGACAGGCAGATGAGCTAGCACTGCAATGGTAAGGGGAGGTGGCAGCCATCCCATTGAGAGCACTATCTGAAAGTCAGGGGCTCAAGAATTAAAATATTGCTGAGACTGCAATATGCACACAGCTTCCTGCCAATGGAGAAAGTAAAGCTCACCTTCCAGGAATGTTCAAGGAATCCTCTCATCACATGACTGCATTGCTAAGCTGTTCTTGTTTAAGGTGGGGCTGGTGCTTAAATTGGCAGTTCAGAGATTTTTTCCATCAGCTCTGAGCTGAATAGGGAGGCATGTCCCATAATTGAAATATTGCAGGGGAGTGAGAGCCAGAGGGAGGAAACAAACTTTGTTTTTTCAAGACTGTGTTACAGCTATATACTATGGGCACATTTTAAATTGCTTTTCTTAGCTGGAAAACATTAATCCTCTTAAGACAACCAGTGTAATGCAAGTGATTCAGCGCTAGCAGACAGACACACTGACATTCAGAGTTGCATAGTTGATACAAACTTCATTGCTAAAGGAACAGAATTAATTACAATGCTCCCAAAGGAGTCATACCTTATGCTATATTTAATATTGTATTTTTCATTCTTGTGATAATTAAAAAAAATTATTTCCACAAAAGATACACACATCAACAGAAAATGTGGCCAGTTGTGAGGTGATAACCTGACCAGGACATAATTTCCAATTGAGTAGGATGGACTTTGTGTCAGGTCAATGCATAACAGATGTGTTGGTTGTGACCAGAGTTTCTTTCACCACATTTACAATGATATTAAATCAAAGCAAGCACTGGGGTCAGGAGCAAGAAAATAGTGCAACGACATGGAGGAGGAAGCAACTGCACTGTACTGAATGGAGAAGATGTGGAGAGATGTGCTTCAACTCCACTGGATGAAAGGAGACAGGCTGTGGTGTGATAGGTATCGATAACGTGCTCTGGAGACCCCTTTTTCTACTATGTAATAGCAATCACGTCAGCATAGCTCTTGCTGTGCAGCCATAAAAAAGTACAACCATTTTAGGAATGAAGTTCAATTTTAAGAAACTTATATTATTTTGTTTTATTTGGAAGCAGAAATAGAAATTGGGAAACCAGTGAAAACAATGGTGTTCCCAGTTCTAAGAACCTCTAACCCATGAAACAACAGATAAATCATAAAAACCTTTACAAAAAAGAA
This sequence comes from Neoceratodus forsteri, assembly GCA_016271365.2. Taxonomy (NCBI): domain Eukaryota; kingdom Metazoa; phylum Chordata; order Ceratodontiformes; family Ceratodontidae; genus Neoceratodus; species Neoceratodus forsteri. The sequence continues at coordinate 1,642,905,680 of CM028131.1, read as the reverse complement.
ATACATTATTTGACTTGATTTTGGCTTACTTTCTTTAGATTTCTGGGGGGTACATTTTGGCTTCTTTCAGAAAAGGAATATTTTCCGGAGCCATAAAAGATTGTTTTTGAGATGTCTAATTTGTTGCATACATATACTGTACATGTACAGTATGTTATGGAAGATTACAAATAACATGAAATTAGGTTTTCTTTTGTGTTTCAGTGATGAAGAAGGCAGGAGAATTATGGGAGTTGTACTTTTAATTGAGTGATTTCTTGGAAAATCTGTGTATTTTAAATGCTTTTCAAATGTTTTTAGGCACAGGGATTCAGAGCAGACTTAATACCAACTCTATCTTCATAAGACTGCACTGAATTCAGCCTACACATAGAAAAGCAGCTCACTGTAGCACCATGTGACCTCCAATCCCATGGATTATTGCAGACTTCACCTTGGGGTGCAATCCACAGGTGAAATTATCAAATTCACCATTCACGAAGTTCTAGCTGTAAAGTGATATTGAACTTCGCCTTGCGGATTAAATTCAAGAATTTCAGAAAATTTGTGAATTTCTCTTTGAAGCAAAGTTATGTAACTTTGCCCACCACTGTCTGTGTGCCCTAGACACCACTTACTGTTTAATTCTTCAGATGCCCTCCTATTCTAGTAGTGATGCATCTCTTGTATTAATCACTGAAATAGACAGCTGGCAGAAGGGATACAGTCTCTGAGATTGTCCATATCTTTCACCACTTTGGGGCCTGAAACAGTTTTATGTTACTGGCACTAGATAGTCCAAAAATCTGTTCTCTGATGCCAGCACCTTCTTAGGGGTTACTGCATGGCTCTCATTTGTAGTTGACTTTATGGCACCACAGCTGTTGCTGAAACCTTGTAGGCTAGGAGCTACAGAAATGTGCGGGTAGTCTTTCTGAGGTCTGTCAAGAATGAATTTGCACATTGAATGAGGGTTTCTGCCCTATTCCCAACAGGAATGCCTTTCCCTGTATTTTCTTCAGCTCTGCCCCTATGAATCCCAGTACCTGGCTGATTTATATGTATGAATTTTGTAGATACTTTCCCTAATACAACCCTCTTTCAGAGACTTACTCCATAATCCCATGACTCTAAATCACCCATGCTTAAATGCATTTATTGTTTGAACAGTGTAAAGAAGTACTTCTTAGTGTACGTTTTGAACCTACCACCCATTAGAGTCATGTTGTGTCCTCTTGTGATTTTACTGTCACTAAATGTAAACAGTCCACGGCAGTCTGCTTTAAGTACTTGAAAGTGTTGATCATATCACCCCTTTCTCTTCTACTCTCCACTGAATACATATCCAGGTCATCCAATCCTTTATCATATGGCCTCCCCTGTTGACCATGAATCATCTTGATCGCTTTTCTCTGTGCTGATTCCAGGTGATCCCTGTGCTTTTTCAGATGTGGTTTGCAGAACTGGATACAATACTCTAGGTGCAATCTAACCAATGATCTATACAGTGGAAGCATCACTTCCTTTCTTCTGCTTGAGCAGGCCATCCCTATGCATCTCAGCATCATATACACTTTCCTGTATGTTTCATCACAGTGTGTTGATGTCTTAAGACTGTCCTATTATAACACTTAAGTACATCTCTTCATTTGTGTGACCTACATGAACTCCTGCCAGTCAGTATTCAGATTTAGGGCTTTTCTTACCCAAATGTATAACCTCACATTTCTTGGCATTGAACTTTAACTGTCAAATTCTGGACCACTTTTCGAATGTTTGCCAGGTTCTGCCTTAGCTCTCTTACACCTTTGTTACAGTCTACCCTATCAAAAATCTTTTATCATTTGCAGTCAGAGATATCCTGCCATATTATGCCCTCACCTATATCATAAACAAAAATGTTAAAAGCTCTGAACCCTAGAATCGACCACTGGGGTATGTCACTTGTCACCCTCCTTACCATTCTTTTGGTGTCACTGATGACCACCCTTTGTGTGTATCCCAAAGTCAGTTTCCCATTCAAGTCAACTCAACTCCCACCTCTATATCCGTCACTTGTTTCACCAGCCTATTATGGGTACTGAGTTAAAAGCCCTGCTGACATCCAAATACAGGACACCCAGAGCTTTCCCATATCCAAATCATTTGAAACCCATTAAAGAATTCTGTGAGGTTTGCGGACAAAACCTACCCTTACAGATCCATTCTGCTTATTATCCTGGAGACCCTGCACCTCCAGGAAGTCCTCCAGCCTTTCCTTTATAATAGTCTCCAGGAACTTACCCAGTATTGATGTCAGGCTAATTGGCCTGTGATTCCCAGGATTCCCCCATCTTTCATTCTTGTGTAGCAGGCTATCTGCCACCTTCCCATCACCTGGTGTCATTCCTGTGTCCAAAAGAGCAATTAAATAGGTCAGCTAAAGGTTCCACCAAGACCTGAACCAGCTCCCTCAGCACACAAGGATGCAGACCATCTGGTCCAGATGATGTCTGAATCGTCAGCTCCAATAAACCCTTGAGAATCCTCTCGGTTGAGATAGAATGTTAAGGCCAATTTAGTTGCTCCCTTGCCTAGATACTACAGTCTGGGAGTGGACTTCCCTTTCCCAGTCATAAATGCAGTGCAAATGTATTCATTAAGGATATCAGCCATTTGTTCTTCACCCTCCAGCCAAGAGTTCCCCCAATTTTAGCATCTCTATCCCCATTTTATTTTTCCTGCTCTCCCGTATGTAGTTGAAAAAGTCTTATCATTTTCTTTCACCCCCTTGTCTATCTTAATCACTGCTTTCATCTTTACCTTTCTCCCAGTCTTGTCTCCCTGCAATATCTGAATAAATCATTCTACTGGCTTCAGACTGAGAAGACTTATACTTCCTGAGTGCACATTTCTTGCTTCTAATGCCTCTCTTACTCCTTTTGAGAATCAAGATGGCTTTTTCTGTTTCCTATTCTTCCCAACCTGCCAAAGGCACCCATTTGTTACCTCTGTGATCTTGTTCTTTATAAACTCAAATGACCAGAAAACTAGCACCACACCATGTCATTGAAGCCAGGAAATAGTATAATAATTCAGAAATTGCTGTGGATGGGATGATGCTCTAGCAAAACAGGTCAGAGATTTCTTTTAGTCCTGCCTGGTGTCTCCATGAGGGGCTGACCACTTTATTTCTGAGTTATAATAGTGTTTTCTGGTTTCAATTAGACAGTGTGGTGCCGTTTTGCCTGGCAATCTGACTTCAGTTTTAACCTAGCGCACTTGACAGTGGGTGGTCTTGGTTGTTTGGTCTTTATAAACTCCCTTTCTCCTCAACTCCCTCTTTCTAGTGATATCCTGTAAGTCCTATTCTTAAGTTCCATTCTGTCTTTCTGAGATCTGCTTTGCTGAAGTTTAACAACAATGTTCTTGTACCATGCCTACGCATCACTGATAGCTCAACCATACTGTAAAATGATCACTTGCATTGAGCTGTTCGTCAGCTGATGGTCTACCCACTCCATTTCAGTTGTTTATTTAAAAGTTGATAAACCGGGAAAGGCACACTGAGCCAAAGCTCATTTCCAGGTGCAACCCAGGGCAGTTGGACAGCAACGGGTCCAAAATGTTTCCTACTCCAATGTGTTCCTCCCCATGTTGAGCCAGGAAGCAGTCCAACAGTACAGAATATCCAACAATTTCTGACTCCTGGTACTATGTGCCACTGGGACACTCCAGTCCATATCAGATAAGTTGAAATCACCAACCAGCACCAATCTCCCGATAGCCCTTTTGATTTCAATTCCCAATTCACAATCCACTAACTTAATTTGGGTGGCTGGTCTGCACACCACTCCCATATGAATCTGCTTTCCTTTTTCAGGAAAGAGTTGTACCTATAGTGCCTTTGCTTCCCACCCCCCACATTTCCCAGTCCTCCATAGCCCTGGTAACATCCCAAACATTTAATTCCATGTAACCCCAACCCTTACCCTATCCTTCTGCATAAGACATAGTCTGGAACTGTTATGCCCCATTGTTATGTGGTGTGGCCCATGTCTCCATAGTTGCCATGCTATGTGGCTTACCCTCATCACTAAAGCCTGGAGATCAGTCATCTTATGGCCAAGGCTTCTTACATTTGAGTTCACTACTCTCCAGGTGTCTTGCTTCCAACCTTTCCCTCCATGATACATGTTTCTTGTAACTTTGGCATCTTGCCTCAGTGTTTTGCCAACCCCCTGTTGTGTTTATTGGGCAACGTTTATTCATGACATTCCCAGTCTTCATACCCTCCCTGACTGCTATGTTTTAGGGAACACTTTCCAGCATGCCTAACTGCATTTTAGATCCTGGTTATCTCTGACCCAGGTCTCCCCAGATACTAGTTTAAATGTCCTAGGACACAGACCCCACATATTTGTCCCAGTGTCTTGTTCTCTCCCTATTGGAGTGAATGACATCTTGCTTAAACAGTTTTTTACCTCCCAGAAGTTCTCCCTGTAGGAAGTGAAACCCCTCCTCTGTGCACCAGCTTTTCAGACAGTTGTTAAACACTGAGATTTTAGGCTTTCTTCTATCCCCCCTCCTGTGCATGGTGTGTACTTCAGAGAATATCACAGTCTTTGCCAGAATCTTGAGCCTGGCCCCAAGTGTCCTAAAGCTATTCTCGACTCCACAAGACTCGTTGAGGCCAGGTAATTTGTCCCCTCATGAATGATAATATCCAGCCTCTCCAACTTCTTGAACCACCCCACCTAAACTAGTCTGAAGGCTGTCAACCTTGGAAGACACTGAAAAACTATGCCTTTCTGGCCTTTAGCACTGACAACAAGCTCTGCCTCGCTTACAGTGGCGTCATCTTCTATTAGCACTCCGTACTACTTCTGTCTGCAGAATCTCCCTCCTGTCACAATTCTCAGATACAACTGGAGCACTGTGCATATTACAATAATCCCCTACGGAAGGAAGATCAGCAGAGCACAACTCTCTTAGTGAGGAGAATTGGCTGGACATTGCAGTGCTAGAGCTGCCAGCTGCCCGAAGCTTAACTTCTATCTTGGGTTTCTCCTTTCCAATCCTGTTCCAACTGTAGTCTCTAGCTCTTGGTGGGAATTGGAGTAGGGGGCTAGAGTATAGGTTCCACCACATCACATTTTGCCTCCCTCTCCTAGGATTTTCTCTCCATTATCCCTCCTCATCCACTCACAACAAACTTCAATTTCTACTTCAATAATAGGTAATGTACTAATGTTGCCTACCGCAAATGTACCTCTGTAATAACTAATTATTTATTGTAAATAACTGACGTATGTTATCAAATTCTTGCTCTATTTTTGACCTATGTAACCCGTATTTCACAGTTTTGTTTTTTGTTCTTTTCTCTGTTTGCCTTTTCATGTTTCTTTTCTGTCATATTTGTTATCTGGGCCATTTCTGAATATGGCCCAGGTCGTGCCTTAAAACGGTCCCTGGGATCAGCGCACCTACCTGGTTATCAAAGTCATAAATAAAAATAAATACAAATCTAACTTGCACGAGAGCTGACATATCATGCAGCAAGTTGCCAACAATTTGGCATGCAGTGTGCTTAGCCTCTTAGAGACTGGGCAACCCCCTCACTTCCATATCAATTTCATTCAGATAGTGGCACCACCGTTACTGTAGCTAATAGTCCTATCCCCTAACTCTCTCTACCTGCTCCCAAGCCTCTCATATCTTAGGACACTGCATCCTACTGCTGTCGTGTATTTCAGTAATTATGTTCCTTGCTAAAAGTCAAGGGTGTTAGTTCCCTGTCAATATTTTTTATGAATCGCTTACCATGAAATCATTCCTCTGAAACAAAAAAAAACCCTGTTGTTCTAAAACAGTTAACTGTGATGCCTGTTATATATGTATACTATATTCCAGTACTATATATGGATCTTAACCAGAAATGACATAGAAATCAATGTGGAATTGTTTGCTTTTCTATACCACCAATGAGTCTATCCAAAATAGGGAGTCGTGAGCAACCTGGAAATTCTCACCTAAGTCACGGTGGGGGTCTACACCAAACAGGGAGTAGCTGATAATGTGAAGATGCAATACCTCCCTAATTTAGATGGGCCAGCTCCAGATACCAAGTAGCCACCAAGTATTAATACAATAGATTACCTTTAGCATAGACACCCATTTAATGTTTAAGCGTATGTTCCATGTCATAACAGCAATCACAAAACAGAGATCACTGTTACAGTGAGCGTACATCACCAAAAAGCAAATGAGTGGTGTACACTTGTGGGCAACAGGACATTTGGAAACTTAAAATAGTATTTATGAGCTGGCCCGGTGGGGCTGAGGGCTGAGGCACTGGACACTTTATCTCACACCATGCTGGCGACCCATGTTCAGGAAGGAGCATGGGCCACCAGGGGTCAGCAAGGGAGGAGAAGAACTGAGCATCCAATGGACTGCTCTCCTTCTTCGGGGAGGGGGGGTCACCAGCAGTCAGTGTCCGATTGGCCCCAGCGGCGACTGGGGGGGAAGTGCGCTGATGCTGTAGAAATGGGAGGAGATGGGGCAGACGCTTGGAGAAGCACATGCGGAAGGATGCACACACTCTCTGTGGGCATCATTGCAAGCCCCACCTCCGCAAGGGAGAAAACCAGGAAAAGTCCTGGCCATGCGGTATGAAGCTGTCCCCAAGGCGCTGCCCCTGAGAAGGCACCTCCCTGGCTGGATCCATTTCAGGTGGGCTGAGAAGCTCCCCACCACCCTGCCATGAAGGGTAAGTCATGGGAGCTCAAGGGAGGTGATCTGATCCTTGGGGGATGGTACTGGGGTGACAGCTGAAGGTAGTAGAGTGCCGGCCAGGACATGGAAGAAATACCATGATAAAAATTTTTTTAAAATAAAATAGTATTTATGTGGGGTGCTGCACCCTCCAGCACCCCCTCTTGTGGGGAGCTTTGACCCTCGCACCCCCCTGACTAAATATAACCAACTCCAGGGTGGTGCATGTTGGGGATGGGGAGACAGTCTGACAAGAAAAAAAAAACAACAGCAACAGTAAAATTTTCCATGGTCCCCAGCCCCGAACCCAGTACCTGCTGCACTGAAGCTAGCCACCCTCACCACCACACCACACAGCTAGCTCAGTGGCAGCACGGCACACTACCCCACACAAACCCTCTTCCCTATCCCTCCCTTCTGGTTACCTCCTCACTCATCCCTACTCTTGCTTTCATATTCCATCACTACCCTTACAGGGTAGCCCAGAAGGGAAGCGCTGTAAATAAGTTGCTGTTTGACAGTTGCTCATTTACAGTCGCTATCATTACTGGATACCTTAGCGTATATCATCTCAGGTTGAATAGTACTATAAATGTATAATGTTCAGGTGACTTTAACAAATTCATCCCAATTAAAAGAATTAAAGCAAACAGTATGAACAAGGTGATACTGTAGTCCCTAGCTAACACTTTAAAGCAATTGCTCTCCTTGTAAGATAATTTAGAGTTTATTTGAACCTTGATACAACTTGCAATTAAATACTTCTCACAATATTTATCTAGCAGAATATACTATTCGAACTGTGTTAGATTCAGTATTCAAAACCTGCAAACAATCACTTCCCCACAGTGAGGTATATAGGCTATTTACTGACCCCAAAATTATTTATTCACTAATGTGATACTATTTTAATGCACATACATTGATCAGTGTTGTGATGCTGGATGATGTGCACTTTAAAACGCTCTGCACTATTCACAAACAACTAAACTCATTACAGGGCAGTGAAGGACATACGCTTGGGGTGCAGCATTTTCTGTGATCTCCTGCCCCATGCTGATGCCCCAAAGATACAGCCCTTGTGCTAAGGACTGCAGTGCGGATGACTTCTACAAAATGTGTGGGTAAAATAGAGCAGCTCGGCTCTCACACAACTAAAATCCAGCCCCTCAACTGGAGGAATGGAGCAGCCTGTCTAGGAAAGACAACCTGCTTCTACAGAAGCTGGGGGAAGCACTTTAATATAAAGTCCAAGTGAGCCCTGTTGGCTGCTAGAAAATCTCTTGCCGCTCTCACTACCACACCAACAGCTGACTGAAGAGACATCTTTTTAATATGCTCTAAGGAGGCTTTACAGTTTTATCAATCTCTTTTGGCAAAGATAACTGCTTACAGCATGTTTCAGCCACCTTTGAGTCAGTGGCCACTGCGAGGGTGAGGAATCTTTGGATGCATGCTTTCCACCATCAGGGGTAACCCCCTCCATTATACAATTTTTAGTAAGGGAGTTTTGAAGTGACACAGAAGCAGACTGAAGAGCAGAAAAACTTCCCTCAACAGACCTTTCCTTTTGAGTTTTAGGGTAAAGGCATTTACAAAGATTACAATTCTAAAAGTCATGATCTGGCCCAAACACTTGAAACACAGCTCATGATGGTCTACCTTCACTAGGAGCTTTGAACAGGATTTACAGCTTTTAAATGTGGTAGGCCTTGTTCTCTTGTTAGTCCTCTCAGTCGTGCCAATTTGCTGAGAGCACTGAATTATCAAACATTCTGTCCCAATTTTAATTGTAACACCACTAAAAAAATAAAAAGCAAATAAAGTAGATATATTAATTTTAGAACTATTTCTCAGTTCCAAACCTCTAGCTGGGAATTGCACTTAACTGTACTTTCTCATCCTGTACCCAATAAGGAACCATAGAAAGCTATGAATTTAACAATAAAATACAAAAATAATAGACTAAACTAATGCAGAGAATAGCAAAACTAATTTGCTTTGAACTTTTATATTTTTAATAAAACAATAGAACCCACTTAGGACTAGAACAGGACTCTAGGGTGTCTGCTCTCTTCAGCAGAGAAAACAAATAGTACAGTTACGTAAGAACTTACGTAACAGTAGATCTTGAGAGGAGCGCTTGCAGTAGGCAGTAGCATTAGGACTAAGGCCACCAGGCATTAGAACCCCAAGTAAAAATCTTCTAGCTAGCAGTCTATGGCCGGGGACCACCCCCGACATCGACTCTGACCCGACGTTAGATATGATATAAAGGGGAAGGTTCCCTGGCACCACCTCAGTTCTCCTGCCAGAGGCCCAGCTCAAAAACAGATGGAGAACCGAGGAGGATCTCCTATCCTCAAAGAGAAAATAACAAAATTTGTCCCTGGGGGCAGGTGGGTGGGAAAGCCACCTGCTACAAGAGCTCCTCTCAAAGATCTACTGTTATGGTAAGTTCTTACATAACTGTACTATCTCACTTTGAGGGGGAGTTCTTGCAGCAGGTAATACCATTAAGGCTGAATCCCAAGCAGTGCCCAAGAAGAGACCAAGGTCAGAAGAGTGGAGGACAACAGTGCTATGCTGTAGGCAATTAGGAGAGGAGTCCCTGAAGGATCACTAGGCCAAAGCCTGCTCTCCTCCTCGAAGCAATATCTAGACTGTAGTGCCTAACAAAGGTGTGCACTGAACTCCAAGGAGGCAGTATGGGGCAGTGGTTTAAGGCTCTGAGCTGCAAACCTGGAGATCTGGTTTGAATCCCATAGCCACCTCTTGCATACTGTGTGACCCTGAGCAAGTCACTTAACTTCTTTGTGCTCCCCGTTCGCACCTGTAAACAAGCTTTAAGCTTAGTGTCTCTCTCCTGGTGTAAAAAAAAAAGTAGCTCCTATGTATTGCAGCCTTTGCACAAGCCATGGGTGAGACTTGGGCATGTTTAGGGTAATGCCTAGAGTCTGGAATAGACTGAACATCCCCTCCAGCATCCTGTTCAATTGGTCTTCTGCTGGAGCTGTTAGAAGCCAATCGTCCAGGTATGAGTAAACAAAGTGACCCCCTCGCCTGAGAGCCACTGCCACTACTGCCAGGCACTTGATAAATACCCTTGGCGCTAATGACAGACCGAATGGCAACACCCTGAACTGGTGATGCCCGCCTTCGAAGGTGATGTGAAGGTACTTCCTGTGGGACGCAGGATCTTGATATGCATGTACGCATCCTGCATGTCCGGGAAGCAAAGAGTCTCCTTGATGGAGCATGGGCAACAGGCTCGCTAATGTCACCATTCTGAACCTTTTGTATTCAATGAAGGTGCTCAGCTGACTCAGATCCAGAATGGGACAGAGATCTCCTGTCTTCTTCAGGACAAGGAAGAAATGGGAGTAAAATCCCTTGCCTCTTTGAGCATAAGGGACCTTCTGGATGGCTCTCTTGTCTAACAAGGCCTGTGTTTCTGCCCACAGAAGTGTATGGGAGGGTGAGCAGTGGGATGGGACTGGTGGATTGTCCCGTGGGATCTGGGTAAACTCTAAGGAGTATCCTCTCTCAGCTGTCTGGAGGACCCATTGATCTGATGTGATATTGGACCATCCAGATTGATAAAGGGGGAATCTCCCTCCAACCACCTCCCCTGCATTTCCTCCGGTGGAGGGGGGTTGGTAGGGAGTCATACTGTTGTGAAGGGGGTAGGCAGGGGAGGTCTGGGTGCCTTGGGATTTTTGGGGTTCTGGGCGCTTGAAGAGACAGGGGCTCCTCTTCTTTTAAAGCCTCCCTTACACTGTGTCTGGCGTCTTCCCTGCTGTCCCTGATTTTTTTGAAAGGGACGATGTCAGAGGCAAGTGGCTCTGACCTGTACATTCTGTGGACTTCAGATTCTGCTTTGCCAGAATCTTGCAGTCCCATTATAAGCTTCTCAGTCTCCTGGCCAAACAGGACTGCTCCCTGAAAGGGAGCATCCAAAATGGCAGCTTGTAAATCCTGGCAGAAACCAGAAACTCTGAGCCAGGCATGCCTCCACATACAAATACCAGTGGCTGCTGCTCTTGCGGCCATGTCTGTGGAGTCGTAAGAGCTCCTTAGGACATGCCTGTCTACATCCATACCAGACTGTACGATGGCGAGGAGTTCTGCCTTACCCTCCAAATCTGCCTGGGCCTTGGTCAGATCCATTGAATTTGCCCACAGAGACTTCTGATATGTTACCATGTGGGCAAGGAAGTTTAAAGACCTGAATGTGCAGGTTGCCAATGAGTATACTTTATGACTCATTTGGTCCAGCTTTTTGGACTCTGGGTCTGGGGGCTGGGCACTCATGTGTCATGGTTGCTGTGCCCTACCATGAGCAGCCATCAGTACCATTAAGTCGGCTTTCAGATGTTCACCCAAGAAAGGCTCCCCTTTAGGCATTTTATAGAGCCTGTCTGTTTTCCAAGGTACTGCAGTCGTGGTGGCCGGATGTTTCTAAGTTGACCTGGTACATCCTGAAAATGCTCTACCAATAGAGGAATGGCCAAGAGTTTAAGGTCAGTGACCCCCAGAAATTTTGCCACACGGCACCTTTCAGGGTCCAATTCCTCAGTGTCCCACTGATACAGCTCTTGTATGTGCCTCATGATGTCCAAGAAGGACAGGTCATCCGGAGGTGACCTCAGCGAGTCTCTTCTTGGATCTGGAGATGAGATAGGCAATTCATCCTCTGAGGAGTAGTCGGATGAAGGATCTCTGGCTTCCTCCCCTGAAGCTGATGGCAGGCATCCCCATGGACGAGAAGGATGACGGGTACCTTTTCCTAGCACCTGACCCAGGCATCCACCTGTCTTCAGATGCTCTGCTGGCAGGAGGGGCCACTGATGTAACTGGTCCCTGGTGGCGCGGACCAGGGATGAGTCCCTGGGTTTTGGGAGAAGATCCCTTTGGTGTTCCACCAGGCATTAAAGAGCTCCCACCTCAGCCAGTGGAACTTGGGGTGGGGGCATCAGATTTGGGATGCAGGATAGGCCAGGTGTCAGACCTGTGGACCTTCAGGTACTGGCATCTGGTCCTCGGACACCTTCTCTATGGGTGTCTCTGGTGTCAGACCTGACTGGGACTTGTCTGGCAGAGCCGAACCCTCTTGTGGTCTGGCATCCAGTTCCTTTGGAGGAGGCAGCTGGGCATCCTGTGCCCCTGCCTTTGGGGCCTTGGTCGCCAGGGCCAACGGACACTCTTTGGCCAGCAGTGGACAGGGGGAGAGGAGGCAACAGATGGAAGAATTGAGGTAAGCAGAGTCCTAGAGGGACTGAGGGCACTAAAGGTAGACAAGGCACCAGGGCCAGATGGTATCCACCCCAGGGTGCTGAGGGAGATGGTGGAGGTGTTGGCGTAGCCGCTGGTGGATCTGTACAGCACCTCACTGGAGTCGGGATGTGTGCCATTGGACTGGAGGATGGCACATGTAGTACCATTACACAAGAGCGGACCAAGGGATGAACCAGGTAATTATCACCTGGTAAGTCTCACCAACATAGTGTGCAAACTCATGGAGACAATACTAAAGGAAAGACCGGTGTCGTACCTGGAGGACAATGGCTTCCAGGATGTGAGGCAGCATGGGTTTGTTTCAGGGAAGTCTTGTCAAACTGACCTGATACAATATTATGACCGGGTGACAGGTGAGCTGGATAAGGGTCATACAGTGGATGTTCTTTATTTGGACTTCAGCAAGGCCTTCGATTCTGTGACTCATGGGTGGATTGAGGGGAAGCTAACTGGTGTAGGGGTAGGGGCAAAAATGATGAACTGGATTACAAGCTGGCTGAGTGGGAGGCTGCAATGGGTGGTGGTGAGAGGGGAGCTCTCAACTCCGAGGCCGGTAATGAGTGGGGTGCCACAGGGCTCTGTGTTGGGGTATCGTTCAGGCTCTTCATACCAGACATTGCACATGGGGTGGTGAGCAAGGTAAGTCTGTTCGCTGACGGCACCAAAATCGGAGCAGTGGTGAATGGAGAGGAGGGATGGCAGCAGCAGCAGGGGGACCTAAGCAAGCTAGAGGAGGGGTCAGAGAGGTGTCAGCTGGGGTTCAATGCAAAGAAGTGTAAGGTTATGCACTTTGGGGTGAAGAACCCAAGGAGCGAATACTGGCTGGGAGGGGGTTAAGCTGGGGATCACTGAGGAGGAGAAGGACCTAGGGGTAATGATAACAGGGACCATGGACAACTCTGCCCAGTGCAGGAGAGTGGCTACAAAGTGAACAAAATGCTGGAGTGCATAGCGAGGGGTTTTCATCCAGGCGAAGAGGGTGATCTTGCCCTCTACAGGTCATAGAAGCTGCACTTAGAGTAGTGTGTGTAATTTTGGAGGCCATACCTAAAGCATGATATCAGGCTACTGGAGGGGTGCAGAGGAGGGCAACAAAGATGATATGTGGAAATGGAAGGACAGACTATGACAGCAGGCTGAAAGACCTGACTATGTACACCCTGGAGGATAGAAGGACAGGGGACATGACGAGACATTCAAGTATCTGAGGGAATCAATAAGGATGGGGCAGATGGGGTCTTTAAGTTAAGGAGGGGGTCACCAGGGGGCATGTGCTAAGAATAGAGGGGGAAGACTTAGGAAGGAAATGGAGAGACACTATTTCACAGAGAGGGTGGTAAAAATGGAATGCTCTACCAGAATGGGTGGTATCATGTAAATTTGTGAACAGTTTCCAAAAGGGCATGGGACAGAGAATAGGGGAGTGAGGGTGGGGAGGTGGGGGCGGCAGTGGGATGACAAATTGAGGGGTGGTGGGGCAGCTGCCAACTAGTGGTGCTAGCTGCACACCTGAACAGACTTAAATAGACAGGGTGGCCTGTTTCTGCTGGCACATTCGTATGTTCCTATGATCCATTTCAATGCAGAGTTGGAGTGGCTGGTAGTCTGCCACTTTGGAGGCTGACGCCACCTTTTCTTTGGGTGGAGGAGGTGTCCGGTACCTGATGACCTCCTGGTGTCTGGGTGAAATTGTCCGAATTTTGTGTCTCTCAGATGAATCAGTGCTTATAGGTGCCGGGTTCTGAGGGGTTGCCCAAAGTTGACACCTGTCCCTCTTGGGTCGACCCATACGAAGATTTGTGGGGTCAGTGGGCCAAGGGAACTTGGGTGAATGAATGCCCCTGGGATAAAGACTCCCTACCTTTTGAATATGAAGAGGCGGTTGTCTTCTTTTGAGTGACCCCCAAAACTGCTGTGATACCTGGGGGAACTGACTCCGACCTTCCGTTGGAGATGGAGCTACTGTAGCAGGAGTCCTGTGAGGGGACTTTGGACGAGATTCTGATCTGACTCTTTCTCCTGGTGATGGTGTTTCCCTACCGATCTTTTCTCCGGGGTGAGATTCCCTGGCTGAGGAGGATGAACTATGTCCTGACTGGGCATTCTGCATGGCAGCTACTTGTTTCTCTAGTAGATAGCCTTGAGAGTATTAAGCGCAGTGAATCCGAGTTTTATTGTTAAACTTTGGCAGTGTGGGCAGTCGTCAGGCTGGTGGTCTGGGCCTAGGCAGATCAGGCAGGCAGAGTGGCCGTCCTTCACTGGGATCTGCTTCCCACATGCACACTTTGACTTTCACCACTGTGTCAATGAAGACATGCACTTTATTGACGAAACATTTCAAAGGAAAGAACAGACAGTGAGAAAAAAGCACGACTCATGAATAAATGGTGGTCGACTGCAACCATGATGTCCGTGGATCCGATGCTAGCGGTTTGATGGCGGGAAAAGAACTGAGGTGGGGCCGGGGGACTGCCCCCTTTATCCCACGACTGATGTCATAGGGCACATGTCTTCTGTACTGTAAAGGGATCATATGGCCTGTGTAGTGTACAAGGCCTTGTACAGTACACAAGCCATGCATTCCCTGAACAGCACATAGGCTGCCCCTCTGCAGTACAGAGGACGCACACCCGGTAAACAACATAGGATGTGTGCTCCCTGTCTCCATACAGCAGCTGGCTGAGGAGGGCTGTGCGGGTCTCTGTATGGGCTCCTGTGGCACCGGTGCAGCATGTAAGAGGGGGTTGGCAGGGTTGGTGGTCAGTGCCCGTGGTGTGTGGGGACTCTGTGACAGCATGACCCTTTGTGCAGCACAAATGTGATGAATATTGCACTGTGCCAGTATTCCTGCCCTGACCCTCCTTTTCCCACCATGTACATTATTATTATTTTTTTTTGCATGCACTGACCCTGTTAGCTCATGGCGCAAACCCTGGGCAAAGAGCACAATCACTTCATCCACCAGGCAGAGGTTTGAATAGCTGTCCCTTGTTGTTGGAATTACTGTTTACATGGTGACCATTTCAAACCTTTCCTCTGTATATGACTGTTTAGACACCTTAGGTCAAGTATTTGTCACCACTCTCCTGATTTTTACTTACAGAGAAATTACACTGAGAAAAAACATTTCCCAATTCTTTTGCCTGATACTTTCTCCACAGCATTCAGAGTGTGATGTCCTCCCTCAACTTCCCAGCTTAATGGGGACATCTTTGTAGCCTAGAATCACAGACTTGACATTTCAGTACCAGACCCAGGGACTGATCCATGAATCACTGGTCTCAGAGGCAACAGCTCTAACCATTCAGCTAAAAGGAAAGCTTCTTTAGCCAAGGTGTTAGACTGACTCATTATGTTTACTTGCACGCATGTGCAAGAAACATAGTGCCACCATATGAGTTTTCGTAGGTGTGCCATCTGGCTTCTAATGCCCTGCTCCTTCTTGCAGGGACGACCTCACCGCACCAATAAATGTTCGAGCTGCCTATGACAGCAGTTCAGATACAGTGGCGTACAGCTGAAAGCATAACACCGCTACAATGAGCAGCAGTAACGTGTAGACAATTTGAATACTGCCATCATCAGCAGTATGCAAAGTGCCTACACTCAGCACTGCATGAGAACAGCCGTCATAGACAGCTCCATTTTTTTTCTATTCCCCACCACTGCCACCACACACACACACACAAAAACACCCATGTACGCTGGAAGCTACCCCAGTGTGCTCATGCATCCCCTCACACCGTAGTGCTGGCAGGGGTGCCCAATCCTTAGCCGGATCCTACTCCCCCAAAACAAAGACTTCCAGGTGCCACGCTGGGAGCCCACCCAGCATGGCAAAGTCTATTGCCGAGTGGAGGTGCCAAATCCCTGTCAGATCCACTGTATCCCCCCAAAACCAGACTTCCAGGTGCCACGCTGGGAGCCCACCCCAACATGGCAAACATTTGTATTGCCGACAGGGGTGCCCATCCCCATCATCTCACTGCTCCCTCCAAAAACACTTCCAGCTGCCACGCTTACAGCCCACCTCAGCGTGGCAAAAGTCCTGCGTCATCTTCCTAAATTAAGGGAAGGGAAAAACCCTGAAAACAAAAATGGTCCCTCATCACCTGTCTTGCCCCCCTCCCCAACCCAGCGCCCACCGTGTGCACCACCTCCCACACCCCCCATGCACTTCCAGAGCCCAGCGCGATGATCTGGTGGACGGAGACACGCCTGCACTCTTCAAAGCCAACTGCGAACTGAAGAAATGCGGTAAGCTGTATAATGGCATAATTTTTTTTCAACTTTGGTGCATATCTCAGTCATTTTAGGGAATTGTTTCACCAAATTTTCAACATGGGGTTCTTGGGGCCCCACCTCATGAACCAGTCACTGTCATTTTGTTATTCGGTCCTGAAAAGTGATTTGCACTCACTGCACAGAACCACCTTTCGGGACTAAGTAAGAAAATGACAGTGTCTCAATTCATAGGCCCCAAAACCCTATGTTGAAAATTGGTGAAAATCCCAAAATGACTGTTTCTGGCGTCGTTGTAGTTCTCTCCATCGCTAGTAACCTTGATAATTTTTAATATTTTCACTCATATTTTCAACATTGCCATTTTACCACACCTCCTTATGAGCAGTATAGCTGTTAATTTTCACATCTCGCCAAAAATGTGTTTTCGCACACATATCGCACAATGGCGCAGTCGGTGTGCGAAATCAATGTTTGGAACAGATTAAGAAAATCACAGTGACACTGTTCATGAGCAGAGGTCTTAAAATGGCTATGTTGAAAATTTGATGACAAAAGTCCATACAGTGACTGTGTTACGAGCGTGCATGGCGCAGTTTCCACGCACCCTCGGAAGTTAACAAATTTGAAATATTTTCAGTCCAGATTTTCAACACTGGCATTTTTCCACACCTCCTTATGAACAGTACAGCTGTCATTTTTCACATCCTGGCTGAAATGTGTTTTCGCACTTCTGGCATGCAGAATAGCACGGTTGCTGTGGGAAATTAGTGTTCGGGACAGATTACGAAAATCACAGTGACACTGTTCATGAGCGGAGGTCCCAAAATACCTGTGTTGAAAATCTGCTGTAAAAAATCCCAAAACTTATTACATTACGGGTGTACGTTACGCAGTTTCTACGCACGCTCATGACTTCACCAGTTTTGTATATTTTCACCTTAAGATTTTCAACAATGCCTTTTTACACCTCCTCATGAACAGTACACCTGTCACTTTTCACATCCTGTTCAAAATGTGTTTTCACACCTGTGGTGCCAAATGGTGCAGTCGCTGTGCAAAATCACCTTTCACCTAACGAACTGATAGTGTCACTGTTCATGCAGTGGAGTCACAAAAGGCCCATGTGAAAACTTGGAGTAAAAATACCAAGACACACCCAGGGGTTTTGACCATAACACCCTACCCTGTAGGGATTAACAGGCATCAGGGGTGTGACTTGGGACTGTTGACAGTAATGCTCATGCCATTCCACCACCACCCTCACCCTGCAGCCAATGACAGACATCCAAGATGCGCCTTGGACCCTCTGCCCCCAAAGTTCACCCGTTCTCTGCGCGCTCATTTCAGCCTATTCCCTTATGGAGTGAGGTGAATGTAAAGCCAAACACCCAAAGGAACACCTCGACACTTGTCAGTGTCTGAAGGGTAGGTGAGGTGAAATGTTGTGACCATCATGGGCAATGATCCAAAGGCATACCCCAATGCCTGACCATCTCTGCAGGGTGAGGGTGGAGTTGGCGTCAGTTCAATACTTCAGTGCCATCCTATACTGCATCTGTCTAACTCCTGCACTTCCACTGCTAATGCCAGCAAGCACACATTCAGCATTGACAAATGCTTGTTCATATATGCTGCAATCTTTACTTTCTCTACCAGATGGCCCTCTGCATCTACACTTCTACAGCAGTCAGTGATTCTGTATGCACTGTACAGAGCTTGCAGCTTTTTAACTTTGAATTTTAATTTGTGCATGTCTGTTAATGAATTTGAATAGAATTGCTTGAATTTCTTTTGTTTTTGACTTGTAACAAAAATAGACTGAGGCCTTGTCAAATAATATCCAGCACTCAGTTGTCTGTTGTAACAGACTGCCAGTAGTGGAAGTGAGGAAAGAGGTAACACCCCGGCACCCCACTTAGAACTGAAATGTGGTGACCTGTGACTCATCAGGGGGTTAGTCTTTGTTCATTTGTGGTGATTGAATAAGCTGGGACTGATCCTTGCCTCTTGCCTTTTCCACCTCTATTACTATTTAACCCTTAGGTACACTCATGGTTGATGTTTGTACTGCTTGCTTTTAGTGCAGGGCAAAATTTATTGTACTCTTTCAAAATTGCATGAATTTGCTGATTTTGTTTTAGTACAATTTTCAAGAAAATGTGCCAAAATATGGTGTACATTCACCAGACGCATTTTGTGAAAATGCATCATTTTGGTTTGAAAGCACTTTTTCAAATGCAGAATGATGCAATTTGAAAAGTGTGGGCTTTTATCAAATGGTGTTTTTTAGAAAATGTGCGCTTTCAATGTATTTTTGAAACCATCTTTTTTTCATAAAAACGCATGATACACTTCCTGTTAGTATGCAGGAAGTACATTTAGTGAGAGTGGAAGATTTCTGCATGTGTAGCAGATCAGGCAATAGTAAGATAGACTTCACAGACAGACAGATGGAGAGGAGAGATATTTTTCCCTGTAATATATTTTCATATATATACAGACACACAGTACATACAGCACATTTAAATTTCAAAACCTACAAAGATGACATCCTGCACACACGCCAACATATGTATCTTGCTAATTGGGACCCTGTTAGGTAGATTCTGCACTTAGTTTGTGAAAAAATTATCCAGAAATGTCTTTTTCTATATTTAAAATCCGTTTTCAAAACTTGATTTCTTTTTTCTTTTTGTATGGCCATACGAAAAGGAATTATCTATGAAAAATAATCCCTTCATATGCAAAAGAGTTTGGGCTTGATTTTTCCTGATTGTTTTCTGTATGAAGGCATCCTTTTTGTATGGACAAAAAAGAACACAAAAAAGGATCCTTTCACACTGAAAAAGAATTGGGGAAAAACGATGCCCAAATTCTTTTCTTGTATGAAGGGCTCCTTTTTTATATGGTTTTTTTTTATTCATACAAAAAAGGATGCCTTCATATGAAAAAGATTTTGACTTAGTCTTTTTTTCCAGATTCGTTTTTGTGTGAGGGATTTTTTTTCACATATGCTTTTTTGTTTAGACAAAACAGAATGATTGCATACAAAAGAAGATTTTGGACTTAGGGTTTTTCAGATTATTTTTCGTTTGAGGGGATCTGTTTTGTATGAGTTTTTATTCATACGAAACAGGATGCCTTCATACCAAAAGATTTAGGACTTGTTTATTTTGCTGATTCTTTTCTCATATGAAGGAATCCTTTTCATATGGGTCTTTCATTTGATGCAAAAGGATCCCTTCATATGGAAAAAGATTTCAGGCCTATTTTTCCCCACATTTGAACTTCAACAAGCCATAACTACCTCAATATTTGGACTTAAGGGACACTCTATATATCAAAACAAAGAACTACAAGAATAATACATAACCCCTGCAAAAAAAAAAAATTAGAGGCTATATACAAAACATAAAAAAAGTCTAGGATCCCATAGGATAACACTGGAACTTTAACAAGCCATGCATATAGTTACTAAGTTATCATTCCGCCAGCCCCCCCACCCGGCCAGTGCTACTTTCATTTACCAAAAAAAACACAGCTCCCACTCTGTCACCATTTTCACTCTGTCACCAACTCCTTTTTGTATGGCTGAACTGCAGGCCATGTGCTCCACTCCACCCCGAAATGAAAGAGTCCCACCCAAACAGCACCATGAACAAAAAATCTTTTTTATTGAAAGATAATACCTTAAACCACCACACCATGTAAATCGTCTCTGTTCTTCTCCATCGATGCTCTTTCCACAGTCTGCATCCTCCTATATCTGGGTACCCTTTTCCTTTGATACCAGCTGTCCTCCCCCCCCAAAAACAATATAAAAAAAGAAAAAAAAAAAAGAGAACAAACTGCTACCAGACAGCAGTGCTCACACCAGGGACCCACTCATTTCCCAGATGCTGACCATTGACTGCACCACAGACCTGCTCGCTCAACACACAGCAGCAATGCTACTCTCAGACATCTTCACTAAGCAAGTCCGCCATTTTTCCCAAACATTTATGAAGACCGCACACTGCTGAACTAATCACAGGAGTGTTACCAGGATGATATAATGTTCTGACATCTGGGCCATAGCAACAGCTCCCATAAAGGTGCAGTAACTTGTCACTCCACTGGCAAATCATAAAAAAGACCTACAAAAAAATCAATAACATTTGTGTTCAAAATAATGGTACAAGATTTTAATAATACACTCAAACTCATTCCCCATTGCATAAATGAAATATGCAATGGGGCTTTATGATAAATCATGCATCTACAGTTGGGCAGTTTGATCTCAGACACCTCATTCATGGCTTACGCAACTCATGGGTTACCTGAGGTCAAACTGCCTTTTGTGCAGACAAGTAATGTATCACACAGCTCCCCCTATCATATATCTCTTTATATCTATCTAGCTATCAATCTAGATAGCGATAGATAGATAGATAGATAGATAGATAGATAGATAGATCGATAGATATTAAAGGATATGCAATGGGGACAAGTTAATAAATGATTTATGTGCACAAGAGCAGTTTGACCTCAGGTAATCTCACGAGTAGAATAACCCATGAGTGAGGTGCCAGATGTCAAAGTGCTTGAGTGCACATAAATCATTTATTTAACTTAACCCCATTGCAGTTTCCATTTATGCAATAGGGATGTAATTATTTTGTGGTGTTTGTATTTATTTTTTGTTTAAGTTTTTCCATAAATATGTGGGTTTTCTTTTGTGCTCCTCCTCACATTAGGGCTGGTTGCCAGAGTCGCTATCATGGTTGCTATGGACCCAACATTGCAGTGTTCAGAGCATGCATCATGTCTGGTTAGATTTTGCATGGGAGGGCCAGAGACTTCTGAAAACAAGGTGGTCCATTTCTTATTTAGCTTAGACGTGAAGGGATCTGTCTTTTTTTTTCATAATTTTTATAGCCTTACTATATAAATGAGGAGATGTATCTGGTTCATCCTGCCTCTAGTGTCCAGTTGTCCATTTTGCAGAGTGGTGCAGAATGAGTGGGCCTTGTGATGTGGTAGTAAGAGTAGTTCAGAAAGAGAGATGTGTGCAGCTTGGGAGTAATTTAAAAAAATATATTTTTTTTAAACTGTGGCTCCAATATTGTCAGTAGTTTTACCAGAGAGGAGTTCCTTTTGATGAAAGTGATGCTGGGGATGATGGGGTAGTGGGCAGGCTATTAGCCATTGAAACAGGAGGAATGGAGAAGTGCAGAGGGCTGAACTGGACAGCATGGAAAAAGAGGTACAATTTAAAAATAAAATTACATTATGATTTTGTTTAGAGTAAGACAGGCTATTATCAGAAGGGAACAGAGGTAGTATGGAACTGTGGAGTGTACAGTGTTGAGTGGGGAGTGAAGCAAGAATGGATCTGGTGGAATTAGTGTCAGTGGGGCTGATGATGTGTGATGGTGTAGATAAATGCTGATGACATGGCTACTATGTAGATAAATAAAATGTATTCAACGGGTGTCAGGGTAAACAGATTTATTCAACAGCTCCGGTTTCCTCGCCTATTGCATAAATATAGTACTTAATGGATGATACACTGTTTGTAGTGCTGTATTTTCTTACAACTGTGAATAGTATATCACTTGTAGGGATACTGTTTTTGAACAT
The DNA here is from genome assembly GCA_016271365.2 of Neoceratodus forsteri. Classification (NCBI taxonomy): domain Eukaryota; kingdom Metazoa; phylum Chordata; order Ceratodontiformes; family Ceratodontidae; genus Neoceratodus; species Neoceratodus forsteri. The sequence continues at coordinate 1,642,883,780 of CM028131.1, read as the reverse complement.
CCCTATTGCTTTACTTATGGCTGTTACCTACACCTCAACTGTTGTAACCCATACTCCTGTACATGTAGTATGATTGTATTATGTTATGTATGAAATTTCTGTTGTTGTACTCTCCTGGGTCGTACCTGAAAACAGGCAGTTTCTGTCTTGTGTACCTACCCAGTTAACAAAACTAAACAAATAGGTATAGACACACACACACATATATGTACACACACATATATATATACCATGTATAGATATTGTACATATATATATATATATTCATGCAAAAACTTTGTTAATGCATCACTAGGGTTTTCATTCAGTGACAAAAGTTTGGAAATTCGATGTTAGGGTACCAACCTACCCCCAACACTCTCCACACCAATGGGCATCAGGGGTGTGGCTTGGGGTTGTTGGCACTAACTCTCACCCCATTCCATTTGTAAGGAAGCTGAGTGGTACAGTAAAGGATAATGGGGTAAAAGTTAGGCCCGATGACACCATGGCACACCCTGATGCTTGTTGGTGTGTGGAGAGTGGGGTGGGGAGGTAGGGTAACCCTAACATCAAATTTCCAGATGTTTGTCATTGTAATGAAAACCCTAACTGATGCATTAATGATGTTTTCTGCAATGAATTTCCCTTCTTTTTGAGAAAATGTAACGTTACTCGTATGTGACTCCAATCTTGCATACATTTTGTAATTGTCTCTGATTTTCATGTGGGCCCTATGCTCCCATCTACATATAAGTGTACTGATATTTTAATATCACATATCCATACGAACATACAAACATAAGAAATTTGCCAGCAGATAAAGGCCTAGAGGTCTATCAAGTCTGCTCGAATGTGCAGCTAGCACCCCTTATTCTGCAGCTGCCCCTCCCTTCCACCCTTCCCCTTCATTAACCCTCCCCCTTGTCCTGTCCCATCCTCGTTTGAAGCAGTCCACTGTTCTACTGCATACCACTTCAGCAGGTAACGATTCCACCCAGCCACCACCCTCTCTGTAAAAGTGTCTCCTCATCTCCTCCTGAACCTTACTCGCCCAGTCTCATATCATGGCCCTGGTGGCCCTCCCCTCCTTTACTTTGAACAGCCCCTCTGTACCCATCTTGTTTATTCCTTTCATGTATTTAAAGGTTTTAATCATGTCACCCCTGTCTCTCCTCTCCTCCAGTGAGTACATGTTCAACTCCTTCAACCTCCTCTCATATGATAAGTCCCCCAGCCCCTTGATCATCTTTGTTGCTCTGCGCTGCACCCCCTCCAGTAACTTACTGTCCCTCTTCAGATACGGACGCCAGTACTGCACGCAGTACTCCAGGTGTGGTCTAACTAATGACCTATACAGTGGCAGAATCACCTCCTCCCTCCTCGAGGATATACCCCTTGCAATACAACCCAGCATTTTGTTGGCCTTTGCAGCTGCCTTCCTACATTGTGCCGAGTTGTTCATTGACCCTGTAATGAGCACACCCAGATCCTTCTCCTCCTCTGTCTGGGCTAGCTGCACTCCCCCTAGCTGGTAACTCCTCCTTGGGTTCTTCATCCCAAAATGCAGCACCTTGCATTTTTTCCTCCAGGCCCTGAATTCACTACTGCAGATAGTGTAGGGCCCCAGGCCCCATTATTGTATAATAGATCCAAATGTGGGAGCGTAGGGCCCATCCAATGTACCCATAAGTATAGAGACATAGTCCACGCTTAGAGCCATTCCAAGTAACCTTTGTGCTGCAAAAGTTGCAATATCTCAGGAACCACAGGAACTTTGGAAAACATTCATTTGTAGTTGTATTCATGGCCTGGCCACCTCCATGCATGAAGGCTTACTAAACTGCGCTTAGCAAAAAATCTGTATCTTGAACCGTTTTCAAGATATAGCCGCTGAAAGGCATCACAACCACCACAATGTTATCCTATAGGAAAATTCACTCCATTGGAGTGCTGTAACTATGGAACCGGCTGTTTATCTGCTTTCACTTTCAGATCATATCTTTTTCCCCATAGGCTATAATGGGAAACTTCAAAGTTTAATAACTTTTGAATGAATTAATATTTGTTCACCAAACCTTCAAAATGCACATCTGTGAGGCAAAGGCTTTCTACCCTGAACATTTCAGACCACAACCTAAAGCCGTTTCCGAGATCCAGGTGGAAAAAGAAATGTGAAAAAAACAAGGATTTTTCTGTTTTTTAAACACTCTATATCTCAGTAAACCACAAAACAGATTACCACACAATTTGTCAGATCAAGAGATCTACCCTAGGCATTATGCATGCCAAATGTCATGTAAATCCGTTGAACATTTCCAAAGTTATTAACATTCACAAATGTGGATTTAACATGGAAGTTGCCTTGTCATCCTATGGGAAAATTGTCAAATTCAGAGTGCTATAACTATGGAACCAGTCTCCATTTCTTCACCAAACCAAATACGGGCACATCTGTGGGGGCAAGGGCTTGCCACCCTGCAAATTTCAGCCCAAAAGTCCTAACTGTTTTCTTGCTACGAAGTGGCAAAGAAACTGTTTTTTGGGTCTGTTTACCTGCTTTCACTTTCAGATAATATATTTTTTTCCCATAGGCTATAATTGGAAACTTTAAAGTTTAATAACTTTTGAATGTAAAATATTTATTCACCAAACCTTCAAAAGGCACATCTGTGAGGCAAAGGCTTTCTATCTTGAACATTTCAGTCCACAACCTAAAGCCGTTTCTGAGATCCAGGTGGACAAAGAAATGTAAAAAAAATGGATTTTTCCTGTTTTTTTTCAACACTCTATATCTCAGACACCACACAACAGATTCCCACAAAATTAAGCAGGTCAAGATACGTACCCCTAGACATCATGCATGCCAAATGTGATGCAAATCTGTTGAGCGGTTCCAAAGTTATTAATGTTCAAACATTCGGGTTTAACATAGAAGTTACCATTCACTCTATACTGGCACTACTGTGCCAGTATTATATATTTTATATATATATATATATATATATATATATTGCAAAAAATGCAATTAATGCACTAGTTAAGATTAAAGCAACAAAAGTAAAGAAATGAAGTGTTAGGGTTCCCAACCCTAGCATCCTACCCCCACCCTACAGGCAGCAACAGGGAAAACCATTATGGTTTCACCTCTCCTGTGTCTTCTCAAACCAGGCATGGGATGTACCTTGGGGTTGTTAACCCCAACGCACACCCCATTCTTATATACTCTACACATCTCAGCTTATTTACTGCTGGAATGGGGTAAGTAGTAGTTAACAACCCCAAGATACACCACATTTCCCTACTTTTGTCGCTTTAACACTAACTGGTGCATTAACAATGTTTTTTGCAACAAACTTCCTTACTTTGTGAGATAGTATAATTGTATACTCATTTGCCTATGGGAACTCAGGGTCCTTTGGGCCCTTCACTTCCATCCCTCCATACAGCAGATGCATACAACTATGTACCTGGTTAACAGAAACTAAATAAAGAATTGTAGTGATAACTGAAACAAGCCTTCTGTACAGTAGCGGAGCCAGGTCTGAGATAATTTGGGAGCCAGGGAAGGCCATTCAGTCAATGACAGGCTCTACAATGGGCTCTAAACAGTGAATAAAGATGGTGGCAGGGCACCACTACTCACACTGGTGTAGCCAGGAGGGGCGACTCCCCCCCCCCCGGCTCCGCCACTGCTTCTGTATGTTCAATAGTACTATTCCTGTATAAATCTTGAATGGAAATGGTTGATACACAGGCAAAAGGAAAACACATGCCATGTTGTGTTAGCAGCAAGATAAATCAGAATTGTATTTGACCTTACATAGCCAGATCGCATCAGTTGAAGGCAATGAAACAAAAATCATTATTAAATACTGTACATTCACAATGTGTGTGCACTGGGCAGTTCTGTACTGCAGTGATGGCACGGGATCTCTGTTTAGAGCACACTAAATACAGCAAACTAGAACAATTGTATGATGAAAGTCTGTCTGAATTTTGTTTAAGGAGACCCCTGTGCTTTTCTGTAGCTACTAGCTTTAGAGTAGAGTCACTGGTCCCCAAACATCCACAAGCTTCGCTAGTCTGCAATCACGTCTCTGCACTTCAGGATGTGCTGTAACTTAACATTATTTGAGCAACGTATATCATAATATTAGACAGCAGAACCTCACTCAATACCTCTTGAACAAAGTTTAAATGTTGACAGCCTTTTGAAATAAGTTTTGAAAGGGTCACAATATTCTCTCAGCTGTACTAGACAGTGGCATTTCAAGTTTTGGAAGAGCCAGAGCTCCCCCTACTGCTAGTTGAAGGCAGTGGCCTCATACCCTGCATAGAATTGCAAAGGCTTCTTTTATTTGGAAGTACTGTACTGTAGTTGCTAAACCATCAAGAATACCTGACAAACTATTGATCAAAAAATGGCTAAAGTCACAGTATAAGAGTTAATGCTTCCAAACCCACAGACTTAATCCAGTCAGTTTCTATACAGAATTGCTTTGCCTCCTACAGTGTATCCTGACTGTTAGGATGCACTAATATATATGTGTGTGTGTGTATTTGAAAGTTTAATGGAAAATGCTAATTTAAATTCTGCTGAACAAAATATTGTTTTTATATTTTATGTTTTGCTGCAGAAACATGTTTATGTCTGTTTTTGAGTGGTACTGTGCCTTTTTTGTCATGATAAAAAAATAACCATGGAATTGTAGTTTTAGAAATCAACCATATATAAAACAAATTCTGGTCAGAGCCAACATGGCTGCAGCAGCCCTTTATGAGCACTCAGTGAGCTTATGGCAGAACAGTCGGCCATGCACAAGATGGCCGCCAGAGCACAGCATGTGTGCTTGAGCAGCTGCGCATGAGCACTGTGCTTGCAGTGAAGTCATGAATGTGCACTGAGCTCCAGTGGCCATCTTGGGCATGGTGGACTGTTGCACCATGAGCTCAATGCACATGTGCGACTTCACTACAAGTCTTGAGTGATGTTGCGCAAACATGAGTTAAAACAGTGTGCCCATGGAGGGTGGGGGAGCCTAAAGAAATGATGAGTGGAGTGCTTCACTTGTGGAGGGATTGTGATGTACCTCCAAATCTGTGCTTTAGTGTGTCAATCCGGTGAGTCATTTTTACAGCTGCTCGTAAGACAGCTGCAGGCACCGCCACTACAGCCATAAAAATAAGATACCAGATAAGCATTACTCAAAGATGCTGAGTTTAGTCTAAAACAGGTGTAACCTAACTTGTTACCTGCCCATCAGTTGTTTCTACACAGGCAGTAGAAAGAAGCTTCTCCAAGCATGCCTGCATTTTTGGTTACATTGTCTCGATCTGATCCATAATGATAAGTCTGTACTTCAGGCAAGTCAGCAGTTTTTCCTGCAGTTTTCCAGTTCACTGTGTAGTACTAATCCTCCCATTCATGCATTTTAAAGGTGGGAGACAACCAATCCCACAACTGACCCCCCTTCCCCATCAATTTAAATGGCATTTTATGGAATCAGAAAGACTGTAGCCAGTGCAAGTTATCTGCAAAGATGACAGAAAAGGCAGCCAAATCATTAAATCTGTTTTACTCCCCAGCTCCCCTTTGGCATAATCCAGCACACTTGGGTCTAGTCTGAAATACAACCAGAGCCAGAGAAGCATATGAACACAATTCTGACAGTGGACCTCTCAGGGGTTCGAAGCCAGACCCAGTGTTCCTGACCCTAATTCAAACAATATAATGAATAAAAGTGGACTGAATGTTTTTTGTATGCATTTAAAGTTGTAGTATTGGGCCAGCTATTCAAACTTTCACCCAGCACAAATCCGTAGTGCTGGAATAGTGCTGAATTTGCACAAGGCTGCAATATTCAAAAGTCCTATTAGCATTGGTGCTGTGTGGTAGCGCAGACACTAATAGATAATTGTATGCAGGGGCGTAGATAGGGGAGTGTCCAGGAATGCCAGCAGCACAGCATATTCAAAGGTATAGCGCTGCGCTACAGGCATTAGTGCGACCTACAGCGTGGCACTAGATACCGCCAAAAAAAAAGCTGGTAGTAATGTGGCGGTGCCCCCAGCATGAATCCTTCCTGATCCCCATCCCAGGTTAAATGAAAGATGTCCCTGGTAGTCTAGTGGTCCCCTACCCCCAGCATGAATCCGACCCCGTTCATGGTTAAATAAAAATGTCCCTGGTAGTCTAGTGGTCCCCCACCCCGCAGCACAAATCCTGACCCCTGTTCATGGTTAAATAAAAGATTTCCTGGTAGTCTAGTGGTCCCCCACCCCACAGCACAAATCCTGACCCCCTTTCGTGGTTAAATAAAAGATTTCCTGGTAGTCTAGTGGTCCCTACCCCCAGCATGAATCCTGACCCCCGTTCATGGTTAAATAAAAGGTTTCCCTGGTAGTTTAGTGGTCCGCCCACCCAGCAGTGCACATCCCGTTATCCCCGAACACATCATACTTCTGGAGCTGGCGACTGGCTCAGCCCTCCTCTTTCCACCATGGCCAGCCACCGCCTGCGGTATTCAGGAGTGCTACTGAAATGAATAGGCCCTTGATGTCTAATTGCATTTAGAAAGAAGCAAGTGATCCTTTATCAAACAAGAAAATTCTTTTGAACTCTTAAACAAAAGATGCAGCCTGGATGCATGATAAGTTGATAAAACTGTACTGTCTACGGCACTGCTGAACATATTTTAAAAGAATGTATAATTGTATAATAATAACTGGCTTTCCCTTTTTTCCATAGGGAAACCGTGGCGTAATTTGCCGTTATAAAGGAGCATTTATAACGGCAAACACGTGCACGGTCTCCCTTACTCTGCGCATGCGTCCTCCTGTCTTCCTGCCATTCCGACGCTGTCCGCTTTCCGCTTTTCTTTTCGCCAAATCGCAAACCGCCACTGGGACTCGGCGGTAAGTGTTTTCTACAAAATAAAATGTATACTCAAACATATGCCTGCCCTACTAAACCAAAAAGCTAAAGAGATGTGTCAGTCCTGACAGCAACCACGGACCACGCACTGAAACCGGACCACGGTCGCAGAGCAACAGCTTTATTTTATATATTGCTGTGTAAGGAAAACCAGCAATTATAAAATAAAAAATGGGTCGAGAAATTGAACTGAAGCTACCCCTGGGGTTAGATGTTTTAATAAGCCCCTCGAGCTTCACCTCGGGTTTATGTAGCATCTAACCCTCGGTGTGTGTAAATCGTTACACAATCAATCCCCCATACTTTATTCTCTATAATATTGATACAGAATGCATGTGTGGCTATACATTATACACGCTTGAGTGTGAGTGAGTGTGTGTGTGTGTGTCCAACTGATTCACTTTATAATACCCGTTGAAAAACAACAGCGAATTTCATGCAACAGTGTGGTAGCATACAGTATTCATGGTGTGTTGCTCCAGTACAATGGATCTTAGTCTTGCCTGAGGTTAATGCTACTCTCTAACTGAGATGCGATTCCTTCTGGGTTTTATTCGGTTGGGCATAAACCTCTGATAGAGCCACTGCATCCAATATTTATACTGATCAACTTCGGGCAAATGCCAGGTAGTAGATATTGGTGATCTAGAAGCCTTTCTTATGCTCAGCGAGAAAATCCCAGGCCCTGATCAAGCTTGCAGCAGCATTATGAAAGAGAGGTGGAAATGGAGGGACAGAGAGAGAGAGAGAGAAAAAAATCCTTTTACTGATTAGTGTGTTTTTAAATGAATGCTAGAAGCAGTAGAAGCCAAACTGTGCAGAGAGATAATATAAGCAGATGGAGCATGCACTGGTGCTGTTGGAGTGTCACTTAAGTCAGGAAAGGAACCTACTTAACCAAATGAGGCATACATTTTCTGGGTTTCGAATCAGAATACAAAGCTAAAACCACTTTTTCAGGTTCATGAACTAGTATTAGTAGTTTGAACCATTTTTCCTGGTTCGCAAACCAGAAAATTTTTAGTTTGAACCGCAAAAAATGGTTCAAACCAGAAATCACTCGGGAGAGATCATGAATGTGTGAAATATAAAATGTTGCCACATTTCCCCACAAACAGACTACACAGTCTTGCTTAGGGAAAACATTGTACATCAGGGATGTTTTAGTTTTGCTAAAACTATCCCTTTACAAGTGTTTCCAACTTCAGTAGCAACAGAAATATAGAAACAAGATGGCGGCCTTTGCAAACCCCCCCCCAAAAAAAAGTGGTTCATGAGACCCATTTGGGGTTTGTAATATATCACATTTGCGAACTAAACAGCGCAGTCGCAAATCAGAAATTTCTGGGTTGTATGGGGTATCTAATTTTGAATCCTTAATACTCAGGATCCGTAAAATATTTTTTCACCAAACCTTTGAAAGGCACTACTTCAGCACAGACCACATGTACCCTGCAGGTTTCTGCAGAAATGCAGTACTGCGTAGCCTGTACATGAGAGCAAAAAACACACACGCAAAAAATTTTAAGTATAGGAAAAAATGTGACCATGTAGACGCTCGTCTCATCAGGGGTGGAAGGGTACCTGATCTCCTCTCCAGTAATTTCACCTGGGTAAGCACAGTTGGTAGTGCAGGTGGAGCCAGCATGTAAAGGGGGGGGGTTAACAGAATGATAATCTAACTCCTGGGAGTGTCTTATTGGTGGTATAAAAATTGATTTAAAGAGAAAGTGCTAAAAGTGTACCTTTGAATGTTTTGCTCATTGAAAGATTTTCAAAAAATATTTCATCCACCAACTGTGTAACAGAATCATATCATAGAAGCTTGATGGCAGAAAAGGACCGTACTGGCCCATCTAGTCTGCCTTTTATTTCCCCTACACTTCCCCTTCCCTGCCAGCCCCGACACTCCAGCCCCATATGCTTGCCCATGCCCTCTTGAATTCTTCCACCAACTTAGCCCCCACCACTCCATCTGGTAGTCTGTTCCAGGGCTCCACCACCTTTCTGTGAAGAAATGCCCTCTCACATTGCCCTGTATTTTTTCCTTGCAGTTTGAGGCTGTGCCTCTAGTTTTGACCCCCTCCTTCCTCTTAAGTAAACCCTCTTCTCCCACTTTATTGAGCCCCTTTACATATTTAAAAGTGTCAATCATGTCTCCCCTTTCCCTCCTTGTCTCCAGCATGTGTACAGATGCAGCTCCATATACCTCTGCTCGTATGACTTTCCCTGCATACCCTGCACCTTCTTAGTTGTCCTTCTTTGAACCCTTTCCAATGCATCAATATCCTTGTGGAGATGAGGCCTCCAGAACTGAACCCCATACTCCAGGTGCGGCATTACCATGGCTTTGTAAAGGGGCATTATTACCTCCCTCTTTCTGCTAGTAATGCCCCCGCCTATGCATGCCAACATTCCATTGGCCTTTCCCACTGCCCAGCTACAATAGATTCCTACCTTAAGGTTCGAGGAGACTGTGATCCCCAGATCCCTCTCCTGTTCTGTTACTTTAACTTCCTCCTCACCTAGGGTGTACCCTGCTCTTCTGTTCCTACTACCCAAGTGCATCACAGCACACTTCTTGGCATTAAATTTCAGTTGCCACATCCCAGACCATTTTTCAAGCATCTTTAAGTCTTCCCTCATGTCCTCCACCCCCCCCCCCGGGTGTCCACCCTATTGCATATGTTCATATCATCAGCAAATAGAAACAAAGAAGTTGGCAGCAGATAAGGACCGCAAGACCCATCTACTCTGCCCATTTTTCTACCTTATGAATGTGCCATCGGCCTTGCTCTGTCAATGGCCTATCTATTCATACTCATCTGTATTGCTCTTTATGCCTATCCCATGCCTGTTTGAAGCCCTGCACTGTATTCATAGCCACCACTTCCTGAGACAGGCCATTCCATGCATCCACCACCCTTTTGGGAAAAAAGAGCTTCCTCACATTACCCCTTAATCAGCCTCCCTCTAATCTCATGCTGTGTCTTGTCCTGCTTTTTTCCTCATATTGAAACATGTTAGACTCTTTCACCTTGTTAATGCCCTTAAGGTGTTTGAATGTTTCAATCATATCACCTCTCTCCCTCCTTTGCTCTAGGGTATACATATTGAGCTCCATTAATCTGTCCTCATATGTTTTCTGATGCAGTCCCTGCACCATTTTGGTTGCCCGTCTCTGGACTGCCTCCATTTTGTTAATGTCCTTGTGAAGGTGTGGTCTCCAGTACTGCACGCAGTACTCCAGATGGGGCCTAACCAGTGTCTTGTAAAGAGGGATTATTGTCTCCCTCTTATGACTTGTGATACCCCTACTAATACACCCCAACATCCCCCTAGCCTTACCTACAGCTTTAATGGTCTGCTTGGATGATTTCAGGTCATCTGTGATGATGATGCCCAAGTCACTTTCTTCCCTTGTGACTGCTAGCAACTCCCCTCCCAACCTATAGGTGGCTTCAGGGTTTCTCTTCTCTATGTGCATGATCTTACACTTCTTTGCGATAAACCCCAGTTGCCACTCTTCTGACCATTTTTGCAAGTTTATACAGATCTCTTCTCATTCTGCCCACCCCATCTGGATCATCTAGATTTTGGTGTCATCTGCAAACAGACAAACCTTACCCTCCAGTCCATCTGCAATGTCACTGATGAAGATACTGAAGAGGAATGGCCCTGGACTGATCCCTGAGGTACCCCACTTGTGACTTGTACCTCTTCTGACTGAATACCATTTACCACCACTCTCTGTTTTCAGCCCGTCAACCAGTTTGCCACCCAGTTGACCAACTTCTGACCCACCCCGAGCCTACCCAGCTTGTTAATCAATCTTCTGTGTGGAACAGTATCAAAAGCTTTGCTGAAGTCAAGATAGGTGAGATCAACTGCTCCCCCTTGGTCCACTACTCTGGTTACCCACTCAAAGAAATCTATGAAATTAGTCTGACAGGACCTTCCTGTTGTAAACCCATGCTCCTATGGATTCCAGGTGTTGCACTATCCTTTCCTTAAGGAGTGCCTCCATAATCTTGCCCACTACTGAGGTAAGACTAACTGGTCTGTAGTTCCCTGCCTCCTCCTTGCTATCACTCTTGTGGAGCGGGATCACATGAGCCCTTCTCCAGTCTTCTGGGGCCTCTCCTGTGCTTAGAGATGCACTAAACAGTTCCGATAATGGCTCTGCTAGTTCCACCCTTAGCTCCTTTAGTGCCCTGGGATGTATGCCATCAGGTCCTATGGCCTTGTCCACCTTAAGCTTATCGAGCTCTTGTAGGACCCTTTCTTTTGTGAAGGGACTAGTGCACACCTCCCTCCCTCCCCCGTGTCCATGGTGCTGAGCTGTGGGCTCTGCCCCACCTTCTCCTCAGTAAATACCGAGCAGAAGTATCTATTTAGGATAGATGCCTTTCCATGGTCCTCCTCCTCACACTCTCTCTTGTCCCCTTTGATCTTAGCAATACCTCTCTGGACGTTCTCCTTTCACTAATGTATCTATAGAAAGTCTTGTCCCCTTCTTTTACTGTTCATGCTAGTGTTACCTCGGTTGGGCCTTTGCCTGCCTTACTGCCTCCCTGCTTCCCTTAGGGAAGTTTGGTATGCCTCCTATCTTTGTCCTGTTGCGTTCCCTTATATTTCCTGAAGGCCAGCCTTTTGACTCTGACCTTTTCTACTGTTTTTGAGAACCAAAGTGGTTTCCTTCTTCTTTTGCACTTCATTTTCTCTCGAACACAGTGGGATGCTTCTTCAAGTATTGCATCCTTAATGCTTGCCCACTTTTCCTGTACCCCCTCACCTGTATTTCTTCCTGCCAGGGCTAATTTAACTCTGTTGATCATCTTATCAAAGTCACACCCTCCCCCCAAACCCTCAGCAATATCACTGATGTAGATGTTGAAGAGAAGTGAACCCCAAACTGACCCCTGTGGCACTCCACTCTTCACCCTTGCTGTCCTGGAGTGCACCCCATTGAGCACCACCCTCTGAGTTCTTCCTGACAGCCAGGCCTCCACCCAGCTTGTTATTTTCCCACCCAACCCCAGGCTTTCCATCTTGCTCACCAGCCTCCTATGGGGACGGTGTCAAAGGCCTTACTGAAGTCCAGATAGACCATGTCCACCACACACACACCCCCCATTAATAATGCCTGTTTAAATCAGAAAACATCATTCTAGTCATTCAGTCAGCTAACCAGTCTCTGTGGAAATAGCAAAGTTGTTCAAACACAGGCAGCCAGTCAGTGGCTCGATCACTTTTATTAAAACAGGACGTATGGTAGCTGAAAAGCTGCTTGCACCCTGCAACTTCACAATGCCACTGGATGCATAATCTACCACCCAGCAAGGTCCTAGCCACCAACATGGACCCAGGACATCAGCCAACATCCACCTGGGCTCTTTGTCATATTACCAGTTAGATGGACTCTCTGGGAGCAGCAGGAATTGCTCAAAATCAGGCAACCAATCAGTGGCCTGATCACTATTAGGGTGGGACTTGCTGTGTCTGAAAAGCTGCTTGCACTTCTGCAGCTTCAGAGTGCTATCATACACTGAATCAATGGTACCGGATCAATACCGCACAAGAAAGAGTGTCTGGATTTACAGCAACAGGTGTATAACAGAGGTAGGGAATTACCGTTACCCCTGTTGCTGTTTGGCTGTAAATATGGACGGATCAAGTTGCCATCTGCAGGGATGCCTGGTTAAGCCACTCCCATGATGGAGTGGCTAAGGCACCAGCACATGGTGGAATCAGAGACCTGGGACCATGGTTTGGTTCCTCCCAGGTCTCCCCATGCTACTACTTTTTATGTTTTTTTTAAACAAAGTTTCCCCCCTCCCAAATTTCTCCCCATCCATGAAGTCCACAGCCCCCTGGAGTTTGTTATATAAATTCTAGTGGGTGTGGGGCAAAGTCCACCACAAAAAAAAACAAGACAGCCCATTGTTTCTTAGGGCGTGCACTGTTTGTGTGGTGGTCGGTGTTTTACCCAACCTTATTTCAGTGCACATCCTTTTGCTTGCGGTGTTCTTTGCCACACAGTTTTTGTTTTAGGAGAGATGACCCTGCACCGAATCAACCACCCAGTGTGTTTCTGGTCACCATCTTGGATCCAGAACATGAGGCAATATCCACCTGGCCTCTTTTCCAGGTCAACCAACTAGCCGGACTCTCTAGGAGCAACAGAAGCTGCTCAAACTCAGGCAGCCAATCAGTGGCTTGATAGCTCTAATTAGGGTGGGACTTACTGTAGCTGAAAAGTTGCTTGTACCTCTGTGGCTTCACTGTGCAGCCTGATGCTGAACTTGACCACACAGCAAAGTCCTGGCTTCCATCTTGGACTCAGGATGCGAGCCACCATCCACCTGGACTCTTTTCCAAGTTGTCAGCTAGCCCAATGCTCTGGGAGCAGCAGGAGTTGTTCAAACTCAGGCAGCCAATCAGAGGCCTGCTCTCTCATTATGGTGAGACTTTTGCCTTTTTCAACTCATCACCAGCAGTGGTCCTGCGTGTGGCACAGCAAGAGTGGGAGCCCTTGAGGGGAGTCCCCACAGGGGAGATACGAGGATGATGCCAGGTGACTCGGCCCTAACTCCCTGCTCCTGAGTAGTGGTCTGCAAATAGACCGCCTGTAACTAGTCTTGCAGTAGTTTCATAAGGGGAAAAAAAATGAACATTTCTTACTCACCATAATTGTCAATCTTCCAGAATATCTTCACCATTCATAACTGGATGAGTTCATGCCAGAGGTGCAGGACTCATCATGAGTATATAGCTTTAAGAGCTTTCAGAAGGAGGGGAGTGGATGTTGGGATGGTGCCACCCATGAGGCAGACGTAAGATGTGGCACTCGTGGACTGGGTAGTAACTGATGCCAGTCCCCTAAGGAAGACCTAACACTCGAAGTGCAGGGGCATCTGGTTTGGAATGTTCACCTTACCCTGTATGGGCTTTCATTTGGATTAAAGAATTATATTGTTGCAGCAATTTGTTTCTGCTATCCCTTTGTTTTCGAGTGCAACTCTATGCAGTAGAGAAATTCATATTGTTTGGCTACCTAACTTTGCACCCCACCTGGCTTTGGTGCAGTGTGAGTGACTGTTTCTTTATAGCAAGTTGTTTACCCTTTCTTGATAGAGGAAGACCTTGCCCTGGATAGCATCCAGTTCTGTGTCAATGAATTCCAGGGACTGAACTGGATCCATCATTGATTTTGAGTATTGATGAGGAAGCTTAGGGATTCCAGGGTGGTTTGGGTGGACCTGATGGAATCCCTCACCTGCTGGTGTGAGTCCCCTATGACTAGCCAGTTGTACAGGTAAGGAAACACAACAGTTTCTTGCCTTCTGAGGTGAGCTGCCACCCTAGCTAGACACTTTCTGAACACCCTGGGGGCAGACGTGAACCCGAAGGGAAGGGCCGAGAACTGGTAAAGCCCTGAGGGTAGACTGAATTGCAGGTATTTTCTGTGACAGGGCCTGATCGGGATGTGGAAATAAGCATCCTTTAGATCCACAGATACTAGCCAGTCCCCTTGTCTTAGAGAGGGGATAACTATGGAAAAGGTTACCATTTTGAACTTGGGATCTGCCAAGTGTTTGTTCAGGAATCTGAGGTTTAGAATAGGCTTCCATTCCTCATTCTTCTTTTTGGTGAGGAAATATCTGGAGTACATGCCCTTCCCTTTGAGAGGGAGGGACTGGCTCTATTGCTTTTGCTTGCAGAAGCTTTCTGACCTCCAGTTCCAGCAGGATTGTCTCTGCAGGGGTTGAGGGCTGGAAAACTGTTCTGCCCTGTAGTCTTGGGAATTTTTGAACTGTGGCAGAGCCCCTGACCCACCATCTCCAGGACCCACTTGTCTGTGATGATGTTTTACATTCTTGGAGGAAGTGGGCCAGACTGCCTCCCACTGGAGAAGGTGGTGACCTGTTCTAAGAAGTCAGGGGTTCTGTCTGGGCTGAGCTTTAGATGCTTGGGTTAGGTCAGCCCATCTGAAGACCTCCTACCCCTGCCCCTGTAGTAGCCTCTCGCCTGGGATTAATCCAGGGGTATAGAAACTGGAGCATAAGCTCTAGGGTAATAACCCTACCCCAACCCCTCCTCATGATCTAAAAAGTGGGAGGGTCTTTCTTTGTGAGTTGCTTCTGGAGATGGTTTTGTATTCTTCCACCTTTTCATGTGTGCCTCAGTTTTTTCACTAAAGTGGGAATTATTTTCCCAGGAAAGTCCATGGCTTTCATCTGTGTATCTTGAGTGAGACTGGTTGTCTGAAGCTATGCAAACCTTCTCATGGAGACTGATAAAGCCAACAGTCTGGAGGCAGTGTCCTTGGCATCTACGACCATGTGAAATTGGTATTTAGTGGTATTCAGTGTCATCCTGGCAGTGTCAGCCAAGTCATGTGCAATGTCACTTGGCAATCTGTCACTCATGGCCAAGATAGAATTCCAGAGAACTTTTTGGTATTGGACAGCATATGCCATGTAAGCAGCCTGTCTGAGAAGAAGGAGGAAGCTATGTACCTTTTTTTTTTTCTATGGTGTCCCTCTTTCTGGAGTTTTTATCCAGGGTGGGGGAGGTTGAGCTAGAGAGGACGTTTGCTTTACTACCAGGCTACAGCCTGGACTACATCCTCATGGTCTGGGTGAGAATACAGATACTCAGCAGTAGATCTGTACACCTGGTATTTTTTCTCCACCTTCTTGTCAACCCCAGGGACAGAGAATGGTGTTTGCAGAATTTTTTGGGTCACCTTTTTAAGAGAGTTGTGAATAGGGAGAAGCAACCTCATTGTAGGGACCAGACCCATCATGTCAAGGAACTCAGTCTCTTCCTCATCTTCCATTGTTTCTTGTGAGGCGAGGCCCAAAGTGTCAGCTATTTGCCTGACAAAGAAAAGTGGGAGAAAACTCCTCCTGTCCACGAATGACATATTTTACTTTGTGTTTAGCCAGAACAGAATCTGAAACCTGCTCGGTGGGTCTTTTGTGTTTACCATGTTCAGATACTCCTTATCGGAAGTTTTAGGGTCTGAGGATTCCTTAAGGGTCTCTCCTTGTTTTACTACGTGAAGAAAAGAGGCTTTCTCAGGGTGCTTTGGTGACACAGAGGTAGAAGCAGAAGCTATCTCTTCTAATCTTTTGCCCTATTTTAACTGTTTTGGGGCAAAACTTACGGCAGAACTCACAGTTAGAAAAATGTGACTGGGACCCAGGCACTCCAAACACAAATTGTGGCAATCAGCCTTAGCAAAGATTTGAAAGCACTTTAAACAACTTTTAAAACTTGTATGTCAATCATCTTTTTGGTCTAACTGACATTGAGCCCAAAAGGGGAAAAAAATTCACGGTCAGTTCCCAAAGGGAAAAAAGAACCACGATTAAAACAAAACTTTTTGTAAAATATCAATGAAGCTGTCGGTTCCCAAAATGAAGGGAACTGAATGCAAAAAGTAGAAATTGCTCCTTGAAAGAAGAAAAAATAAAGGAATCTCACAGATAAAATGTCAGTACAATTGTGGTGAGGAACCGCTAAAAGGAACGAAAATTAGTGAAGGCCTCAGTTTCTAGGAACTGAAATGGGACGGGCAGGAACTGAGAACCACCCCCCCCCAACACTATTTATAATAACATATAACTAGAGGCAGTGAAGTGAACAAAATAACAGAGAATATTAAACTTTTATACAAATAAACAAACTTGCAGAGAAGTTGCTGAGGAAAGTTACTCAGGGCATCTAGTTGTCAAAGCAGAGAATATGAATCTTGTTACCTGGAACATTGTCTGCTGAGAGGCAGCAGTTTGAACAGCATTCTTGTTCCAATATTTGCATACGTTCCACTTTATATCACTACAGCTCCAGTGCAGTCAAAGATTCTGGGCTGACTCTATATAGTATAATCATATTGGGAGATTCTTGCAATTTGAAAAATACCATTCTCAAGCAACTGAGAACTCAATGATGATTTTAGTGTATATCTTGTAAAATGTCACAGAGAGAGACGATTTGACATTAGCATCTGTGCGGAGGCTGCATATTTATGTTTTTTTATGCTAGCCAAATAATCATGAGCTTTTAGTGCGCACATGCAGAAAGGTAAGAGATTGTGGGTGTGTTTTAGCACTCTCTTGTTATTGGTGGGGATCTGCAATATAAGCTTACAAGATTGGCAGGTTGCTGATTTCCACCTGGTTATTTAATAACACGCCCACAAAGTTGTAAAAGAAAAATGACAGAGTTACACACTCATTCAGCAGCTACTTTAACATTTTATTAGCCTTTTGTCACATTCTCTCTCTTCTTCTTTGCCAGTGTTTGTTTGCCCCTTTATGTTAGTCATTAATTCCCCCTGCACTGCATATGTGACTGTACAAGTTGGTGAGACTGTCACAGACCCACATACATGTTGAGCATGATTAACACGATTGAAAAAACAATCCAGTCCAATCCAGAGGAACTGATCCACTATGTTTCTATACACTTACATCTCCAAAGCCCCCATTTTCACTGTAGTTCCAGTAACAGTGACATTAGTCAGTGTGTGCTCTCTGTAGTGATGGAAAATAGAAAATGTTATTTTGCTTATTAACATGCTGGAGCTGCTGACCGGGGTTGGGATCTCCCTCCTTCGCCGATTCATCTCTGTTCACAAAATGTTCTGCATTCTGAGGCTTTAAAAAAGTATGAGGTGGGCATCCAAGCTTGGTAATTCATGGTCCTGCAGGATATAATAATGTAAATTCCCATCCTCATTGCTGCAGATTTATTTTTATGAATGCAAACTTTTACCACTGAATCTGGAGCTCATGGCTATAGTCCTGATAAATGGAGATCTTGCACCTGTCCATGATGATTGGCTAATGCGACCATGCTGCTCGTAGATCCATTTCTTTGTCTGAGAGATATTTAATCAGGTAGTGTCTTAGTTTTCACCAGGTTTAGGTTTGGGGCCAATGCGGCAGGCTTGTTGAATCTCATGTGCTGCTGCAGGGTCCAGCCCTAGATTCTCGGTGAGCCACCGCTGTGCAGCTTTGCTGCCTTTCGTTCCCTCCAAACCTTCCAGAAGACCAATTATTCATATATTTGACCTTCTAGCCCTGTTTTCTTGGTTATCTAATCGGAGAACCATTTTTTTTTCCATATGTTCCTTCAATATATTTTTCCCTGGCTAAATCAATCACCATATCCTCAAATTCAGTTCCTCTTTTTTCTGATTCATCCAGCCGTGGTATGTGTCACTGAGGTTTCAGCTAGTCCAGTGGCAATGGACTGTATGTGGGCAATCTGAACTGTCATGTTGGCAAAACCAGCTTTTGCCTCGTTTTGTAGGATGTCAATCAATCTTGATATGGCAGCTAATATGGGATCCTTAGGGCTTCTTTCCAGTCCTGTTTCAGATGGCATTTGTTGTGATCTGGTACAACCCTCACATGGTGCAGAAGACAGCTTCCTGGTACCCTCAAACTACAAGGTTGACTGATTTTTTGTTGGTTTCTGTGTAGTACTGGACATTGTGGAATTCCTGTGTCATTTTCAGTTGAAAGTATTCCAGTGAAGTATATTATCGTTGAATTGTAGGTGCCTAGGAAAGCCCAGTTAATGTGTCTCTACCATGCTCTGGTGCTGCAGTTCCACATCTAGCATGCCTGTCTGTGTTGTTTGACACTTGTATGGCTCTGTCCTGCTGTGTTGCAGTACAGCATACTCATTGCATGTGCAGTCCTCTACTGTTTGGGTCCACAGTGCTGTCTCTGATATGCCACACACATTCCACTGCAGAGGTCTGAATCCCTCCACCTATGTGTGACATGGTGGCAGGTGCGTTGTCTGTGTGTACATCTATTGCACGTTATGCAACTCCTGTGTACCTCATCATGTGTGCTCTGCTGGCTGATTTGAATGTATTTATTTCCATAGGTGCCCAGAGAGAAATGTGGAAGCTGGGAGTGGATGATGGGATCTGTTGATGTGATAGGGCCATCTGCTGCAGTTACTAGCTCAATGGTAGGAGACTGCACCTGTGCAATAGAGGCCTTCCAGCAATCATTGCCATGAGCTATAGCAGCAAGCCACCACCACCATCGTCTCCAGACCCTGATGGGCCATGGAGCCAATGTTGACTGCCTAATGGGCCGTTGTCTTTCATTTGCTTTTATATACCAAGCGGGCACCCTTGTTTTGTTTCTTATACCATGTGGGTGCCCTTGCTTTGTTTTTTTTATACCAAGCAGGTGCCCTGTTTTGTTTTTTTATACCAGGTGGGTGCCCTTGTTTTGTTTTTTATACCAAGCAGGTGCCCTGTTTTGTTTTTTATACGAGGTGGGTGCCCTTGTTTTTTTTAATACCAGGCAGTGCCCTTGTTTTTTTTTTTTTTTTATACCAGGTGGGTGCCCTTGTTTTTTTTTTTTATACCAGGTTGGTGCCCTTGTGCTGTTTATTGTTGTTATTGTTATCTCCCTTTTCTCCTGAAGGGCGAGTGCCCTGGTTATTTTGTTTCTC
The DNA here is from genome assembly GCA_016271365.2 of Neoceratodus forsteri. Lineage (NCBI taxonomy): Eukaryota > Metazoa > Chordata > Ceratodontiformes > Ceratodontidae > Neoceratodus > Neoceratodus forsteri. The sequence continues at coordinate 1,642,864,366 of CM028131.1, read as the reverse complement.
CTCCCCCTTTTCTCTTGACTGGCAGGTGCCCACATTCATTTGTTCCCCCTCCCAATTTTCAATGGGCAGTTGCCCTCATTTTCTATGTACAATTGGTTTTCCTTTGTTCATATGCCATTGGCCATTACACATAGTAAACTTTTGTTTTGATACCTATGCTGCTGTGTTGTGCCTCTTTCATTGGTGCCCTCCTCTCATGCCCACAGCCACCCCAGTGTTCAGCACTATACTCAGTGCTATATTGAGAGCTGCACAAATGCATTGCTCTCTATGTTCAGTGTGTTATCCTCAGTGCTATATTCAGAGCTGCACAAATGCATTGCTCTCTATGTTCAGTATGTTATCCTCAGTGTTATATTTAGAGCTGCACAAATGCATTGCTCTCTATATTCAGTATGTTATCCTCAGTGTTATATTTAGAGCTGCACAAATGCATTGCTGTCTATGTTCAGTGTGTTATCCTCTGTGCTATATTCAGAGCTGCCCAATGTCTTTGCACGGTGTGCATTTCTCCCTATATTCATGGGACATAGCATTGCGCAATGCCTTTGAATATATCATGGTAGGGGACAGGCACAAGGGCAGGTGCAGTGCAATTACAGTGCTAGTGTGCTTTGCTGAATATCAGGCCTAGAATCTTTAGGACATAGCTATGAACTGCTCTCTTCAGTAGAAGCTAAAGATCTGGCTTTGGAATTCTGAGGCTAGAGACCAGCACAGTGAGAGAAAGTATCTTCTAAAAAGATTTTAAATTCTGGGGACCATGCACAAGTTTGACTAGGCTGTTCTATTTCAAGTAGTTCAAAACAGTATCATGTCGCTCGCGACCACCACCCCAACTTACCCACAACTTCCTGGTCTGGGCTAGAAAGAGCAGTAAAGGCCACTTCACTACTCTGAGAGGGTGCAGAGATCACACATTAGCAAAGTCCACAGCAAAGACTCCACACACCTCAGTACAATTCAAAGCTTTATTTGATTTAAAAGGCCCCTTATGATGATGTACAGTGGTAGGAAACCATTCGGGTTTAGCTGGTCATTTTGTATGTCCACATGTGGCGGCCTTTTAAATTGAATAAAGCCCTGAATTGCGCTGCTGAGGTGTGAGGACTCTTTAGTTGTGGACCTTACTGGTCTAGGCTGGCTGTTCCCACCTAGAAAGTCCTTTTTCATCCTAGGCTGTTTTGTGGACAAATTGTTTTGATCAGGAGCCCCAGGTCTGCTAGCCAATTGCATGTAATATCCCACAGCATCTTGCTAGCGGAGATCCATGGGATTTCCCTACTCCAAGACTGTAGATATGCCACATGGATATGTCACCTTGCCTTTGCCTATTATGTTCCTACATACTGGAACTTCATACCCTCTACTGCAAAGTGTGCACCCAATGATTTGCATTTTCACAGGAAATGTAAGGAATTCCTGCTCCTCTCTAGTATCTGCTCCTGTACTTAATTATCTTTTACTACAACTACCATTTCTTGAGTGAACCTGTGTCACACTGTGCACTTTATCTAATGCTGCTATCCCATACCTTCTGTAACTGAGGTTGCCACCACTCTTGCTATCTCGCTACATCTAGGATGGTCTTGGTTATACTACAGTTGCTGCTATACTTTTTGTTATGATTATCAGTTTTATTAAATGTGATCTTATTTTCCTGTCTTATATAGCTCGTACTACTATTGTTTTGTGCTGTCATGTTGCCACTGTTGTTAGGTCTGCAAATAGGTATCTTAATGCCTAGTTCACTTACCTGGTGAAGCAAAACAAATTAATAAATCTTTCAACACTGCACACTTACTAAACTGAAATTGTGGCAATAAACATGTCGCATGTGAAACCATTTAAAAAAATGAAACAAATTAGTCCCTTTGTTGAATAGCATCCATTGCAGGGTCCTATTAAACAACACATTATGCATGTTTATGCAAGCAGTAAGGGAAAAGAGGGTGGCCTATAGAAAATTCAGGATGATCAAAAGAGAGGTGGATAGGGAAAATTATCTAAGGTTGGCTACTGAGGCAAGTAAGGAAATCCGGCGAGCAAAGGCACAGAAGGAGCTGCAGATAGCTGAAGGAATTAAGAGGGGGGAGAAGGTTTTCTTTTGCTATATAAGTGAGAAAAGGGACAAGAAGGAAGGGATTGTTAGGCTTAAGAAAGGGGTGGAGTGGGTGGAGGATAATGAGGGGAAAGCAGAGATACTAAATGAATACTTCTGTTCCGTCTTCACCAGTGAGAAGGATGGACCAGTGTCTTCAGGAAGGAGAAGAGGAGCGGGGATGGAGGGGAAGAAAAATGAAAATTACGTACCTACCATAATTCTTGATCTTCTTGGACGAGTCTCCACCACTCATTCACACTAGTGGGATTAGCGCCGGAGGCACTAGGACCCATCGGGAGCAAACTTTTTGCTGGAGGGTCGGCGCGAGAGACTGGCGCCGCGAGCAGCGGCTCGAGCGGTAATGACCATCTCGGCGACGACCCTCCAACCTACCAGTACCTTTTTTACCAAGGAGGTGCAGCGCAACTAACGTAAAGAGTAAACCCAACATTAAAAAACGGACATAAGATAGTCCGTATCGACCCGTGTAAGAAGGGTCAGCAAAGAAGTCCCCACGGCCTAAAGATTTGAGGGAGTGAAGACCAACACAGCGGTGAGCTCGGGGGATGGAGGGTGGGCGTGTGAATGAGTGGTGGAGACTCGTCCAAGAAGATCAAGAATTACGGTAGGTACGTAATTTTCATATCTTCCTGGACATAAGTCTCCACCACTCATTCACACTAGTGGGAGAGTACCAAGCTGATAATCCCCCAAAAGGGCGGCAGGAGAGCCAGAGCTCACGCATCTAAGATAGAAGCCCATTAAGGATAGTTCTGCAGACGCGGAATGTCGCCTGGCATGAACATCCAGTGCATAGTGCTTAACGTAAAGTATGCACTGAGCCCAGGTGGCGGCGCTGTATATATCTCAATTGGAACATTGTGAATTTCCGCTAGGGATGTCATATCACTCTAGTAGAGTGAGCGTACACTCTACCTTCTAATTCAAGTTGAGCCATGGAATAGCAATGTCAAGGCATGCCACTAACCATGATGAGATGCATCTGATAGCGATAGGTTGACCCAGCCGGGTGTCGCTGAAAGAAACAAACAGTTGCTGAGTCTTGCGAACATCCTTGGTTCTATCTAAATAGAACCCAAGGCTCTCTTAACATCCAAGGAATGAAGAGCTCGTTCCCTTCATTTTGGAAATTAGCTAAGTAAGCGGAAGTACCAGAGGTTGGTTTAGATGGAATTCTGACACAACCTTGGGAAGAAAATTTAGATGAGAACGGAGAACTACCTTGTCTTTATGGGAATACAGTATACGGAGGGTCCGAACCAGGGCATGTATCTCAGAGACCCTGCGGGCTGAGGTAATGGCCACCAGGAAGGCAGTCTTCCAGGTAAGAAATTTTAGCTCACAGGTAGCTAGGGGTTCGAAAGGCTTCTGAGTGAGCATGTCCAGCACCAGGTTAATGTCCCAGGCTGCAACTGGACGCTTAACAGGGGGTCTGGTATGAAGAATCCCCTTAAGAAATCTCTTCACCATAGGTAACTGAGCTAGAGTGAAGGAAGAAACCGGCTCATGGAACGCTGAGATGGCACTAAGGTGAACTTTAACTGTGGAGTACTGAAGACCTGAGTTTGATAGGTCCAAAAGATACTCCAGAACCTTGTCAGGAGGACAGGAAAAGGGATTCCAAGAGGACTTTGCACACCAGAGAGAAAAACGTTTCCATTTGGAAGCGTACGTTTTTGGGTGGCTGGCTTCCGAGCAGCCAGAAGGATGTCTAAGACTCTACGAGAGACGTGAACCGATTCACTTCTATCTCTTCAGGAGCCAAGCATGAAGGTGAAGTGATTTCAGGTTGGGATGGACCAACGAACCCTGAGTCAAAAGATTGATTTGCAAGGAAGTGGTCTCGAGAGGCTGCCAACATACTGTTGAGTAGAGGAAACCATAGTTGCCGAGGCCAGGAGGGAGCAATGAGAATCATCTTGGTCCCTGAGACTCGAACTTGAGGAGTATCTCTGGATTAGAGAAAGTGGTGGAAAGGCGTAAAGCAGCTTTTGTCCACCACAGCCTGAACGCATCCTGACAGAAAATGCCAGGCCCTGGATTTCTGGAGCAGAAGAGGGCAGTTTTGCATTGAGTGGGGATGCAAAGGTCCAGGTCTGGAGTCCCCACTCTTTGAACAGGGACCGAGCTACGGCTGGATCGAGAGACCACTGTGAGGGTCTGCCTCCGTCTGCTGAGGTGATCTGCTAGGTCGCTTTGTATACCTGGCAGATACACCGCTTGAATCAGAGACTTGTGCCCAAGCACCACTCCCACACCCTCATTGCTTCCCTGCAAAGGGATAAGAATGAGCAACTGCCTTGCTTGTTGATGTAATACATCACAGCTTTGTTGTCCATTTGAAGGAGAATGTTCTTGCAACAAAGGACATCCTTCCAAGCACCACTCCCACACCTCATTGCTTCCTGCAAAGGATAAGAATGAGCACCGCCTTGCTTGTTGACGAATACATCACAGCTTTGTTGTCCATTTGAGTGAGAATGTTCTTGCAACAAAGGACATCCTCAGGCTCGGATCGCATAGAGGACCGCCTCATCTCCAGGACATTTATGTGGAGATGAGTTTTGAACTGAGTCCATACACTTTGAGTGTGGAGGAGAGCAGTGGAGCTCCCATCCCATTAGCGGCGCGTCTGTGGTGATGGAGATCTGATGATCCGGGAGCAAAGGGGAATCCTTCCAGGAGATTGCTCTTGAGACCACCAGGTGAGAGACACTTCAAGGCCCCGTCACCTTGATGGGATAAGACTGGGGTGAGGTCGGAGACCACTGAGTGAGAGCATCCATTGGGTGGTTCTATGTGCAACCGGGCCAGGGTACAGTGAAGACCGAGGATGCCATGAGACCCAACATGCGTTGCATCGAGAGAGCTGTAAATCATTGGTTCTCCCGATGTAACAGGCCATCCGAAGGATGTCGAGTCTTCTGTCCTCTGAAGGCAAGCTCGCGGAAGAGGTGTCTAGAAGCGCCCTATGAAAGGAGCTCTGGGAGGGCTGCAGTTGAGATTTTTTCAAATTCAGCAGAACTCCCATGGACGTGAGAAGCACGAAGTCGCTTGCACGGGTTTCCAAAGTCCTTGGCGGAAGAGCTTGCTAGCAGCCAATCGTCCAGGTAGGAAACACTGGAGTCCGGATTTTCTGTGAGATGCGCCGCGAGAACTGCACAAATACTTTGTAAAAACTCACAAGGCCGAGGATAGCCCAAAGGCAGGACTCTGAACTGATAATGCTGACCCAAAGCTACAAACCTGAGGAACTTGCAGTGGGTCGGGTGGATGGGGATATGCTGGTAAGCATCCTGCATATCCAGAGAGCCAGCCAGTCGTGCTGATGCAGCAAGGGTAACAGGTACCTAGGGAAATCATTTGAATTTCTCCCTGGGGAGGAATTTGTTTAACTTTCTGAGGTCTAGAATTGGGCGATCCCCAGATTTCTTTGGAACCAGAAAGTAATGGGAGTAGAACCTCGTGTTTCGCAGATGCGGGGGCACCAGTTCTATTGCCCTGTTGTTCAGAAGGCCCTGGATCCTCCGTGAGTGAGGAGGTCTGACTGGAGGCCGACAACCTGGGTTGTCGTCTGGGGAGGACAATTGGGGTTTCCAAGAATTGAGAATAACCTCGCAAATTATCCGAAGGACCCATTTGTCTGAAGTTATGGACTTCCACTGGTTGTAGAAGTACATCAGTTGACCTCCCACGGAGGAGAAGTTCCACCGGCAGAGTGAATGGAACTTGGGCCAACAACTCATAAGGCGCTGGGGCTTTAGGCCCCTGCGCTTCTCTGCGCCTTCTTGAGGTTGGGCAGGTTGGCTTTACGGAAGCTTCCTGCCTCTGCCTCGAAAGGACTGACGACTATGAAACTGACGTCTGTTCACATGCCCCGAGAGGGGCAGGCGGAGGTCTGGCCAATTTAATGGCCGATCTAGTTTCTGAGTGGCCTCTACATGTTGCTCCACCTGAGGGCCAAAAAGAAAGGAGCTATCAAAAGGCAGCGCCATTACCTGCTGCTGAGCATCATTCGTGAAGTCAGAAGTACGCAGCCAGGAATGGCGCCGAGTACCAACTCTCGCGGCTGCTGAGCTTGAGAAGCAGTGTCGAAAGCGCCCATGGCAGCTTTGACCTGGTTGGTTATTGGACCAATACCTCTAATAACGGTCAGAAGAAGCTCTGACTTGGAGTCCGAATCGGAAGAGCTTCAACCATTCTTTTCATAGAGTGCCACAGGATATACTCATACTGAGAAAAATAGCCTTGATAACTGGCAATACGTAAACTTAGAGTGGAGGCAGCGACCTCTTACCTAGTGTATCAATCTTATGAGACTCTTTGTTAATAGGTCGAGCTGTAGTAGTTTGAGGAAGAACGACCTTGTCATTCTCTGCCAGGACTACAATAGATCCGGAAAGGCTTGGGATGCCAAATGGACGATCCTTGGGAGCTGAATACTTCTTATCAATGGATTTAGCCACTGAGGGAATAAGAGCAGGATTATTCCATACCATTTGAGACAGCGGCCTCGAAAGAAGGCTGGATCGAGGAGTCAAATCCAGAGATCTCCGAGCATGAAGATACTGGAGTCTTAATATCTTCCAGGATCGATGTCTGTAGTCTGGAGAGAAAGAGTGATCTCAGGTTCTTCAACAGAGACTTAAAGGACAGGTCCTCGACCACAGGCTCTGTAGCAAAGAAAGATCCTGTTTTCCACTTCATCACCCAACCAGGGTCTGGGTCAGGCTCAACATCATCTCCTGATGGTCCAGGAAGGACTGTTTGGACAGGAAAGGAGGAAAATTAGAGAGGAGGAAATAGCAGAAAACAAGGAGAGTCCTCGAGGGCTCCTTCGCCGAGACGGCAAAACGGGCTGAAGACGGCATCAAGGAGGCGGACGGCGCTGAAGAGGCATGTGGCCCGCAGCGGTACCTCAGCGCCCGGGCGAGCCGCGACGGTGCCACGGACGACGACGCGAATGGCGCCGCGGCGATGCCGTCATAACGGCGCCGCTGTCGACGCCGCAAACGGCACCGCCAATGGCGCCGCCAGATCGATGGCACTCGCCGGCGCACCTCGAGACCGCACGGCACCGCTTAACGGCGCCAAGAAGACTCCAGCGGCACCGAAAACGGTGCCGACAAGCCAACAGACCCTGCAGAAGGCGCTGAAAAGCCCCAGGAACCTGGAAAGCTAGAGAAGGAAAAAACAGGAGATAAGGCATCGGTGTGGCCCCTGTGCCGAGCCATGTGAGGGGAAACACTAGCTATCGGGTCGCGGCACCAAGAAGGTGCCGCTGCGGATAGGAAGGTCCAACCGCCCTACCTGATCGCCGGAGGAGACCAAGGGCCCGAGGTAACCGAGCCAGGCAGAAGAACCAACCTCCGACCCATTGCTCCCATAGGCGACCCACTGATGAAACTGCTCATCTGGAGCCCTACCTATAGGCGGGGAGGGGCTCCGATGTCGAGGACTGACGATTGCGGAAGTTGGCGACTCAAAGAAGGAGACCGGCAACTAGCAAATAACCGACACGTCGTGGCCTTAATTTTTTTTTTTATATACCAGGCGACCTCGGTGATGCCTTCTCTTTTGACCTGTGGGCGAAGAAGAGCTCGAGGCGAAGCGGTGCGGGAATCGACGTTTATTTTATGCCGGCGGGGGGACCGCCCATCCCCCCGGGCATCGGACTGACCGTAGTCGGAACCCCGCTGAGGAGAAGGAGGCTGACCGGACCCAGCCCGGCTGACTGAACAGCTTTCATACGAAGTCTCCCTACTGTCACCTGACCTGCTCATGGTCGACTCCGTCCAGTAGGCCGAGACATCTTCAAGTAAGTTAAATTTAAAATATTAGAAAAATTTAACGAAAATAGAATAAAATTAAGCGATACTACTATCGTGATAATGTTACAAAAAAACAAACTGAAAACTAGGCGCTAGTTTGAAGTTTGACTCCCGACAGGCTGAGCGTCGTCACTGAAGCGCGCTTTCGGCGGTGGGAAAAAGGAACTGAGGCGGTTGGAGTGGTAGCTGCGCCGAGATAGTCATTACCGCTCGAGCCGCTGCCTGCTGGAGTCGTGTCTCTACCGACCCTCCAGCAAAGTTTGTTCCCATGGGTCCTAGTGCCTCCGGTGCTAATCCCACTAGTGTGAATGAGTGGTGGAGACTTATGTCCAGGAAGATCATTACTTATCATAGTAATCATGTTTCCTCTAAGGGAGTCTTACTGTATTCTGACATAATCAGTATTGTCCTCCCATTGTACTGCCCCAAGCTGAAATGGTTAATAGAACCTATGCTAATGATGGAATGCTAGGCTCATGCTTGGTTTTCAAACTAATATCCCTGGGTAAACATTCTACAGCTGTCAGATTCTTACGGGGCATGAATACTAACAAGCTATCTATACTAACTTTAGCAATTAACTAAATAAATGACAACCAACAATCCCCTTCAGTTGAAAATATTGGGCTACACTAAGACTCAAGTCACTGAGCCCAACAACAGAACCACTCATGGGTTTACAACAGCATGGACAGCTGTGCTGCAGTGCCCATAGGTTCTAGCAGGGAGGTAGGGTGGGAGCTCAGACTACAGTAAGATTCCCTTAGAAGAAACAAGATTACTATGGTAAGTAATGTTTTCTTCAAACCCCAGGAAATCTTGCTGTATTCTGTCATCTGCAAACTACCCAAGCAATACTTTTGAAGAGGGCAGAGAATCTCTTCAGGAAACAGACTCTGTAGTACTGCTGTGCCAAACCTGGCATCACCTCTGGCCTGGGTATCCAGGCCGTAGTGCTTGGTAAAGGTGTGAACTGATTTCCAGGTAGCTGCTTTACTGATTTCCAACAAAGAAATATCTCCTGCAGCTGCTATTAAAGCAGCTGTACCCCTTGTAGAGAGAGCCCGAAGGCCTACAAGGATTCCTTACCTACTTTGCTGTAGCAGAACTGAATGCAATCAACCATCAAGTGAGCAACAGATCTCATTGAGGCAGGCTTGCCCTTTCCTATTTCTTCATAGGTCAGAAAAAGCTGAGTGCTCACCTGCCTGTGACCGTTTGTGTGACCAAAGTAGTAGTTTATAGCTCACTTGACATCTAGGCTGTGCAGTCTACATTCCCTGAACTAGAGTGGCCAGTGAAATAAAACTGGCAAAGTAATGGACTGATTTAGGTAGAAGTCCAAACCACCTTGGCAGAAAGTTTCTGTTAGTCTTGAGGACTATCTTGTCCCTATGAACTGATACGTAATTAACTCCGTGGACAAGGCCTGGAGCTTACTGATCCTCCCAGCTGAGGTGATGGCTACCAGGAACACTGTTTTCCATGCTGCATACCTAAGCTCTGCTGAAAACATGGGCTCAAATGGTGGTTTCATCAGCTAGCTAATGATATATTGAGGTCCCAAGCCGAGGTGTGTTCCCTATAAGGGAATACAAATGCATGAGACCCTTGAAGAGCTTGCTAAACACTTGATTAACTGCCAGAGATGATCCCTTACCAGCTGAGAGGTAAGCAGAGAGAACTGGTAATTGTACTTTGAGGGAGGAAGGCCTAAGGCCGAGAGAAAGGTGTGCCATATATTGTAGGATCGCTGACAAGTCAGACTGCCAGCAATTTATCTCTTTTTCTGGCACCAAATGGAAAACTTCTTCCATTTAGAGGTGTAAGTCTTTCTGGTAGAAGGGTTTTCTAGAAACCCTAAGAACCTCCAGCACCCCTGTAGAAATGTGCCAGTCCGAATACTCTAAGTCCTCAAGATCCAAGCCCTGAGCCTTAGAGACCAAATATTGGGGTAAAGGACCCTGTCCTGCAAGGAGGTCAATAGGTTGTGCCTTCTTGGCAGAGAGATTGGCCTGGAAATTGACACGGTCAGCAGTAGAAAATACCATGGCCTTCTGGCCAAATCTGGAGCAATGAGGAACATTGTCACTGAGTGAACCCTGAGCTTGTTCAGCACTCTAAGCAACAGGTGAAATAGAGGAAAGGCATACAGGAACTTCCCTGTTTAATGTAACAGCAGCACATCCAGAGGGGTTGTGTCCCCTGCAAGAGGTCTGCAACAGAATTGTGGTAGTTGGTGATTGTCTGGGGTTGCAAGAGGTCCATCTCTGGGGTACCCCACCTTCTGATCACTTATACTCCTGGTGGTTTTAGTTGATCCTGCTGAGAGCATCTGCCAGGACATCGTGCTTCCCTGGGAGATGGACTGCTGAGAGGGAGATGCCCAGGGAGCGAGTTAAGACTCCACACCTTCATGGCCTCTGTGCACAGTAGGGACGACTTTGTGCCCCCTTGCTTGTTTATGTAGTACATTGTGGTTGTATTGTCTTGTCCTGACCTAAACAACCTTGCCTTGGAGCATTGGAGTGAAGGACTGAATGCCAAACTAAGCTGCCCTGAGCTCCAGCAGGCTTTATGTGAAGCAGTGTGCTCCCCTAGGAGGGAGGCATAGGTTGCTAAGACTGCCACTAGTGGCAGCAGGAGGAAAGGCACACCCTCCCTGAGGTTGTCTTCTTCCTGCCACCACTGCAGAGCTTACAGCAGGATTCTTGTGACTGGGACCATCTTTGACAGGGACTCTCTTTTTGGGACCAGTGAGACCTGAGGTGGAACTAAATGCCTCTCCTCTGGAATCTTGATCCTGACACTGTTGCTGCAGCCACGTGCCCTAGCAACTGTAGAAAAATGCCTCACTGTTCTGGGGTATTCAGCTGGAATGAACCTTCTAGCTGCACCAAGCCGTCTACCATTCCCTGTGGGAGGAAGGCCCTTCCTCTCAGTGCACCCAGTCTTTGCCCCTATAGATTCCAGGTGCTGAACTGGTGTTAGCATTGACTTTTTTTTGATTTGCAGGAGACCCAGCATACACAGGGTATCCTAGATGGTGATCAGTGCACCTCTACCTACAGAGGAGACTGGTCTGCCATCAGCCAGTTTGTCTAGGTATGGGAGACAATAACCCCCTGCCTCCTTAGGTGTGCTTCTACAAGTCCATGCACTTTGGTAAGCACCCAGGAGCAGAGATAAGGCCGAAAGGAACATTTCTGAACTATGTGGGAGGAATTGCCTTTAAGGCCAGAGATGTAGACCCAATCCCCTTTCTGAGTATAGGAAGGATGGTAGTCAGAGTGACCATTCTTACTTTGGCTTTGTTAAATGCCTGTTTAAATGTCTGGGATCCATATAGGTCACCACCCTCCAACAGGATTACTTCTGATAGACTGGCAGGTCTGAAAACCTTGCCCTCAGTTTGGGCAGGATCTTGAACCTGAGGGCAAGCCCCTGGCCCACAATCTGTCTTGGTACTTCTGGGGTGTTGCTGATTTCTCCTTTGCAGCAGCACTCCTACAAGCTACCTTGTACCTATCCATGTTTTCCATGTAAGCCTCTGTTTGTTCACCAAAAGGAATGTGGGCTCACTAGAAATATCCAATGCCTTTTGGCTGGCCTGGGACAAATTAGTTGTCCCTAGCAAGGGTCATCTCCTCAGAGACACTGAAATTGCATTTGCCTGGCTGCAATATCATTGCATCCACTGTCCTTCTGAACTGGCATATAGAGGCCTCTATGTTCTAGCAATCTCTGAAATTACATTCCAGAGATGTTTTGTTTATTGATTGATTTATTATCTGGAAACATAGGCCATGTGAGTGGCCTGTCTAATGGACAAATAGGCAGCTAAGTGGGATTTCTTTTTTTTTTTATCTCTTTATACTCCTCCTTGTCCCCAATGTCCCCCTCCTTCCGACTGCACAATCCCCCGACGCCCCCCATCTGGGATCTGCCCCTAGAGTGCTCTTACCTCTCCTTTCTCCTCCGTAGCACAGCGGGGTCTGTCCTTAGGTGGGCTCGAGATGGGGCAGTCTTCATCTAGGGACACTAAAGACTGCCATTTTTCCGCTGTTCTCCCACTCCCCCGCCCCTGGGACGCTGGCACACAAGGACGTACGTCCTAGAGGGGCGACAGTTGACGCAGACGCCTCCCTCAAGCACCTAACAACGCCCCTCCCCGGACTCCAGTTACGGAGCCACAACCCTCTCGAAAAGCCGGTGCTCCCACCGCATTCGGGTTGAAATCCCACTGAGGGAGAAGAGCATCCGTTGGGACGCTCAATCCTCCCTCCCTGGCCGACCTCCCGACGAATCGAGTCCATTCCCCGAACCCAGGTCGCCGCGTGGCACGGAAGTGTGGCATCCAGTGCTCAACCCTCAGCACCACTGGCCGGGCCCTAAGTGGGATTTCTTGTGCCAAAGAATCCATCTCTTGAGTCTTTATCCAGTGGGTGCGATGCCAGGGGAATCCCTGCCTTATCACAAGCCACAGCTTGCACCACCTCTCCATGGCTGGGGTGCTCTGCTCCAGACTTAGCCACCCAATACTTCCTAGCCAGCCCCTTGTTCACTGGGGAATGGAAGTGGATTTTATAAAATTCTAGAAGCTTGTCTCTTCAGAGACTTGTGGATGGGCAGCATATGGAAATTATGATTACCGTAATTAGTGATCTTCTTGGACAGTCTCCATCACTCATTCACACTAGTGGGATGGCGCGGATGCACTAGGACCAACGGAGAGCCAAAAATTTTCAGAGGGCAGGTGCCACTGTAGGACCACGCCTGACGGCACCAGCGAGACTGACTCCGCCGTATAGGCTATCTGCGTCGACCCTCCAACTGCCTCAGTACCTTTTCGACCAAGGAGGTGCAGCGTAACTAATGAGAATAACTCATTCTGAGTGTCTGGGCCTGGGAGGGCCCAGATGGCCTTTGTAAGAAAGGTCAAAGAACAATATCTTCACAGTCCGAACCATAGGCCATGAAGACCAGGAAAGAAAATGAGTGAACCCAGCGGATGGTAGGGTAGGAATGAGTGATGGAGACTGTCCAAGAAGATCAATAATTACGTAAGTACGCATTTCCATATCTTCCTGGACTAAGTCTCCATCACTCATTCACACTAGTGGAGAGTACAAGTTAAAATCAACAACCCTGAGTAGGGTGGTAGGAGATAGGGTTCACTCGAAAGGACAGCCAAGGACTGTCCTGTTAATAAAAAGAGCTGTCTTGTAAGAGCATCTATAACATAGTGTCTACAAGAAAAATGCTCGAGTTGTAACTCGTCACCTTGCTGACAACTACAATGGGCAAAAAATTAAAGTCTGCCAGGCAGCCGCAACTATTCTAGGAGAGCGGCAAGAACCTGGCCTCACAATTTGATCTAGGACCAAAATGAATAGTGTCAAAGACATGCACTAATCTAATGAAAAAGACCTCAGGAACTGCAAGGGCCAGAGGTAAAGTATACAGGTTCAGGGTGGTATGACTGTATGTGAATATTTGTGAAGCTACCTTAGAAAGAACCTACTTGACCAATAGTCAAGAAAGAAGCATGTCATCTGTTAAGCTGGAGCAAACATGGAAGTAGGAATCTAAGTTCCGACTTGCTGAAGAGTCACTTCTGTTGCTGCAAGGCTCTGATCAGGAGAAGAAAGCCTGATTAAAAAACCAAAAGGGGACTAACAGACTGGTTAGATGCCTAGGCTTTGGAAATATCTCGGAATAAGAGAAATTCTCTTAGAGAAAAGAGGTGAGCTATACCACCGCTGGATCGGGCTGCCCCCCTAGGGGTAGGAGAAAACAGGTACCCTTTACTGAGGTTTAGAGACGACCGCCTCAGGGTTGAGGCGGAACCTGATCAGATCCAAGCGTGGTATCAGGAAATTCCAACTAGGCCCTGTGCTGTGATAATTCTGACCCCCCTCTTTTTTTTTTTTTTTTTAAATATCATTAGTCCAAGCCTGACAAGGTTGCTGGCTGCTATTTGGCAAGTATTGCCTGATACAGAAATGACAAGGATGTCATCCCTCTGAGGAGCAGGAGGAGCCTGAAGATCCATAACTGAACCCCTGACTGGACTAATAGCTAGACAGATGGTAACTACCTGTGGCGAAGCAGCCACCAGAAGGGCAGCATCAAAAAAATGGGCTGTATACCCCTATGAAAGGAGCGGGACAGTCTGTGCAGCTCCTGACCATAGAATTAAAATGTTCCAAAGAGTGTAATTGTCTTGACCACTGAAAAAGTCTAGACGCAGAGGTATATAGTCCACAGATCCAGTCTAAACACTATGGTGGACCCCATAAATGAGGAACTACTAAAAGAGCTTGCATCACAGACTCTGATGATAGAGAGGGCGTTCAGTATATAAAATGAGTCATCTGCTGTATCACTGACCAGAAGGACAGGGAAAGACTCATCCAGATGCCTTTCTACCACAGAAGGACCCCAAAAGAGGTCTCGGTTAGAGCCACTAGAGACTCCGCCACCAGGAAGGGTGTCAAGGAGCTTGGCACCACATAGGGGGCTGAGAAAGTGCTGAGCGGAATGAGAGATTCCGCTGACAGAAACAGAACAGAAGAGTCCCATCGGTGGAAAATCGCTGGATGAGGAGATCCGATGCAGACCGCCACCCACTAAAAAGTGTGGAAATAATCCGCAGAATAGGAATTCATTCCATGGAAACATCCCAACACAAGTCCTGCGGAAGAGAGGTCTGCAAACACAGATCTTTCCCTAGTTCTGTCAGACAGCTCCAACTGGCACCCCTGCAGCACTAGCATCACTCCTGGCACAGGAAGGCACCAAGCAGTAACCATGCCAACCTGAGAGACACCAGAGGGCACCCACAGCAGAACCCGCAGGTATCCTCGGTACCACCAGCAGCAATGGCACGCAAGGGCACCCCCCCAATGCCCATGGCACCAACGGGTGCTAGGCACCACCCGCGGGTGCTCGGCGTCACCAGCGCCACCCACGGGTGCCCGGCATCACCTGTGGCACCCGTGGGTGCCAGGTGCCACCTGCAGGTGCACGGCACCGCTCACAGTGCCACCCACAGTTGCCTGGCACTGCCCGTGGCACCCACGGGTGCCTGCAGGCATCAGTGGCACCGTGAGACACCCACAGCACCGCTAGTGGCGCCAACAAAGAAGCACCCACTGCGCCAAGCACGGTGCCGAGCACAGCGTGAGCCACGGAGCTGACCCACGGCACCAAGCACGGCGCTGACTGCAGCACAGAGCACGGCGCCGAGCATGGCACCGAGCAAGCCATGGCGCCGACTTCAGCACAGAGCACGGCACCGACCACGGCACCGAGCCATGGAGCCGAGCACGGTGTCGAGCCATGGCACCGACTACACCCAGTATGAAGCTAAGCATGGCACCGAGTCCCGGCGCCGACCCAAACACCAGCGGTGCCACCTATGGCACCCATGCCAAACCAGGGGCACGGCACCAGACCTGCGGCACCACCAAGGTGTTGGGCACAACGCCAGGAAAAACACCACGGAAAAGAAGAGAAAGGTGGTGCCCGTGCCGGCCCCTGCATGGAAAAGGAAGAGGGGGGTAGGCACGAGGGGCTGACAAGATGGCGAAGGCACCAAGAGGGCACCGCGCTCATTCAGATCCAATTGACCCGGCTCTGGTCCAACGGCTCCAAGGCCCAGAGGCCCAGAAACCAGGAACACAACCAGAAAAAAAGGAGTCAAACCCCCTGCTCCACAGGGGCGGCCCAGAGGTGAAACTGCTCACCAGATCTCCAACGAGGACAGAGATGGAGTCTGGAGTCGAGAAAGCAGCCGTTAGGAGCGGGGCCAAGGGAGAACCCACAAAAGTCGGTTCAGGCCTATCGCCCCTACCAATGAACAATCCTCGTGCAGACATACCAACGGGCAACTTCGAGCAGCACCGATTCTTCTTCCCCAAACGAAGAAGAGTTCGAGGCTAAGCGGAGCCAGATCCCCGGCACTGCCAGATTCGTGCTTCAGTGGACTGTCCTCCCGCCGAGCACAGGACTGTCTGTAGTCAGACCCCCGTTACTTAAGGGTGGCGGACGTGGCACAGCCCCTCTGCCATAACAACTTTCAAACGAAGTCTTCCTACCGTCACCGCTACCGTCTAAGGATGACTCCGTGGATGGCAGGAAAGAATTTCTTCATAATCTTCTTATTCGTAAAATAAAAAATTACTACTAAATAGTTAAATTAAAACTTTTAAATGAAACACTAAAAGTTGCTGTCGTATAGACGAAAACTTTGACTCCAGCAGACGAGCCGACGCCGACATCCGCGCACTCGACGGGCGGGAGAAAAGGAACTGAGGCGGTTGGAGGGTCGACACTGAGATAGCCTATACAGGCGCGAGTCAGCCCCACGGTGCCGCTGCATGGTCCGCCCGCCACCGCCCTTCTGAAAATTGTTGCCCTCGCTATCCTTAGCGCCCGGCGCTATCCCACTAGTGTGAATGAGTGATGGAGACTTAGTCCAGGAAGATCAGTCTTTCTGTTACTGGCACATCCATCCTATGCATACAGTCTGGCTCCTCTTCCTCCTCTGTGGATTCCTGGGTGGAGAGGTCCAGTGTCGATGTGCTTTATGAAGGCAAAGTGAGAGGAAAAAATCTCAGTTCCCTTTTCAGGGGAGTCAGGATGTTGAGGCTCAGGGCATACACCAGGTACAAACTTATCATGTACACCTCAGCAAACCGTTCAAATGAACTGGAAACTGAGAAGGAACCCAGGTCCTGAACCGAGGTCTGTGAACCAGGCGGTGAACCGAACCGTGGTACAGGTTGCAGTGCCTATAAAATCTGTACAGCATTTGCTATTCATTTGTGGTTGGAACCAACAGTTTTGTAGGTTGCGATTCCTGAACCGAGTGTTTTTCCCTTCCTCTTTTTCTTAGCAGAACTTACCAGTTCAGTTGCAGTGTCTGTGGTTCTTTTGTTTAATCAGGGAACCATCACCCTTGTTAGAGGGTTGTAAAACCAGTTCCTTCGGTTTCTACATACGAGAGGAGGAAGTTTTGTCCACAGCTGGGTTAGCAGCCTTATTGAGCCTTTTTTCTACAGTCAGTTAAAATGCCCATTAATCGCCGACTGAGGAAATACATTTTGCTGAAATGAGTGTTTTTCCTTCTTTTTCTCAGCAGAACTTACCAGTTCAGCGGCAGTGTCTGTGGTTCGCTTTTAATCGGAGAACCATCTCCTGGTTAGAGAGCTGTAAAACCGTTCTTTCCCATATTGAACCTTTTTCCTACAGTCGGTCAAAATGCCCATTAAGCACCGACTAAGGAAATACTTCTTGCTTTTTCAGATGTTACAATCTGCCTTCAAGTGGTTAAACCTTGGCAAAACTGAAATAAATGAGGATCTGCTTTCAAACAGTTCCCCACACTCTGTAAAAGCTGAAACCCATTGGGCCAGTTCTTTTCTTGGGTTAGTGACAAAATCAGTAAAATCCCACAAAATGGTTATCTGAGAATCAGAAATCCACACTAATTAATAAGACTTAAACCTTATTTACTTTATTTATCTTTTTACTTTGCAGGTCGGTTTAGCAACCACTGAGAGAAAAGAAATTACATTGCCTACCGTAATTCTTGATCTTCTCTTGTATCTTCACCATTCGTACTTACTGGGTGTAAGCGGAGGCGGCGCACCGTCACGAGCTTTTTTTTTTTTTTTTTTTAAGTTGCCGCAGCCCGCGCAGGAGAGCGACGGCTACAAGGCTATGCGCGAGGGGCGCCGTTAGTAGCGACCGACTCCTCCTCCAACTCAGTTCTGTGAGCCGGAGAGGCAAAAATGAAAGCAGAAAATATAGATAGCGAGGCAAGATAGCCGAGGGATAGCAAAGCAAGGAAGAATGAACTGAAAAAGGAATAAGCCGATGGAGGAAGGACAGAGGAGATAAGAACATCCCTAGCCTAGGGAGTGCAGGGCCTCCTTACCTGGGCGACTCTAGGAGGAGAGATGAGTAAGGAAATGAGAAAATAGAAGAAGAAAAAGAAGAAAGAGAAGAGAGAGATGGGATGTTGAAGGGACCAGAATGCCCAACGAGCACAGTTAGCTTGTAGCTGAAGGCTCGACTAAAGGGGAAGCAAGAATCCTCGGAGATAGAGCTGAAGAGAAGGTTCACCGAACCCGCTTAGACAGACCCAGGAGGGCATAGTCCTCATCTTCAACATGCCATTGTTCTTGACACCCACCTCGGCTCGTGGGCATGGGAAGGCCTTTAACTGGAGGACAGCCGAGGAGGGAAGAATAAAACCTAGCAGCATGAGAGCGCTGCTCAGGGGTTTAGAAATGGAAAATGTAAGCCTTTCAGGCTGCCCAAGATAGAACGCGACTCAGACTGACTGGCTAAGGCCGCCAAGGCTTAGGCTGGCTAAGATTGGATATGGTCAGCAGAGTTCTACTGTAAAATTGTCCAGGAGGATACTTAAAGGAGAAACCACTTAGCAAAACAGCGAGAAGGATAGCCTACCTTCTCATTTGCCTTCTTGTTTGATTTCTCCTATTCCTTTTTTTTTTTTCAATAGAAAAAATTTTTTTTTTTAACTAGATGCATGACCCAGATACCAAGATGCCTATAGCAGTCGGAGAGAGTTCCCCAGCATTTTTTTTTTTTTTTTTTAGAAGAGAAAGGAACAGACGTATTCGTTCTCTGCTCTGCAAGGCAAGAATAGAGGGGGGATTAGATTTCAGGGCAATTTCGAACACGGGATTGCAGGATCAAAACTGAATAGCCTGAGCCAGGCCAAACAACCTCCAGAGGTATCTTGCCATAAGAATAGCAAGAGATAGTTGTGCAGTCTGATCGCCAATGCAATCCGCAGATGGCCCATGAATCTTAGAGTAAATAATTTTTCTGGATTTTAAACCCCCCAGAAGATTTTTTTTTTTTTTACTTTTGTTTTTTTTTTTTTTTGGAAAATGAAGCAATTTTCCCTATACTTTATATAATGCAGAGAGAGGAAGGAGACGGGAGGTGGAGAAGCCACAGGAAGAGGCCACTGAGGGGATGGTGGGCGGGTGTAAGTAATGAATGGTGAAGATACAAGAGAAGATCAAGAATTACGGTAGGTACGTAATTTTCCTATCTTCCCTTGTCAATCTTCACCATTCATTACTTCCTGGGTGAGTACCAAGCTCCTCTTCCCCAGGAGGGGGAAGAGGCCATACCCTGAGGGAACAAGACCCCCAGCCTTCTGCTGGTGAGAAACAGAAGGAGAAGACCCTGGCTTATTCAGAAAGCCTAAGTGGGAGAAGAGCTAGGAGGTGCCTCCCGAGGACGAGGAGACGGAGGGAGCCCCTGTAAAAGTCTCCTAGCTCTGGATGAGAAAAGACGGGTCCCCCGGAAGGCGGAGCGCATCACCCTACGCCGGGCCAGGGGTGACAACCTGGAGAGACGAAGCCATGCCATCCGCCTGATGCAGATCGCTGTCCTCGCAAGCTGAAGCCACCTCATTGGCGTCATAAGATGCCTTGCTTGCGTCTTGCCAGCCCAGGCCTACGCATGAGAGGGCAACGGCTTGTCTGGTTTGCTCCGTGTCAGGCATAGATGCCAGCGGCTGGGACATCATCGACCACAGATGCCGGTTGTAGGCAGCGTGGTGAGCCTGATGTGATGCAATACATGCACCGCATGCTTAAGAAGAGAACACTTTCCGCCCCAACGGTCGAACTGGAGAGAGTCCGAACTGTGGCAGTCGGGCGCCAGGCAACGGCGCCCAGAAGGAGTATCCAGGTATACCAAACCTGAGGACGGGTTGGGAAGGGAACCTAGAGACTCAGAGGGGGCACAATACCTACGCTGACAGTCCGCCGGGGCTGGGGAAGAAACGGCAGAGAACTGCCAGGACCGGATAGACGCCTCCTGGAAGGGGATAGGCCAGGAAGGTACCACCAGATGCTGGGCACTGAATTCACCAAGGAATTCACGCGTCACCCGTTCGGTATTGTCTCTCCGAACGTAGGAAATCTGAAGATCCCTCACCATCCTCGAGAGGAAACGCTGATATTCTGTGAAATCAGCATCGGAGGACAGATGAGCAGGGGTTCTCTCCCTCAGAGGAGGGAGACGAGGATGATGGGGAACTGGAATGTCCAGAGGATTCCTGCGGCGGTGGAGAGAGTCGAAGACCCTCATGCATGTAACTAACATATGAGGGGAAGGCCAAGAGAATTTTCTGAACTGCTTCCCAGGATAACGGACCCGTAGGGACCGACATGGCCTGGGAGCAGGGGGGTGAAGGCAGAGAGATGGGAGAGGGCACCCCGAGGAGGCAACTGCTTCGCAGGCTCTGGAATCCGGGAAGGGAGCTCTAGTAGGAGGGATCCCGGATATCAAACCAGGCCGCAGAACGGAGCTCTGGGGAAGCGGAACCTGGAAGAGCCCTGGGGGAGAAACTCCCCTGTGACGACGCCGGGACTGCATGGATCCAGAAGGGCAGTCCGCACAAACGCCGCCAGAGGACACCCTAGAACCCTGGGGGGAGGGGCGGGGCTCTGCGCTACGGCTCCTGGCCACCCCCCCTGAGGTGGCCAAAGAAGACCGAGCAGCAGGACGCCTGCCCCTCAACCCCTCGGATTCCAAGAGGGCCCTCCTCCCCGACTGCAACGTTCCCCTAACCCCAGAGGAGGTAACAGCACCCCGGGGGGTAGCTGTCACCGGAGCTCCAGAGAGGGGAGCCTCCCCCTCCGTCACCCCCACGTCTGCCCCCCGGGACTCTCGGCCACCCCCAGCCGAGGAACCCTCAGGAGACGACGGCAAGGGGGACAGAGGAGGCCCCGCTGCGCCGCCTGGTACCCCTAGCCACCGAGGACCCAGATTCCGAAGAATGGGGATGCCAGGATGGGTCCACATCTGAGTCATCGCCCTCCGAGGAGGACGAGACCAGCAGGACCTCGATGCTGGCCACCCCAGGGGTCCTCGAGGCCACGGGGCCGCGAACGCCCCGTACCGAAAGTGCGACTGCCGCCGCCCCAGCACGCGGGCAGCATGAAGGCTCAACCCCACACCCCCAGCGGCTCCGCAGACCCGCACCGCCTGAGGAGGGGAAGGCCACGCCGCCGGGCGTGTCGGAGGCGAGCGGCTCTTCGGGCGGCGCCACGCAGGCTCATCGGCACCTGCGAACGGCGCCGAGAGCCAAAACGGCACTGGCCAACGCACCGCCTGACTATCACGCGCCGCGAACGGGCGCCGGATCTGAAATGGCGCCAGGAACGGGCGCCGCTTGATCACCGCACCGCGAACGCGCCTGATCCGGAAACGGCACCGCGAGGGCGACGCCGAGGGTCCACCCGAGCCGGGCCCAGCCAAGGGCCTCGACATCGGGGAGCCTGCACCTCCGGAAGAGGTGATCGCCGAGGCGGTGTCAGCGCTGCGCCCCGGAGGGGCTACGACGCCCCAACACCGCTGAAGGGCCTCGGCAAGAAGGGAAGAGGAGACCCTCCTCCTCGGATCAGACAGGCCCGGAGGGACCCGGGAAAGGCCTAAGGATCTCACCCGAGATTCCCGCGAAGCGACGCCCGCCCCGAAAGTCGGGCGGGCCTTTCGCGGCTTGTACGCGACTTCGAGGACGCGACGGTCCATCGAGAAACAAGCGCCGCATTAATCCATATTATGGTTGGGTCCCAGGCAATGAAGACAGACGCCATGCTGGTCCGAGACGGAGAAATGCCGGCCGCAGGAGCACCGACGCATAGGGCACGTGCCTGCCTTAGAAGAACGCCTCCCAGAACCGGACATAACGCCAAATAAACAAGATTAAACATAGTCGGAAATACACCGGCGCCGTACATAAAGGAAAGAAAAAGGAACAGTCTTACCGTAGGCGCCGAGTGTAGAAAAGGAGTCGGATACGCACTTTTCGTTAGCTACCGCAACAGGTGCCGCCTCGACGGCGGAGAAACAGAACTGAGTTGGAGGAGGAGTCGGTCGCATTAACGGCCGTCCAAGATGACGCATGACGCCGCCCCGAGGGCGGGGCCATAGGCAACTTTAAAAAAAAAAAAAAGCTTCGGGACGGGTGCGCCTCCGCTACACCCAGTAAGTAATGAATGGTGAAGATTGACAAGGGAAGATCTAAGAGTTACTCCAGTTTCCTCAAATAAACAAATTAAGCAACCAGCCCAGAGGAGGAATAAAATACAGAAATTCACTTTAAAATTGTAAATAAAAGTCTTGTTCCTCCTGGTTGAAAGAATCAGAAAGAAACCAAAAAACTTACCGAATAACACTAAACCTAAACTAGTTTACCTGTAAACACAAGGACAGTGCTTTAAAATGAACAGAAATAAATTGTACTTCAAAAAACGAGAAAAATATAATCTTCTAAGAAAGATGAAGTAGCTCTCCAAGGCTTCTGTACTATTCAAGGAGTAAAGAATCTGACAATTGTAGAATGCTTACCAGGGATAGTGGTTTGAAAACTGAGCATGAGCCTAGCATTCCATCATTAGCATGGGTTCTATTAACCATTTTGGCTCCGGGGCAGTACAATGGAAGGACAATACTGCTTATGTCAGAATACAGTAAGATTTTCTGGGGTTAGAACACAGATGTAGTGCTAGAGAAAGATAGAGTGAGGGAGGGTCTGCCGGCATGGAAGGTGGACAAATCACCAGACCCAGAAAGAGTACATCGAAGGGTACGAAAGGAACTGACTGAGAAACTGGCAGGGCCATTGGCAGACCTATTTGATAGTTCACTAGAGTCAGGCATGGTAATGTAGGACTGGAGAACAGTACATGTAGTGCCCTCCATAAAAGCGGTCCTAAGGATGACCCAGGAAATTACAGACCAGTCAGTCTGACCTCCATTGTGGGCAAGCTCATGGAGACCATACTAAAGGAGAGGTTGGTGGAATATCTAGAGAAGCATGGACTTCAGGATGCGAGGCAGCACGGGTTCGTGGTGGGGGAGATCATGTCAAATGAATCTGATTGCCTTCTTTGACTGTGTCACTAAGACAGTAGATGGGGGGCCAAGCGGTAGACATCCTCTATCTTGATTTCAGCAAGGCCTTTGACTCGGTGCCACACAAAACGTTGATCAGGAAATTAGTGCATCTTGTGGTTGAGAGAAAGATGGCCAGAAAACTGGTTGAGGAACAGAACCCAGAGGGTGATTGTGGGGAGAGTTATCTGGTACCAGAGAGGTAACCAGTGGGGTCCCAGGGCTCTGTACTGGGGCCAGTGTTGTTCAATGTCTTCATCAATGACATTGGGGATGCATTAAGGGCAAAATGTGCCTATTCACAGATGACACCAAGCTCTGAGGGAGAGTGGACACAGCTGAAGGGATACAGGACCTACAGGAAGATCTGGAGAAGCTGGGGAGGTAGTCCAGGATCTGGCAGCTTGGCTTCAATGCCAAATTATGCATATTGGAGCCAAGAATCCCAGGACAGAGATACTACCTGGGTTGGGTCGAGTATCTGCATCAGAGGAGGAGAAGGACCTGGGAGTGATGATCACTAGTGACCTGAAGCACTCCATGCAGTGCAAGAAAGCAGAAGCAAAGGCAAACAAGATGCTGGGATACATATCTAGGGGGATCAGTAGTAGGGGAGTGAGGAAGTTATACTGCTTTTGTATAGGTCACTGGTAAGGCCACATCTAGAGTATGGAGTTCAGTACTGATGCCCACACCTCAAAAAGGACATTAACCTGCTGTAGAAGGTCCAGAGGAGGGCTACAAAGATGACAGTGGGTCAGCAGGGTACGGCATATAAGCAGAGGTTGAGGGAACTGAACATGTACTCTCTGGAAGACAGGAGAGAGAAAGGGGACATGATTGGGACCTTCAAGTACTTGAAAGGGATAAATAAGGTTGATAAGGAGAGTCTTTTTAAGCTGAGTGGCAACCATAACACTAGGGGGCACAGTCTTAAGCTGGAGGTAGGGAAGTTTAGGAGGGAGGTCAGAAAGCACTTCTTCACAGAGAGGGTGGTGGACACTTAGAATGCACTGCTGGAAGAGGCCATCTCATTGAAGACAGTGGCAACTTTAAGAGATGCTGGGATAAGCATGGGGAAGGGTTATGTTATGGGTAGGGAGGATGGGAGGAGTGGGAAGAGAGGGCAAGGGACATTAGCTCAAGCTGTGGACCCTGCAATATGAGCAGACTTGATAGACTAAATGGCCTTCTTCTGCTGGCTTCTTTTGTATGTTCATATGTTTTCACCCATTTCTCATTCTTTCTTCAGGAAAGAGACCCTATATTGTTGCCCCATGAGGGCCATATAAAAGGGACATGGTCAGCTCTTCTTGAAATGAAAATACATTTTGACCAAAACATAAACAGAATTGCCATTAAATATTGAATATTTTTGATGTTATTGTTTTCTAGACAGATTATGTTAAAGCAGAGACATGAGAGATGACAAGAAAGGAAAATTACGTACCTACCGTAATTCTTGATCTTCTCTTGTATCTTCACCATTCATTACTTCCTGGGTAAGCGGAGCGCACCGCCACGGGAGCTTTTTTTTTTTTTTTTAAAAGTTGTCTAACGTGCCCCGCTTCTCGAGCGACGCCACAATATGCGCGAGGCGGCTGTTAGTAGCGATCGACTCTCCTCCAACTCAGTTCTGTGAGCGGAGAGGCAAAATGAAAGCAGAAAATATAGATAGCGAGGCAAGATAGCCGAGGGATAGAAAGCAAGGAAGAATGAACTGAAAAGGAATAAGCCGATGGAGGAAGGACAGAGGAGATAAGAACATCCCTAGCCTAGGAGCAGGGCCTTACCTGGGCGACTCTAGGAGGAGAGATGAGTAGGAAATGAGAAAATAGAAGAAGAAGAAGAAAAGAGAAGAGAGAGAGTGGGATGTTGAAGGGACCAGAATGCCCAACGGAGCATAGTTAGCTTGTAGCTGAAGGCTCACTAAAGGGAAGCAAGAATCTCTCGGAGATAGAGCTGAAGAGAAGGTTCACCAACCCGCTAGACAGACTCAGGAGGGCATAGTCCTCATCTTCAACATGCCATTGTTCTGAGACCCACCTTGGGCTCCTGGCAGGGAAGGCCTTTAACTGGAGGACAGCCGAGGAGGGAAGAATAAAACCCCAGCAGCATGAGAGCGCTGCTCAGGGGTTTAGAAATGGAAATGTAAGCCTTCTGTATGCTCAAGATAGAAACGACTCAGACTGACTGGCTAAGGCGCGCGGCTTAGGCTGGCTAAGATTGGATATGGTCAGCAGAGCTCTACTGTAAAATTGTCCAGGAGGACACTTAAAGGAGAAACCACTTAGCAAAACAGCCGGAAGGATAGCCTACCTTCTCATTTGCCTCTTGTTTGATTTCTCCTATTCCTTTTTTTTTTTTTTTACAGACAGAAAAACATTTTTTTTTTTTAACTAGATGCATGACCCAGATACCAAGATGCCTATAGCAGTCGGAGAGAGTTCCCTCAGCATTTTTTTTAGAAGAGAAAGGAACAGACTACTGCCTCTGCTCTGCAAGGCAAGAATAGAGGGGGGGGAATAGATTTCAGGGCAACTACCTGAACACGGGATTGCAGGATCAAAACTGAATAGCCTGAGCCAGGCCAAACAACCCCAGAGGTATCTTGCCATAAGAATAGCAAGAGATAGTTGTGCAGTCTGATCGCCAATGCAATCCGCGAGATGGCCCATGAATCTTAGAGTAAATAATTTTTCTGGATTTTAAACCCCCCCCCCAAGAAGATTTTTTTTTTTTTTGAAAATGAAGCAATTTTCCCTATATTTTATATAATGCAGAGAGAGGAAGGAGACGGGAGGTGGAGAAGCCACAGGAAGAGGCCACTGAGGGGATGGTGGGCTGGTGTAAGTAATGAATGGTGAAGATACAAGAGAAGATCAAGAATTACGGTAGGTACGTAATTTTCCTATCTTCCCTTGTCAATCTTCACCATTCATTACTCCTGGTGAGTATCAGCTCCTCTTCCCCAGGAGGGGAAGAGGCCATACCCTGAGGGAACAAGACCCCAGCTTTCTGCTGGTGAGAAACAGAAGGAGAAGACCCTGGCTTATTCAGAAAGCCTAAGTGGGAGAAGAGCTAGGAGGTGCCTCCCGAGGACGAGGAGACGGAGGGAGCCCTGTAAAAGTCTCCAGCTCTGGATGAGAAAAGACGGGTCCCCGGAAGGCGGAGCGATCACCCTCACGCCGGGCCAGGGGTGACAACCTGAGAGAGCGGGCCATGCCGTCCGCCTGATGCAGATCGCTGTCCCGCAAGCCTGGAAGCCACCCCATTGGCGCATAAGATGCTCCTTGCTTGGTGTCTTGCCAGCTCCAGGCCTACCGCTGGAGAGGGCAACGCTTGTCTGGTTTGCTCCGTGTCAGGCATAGATGCCAGCAGCTGGGACATCATCGACCACAGATGCCGGTTGTAGGCAGCGTGGTGAGCCTGATGTGATGCAATACATGCACTCGCACGCAAGAAGAGAACACTCTTCGCCCCCAACGGCTCGAACTGGAGAGTCCGAACTGTGGGCGGTCGGGCGCCAGGCAACGGGCGCCCAGAAGGAGTATCCAGGTATACCAAACCTGAGGACGGGTTGGAAGGAACCTAGAGACTCAGAGGGGCACAATACCCACGCTGGCAGTCCGGGCTGGGAAGAAACGGCAGGAACTGCCAGGACCGGATAGACGCCTCCTGGAAGGGATAGGCCAGAAGGTACCACCAGATGCTGGGCACTGAATTCACCAAGGAATTCACGCACCCATTCGGTATTGTCTCTCCAACGTAGGAAATCAAGATCCTCACCATCCTCGAGAGGAAACGCTGATATTCTGTGAAATCAGCATCGGAGGACAGATGAGCAGGGGTTCTCCCCTCGAGGAGGAGACGAGGATGATGGGGAACTGGAATGTCCAGAGGATTCCTGCGGCGGTGGGAGAGTCGAAAGACCACTCATGCATGTAACTAACATATGAGGAAGGCCGCCAGAGAACCTCTGAACTGCTCCCAGGATAACGGACCCGAAGACCGACATGGCCTGGGAGCGGGGTGGTGAAGGCAGAGAGATGGGAGAGGGGCACCTCCGAGGAGGCAACTGTTTCATGAGGGCTCTGGAATCCGGGAAGGGAGCTCTAGTAGGAGGGATCCCGGATATCAAACCAGGCCGCAGAACGGAACTCTGGGGAAGCGGAACCTGGAAGAGCCCTGGGAGAAACTCCCTGTGACGACGCCGGACTGCATGGATCCAGAAGGGCAGTCCACAAACGCCGCCAGAGGACACCCTAGAACCCTGGGAGAGGGCGGGCTCAAGGCCACGGCTCCTGGCCACCCCCGAGGTGGCTAAAGAAGACCGAGCAGCAGGACGCCTGCCCTCAACCCCTCGATTCGAGAGGCCCCCTCCCGACTGCAACGCTCCCCTACCCCAGAGGAGGTAACAGCACCCGGGGTAGCTGTCACCGACCTCCAGAGAGGGAGCCTCCGTCACCCCCCACGCCTGCCCCCGGACTCTCGGCCACCCCAGCCGAGAACCCTCAGGAGACGACGGCAGGGGAAGAGGGAGGGGGCCTGCCGCCGCCTGGTACCCTAGCCACCGAGGACCCAGATTCAAGAATGGGATGCCAGGATGGGTCCACATCTGAGTCATCATCCTCCGAGGAGGACAAGACCAGCAGGACCTCGATGCTGGCCACCCCAGGGGTCCCCGAGGCCACGGGCCGCGAACGGCCCCGTACCGAGTGCGCGACGCCGCCGCCCCAGCACGCCGGGCAGCATGAAGGCCCAACCCCACACCCCAGCGGCCCGCAGACCCGCACCGCCCGGAGGAGGGAGGCGCCACCGCCGGCGGCGTTGGAGGTAAAGGGCACTGCTGGCGGCGCTGCCAGGGCTCATCGGCGGGACCGTAAATGGCGCCGAGGGTTAAAACGCATCGCTAACGGCGCCGCTGGCTGACCGCCGGGCGCCGCGAACGGGCGCCGAATCCAAAGCGCGGCGCAAACGGGCGCCGTCGATCACCGGCACCGCGAGTGGCGCTGATCTGAAACGGCGCTGAACGGGCGCTGCTGATCACCGCACCGCCGAACGGCGCCGATCCGAAACGGCACTGCGAGTATGACGCCGAGGGTCCACCTGAGCCGGCCCAGCTAAGGGCCTCGGCACGGGGAGCCTGCACCGGAAGAGGTGACTGCCGAGGCGGTGTCAGCGCGGCGGCCCCGGAGGGGCTACGACGCCCCCAACACTGCTGAAGGGGCCTCCTGCAAGAAGGGAAGAGGAGACCCTCCTCGGACCAGTAGAGGCCCGGAGGGGACCCGGGAAAGGCGCCATGATCTCACCCGATTCCCGCTGAAGACGCCGTCTCCCGAAAGTCAGCGGGTCTTGCCGACTTGTAAGCGCTGGACTTCGAGGACGCCGACGTCCATCGAGAAACAAGCGCCGCATTTAATCCATATTATGGTTGGGTCCCAGGCAACGGAAGACAGACGCTATGCCGATCCGAGACGGAGAAATGCCGCCGCAGAGCACCGACGATAGGGCACGCCCGGCTTAGAAGAACGCTTCCTCCAGAACTGGACATAACGCGAATAAACAAGATTAAACACAGTCGGAAATACACCGCGCCGCATAAAGGAAAGAAAAAGGAACAGTCTACCATAGGCGCCGAGTGTAGAAAAAGGAGTCGGATACGCACTTTTCGTTAGCTACCGCGAACAGGTGCTGCCTCGACGGCGGAGAAACAGAACTGAGTTGAGGAGGAGTTTGTCGCGAGTTAACGGCCGCCGCATGACGATGGCTATGCTGTTTCCCGAGGGCGGGCCAGTTAGAACTTTAAAAAAAAAAAAAAGCTTTCCTGCGGAGCGTCCGTCGCTTACACCCAGGAAGTAATGAATGGTGAAGATTGACAAGGAAGATTCCATTCTTTTGTGTTACCGCAAAATTTAATACAGGGATGTAAACAATTCTAGTCCATATTTTCTCTGAAAAAATTCTTCTAAACAGAACAAACACATATGAGAGAAGCGCTTTACATCTTCTCCACCATGATGGTTTCTCTTGTGAGATGGAACTAAAAAACCCAAGATATACCACAGACATTCCTGTCCATATTAAAAGGACAAATTAAAAAAAAAAATCTAAACACTATTCAGATTCAGATTAGGGCAGCAGGGTTTTAAATAATTGATCAGCAGTTTTTTTCTTGGGACAATAATAACTGTATAGAAAGCATTTATATAGGTTTTCTAGAAGTGTCATGTTTGTTAAACACAGTGAGGCAAGTGATATGCATTTTCACAATGTTTTAGAACTTTTATGAGCAAAACGCTAATCAATTTTTAGAGTTATTTAAAACCCTGGGGCAGGGCAACTAGGAGGCGACATGGATACATATGAGCTGCTGCAACTATACAGGTCATATAACAGAATGGCTAACAGGCGGACTCATGTAACACAGCACTGGCTACGTGGAAGTCTGTTGAGGCTATGTTCTACCCATATTACTTACAAGATTCAATGCTATAACAAGGAGGTAGAACAATAGAAAATAACACTTATCATAAAGGATAACGGATGGGCAACAGTGAACAACAATGCTGTGTTCACTTCGAGAGGTTGTCATGACAACCAAGTAGTTTACAATTGTCATGCCACCTTGACAAGTGAACTCACCATTGTTGTTTACTGTTGCCCATTCACTGTCTTTTATAGCGTATGGGAAACAGTTAACAACGGAGCACTTCGATCGAGCACCACTGATCCCCTGCTCAACAGTACATGCCTTCAGTGGCACTGCTGTTTGAACAGCGATGCTGTGGTCAGAGAAGGCAGCAGCAGTAGGCCAGTGTTTGATGTTGTACCATCGTAGTGACATACTCAAGAGGGTACCTAGACTTTAGCAAAGCATTTGACACAGTCCCCCACAAAAGATTAATAATCAATCAAGTTAGCCAGCCTGGGAGTGGGTCCCAGGGTGGTAGCCTGTGTAGCAAACTGGCTGCACAACAGGACACAGAAGGTAATAGTGAATGGAACACATTCTGAAGAAAGGGGGTTACTAGTGGAGTACCTCAGGGCTCAGTACTGGGTCCAATCCTCTTTAACGTCTTTATAGGTGACATTGCAAAGGGTCTGGAAGGAAAGGTATGCCTCTTTGTAGATGACACAAAGATCTGTAACAGAGTTGATACACAAGAGGGGTAGAAAGGATGAGAAGGACTTGGCAAGGTTGGAGAATGGTCAGACATATGGCAACTAGATTCAATGCAAAGAAGTGCAAAGTAATGCACCTGGGAAATAAAGTCCAGGAGAAGAGTACACAATAGCAGGGGAGGTACTAATGACAACAATAATGGAAAGGGATCTGGGTGTAGTCATATCAGATGACCTAAAGGTGGGTAAGCAATGAGAAGTCAGTAAGGAGAGCCAGGGGGATACTGGGATGCAGGGAGAGGCATCAAGTAGAAAAAGGAAGTGGTTATCCCTCTGTACAGACAGTTGGTGAGACCCCATCTGAGTACTGCATGCAGTTTGGAGACCTCATCTACGCAAGGACATAGACAGGATGGAAGAGTCCAAAGGAGGGCAACTAAAATGGTGCAGGGTCTACATCAGAAACCATATGAAGAGAGACTGAGAGAGCTTAATATGTATACCCTTGATGAAAGGAGGACGGGGACATGATAGAAACTTTTAAGTACTTCAAGGATATCAACAAAGTCCAGGAGGGTAGCATCTTTCAGAAAAAGAGATGTGTAAGAACAAGGGGACACAATTTAAAGTTAGAGGGGGGACAGCTCAGGGGTAATGTGAGGAAATTCTTTTTTACGGAGACAGTGGTGGACGATGGAACCGCCTCCTGGAGAGGGTTGGGGTCTAAAACAGTGGGGAAATTCAAACATGCATGGGACAGACATAAGGCAATTATAGTGGGAGTTGCAGGAAGTAGACTGTTGGTTAACTAGAATCTGCTGCTTATCCAATAGGTAGGGAATGGGCAGACTGGTGGGACAAGTGGTCCTTATCTGCCGTCAAAGTCTATGTTTCTCTTGACGTCACAACAATTGCACAACAACACTAGGATTCTGCTGATTTCCATACGAAACAGCGGTCTCCCATACACTATAATATGATTACTCCAACAATAAATTCATGGCAACATCATACTTATCTCTACTCCTTCATTTGATCATTTGACCGCAACAAATCCATGGCATTTCTTGTTTAATGTGTCATCTATGCTCTGAATAGTGTTTGTTTAGCATTTTAAGCGGTCTAGTGGCCAGTACTATTTCGATCAGTTTACACTGGACAGAACCATGCGTGTGTGTGTGTGTGTTGTTACCCTTAGAGACTGCAGTCCTACCTTTCCCACTGATACAGAGAGTGCTCATAAAGCTGACAAAGGAAGGAGTGTTATAACATCGTAATCTTTTTACCAACACAGAACAGAGAAAAATTAGCTGTGATGCTGTGATTGGTCTTTTTGCTGTCTGTATTAAAGTAGTTTAAATCCAGTGCTCACACTTACCTGCTTTGCATTTCTTCAGGGAGGGAGAGCAGTGATGTGGCTTTCAACTTTTGCTACAGAACACACTTCAAGGCTCCACCTCTCTGCTAGAGTCTGTGTCAACGTCCTTGTTAGCATACACTTCATTGGGAATTTAGGATATAAGTAAGTGACACACACAAAAGCAAACATATATGGTGTGCATCACATCCTGATTTCCCTGCTTTACTTTTCATTTCTTTGGTGGTTCTGGAAGCCAACCCAGAACCATCATCATATTTCCTCCTACAATGCCTTTCTCTCAGCCTTCTTACCCATGTATTTGGCTGTTCCAATCCAGGGTAAAGGTGAGCAAATGTGAAAATTGGCAACTTTAGACTAGCTTCATCCAGACCCCCTCTCTTCAGTTTTGCTTCAACACCTTGGCCAAAGAAACTTTGGGTCTTTCATATGGGGGTCTAGAAGGCTAAAAATAGGGGTAAGGGGCACCCCTCCACCACACCTCACCCACCCCAGTCCATACCAACCTTCTTCCGCCCACTCCTCTGATTCATCCAGTCAGATGTTTTTTAAAACAACGCAATCAGCACCTGACACAGTACCAAGAGTTGGAAATTTTATTTTTATTAAAAAGTGTCTGGGAAGGGAGGAGGAGGAGGAGGAGGATGGACATTGACTTGGGAGTGTAAAGGGGTAGCTATCAGACTAGCACTAGACACCCAGGAAAGGTTGGAATCTTTTTTTTTTTTTTATAAAGTATTTGGCAGAAGAGCCAAGTGATCCAAACTGGCTCTAAAGTTTGGTTTGGCCAAATCAAAGGTAAAAGTGTCTCATTTTGGCATATTCATTGAATACGAATTTGGCATGAGCTCATGCTTATTCCAGAGCCCATCTGAGAACTGCCATTACATCATCTCCTGTTTTCTTCTCACCCTCAATATTTTCTTTGGTATCACAGTCTATCCCAAAATCATAATCCATAATCATTAACAACCCCCACCCTGTATTCTAACTAATCTTGATCTTTCCTTCTAATTTTTCATTTCTTCAGTGGTTTTGATCTCATCTCAGAACTGCCAACATGTCCCCACTCCTGCCCCCTATCCTGATATGTGTGGTGGTTCTGGAGCCAATCCCAGAACCACTGGGACCGTGCGAGTCCAAAAGCACAGCCCCTGACCTCCAAAGTAGAGGTACCTCGAGAAGTGTTCAAAGGAAAGGAGAGGGTCCGCACTACAGCTCCTCCCAGAACCAGGGCGAGTCCCAGGGAGAGGCCGCTGTGCCAGACCCTGTCCTCTCAGCCCCTCCGATTCCAAAAGGGACCTCTTCCTTGCTACCACCAGCCTAGGTGGCTGGCAACCCTTAGCCAACTCCGAAGTCTACCCAGGGTGCAGTACCCTCCCCCTCTTGGGGTGCTCCAGGCTGTCCCAAACTTGGACTGTCCAGACATACCAAAGGGGGGGGGTGCCCTAGCTGAGGGAACAGACATACCAGTAGTTCTGGGTTTCCTATCAGTGGCCACCTGGACCACTGAAAGCTGGTCAGTCCCACTGACTCCAGAACTGACCAGAACCATCTGACCCACAGAGGGAGGCCGAGTAGGGGCTGAGGCGCTGGACACCAAAACATCAGAGGATTCTGAGCAATCTGGGAGCCAATCCGGATCAGACCCTGAATCCCCTCCGAGGAGGTGGACAAGGACGCCAGATGCCAGACCACTCTGCAATCCCTGCTAGTTCCAGGACCATGAGCCATGCCACCCTCAGCCCCACGAGTGGCACCAGAGCCAGGCGGTGCCGAGCTCCCCCCCCGGTGCCACGAACGGCCCCAGAGCTGGAGACAGCACCAACCGTGGCACCGCATTCCCCCCAAGTGCTGCAAATGGCACCGAGGGCAGAAATGGTGCTGACTCCAGCCCTGGTGCCATGGGCGTTGTTGAGACCAGAAACAGCCCCAGAACTTGCACCCGCACCTCCCACAGCACCACCTTCCTCCCCGGCACCCCGAATGGCACTGGAGTGAGAAGTGGCACCGGAGCCAAGGGTGGCACCAACAGACGGCACCGAGGACGGTGTTGGCCCAGGTCTGCAGGCCCCAGAACACAACACCGGGATAGCCTTCACTTTCTAGGAAGTGACTGCCAATGCGGTGCCTCCCGCCTGGCCACTGAGAGGGACGGACTGGGCCTCCTAAACTGCAGAAGAAGCCTCCACTGAGGCAAGGCTGAACTGGCAGAGGCCCCTCCTCCATGGGCCATATAGGATTGGGAGGGACCAGAAGAATGGTCAAGAGTCCTGACCTTGGCTCCGCCGACTAGGACCCCGGGCCCCCAAAAGTCGGCGATGGCTGTGTGGGACTTTAAATGCATGCATCTCTTGAGAACCGGTGGTTTATAGAGAAGCAGGCATCACAGTTGTCCATGTCATGGGCTTGGCTGAGGCAGAAAAGACAGTGGTCATGCTTGTCTGAGACAGAAAAGGCGGCCACAGGGACACTGACGATTGGTGGCCACCTCGCCACAATTTCTTGTCCCCAGGATGAGGCATTACCGAAAAGTAAAAAAGCAAAAACAATACTGATGTCACTTTAATAAAAAGAACGGTCTTATCTGATACCAAGGAAGCGCATCGAGCAGGGCAAAGCAGAACTGAGACAAACAAACTAGCTGTAGAAACTAGGCCACAGAACAAACGCATTTTGATTGTAGTCTCCTCATGAGGTCCCTCACTAATGGCAGGAGAAGAACTGAGGCGAGAGCAGAGTTGACAGCAGTTAACGGTTAACCCACGCTCAGCCTCAGAACGCCGGCCTCGAGGGTGGCACTCACCTGTGTCGACTCCACCCTCAGAGGGGAAAAAGTCTCCACGGGTCCCAACTCCAGAACTATAACCCAGATAGTGCTGAATGGTGAAGACTGACACAGATAAGATATCCAGACATAGAAGTCTGCTTTGGTCCACAGCTGAAGTCTGAAATGTTATGGTGGACACCATATCCTTGAGAAAAACTGAAAAGAAGATCTTCCATCACAGGCTCTGCTGATACAGAAGGCTTGCATTCCAGCCTCTAAAATAAGTTATCCACTGTGTCTCCGACAAAGCAGGACAGGGAGAGACTCATCCAGATCCACTTCTACCCCAGAAGAACCTCCAAAGGCAAGTCCAGGCCAGAATCACAAGAGACACTGCCACCCAGAATGGCACTGAGAAGTTCAGTGCCATTCATAGCGCAGGCATCACCTGCAATGCCAGCACCACACATGGCACTGGCACCACTCACGGCGCCTGGCGCTGGCACCACACACGGCACCAGCACCACATGTGGCATCAGGCATACTGGCCCTAGATCTGAAGAAAAAAGGGGGAGAAGGAAAGCGGTACCCATGCTGGCCCCTGCAGAGGAAAAGATGAGGCGGGTAGGCACGTGGGGTTGGCGTCGAATGGCGCTGGCACCAGAGAAGGCACCATGCACATCCTGCCCACCCGACTTGGCAGTGGCCCCGAGGCTCTGAGGCCCGAAGGCCCTGAAACCGAGTCCACTGGGCCAAACCAACTGGCCAGACATTGTATCCACGGTTTCAAAAGAGTGGCCCAGAGCTGAAACTGCTCACCAGAGCCCCATCGAGGACAGAGACAGGCCCGGCATCAGGATCGCGCCTGTTAAGAATGGAGGCACAGAGGACTCCTACCGGTTGGTCAGCCTACCGCCACCACCACCGATGATCCCTGTGCAGACATACCAGAGGATGACCTTGAGCGGTACTGTTTCTTCTTCCACCTACAGGTGGAGGAAGAGCTCGATAGCGAGCAGAGTCGGGTCCCCGATCGAGGTGGGAATGGGCCCACTGCTTTTGTGCTGCAGGCGGACTGCCTGTGGTTGGATCCCCATAAAGGGCAGTGGACCAGACACAGCCCCACTGCCATCACAGCTTCAAATGAAGTCTCCCTACCATCACCGCTACCATCTAAGGTCAACTCACAATAGCAGGCTAAGAATTTCTTCCTCTTCTTCTTCATGTTATCTTCTTTTTTAAATAAGAAAGAACACTAAAAGTAATAATTAATCAATACTGAATGGCTACAGCTGCTGTCGTATAGACGAAGACTTGACTCGGCAGCGAGTGCGTTGTCATCAAAGCGCACTCGACAGCAGGAGAAAAGGAACTGAGGTGGTTGGAGGGTCAACGCCCATAGTCTATATGGCGTGGAGCTAGTCTTATGGTGCCGCATGTGTTCCTATACCACCGCCCTCCTGAAGATTTTTATTCTGTGAGGGTCCTAGCCCGTGCAGTTCCATTAGTGTGAAATGAGAGGTGGAGACTTTTAGTCCAGAAAGATCAAAATTTACTGTGTATGTGTGAGTGTAGGTATGTATGTATTTATTATATACGTGTAAGTATGCTTATTTATGCATTTGTGTGTATGTACACTATGTGAGCATATGTGTGATAGTGTATGTATATATGTATGTACAGTATATAAGAGTATGTGAGTGCAGGTACAGTATACATATACATATATATATATATATATATATATATATATATATATATATATATATTGCCAGTAACTCATGGACAACAAGATTTTTTAAACGTGATAATCCACAGTTAGTGATTGACAGCTGGCGATAATCCACTTTTTAAGTGTGGTTCATCACCACCTGTCAATCACTAACAGCGGATTATTGCAAAGCCCCATAAAGCCGCGCTCATACCACTGCTCCAAAACGAAATGACACTTCTCTATCTGCAGCCGCTACGCTTCTCTGACAGCCGCTCTGAAGTCACAGAAAATGGAATCCTGTTTCACATGTCCAAACCCACACAAAAGAGAAGCCTTCATTGACCAGCAGAGAAATGTCAACACCACAAAAAAAATGCTATATCACATAAGGTTAGTCACTGCATACCACACAGGGGAGAACAGAGGAATTCACAACATTTCTGTGATGCTGTTAGAGAGACACCTCACTGATTTTATCTACAATGCTAAAAAGGAAAACGGAGATGAATATGAGTCTGGTACAATTAGGGGTATTATTCAAAGTGTACACGGGCATTTAACTAGCAAAAACTGCCATTATTCTGTCTTTAATGGCCTTGACACAGACTTCCCAGAAACAGGAAAAATAAATTGCAGCTGCATTGAGCATTTTTTCTTCCTGAACTATACTAATAGTTATAACTTCATGATGTTATTTTGCACTGTTACACTCCATTGAGCAAAATTTTGAACTGTTAACCTATGCTGAGCAAAATTACACCGGTTTGCCATTACTAATCTCCTTCCATCACAGACAAGACAAAACCACACAGAAACAGTAACTGCCACTTTCTTACATTAGATGTGGGATTAGGCATATAATATAAAAGAAAAAATTACTCACCTTAGTGATTATGTTTCTTCTAATGGAGTCTTGCTGTATTCTGACTATTGCAGTTAGCCCCAGCCTTTAAACTGCCCCGGAGAACAAAGGGTTAACTTTCTATGCAGAGCATAGAATGCCGAGCTCGAGCTCAGTTGAGGTCTCTGTCTGCAGCCCTTTGAAATCCAACCATCAGATTCTTACGAGCAAAAAACTCGCTAACTATCCTATGTGGAAATTGTAAAATTTTCACTAGCCAACTGGCAACAAGAGTTTTGAATTCCCAAGGAAGACTCAAGTTAGGGAACCCAAAACCAAAAACCAATCCAAATAAGAATAACAATAAAACAAACACCCAAATAAACAAAAGGAGGGTGTAAAAGAAGCACCCCTGAGGTGCAACACTGCACCTGCCCACCCACTTCCCAAAAACAGGTTCTGAGAGGGGAGGCAGGGAGGGAGGTCAGAATACAGCAAGACTGTATTAGAAGAAACATAATTACTAAGGTGAGTAATTTTTTCTTCAAACAACATGAAGTCTTGCTGTATTCTGACTATTGCAGACTACCAAGCAGTACCTCAATGGAGGAGGGACAGAACCGACTTTGGGAATAGGCTCTGAAGTACTGCTGTGCCAAACTGAGCATCACTCCTAGCCTGGATATCCAGAGAGTAATGCCTGTAAAGGTATGGACTGTTTTTCAGGTGGCTGCTTGACAGATTTCTAAGAGGAATATCCCTGGCAGCAGCCAGGAAGTAGCTGTACCTCTGGTGGAGTGAGCCCTCAGGCCTGAGGATGGAATCTTTCCTAGTTTCTCATAACAGAATTGTATACAAGACACAATCCACCTGGCAATGGTTCTCTTAGTGGCAGGTTTGCCCTTTCCCAGTTCTCCATAAGTGAGGAACAACTGGAGGGAGTCAAACCTATGACCCTTGGTACACTCTATGTAGTAACTAAGGGCCTTTTTAACATCTAAACTGTGTAGCCTCCTCTCTCCGGAAGAAGAATGATCAGTGAAGAAGACAGGAAGAGATATAGACTGATTCAAGTGGAAATCTGAAACCACTTTGGGCAAGAACCTTCTATTGGTTCTAAGGACCACTTTATCCCTATGAAAGGAGATAAAATCAGGTTCCACTGACAGCGCTTGCAATTCACTGATATGTCTGGCAAAGGTAATGGCTACTAAAAACATAGTTTTCCAAGTCAAGTACTTAAGCTCTGCTGAGGACATAGGTTCAAAGGGAGGTTGCATAAGTTGAGCAATGCAAACATTTAAGTCCCAGGCAGGGGCAGGGTCTCTAAAGGGGGGACTGGTATGAAGCAATCCCTTAAAAAATTTACAGAACACAGGATGAGGTGATAGTGAGGAAGACTTCCCCACTGACAGAAAAGCAGAAACAGCTGACAAGTGCACCTTGAGAGTAGTTGGTCTGAGGCCTAAGCCATTCAAATTGATCATATAATCCAGAACTGTAG
This sequence comes from Neoceratodus forsteri, assembly GCA_016271365.2. NCBI lineage: Eukaryota > Metazoa > Chordata > Ceratodontiformes > Ceratodontidae > Neoceratodus > Neoceratodus forsteri. Next base: position 1,642,826,120 of record CM028131.1, on the reverse strand, counting down.
GCAATTCAGCAGTGTCTGGGGAAATATGTTGCTTGGAACACCAAATGCTGAATCTCTTCCATTTGGAGTTATAGATCTTTCTAGTGGCGGGCTTTCAAGAGGCTTTGAGGATGTCCAGAACCCTCTGAGACAGATGCAAATCTGCATACTCTAACTCTTCAAGAGCCATGCCTTGAGATTGAGAGACTGAAGATTGGGGTACCAAATCCTCCCCTGAGAGGAGGTTAACAGGTTGTAATTCCTGGGAAGAGACAGGGGAAGATGAACTGCTAGGGACAGCAACAGGGGATACCAAGGCTGTCTGGCCCAGTCTGAAGCAATCAGAATCACTTTGCAAGGTTGTGACCTTATCTTGACTAAAACTTTGAACAGTAGAGGAAAGGGAGGGAAGGCATACAGAAATTTCCCTTCCCAGTTCAGAATCAGAGCATCCAGAGGGACTGAGCCCAAGACTGGGGGTCTGCAACAAAAGAAAGGAAGTTGGTGATTGTCTGGGGCTGCAAAGAGATCCATCTCTGGAGTGCCCCACCTTGAAAAAATCAACTTCAACAGCAGAGGGTCCAGAGATCATTTGTGATGGCCATGTGAGATCCTGCTCAGTGCATCTGCTAGCACATTGTCCTTCCCTGGAAGGTGGACTGCTATCACAGAGGTTTGCAGAGAATAAGCCAGAGACCACAATTTCATGGCTTCTGTGCACAAGGCCATAGACCGAGTGCTTCCCTGCTTGTTGATGTACCACATGGTGGTGGTGTTGTCTGTTTTGACCTGAACCACCTTGTTCTGCACTGACTGAGAGAAAGCTTGCAGGGCCAGAAAAACTGCCCTGAGTTCTAAGAGATTGATAGGGAAATGGGATTACTGAGGGACTACAGTCCCTGGGCTGTGAGGGCCCCCAGATGGGCTCCCCAACCCAGAAGGGAAGCATCCATAGTAAGGACCACTGAGTGAGACCGAGTGACAAATGGGACCCCTTGCTTAAATTGTCCTGATCCTGCCACCATTGAAGGGCTTGGATCAGAGTCCGAGTCACTGGAATCAGTTTGGTAAGGGGATCCTTCCTTTGGGACCAAAAGGCCCTCAGATGGAACTAAATGTCCCTCATCTGGAATCTCGTCCCTTGGATCACTTCTGTAGAAGCTGCCATGTGGCCCAAGAGCTGAAGGAAATGCCTTGCTGATCGGGACACCTGAAGGTTGAAGGAAGAAGCCAGTTCTATAAGAACTCTTGCCCTTTCTAGGGGAAGAAAGGCTCTTGCTTTGACACTATCCAGCTCTGCCCCTATAAAGGTAAGGAGCTGCACTGGCTCGAGAACTGACTTGAGAAGGTTGAGAAGAAACCTAGAGAAGTGAGCACTTGCTGGGTCACTTGCAGGTCTGACTTGATTTGTCTGAGACTGCCCACTATGAGCCAGTCGTCCAGATATGGAAAAATGGAAATCTTTCTTAGAAAGGCAACGACTACTGCCAGGCACTTTGTGAAACCCTTGAGGCTGATGTTACTCAAAGGGCATTGCTTTGAATTGATAGTGGCCTGAGGCAACTCAACCTGATGTACTTTCTGTGGGAACACCTGATGAGAATGTGAAATAGGCATCTTTGAGGTCCAGGGAGGCTAGCCAGTCCCCTGGCCTTAGGGAGGGAAGAATTATTCCCAGAGTTACCATCTTGAACTTTGGTTTTAAAAGATGTTTGTTCAGTTATCTTAGGTCTAGGATGGGACGCCACTCCCCTGTCTTTTTTGGGGTAAGGAAGTACCTGGAGTACAGACCTTTGCCCCAGTGTAGGGTAGGAACTCTCTCTATGGCTCTTAAGGCCAGAAGAGATGAAACCTCTGCCTCTAGGGCAAGGGTTTCTGAGAGACCTGCAGGTGGAAAAGATCTGGCTTTCATCTTCGGAAATTTTTTGAAGCTGAGAACTAGTCCCTGGCTTACTACTTCCAGGACCCACTTGTCTGAAGTAATAGACATTGAGTCCTGGACAAAGTTAGCCAGCCTGCCCCCTACTGGAATAGGAGAGTTGACCTGGGCAGATCCATCAGGGTGTCTGCTTGGCAGGGGCCTTAGGCTGAGGAGTGGATGCAGCCCTGCTCATCCCCCTTCTGCCTCTCCCTCTGAAGAACCCCCTCTGAGAAAAGGGAGAAGAGGCCTGTGCTTGGTAAAAAGGCCTATAAAAGGCCTGCCCCTGCCCCTAGACTGCTGCCTTGAGGAGTTGCCTGCCTCTTCTGGCCTGAGAACTCCCATAATGGTCCTGTACTGTCCATTTTTCATGTAATTCTCTGTCTGCCCTCAAACAGAGAATTACCCACTAGAGGAAAACCATGGCCTTAGCCTGGGTGTCCTGGTGAGAGGCTAGTACATCTGAGCTAAGCCATCTTCGAAGAGCCACAGATGTAGCCATGACTCTTGATGGCACATCATTAAGAGTCCACAGCAGCAAACTGTACTTTGATGCTCAATCCCATCAGCAGCCACCTCCAGCTCCTTGGCTAGCTGGGGAGGCCTGTTTAGCCAGTGCCAGTACAGTGTCCCACCTGGACTCTAGTACCTGGCTGTATAGGCCATACAGTTTGCCTGCCTGAGTCCCAAGGAAGATGCCATGTACTGCTTTTTTGCCATGGCATCAGTCTTCCTGGAGTCTTAGTCTGGGGGGTGTGAAGCCAAAGGAATATTTGCCTTGTCACAGGCAGCAGCCTGCACTACCCCAACACGGCTGCACTGTTGGTAAAAAAAACTCCATATCTGAGCCTGATAGTGTGTACCTCTTGTCCATCCTTCTGTCAACAGGAGGTACAGTATTGAGAGACTTTAAGATTTTGAGTGTCTGCTTCCCAAAGGATTTGTGGAGGAATAGACAGTCTCCTGGACTCTGGGATGTCTATCATTTCCACATAATCAGGCTCCTTGATCCTCCCATGGCCCTCCACAGGAAGCTGGAGGTTTCAGCCACCTTTCTGTAAAACAGAAAGTGGTGAGGGACTCAGAAAGCCTAGGAGGGGAAACACCATAAGGTCTGTCTGGGGAGATGTCCAGTTCCACAGGCACATCCAGACTTTCATAATCACCATCATCATCCTCGAACTCCTCCTCCTCAAACTCCACTTCATAAAAATCTTCAGGGTATAATCTTGAACTGGGGAACCGACTGAACCGAACCCCTGCCAAATGGTGCCGGATCGGTCGGAACCGGGCGAAGCGATTCCACAATCCGAATCGCTCTGGCTATTTCTTCGGCGGTCGGAACATGAACCTCTGGATCGGAACTGGTCGATTTCTCTTTGAGTTTCCTTTTTGTAGGAACTGACCCCTCAGGATCGGCTCTCCTCTTGCCCGAAGAACTATCGCCCTGGTCAGAGGGCACTCCTTCTGGTTTGTTCGGAACCGAACCGGGCTGGCCATCCGGTTCAGTGGACTTCTCGGCCTCCTTTTCCTTCAGTCTACCTAATCTGTTTTCAAGGGTAGATTTAGGAAAATTTTTACAAATTTGGCAGTCTGTATCGAGGTGTTCAAACCCCAGACAGTAAACACAGGTGGTGTGGGGATCGGCCTTAGCAGAGACCTCCCCACGCTCACTGCAGTGTTGAAATCCAGTGGGCCTGGTTTTCTTCTTGGGTTTCTCAGATATGGAGAACCTAACCAAACTTACCCTTTTTATGGCAACCGCCAGGCAAGACTCATTATCGGTTCCTAACGTGTCACGGTGTTGGAAAAAACGTCTCAAAACACATTTTTAGAACCGATAAGGACCGTAACCACACTAAGTAAAGAACAGAAAATTCACTAAAAGTGATCGGTTCAACCGAACCGATCAAACAAGTTTACAATTTCCACGCAGAATTTAGGTAAAACCTATCTAATACTCACGGTACCGCAGACAGAGGCCGAACCGACTAAGCTGAACAAATTCAGCTTAAAACCAACAACTTTTACCGACACTTTAACCGACTTTCAAACCGAGCTGAAGGAGAACTCTCCAGAGTGACTGTTCAGTGAGGCGGAGTAAAGAATCTGACGGCTGGATTTTAAAGGGCTGCAGACAGAGATCTCAACCGAGCTCGAGCACAGCATTCTATGCACTGCATAGAAAGTTACCCCTTTGTTCTCCAGGGCAGTTTAAAGGCTGGGGCTAACTGCAATAGTCAGAATACAGCAAGACTTCACGTTGTTTGAAAATAAAAGGATGGGGAAGTAGGAGTTACAAGGGGACAATTCAATCTCGGGGGTTTATGGAACACTGAAATCCACTTAGCCTTTGGCTTCATGGATTATTGTGTTCCATAAACTCCTTGATTGAATCACCACTTTGTAATTCACACTTCCCCATCATTTATTCTCTTCCTCTCTCTCTCTCTCTCTCTATATATATATATATATATATATATACACACACACACACACATATATGCATACATATGAATGTGTGTGTCATGTCTCTTCGTCTACTACCAGATGCCACCCAAACACATAGCAGAGGAAGGGCCCAGTCTGTTATGAGATCCAGCAAGAAGATAAATAAAAAAAAAAAAAAAAAAAGAACATGTACTGTGTGCATGTCTACAATATGCATGAGTGTATGTACAGAATGCACTGTATGTACATGAGTGTATGTGTATACATGTATGTAGTGTGTATGTGTTTTGGCCATCCTGCTAGCAAATTACTGTTTACTTTCTCCTTTCTAAATAAACTGATTTGAACTTGCATCTTTAAAATGATAGTCTTTGGTTACAGTTAGCAAGAGAAAATGAGCTTGGGTCAGAGGAGGAGAGGTGAGGAGGCACTTCATTTCATTTTCTAATTTACAGTCATTTCCCTTTACTCTTGATTATCTTATGAACAGGTACTGTATACTGATGTATTTAATTTATGTAAAATTAAGTGCTACAGCAGTTAAAAGGCTTTTTTAGGTCTAAAAATATTTGATGATGTCCATTTAGCAGAACTACAAAAACTACTTCAACCCATTCAAACATGCAAACAATTTGCTGGATTACATGTGCTACAATAATTGAGCTTCAAATTAGGCTGAAACTTTTTAGGCCTTTCAGACTTTAAAAAAATACAGGTTATTTGTACTGTTAATCTTATAAAGAAGACCATGACAAAACAACTGAATCTCTGCTGGAAAGGCTGCAATTTATCTAAGGAATGCCCTTAAGAAATCATTGTAAGATATCTTGATGTTAGTTCCTTGTCATAAAATCCAGTTAAATGAAAGAATTCTTCCTCAGACAGATTGATACTGTACTGTCGCAGCACCTGCAGAATGAGAAGGAAAATATGCAGTTTTAATTGGAGCCCATTAAATACGTAGTCACATGCACAAGCATACAGAAAATACTAAAAATCTGCAAGGCAAATTTACATACTGCATAACATGTTAGCTTTTTTTTTTATTTTTTTTTTTTAAGTTTTAGGAGTGTAATAGCAATACATCCCTGCTACTGGTTCCTGCTATCGGGTTTAAGCTCTGTATCAATTTATTTATTTATTTGGGGAGTAATAGCAAGGCCAGGGTTTGAGTTTCATAGGAAAAAATTACTTACCATAGTAATATTGTTTCTTCCAAGGATCTCTCACTATACTTACTAGTACAATCAGCCCTTAGGTCTGTTTGAGCCGCCCCAGAGAGTGGAATTTTATGTAAATTTGGGAACTGTGGAATGAAATTTAGATCTCTGCCATGTGGTGGCATTCTAACCTGCTCTCCAACATCAGGATTTATTTCGACAGCCAGGAGGTAGTGAACACTAAGCTCACTCAACTAAACCTAAAGAATAGCATATATAGGAAAAGCAAAAACTACAAAAGATTGGTTCCACAGTACAAACTCTTTATTTTTATTTTTTCTTATTTTAGTCTTTGGTAACCGGGTAAGGCCCACTAGGCACAAGTGTCTGTTTTCAGGGGTGACCTGGGAGCACTGAGTGGTTAAGTGACTTGCTCAGAGTCACACAGTATGCAAGTGGAGGTTGTGAGAATCAAACTCGGGTCTGGTCTGCTTGATGTAACAAGCTCATTCACACCTCATTCCTCTAACCTCTAGGCTATACTGCCAGCCCAATATGGCAAACTATAGTTGTGTAACTAACAACAACAAAATGATTGTAGATAATGCAATGCAAGAAGTAATGCTCAAGCCAAAAATAAAAACGAGAACAATAATTGATTCTGTAAACTCTTTTCCAGGCTCTGGAAGTGGAGGTAGGGTGGCAAAGAAGCATAGTGAGGATCCGTTTGGAAGAAACAACATTACTGTGGTGAGTAATTTTCGTCCAAACCCCAAGGATCCTCACTACTGCGTGACAAATGCAGATTCCATAGGGCCTTGGGAGGCTGCGGACAGAACCTATTTAGAAAAAGGTTCTGCAAGACATCAGTGCCAAAGCTGGCATCTCTTTCAGACTGAATGTCCAGGCAGTATTGCTTTGTGGAAGTGTGTACTATTTTCCAGGTAGATGCTTTACGAATGTCCTGAATGGAGACACCTCTAAATGCTGCCACAGAGGCAGAAGTGCCCTTGGGAATGGGCCCTTAGGGCTCTCAGGTGGAAGCTTGCCAGCTTTGCCATATAATAGAACCGGATACAGCTACTATCTACTGAGTAATGGTTCTCCTGGATGCTGGTTTGCATTGGCCGATGTTCCTATAAGTGACAGAATGTGTGTAGATGTGGACTGAATATCCTTGTGCAGTCCAAGTAGTAACTTAAAACTCTTCTAACACCCAGACTGTGGAGCTTCTGCTCCCCTGGTGTGAATTTCTTAGTAAAGAAAACAGGGAATGTGATAAATTGGTTGAGGTGAAATTCTGAAACCACTTGGGGAAGGAATTTCTGGTTGGTCCTCAAGTCTACCTTATAACTGTGGAAAATAATGTAGTTAGGATCTGCGCACAGGGCTTGGGGCTCGCTCACCTTCGTGGCAGAGGTAAGGGCTACCAAGAAAACTGTTTTCCAAGTGACATACGTCAGTGCAGCAGTTGCCATAGGCTTGAAGGGAGCCCCTGTGAGTTGGGCAATACACAGGTTCAAGTCATGGGGAGGTACTGGATCCTTAAAAGGGTGGGTTTAGGTGGCTCAGACTTTTGAAGAACTTTTTGACAATAGCCAGGGATGCTACGGACCTATCCTTGCCAACGGAGGCATATGCCAAGACTGCTGCTAGATACACCTTCAGGGTTGAGGGCCAAAGGCCCAGGGACTGCTGGTATACCAGATAATCCAAGATGCTGGACAAGCTGTCCTGGAAAGGGTTATGCTGTTTGGAGAAGCATCACAGTGAGAACCTTTTCCACTCTGAAGCATAGGTTTTCCTGGTGTTTGGCTTTCTGGAAACTTGTAACATTTAAAACCTCTTTTGAGAGGTTTAATTCAGAATATTCTAACTCCAAGTATCAGGCCTGGGGTGCAGGGTGCCCTGTCTGAAATGCTATCCTGCCCTATGGCAAGGTCAGCAGACTGTACCTCAGGGGAAAGGTGACTGGAGGTTTGCTGGATAAGGACAGGAGCAGAGGGACCATGTCTGCCTGGCCCAGCCTGGAGCAATTAGGATCATTGTTGCAGGTTCCCTCTGAGTTTCAACAGCACTCTCAGTAGGAGGGAAATGGGAGAAACACACAAAGAACCTCCCTGTCCAATGGAGGACCAGGGCATCCACTGGGACTGTCCCCACTGATGGAGGCCTGCAACAAAAGAGGAGGAGCTGGTAGTTTTGACAGGAGGCAAATATGTCCTACCTCTGGTGTGCCCCATCTTCTGAACACTGCTGAGAGCACTTGCTTATTCAGAGTCAACTCATCATTTTCTTGACTGATCCTGCTCAGGGAATCTGTGAGGATATTGTCCTTCTTTGCAGGTGTACTGCAGATAGATGCACCTTCTGCACATATGCCAGGCTCTAGATTTTCATTGCTTCCATGCACAGTTTGGAAGATCTTGTTTCTCCTGCTTGTTTATACAGTACATAGTGGTGGTGTTGTCTGTCCTGATCTGGACTGACTGACCCTTGATGTAGGAGGGAAAGCATGCATTGTCAGATAAGAAAAAATTACTCACCTTAGTAATGTTGTTTCTTCTAATGGAGTCTTGCTATATTCTGACATATGCAGTGACTCCCAACCTTCGAACTGCCCCGGAGGTGAAAGAGTTAGCCTTCCATGCCAGGCATGGAATGCTGAGCTCGAGCTCGGTTGAAACTCTGTCTGTTGTTCTTCAAACTCAAACCGTCAGATCTTTATGAACTAAACTCATTGAGGTCCTGTGTGGAAGCTGTAAACCTACACTAGCCAACTGGCTACTAAACATAAGAACACATTTTTTGGTCCCAAAACAAAGACTCAAAGTCAGGAGACACAAAAAATGAAAAACACACCACCAAGTCACCCCAAGAAGGGAGGGGTGAAAAACAACAAGGTGGGCAACTACTAAGTGCCAACACTACACTGCCCACCCACATCCCAAAACAGAGGTTCTGAGAGGGGCAGGCAGGGAGGGAGGTCAGAATATAGCAAGACTCCATTAGAAGAAACAACATTACTAAAGGCGAGTAATTTTTCTTCAAACAACATGAAGTCTTGCTATATTATGACATATGCAGACTACAAAGCAGTACCTCCATGGAGGAGGACAGAACCTACTTAGAAATAGGCTCTGAAGCACAGCTGTGTTAAACCGAGCATCACTCCTAGCCTGGATGTCCAGGGAGTAATGTTTGGTAAAAGTGTGAACTGTTTTCCAGGTAGCTGCTTGACATATCTCTAGAATAGGATGTCCCTGCAGCAGCCAGGAAGCAGCTGTACCTCTGGTAGAGTGAGCCCTCAGGCCTGAGGGAGGAACTCTACACAGTTTTTCATAGCAAAATTGGATACAAGAGACAATCCACCTGGCAATGATCTTTTGGCAGGTTTCCCTTACCAACCTCACCATAAGTAAGGAACAGTTGGAGGAGTCAAACCTGTGACCCTTGGTACGCCTATGTAGTAACTAAGGGCCTTTCACATCTATAGCATGTAGCCTCCTCTCGCCAGAGGAGAAATGGTCAGGAAGTACACTGAAGAGATATAGATTGATTAAGGTGGAACCAAACCACCTTAGGCAAGAACTTCCTGTTGGTCCTGAGGACCACCTTATCTCTATGAAAGGAGATAAAATCAGGCTCCACTGACAAAGCTTGTAGTTCACTTATGCGTCTGGCAGAAGTGATGGCTACCAGAAACACAGTCTTCCAAGTCAAGTACTTAAGCTCCGCTGAAGACAAAGGCTCAAAGGGAGATTGCATGAGCTGAGCAATGCAAACATTAAGGTCCCAAGCAGGGGCAGGGTCCCTGAATGGAGGGTTGGTGTGAAGCAATCCCCTGAAAAACTTGGAGAATACAGGGTGAGCTGATATAGAAGAGGGCTTACCTGATGAAATAAAAGCAGACACAGCTGCCAGATGCACCTTTAGGGTAGCTGGTCTCAGCCCCAAGGTATTTAAGTGGACCATATAATCCAGGACTGTGGGTAAATCAGCAGATTCTTGGGAAATATGCTTTCCAGAGCACCATATGGAAAATCTCTTCCATTTGGAATTATAAGTAGCCCTGGTGGAAGGTTTTCTAGAAGCCTTCAGGATATCCATTACACCTTGGAGATGTGTAATCAGCAAACTCTAACTCTTCAAGAGCCAGGCCTTGAGATTTAGAGATTTGAGGTTCGGTACAAACCCTCCCTACACAGGTTAACAGGTTGTGATTCCTGGGAAGACAGAGGGGAAGATGGACTGCTAAGGACAGTAGGAGTGGATACCAGGGTTGTCTGGGCCAATCTGGAACAATCAGGATCATCTTGCAGGGTTGAGATCTGATTTTGACTAGCGCTTTGAACAGAAGAGGGAAGGGGGGAAAAGCATAGAGAAACTTCCCTTCCCAATTGAGAACTAAGGCATCCAGAGGGACTGAGCCCAACACTGGGGGCCTGCAGCAAAAAAGGGGAAGTTAGTGATTGTCTGGGGCTGCAAAAAGATCTATCTGCGGGGTGCCCCATCTGGCAAATACCACCTCCAAGACCAGAGGGTCCAGTGACCATTCGTGATGGCCCTGGGAAATCCTGCTGAGAGCATCTGCCAGGACATTGCCCTTGCCTGGGAGGTGAACTGCCATAAGGGAGGTGTTCAGGGAATAAGCCAGAGACCACAACTTCATTGCTTCGGTGCACAAGGCCGTAGACCGAGTGCCCCCTTGCTTGTTGATGTACCACATTGTGGTGGTGGTGTCTGTTCTGACCTGTACAATTTTGTTCTGAACAGATTTGGAAAAAGCTTGAAGTGCTAGAAAAACTGCTCTGAGTTCCAACAGATTGATGTAGAGCAGAGATTCCTGAGGGGACCACAACCCCTGGGTAGTGAGGTGCCATGTGAGCTCCCCACCCCAGAGGGATGCATCTGTAGTAAGGATTAAGGAGGATACTGAGGGAAAAAGGAACCCTTGTCTGAGATTGCTCTGATCCTGCCACCACTGTAGGGCCTGGATCAGGTCTGAGTCACTGGGATCAATTTGGTTAGAGGGTCTTCCTTTGAGACCAAAGGCTCTCAAATGGAACTGAATGTCCTCATCTGAAATCTTGCCCCTGCACTACTGCTGTAGAAGCAGCCACGTGCCCCAGGAGCTGTAGAAAATGCCTTGCTGGTCCAGACACCTGCAGGGTGAATGAGGAGGCCAGAGAGACCAGGGTCCTTGCCCTGTCCAAAGGAAGGAAGGCTCTGGCTTTCTCTGTGTTCAGCTCTGCGCCTTTGAAGGTGAGGAGCTGGACAGGCTCTAGAACTGACTTTGAAAGATTCAGAAGGAAACCTAGAGAGGTGAGCAGTTGCTGTTATCTGTAGGTGTAACTTGACTTGGTCTGGGGACTGGCCTACTATGAGCCAATCGTCCAGGTAAGGGAAGATGGCAATTTTTTGCCTTCTTAGAGCAGCAACTACTACTGCCAGGCATTTTGTGAATATCCTTGGAGCAGAGGTGAGGCCAAAGGGCATTGCTCTGAACTGGTAATGGCCTGAGGGCAGCTCGAACCTGAGGTACTTTTGACGGGAGCTTCTGATGAGAATATGGAAGTAGGCATCCTTGAAGTCCAGGGACGCTAGCCAGTCCCCTGGCCTTAGAGAGGGTAGAGTAATTCCTAGAGTCACCATCTTGAATTTTGGTTTTAAAAGGTGCTTGTTTAAATCTGAGATCCAGGATGGGCCGCCATTCTCCTGTCTTTTTTGGGGTAAGGAAGTACCTGGAGTACAACCCTTTGCCCTGGTGTAGGGGTGGAACCCTTTCCACAGCTCTGAGAGCCAGGAGGGAAGAGACCTCTGCCTCTAGGGCAAGTGCCTCTGGTGGATTTGCAAGTGGAAAGGATCTGGTTCTCATCTTTGGAAACTTTTTGAAGCTGAGAACCAGTCCCTGGCTTACTACTTCCAGGACCCACTTGTCTGATGTCAGAGACTCCCAGTCCTGGACAAAGTACGCCAACCTGCCTCTACGGGTAGTTGAGAATCGGCCCTGGCAACCCCATCAGGGTGCCTGCTTGGCAGGGGCTTTGGGCTGAGGGGTGGGAGCAGGCCTGCTTGCACCCCGTCTGCCTCTCCCTCTAAAGAACCCCCTCTGGGCAAAAGCAGAAGAGGAGGCCTGGGCTTGGTAAAAAGGCCTATGAAAAGGCCTGCCCCTGCCCCTGGGAAGCTGCCTTTGAGGAGTGGACTGCCTTTCCTTGGCCTGTGCACTCCTATAGGTGGTCCTATATTCATTCATTTTCTTCATGTAATTCTCTGTCTGCTCCCCAAACAGGAATTACCCACAACAGGAAAATCCATGGCTTTAGTCTGGGTATCCTGTGACAGACTAGTACATCTGAGCCAAGCCATTCTGCAAGAGCCACAGATGTAGCCATGACTCTTGATGACACATCATTTGAGTCCACTGCAGCATGGAATTGCACCTTGGATGCCTCAATACCATCAGCAGCCACCTGCTCCAGCTCTTGGCAAGATGGCCTAGGGACCTGTTTTGCTAGAGCCATAACAGTATCCCATTTGGGTTTCTGGTATCTAGCAACATAAGCCATATAATTTGCCTGTCTGAGTCCCAAGGATGCTGCCATGTACTGTTTCTTTGCCATGGCATCAATCTTCCTGGAGTCCTTGTCCGGGGGGTGTAAAGCCAAGGGAAAATTTGCCTTGTCACAGGCTGCAGCCTGCACTACCCCAACATGGTTGCATTGTTGTGAAAGGAAATCTGTATCAGAGCCTGACAATGTGTACCTCTTGTCCATTCTCTTATCCACAGGAGGTATAGTGTGAGGAGTTTTTAGAATTTTAAATGTCTGTTTCCCAAAAGATTTATGCAAGGAAATAGACAGTCTCCTAGACTCTGGGATATCCATCATTTCCACATAGTCAGGCTCCTCTTGATCATCCACAGCTTCCTCCATAGGGAGCTGGAGGGTTTCAGCCACTTTTTTATAAAACATAAAATGAGAAGGGGACTCAGAAAGCCTAGGAGGAGACACTCCTGAAGGTCTGTCTGGGGAGATGTCCGGTCAATGGGCACATCCAGACTTTCAAATCCACATTCACTCTCCTCATACTCCTCTTCCCCCTCCTCCAGTTCATAATATTCCTCTAAATCATAATCTTGAACCGGTGGAACCAGCCGAACCGGGCACTTACCTGATGGTGCCAGTTCGGTCAGAACCGGGGAAAGCAACTGGACAATTTTAATCACTTTGGCTATTTCTTCAGCGGTTGGAGAGGAAAGTTTTGACTCCACACCAGCTGATTTCCTAGTCCTTTTTGCTGGAACCGACTCCTCAGAGTTGGGTCTCCTTTTGGCCGAGGAAGTCTCGCCCTGGTCAGAGGGCACTCCCTCTGGTTCGGTTGGAACCGAACCGGGCTGGCCATCCGGGTCAGCAGACTTTTTGGCCTCCTTTCCCTGAGCCTACCAACTCTCTTTTCCAGGGTAGCTACGGGAAAATTTTTACAAATCTGGCAGTCTGCATTGAGGTGGTCAAACCCCAGACAATAAACACAGGTGGTGTGGGGATCAGCCTTGGCAAAGACTTCCCCACACGCACTACAGTGTTGAAACCCAGTGGGCCCGGTTTTTCTTTTGGGCTTCTCAGACATAGTGCCAGTCCTAACCACACTTACCATTTATGGCAATCCACCAGGCAAGACCCTCTTATCGGTTCCCAACCGTGTCACGGGTCGTGGAAAAAAACGTAATAAATCCGTTTCTTTTTAGAACCGATAAGAACTGGTAACCACACTCTAAATCACAGATTAAGATATTTTAAACAACCTGATCGGTTCAAACCGAACTGATAAACAGTTTACAAGTTCCACACAGAAGGGAATTAATGTAAACCTATCTAGTACTCACAAATACCACAGATAGAGCCTGAACCGACCGGTTGCAGTTTAAATTCAGTCGAAAACCGAGAAAAACAATACTTTAACCGACAAAATGAACCGAGCAGAAGGAGAAATCTCCAGAGCGACTGTTCAGTGAGACGGAGTAAAGAATCTGACGGTTTGAGTTTGAAGAACAACAGACAGAGTTTCAACCGAGCTCGAGCTCAGCATTCCATGCCTGGCATGGAAAGTTAACTCTTTCACCTCCGGGCAGTTCGAGGTTGGGACTCACTGCATATGTCAGAATATAGCAGACTTCATGTTGTTTTGAAACAGCCCTGAGTTCCAGAGGTTTATGTCCTCAGGGAATCTAGTGGGATCCACACTCTGCTTATAGTGAAGTCCTCCAGGTGGGCGCTCCAACCCAGGAGGGAGGCATCCATGGTGAGCACCACTGTGAGTGATTGCCAAAGGAAGGAACTCCCTCTCTGAGGTTCTGCTTCTCCTTCCATCAGTTCAGTGCCCTTAGAAGGCATCTTATAATTGGTACCAACCTTGACCGAGGGTCCTGCCTTTGGGACCAGTAAGACCCTAGGTGGTACTAAATATCTCTCATTTGAAATCTGGCACCTTGGACCCCAGCTGTGGAAGTAGCGATGTGCCCCAGCAACTAAAGGAAGACTCTTGCTGGTCTGGGCTGTCCTACCTTGAAAGACTTTGCAGGAATTAAGAGGTTTGCCACTCTCTCCTGTGGAAGGAAAGCCTTTCCCTGTCAGGTGTCCAGCTCTGCTCCTATGAAGTCCAGCACCTAGACAGGTTCGGTCTGGGACTTCAGAACATTTACAAGGAAGCCTACATCCTCTAGAGTTTTCTGGGTGAGATGAAGGGAGGGTTTGTCCTATTGGTATGACCCCCCTGAGACTAGTCAGTTGTCCAGGTAAGGGAAGACCACCACACCTTGCCTTCTCAAGTGTGCTGCAACTACTGAGAAGCACTTTGTGAAGACCCTTGGTGCTGATGACAGGACAACAGGTAGGGCTGCAAACTAGTAGTGGCACTTCCCTACCCTGAACCTGAGGTAATTTCTGTAAGAGGGTCTTACTGGAATGTGAAAGTAGGCATCCTATAAATCCAGTGACCCCAGCACATCCCTGTTGCAGTGATGGGATCACTGTGGCCAGTGTCACCATCTTTAACTTTTCCTTTTCCTTTTTCAGGTGTTTGTTCAGACATCTTAGATCTAAAATCAGTTGCCACTCTCCATTTTTCTTGTGAGTCAAAAAGTATCTTGAGTACAACCCCTTCCCACACTGGAGGGGGGGAACTCTTTCCATTACATTGGCTTGCAGCAAGTATTTCACCTCCAACTTTAACAGGAGCTTTTCTGCTGGGGTATGAGGTCAGAAGGCCCTGTGTGCCTGCAGTTTTGGTTGCTAGGGTCTGTGGTGTGGTTGTTAGGGAGGAGTTATCTGTGCATGTGTAGTGCGACCTTCTATTGGTTGCTAGTATCATTTGGAAGGGCTTTTCAAAAGAAAACTCATGGCGGCCATATTCCTTGCTACGTGAGGGAGTGTTACGGTGTTTTGTGAGTAATTTGAAAAAACCGGTTGATCCTGCATTGCACTTTTGCGTATAAGTGTAGATATCTGATTGATCCTACTTTATTTTTAATCTGGTTGATCCTGCATGTTTTGAGTCTCAAGTTTGAGTGACTGTGCTGCCGCTGCTGTGAGTCTCTGTCTGGTTGATCCTGCGGTTTTGTTGTTTTTTTAGTCTAAAATTTAAATTATCTGGTTGAGCCTGCTTTTTTTTCATATCTGGTTGATCCTGCATCTGCCAAGGGATGGTTTGTGTGATTGTGCTGCCACCGCCATCGCTGCTGCTGTGTCTTTCTATCTGGTTGATCCTGCCATTTTTGTTGTGGAAGGCAGTGTGGCTCGTGTGCTTTCATAGCTCTGGTAGAGCCTCTAGAGGTTTTCAAAATGTTGTTGTACTACAGTGTGGTACAATCATGTTCCATGACCTTTGAACTGGTGCAACAACTTTGAAAGGCATGGATTTCCATGCACAACACTTCTATACACTATAAATAAACAGTCATTGTTTTACTAAATTTTAGACACAAGGACTGGAACAGGACTCCAGGCATCTGAACTGTCTGGAAGAAAAATCGATCTGGCATTGAATGCTAATTTGTTGGTGACCACAGAGCACAGTTTGAACTTAAATATTCTAAATTCCATCTCCAGGGCAACAACTCAGGATGAGTTGGTTACAGACTGTATGATATCACTAGTGAACTCTTATTGCTACAAATGGAATGCCTGCCACGTTTGGCGAGTGCCTGAAACAAGTTGATGCATCCGAGTCATGCCTGCCCTCTTGCAACCACACCAGTAGCTGTGCAAGTGGAAACTATGTCATCAGCATCCATGTCCATTTGTAACTGTTGCTTGGAGGAATCCATTCTATACTGGACCACGGGAGGAAGCTTTTCTTGCATCTCCCAGGAGCTTGTTTTGTCCACAAAATGGAAGAAGTGATGACCAGACAGAGAAAATGCTGGTATTTGGAAGAGTACTTTAATTAGGTGGATTGCTTAAATTCCAGGGTGGCAGCTCAATGTACAGTCTTCCCCAGAAACCATTTTCTGGTTCTCCTTCTCAGAAGAGTTGGCAGAGATGGTACACCAGGATGTCTTAGCTTCAGCTTTAAGTACCTGATGCTCAGCTGTGGGATGGGTTTGAGGAATTCATGGCCTCTTTAGTACTGCATTCTGCTTGTCTGTCATTTTATCAAGGGTTGAAGCATGTAAGGGTTCCTTCCTGACTTTCTTTACCAGGAACTGGAATGACCCTGTTACTGGCAGATGGAGCATCCCAGTGGAGGTCTTGCCCAATATGTCCAAGAACTGGAATTTACCTTTAGACTTGAGTTTTAAAGGGTAATGCCCAACTCCTTATGAAAATGTAGAAAAGCAGAAGAGTTAAATCACACAAAAGCAAGGGTCCTGAATTTCAGGCAGACCGACTTTGCAAAGATGGGGAATGTCTTAGGAAGTCACTGGCAGAGAAGAAAAAAGGCGGGTGAAGGAACAATGGATAATCTTAAGGGAACCACAGTGGAGGCAAATGAGCCATTAGTATTAGCAAGTACACAAAACAAAGAGAAAGAAAAACACTATAGTTCTCACAGGAAGTGGTCAAGAAGGTAAGGGTGAAAAGAGGGCATTCAGGAAGTACAAGGAAACACAGAGGGAAGAAGACAGGGAACTGTATTTGGAAAAGCAGAGAGAGGTGGGAAAGCAGTCAGAGCGCAAAGGCACAAACAGAAGAAAAATAGCACAGGCAGTAACAAAGGGGACAAGAACTTGTTCAGTTATGTTAATGAAAGAAAAAGACTAAGAGTGGGATTGTGAGACTAAAGAGGGAAGGAGGAAAGCGACGGGGTGCCAAGAAAAGCAGAAATCCTGAACAGGTATTTTGTTCAGTATTCACAGGAAAAGGGAAGGGAGGGACCAAAGTTAGGCAGCAGAAACACCACTGGGAGGGAGGTGGACACCAGTCCATTTAAGGAGTACAGAGTCGTAAAGGAACTCGCTAATCTGAAAGTGGACGAGGTAATGGGGCCAGGTGGGATACATCACAGAGTATTAGAAGAACTCAGGAAGGTGCTGGCAGCACCACTGACAGCCCTGTTCAACAGTTTGCTGGAAACAAGTGTGGTATCAAAGGACTGGCAGAGGGTGAATATAGTCCCTCTCCACAAAAGTGGAAGCAGGGAGGAGGCTGGCAATTACAGGCCAGTCAGCCTGACCTCGGTGGTAGAAAACTAATGGAATCACTACTAAAAGAAAGGTTTGTGATATATCTCAAATCCAGTGGAGCATAGGATCTGAGGCAGCAGGGATCACAGTGGAAGATCTTGTCAAACAAATCTGATAGATTTCTTTGACTGGGTGACTAGAGAGGTGGATCAGGGAGGGATGGTGGATGTGGCCTACCTGGATTTCAGCAAGGCCTTCGACACTGTCCCACATAGGAGGCTAGTAAACAAGCTGGAAAGCCTGGGAGTGGGCCCCAGGGTGGTAAACTGGGTCAAAAATTGGCTGAGCAATAGGGCATAGAGGGTGGTGGTGAATGAAGTTCAATCCAAAGACAGGAAGGTGACCAGCAGGGTCCCGCTGGGATCAGTGCTTGGACCAGTCACCTTTATTGTCTCTCATAGCTACATTGCAGAGGAGCTGGAAGTGAAAGTGTGTCTCTTGCAGATGACACAAAGATCTGCAACAGGGTTGACACTCCAGGAGGGGCAGAGAAAATGAGAAGGGACCTAAGCAAGCTTGAGGAGTGGTCAAGGTGGGTGTGGCAGCTAAGATTTAATGCAAAGAAGTGCAAGATCATGCACTTGGGGCACAGAAATGCATGAGAGGAGTACATGATTGGGGGGAAGTACTGATGATCACCAAACTGGAAAGGGACCTGGAAGTAATCATATTTGATGAGCTAAAGGTTACCAATGTGAGACAGCTGTGAGGAGAGCCAGTGGAATGTTGGGGGCACAGGAGCGGTATCTCCAGCAGAAGGAAGGAAGTGGTGATGCCACTGTATAGAACATTGGTGAGACTTCATCTAGAGTACTGTGTCCAGTTCTGGAAGCCGCATTCCAGAAGGACATAGAAGCAGTTCAGAGAAGGTGACAAAATTGGTGCAGGAACTGCACCAAAAGTCATATGAGGGGAGACTGGAGGATCTCAATATGTACTCCTTGGAGTAGAGGAGAGATGGGGGTATGACAAAGACTTTCAAATACCTCAAGGGTATACATAAGGTACAAGAGGGTAGTATCTTTTAAAAAAATAGATGTTCAAGAACAAGGGGCCATTATATGACAATAGAAGTGGTAGATTTAGGGGTAACATGAGAAAGTATTTTTCATGGAAAGGGTGGTTGATCCATGGAATAGCCTCCCAGCAGAGTCGAGGGGCAAAATGGTAGGGGAACTCAAAACCCATGGGACAGACATAAAGGAACTCTAGCGATAGGAAAGAGAGGGTAAGCCACAGATCATTGGAAACAGGAAGGGAAAATGGGCAGACTAGGTGGGCCAAATAGTCGTTATGTGCCATCAAATTATATGTTAGCCACCTTCTTAATTAAGGCTCTGTTGAAGAAGATGTCCTTGAGTGGAGATATGTGAGCGGTACCAACTATGACATCATCAGGGAGAATCCAGGGTGCCCTGATTTGTAAAGTTTCCTGGCTCTGACTCCCTGTCGGCAGGGTCATCAGACACTCCAAAGACTGTGTTCAAGAAAATCTGTATGAGGACAACTCTGGCAACTATACCATCTGACAAGGACAGTGATCACAGTGTTGGTCTTGCTGGATGTATATGTGTCCTGACAGCCACATTAGGAGTGGGAACATTTACCCCTGGTATGGATTAGGTAGCCAGGTTGACGCCAGTATTTTCAGCTGTTTTTGAACATCCATTGTCCTTTGAGGTCACAGAGTCATATCAGTTACATGCTGCTTCACTTTCATCACTGGAAAAGTGATGATAAATGATAAGTGTACATCAAAATATGAGAATACTAATACAAATACTATCTAGAAGATGGCCATATTTAAGAGATCCCTTCTTCATTTCAAATGTAACAAAAAAAGCTAAAGTAGACAACAAACAGAGGAAAAAGGCATCTTACAAGATAGGAGAAACAAGGCAATCTAAAATACAATAAAAAAGGATACAGTACTGTAACTACAACATTTTCACCATAATGTACACTGTTTTAAATGTATATGGCAGGGAAAAGATATAGAACAGATTTTTACAGAAAAACTGTACTGTATGGGAAAAAACCTCCATCACTGTGGTGCAGTCTTTTTCAGCCAACTATTAGGAAGAATAATGTAATTAAATTTGGTACAGAATAGCCCAGGACTGAAATGTGGCACCACCTCAATAACCAGGTGGGCTAGGAAGCATGAGGTACTGCCAAGGCTGCCACCGATCTGGGGAGTTCAGTTGCTGCAGGATCGCTGCACACAAGGAGGGGGATATTCTACCTATAATATCTATAAGGAGGCAAAAGTGCTACAAGTAAAATTAATGAGCAAGTTACAGGTCAAGTTTTTGCTAATTTAGTATTTGGCTACCTGTCTAAAATTATGTAGCGTAACATAACCATTTCCAGTTTCATCATAGGCTCGAAAAGTACGCCTCATAGGTCTCCAGTAATGCAAGATCTGCCCTTGAAGTCTCAACATAGCTTCTGTAAACTGGGTACTTTGTACTCCAGGTCTCATCTGAAAATGAAAGTAACGGAGATAAATGTTTCCAAATGGCAATAATAGTGACCAATTACTATCTAGGTCTGAATAAATTAGCAATGTACTGAAAGCAAAGCAGTTCACTTGTGCTATGTCTTGATAAGTACCAATTAGATTTATCAAGTAAAAATTACATTTAATAGTTACATTTTTGGTTTTATATAGTTTATTTTACATACTATGTATCACAAAGCACATCACAGACTGATGAGTTAGATACTAGTAGTGGAAGGACTATGTGCAGTCACATGGGTCCTGAAAGTGAGTTGCCAATTTTCTGCAAAATGTTAAGTAAGTAAATTTGTATTTCTTATGCGCCCAATCCTGGAGGCTCAGGGCACTTTACAAAGAGGTGTAAGAAACAAATAATAAAATTACATACAGGGTAAAACAGTAAATATAAACAATAAGAAAAAATTACTTACCATCACAATCTTGTTTCTTACAGAGGGTCCAGGGACCATTCGTGATGGCCCTGTGAGATCCTGCTCAGTGCATCTGCTAGCACATTGTCCTTCCCTGGAAGATGGACTGCTGTCTCTTGTTCTGAAACCAAAGTTCTCTGTCAAAAACAGCAGGAATCTGTAACTGGAGACACCTGCTTTTGTACTGCTAAGCCCCGCCCCCAATTAGTCATAAGTCGTTCTGGTGGCAGGCTTCCGAGAGGCTTTGAGAATATCCAGAACCCCTTGGGACAGATGTAAATCTGCATACTCTAACTCTTCAAGAGCCATGCCTTGAGATTGAGGGACCGAAGATTGGGGTACCAAATCCTCCCCAGAGAGGAGGTTAACAGGTTGTAATTCCTGGGAAGAGACAGGGGAAGATGGACTGCTAGGGACAGTAAGAGGGGGTACCAGGGCTGCCTGCCCAATCTGGAGCAATCAGAATCACTTTGCAGGGTTGTGACCTTACCCTGACCAGAACCTTGAACAGTAGAGGAAAGGGAGGGAATACACAGAGAAATTTCCCTTCCCAGTTCAACATCAGAGCATCCAGAGGGACTGAGCCCAAGACTGGGGGTCTGCAACAAAACAGAGGAAGTTGGTGATTGTCTGGGGCTGCAAAGAGATCTATCTCTGGGGTGCCCCACCTTGAAAAAATCACTTTCAACATCAGAGAGTCCAGGGACCATTCGTGATGGCCCTGGCAGATCCTGCTCAGTGCATTTGCTAGCACATTGTCCTGCCCTGGAAGGTGGACTGTTGTCAGAGAGGTCTGCAGAGAATAAGCCAGGGACCACAATTTCATGGCTTCCGTGCACAAGGCCGTGGACCGAGTGCCTCCCTGCTTGTTGATGTATCACATGGTGGTGGTGTTGTCTTTTCTGACCTGAACCACCTTGCTCTGCATGGACTGAGAGAAAGCTTGCAGGGCCAGAAAAACTGCCCTGAGTTCCAGGAGGCTGATATGAAGAAGGGATTCCTGAGGGGACCACAGTCCCTGGGCTGTGAGAGCCCCCAGATGGGCTCCCCACCCCAAAAGGGAAGCATCCATGGTAAGGACCACCGTATGAGACTGAGTGACAAATGGGATCCCTTGCCTTAAATTGTCCTGATCCTGCCACCATTGAAGAGCTTGGATCAGTGTCTGAGTCACTGGAATCAGTTTGGTAAGAGAATCCTTCCTTTGAGACCAAAAGGCCCTCAGATGGAACTGTATGTCCCTCATCTGGAATCCTGCCCCTTGGACCACCACTGTAGAAGCTGCCATGTGGCCAAAGAGCTGAAGGAAGTGCCTTGCTGGTCGGGACACCTGAAGGCTGAAGGAAGAAGCCAGTACTATAAGAACTCTTGCCCTTTCTAGGGGAAGAAAGGCTCTTACTTTGACAGTATCTGGCTCTGCCCCTATAAAGGTAAGAAGCTGCACCAGTTCGAGAACTGACTTGGGGAGGTTGAGAAGAAATCCCAGGGAAGTGAGCACTTGCTGAGTCACTTGCAGGTCTGACTTGACTTGGTCTGGAGACTGACCCACTATGAAACAGTCGTCCAGATATAGAAAAATGGAAATCTTTTGTCTTCTTAGAAAGGCCACTACTACTGCCAGGCACTTTGTGAAAACCCTTGGAGCTGATGTTAGACCAAAGGGCATTGCTTTGAACTGATAATGGCCTGAGGGCAACTTGAACCTGAGGTACCTTCTATGGGAGCACCTGATGGGGATGTGAAAGTAGGCATCTTTGAGGTCCAGGGAGGCTAGCCAGTCCCCTGGCCTTAGGGAGGGAAGAATTATTCCCAGAGTCACCATCTTGAACCTTGGTTTTAAAAGATATTTGTTCAGGTATCTTAGATCTAGGAAGGGTCACCACTCCCCTGTCTTTTTTGGGGTAAGGAAGTACCTGGAGTACAGACCTTTGCTCGGTGTGGGGTAGGAACCTCTCTATGGCTCTTAAGGCCAGAAGAGATGAAACCTCTGCCTCTAGGCAAGGGTTTGGAGAGACCTGCAGGTGGAAAGATCTGGCTTTCATCTTTGGAAATTTTTGAAGCTGAGAACCAGTCCCTGGATTACTACTTCCAGGACCCACTTGTCTGAAGTAACAGACATCCAGTCCTGGACAAAGTAAGCCAACCTGCCTCCTACAGGGATAGGAGAGTCGACCCGGGCAGACCCATCAGGGTGTCTACTTGGCAGGGGCCTTAGGCTGAGGAGTGGATGTAGTGCTGCTCATCCCCCTTCTGCCTCTCCCTCTGCAGAACCCCCTCTGTGAAAAGGGAGAAGAGGCCTGTGCTTGGTAGAAAGGCCTATGAAAAGGCCTGCCCCTGCCCCTAGATTGCTGCCTCTGAGGAGTTGCCTGCCTCTCCTTGGCATGTGCACTCCTATAAGTGGTCCTATATTCCTCCATCTTTTTCATGTAATTCTCTGTCTGCTCCCCAAACAGAGAATTACCTTCCACAGGGAAATCCATGGCTTTAGCCTGGGTGTCCTGTGAGAGGCTAGTACTGTACGTCTGAGCCAAGCCATTCTCCGAAGAGCCACAGATGTAGCCATGACTCTTGATGACACATCATTGGAGTCCATAACAGCATGAAATTGTACCTTAGATGCCTCAATCCCATCAGCAGGCACCTCCTCCATCTCCTTGGCCAGCTGGGGGGAGGCCTGTTTAGCCAGTGCCAGTACAGTGTCCCACCTGGACTTCTGGTACCTGGCTGCATAGGCCGTATAATTAGCCTGCCTGAGTCCCAAAGAGGATGCCATGTACTGTTTCTTTGCCAAGGCATCCATCTTCCAGGAGTCTTTATCTGGGGGGTGTGAAGCCAAGGGAACATTAGCCCTGTCACAGGCTGCAGCTTGCATGACCCCAACATGGCTGCATTGCTGATAGAAAAACTCCATGTCTGAGTCTGATAAGGTATACCTCTTGTCCATTCTTCTATCAACAGGAGGTACAGAATCTGGAAACTTTAAAATTTTTTGTGTCTGTTTCCCAAACGATTTGTGTAGGGGAATAGACAGCCTCCTGGACTCTGGGATGTCCATCATTTCAACAAAATCAGGCTCCTCTTGATCCTCTGTAGCCTCCTCCATAAGGAGCTGGAGGGTTTCAGCCACTTTTTTGTAGAACAGATAGTGGGGGAAGGGACTCGGAGCCTAGGAGGGGAAACACTAGAAGGTCTGTCCGGGGAGATGTCCAGTTCAATGGGCACATCCAGACGTTCTGCTCCATCATAATCATCATCTTGCTCATAATCTCCTCCTCCTCAAATTCCGGTTCATAAAAATCTTCAGGGTCACAATCCTGAACCAGAGAAACCGACCGAACCGAACTCCTAGCTAACGGATCCGGATCGGAAGGAACCGGGTGAAGCGATTCAACAATCCGAATCACTCGGGTAATCCCATCAGTGGTCGGAACATGAACCTCCGGATCCGAACCGGCTGATTTTTCTTTACTTTTCCTTTTTGTAGGAACTGATCCCTCAGGATCGACTCTCCTCTTGCCCGAAGAAGTATCTCCCTGGTCAGAGGGCACTCCTTCTGGTTCGGTTGGAACCAAACTGGGCTGGCCATCCGGGTCAGGAGACTTCTGGGCCTCCTTTTCCCTAAGTCTATTAGGAAAGTTTTTACATATTTGACAGTCTGTATCGAGGTGGTCAAACCCCAGACAATCAACACAGGTGGTGTGGGGATCAGCCTTAGAAAAGACCTCCCCACACTCACTGCAGTGTTGAAACCCAGTGGGCCCAGTTTTTTTCTTGGGTTTCTCAGACATGGCCAACCTAACCAAACTTACTCTTTTTTCAGCAACTGCCAGGCAAGACTACCTTATCGGTTTCTGACCATGTTACGGGTATTGGAAAAAAACGTTAAAACACGTTCTTTTTTAACCGATAAGGACTGGTAACCACACACTAAAGGAAATACACAGAGTTCAAATATGTTGGATCAGTTCAGCCGAACGATCGAGAAAAGTTTTTACAATTTCCACAAATAACCCAGAACTACTACTACCTGAAGTACTTACTGTACTGCAGACAGAGCCCCAAACTGTAATACTACGGAAGTTGAGTGGAAAAACTAATACTTTAACCGACTTTGAACCGAGCAGAAGGAGAAATCTCCAGAGCAACTGTTCAGTGAGGCAGAGTAAAGAATCTGATGGTTGGGTTTCAAAGTGCTACAGACCTCAACCGAGCTCAAGCTCAACGTTCTATGCACTGCATAGAAAATTAACCCTCTACACTCCGGGGCAGTTCAAAGGCTGGAGCTAACTGCAGGTTGTCAGAATACAGCAAGACTTCATGTTGTTTGAATACAAATGCTCAGCAGCAGACCTAGCAACTTGATATTTTTTCTCAACCTTCTTATCCACCCAAGGGACAGAGGAAGGTGTTTGTAGTATTTTTAGAATGGCTTTCTTAAGAGAATTGTGGATTGGAAGGAATAATCTCTCAGTGGAAACCAGACCCATCATATTTAGAATTGCTGCCTCCTCCTCATCTTCCATAGACTTTTGAGAGGGGAGGCCTAAAGTGTCAGCCATTTGTCTGACAAAAGAAAAATGGGATGAAAACGCATCATGCCCATGAGGAGGGGTACCAAAATCTTGTTCTGAGGATACCTCAGGCTCAACAGGTTCCCCCAAATCCGGATCCTCCTCTAAGTAAACTTCTTGACCTTGGTCTGTGGGAACCGGTGGTGGGATTTGAACTGGGGAACTCAGGACAGAACCTGCAGTTTGTATGGCCTGAATGACCTGCAGGACTTTAGCAATGTCCTCAGCAGAGGGCATTTTGTTTTTGTCAGCTGGAAGCTCCCTTGCTTCTTCAGCAGGAGGCACAGCAACATGTTTTTCTTTATGTTTCTCTTTGGCAGGCACTGATTCAGAAGCCTCTTCAGTAGATTTTTTGTGTTTACTGTGTTCAGACCCTTTATCAGTACTTTTAGGATCTGAAGAATCCCTTGAAGATCTCTCCTTTGTTTTAGTGTAAGATGAAGAAGGGGCTTCTTCAGGGTGCTTAGGTGACACTAAGGTGGGAGCAGAAGCCATTTCCTCTAACCTTTTGGCCGTTTTCTTAATGGTTTTAGGACAAAACATACTGCACACTTCACAGTTAGAAAAGATATGACTGGGACCCAAGCACTCCAAATACAAACTGTGGCAATAAGCCTTAGCGAAGATTTGGAAACACTTTTAACAGTTTTTAAAATCTGTAGGTCCCATCCTCTTTTAGGTCTTACTGACATGCCAAACATCAGTAGACTAAAAAAAACCTCAGAAAAGGGAAACATAAAAATCGCAGTTGGTTCTCTGAGGAGAAAAGGAACCGTAAGTAATAAAACTTATTGTATTTTTGCAACAAGTGTAGTCAGTTCCTGAAAGAAAGGTAAGTTATTCCTAAAATACGTTAAAATAAGGAGCTTTTAAGCCAAATTCATTGAGTTAAAGAGTGGTATAAACCACTAGAAATTAGTCAAAACTGAGAAGGCCTTGGTTCCTGGGAACCGAAAAGGGACTGAGAAAAATCCCCAAAATAAAGCTAACTATAAAAGAACACTAACTAGAGGCAGAGAAATAAACAAAATAGTGAAATAACACTTTTTGACAGAAATAAACACACTTGCAGAGAAGTTGCTGAGGAAAGTTCTTTGGGGCGTCTAGTTGTTTGAATGGAGAAAATGAATCTGGCTGTTAGATGGAACACAGTCCACCTAGAGGCAACAGTTTAAATAGAATTCCAGTTCCACTGTTTGCATATATTCCACATTATATCACTTCAGCTCCAGGGCAGTCAGAGATTCTGGGCTGACTGCCTATGTCTACTCATACTAGGAAATTCCTGGGGTTTGAAGGAAAGGTTTGTAGAATATCTAGAAGAACATGGTCTCCAGGATGTGAGGTAGCTTGAGTTTATGGCATGGAGGTCATGTCAAATATGTCTGACTGATTTCTTTGACTGGGTCACCAGAACAGTAGACAGGGGTCAAGCGGTGGGCATCCTTTACCTGGACTTCACCAAGGTCTTTGACTCTGTACCTGACAAGAAATTGATCAGGAAGTTAGTGGATCTTGAAGTAGGGGACAAGATGACCAGATGGGTGGAAAACTGGCTGCCAAACAGGACCCAGAGGGTGGTGGTGGTGATGGTGCAGGGAGAGTTATCTAGTAACAGGGAGGTCACCAGGGAGCTCAGTGCTAGGACTATTGTTATTCAATGTCTCCATTAATGATATTGGGGATGGCATTAAGAGCAAAATGTGCATATTTGGTGACGACATCAAGCTCTCTGGGAAGGTGGACACAGCTGAAGGGATACAGGACCTAAAGGAGGATCTGGAAAACTTGAGAGGTGGACCAGGATTTTGTATCTTGGCTTCAATGCAAAGAAATGCTAAGTTATGCACATTGTAGTCAAGTATCCCAGGACACAGAACTACCTGGGAGGGATCTGGGTATCTGCACCAAAGGAGAAGAAGGATTTGGGGATTGATGATCACTAGCGACCTGAAGCACTCCATGCAGTGCAGGAAAGCAGAGCAAGGGCAAATAAGATGTTGCGATGCATAGTCAGGGGATCAGCAGTAGGTGACAGGAAGTTATACTGCCCTTGTACAGGTCCCTGCTGAGGCCACATCTGGAGTATGGAGTACAGTACTGGTGCCCATATATTAAAATGAACATTAAACTGCTGTAGATGGTCTACAGGAGGGCAATGAAGATAACTGAGGTTGGGAAGGGTAAAATATTAGGAGAGGGGTTGGGGGTCCTGAACAAGAACTCCCCGGAGGTGAGGAGATAGAGAGGGGACATGATTGAGACCTTCAGGTACTTGAAAGTGATAAATAGGGTGCATAAGGAGGGTCTCTTTAAGCTATGTGGCAACCAAAACATGAGGGGGCACAGTCTTAAGTTGGAGGAGGAGGAGGAGGTTTAGAATAAAGGTTAGGAAGCATTTCTTCACAGAGGAGGTGGTGGCCAGTTGGAATGTGCTATTGGGAAAGGTGGTCTCCTTGATGGTAGGGGGCAGCTTCAAAAGGGACTGGGATAGACTTAAGGGGAAAATAAGGGCCATGGGAGGGGCAGATAGAAAGGATGGAAGAAGTGGGCAGGAGGACCAGGTCAGTAGCTTAAGCTGTGGACCCTGCAATATGAACAAACTAGATAACACCAAAAGACCTTATTCTGCTGGCTTCTTCTTATGTTTGTATAACCACCAAAAGGAACATGGCAGAGGAGACAGCCAGACAAATATTACTGCCAGCACTGACAGGGTGAGTTGCCAGAGGCCCTGGCTTTCAGCTAATTGGGGGTTGGTGGGTGGGCATATGAATCAATGATGAAGTTATTCTGGAAGATCAACAATTACAGTGAGTATGTAATTTTTATATCTTCCAAGAATCAGTCTTTACCACTGATTCATACTCATGGGTCTGAGTACCAAGCTTCTCAAATAGGGAGAAGCTGGCTCACCCTAAAAGTAAGATTGCCTTTAGCCCTCTGCATAGGAGAGAACACCTTAGGGCAAGTGCTCCTCACGGGTCTGGTGAGACCCAAGGCCTGTTGGAGTCAGGCGTATGAGTGAGAGGGTGCCCTGATAGCTCTTGCCAGATCCTGCGGGAGAAGGAGTGAGCACCTGGAAGTGGGAGTTAAGCACCTTTTGCCGGGCCATAGGTGCCAACCCTGCAAGATGAAGCCAAGTCATCCACCAAATGCAGACCGCAGTTCCCAGCAGTCTGGAGGACACCTCATTGGCATCGTTGATGCCCTTGACTGATGCCTCACCAGCTCCAGGCCCTTGGCAGAAAGGCAGATGGCTTGCCTGACTAGGCAGCTAGGAGCTGACCTAGCTGCAAACCCAGGCACTATCTGTAAGCTGCTTGACGTCCCTGATGTGTAGCAATGCACATCATGGTGCAAGCCAAGTTATACAATGGCATGAAAAATACTGCTTCCTGACTGACACGATTTACAACGTGTAAATCCTGCCATCACCCAACAGGAAAAAGTGCCAGCCAGCCAACTCCCCCCCACACCCATATCACTGCCATGGTAAAACATGAAAGGAAGCAGCCGCCATACTGATCCACCTGCTAACCGTGAAACTCAAAAAAACAAAACAAAACAAAAATAAACTGCTCCTTCCCTTAGCTGCGGTAAAGCCAGAGTCCTCACACAAGTTGTAAATAAAAAAAAAAAACTCCAAGAACAGTCGACGCTCCCCTAGTGACCCCTTTAAAAAAAAAAAAAAAAAAATGCTTTCACCTTGAAATGTTATATTCTGACTCCGTACTCCTTCAGTCTCTCTCTCTCTTGCCACTTGCACTCTCCTCCACTTCACTAAACAGCTGCACAACAGAAATCTGTGGCCATTGCTGTGCATAACCCCATTACATGACGACATCATGGGAACGAGAGACAGGCTAAACTAACCAAAAAAAAAAAAACACAAGATAAATTTGTTTCCCTGACCCAGAAGTGAAAGAGGGCTGGGGAACAAGTACTTAACAGTGCACTGCAAATGTACGGAGCCGCACAATATGCCAAAATGGAGCCACAGCTCCGTACTTGTAATGGGGTGACAAAGCAAACTGACAAGGCTGTCCTGGCTCCTACAACTGAAACGGAGCCAGGACACACTGAACTGGTGACATGTGACACACTGTTGACAGTTTCCTGACCCCAGTAAAACCATCGGTGGGGAATGGCAAAACAATCCTGCACATGCGCAGGAAACAAAACCCCAGCAACCCAGGACTATTTTCTTCTCGTGGAGCAACAAATTCAATACAAGCAACGTAAAAACATAACAAAAAAAAATTTTCTTTTTTTAATCACAAAATAAAAACCAAGAGTATTTTGCATAATCTAATATAAACATTGGAGCAGGGATGATGCCAGGACGTATTCTCTGCGTGTGATTTACTCACTCGGCCTACAGCCTCGTGACTGAACCACACCAGGCGTAGGTAAATCCTGGCATCACCCACACCCTCTTGTGGTATATTGCTTAAGTAAACACCTTCCAACCTAAAGCATCTGCCTGGGCAGAGATGACTTCAGGAGGTCAGTCATGCACTCAGCCTTGACACTCTACTGGGGTCTGCATGACCTCAGTTCCCAAGGTAGGGTGATGCACTACACCTGCAGAGCCTGACAGTACACATTACTGAAGCTGGATGTCCCTTGGGGTGAAGGGCATGTGAAGGGATGTCTCCAGACTACCCGTGAACACTTCTAAATGACCCTAGGCCGGGGAAGAATGACACAGTCAGCATTGCTGAAATCTCCCAGAAACACCAGCTGCAAGGAGATGGTACTGTGGCTAGCAATGTGTAACATGTTCGCCAGCAATCTCTTGTACAGGGAGTACTCAGAGGCTGAGGACATGTGAAGGGAAGATTCCATGCCCTCAGAGGACGTTGACAGAAAGAAGCGCTGGACATGGAAGTGGGTGGTACCAGGGGGTCGGGTTGAAGCTGAACCAGGTTGGCATGCCTGTGATACTGGTACAAGGCACCAGATGCACTTTCATACTGACTCCGGGTGATTTGCCCCAAAGGGCCCATGATCCTTGAAAGTTCTGGCAAAGGTGGCATGGCTGCAGGGATGTTCAGAAGACCTCCGCCAAGGGAGGGGTCTGACAGGGCCCACCAAACAAGGTTGACCTATAGAACAGGAAAACCCAGGTCAGTGCCCATGGGAGAGACCCCCAGGTGAAGAGAGCAGAGCTGTACAATCTCCCCAGAGCAACTCCAGCTCTGGTTCTCACCGGTGGTGAGCTTAGCCTGTGGGTACTGAGAGAACATCACAATCTGTCTGTCCTCTGGCCCAAAGTCAGTGCTGCCACTTTCACCAGGCCCAGAGACAAGGACTGATCTAGGTGTTGGGTACCCTCTGGCACCACATTTGGCACTACCCTCACAGTGAGGCCTGGTGCCAATTTGATGCTGTTCCCGGTTCTATCCCCACCTCAACACCAGAAACAATGTCAGGAGCTGGTCCAGTGCCATGAATGGCACCAGAACCAGGGACAGACCTGGGGTGACACTGTCACCATGCCCAGTGTCTGGCCCAAGACCAACACCATGGCGTGTGCCATGCCCATCGCTGGAGCTGACACTGACCAAACCCCCAGAGCCATGAGGGCTACATGGGAGACAGACCAACACTAGCACCTCGGCAACTGGATGCCGCACAGCCTCAGTGCCGTTCCATCTCATGATATCGCGAACAGTCTCAGGAGGGGACCCGACATCACGGCGAACTCCACCCCGCTCACCAACACCACAGATAGTTCCAAGAACTGGGACGCACCAGACTGCAACACCAGGGTGTCCATCAGTGTAGACCAAGTGTATAGCTTAGGCTTCACCACTGGGAATGTCTGCTTCCCAAACCACTTCTGTGTCCTCAGTTTGCTTCACCTTGTACCTGCCCTCACTGTGTTGTTCCCTGACCCTGATGAACCATGCTTCCAGGTCCCGTTAGTTAATTACTTAAGTTATTATCTGATTTGCACCTTATGTTTAATCCTTAGTCTTTGGCACTTTCATTGTCCCTGTGTATATCAATTTTGCTCTAGTGCTTCATTACAGTACGGTACAAGTTTATCTTACTGAGTTTTGTACCAACAGTTCTCAGGACCTTATTTATGTCGTCACTTGTGCACCTTAACTGGTTTTCTTACTGTCTTTGTACTCTGTGTTCCCCCTCTTCCAGGTCACACCTAGAAACGAGCTCCGGCTCAGTATGCCTTTCCCAGTTACCAATTTTCAAATAAATAAATGTTTTTAAAACAATTTTAAATACGGTTCATAGATTCTATTATATACTTACTGGTATCCTTGACTGTGGAACTTTCATCCTTTTAAGCAGATTGCTCTCTTGAGGTTTTAGAACAAGGACAAAATGGCGAACAAATTCAGGGTACGAGAACTTCCCATTGTTCTTAATGTCATATTTTATCATCAGTTGTTCAAGCTCTTCTTGACTCATTTTCATATCAAACTTTTCCATCACAGCTGTAATAAATGCAACAAAACGAATGAAAAAGCGACAATAAAGTCCATAACACACATTATAACATATGATAAGCATACTGTAGATGTCAGAACCACAGAGCACAGGAGGGAAAACACACACACACACACACAGAAAGTACTCATGAAGTGCCTTTTTAAACCATTTTCCAGTATTCAGGAAATGTTTAAAAATATTATATTCTGACAAAGTTTACACATATTTCATTATATATAGCATTTATGTTATATGTATATAGATACATAGATAATGACGGTGGAACAAGGGCTGTCAGCCCATACAGTCTGCCCACCCTACCCAACTACTCTGCACTGGCCTTAGTGACCATCCTTTCCCTCTGTTTCTGTCCCTGCTTGAAGTTGTTCACTGATTGGCCTGTACCACTTCCTCCAGCAGTTTGTTCCACTTGTCCACCACTCTTTTTGTGAAAAAGTGCTTATGGACAGTCTTTCTGAATCTCCTCCCTGTGAGTTTTAAGTGTCTCCCTCTTGTCCCTGTGGTTGCACTCAAGGAGAAAGGTTCCCTGATGACCACCCTATTCATCCTGTGCAGGAACCTGTATGTCTCAGTCATGTTGCCCCTTACCCTCTTTTTCTAAAGGGTATACATGTTCAGGTTCTGCAGCCTCTCCTCATATGACTTTCCCCCTAGACCACGGACCACCTTGGTTGCCATGTGCTGTACTGCTTCCACCCTGTCACAGTCTCTCCTCAGGTGTGGACTCCACTACCTGGTGCAGTACTCCAGGTGTGGTCAACACTAGTGACCTGTACAACAGCAGGATCCCCCAACTTCTACTGCTTATCCCCCCCTCCCCATGCAACCTAGCGTCATGTTTGCCTTGCCCACAGCTCTGTTACAATGTGCTGCTACTTTTAAGCTCTCCAGTATCATGACCCCTAGTTTCTTTTCCTCCGAGGAGCTTTCCAGCATCACTTCCCACATATCATATTTTATTCTAGGATTCCTCTTCCCAGTGTGCATCACTTTACATTTTTATGCACTGAAGCCCAGCTGCCAGATCTTTGACCAGCTCTCCAACCTGCCCCAATCCTCCCTGAGTTCCCTTACCCCTTCCTCCATGTCCACCCCAGCACAAATCTTTGTGCCATCTGCACAGAGGCAGATCCTATCCTTATTGACTTACCCAGTGTCGGAAATGAATACACTGAAGGACCGGGCCCAGCAGCAACCCCTGAGGTATTCTGCTTGTTACTTCCCTTATGTCAGAAAACTCCCCATTAACTACTACACTTTGTGTTCTTCCCCTCAGCCAGTTCTTCACCCATGTTGCCAAATTTCCCCCACCCCAAAGTTCCTTATCTTCTTGACCAGCTTCCTGTGAGGGACCAGGTCAAAAGCCTTGCTGAAATATTTAAATTGTGTGTTTACCATCATTGTTGATCTTGCAGAATATCTTCACCATTGATTACCACTTTGGGTCTGTGCCGAAGGTGTCAGGACAACTCAGAAGCCATAACTTTTCTGGTGGGAGCTGGTGATGCAAAACGCCCTGTGCACATCACCACATGTACTGGCTGGTATAGACCGGCACCAGCTGCCAACCACCCAAGCACCTATTTTACCGAGGAGGTGAGCAGCATGAACCTAACGAGTAACCTACGCCCTTAACTAAAGGACATAAGATAGTCCTGGTGGATCATATAAGAAGAGCCACCAAACCCAGTAATATACTGTCTTCACAGCCAAAATCAAGAACAAAGGGGTGAACACTACAACATAACAATAGTGGAGTGAGTCCTGCAGGTGGTGGGCAGGTGTGTTAATCAATGGTGAAGATATTCTGGAAGATCAAAAATTAATTATAAGTACATAATTTACATATCTTCCAAGAATCAATCTTCACCACTGGTTCCCACTTGTGGTTCAGAGTACTAAGATCAGAAAAAAGTCCCCCGGACTAGAGAAGCTGGAGCTCAGAGCTCCCTCAGGATAGTAATCCAGTCAGAATTGTTCTGCCAAAGGTGGCATGCTGCCTGGCACGGGCATCAAGGACAGAGTGCTTGGTAAAGGTGTGCATTGTGCTTCGTGTTGCAGATTTGTAAATTTCACCAACAGACACAGAGTGAATCTCTGCCAGGGAAGTGGCAACCGCTCTGGTGAACCAGGCACGCACCCTGTCCTCCAAGTTTAACCTGCATCATAGCACAGCATTGGCAAAGGCAATTTACAATCCAGGCAGAAATACACTTGAGTATAACAGGCTGTCATTTTCAATTTGGGTTGAATGAGACAAAGAGCTGTTTAGACTGTCTGAAGTCCTTTAGTTCTATCCAAGTAAAACCTAAGGAATAAAAATAACGTACCTACCGTAATTATGATCTTTCGGTGTGTCTTCACCATTCATCACATATGGGTACTTGTCCGGAGGCTAGGATCCCACTGAAGCTTTTTTTTTTAGGTAGGTGCAGCCGACGTGCTCTCGGCGCCACCCTCGAGGCCGACATTCAACATGGCTCCGTGGGTTACTCGTTAGGCACCATCGACTCACTGCCTGCCAGTTCTGAGTCATTGGAGAGGTGAGGAAAAAGGAGGGCTGGAGGGGTGAGACAAGAGAGTCCAAGGACAGAAAAGGAAAAGATATAAAAATCAAAGGAGAAATAAATGACTGAGAGGACAGAGCAAGACAGAAGCGAAAAGCTAGGGAGATTGGGAAGGGGGCCCCAATCTCTGGAAAACAGAAAAGGGTGGGAGTTAGGGAAGGGTAGGAAATTTTGACATATAAAAGTTTGACATGAGAGGGGGGAACAGAAAGTCAGAACATGCTGGATTCTGTCCTGACTCTAGATTGTATAGGAACTGCAAGGAGTAGCCAAAAGGCTTAATTACCAGAATTCAAGGCACAGAATCACTGGCAAAGAAACTCCTTTAAGGCATCACTTATTCACACTAGTGGGATAGCACCAGAGGCGCTAGGACCAAGCGGGAGCCTAAAATTTTCTGAAAGGTCGGTAGCGAGACAGGACCACGCATGCACGGCACCACGAGACTAACTCCGCGCTTGTGTGAGGCTATCCAAGGCCGACTCCTCCAACCGCCTCAGTACCTTTTCAACCAAGGAGGTGCAGTGTAACTACTGAGAATAACTCATCCTGAGTTTCTGGGCCTGAGAGGGCCCAGATGGCCTTTGCAAGAAAGGTCAGAGAATAATGTCCTCAAAGTCTGAACCATAAGACCATGAAGACTAGGAAAGAAAATGAATGAACCCAGGGGATGGTGCGTGGGCGTGTGAATGAGTGATGGAGACTATCCAAGAAGATCAATAATTATGGTAAGTACGTAATTTCCATATCTTCCTGGACTAAGTCTCCATCACTCATTCACACTAGTAGGAGAGTACCGAGCAAAAACCAACAACCCTGAGTGGGGTGGTAGGAGATAGGGTTCACTCAGAAAGGACAGCCAAGGACTGTCCTGCTAATAAAAAGAGCTGTCTTGTAAAGAGCATCTAGAACATAGTGCCTACAAGATAAGTGCTCGAGTTGTAACTCACCACTTTGCAGACAACTGCAATGGGCACAAAATGAAAGTCTGCCAGGAAGCTGCAACCACTCTAGGAGAGCGGCAAGAACCTGGCCTCACAATTTGGTCTAGGACCAAAATTAATAGTGTCAAAGATGTACTAATGTAACGTAAAGGGACCTCAGGAACTGAAAGAGTCGGAGGTAAAGTCTACTGGTTCAGGGTAGACCGGAAAGTGCAGATGGAAACCCCCACTATTAAGTATGGCTGACCTGTAAACAACAGGTCCAGGAGCACTTGAACCCCTTACTTGGTGAGCAAGGGGATCCAGGTGGGGTTAGCCCATCAAGGAGAATGGTCTCCACTTAGTCACAGGAAACTTCCTGATGGAAGGCCAAGCATGACTTAGAAGCCTCTTGTGGTGGTCTAGTAGAACCAGATCCTACCCACTGCATATTCCAAAAGGAATCATCCTGCCCCTGTGTGTACAACTGTAGTAGCAGTCTCTGAACTCAGGGAAGAAAGGAAAAAGTGTACAGGAGGACTTGTCCACTGCGGAAAAAAACATTCCGACTGAAAAAAAACAGGGGCTGGATTTATAACGCAAATATAGGCAGATGTGCGTCGAGGAGGGACACAGCAGGACCAAGTTAGGGCTAAACCATTTGTTGAAGTGACTGAAAGAAGCAGTGACTCAATGCGGTGAGGCACTACCCACTCTGGCCTCCCTGAAGGGAGTAGGAAAGGATTCTAGTTTGTTTGCTGAAAAACAAACATCACAACTCCATCACGCATTTGAACAGGATAGCTTCGTGAACGACTGGCATGGACCAGTGCGCAGGAACCAAAGGTGTGAATATTTGAGAAGCTACCTCAGAAAAAAGACCTACTTGACCTTCCTTCAAGAAGGAGAAAGTCACCTGTTAAGTTAAGCAAGCAAGGAAGTAGGAACCTAAGTTCCAACTCGGTGGAGAGTCACTTCTGCTGCTGTAAGGCTCTGCTCAAGAGAAGAAAGCCTGATAAAAAGAAAGGGGAATTAACAGACTGTGCAGTCACCTTGGTCTAGGAAATGTCTGAATAAGAGAAATCTCTCTTAGAGAAAGAGATGACCCATACCGCCGCCAGATCAGATTCCCTTAGAGAAGAAGAGTTGTGCCACTTTATCGCATTTGAGATGAGCACCCGGGCTGAGGCAGAACCTGACCAGATCCAAAAAGGGGTATCGGTAATTTCAGCTAGGCCCTGTGCTGTGATAAAAATATTTTTTTTTTTTTAGTCAGAGTCTAACAAGGCTTTCAGGCTGCTATTTCACAAGGATTGTCTTGATACAAAATGACGAAGATGTTCTCCATCTGAGTGCAGAGGGAGCCTGAGCGTCCATACTGAAATCATGACCGGACTAATAATCACAGCTGGAGAGATGTTAACCGCCGAAGAAGCCACCAAAGGGGCAATATCACAAGGGGGCTATATACCCCTATCAAAGTAGCGGAAGAGCCAGAGCGGCTCCCGACCATTAAATTAGAATGTTCCACAGAGTGTAACTGTCTTGATGATTGAAAAAGTTTAGACACAGAAGTGTAAGGTCCACGGATGCAGTGTGAAATATTATAATGGACCCCATTACTGAGGAACTACTGAAAAGATTTTCCATCTCGGACTCTGATGATAGAGAGGATGTGCCCTTCATTACATAAAATGAGTCGTCCACTGTATTACTGACCAGAAGGGCAGGGAAAGACCCATCTAGATGCACTTCTACCACAGAAGGACCTCCAAGAGAGATCTAGGTCAGAGCCACTAGAGACTCCACCATCAGGAAGGATGTTTAGGAGCTTGGTAACACATAGGGAGCTGTGAAAGTGCTAAGCAGAATGAAATTCCGCTGGCAGAGCAGTACAGCAGAGTTCCATCAGCAGAAAACTGCTGGAGGACACAAGATCCCACATAGACCGCCACTCACTAAGATGTGTGGAAAAAATAATCCGCGGAACAGGAGTTTATTCTGCGATAAACATCCCACCACAAGTTCTGTGGAAAGGAAGTCCGAAAAGAAAAAATGTGTCACTAATTCTGCCATACAGCACCTACTAGCACCCGTGCAGCACCAGTATCACTCATGGCACAGAAGCGCACCAAGCAGTGCCTATGCCAACCTGGGTGATACCCGAGGGCAGCCGCGGCAGCACCCACATGCACCCCCGGCAATCATGTAGCAATGGCACCTGAGGGCACCCCCAACACCCATGGTACCATGGCACCCATAACACCATGGTACCCATGACACCCATGGCAAGAATGGCACCCAAGGACACCAGTGGCACCCATGGGTGCCCGTGGTGCCACCCGTGGCACCCACAGGTCCCCCGTGGCACCTGTGACACCCATGGAACCTGTGGGCACTCACGGCACCACCTGTGGGACCCATGGGTGCTCCCAGTGCCACCTATAGCACCCATGGTACCCCTGGCACCCATGGATGCCACCCTGAAGCACCACCTGTGGGTGCACGGCACTTGCTGGGTGCTCAGGCACTGCCCGTGGGTGCATGGCACCACCCAGACACCTGCAGCACCACTGCGGCAGTGACAATGAACAGCAGCAACAAGAGCACCCACGGCACCACACAGAGCAATTGCGCCTACCCACGGCGCCGACTAAGGCACGGCGCAGACAAAGGCACGGCAGCGACCAAGGCACCGAGGCTCAGCGTCGACCAAGGCAGCCAGCCACAGCTCCAAGGCACGGTGCCAAACAAGGCACCGAGCCACGGCGCTGAACGAAAATGCCAATGGAAATCCTGAGAAGGGGAGAAGGAAAAAGGTGGTGCCCGAGCCGCCCCTGCATGGAAAAAGAGGGGGGGGGTAGGCACGAGGGGCCGACATGATGGCAAAGGCACCAAGAGGGCACCCCGCCCATTGTGATCCCATCGATCCGGCTCCAGTCCAACAGCCCGAGGCCCAGAGGTCCCGAAATCAGGAACAGAGCCAGGAAAAACTGGAAAGTCAAACCCCTGCTCCATAGGAGCGGCCCAGAGATGAAACTGCCCACCGAAGCTCCAACCAGGACAGAGATGGAGCTCAGAGTCGAGAATGCAGCCATTAGGAGTGGGGCCAAGAGGAACCCAACAAAGTCGGTTCAGGGCCGGTGCCCCTCCCAATGAACAATCCTCGTGCAGACATACCAATGGGCAACCTCGAGCGGCACTGATTCTTCTTCCCCCAACAAGGAAGAGGAGCTTGAGGTTAAGCAGAGCCGGATCCTCGGAACTGCTAGATTTGTGCTTCAGAGGACTGTCCTCCCCCGAGCACAGGACTGTCCATAGTCAGACCCCGTTTCATTAAGGCAGTGGACCGGATACACCCTCTGCCATAAAAACTTTCAATGAAGTCCTCCACCATCACCGCTACTGTCTAAACACGACTCCGTTGATGGCAGGAAATAGTTTTTTTTTCTTCTTCTTCAAAATCTTCTTCTTGTTTGTAAAATAAGAAATTACTACTTAAAATATTAAATTAAACATTAAAAAGCTGCTGTCATATAGACGAAAAATGAAAATTACGTACCTACCGTAATTCTTGATCTTCTTGTATCTTCACCATTCATTACTGCTTGGGTTAGTGCGGAGGCGCACCCGCTATGGGAGTTTTTTTTTGAGGTCGGCTCCAACGGCGCCAAGGCTTGAGCGCGCATATTGCGTCATGCAAGAGGGGCGCGCCTTTGGGAAGCCAGAGACTCCTCCTCTATCTCAGTTCTGGTAGCTGGAGAGCGAAATAAAGGGTAAGAAAAAAGGAAAGCGAGGCAAGAGAGCCAAGGGACAGAAAAAGGAAAGGATATAAATTGAAAAAGGAATAAACCGGTAGAGAATAGACAGAGGAGAGAGAATTCCTACCCTAAGGGACCACAGGGCCTCCTTTCCGGGGCAGCTCTAGGGGAGGAACAGAGAGAAGGAAGAGAAAGTAGAAGAAGAAGAAGAAAAAGAGGCATGTTGAGAGGGAGAACAGTGCCCATCGAGTATTGGTTGAGAGGCTTATAGGCTCGAAACTAACAAGAGAGCAAGAATCCCAGTTGCTAGGACTGAGGGGAGGTTCAACCGAACCACCTGAACAGATCCGAATGAGGGCAGACTCTCTGAACTCTCAACATGCCGAGTCCCTTCATCCTAGCTGAGGGCTCCTAGACTGCCCGGGCAGAACCTGTTCCGGGTAGAGCGCCCACCCAGGAAGGGGACTAAGTCCCTTAGCACCTTGTTAAGTGCTAACACAGTAGTGTATGGGAAAGACTATGCCTTCTCGAAGGCAGTTCTGTATGAAAGATAGAGTGGAACTCAATCAGACTCCCTAAGGCAAGGCAAGCAGACGCTCAGAGCTGACAAGTTCAATCAGCAGCTGGAAGAGCTCAAAATAATACCTGCCAGGAGGATTCTAGACTTTGCTGAGGCCAAGTCAGAGCATGGCCTCTTGGGCTGTGAAACTGCATAACCTGAAGAAGGTATTTAGGAATCGCACCCTAAGGGTGGTCAGAAAGAGTTCCCTCAGAATTTAGAGAAAAGTACAACCGTGTTCATTCCTCTTTAGCTTGAGGAAAAAAGGAACCATGCATTAAGAATGGAAAACAAAGTTTTTTTGTTTTTTTTTGGCATAAAGGCCAAGGGAGGAAGAGGAACGAGACGGGAGGAGGAGATGCCACAGAAGGAGGCCACTGAGGGGAAGGTGGGTGAGTATCAGTAATGAATGGTGAAGATACAAGAGAAGGTCAAGAATTACAGTAGGTACGTAATTTTCATATCTTTCCTTGTCAAGCTTCACCATTACTGCTTGGGTGAGTACCAAGCCCCCCCCCTTAGAAAAAGGGGGGGTAGAACCCTGAGGGAACAATATCCCCAGCCTCCTGCTGGTGAGAAACAGAAGGGGAAGACCCTGGGCTAATCAAAAGAGAAGCCTATGGGGGAAAAGAGCTAGGAGGTGCCCCCCGAGGACGGGGAGACGGAGGAAGCCCCTGCAGTAATCTCCTAGCTCTGGAGGAAAAGAGACGGTCCCCGAAAGTGGAGCGAATCACCTATGCCAGGCCAGGGTGACAACCTTGATAGACAAGCCATGTCATCCGCCTAATGCAGATCGCTGTCCCCACAAGCCTGGAAGCCACCTCATTGGCGTCATAAGATGCCCTTGCTTGGTGTCTTGCCAGCTCCAGGCCTATAGCAGAGAGGGCAATAGCTTGTCTAGTTTGCTCCGTATCAGGCATTGATGCTAAGAGCTGAGAAAGCATCGACCACAAATGCCTACTGTAGGCAGCGTGATGAGCCTGATGTGATGCAATGCAAGCCATCGCACGAGAGGAAGAGAACACTCTTGGCCCTCACCGGTCGAACTGTAGGGAATCTGAATCCGGTGGACGGTCATGATGCCAGGCGGCGGCGCCCGGAGGGAGTTCCAGGTATACCAAACACGAGGGCAGGTTGGGGAGAGTACTCAGGGATTCCGAAGGGGCACAATACCTTCGTCGACAGTCTGCCGGGGCTGGAGAAGGGGCGGCTGGCGACTGCCAGGAACGGATAGACACCTCCTGGAAGGGGATAGGCCAGGAAGGTACCACCAAGTGCTGGGCACTGAATTCTCCAAGGAATTCACACGTCTCCCATTCGGTATTGTCTCGCCTAACGTAGGAGATTCGAAGATCCCTCACCATCCTCGAAAGTAATCGCTAATATTCAGTGTAATTGGCATCGGAGGAGATAGGAGCAGAGGGTTCCTCTCCCTCAGAGGAGGGAGACGAGGATGATGGAGAGCTCTAGTGTCCAGAAGATTCTTGCGGCGGCGGGGATAGGTGAAAGACCCACTCATTCATACACCTGACATATGAGGGGAAGGCCGCCGCAGAACCTCTGAACTGCTCCCAGGATAACGGGCCCGTAGGACTGACATGGCCTGGAAGAGTGGGGGGTGGCTGCAGAGGAACGGGAGATCGGCACCTACGAAGAGGCAACTGTCCTCTGCTAGGGCTCTGAAATTCGGAGAACGGAGCCCGAGCTGGCGGGATTCCGGACAACAGACCAGGTCGCAAAACGGAACCCTGGGAAAGCGAAACCTGGAAGAGCCCAGAAGGGGATCCTCCCCTGTGACTGCAAGGATCCAGAAGGGCAGTCCGCAGCAACGCCACCGGAGGGGACCCCGGGGTCAAAGAGGGAAAGGCGGGGCCTAGCACTATGGCTCCTAGCCACCCCGAGGGGTGGCCGGCCGAGACCGCAATGACTGCACCCTGCCCCTCAACCCCTCGGACTCCGAGAGTGCCCTCCTCCTCAACCCCAGCGTTCTCCCACCCCGAGTGGCTGCAACAGCACCAGGGAGGGTAGCTGTCACGAGCACCCCAGGAGGGAGAGCCCCTCCCTCCGCCCCCACTCCATCGCTCCCCAGAGACCCAGGACCACCCCTAGCCCAAGGGTCCTCAGGGGAGGACAGCAGCGTGGACAGCAGGAGAGGTCCGCTGTGCCACCTAGCACCACGTACCACTGGGGACCCCGACTCCGAAGAGTCAGGTTGCCAGGATGGGTCCACGTCTGAGTCATCGACCTCCAAAGAGGAAGAGACCAGCTGGACCACAATACTAGCAACCCCGGGGGTCCCCGGAGAAACGGCGCCGTGAACAGAGCCAGTGCCAGAGGCGGCGGCGGACAACCCTGGCCCACCCACACCCACTAGGCCTGGCCCCAGCTCCCAAGCGGTGCCGGCTAGGCCCACGGTGCCACCCCCGGCATCGGAACCCAACCCAGCGCCACCGAGAGAGAGAGCCGCGCCTGCAGCGCCACGAGTG
Organism: Neoceratodus forsteri; assembly: GCA_016271365.2. Classification (NCBI taxonomy): domain Eukaryota; kingdom Metazoa; phylum Chordata; order Ceratodontiformes; family Ceratodontidae; genus Neoceratodus; species Neoceratodus forsteri. The sequence goes on along the minus strand of CM028131.1, from coordinate 1,642,784,645 downwards.
GCACCGGGCGTCAGAGCGCGCCACCAATGGTGTGCCGCCTCGATCACCGGTGCTGCAAGTGGCGCCGGGATCTGAAACAGCACCAGAGGGCGTCGTCGAGGGTCCACCGGTGCTGGGCCCAGCAGGCACGGGCCTCGACACTGGGGGAGCCTGCATCTCCGAGGAGGTGACTGCCGAGGCGGTGTCCCCACCGCAGCCCCGGAAGGGACCACGACATTCCTCCGACACCGCAAAAGAAGCTTTCTCTTCGGCAAGAGAAGAGGAGGAAGCCTTCTCCTCCACGGACCGTATAGGCCCGAGAGGGGACCCGGAGGAAGGGCCTAGAGACCTTACCTGGTAATCCCTGGAGCGACGCCGTCCCCCGAAGGTCGGCGGGGCCTTGCCGATCTTGAATGCGCGGACTTTGAGGACACGATGGTCCATGGAGAAACAGGTGTCGCACGCGTCCATATCGTGGTTGGGTCCTAGGCAATGTAGACAGACATCCTGACGGTCCGAGATGGAGAAATGCCGGCCACAGGAGCACCGACGCATAGAGGCACGGCCCACCTTCGACTTATGTTTTGCCCCTGAACCTGACATGATGAGAACTAAATAAGGCAAAAAACAGCAATAAAGCCCTCGGCACCGTCAACAGAAAATAAAGGAACGGTCTTACCGGGAGACGGCATCGAGCGAGAGTCACTGGAGGAATCTTGACGCAGAAACACTTGAACTACCACGCAGCAGGTGCAGCCTCGATGGCGGGAGAAACAGAACTGAGACAGAGAAGGAGTCTACGGCACCTAACGGCCGCCCCTCGCACATGACGCAGTACATCGCGCTCGACGGTGGCGCCGTTGGAGCCGACTCCAAAAAAGAAAAAAAACTCCCGTAGCGGGTGCACGCCTCCGGCACTAACCCAAGCAGTAATGAATGGTGAAGATTGACAAGGGAAGATCTTAGACTCCGGCGGACAAGCAACGTTGACATCCAAGTGCACTCGACGGCGGGAGTAAAGGAACTGAGGCGGTTGGAGGATCGACGCCGAGAAAGCCTACACAGGCGTGAGTTAGTCTCATGGTGCCACGCATGCATGGTCCTGTCTCGGTGCCGACCCTTCCGAAAATTTTAGGCTCCCGCTTGGTCCTAGCGCCTCTGCGCTATCCCACTAGTGTCAATGAGTGATGGAGACTTAGTCGAGGAAGATCGTCTATTCTTAGAGGACAAGAACAGAGGTTCTGCCTCCTCTCATATGTAACAACAAGAATATTTAGTTTGGATAAATGAGCTTAAAGACTTGTCCAGAGGGCAAGAAAACTAAAATTTGAAAGAGAAAAGCAGACGAGGATGGAGGGCAACTGCCCTCTCCCACTCCAAAGGAGTGGAGCCAGAGCACTGAAGAGAGAGTGCCGCCCCATCCTGACCACTCTCCCCCCAGATATACCATCCCACCCTGTGCCACAGGTCACTCCCCCTCGACAAAGACAGGGGAGGGGGGCAAGGAAAGGCACAGAGAGGGAGGGGGATCCAGAGACTGAGGCCCCAGGGGGATGGCAGGTGGGGTAGTGATGAATGGTGAAGATACACAGAAAGATCATAATTACGGTAGGTACGTAATTTCCATATCTTATCTGTATCAATCTTTACCATTCATCACATATGGGTGAGTGCCGAGCCCCCTGAAGGGGGCTTTCAAAACCCTAAAGGACAAAGGTCCTTAGCTCTCAGTGGGTGACACACTAAGAGGGAGAGTGAAACTGGGACCCTCCAGAGGGGGAAGGAAGTTGGCCCAACAAAAGCTGCCTCACCCTATGGGAAAATAGATAGGTCCTCTTGTGCGTGGAGTTAACCACCCTACGCCAGGCCAAGGGTGACAACCTGGAAAGACGTAGCCATGCCATCCACCTAGTGCAGATCGCTGTCCCTATGACCCTAGTAGCTACCTCACTGGAATCATACGATGCCCTTGCTTGGTGCCTTGCTAGCTCCAGGCCACGTGCAGAGAGAGCAATGGCTTGTCTGGTTTGGTCCATGTCAGGCAAAGAGGCTAGGAGCTGACCCAGCCTGGACCACAAGAACCTGTCATAGGATGCATAGTGGGTCTGATGTGCAGAAACAGAAAGCAGCAAACGTGCCAAGTAGAAAGTCCTCCTACCCTAGAAGTAAAAATCCGAGGAGTCTTGATCTGCGGGCCAGTCAAGGTGAAGGGCGCGAAGCCCATCGGGAGTGTCCAGCTGTGTCAATCCTGACTGAGGACGAAGCATGGAGCCTGGAGACTCCGGGGGGGGCGCAATACCGCTGGCAAAGATCCCTAGGGGTGGGGACTCTGGAGAAGGGTCTCTGCCTGGAACACAACGACGCCTCCCTAAAGGGAGCAGGCCAGGGGGGTACCACAAGGGTGTCCTCACTGAAGTCGCGCAAAAGGCGTGCCGAGTGCTCTGGATTGCTCTGAGTGGTAGGAGAAATATGCAGGTCCTCCAACATCCTCACACGGAATTGCTGATACTCTGTGAGATCAGTGGCTGGGGAGATGTGGACAGAAGTCTCCTCTCGCCCAGAAGAGGGGGATGAGGCATTAGAGGACCTCAACTGTTCAAAGGGTGGCTGCTTGGGGGGAGGTTGAAAAACCTGTCTGTCCATCGCTCTGACATAAGTGGGAAAACGAGCAGCCATGGCCCTAAACTGCTCCCAGGAGAGAGGCCCGCTAGGACCAAGGATGCCTTTGAACGCAGGAGAATGCGGCAGAGGGATGGGGACAGAGCCAAGAAGAGAAGTCGGCTGACCTCTGCCTGGGCTAGGGAGCGGACCAGGAGCACCAAAGGATGAAGGTGCTCCGGAAGACTCCACAGCCGACAGCTGTACCACCATTTCGGAACTGCCTTGGCTGCGCTCGGAAGAATCCCCACTGTGAGGTGACCGGAGCTGTATAGGTTCCCTACCTCAAAAGAACGGGGCTCTCTCAAAGACAGCAAAGGGGAAGAGCAGAGATCCACACTGCGGCTTAGGCCTAGGTAACTGACAGCCCTGGTCAGCACCCGAAGGAGCTATCCAAGGCACAGTGACAGTACCCTTCCCTCTCATAGGTGCTCTGATCGGCCCCAAAGTTGGGCGATCCAGGCACACCACCTAAGGGAGTACCACTGCTGAGGGGTCAGCGAAACCTCCAAGGCTGGGCTGCAGTGCAATGGTGGCATGCATCACTGACCGCTGGTCAGCGCCCCTGACCCCAGCCTCTGAACTCGCCGGCCGCTCCTCACAGGGGGGGCTGACTCCGGTCTGTTGAAGACACCACTAGGCTATCCACACTAGCAGCTAGTTCCAAGGAGCCAGACTGCTCGTCTGACTCAGGGTCCGACTTCTCCTCCAAAGAAGTGGAGGCCGAGGCCCTGTGCCAAACCGTAGGTGGGCGCCTTTTGCCATCCTTACCAAACAGGGTGTCAGAAATGGAGACCACACCCGAATTGGTGCCAGTGTCCTCCCCAGCACTGTGAACAGCGGCTGAAGAAGAGATGGCTCCAGCCCGAACAGCAGCTTTGGAGTCGGAACCTGTCACAGTGCTGTCGTGCCCCACGGCGACGCAAGCAGCGCCGAGGACAGAGACTTCACCGATGATGGCTCCGACGGTGCTTTTGGCCCGCGACAGCACTGAAGCCAGAGGTTCATCATGGCACCGCGCGGTGTGCCGAGCAGAAATAGCGCCGACAACGGCTCCGACAGCACCTTCTGAACTGCCCATAGCGCCATGCCCCTGTTTGGTGCCATGAATGGCTCCACAACTGGACACGGTGCTGTGCTCAACCTTGGCACTGCGAACAGGGTTGAGGTGAGGAGAACAAAAGGATGGGGCTGTAAAGACTCCCATGGCACCGACAGCAGCATCAGTGCCGAGTGATGGACCGGTGTCGCTGCTGACTCTGCCAGGGCCCACAGCACTGCGAACGGAGCCAAGGCCCAAAATGGCGCCAATCGATGGCATCGAAGACAGCGCTGACCCAGGCCTTGCGAACCACGGGTCCAACGGCGGAGGAGCCTTCGCCCCCGAAGGGGTGATTGGCATGGTGGTGCCTCCTGCCCGCCCCCAAAGGGAACAGACTGGGCCTCCTGCACCGCAGGAGGAGCCTCAGCCATGGCTAGGCTACTAGAAGCCAAAGCTCCCTCCTCCTCGGTCTGTATAGAACTGGGAGGGGACCTGGAGGAAAGGTCGAGACAGCGTGGCTTGGCCTGACGAGTGCACATCTGACCCCCGAAAGTCGGTGAAGCTTGCCCCACTTTCCACACGCACTGTTCGATGACCTGGCGGTCCATGGAGAAGCAGTCGTTGCACGAATCCATGTCGTGAAGCGGGCCAAGACACGAAAGGCAACAGTCGTGCTGGACGATGGCGGAAAATTTTTGGCCTCATGGGCACCGTCGCATGGGGGGCCGACCCATCTTTGAAGTCTTCTTGCCCTCCGACCTAGACATGACCTTCGGAAAGAAATACAAACAAAACTTGACATCGCTGGAAAATAGAAAATGAAAAGGTCTTACCGGCAAAGTCGAGTGGCTAGCAGAACCGGCAGGAGGAACTGATGGACTTGTCGTCGAAAAATTTTGAAATGAACTACAAGGTAGGCCAAACTCAAGCAGAGAGAAATCTTCCCACGAGGTGACCTCGACAGTGGGAGACGAAGAACTGGCAAGCAGGCAGAGTCGACGGCGCCTAACGACCAACCCATGAGTGCCACGTGGAACGTTGGCCTCGAGGGCGGTGCCGAGAGCGTGTCACCTCCACCTACCAAAAAAAAAAGCTCCCGCTGGGTCCTAGCCTCTGGCTGAATACCCGTATGTGATGAATAATGAAGACTGACACAGATAAGATCTCTCTTAACATCCAGTGAGTGAAGAGTCTTTACTTCCTCATTCTTTTCTTCCTTATTCTGGGAGTTGGTAAAGTAGGTAGGCAGTAGGGGTGTGTGAGTAATGAATATTATGAACTGGATGGAAAAAAATAAAAGAAGTTGATTGGCTGAGAAGCATTTCAAGCTGTGATTAAATCCCACAACATAATCATAGTTTCAAAAAACCTCCATCCACCAGCCTCCTCACTCACCAGAAATTCATCTGACAGCAACATTCCCCTCATACATCCCAGTTCCACAAAGTGTACCCAAAACCATCCTCCACATTTTAATGTGTCCAACATGAAACAAAAAAAAGCATGAAGCTATTTATTTTCTTTCTTTTTTTTTTTTCCATTATTATTTATATCCACTCTCGAGTCACCTCTTCGAGATGCCATGAAGCCTGTCCCTACCTCCGCCTTACCGACCGAACGGGTCCTACATCTTGATGCAGTTTACCCCCACACCTGGGGTCGGGTGGGACCACTCCATAACCCTGGAATCTTGTCAGATCCCTCGTTCAAGTCAGGCAGGCGGTGGCATATCGGGACCCGGCTCGACACTCCATCTACCTGACTCCGGAGGGGCATTTTCCGTTCTTCCTCCAGACTGCATGCCCCAGCATCAAGACAAAGGCGCTGATGCTCACAAAGTTTCACCCCCAAGTTCCAGTCCCCGAAGCTGGTTGGTCTGTGGCCTACGTCCCTGACCAATTGCACCACAGTGACTCCAGCAGCTGTCGCGCCCCTCAGCCTCCGCCACGGGTCACCGCTTGCTGGTGTAAAAACTCCCCCTCCCCCAGAGAAGGCAAGTTGTTGTCAGACGCTCACGCCATCTCCCCGTCAGCCAACCCCCGTTGGCCCGAGCTTGCTCCTGAACTCAGGTTGCCGGAGTGGTGCGAGGTGTGATGTCCAGTGCCTCAACTCTCAGCGCCACCGGGCCAGCCCTTTTTTTTTTTTTTTTTTTTAAATAATCTGAAATATAGCTGGCCCAGTGGTGCTGAGGGTTGAAGCACTGGATGCCACATCTCGAGCCACGCCTGGCGACCCACGTTCGAGAACGAGTGGGGGCCACTGGAGGTCATCAGGGGAGGAAAAGGATCGAGCATCCCAGGGACTGCTCTCCTTCTCCGGGGAAGGTGGGCACCAGTAGTCGAATGCCTGGTCCCTAGCAAAGGCTGAGGGGGCAGATTAACAATGCTGACAAGGTGGACGGGGATGTGGCAGACGTCTGGAGGTGCACACACAGGAGCGTGCACATTGCCTCTGCTGGCACCATTGTATGCCCCACCCCGAGGGGAAAAGAACAGCGGAAATGCAGTTGCATGGCTTGATGGCCATCCTGGAATGTACTTGGCTCTGAGGGTGTTGCCCCAGAAGGACTGGATCAGGACATGGCGGTGGGTATTTGGGCTCACCGCCACCCCACCATGGGATGTGACTAGGGTGAGGGCCTTCATGGGAGTCAAGGTGCACCAGGACGGCAGCTGGATGTGTGCTGAGTTGGGGGAAAAAAGGACTAACAAATAATCTGAAATATAAAATGAAGCCAACATGGGGATTGGTTTCAAGCACTCCCCTCCAGCACTGCGGTTGGCTTTGCAGCACCACTCTCTGCTCAAAGGCCTGCACAGAATAAGCATGTGTGCTGCTGTTCAAAAGCACAGGCTGCTTTATGTTAAACATTTATTTAAACCCTCACCCCCACAGCACACAGTCTAAAACCCCTATAAAGCTGTCAATCTGATCGGCTTCAGAACCGCTATTCCCCCAGCCCCACTTCACCCCTATAGACTAAGCACTTGCACTACACTTCATTTACCAATCATGCCTTCCACTTTTGTGTACCTCCTCAACCATTCACGCCTCTCTACCCCGTGTGCAGAGGACTGTATTAGGAAAACTGTGACACACCCCTACACAGACAAATGCAGGCTCACGTCTGATAAACTCTGAGCTGCGGCTGACACAGATGCTCAGGCGAGTGGGGCTTAGAGAAACACCATTGACAGAGAATTGTGTGGCAGGATGTATAGCACAACTGATTACCTACTATCAAATCTGACAACAATGCCACCTACTGACCACAACCCATATAGAACTATTGTCTAACACTATACTACTACACTACCCCTTAAAAACAATTCACGTCTTACAAAAAATAAATTTTTTTTATTTTTCCAGTTTTAATCCAGTTCATAATAGCAATAATACACAACAAGGTGTGGTGTATCATGGGATATTGTCACTTCTCGGGTGCATGAGGCACAAAAATCACATAAACATCATTGGCTTAAACTAGTAGTAGTCAGCTTATCAAGCATTAAGTAATCAATAAGACATATCCAGGGAGTGCATTATGAGTTCATAACCGCATGCCTCAGGGGCACTGTTCGGCATGAAATGCAGCTGAGTGTCGTTAAACATTCCTGTGGCGTGCAATTATAAACCCATAATGCACACCCTGAAGCGTCTTAGTGAGCTTATAAAATGGGAGGAAGACAATACTCGAAAACAGGAAAGAAAAATAATTTTATTGGTAAAATAAAAGATTTGTAATAATGTATCTAACAGCCTTCTTCCCCCAATGCCTTCTTCCCCCAACCATACAATCACACAACCCAGCATACAGTAATCACGCTCCATACAGCTAAATCCTGTCCACCTTTCACTCCCCGATTCACCCAAAAATAACAAACAGCACCAAAACTTTAATAACAAGCAAAACAAACTGCAATAGATACACACAAGTCTGAAACTGTGGTGTTGAGCAGAATATTTGTAAAAATGACCTTCAAGACCTAATGCAGAGCTAGCTCAGAGCTAAAGTCCACCCAGATGAATAATAAAACAGTAGGTGCTCCTCCTTGTCTCTCACCCAAAAGTAGCACTGAGTCTGACGACAAATTTTTAATGAAATCTGGTTAAAAGTGATTAAACAGCCTTTTAGCCTTCCAGCTCTAAACCAGGAAACTAGTCACAATAGTCTTACTGACTCTACCCACTACCATTTGGTAGAATCAACAACTTCAGGATAAAAAATGTCCAAAAATTCTATTACAGGATAGCTAGAGAAACAACACAAGAGCATAGTAGGGAATCCATGGTGCTGGTGGGGGCAGTTAGAGGGAGGGAGGAAGAGATGGGGAGGAGGGGAGGGGAAAAGAGGATAGTGTGAACAGGATGTGAAGCATAGACAGCAAACCAGCTGAGTAGCCATTTCATTAGCACCGATTTTTTTTAAGTCATTGTCTGCAGCTGTAGCAGCTGCACTGAGCGCAAAACCTCTGCACTGACTCAGTCACAACACCACAGCAGTACTCAGTTACTTTTATTTATTGATATTTCAAAAGAAAACTAGTGGGTTAGGGTGGCCAATCCCTGCCTTTCAAACTTAATAATCTGCATGCAAAATCTCTTTTGTCTGCCCCTGCAGTAGGATGAGCTGAAAAATGCTTAGGAACTGGCTTTACCAAAATAGCAAAAGATAACAAACCTAAGAATTCAGATGCTGTGATCTGTCCCTGTCTGTCCCGATCTTTCTCTTTACACTCTTGCAGGATCTCCTTCCACGACTGGTACATTTTCTTTTTGAGTTTATGTTCAGTTGGCTCACAGTTCAGTAATAATGGAGACTGGGCAACAGTTGTGGCTGGACGTTGGGTAAGCTCAACGGACTGAATGGAATAAGCACATGTTAAAATATGGAAATCAATGTCATTAGAATGTATTACATGTAGACTATGGGAAACATCTTTGTACAGGATCAGAATCTATTCTTCTGTACAGAAAACTCAATCCAGATGTTAGCATCAACAGAAAAACTGATAAACATTCTGGGTAAATTCTTGCTTATCAAATAGAACCCAGACAGTGAAGACAAATGATTATAAATTGACAAATGGAGAGGTTACTAGCAGATTCCCACAGGGGTTGGTGCTGGAGCCAATATTGTTCCACATATATGTTATGGATATGGACAAAGGAATATAGAGCTGGCTTATATAGCATGCAGATGACACAAAAGTGGATGGCCGCGCATATAGTTTAAAGGAGAACTGCACTGAATCTGTAAGTCATGTTTTCCCAGTAGAAGCTGTTTTTTAAATACTGGTTCAAATTCTGTGCTGGTCTAGCTATTCGCTTTTCAGTTGTCTTAGTGGTGTTTCTGATTTACACATTGCTGCTAAGAACCATTTTAGAACTGCATGATGTGGTTTATGTCCCTGTTCTACTCTTCTACTGTTGGCACAATCCATTCATGTTCTATTATAGAACTCAGTGGCTGAGAGGGAGACATAAACTACATTATATCATTCTAAAATGGCACTTAATACCAGAGTGTAAAGCAGAAACACCCATGGAGGTTACTAAAAGGCTTGTATTGATGGAACAATAACAGAAATGTGACCAGTACTTAAAAAACAGCATCTATTGGGAAACATTACTTACAAGTTCAGTGCAGTTCTCCTTTAAATATCAAAACAATTCAAAGCAAGCTGGATAAATTTGCTCAGTAGGCTAAATCTTGGGGGATGAGATTTAATATCAGCAAATGTACTATGCTGCACATGGGGTTTAATAATCCTAGAGAGACTTATTATTGTGATGAAAGGGCTATATACTGAAAGAGACCCGACAGTAATGGTGGATAATAACCTAACACACATCAAACAATGTAAGGCATTAGCAGGCAGGGCAAATATAATACTGTATAACATTAGCTGTACTGTATTTAGCAAAATACATAGGGAGATGTATGTACAGGACATATTTAAGACCACATCTGAATTATGTGCCCCAGTTCTGGGCACCACATGGAGGCAGTAGTAGCAGAATTGAGAGGTTGCAAAGAAGGATCACAAAATCCATACGGGAGTTAGAAAAATGATAATTATGTACTACCGTAATTCTTGATCTTTCTGTGTATCTTCACCATTTATCACAGTGGGTTGTGGCCGGAGGTCATGACCCTGCAGTAGTTCTTTTTTTTTTTCCTTGGAAGGCCGACATGCAACATGGCGCTCACGGGTTGTCTGTCAACTGTCATCGGTGCCGCCCCCTCGCCAGTTCTGAGTCACCGTAGAGTAAGAAGTAGAGGTAGGAGGGTGGGACAAGAGAGTCCAAGGGAAAGATAAAGGAAAAGATGTAATAAACAAAAGGAGGAATAAGCGACTGAGAGGACAGACGAAGGAGAGAGCAGAATCTAAGGGGATTAGGAGGGGATCCAATCTCTGGAAAAGAAGAAAAGGGATAGAGAAAGGAAGGAAAAAAATTATAGTTAAATGGAAGGGGAGAGGACAAAACCCAGACTCGCGACCTGGATCCCTGTTTTTATGCTAGATGGAAATTACTGCCCAAGGGAGTCAGCTAGAGAGCTTGGCAAGGTCTCAATCAAGGAAATCACTTGACCAAGATGAACTCCCGGCAGAAACTACTTTGTCAGAAGAGTCAGTTCGGGGGAGTCGAGATATGTCCCTCCCAGCCAACAAAACAAGGAGGGGAGAAAGTACCCCATTAAAAGAATCATAAAAGGGATTAGTCCTGAAGGACAAGGATAAGGGGAGGAGAGAGGGGACAGCAACCAACATCCCACCCCTAAGAAGGGGTGGAAGCCATAATGCAATGAGGAAACAGCTCCCCTCTCACCTCTCCCCAGCTTCTAGGCAACAGAAGAAGCCCCCCTGTGTGCCCAAAGGTCAAGCCACTCCTAGCCAAAGGGGAAGGTGAGGGGGGAGAAAAGGCACACAGAGGGTGGGGGACTCAGAGACTGAGGCCCCAGGGGGACAGTGGGTGGGATTTTGTGATGAATGGTGAAGATACACAGAAAGATCAAGACTTACAGTAGGTACATAATTTTCATATCTTCTCTGTGTCAGTCTTCACCATTCATCACAGTTGGGTGAGTACCGAACCCCCCCCCCCGAATGGGGCCCAAGACCCTAAGGGACTAAGCCCCTTAGGTCCCAGTGGGGAAGACACTGGGAGGGAGAACCTCTATGGGCCCGGCGAGGCCCGAGACTGTGGGGAGTGAAACCGGGACCCCCCCGGAGGAGGAAGGAAGTTGCCCCAACAACTGCTGCCTCACTCTGTGGGAGAAAAGGTGGGTTATCTGGTAGCCAGAGGAAATCACCCTACGCCGGGCCATGAGTGACAACCAGGAAAGATGAAGCCATGTCGTCTGCCTGATGCAGATCGCTGTTCCTACGACTCTGGAAGCTACCTCACTGGCATCGTAGGGTGCCCTCGCTTGGTGCCTTGCTAGCTCCAGGCCCTGAGCAGACAGTGCCACGGCCTCTGGACCACAAAAACCTGTCATAGGATGCATAGTAGGCCTGATGTGAAGCTATGGACAGTAAAATCCGTGCGGAGTAGAAGGTCCTCCTACCCCATAAGTCAAAATCCGAAGAGTCTTGATCTACGGGCCAGTCACTGTGAATGGCGCGAAGCCGATCAGGAGTGTCCAGCTGCGTCAATCCTGACAGGGGGTGAGGCGTGCGACCTGGAGACTCCGGGGGAGCACAATACCTCTGTCTCAGTTCCCTAGTGGCTGGGACACTGGAGAAGGGATGTCACCAAGAGTGCAGTGACACCTCCCAGAAAGGAGCTGGCCAGGCGGGAAGCACCAGGTTGGCCACACTGAAATCGTCTAGAAAGGTGCATGCCACCTGCTCAGGATTGTCTTGGGAACCAGGGGTGATGCAAAGATCTTCCATCATCCTCAAGAGGAAATGCTGATATGAAGCAAGATTAATGGTGAGGGAGATATGGACGGATGGTTCCTCTCCCTCCGAGGAGGTGGATGAGGAAGCAGAAGATCTTGGAGATTCAGGGGATGGCTGCTCAGGGAGAGGGTGTAACACCTGCTCGTCCATTGCCCTAACATAAGTGGGAAAGTGAGCAGCCGCACCCCTGAAATGCTCCCAGGTGAAAGGTCCCCTAGGACCAGCAATACCAGGGAGAGAAGGAGATGACGACAGAGGAATGGGGGCCAGACCCAATGAAGAAGAGGAACGTCCTCTGTCCAGGCAAGAGAGCCTGCTGGATGCTCTCAAAAGAGGCAGAGCTTTGGGAAGCCCAACAGCTGACAGCTGGTCAGCCACACTGGAACTGCCTAGACAGTGCCCTGAAGAGTCCCTCCCATGAGGCGACCGGGACCATGTGAATCCTGAAGGACAGTCCCTGGCCTCAAAAAAGGAGGACCTTCTTGAGGAGAGAGGTGGAGGGGAAGGATGAGGATCCGCACTACAGCTCCTCCTTGAACCCGGGTGGGTCCCAGAGAGAGGCCGCCGTACCGAACTCAGGACCCTCGACCCCTTGGACTTCAAAGAGTCCTCCACCTTCAAAACACCAGCCTAGGCAGCCGGCAACTCTAAGAAGTTCCCAAAGAGACCATCCGTGGGTGCTCCAGTAGGCCCTAAAGTCGGGTGGTCCAGGAACACCACAGGATTGAGTACTCCAATTGAGGGGGCAGAAGATCCCCCGACTCCAGGCTGCACAGCAACGGCCACTTGGATCACTGCCTGCTGGTCAGTGCCACTGACCCCAGAATCAGGAAACACTGCCTGCTCCCCAGAGGGAGGCTGAGTGTGGTCCATCGAAGTGACCACTGGAAGATCAACAGACTCCAAGGAGTCTGGAAGCCAGTCTGGATCGGACCCGGAATCCTCCTCCAAAGAGGTGGAGACTGAGGTCCAATGCCAGACCACCTGCAGACCCCTGCCCCTTACTGGACTGTGAGAAGAGCCAATCTGAGCCCTGGCACCACGGTTGGCGCTGACTCCTCCTTGGCGCCACAAACAGCGGCTGAGGCAGAAACTGCACCAACCACGGTGCCTAAGATGGAATCAGCACCAGTCTTGATGCCGTCCCCTCCCACAACACCAGGAACAGCACCAGAGTCAGAGATGGTGCAGACGATGGTGCCGAGCCCCCTGCGGCACAGCAAACTGCGCTGAGATCAGAAATGGCACCACCCACGGTGCCATCACCCACCAGGGCACTGGAGCGGGAAACAGCGCTGTCTCCAGTGTCAGCCCCGAGGACAGTGCTGAGACCAGAAACAGCCACAGAAGAAGCGGTGACACCTCCCATGGCACAGTTCCCACTAACGGCACCGTAAACAGTACTGACCGCAGAAATGGTGCCGAGAGATGGCCCAGTGCCATCTGGGCCATAGGTGCCACAAGTGACGCTGACACCAGAAATGACACCAGCAGACGGAGTCAAGGTCGGTGCCGGCCCAGGCCCACGGGTCTCAAGACACGACATCAGGGTTGCCATCGTCGCCGAAATGGTGCCTCCCGCCCGCCCCCCGAAAAGAATGGACTGGGCCTCCTGCACCGTGGAAAGGGCCCCCCCCACAGCAAGGCTAAAAGAGGTGGAGGCCTCTCCTCCGTGGTCCACATAGAACTGGGAGGGGACCTGGAGGAAGAGTCAAGCGACTGTGTCTTGGCCTTACCAGTGCCGGCCCGACGCCTGAAAGTCGGCAGCGTTCACCCCACTTTCCACGTGTGTAATTTGACAACTCAGCGGCCCATGGAGAAGCAGGTGTCACATGAATCCATGTCATGAAGAGGGTCATGACAGGTGAGTCACCGATCATGCTGGTCGGTAACGGAATAACGGCGGCCACAGGGGCACCGACACATAGAAGGCCGCCCTGTCTTCAATGATTTCTTGTCTCCCATACCAGATATGATCTACCAATAAATAAACAGCAAAAACAGACCCAACATCACTGAAAAAAAGTAAAAGAACGGTCTTACCAATCAGTGGCGTCAAGTAGTGGCGAAACAGAATCGACGGGACTTTTTTCGATGCTAGAGGCCGATTGAGAACTAGGCCACAGCTTGTGACGCAGTTTTCCTTCAGGCGCTTCGCACGAAGTTCAACCTCTATTGCGGGAGACAAAGAACTGGCGAGGGGATGGCACCAATGACAGTTGACAGCCAACCTGTGAGCGCCACGTTGCATGTCGGCCTCGAGGGGTGATGCCGTCACTGCATCGGCTCCACCCATCCAAGAAAAAAAAAAAAAAATCGAGCTCCCATGGGGTCATGACCTCCAGCCACAACCTAACTGTGATGAATGGTGAAGATTGACACAAAGAAGATCCTGTCATACCAGGAGATATTGGACAACTTAACTATGTTGAGTCTGGAAAGGAAGAATAGGCGGCCTTCCTGTATTATTCAAATTAGTTAGAAACAGCCACAAACCCCCCCCCAGTTCTTGATCCGCTACTTATGCTAAGCAGTTCCTCACAGTTTAACTTGTTCATTCATTTCAGGAACTTGAAATTGTCCAAGGCAAGCGAAACAGAGAATTTGTTGGTTGTTGGAAGCCATCTTATTCCCACTGGGGCAATGATGCATAATGGATGGCTTTGTCAGCTTAGCCCCATTAGATTTAAACTTAAGCATCTCGAAGAAAAAATAATAAAATGAGAAAGAAGATCTTCTATGGAGAAACTCATGGCAAACTTTTTACAAGAAGCTGAAACATTGATCTGCTCACACAGTGCACAGTCAATGGCAGGAAGATCAGAACTGAGGTAGGTAAGGGAGCTGTCAATGGTCATTGGCAGGAACATGCAACCATGTGGGGTCATGTGAGCACCATAACCAGTATCCTTTACCCTCCCCCTGACCAAAAGATTTTCTCCCATGGATTTACTCCCATGGGGTCTGATTGTCTCCAACTCAGAACCATAAGTAAGACTCAATGAAGAAGACTGACTCTGGGAAGATCAATGAACAGAAGTATTACTATACATTATCATACATTTTGATACTTAGTTTCAATTAATATTCTCATCATACTGAAACTACAAACAAGGTGATACTTGCCACAAATTAAAGTGCAGGTATTCAAGAGTTATAGTATGAGTTTCTTAAAAAAAAAAGAAGAAGCTTAAAAATGTAAAAAATGTGCTCATAAAATGTAACCCATTACAATAACTTGAAATACAAAATTTGAAGATTCTAATACCTACCTTTGTCCGTGTTAAAACAGAAGGTGCTGTTTTGGGGCGCCTTGCCAGAGATGTGGATCTTGATAGAGAGCGAGTAGCTGAAGCAGGCTTTAAGGGAAGTGATGCTTGGTTATCTCCTGCGGGAGAGCTTGACTGTCCACTTTGTCCACTGAACATCTTCAAAAAGTCACAGTATTTAAGATTTCGGAAATCATTTACTGGCAATTTGTTCCAAAGATTCTCAAACTGTTAAAAAAGAAATACATGAAAGACAGACAATTAGAAATGCAATGATAGCGGTTCTCTGCCAGATGGTTTAAACTTATCAGAAGAAAGGCCAACTAGGGGATGAGTAGCTAAGATGCAGTATAACCCCTTATTTCTGCAGATTCAGAATCAGCCTAGGTTTTAGCACAAATGTAGTTTAGAGTTGTGACAGAGTTGCTACTCTCTGCGGTACTGCAATAATTTCTCTTGGTCCTGACAGTTACAGTGGGGCAGGCACAGCTTAATTCAGTTGCATAAATTATCCACTTACAGTAATCCCTAGTAACCCTTTTAACCTGCTACGTGTATTCTGATTGTGAACAGTGAACAAGTGAACAAGTGCTATAAGCGAGTCTTACAATGTCAGTTTACTTTAGGTGCTGTGGTATGTATCCTCACTCACCAGTTCTGCTCGCTCCCCTTCAGTCCTGTAACTCTCTCTTAGCCAATCACTCACTTCTCCTAGCCTCCCCCTCCCTAGGTAAACAGTACTTCATGCTAATCCACACCTTTCTCTGGATTCTGACTGTGAATAGTGAAAGAGTGCTGCACGTTGAATCTTACAATATCAGCTTACTATACTTGATCCAATATGCCACCTCACTCATCAGTCCCGCTCTGTCAGTCCTGTTCCGTTCCCTTTCAGTCTTCTCTCTTGGACAGCCCTCTCTCTTCCATTAGCCCCCCTCCACCCGCAAATCCACAGTACTTCTCTAGAATCCACAGCAATTCACAGTAATCCCATCAATAAAACAACGGAAACAAACTATGCTCAACACACCGATAACCACGATTTGACAATGTGGTTTTTTGTGGGGTTTTTTTATTTATAATCTATGGTAAATTTATTTCCTTGACAAGTAGTTGGTCTGCATGTATAGCAGAAATACATTTACAGCAGAAATAAGATGGTTATACAGTACTTTCATCCAGCTGAACATCACATGGTCTATTCTAGGTGTATTATGGGTGATGCATTCAGCAAAATAATAACAAGAAAAATATAAAACAGAACATGTACTGCATTTGGGGTCCTGATACTAACTTAAAGAATTCCATTGTGATCAATACAGCGGATTACAGGTTCCAACATCTGCAGAATCCTGAAGGTGTATGGTAACCTTAAAAACTGGTTCATGTTGACATTTTATTTGCATAATATATATGGGAATAGATAGATAGATAAAAACTTTATTTTTATACAGGAAGCAAATATAAGGATTTGTTACACTCCTGTTTACAAGATAGTCCTGTGTTTCTCAGACCTTAAGTTACGCTAAAAACATATACACATGTACATAAATACATAAACAGTCACATACGTTGGATTATGTGACAGTTAACTTACAGTACTTTAACTCCAAAAATACGTTTATTCATTTGCAATTATAGATTAGGGGGTACAGTTGTTCACCTTTGTGACTAAACTTCCATGTTCAGTTTGGGTTCGAAAGGAATGTGACAAGGAATTCTATACTTTAGCTGCCTGTGAACAGATGGTACTATTACCATATTTATTTTAACTTTTCTCTGGATGGATTTTTTTTGGCATGCACTGATCTCTTAAATTCTCATTTAACGTTTTTTTCTTTCAAAAACAACATCTGTGTGAGATAATGATCAGGATAAAAAATCAAGTATTTATGTATGGTTTTTAGCCAACTTTTAGTATACTCTATTTCTAGAGACTGCCAATTTAATCTAATTAACATATCACAATGGTGTGTTTTTTAATTGCACTGTAATGAATATCTGGCAATTCTGTATTGCATTTTGTCTAACTTAGACAGCATCTGCGTGTTTGCAGTTCGATAAACAAGTTCCCCATATGTCAATATGGGCACGAATAACTGCTCAGCTACTCTTTTCCTGTCACATATTTTCAAACATTTAGTGGTACGCCTTAATGCACCCAATTTCTTGTTTGCCTTGTTTATTGTCGAGGTGATGTGACCACCAAATGATAATTGGATATCAAAAATCACCCCCAGATAACAATAAATGAAAATTACGTACCTACCATAAGTCTTGATCTTCTTGTATATCTTCATCATTCATCGCTGGAGGTGCTAGGACCCCACAGGAGCTACTAACTTACAAATATTTTTGCTTAGGGGAGGAGTCGGTGCCGCCCTCGAGGACGATGCACAGGGTGCTGCTTGAGCATTAGCCAGTAACCGATGCCGACTCCTTCCCCCACCTCAGTTCTGTCCACCAGACAGCGTGAAATTAGCAATAGAGAAAAGAAGGGAGGGTGTGGCAAGGGAGCCTGAGAGAGAGAAAGTAAAACAAAAGATATAAACAGAAAGGAGAAAAAAGCTGACATAGAAAGAGAGGGAGGCTACCTGAGGGTAGGCACGGGGGGGCCCCAACCACTGGACAGTCTTAAGGATTAGAGAAGTGGGAAGGGTTAGGAAGAAGAATAAGGGATAGCAAAGAGATTAGAGCCCCTTCAACACTCTACCCTCTCCAGTGAAGGGACAGCCAGGTCTGCCTCCGCTCTTTCTTTCACAGAAGCTTCTCAAGGGAAAAATCGGCCTGTCTCAACAGAAAGGGACCGGGCTGAAATGGGCTAAGCTAGCCCGAAAAAACTGATCCCTAGGAGGCTCCTGATCAAGCCCCTAGAGGGTAGGTTGCTGGGGTCTCTAGAGATGTCCTAGGGCACTGGGGCGGGGACAGGGCCCACCCCAAAATGAAGGACCTCTTCACATTATTTTACATCCAGGAGATGTTATTTTGAACTGATCCCTAGCAGGGCAAGGAAGACAGAATCCTGGAAGGAGAGGCACTGTCCTAGGACAATCTATTGGTTTATGGAAAAAAAAAAAAGGGGGGGGATCCTCGGTTTTTTTTTTTTTTTTTTTTATATGCCCACCAGATCAAGAGGCCTGGAAGGATCAAACTCTTATCTTGAGACAGAAGAGAGAGACAGACAGACAGAGAAAAGAAAGGACCCAAGGAGACCCCCCCCAATTATAAGGCAATGGAGATCCCGCTTGACATCCTCTATACAGGGAGAGAGCTCCAGAAGGAGCAGAGATGATGAACAGGGCTTACCCTAATGGGTCCCCACAGAGGAGAGAGCAAGCAGGGAAGAGATACTGCTCAGAGACAGAGGTTGAGGCACCACAGGGGAAGGTGGGTGAGAAGCAGTGATGAATGGTGAAGATATACAAGAGGTTCAAGAATTAATTTTCATATCTTCCTGTTTGTATCTTCACCATTCATCACTGGTGGGTGAGTACCAAGCCTGCTGAAGGGGACCCGGCACATCCCTGAGGGTAGACCTTCCCTCAGCCCTCTGTGGGGGAAGACCACAGGGGGAGAAGCCCCTTACAGGCCTGGAGAGGCCTGAGACTGGTCAGGATGAGGAAGGGACTCCCGAGACCTGAGAGAAGGAAGGCACCCTGCCAATTCCTGCCTCACTCTGCAGGAGAAAAAATGGGCTCCTTGGAAAGGGGAGGCAATCACCCTACGCCGGGCCAAGGGTGACAACCTAGAAAGGCGAAGCCATGCTGACCGTCTCATACAGACTGCAGATCATGCCAACCTAGATGCTATCTCATTAGCATCGTAAGACACTCTCAAGAGATGCCTCGCTAGCTCTAGGCCAGAAGCAGAAAGACAGATGGCATGCCTGGTTGACTCCATGTCAGGCAAAGTGGCTAGGAGCTGTCCCAGCACCATCTATAAGAGTCTAGAATAGACAGCCATATGGGCTTGATGTGCTGAAATACATAAAAGGAGACGTGCTGAGGAAAAAATCCTTCTCCCCAGTGGTCAAACTCAGCTGAGTCAGACTCTGGGGGGCGGTCGTGTCTCGAGCAACGATGCCCAGAGGGGGTATCCAGCAACTCTATCCCAGAAGTGGGATGAGGCAGGAATCCTGGAGACCCCAGAGGCACATAATACCTGCGCTGGCAGTCCCTCGGGGCAGGAGAGGGGGTAGCTGGAGACTGCCAGATCCGATGGATAGCTTCCTGAAAAGGAATAGACCGTGGAGGGATGACAACATTTTCTGATGAAAACTTTCCCAGGACAGCAAGCATCGCATGGGTAGGATCACGCCTCAGAAAGGGGAAATGTGGAGTTCCTCCATCAGTCTCGACAAGAACCACTGATAGCTGGTGGCATCAGCATCTGAGGAGAAGTGGACCGAGGCGTCTTCTTCCTCAGGAGAGGAAGACAAGGAGGTGGAGGAGCTCGGTTCAGGACTGAGTGAAGCAAGGGGTTGTGGTCTAAAAATGACCAGGTAATGAGTTCTAAGGTAGCGAAGAACAGCTGCAGCTGAACTCCTGAACTGGTCCCATGACAAGGGCCCCTTAGGACTCAAAATGCCCAGGACAGCAGACAGTTTGGTCAGAGGATCCGAAAGAGGAGAAGGAGAAGACTGCCAAACCAGAGCAGAATCCCTGCTTGGGCTCCAGGAATGTACGTGCGACCCCTCCCGGAGAGCGGGACTATGCAACAAAACCACAGGAGGTCGCACAACCATGCAGGTGCAGCCTGAGTGGTGCCCTAAGGAAGAAGCCCCTAAGTGAGGAGACCAGGGCCGGTCTGGCCCTTGCAGGTAGCCCCTAACCCCACCAGATGCAGGCCCTCCCAACTGAGGAGAGCGAAAACGCAAGGGATCAGCACTGTGGCTCCTACCAGAGCCACCAGCAGCTCTGATAGAAGACCCCAGGGCCATCCCTGTGCAAGAACAAGGGGGCACAATTTGAAGATAGAAGGGGGCGGCTCAGAGGTAATTTAAGGAAGTATTTTTTTCACAGAGAGGGTTGTGGATGTATGGAATGGCCTTCCAGAGGAGGTTGTGGAGTCAAAAACAGTGGTGGAATTCAAGCATGCATGGGACAGTCATAAGGCAATTCTAGGGGGTGGGGGTAGGAAGAAGTAGGCTGCTGGTTAACTAGGATCTGCAGCTTATCCATCAGGTAGGGAAATGGGCAGACTGGGTGGGCCAAGCGGTCCTCATCTGCCGTCAAATTCTATGTTTCTATGTTTCTATCCAAGGCACATCCAAACCCTCCCCTTCAGAAAAGGACCTGTCCCTCATCCATCCCTGGAACACTGAGGGGGTAACACCGGAGGAGCCACAGGTGTCTGTAAACCTGCCCTAGCAACCCCCAAGTTAACCCTTAACAAGGGAATAGGAGCCGTGCCATTAACAGCTTCAATGCCAGAGTCAGCTCCTCCCGAGGTGCCAACCTCCAACTCGGTATTGGAAGTGGCACCATTTTCAGACTTAGCACTGTCCTCCACCCTTGCTCAGTCATTTTCACCAGCCCTCCCCACGGCACTGTGACAGCAACACCCTGTTCCACAGCGACGGAGGTGGCACTACCAGAATGCATGGCACCGGAGATGGTGCCACGGGAATCAGAAATGGTGGTTCCAGAGACAGCCAGACAGAGGAGGAGAAAAAAAACTCAAAGCCGTGCTGCTAGGCCTTGTAGGGAGGCGATGCCCTTCAGAGCCCGAGAGCTCCTCGGGGGGGGGGGACCAATCTGGGTCAGCGTCCCTACTCCTCCAAAGAGGAAGAAAGCAGCGAGACCGGCAGAGAGGCCACCCTTACACCCTACCAAGTTTGGAACTGCTTGCAGCACCGAACAAAGACCGTGCTGCACCTTCAGCACTGCCCCACTCACTGGCTCCAGAAACGGTGCCAGGAGGAACAGCGGAGCTGGTGGACAGAGTTGAGGACCCCACTGGTATGGATCCAGAGTATAGCTCCAACCGCAACACCGAGGGTGGTTGTGGCTCCGAGGAGACCAACGACCAAGAGGGGTGCTCAACTGACTCCCCAGAGGAGGCCGACTGTCCTCCCTACCCCTCTAGTAAACCGGATACACCAGCAAGGCCAATGTCATCGACAGCTTGTCACCCTCCAATACGTAAAGTAACAGAGGACGACCTGGAGGAAGGGTCAAGTGATCTCACCTTGGTGTCCCAGGACTGACGGCGCCTTCCGAAGGTAGGAGGATTCCGACCAACCTTCAACGCGTGCATTTCGTGGACATGGTGATCCATGGAAAAGCATGCATCACAGATGTCCATATTGTGCTGTGTACCCAGGCAAGAAAGACATCAATTGTGACGGTCCAGTACGGATATCGACTTGCCACAGGGGCACTGATACATAGGGCTACATCCCACCTTGGATCTTGATTTAGGCCCCGGACTGGACATGATCGACCGCACACAAAATGAATAAAAATAAGAAACAGACTTGGCACCATAGAAACAATGGCAATAGAATAAAATAAAGAATGGTCTCACCCGTTAGAAGAAGTCTACAGCATCGAGTACGACAGAACTTCCGTGGGGTCGAACTAAACAAACTACGCAGCTGTCTTCAGCTCCCACAATGTACACTCTCAACGGCGGGAAGAACAAAACTGAGGTGGGGGAGAAGTCAGTATTGGTTACATAGAAACATAGAAGTTGATGGCAGATAAGGACCGCAAGGCCCAATCAGTCTGCCCATTTTTTCTACCTTATGAATGTGCCATAGGCCTTTACTCTGTCAATGGCCTATCTATTCATACTCATCTGTATTGCTCCCTTATGCTTATCCCATGCCTGTTTGAAGCCCTGCACTGTATTCATAGCCACCACTTCCTGAGGTAGGCCGTTCCATGCATCCACCACCCTTTCTGTGAAAAAGAACTTCCTCATATTACCCCATAAGAAAATATTACTCACCTTAGCAATTGTGTTTCTTCTAATGGAGTCTTCCTGTATTCTGACAATATGCAGTTAGCCCCAGCCTTTAAACTGCCCCAGAGAGTATAAGGTCAATTTTCTATGCAGTGCATAGAACATTGAGCTGGAGCTAGGTTGAGGTCTCTGTCTGCAGCACTTAGAAACCCAACTGCCAGATTCTTACGAGTAAACACTCGATGACTATGTGGAAATTGTAAAATTTTTTAAAACTAGTCAACTGGCAACAACAAGTTTTGGATTCCCAAAGGAAGACTCAAGTCAGGAAACCCCAAACCAAAACCTATCCAAAAATAAGATTATAATATAAAGCACCCAGATAAAATGGAGGGTGTGCTGAAGCCACCCCTTGGGTGCAACACTGCACCTGCCCACCCACTTCCCAAAAACAGGTTCTGAGAGGGGAGACAGGGAGGGAGAGAGGTCAGAATACAGCAAGACTCCATTAGAAGAAACATAATTATTAAGGTGAGTGATTTTTTCTTCAAACATGAAGTCTTGCTGTATTCTGACAATCTGCAGACTACCAAGCAGTACCTCCACGGAGGAGGGACAGAACCTACTTTGGGAATGAGACTGAAGTACTGCTGTGACAAACTGAGCATCACTCCTAGCCTGGATAGCCAGAGAGTAATGCTTGGTGAAGGTATGGACTATTTTCTAGGTGGCTGCTTGACAAATTTCTAAGAGAGGGATATCCCCGCAGCCAGGGAAGCAGCTGTACCTCTCGTGGAATGAGCCCTCAGGCCTGAGGGTGGAATGTTTCCCAGTTTCTCATAGCAGAATTGTATACAAGAAACAATCCACCTAGCAATAGTTCTTTTGGTGGCAGGTTTGCCCTTTCCCACTTCCCCATAAGTGAGGAACAACTGGAGGGAATCAAACCTGTGATCCTTGGTATGCTCTATGTAGTAGCTAAGGGCTTTTTTTTTAACATCTAAACTGTGTAGCCTCCTCTCCCCTGAGGAAGAATGATCAGTGAAGAAAACAGGGAGAGACATGGACTGATTCAAATGGAAGACTGAAAGCACTTTGGGCAAGAACCTCCTATTGGTTCTAAGCACTACTTTATCTCTATGGAAGGAGATAAAATCAGGTTCCACTGACAGGGCTTGCAATTCACTGCTACGTCTGGCAGACGTAATGGCTACCAAAAACACAGTTTTCCAAGTCAAGTACTTAAGCTCTTCTGAGGATATAGGTTCAAATGGGTGTTGCATAAGTTCAGCAATGCAAACATTTAAGTCCCAGGCAGGGGCAGGATCCCTAAAGGGAGGATTGGTATGAAGCAATCCCTTGAAAAATGTACAGAATACAGGGTGAGATGACAGTGAGGAAGGCTTTCCCACTGACAGAAAAGCAGAAACAGCTGACAAGTGTACCTTGAGAGTAGCTGGTCTGAGGCCTTGACCATTAAGATGGACCATATAGTCTAGAACTGTAGGCAATTCAGCAGTGTCTGGAGATATATGCTTCTTGGAACACCAAATGCTGAATCTTTTCCATTTGGAGTCATAAGTCTTTCTGGTGGCAGGCTTTGAGAATATCCAGAACCCCTTGGGACAGATGCAAATCTGCATACTCTAACTCTTCAAGAGCCATGCCTTGAGATTGAGGGACCAAAGATTGGGGTACCAAATCCTCCCTCGAGAAGAGGGTAACAGGTTGTAATTCCTGGGAAGAGACAGGGGAAGATGGGCTGCTAGGGACAGTAAGAGGGGGTACCAGGGCTGCCTGGCCCAATTTGGAGCAATCAGAATCACTTTGCAGGGTTGTGACCTCACCTTAACCAGAACCTTGAAAAGTAGAGGGAAGGGAGGGAAGGCATAGAGAAATTTCCCTTCCCAATTCAACATCAGAACATCCAGAGGGACTGAGCCCAAGACTGGAGGTCTGCAACAAAACAGAGGAAGTTGCTGATTGTCTGGGGCTGCAAATAGATCTATCTCTGGACTGCCCTACCTTGAAAAAATCACTTTTAACACCAGAGGGTCCAGGGACCATTTGTGATGGCCCTGGGAGATCCTGCTCAGTGCATCTGCTAGCACATTGTCCATCCCTGGAAGGTGGACTGCTATCAGAGAGGTTTGCAGGGAATAAGCCAGGGATCACAACTTCATGGCTTCTGTGCACAAGGCTGTGGACCGAGTGCCTACCTGCTTGTTGATGTACCACATGGTAGTGGTGTTGTTTGTTCTGACCTGAACCACCTTGTTCGGCACTGACTGAGAGAAAGCTTGCAGGGCCAGAAAACTGCCCTGAGTTCCAGGAGATTGATATGAAGAAGGGATTCCTGAGGGGACCAAAGTCCCTGGGCTGTGAGAGCCCCCAGATGGGCTCCCCAACCCAAAAGGGAAGTATCCATAGTAAGGACCACCGAATGAGAGTAATAAATGGGACCCCTTGCCTTAAACTGACCTGATCCTGCCACCACTGAAGAGTTTGGATCAGTGTCCAAGTCACTGGAATCAGTTTGGTAAGAGGATCCTTCCTATGGGACCAAAAGACCCTCAGGTGGAACTGAATGTCCCTCATCTGGAGTCTTGCCCCTTGGACCACTGCTGTAGAAGCTGCCATGTGGCCCAAGAGCTGAAGGAAATGCCTTGCTGGTCGGGACACCTGAAGGCTAAAGGAAGAAGCCAGTTCTATAAGAACTCTTGCCCTTTCCAGGGGAAGAAAGGCTCTTGCTTTGACAGTATCTAGCTCTGCCCCTATAAAGGTAAGAAGCTGCACCGGTTCGAGAACTGACTTGGGGGAGGTTGAGAAGAAATCCCAAGGAAGTGAGCACTTGCTGGGTCACTTGCAGGTCTGATTTGACTCGGTCTGGAGACTGACCCACTATGAGCCAGTCATCCAGATATGGAAAAATGGAAATCTTTTGCCTTCTTAAAAAGGCAACCATTACTGCAAGGCACTTTGTGAAAACCCTTGGAGCTGATGTTAAACCAAAGAGCATTGCTTTGAAACGATAATGGCCTGAGGGCAACTTGAACCTGAGGTACTTTCTGTGGGAGCACCTGATGGGAATGTGAAAGTAGGCATCTTTGAGGTCCAGGGAGGCTAGCCAGTCCCCTGGCCTTAGAGAGGGAAGAATTATTCCCAGAGTCACCATCTTGAACCTTGGTTTTAAAAGATGTTTGTTCAGGTATCATAGATCTAGGATGGGTTGCCACTCCCCTGTCTTTTTTGTGGGGTAAGAAAGTACCTGGAGTACAGACCTTTGCCCCGATGTAGGGTAAGAACTCTCTCTATGGCTGTTAAGGCCAGAATAGATGAAACCTCTGCCTCTAGGGCAAGGGTTTCGGAGAGACCAGCAGGTGGAAAAGATCTGGCTCTCATCTTCAGAAATGTTTTGAAGCTGAGAACCAGTCCCTGGCTTACTACTTCCAGGACCCACTTGTCTGAAGTAACAGACACCCAGTCCTGGATGAAGTAAGCCATTCTGCCCCCTACAGAGATAGGACAGTCGACCCCAGCAGACCCATCAGGGTGTCTGCTTAGCAAGGGCCTTAGGCTGAGGAGTTGATGTAGCCGTGCTCATCCCCCTTCTGCCTCTCCCTCTGTGAAAAGGGAGAAGAGGCCTGTGCTTGGTAGAAAGGCCTATGAAAAGGCCTGCCCCTGTCCCTAGATTGCTGCCCTTGAGGAGTTGCCTGCCTCTCCTTGGACTGAGCACTCCTATAAGTGGTCCTGTACTCATCCATTTTTTTCATGTAATTCTCTGTCTGCTCCCCAAACAGAGAATTACCCACCACAGGGAAATCCATGGCCTTAGCCTGGGTGTCCTGTGAGAGGCTAGTGCATCTGAGCCCAGCCATCCTCTGAAGAGCCACAGATGTAGCCATGACTCTTGATGACACATCATTGGAGTCCACAGCATCATGAAATTGTACCTTTGATGCCTCAATCCCATCAGCAGCCACCTCCTCCAGCTCCTTGGCCAGCTGGGGAAGGCCTCTTTAGCCAGTGCCAGTACAATGTCCCACCTGGACTTCTGGTACCTGGCTGTATAGGCCATATAGTTTGCCTGCCTGAGTCCCAAGGAGGATGCCATGTATTGTTTCTTTGCCATGGCATCCATCTTCCTGGAGTTTTTGTCTGGGGGGTGTGAAGCCAAGGGAATATTTGCCTTGTCACAGGCTGCAGCCTGCACTACCCCAACATGGCTGCATTGCTGGTAGAAAAACTCCATATTTGAGCCTGATAAAGTATACCTCTTGTCCATCCTTCTGTCAACAGGAGGTACAGAATTAGGAGAATTTAGGATTTTTTGTGTCTGCTTCCCAAAGGACTTATAAAGGGGAATAGACAGTCTCCTGGACTCTGAGATGTCCATCATTTCAACAGAATCAGGCTCCTCTTGATCCTCCATAGCCTCCTCCATAGGAAGCTGAAGGGTTTCAGCCACTTTTCTGTAAAACAGATAGTGGGGAAGGGACTCAGCAAGCCTAGGAGGGGGAACACCAGAAGGTCTGTCTGGGGAGATGTCCGGGTCCACAGGCACATCCAGACTTTCACCATCATCACCATCATCTTCAAAATCTCCTTCCTCTTCAAACTCTGGTTCATAAAAGTCTTCAGGGGTATAATCTTGAACCGGGGGAACCGACCAAACCGAACCCCAGCCAAAAGGCACCAGATCGGTCGGAAACAGACGAAGCGATTCAACAATCTGAATCACTCTGGCTATTTCCTCGGCAGTCTGAACATGAACCTCTGGATCCGAACCAGTCGATTTCTCTTTGCGTTTTCTTTCAGACCGGAGGACTCATGTCACAATATAAACTGAGGCGAAAGATAAAACCTTAAAAACTACTTCGGTCAGAGCTAAAAAGAAATAATAAATAAAAGTAATACTTATGTCCACAAACAGAATGAGAAAATGAAAAGAGCTCTTTGGGGTGACTTGTTTCTGCAGGCGGAGAAAAAGATCTGATGCTGGGCTGCGGAACACAGCCACACCTAGTGGGATGAGTTTGAATTTGGTTCCAAATTCCATTCATGAGCTCTGGGGCACTTCAACCTGCTACGCTAAAGTACATATGTTAAGCATAATGAGGGATTCCTTGGGCTTGAATAACCCTTGATGTTGCCACTGAGGCAGAAGTGTCACACGTAGAGTGTGCCCTGAGGTTTGCCAGCTTTGTTGCAACAGAACTGTATGGAGGAATTTCCTGTTGGTTCTTACAATGACCTTGCCCCTGTGGAATATGATATTTATTATTTTATTTATTTGATAACTGAGTAGGTGCACTGGTCCAAAGGGCCATTTACAGGCACGACCTGGGCCATGTAGAATGGCACAGAAACACAGTAAGTACAAGAGCATATGGTACAAAGCATATGGAGACATCAATAAGCACTGAGAAGTGAGAGACATTACAACACAACAAAAAAGAATGACACTATAACTAGCAGGCAAGTTCGTATACAATTAAAGTACAATGCAATGCATGACAGAGAAAGGATTTCAAGAAAAGTGTTACATAAAGGTTGAATGGGTAGGGGGGAGTATGGAGCTCACTCAGCCACAGGAGCAGGATCAAGTGGTGAAGGACCATAGGTGAGACCTGAGGAGAGAGTGGAAATGCCATGGGGAGTCTGAGGTTCTAAGGGGGGGAAGGGCAGGCTAATACAGAGGGTAGGGGTGGTGAACCAGAAAGACCATTTGTCCATGCAAGAGGAGACTTAAGAACAGAGCAGCAGGAGGCCAGCAGTGAGACGGAGGTCCCGGAGAAACACTTTAAGCTGGAGGAGGGAGGAGAGAGCAGAGAGAAGTAGCTTGATTTTGGATGGCCTTTTCAATGGTGATGGCTAAAAGATAACTACATCTAGCTGGGGAGGGGGGGGGGCAGCCAAAAACGTGATAGAGGGCGCAGTGGTTGGTGGAGTAAAGGGCCATGACAGCAAACCAGCAGATGTGGTTGTAGGTGGTATTTAGCCGAGACAGGTTTGTAGAGGAAGTAAGGATGAAGACAGGGGTGCAGTAATCCAGTAATGGTAGGAGGTTACATTGGGCAACAGAAAGTCAGGCTTTGGGAGTGAGATAGCTGACCAGGTGATAACTGACCCCCAGTCTCTGGTTTACATAGTGGATGAGGACCTCTATATGGTTGGAAAAAGTAAGCGCAGGGTCAATGGTAACACCCAGGTATTTAAAGGAATTGACATTCTCAAGGGATATGCCATCATAGTTAGGATCTGTGCAGAAGGCTTTCAGCTCATGCATCCTTCTGGCAGATGTCATAGCCACGTGGAAAACTGCTTTCCATGTGATATATTTCAAATCAGCAGTTGCTATGGGCTTGCAAGGAGGCTCCATGAGCTGGGCAATGCACAGATTCAGATTCCATGGTGGGACTGGATTGGTAACTGGAGGATACAGGTGGTTATGGCTCTTGAAAAACTTTTGAAAATGGACTGTGAGGCCAGTGACCAGTCCTTGCCAGCTGAGGCAACAGCTGACACTGCTACCAGATGCACCTTCAGAGTCATAGGCCTGAGACCCAGGTACTGAAGGTGGACCAGAGAGTCCAGGATTGTAGGGAGGTCAGTCTGAAGTGGGCTGAACTGCCTAGAGAAGCACCACAGTGAAAACCTTTTCCACTTGGATGCATAGGTTTTCAGTGTTGTTGGTTCCTGGAAACCTTAAGCACTTCTAAAACCTTTTCAGAAAGCTTTACTCCACAGAATTCTTGCTCTTCAAGCACCATGTCCTGAGACAACGGGATCTCAGGTCTGGGAAAGCTATCTTGCTCGGGACAAGGTCAGCAGATTTTATCTTAGGAGAAGGCTAATAGGTTGCTTGATGGAGAGGGACAGAAGAAAAAATTACTCACCTTAGTAATGTTGTTTCTTCTAATGGAGTCTTGCTATATTATGACAGTAGCAGTTTGATCCAGCTCTAGAACTGCTCCGGAGGCGAAATGGTTAATACCATTCCAAAATAGAACTTTGAACATGAGCTCTAAGAAGCAGCTCTATCTGTGTAATTTCAAACCTGAACTGTCAGATCTTTACGAGCAAAAACTCACTAAGGTCTGTGTGGAAGCTGTAACCTACACTAGCCAAATGGCTACCTAAATACCAACAACCATTGCTGGTCCCAACACCCAAGACTCAAGTCAGGGGACCAGAACTACTAATACAATTCTAACAACATGAGAATAAAACAACAGTATAATAAAACACACCCCAAACCCCCAAAAGGGGGAGAAACGCTAAAAGGGCACAAAATAGTGCCCACACTAGGTTGCCCGCACCCCACCCAAGTAGAAGTTCTGAGAGGGGCAGGCTGGGGGGGAGGTCATAATATAGCAAGACTCCATTAGAAGAAACAACATTACTAAGGTGAGTAATTTTTTCTTCAAACAACATGAAGTCTTGCTATATTATGACAGTAGCAGACTACACAGCAGTACCTCCATGGAGGAGGGGCAGAACCTACTTAGGAATAGGCTCTGAAGAACAGCTGTGCTAAACCTGAGCATCTCTCCTGGCCTGGACATCCAGGGAGTAATGCTTGGTGAAAGTGTGTACCGTTTTCCAAGTAGCAGCCTGGCATATCTCTAATATAGGGATGTCTCTGGCAGCAGCTAGAGACGCAGCTGTACCCCTGGTAGAGTGAGCCCTCAAGCCAGAGGGGTGATCTCTGCCCAGTTTCTGATAACAAAATTGGATACAAGAGACAATCCACCTGGCAATTGATCTCTTAGTGGCAGGTTTGCCTTTCCCAACTTCACCATAGGTAAGGAAAAGTTGAGGATTCAAACCTGTGACCTTTGCTATGCTCTATATAGTAACTAAGAGCCTCTTAACATCCAGGCTGTGCAACCTCTCACCAGAAGAGGAGTGATCAGTGAAAATACTGAAGGGAGATAGATTGGTTAAGATGGAAATCTGAAACCACCTTAGGTAAAAACTTCCTATTAGTCCTAAGGACTACCTTATCCCTATGGAAAGAAATAAAGTCAGTTTCTACTGACAAGGCTTGCAACTCACTTATGCGTCTAGCAGAAGTGATAGCCACTAGAAAAACAGTTTTCCAAGTTAGATACTTAAGCTCTGCAGAAAACAGAGGTTCAAAAGGGGGTTGCATTAACTGGGCAATACAAACATTAAGGTACCAGGCAGGGGCCGGTTCCCGAAAGGGTGGATTAGTATGGAGTAACCTTAAAAACTTGGAAACACAGGGTGAGTGGAAAGAGGGATGACTTTCCTGCTGAAACAATAGCAGATACAGCTGCCAAATGGACTCTCAGGGTAGCTGGTCTGAGACCCAAGGAATTAAGATGGACCATGTAATCTAATACAATGGGCAAATCAGCAGATTCTGGGGAAACATTTTTCCCAGCACACCAAATGGAAAACCTTTTCCATTTAGAACTATAAGTAGCTCCTAGTGGAAGGCTTTCTGGAAGCCTTTAGATTTCAAGAACACCCTGAGAGAGGTGTAGATCAGCAACTCTAACTCCTCAAGAGCCAGGCCTTGAGGTTGAGGGATTGAGGTCCGATACCAAACCCTTCCCTGGGCACAAGTTAATAGGTTGTGATTCCTGGGAGGCAAAGGGAAGATGGATTGTCAGTGACAGAAGGAGTGGGTACCAGGGCTGCCTGGCCCAATCCGGGGCAATCAGAATCACCCTGCAAGACTGAGATCTGATTTTGACTAATACTTTGAAAAGGAGAGGGAAGGGGGGGAAAGCATAAAGAAACTTCCCCGCCCAATCCAGGAGAAGGGCATCCAGGGGGACTGAGCCCAGCACTGGAGGTCTGCAACAGAACAGATGACGTTGGTGATTGTCTGGGGCTGCAAAAAGATCTATATGAGGGGTGCCCCATCTGGCAAAGACTATCCCCAGCACTTGAGGATCCAGGGACCATTCGTGATGGCCCTGGGAAATCCTGCTGAGAGCATCTGCTAGACGTTGTCCTTCCTGGAAGATGAACTGCAGAGGGAAGTGTTCAGGAATAGGCCAGAGACCACAACTTCATTGCCTCGTGCACAAGGCCAAGACCGAGTGCCCCCTGTTTGTTGATGTGCCACATTGTTGTGGTGTTGTCTGTTCTGACTTGTATCACCTTGTTGTGGACAGATGCAGAAAATGCTTGAAGAGCTAAAAGACAGCTCTGAGTTCCAGCAAATTGATGTGGAGCAGAGATTCCTGGGGGACCACACTCCTGAGTGGAAAGGTCGCCATGTGGGCTCCCAACCCAGAAGGGAAGCATCTGTAGTGAGAGTCAAATTGTGAGCAGGGGAAATGAAGGGGACCCCCAATCTTAAATTGCTCTGATCCTGCCACCACTGGAGGGCCTGGATCAAGGTTCGAGTCACTGGGACCAACTTGGAAAGGGGGTCTCTCCTCTGATACCAATAGGTTCTCAAGTGAAACTGAATGTCTCTCATCTGAAATCTTGCTCCTTGCACAACAGCTGTGGATGCAGCCATGTGCCCCAGGAGCTGCAGAAAGTGTCTTGCTGGTCGAGAGACCTGCAGAGTGAAGGAGGAGGCCAGAGCCACTAAATTGTCCACTCCTTTCTAAGGAAGAAAAGCTCTGGCTAGCTTTGTGTCCAACTCTGCCCCTATAAAGGTGAGTACCTGGACTGGTTCCAGAACCGACTTTGCAGATTTAGAAAGCCCAGGAGGTGAGAAGCTGCTGGGTGACTTGCAGGTGAGATTTTACCTGTTCTGGGGACTGGCCTACAATGAGCCAATCGTCTAGATAGGGAAACAGCAATCCTTTGCCTCCTTAAGTGGGCCACTGCCACTGCCAGACACTTTGTGAATACCCTTGGGGCAGAGGTGAGGCCGAAGGGCATTGCTCTGAACTGGTAATGACCTGAGGGTAGTTCGATCTGAGATACTTTATGGGAGCTTCTGATTAGGACGTGGAAATAGGCATCCTTGAGGTCCAGGGAGGCTAACCAGTCCCCTGGCCTTAGGGAGGGTAAAATCATTGCCAGAGTTACCATTTTGAACTTTGGTTTCAAAAGATGCTTGTTCAGATATCTGAGGTCTAATATGGGCTGCCATTCTCCTGTCTTTTTTGGGGTAAGGAAGTATCTGGAATACAAACCCCTGCCCTGGTGCAGGGGAGGAACCCTTTCCACTGCTTTGAGAGCCAACAGGGTTGAGACCTCTGCTTCTAGAGCAAGGGTCTCTGAAGCACTTGCAGGTAGAAAAAATCTGGTTCTCAACTTGGGAAACTTTTTGAAGCTGAGAACCAGACCCTGGCTTACTACTTCCAGAACCCACTTGTCTGAGGTTAAAGAAGCCCAGTTCTGACTGAAGTAAGCCAGCCTGCCCCTCACCGTAAAGAAGACCGGCCCTGGGCACCCCATCAGGTGCCTGCTTAGCAGGTGCTTTAGGCTGAGGGGTGGAGCAGGCCTGCCCACCCTCGTCTGCCTCTGCCTCTGAAGAAGCCCCTCTGAGCATAGGCAGAGGAGGCCTGAGTCTGATAAAAGGCTGTGAAAAGGCCTCACCCCTACCCCTGGGGTATGCCTCTGGGGAGTGGCTTGCCGCTCCTTAGCTTGGGCACTTTTGTAAGTAGTCCTATATTCATCCATCTTTTTCATGTAATTTTCTGTCTGCTCCCAAACAGAGAATTTCCCACCACAGGAAAATCCATAGCCTTAGTCTGGGTATCCTGTGACAGGCTAGTACACCTGAGCCAGGCCAACCTACGAAAGCTACAGATGTGGCCATGACCCTAGAGGAAACATCATTAACAGCCACAGCAGCATGAAACTGTACCTTAGAAGCCTCAATGCCATCAGCAGACACCTGTTCTAGTTCGCTAGCCAGCTGGCCATGGGCTTGTTTGGCTAATTCCATAACAGTATCCCATCTAGATTTCTGATACCTAGCTACATAAGCCATATAATTTGCTTGCCTGAGTCCCAGAGAGGCTGCCATATACTGTTTTTCGCCATGGCATCAATCTTCCTGGAATCCTTGTCAGGAGGATGGAAGCCAGGGAATATTAGCTTTATCACAGGCTGCAGCCTGAACTACCCCAACATGACTGCATTGCTGAGAAAGGAATTCTGTATCAGAACCTGACAATGTGTACCTTCTGTCCATCTTTTTATCTACAGGAGGCACAGAATTAGAGCTTTAAAATTTTTATTGTTTGCTTCCTAAAAGACTTATGCAAAGGAATAGACAATCTCCTAGACTCTGGAATATCCATCATTTCTACAAAATCAGGCTCCTCTTGCTCATCCACAGCTTCTTCCAAGGGAAGCTGGAGGGTTTCAGCAACTTTTTTGTAAAACATAAAATGAAATGGGGACTCAGATAGCATAGGGGGAGATTCTAAAGGTCTGTCTGGGGAAATGTCCGGTTCAATGGGCACACCCAGACCTTCCCAGCCACATTCATACTGTTCATAATCATCCTCCCCCTCCTCTGGTTCATAAAACTCCTCAACATCATATTCCTGAACCACTGGAACTGGACAAACCGACCTTTTGCCAGACAGTGGCAGTTCGGATGGAACCTGAGACAGTGACTGGACAATTTGTATGGCTTTTGCTATCTCTGCAGCAGTTGGAGAAGGGATTTTGGACTCCAAACCTGCTGACTTTCTTGTTTTCTTTACTGGAACTGGTTCCTCAGAACCAGCTTTTCTTTTGCCCGAGGAAGTCTCGCCCTGGTCAGAGGGCACTCCCTCCGGTTCGGTTGGCACCGAACCGGGCTGGCCATCCGGGTCAGCGGACTTTTTGGCCTCTCGTTCCCTGAGCCTGCCCAATCTCTTTTCCAGGGTGGCTGCAGGAAATTCTTACATATCTGGCAGTCTGACTGGAGGTGGTCAAACCCCAGACACAGACATGTGGGTTGGCTTTGTCAAAGGCTTCCCACAGACATCATACAGTGTTGAAACCCAGTGGGCCCAGTTTTCTTGGGTTTCTAGACATAATGCCAGCCTAACCAGAAAACTGCCCTTTAAACAGCAGTGCCAGGCAAGACACCCTATCGGTTCCCAACTGCACATGGTATTGGAAAAACGAATAAAATCTGCTTTTTTAGAACCGATAAGAACCGGAACCACACTCTAAAATGTTAAACTTTAAAATTAATGAGTTTTAACCCAGCTGATCGGTTCAAAACCGCACCGATAAACTTACAAGTTCCACAAGACAAAACCTTTAATTACTTACGATTACCACAGACAGAGCTTGAACCGAACGGTTTTATGGTTAAATAAACTATTCTCGGTTGAATCGGACCGAGAAAACACTGTTTAAACCGAGAAATGAACCGAGCAGTAGGAGAAATCTCCGGAGCGACTGTTCACTGAGGCGGAGTAAAGAATCTGACAGTTCAGGTTTGAAATGACACAGATAGAGCTGCTTCTTAGAGCTCGTGCTCAAAGTTCTATTTTGGAATGGTATTAACCATTTCACCTCCGGAGCAGTTCTAGAGCTGGATCAAACTGCTACTGTCATAATATAGCAAGACTTCATGTTGTTTGAAGCAGTGAGTACCAAGTCTGCCTGCCCCAGCCTGGAGCTATCAGGATCATGGTTGCAAACTCTCCCCTTAATTTCAACAGTACCCTCAGTAAAAGTGGAAGCGGAGGGAAGGCACAAAGAAACTTTCCTGTTCAACGAAGGATGAGGGAATCCACTGGGACTGTCCCTTCCGAGGGGGGGGTCTGCAAAGGAACATGGAAAGCTGGTGGTTTTCCCATGATGCAAACAGGTCTGTCTCTGATGTATCCCATCTTCTGAACACTGCAGCCAACACCTGCTTGTTTAGGGTTCATTCATGATGTCCCTGACTGATTTTGCTCAGGGAATTCACTAGCACATTGTCCTTCCCTGACAGATGAACTGCTGACAGCTGCACTCCTAAGGAATAGGCCAGAGTTCAAATCTTTATTGTTACTATGCATAGCTTTGAAGATCTTCCCTGTTTGTTGATGTAATACATTGTAGTGGTAGTGTCTGTCCTACCCCAAATCATTGAATCATAGAAATTTGTCAGCAGAAAAGAACATCATCGGCCCATCTAGTCTACCTCTGTCCCCCTCACCATAGGTAGCCCTGACTCTACTCTGAATCGACTGACCTCTGACATGGGAGGAGAAAGCCTGCACTGCTAGATACACTGCTCTGAGCTCCAGGAAGTTTATGTGCTTTGGAGACTCCAGAGAGTTCCATACCGTGTCTGCAGTTAAATCCTCCAGATGGGCACCCCAGACCAGGAGGGAGGCATCTGTAGTAAGCACAACTGTGGGTGGTTGTTGGAGGAAGGGAACCCCCACTCTGAGATTGCCTTCTTCCATCCACCACTCCAGTGCCGTTAAACACTTTGACATGGGCACTGGCTTTGAGAGTGGGTCTCGCCTTTGGGACCAATGGGACCCCAAGTGGTACTGGATGTCACTCATTTGGAGTCTTGCACTTGGAACTACTGCTGTGGATGAGGCCATGTGCCCCAGCAGTTGAACGAAGCCTCTTGCAGATCTGGGTTGCCTTGCTTTGAAAGACCTTGCAACAGTATTAGGTTTTCCACTCTTTCTCAAGGTAGAAATGCCCTCGCCTGGTGGGCATCCAATTCTGCACCTATAAAGTCCAGAACCTGCACCAGTTCTATCAGGGACTTTTCGGGATTTATCAAAAATCCCAGTTCCTCCAGGGTGTGCTGGGTGAGAAGAAGGGAAGACTTGGCTTCCTGGTGTGACTTTCCTGAGATCAACCAGTCATCTAGGTAGGGAAAGACAGCCACCCCGTCTCCTCAGATGTGCTGCCACTACAGCTAGGCACTTCATGAACATTCTGGGAGCCGAGGATAGGCAGAAGGGTAGGGTTGCTAACAGGTAGTGGCAGTTCCATAGCAAGAAAGTCTACTGGGATGGTGGTGCTCTCGTAGGATACAGAAACCAACACTCAAAATATGTGGGCACTCACCAGCCATAGAAACAAATACTTCACCATTTCTGTAGATTTCATTCATTTTATTGGTTAAAAATACGAGCAGTGACCACAAGGTCTGGATTTATGCTTGATGTGTTTTGGATCACTTTTACATCCTTTATCAAAAGCTTTTGCAAGTGAACTGCCACAGTGAGAGTCATATTGGATATTTACATTGGACACACTGAGCCCAGATTTAAATGCAGAACTATCGTTAAACAGTTACTTATGAATTGGTTTGACTGCTATAGAATATTTGTGTTCTGGCTCTTGGTTATAGTGCAGAGAGTCACTTGTAGTTCATTCAGTATTGCACATGTATTTTGTCTCTATCTAGTCTGTCTTAACATGTCTTTTATCTGCCTTTTTATCCCTATGTGGTGCATTTTCATTGTCCATATTTATTGTTTGTATGTTATCTTATTTATTGTTAAAGTGAGAAAATCTCCATAGTAGCTGGCATCACATGTGGTCATTAATATGTAACAGGATGATATTTAAATAACACACCAGTGTTGACCCAACCAGCTCTGAGGAAGGCGATCAGCCAAAACGTTAGCACGTAGTGACTGACCCAGCCAATATGCATGCTATCTGCAGGCCGCTTGGTCCACATCGGGAACACCAGTGGGTGTCGGCTGTAAATTTGTTTGTTTGAAAGCAGGCAGAGGAATTAGCACCCGTAGCTAACAGACAGAGTCTAGGACTCACCAAAATGGCTTCAAAAGGTCTATTTTAATCAATCGTGGTGTTGCATAACATCAGGTACACCAGAGGTGGCAAGCAAACAAGGAACAAGTGAACCAAGCTGCAGAAGTCACCGACGTTTCACACAACCACTGTTGTGCTTCTTCAGAGTGATCTAATAGACATGTATTTGTGCTCGGCTTATATGGTGAAACCAGACATGATATGAAAGGTCCCATGACCAATTAAAAAGCTGTTCCCCAAATTAAAAAGTAATCAGCTTGGTTAAAAGTGCCATCAAGCAACAGACTTGGGACGGCACCACTGCTACAGCTAGGTCTTAATAAGTTCAAATAAGATCCAGACCAGACTGCTATATCTGAATAAATGCCATGTAGGCAAATGTATATACAGTATGTATAAAAAAATACCTTTTTTGAGCACACATTGAAGTAAAGTCTGTGCTGTGCAGTGTGCCAGATCCCAGGCACAAACTTAAATACGTGGATCACTGCCATAGATGTACACAATCAAATCGCGTATGAATATGTTGCTGTGCTGTACAGAATGAAGGTGTGCTATCGTGCAATGCACAATGTAGCACTTCTTCCTCTCCGTTATGATCAGCAAGCCCACCAGGATTCTAGACGTAGTGCCTAAATTTCTTCAAAAAAGCAGCTAGATCAATGCTGTCATTCAAGCCAGTCGCACTTCTGGCTCCCAGCTTGAAAATCCAGTAACTCTCTCTCTCCTACTCATTTTTTCAAAGTCCCCACCCCTGAGTCCTAAGGTCATTGTCTCAAGTTTGTACCTGGGATCTGGCACACTGCACAGCACAGTCTTTACTTCAATTTTTGCTCAAAAAGGTCTATATATATATATCAGTGGCTCAGCAGGTAGCATACTCGCTTCTGAGGCCGGGAGATCAGAAAGCTATGGGTTCTATCCCTACGCCAAGTTTTTGGGTTAAATCCCAATACTGACACTGTAGTGCAGCATGCGGGGGCTGCTGCACTCCTGAGGTGCCGTATTTCAGATGAGACGTTAAATCGAGGTCCCATCTGTCTGTTCTGGTGGTAGTTCAGGTGGGTGTTAAAGATCTCATGGCACTTCTCGAAAAGAGTAGGGGTGTTTTTTATTAATGAATACAATAACATATATAGTACAATAAAGGAAAAGAAAATGAAGGATACACTCAAAAATTGTGAATACAAAGACAGCAACAAACATTATAAAGACACATGCGGCATACATATAGCAGGAAGCATTAATCCATCACTGCTAGAGAAAAGTCAATTCTTATTTAAGAAGGCAAATAATTAAGCAGCTATTCAAAAAAAAACTTGTACTAACAAAATACCTAAAATAATAATTTTATCTTAATGCTTCAAAAACCTAGGTTCATTTAAATTTAATGAAGAAGGACAACCCTTTCCATCTCAAATTTGTGACATGTACCCCAAATTTCTCTACTTCTGCCTTCCAGACTGATTGTAGTGCTTTTTCTCAAATCACTCTAAATACCACAAAGAGCATTTGTTGTTGTCTAAGTACCCACTGCACCCGGGCATTCCATAAATAATATTTTAACACAGCCAAAAAAAACAAACAGATAAAGACCTTGAATTATATTTTAATAATCAATTAGTATACTCTTCCAGCACCAGTGCCTCATAGGTCATATTTTGCAACCAAGGGATCTTCAAAACCGAAGCCAAGAAAATTCACAGGTTGCGAGAATAGATACAATGTAATGAAAAATGCTCCATAGTTTCTTCTGGGGCTCCACATCCCAGGTATGGGCACCTCTACGGGCTTATGTTTATTGTTGCCCCTCACAAATAACCTCCCATACGCACTCAACCATACAATTTCCCACATATTTTCTGAGATCCTTTTCTCATTTAGTAATTTTATAACCATTTCCCGCTTTTGTGGGAGGCAATTCTTAAATTCAGGGGCCTATGGTATTTAACACATGATAATGTAAATGCATCTGGGAGGATGCCACAAACACAGGTTTAGAAATATGCCATTTGAACAGTTTCTGAACCAAGGGTCTATAAACTTGTGGCAGGGATAAAGAAGATACAAGTTTCAGGGGTTGATCATCCCATCTTAACATAAAAATATTCCAATTATTCCGGAACCAAAAATTAACCAGAGTATGCAGCATGGTCCATGGACGTTTGACTGACTGGACCCAGAAAAGAGAATGAAAGAAAATGACCGGATCTATCATCCCAAGTCCCCCCTTGTCTTTTGCCAAATAATTAAACCCTCATTAAACATGGTTAAGGTGGCTGCCCCATAACATATTAAAAAATAGACTGTACAATTTTGTCTCAAACGATAATGGAAATGAAAAAAATAGAACCTACATACTGTAGGCTAGGAATTATAATTTTTTTGATAATAGATATTCGATTCAGTTTAGTCATTTTCCAGCCTTTCCAGGCATTTACTTTTACTTCACATTTCTGTAAGGTCATTATCCAGTTATTGTACACTATATTTTGGGATGAAAACATTATCCCCAGACTTTTAATGGAGTTAGTTACTACCACAAAATTCTCCACCCTATGAGGAGAAGTGCCCTGTATAGTCAAAGGAGATGATCTGGAATTAGAAATGTTCAGCTGAGCTCCAGATGCACCCGAGAAATCTCAAAGTTCTTTACTAGCTGCTTGGATACTAGACATATCCTTAAGAAGAAAACAAATATCATCAGCATATGCAAAGATTTTAACCTCATCTCCTGGAAAGTCCCCTGTCAAGCCCTGTATTACTGACTTATCCGTAATCTTTTGAAGAAGAGGGCTGAGAGAAAAGATATGCAATAGGGGACTTAAAGGGCACCCCTGGCAGACGCCCTTCCTAATGCCCCTCTCCAGGCCTATTACCGCTTGTATATACGGGCTCCAACTAGCTGTGGCATATAACAGACATATTTTATTAATAAATAAGAAAAAATTACTCACCTTAGTAATGTTGTTTCTTCTAATGGAGTCTTGCTATATTATGACATATGCAGTATAACCCTAGGTTAGAACTGCTCCGGAGGTGAAAGAGTTAACTTCCATGCAGAGCATGGAATCTTGAGCGCGAGCTCAGTTGAACACTCTGTCTGTTGGAGCTCAAACTTAAACTGTCAGATCTTTATGAGCAAAAACTCACTAAGGTTCTGTGTGGAAGCCGTAAACCTACACTAGCCGTTGGCTACTAACTACAAAAACACCTTTTTGATCTTTATCCCAAAACAAAGACTCAAGTCGGGGGATTCAAGAAGAAACTTAAGCATAACACCTA
This sequence comes from Neoceratodus forsteri, assembly GCA_016271365.2. Classification (NCBI taxonomy): domain Eukaryota; kingdom Metazoa; phylum Chordata; order Ceratodontiformes; family Ceratodontidae; genus Neoceratodus; species Neoceratodus forsteri. Next base: position 1,642,744,899 of record CM028131.1, on the reverse strand, counting down.
AGCACCCTAGAAGGGTGAAATAAAGTGGGCATCAAAGAAGTGCCAACATTGCATTGCCCACCCACCTCCCAAAAACAGAGGTTCTGAGAGAGGCAGGCTGGGGGGGAGGTCATAATATAGCAAGACTCCATTAGAAGAAACATTACTAAGGTGAGTAATTTTTTCTTCAAACAACATGATGTCTTGCTATATTGACATGTCAGAAACTACACAGTACCTCCATGGAGGAGGACAGAACCTACTTGGGAAATAGGCTCTGAAGCACAGCTGTGCCAATCGACATCACTCCTAGCCTGGATATCCAAGGGCAATGCTTAGTAAAAAGTGAGAACTGTTTTCCAGGTAGCTGCTTGACATATCTCTAGGATAGGAATGTCCCTGGCAGCAGCCAAGAGCGGGAGCTGTACCTCTGGTAGAGTGAGCCCTCAGGCCTGAGGAGGAACTCACCAGTTTTTCATAACAGAATTGGATACAAGAGACAATCCATCTGGCAATAGATCTTTTAGTGGCAGGTTTCCTTTACCAACCTCACCATAAGTGAGGAACAATTGGAGGATTCAAACCTGTGACCCTTGGTACGTTCTATATAGTAACTAAGGGCTCTTTGACATCTAAACTGTGCAATCTCCTCTCACCAGAGGAGGAATGGTCAGTGAAGTACACAGGAAGAGACATGGATTGATTAAGGTGAAAGTCTGAAACCACCTTAGGCAAAACTTCCTGTTAGTCCTGAGGACTACCTTATCTGTATGAAAGGAGATAAAATCAGGCTCCATTGACAAGGCTTGTAGCTCACTTATGCGCCTGGCAGAGGTGATGGCTACCAGAAACACAGTTTTCCAAGTCAAGTACTTCAGCTCTGCTGAAGACAATGGCTCAAAAGGGGGTTGCATAAGCAGAGCGATGCAAATATTAAGATCCCAAGCAGGGGCAGGATCCCTGAACGGGGGATTAGTGTGAAGCAACCCTTTAAAAAAATGAAAATTACGTACCTACCGTAATTCTTGATCTTCTTGGACGAGTCTCCACCACTCATTCACACTAGTGGGATCTGCGCCGGAGGCACTAGGACCCATTGGGAGCAAACTTTTTGCTGGAGGGTCGGCGCGAGAGATGGCGCCGCGAGGCATGGCGCCGAGAGCGGTGGCTCACGCGGTAATGACTATCTCGGCGACGACCCTCCAACCGCCTCAGTACCTTTTTTACCAAGGAGGTGCAGCGCAACTAACGTAAAGAGTAAACCTAACCTTAAAAAACGGACATAAGATAGTCCGGACGACCCGTGTAAGAAGGGTCAGCAAAGAAGTCTTCACGGACTAAAGATTTGAGGGAGTGAAGACCAACACAGCGGTGAGCTCGGGATGGAGGGTGATGGGAATGAGTGGAGACTGTCCAAGAAGATCAAGAATTACGGTAGGTACGTAATTTTCATATCTTTCCTGGACATAAGTCTCCACCACTCATTCACACTAGTGGGAGAGTACCAAGTTGATAATCCCCAAAAGGGCGGCAGGGGAGCCAGAGCTCACACGTCTAGGACAGAAGTCCATTAAGGATAGTTCTGCCGAAGGCGGAATGACGCCTGGCATGAACATCCAGTGCATAATGCTTAATGAACGTATGCACTGAGCTCCAGGTGGTGGCATTGCAGATATCTGCAATTGGAACATTGCGAATTTCCGCTAGGGATGCCGCGACCGCCCTAGTAGAGTGAGCATACACTCTACCTTCCAATTTAACCTGTGCCATGGAATAGCAATGTCGAAGACATGCCACTAACCATGATGAGATGCATCTGATAGCGACAGGCTGACCCAGCCGGTCTCGCTGAAGAAACAAACAATTGCTGAGTCTTTGCAAAAATTCTTGGTTCTATCTAAGTAGAACCGCAAGCCTCTCTTAACATCCAAGGAATGAAGAGACCGTTCTCCTTCATTTTGGAAGTTCACGAAGTAAGAGGGAAGCACCAGAGGTTGGTTTAGATGGAATTCTGACACAACCTTGGGAAGAAATTTAGGATGAGTACGAAGAACTACTTTGTCCTTATGGAACACAGTATACGGAGGGTCCGTAACCAGGGCATGTATCTCAGAGACCCTGCGGGCTGAGGTAATGGCCACTAGGAAGGCTGTCTTCCAGGTAAGAAATTTTAGCTCACAGGTAGCTAGGGGTTCGAAAGGCTTCCGAGTGAGCATGTCTAGCACAAGGTTAATGTCCCAGGCTGCGACCGGACGTCTAACAGGGGGTCTGGTATGCAGAATTCCCTTAAGAAATCTCTTCACCATAGGTAACTGAGCCAGAGACAAGGAAGAAACCGGCTCATGGAACGCCGAAATGGCACTAAGGTGAACTTTAACTGTGGAGTACTGGAGACCTGAGTTTGATAGGTCCAAAAGGTACTCCAGAACCTTGTCTGGAGGACAGGAAAGGGATTCAAGAGGACTTTGCACACCAGAGAGAAAAGCGTTTCCACTTAGAAGCGTAAGTTTTTTCGGGTAGCTGGCTTCCGAGCAGCCAGAAGGACGCTCTGAGACTCTACGAGACGTTAAACCGTTCACTTCTACCTCTTCAGGGCCAAGCATGAAGGTGAAGTGACCTCAGGTTGGGGTGGACCAACGAACCCTGAGTCAAAAGATTGATTTGCAAGGAAGTGGTCTCGGAGGCTACCAACATACTGTTGAGTAGAGGAACCATAGTTGCCGAGGCCAGGAGGGAGCAATGAGAATCATCTTGGTCCCTGAGACTCGAACTTGAGGAGAACTCTCTGAATTGAGAAGCGGTGGAAAGCGTAAGAAAGCGTTTTGTCCACCGCAGGCTGAACGCATCCTGACAGAAAATGCCAGGCCCTGGATTTCTGGAGCAGAAGAGAGGCAGTTTTGCTGAGTGGGGATGCAAAAAGGTCCAGGTCTGGAGTCCCCCACTCTTTAACAGTGACCGAGCTACGGCTGGGTCGAGAGACCACTCGTGAGGGTCTGCCTCTGTCCTGCTGAGGTGATCTGCTAAGTCGTTTTGTACACCCGGCAGATATACCGCTTGAATTAGAGACTTGTGCTCCAAGCACCACTCCCACACTCTCATTGCTTCCCTGCAAAGGGGATAAGAGTGAGCACCACCTTGCTTGTTGATGTAATACATCACAGCTTTGTTGTCCGTTTGAAGGAGAATGTTCTTGAGACAAAGAACATCCTTCAACACTCGGATCGCATAGAGGACCGCTCTCATCTCCAGGACATTTATGTGGAGCTGAGTTTTGAGCTGAGTCCATACACCTTGAGTGTGGAGAGAGAGAGAGAGACAGTGAGCTCCCCATCCCATTAGCGATGCGTCTGTGGTAATGGAGATCTGATGATCCAGAGGAGCAAAGGGGAATCCTTCCAGGAGATTGCTCTCTTGAGACCACCAGGTGAGAGACCTTCGTAGGGGCTCAGTCACCTTGATGGGATAAGACTGGGGGTGAGAGGTCGGTGACCACTGAGCGGAGAGCATCCATTGGGTGGTCCTCATGTGTAACCGAGCTAGGTACAGTGAACACTGAGGGACGCCATGAGACCCAAACATACGCTGCATCGAGAGAGCTGTGACCGATCGGTTCTCCCGATGTAACGGCCATCTGAAGGATGTCGAGTCTTCTGTCCTCTGGAAGGAAAGCCTTCGAGGAAGAGGTGTCCAGAAGAGTCCCTATGAAAAGGAGCCTCTGGGAGGGCTGCAGTTGTGACTTCTTCAGATTTAGCAGAACTCCCATGGACGTAAGAAGGCGAGAGGCCATTTGAACGGCTTCCAGAGTCCCTTGGCTGGAAGGACTCGCTAGGAGCCAATCGTCTAGGTAGGGAAACACTCGGAGTCCGAGCTTCCTGAGATGCGCTGCGAGAACTGCACAACACTTTGTAAAAACTCTCGGCGCCGAGGATAGCCCAAAAGGCAGGACTCTGAACTGATAATGCTGACCCAGAGCTACAAACCTCAGGAATTTGCGATGGGTCGGGTGGATGGGGATATGCTGGTAAGCGTCCTGCATATCCAGGGAGGCCAGCCAGTCGTGCTGATGCAGCAAAGGTAACAGGGTACCTAGGGAAATCATTTTGAATTTCTCCCTGGGGAGGAATTTGTTTAACTTTCTGAGGTCTAGAATGGGGCGCATCCCCCCAGATTTCTTTGGAACCAGAAAGTAATGGGAGTAGAACCCTGTGTTTCGCTGATGCGGGGGCACCAGTTCTATTGCCCTGTTGTTTAGAAGGCCCTGGATCTCGGCGGTGAGGAGGTCTGACTGAGAGGTCGACAACCTGGGTTGTCGCTTGGGAGGGCAATTCGGGGGGTTTTCCAAAAGATTGAGAGAATAACCCTCGCAAATTATCCGAAGGACCCATTTGTCTGAGATTATGGACTTCCACTGATTGTAGAAGTACATCAGATGACCTCCCAACGGAGGAGAAAGTTCCATCTCGGGCAGTGTGGATGGAACTGGGGCCGGCAATTCATAAGGTAGCGCTGGGGGCTTTAGGCCCCTGTGCTTTCTGCTGCGCCTTCTTTTGAGGTTGGGCAGGTTGGCTTTTATGGAAGCTTCCTCTGCCTCTGCCTCGAAAGGACTGGCGACTATGAAACTGACGTTTACCTACATGCCCCCGAGAGGGGGTAGGCGGGGGTCTAGCCAACTTAATGGCTGACCTAGTCTTCTGAGTGGCCTCTAGGGCTTGCTCTACCCGAGGCCCAAAAAATAGGAGCCATCAAAGGGCAACGCCATTACCTGCTGCTGAGCATCATTTGTAAAGCCAGAAGTACGCAGCCAGGAATGGCGTCGAGTACAAATACCTGCAGCTGCTGCACGAGAAGCAGTGTCGAAAGCGTCCATGGCGGCTTTGACCTGTTGGTTATTGGACTCAATACCTCTGATAACGGTTAGAAGGAGCTCTGACTTGGAGTCGGAATCTGGAAGAGCTTCAACCATTCGTTTCATAGAGTGCCACAGGATATACTCATACTGAGAAAAATAGCCTTGATAGCTGGCAATACGCATACTTAAAGTGGAGGCAGCAAAGACTCTCTTACCTAATGTATCAATTTTACGAGACTCTTTGTTAATAGGTCGAGCTGTAGTAGCTTGAGGAAGAACGACCTGTCATTCTCTGCCAGGACTACAATAGGGTCCGCAAGGCTTGGGATGCCAAATGGGACGATCCTTGGGAGCTGAATATTTCTTATCAATGGATTTAGCCACTGAAGGAATAAGAGCAGGATTATTCCATACCATTTGAGACAGCGCTCGAAGGAGGGTTGAATCGGAGGAGTCAAATCCGTGGGGATCTCCAAGCATGAAGATACTGGAGTCTTAATATTTTCCCAGGATCGATGTCCGTAGTCTGGAGAGAAAGAGTGGATCCTCAACAGAGACTTAAAGGATAGGTCCTCGACCACAGGCTCTGTAGCGTGAAGGATCCTGTTTCTCCACTTCATCACCCAACCAAGGTCTGGGTCAGGCTCAACATCATCTCCTGATAGTCCAGGAAGGACTGCTTGGACAGGAAAGGAGTGAAAATAGGAGAAGAAGAAAGAGCAGATAGAAAGGAGAGTCCCCGAGGGCCCCACGCCGAGGGAGGCGAAGGAGTCGAAACGGCGCCGCAGAGGCGACGGCGTCAAGAAGCACGTGGCACCGCAAGCGCACCGCCGACGCCTTCGGCGCGTGGCGCCTGCGGAGACACACGGCACCGCAGGCGCACCGCGAGACCCACCGGCACCGCGGACGGCGCCAAGAAGACCCAGCGGTGCTGCCGGGCGGCGCCGCGCCCAGCGATGCCAAAAACGGTGCCGACAAGCGCAGCGACTCCCCGCTGGAAGGCCGAGGACAATTCCTGAACCTGGAAAGCAAGAGAAGGGAAAACCAGGAGATAAGGGCATCGGTGTGGCCCCCCGCGCCGCAGCCATGTGGGGGGGGGAACACCTAATCAAGGAGTTGCTGGCACCGAGGGAGGCGCCACGCGACTAGGAAGGTCCAACCGCCCTGCCTGATCGCCCGACGAGCCCGAAAGCTCTGGGGCAACCGAGCCAAGCAGAAGAACCAACCTCCGAGCCCATCGCTCCATAAGAGCGGCCCACTGATGAAACTGCTCATCTGGAGCCCTACCTATAGGCGGGGTGGGGCTCCGATGTCGAAGACAGCGGAAACCGGAAGTTGGCGACTCAGAAGGAGGAGACCGGCAACTAGGTACGATAACTGACCGTCGACGCGCAGACGTATCAGAGGGCGACCTCGAGTGATGCCTTCTCTTTTTTGACCTGTGGGCCGAAGAAGAGCTCGAGGCGGAACGGTGCCGAGAATGCGACCGTTTATTTTTATGCTGGCGGGGGGACCGCCCATCCCCCCGGGCATCGGACTGACCGTTGTCGGAACCCTGCTGAGGGGAAAGGGGCTGACCGGACCCAGCCCGACTGACTGAACAGCTTTCATACGAAGTCTCCCTACCGTCACCTGACCTGCTCATGGTCGACTCCGGCCAGTAGGCCGAGACTTTTACTATAAGTTAAATTTTAAAATATAATAGAAATAGAATAAAATTAGCTATACTACTATCGAGATAAAATTACAAAAAATAAACTGAAAACTATCGCTAGTTTGAAGTTTGACTCTATCAAAGTGACGTTGTCACTGAAGCGCACTGTGGTGGGAAAAAGGAACTAAGCAGTTGGAGGGTCGTCGCCAAGATAGTCATTACCGCGCGAGCCACTGCTCGAGGCGCCATGCCTCGCGGCGCCATCTCTCACGCCGACCCTCCAGCAAAAAGTTTGCTCCCGATGGGTCCTAGTGCCTCCGGCGCAGATCCCACTAGTGTGAATGAGTGGTGGAGACTTATGTCCAGGAAGATCTTGGAGAACACAGGGTGAGTTGATAAAGAAGAGGGCTTACCTGCTGACAAGAAGACAGACACAGCTGCCAAGTGCACCTTTAGGGTAGCTGGCCTCAGCCCCAAGGAATTCAAATGCACCAAATAATCCAGGATCGTGGGCACACCAGCAGATTCTGGGGAAATACACTACCGGTCAAAAGTTTTAGAACACCCCCAATTTTCCAGTTTTTATTGAAATTTACGCAGGTTAATGTCTCAATGTACTCTGAAATTAAAGCATAGAACAAATAAAACAATTGGAGATAAAAAAGAAACCATAGAATCATTTTGTTTAACAAAATTTAATCTAAATTTTTGACTCATCAAAGTAGTCACCTTTTGCAGATATACTGTAACCGCCGAACACACTCGTGGCATTCTTCCTACAATGGACATCAAATATTGTTCGGGAAGTTCTTCCCAACACTGTTGCAGAAGTTCCCACAAATGTGTTGCACTTGTAGGTTGCTTTGCTGTCACCCTTCTGTCCAGTTCATCCCAAACCAGCTCGATGGGGTTTAAGTCTGGAGACTGTGCTGGCCATTCCATGATTTGAAGCCTACCGTCTTGTTGTTTTCCTCGAAGATAGTTCTGACATAGCCTGGAGGTATGTTTTGGGTCATTATCTTGCTGTAGGATGAACCCCTGACCAACTAGGCGTAGACCAGAGGGTATTGCATGGCGCTGCAAAATGCTGTGGTAGCCCTTTTGGTTCAGGGTGCCAGTCACTCTGTGCTGTTGTCCCGTGAGCCACCTATCACGCAAGCTGTTGACTCTCAGAAACTTGTCTTCTGATTCTTTTGTGGCTTTGGGTCTGCCAGACCTCTTCCTGTCAGAGTTTCCTCCAGTTTCCAAGTGCCTTTTGATGGCATAGGAAACTGTACTCACTGACACCTTGGCTTTCTTTGCAATTTCTCTACAGCAGTTTTTGCTAACCTAAACTTTTATTTAACCTCTAGCAGTTTACCGCTTACCTTTGTACCATTTCAGGTTATTCACTGGACTTGAATTGCTTAAATTTCAATAAAAACTGGAAAAATGGGGGTGTTCTAAAACTTTTGACCGGTAGTGTATGTTTACCAGCACACCATATGGAAAATCTCTTCCATTTTGAATTATAGGTAGCCCTGGTGGAAGGCTCTTAGAGGCCTTCAAGATATCCAATACACCTTGAGAAAGGTGTAGGTCAGCAAACTCTAACTCTTCAAGAGCCAAGCCTTGAGATTGAGAGATCTGAGGTTCGGATACCAAACTCTCCCCTGGGCACAGGTTAACAGGTTGTGATTCCTGGGAAGGCATAGGGGAGGGTGGACTGCTAAGGACATGAGGAGTGGGTACCAGGGCTGCCTGGCCCAATCTGGAGCGATCAGGATCATCTTGCAGGATTGAGATCTGATTCTGACTAGCACTTTGAAAAGAAGGGGGAAGGGGGGAAAAGCATAGAGAAACTTCCCTTCCCAACTGAGAAGGAAGGCATCCAGAGGGACTGAGCCCAACACTGGGGGCCTGCAACAAAAAAGGGGAAGTTGGTGATTGTCTGGGGCTGCAAAGAGATCTATTTGCGGAGTGCCCCATCTGGCAAATATTACCTCCAGTACTAGGGGATCCAGTGCCCATTCGTGATGGCCCTGGGAAATCCTGCTGAGAGCATCTGCTAGGACATTGTCCTTGCCTGGGAGGTGAACTGCCGTAAGGGAGGTGTTCAGAGAATATGCCAGAGACCACAACTTCATTGCTTCGATGCACAAGGCCGTAGACCGAGTGTCCCCTTGCTTGCTGATGTACCACATTGTAGTGGTATTGTCTGTTCTGACCTGAACTACCTTGTTCTGGACAGCTGTGGAGAAAACCTGAAGTGCTAGAAAAACTGCTCTGAGCTCCAGCAAATTGATGTGGAGCAGAGATTCCTGAGGGGACCACAGCCCTTGGGTGGAAAGGTCGCCCATGTGAGCTCCCACCCCAAGAGGGATGCATCTGTAGTAAGGTCAAGGAATGAGACTGGGGAGTGAAGGAACCCCTGTCTCAGATTGTTCTGATCCTGCCACCACTGGAGGGCCTGGATCAGGTTCGAGTCACTGGAATCAATTTGGTTAGGGGATCCGTCCTTTGAGACCAAAAGGCTCTCAAATGGAACTAAATGTCCCTCATCTGAAATCTTGCTCCCTGCACTACTGCTGTAGAAGCAACCATGTGCCCCAGGAGCTGTAGAAAATGCCTTGCTGGTCGAGAGACCTGCAGGGTGAAAGAGGAGGCCAGAGACACCAGGTCCTTGCTCTCTCCAGAGGAAGCAAGGCTCTGGCTTCTTGTGTGTTCAGTTCTGCGCCTATAAAGGTGAGAAGCTGGACAGGCTCCAGAACTGACTTTGGAAGGTTGAGAAGGAAACCTAGAGATGTAAGCAGGTGCTGGGTTACTTGTAAATGAAGTTTGACCTGTTCTGGAGACTGGCCTACAATGAGCCAGTCGTCCAGATAAGGAAAGATGGCAATCTTTTGCCTTCTTAAATGAGCAACTGCTACTGCCAGGCATTTTGTGAACACCCTTGGAGCCGAGGAGAGGCCGAAGGGCATTGCTCTGAACTGGTAATGGCCTGAGAGCAGTTCGAATCTGAGGTACTTTCGATGGGAGCTTCTGATGAGAACTTGGAAGTAGGCATCCTTGAGGTCCAGGGAGGCTAGCCAGTCCCCTGGCCTTAGAGAGGGTAAAATAATCCCCAGGGTCACCATTTTTAACTTTGGTTTTAAAAGGTGCTTGTTTAGATACCTGAGATCCAGAATGGGCCGCCATTCTCCTGTCTTTTTTGGGGTAAGGAAATACCTGGAGTACAACCCTTTGCCCTGGTGTATGGGTAGAACCCTTTCCACGGCTCTGAGAGCCAGGAGGGCAGAAACATCTGCTTCCAGGGCAAGTGCCTCTGATGGGTTTGCAGGTGGAAAAGATCTGGCTCTCATCTTCGGAAATTTTTTGAAGCTGAGAACCAGTCCCTGGCTTACTACTTCCAGGACCCACTTGTCTGATGTTAAAGACCTGGACAAAGTAAGCCAGCCTGCCCCCTACCGGTAGTGGAGAATCGGCCCTGGCTACCCCATCAGGGAGCTGTTTTGCAGGGGCTTTGGGTTGAGGGGTAGAAGCAGGCTTACTAGAGCCCCTTCTGCCCCTTCCTCTAAAGAATCCTCTGGGCATAAGCAGAAGAGGAGGCCTGGGCTTGGAAAAACAGCCTATGAAAAGGCCTGCCCCTGCCCCTGACATGCTGCCTTTGAGGAGTGACTTGCCTTTCTTTGGCCTGTGCACTCCTATAGGTGGTCCTATACTCATCCATTTTCTTCATATAATTCTCTGTCTGCTCCCCAAACAGAGAATTTCCCACAACAGGAAAATCCATAGCCTTAAACTGGTTATCCTGTGACAGGGCAGTACATCTGAGCCAGGCCATTCTGCGAAGAGACACAGATGTAGCCATAACTCTTGATGAAACATCATTAGAGTCTACAGCAGCATGAAATTGCACCTTGGATGCCTCAATACCGTCCGCAGCCACCTGCTCCAGCTCCCTGGCAAGTTGTTCAGGGGCCTGTTTTGCTAAGGCCAGGACAGTATCCCACCTGGATTTCTGGTACCTAGCTGCATAAGTCATATAATTTGCCTGTCTGAGTCCCAAAGATGCTGACATGTACTGCTTTTTTGCCATGGCATCCATCTTCCTGGAATCCTTTTCAGGAGGGTGAGAGGCTAGAGGAATATTAGCCTTGTCACAGGCTGCAGCCTGCACTACCCCCACATGGCTGCACTGCTGAGATAGGAACTCTGTATCAGAGCCTGATAAAGCATACCTCTTGTCCATCCTTTCATCCACAGGGAGGATAGAATGAGGAGTTTTCCGAATTTTTACTGTCTGTTTCCTAAAAGATTTATGCAAGGGAATAGACAGTCTCCTAGACTCTGGAATATCCATCATTTCCACAAAATCAGGCTCTTCTTGATCATCAACAGCTTCCTCAACAGGGAGTTGCAGAGTGTCAGCAACTTTCTTTTAAAACAAAAAATGAGACGGGACTCAGATAGCCTGGGAGGGGATACTCCTGAGGGTCTGTCTGGAGAGATGTCCAGTTCAATGGGCACATCCAGACTGTCAAAATCACACTCACTCTACTCGTACCCCTCCTCCCCTTCCCCTGGTTCATAAAAATCTTCAAAATCATAATCTTGGACCGAGGGAACCGACCGAACCGGGCGCTTGCCCAATGGTGCCAGTTCGGACGGAACTGGGGAAAGAGACTGGACAATTTGGATAGCTTTGGCTATTTCCTCAGCGGTTGGAGAAAGAACTTTTGGCCCCAAACTAGTTGACCTTCTAGCCCTTTTAGTTGGAACCGGCTCCTCAGAGCTGGCTCTTCGTTTGCCCAAGGAAGCATTGCCCTGGTCAGAGGGCAATCCCTCAGGTTCGGTTGGAACCAAACCGGGCTGGCCATCTGGGTCAGCGGACTTTTTGACATCCCTTTCCTGAGCCTCCCAACTCTTTTTCCACGGTGGCAGCAGGAAAATTTTACAAATCTGGCAGTCTGCATTGAGGTGGTCAATCAGACAATATACATAGTGGTGTGTGGGTCAGCCTTGCAAAGGCTTCCCACAGAGGCCACAGTGCTGAAACCCAGTGGGTCCGGTTTTTCTTTGGGTTCTCAGACATAGTGCCAGCCTAACCAAAACTTGCCGCTAATGGCAATCCACCAAGCAAGACTCTCTTATCGGTTCCCAACCGTGTCACATGGTCGTGGAAAAAAACATAATAAAGTCCAGTTTTTTTAGAACCAATAAGAACCGGGAACCGCACTTTAAAGGGCTAGAAAGTAATTTTTAAACCCCTCTGATCGGTTCAAACCGAACCGAAAAAAACGTTTACAAGTTCCACACAGAAGAAAAATAATAAATAAGCCTATCTATTACTTACAATACCACAGACAGAGCTTGAACCGACGATTGTGGTTAAATTTTGGTAAAATAAACCGAGAATTACACTTTAAAACCGACAAACAAACTGAGCAGCAGGAGGAATCTCCTGAGCGACTGTTCAGTGAAGCGGAGTAAAGAATCTGACAGTTTAAGTTTGAGCTTCAACAGACAGAGTGTTCAACCAAGCTCGCGATCAAGATTCCATGCTCTGCATGGAAGTTAACTCTTTCACCTCCGGAGCAGTTCTAACCTGGGGTTATACTGCATATGTCATAATATAGCAAGACTTCATGATGTTTGAAGGGGGGAATACCATATGCTTTCAAGATACTGAAGAGAAAATGATGGTTCATAGTACTGAAAGCTTTTTGTTGATCAAGGGATAGTACTCACCCTGGGAGATGTTTTTTATGATAATATTCCCAAATTTCTCTCAGTATGATCAAGGGGCAATGAACAGATCTATTTGGGAGACTGCAATATTGCAGGGGGTGGATAATCTGCACAGCAATTTTTCTTAATCGAAGATATAAAATTTGTGCTAATATCTTAAAATCTCCATTCAAAAGAAGAATTGGCCTCCAATTCAGGAGAATGGATTGATCCCCAGATTTCTAGGTGTATGTAGTCAAACATTTCAGAAATGAACTAGGCACCAAATTATGAAAAAAGGAAACATTAAAAACCTTCTCTAAACACAATGCCAGTTCAGGGCCAAATGTTTTATAAAATTCATAAGGAAGGCCGTCCACTCCAGGGGCAGTCCCTAATTTCCTAGTTTGTATGACATCAAGGATTTCCTGTGACATAATGTCTGTCGTAAGGGAGTTGGACTCCTGAGAGGAGATTTCATATTGTTGCAACGTAGAAAGATAAGAACTACTCTTTCTGGACTGAAATGCTATTTTTCTCGTGTGCCTCCATAATTACCTGAAAAATATCTACAACTGTAGTCACCACTGGAACCTTATGGTTAAGTAAGCTAGAAATAGAAGCTGCCTGTCTCCGGGTAGTACTTATATTACAAGGGTTGAAGACTGGCGATTTCTGGGTCCCATATGAGAGCTCAGCTCTAATGGTACTAGCCCTATCTTACTGTAATGCCTGCATTTCTATTTTATTTTTTATGAATTTGGACATGAAGATCATTACTCGCTGTTGGAGTGCAAGGTAATAAATGTTGTAATTTTGTCCTTAATGTAAGATATTTAAAATATTGAGATTTTGTTTTATTTTTACCATGGTGTTGCAGATACTGGGAGATATCTTGCTTAGTCTGCTTCCACCAGTCCCCCACATCATTGTCCATATCGATGACCGTAGCCCTTGTAGCAAATAATCTTTTAATGCCTAATTTTATATATGGGTCATGAAGGGTCTGAACGTTTAATTTCCATCATGTTTTTATAACATAACATAATTCTTTGCTCAGGGTAGTACAGACCATTTGATGATCTAAAAACTCAACCGGACATAGTTCAGTGGAGATAACAGCCAGATGTTTAGACACAAAAAAGATAGTCTATAATGGTAGTGTATTGTGCCCGTTTGTAGGTAAAATAATGGGCATCCTGAATATTGGCATTGCAATTCTGGGGATCAGCTGAAGTAATACATTTTTTAAGGACAATAGAATCACAATACACCTTAGCACCATATTGTGCTCGTTTGGGAAAGGACAAGCTACAATAAAAATTCCCTCCAAAAAATAATTAATTTTGCCATAGCCAAATAAGGGAATAGTTGAGACAAGAGAGTCATCCTATCTGCTTTTAATTGTGCAGCATACATGTTAACTAGTCGACATGGGTCTGTATCTATACAACCATCCAGAATAATAGACCTCCCTGGGACAAAAGCTAGTAGGTGGAACGACACCAACCCCATCGGTCTTCTCTACCCCAAATGACCAATAAGATGGTCCCCAGGGCCATTCTGACTTCCATAATTTGAGCTGGGAAACTGAAGTCATCCACGTTTCTTGAACAAAAATAATATCCACCTGAAGGTCAAGGAACAGTTGAAACATGGCCTGACATTTTTGTGTATTCAAAAGACTGTGGCAATTAATTGATGACACTTTAATAGAGTCACTAATCAGTTATATTGTCCCATGGTTAATTCTTCCGCCTCTTCTTCTTCCTCCCTGCATACAGTTTTCCTATAGGTTGGGGATGAGTGGTTCCCACCTCCATCATTTCCTTAGAGTCATCTTCAGGTTCTGTGTTCCCCCACCCCAAGGCCTGGGCTCTAACACTTCATACTGATTTCTTGTCTCCACTCCAGGAGTCAAATTTTCCTTAAGCAGCCTACTAGATGATCTTCTCTGTGTAACACGGATAAATTCCATAGGCGAGGTCACTACCTCCATTTTAGCAGGACTACCGGATTGGACTAGTGGGTCAGCATAACAAACCAATTGTAGTAGGGCTATCTTCTCTGGCTCTCCCATTTCATTGGGACCCGAACCACGATCTAGGGGTTCATCTCCCCCATTGTAGGCTTGGACAGTACTGTATCAGGTATAGTCCTTGTATTTGGAAAATCCTGAGGGGGGGTTAAAATCCGAATTATCTCCAGCTTGTGCTTCATTAATCAGATCTTCAGGGTCTAGGGAATGGGTTTTGTTAACCACAGCCCATGGGCAATTTTTGTAGAGATGCCCCTGTTCCTCACATAGATTGTACCGAAGGTAGTTCGTACAGTGTGAATTGACGTGGCCCACCTCATTACAGAAGCTGCACCAAAGCTTATCATACATGCTGGATAAGTATGTTCTGGAGCCTCACCGATAACATGCCCCGGGTTGTCCCGGGTAATAGCACACTCCTCTGTAACAGCCTAGAAAGAAGCAGTTTGGTATATGGGTAATACCATCCTTGGTTTGATGCAACTTTACCTGAAATTTCCACCCCCCATCCAAAATTGCTCCTCATCCAAGACGGCCACCGGGGCACTTAACACCTGGCATTTCTATTGAAACCAGTGGTTGATGTCACTGATGAAAAAATTACTCACCTTAGTAATTGCTTTTCTTCTCATGGAGTCTTGCTATATTAGGACTTAATGCAGTATGCCCTTGGCTTTGAACTGCCCCGGAGATGAAATAGTTAACTCCAGTGTAATCTGGAGTTCCACAGCGCGAGGGCGCTATCCAAAGCTCTATCTGGGGAGTTTGAACCTAAACTGTCAGGTTCTTTACGAAGCTAAACTAACATAGCAAGTCTGTGTGGAAAAACCCTACACTAGCCATTGGCTACCTACTAGTAGTAGAACAACAGAACACAACAACAAACACATAATGAGAACAATATTACCTATTATTGTTAGGATAACCCCTGACAAGCACTAATAGGCCCCCTCTCCCCAAAAGACTCAAGTCCAGAGAGGGGCCCATCTACCACCAACAAAAATAGAATTATCTAGTTCCTTAACCCAAAAGAAGAAAAGGGAGGGAACTAGAAAGCTAAAATGGCATGACACAGTGCTTGTGCCAATTGTCAACCCCATACCCAAGTAGGAATTCTGAGAGGGGATGAGGGGGTTGTCTCTATTATAGCAAGACTCCATGAGAAGAAAAGCAATTACTAAGGTGAGTAATTTTTTCTTCAAACGCCATGAAGTCTTGCTTATATTAGGACTTAATGCAGATTATACAGCAGTACCTCCATGGAGGAGGGTCAGAACCTACTTAGGGAATAGGCTCTGAAGCACAGCTGTGCCAAAACGAGCATCTCTCCTGGACTGGACGTCCAGAGAATAATGCTTAGTGAAAGTGTGGACTGTCTTCCAGGTAGCAGCTTGACAGATTTCCAAGATAGGAATATCTCTAGCAGCCACTAGAGATGCAGCTGTACCCCTGGTGGAATGAGCCCTCAGGCCTGAGGGAGGTTCCTTACCTAGTTTTTGGTAACAGAACTGGATACAAGAGACAATCCACCTAGCGATTGTCCTCCTAGTAGCAGGTCTCCCCTTACCCACTTCTCCATAGGTAAGGAAGAGCTGGAGGGATTCGAACCTATGACCCTTGCTATGTTCCAAATAGTAGCTAAGAGCTCTTTTAACGTCCAAACTGTGCAGCCTCCTCTCACCAGAGGAAGAGTGCTCAGTAAAAAATACTAGGAGAGAGATGGATTGGTTAAGATGAAAATCTGAAACCACTTTAGGTAAAAACTTTCTGTTAGTCCTGAGGACCACTTTATCTCTGTGGAAGGAAATAAAATCCTTTTCCACTGACAAGGCTTGTAATTCACTTATACGCCTAGCAGAAGTGATTGCCACTAGAAAACAGTTTTCCAAGTTAAAACTTGAGGTCTGCTGAAACCAGAGGCTCAAAGGGGGTTGCATTAGCTGGGCAATGCAAACATTCAGGTCCCATGCAGGAGCTGGTTCCTGAAAGGAGGGTTAGTATGAAGTAACCCTTTGAAAAACTTGGAAAACACAGGGTGAGAGGAAAGGGAGACTGGTTTCCTGCAGAAACAAAACAGAAACAGCTGCCAAATGAACCTTCAAGGTAGCTGGTTTGAGGCCTAAAGAATTTAAGTGGACCAAATAGTCCAACAAAATAGACAGGTCAGCAGATTCTGGAGCAATCTGCCTCTCAGAACAACCAAAATGAAAATCTCTTCCACTTAGAATTATAAGTGGCTCTGGTGGAAGCTTCCTAGGCCTTCAAAATATCCAAGACACCTTGAGAAAGGTGTAAATCAGCATTTAACCCTCAAGAACCAGGCCTTGAGGTGGAGGGAATTGAGGTCCGAATACCACACTCTCCCTGTGCACAGGTCAGCAGATCGTGGGTCCTGGGCAAGGTCAGGGAGGGCGAAATGAGAGGGACAGGAGAAGAGAGTACCAGGGCTGCCTGGCCCAGTCTGGAGCAATCAGAATCACTCTGCAGGGCTGAGTTCTGATTTTACCAGTACCCTGAAGAGGAGGGGAATGGAGGAAAGCACAGAGGAACTTTCCTCCCAATTCAGCTGAAAGGCATCCAGAGGAACTGATCCCAGAACTGGAGGCCTGCAACAAAACAGGGAAGTTGGTGGTTGTCTGGGGCTGCAAGAGATCTATCTGAGGGGTGCCCAACTGGCAAAGACCGACCCCAGCACTTGAGGATTCAGAGCCCATTCGTGATGGCCCTGAGAAATCCTGCTGAGGGCGTCCGCTAGGACATTGTCCTTCCCTGGGAGGTGAACTGCTATCAGAGAGGTGTTCAGGAGTAGGCCAGAGACCACAACTTCATTGCTTCGTGCACAAAGCTGAAGAGCGAGTGCCCCTTGCTTGTTGATGTACCACATTGTTGTGGTATTGTCTGTCCTGACTTGGACTACCTTGTTCTGGACAGCCTCCGAAAAACCTGGAGAGCTAAGAAGACAGCCTGAGCCCAGGTTGATGTGAAGCAGAGATTCCTGAGGGGACCACACCCTGAGTGGAAGGTCGCCCAGGTGAGCCCCCAACCCAGCAGGGAGGCGTCCGTGGTGAGGGTGAGGAATGAAGAACACGTAAAAATGGGACCCCTAGACAGGTTGCTTTGATCCAGCCACCATTGTAGAGCTAGGATCAAGGTCTTGGTCACTGGGACCAATTTGGTAAGGGGTCCCTCCTTTGAGACCAATAGGACCTCAAGTGGAACTGAATGTCCCTCATCTGAAATCTTGCTCCTGGCACGACAGCTGTAGAAGCAGCCATGTGCCCTAGGAGTTGCAGAAAATGCCTTGCTTGGTCGGGAGACCCGCAGGGTGAAGGAAGATGCCAGGGCAATGATTCTGTCCACTCTTTCAGAGGGAGAAATGCCCTGGCTAACTTTGTGTTCAACTCTGCCCTATAAAAGTTAGTACCTGAACTGGTTCGAGAACTGACTTTGGAACATTCAACAGGAACCCCAAAAGGTGAGAAGTTCCTGGGTGATTTGCAAGTGGATTTACCTGCTCTGGTGACTGACCCACAATGAGCCAGTCATCCAAGTAGGGAAACACAGCTACCCCTGCCTTCTTAGATGGGCCACTACTACAGCTAGACATTTTGTGAAAACTCTTGGAGCAGAAGTGAGTCGAAGGGCATTGCCTGAACTGGTAGTGGCCAGAGGGCAGTTCGAACCTGAGGTACTTTCGTGAGAGGCCCTGATTAGGATATGGAATAGGCGTCCTTGAGGTCCAGGGAAGCTAACCAGTCCCCTGGTCTCAAGGATGGAAATATGCCAACAGTTAGCATTTTGAACTTTGGTTTACAAGATGATTGTTCAGAAATCTTAAATCCAAGATGGGCGCCAATCTCCTGTCTTTTGGGGCCAGGAAATACCTTGAGTACAGACCCTTGCCCTGATGGCAAGGAGGACCCTTCTACTGCTTTGCAGTCCAAAGAGAAGAAACCTCTGCTTCTAAGCGCAAGGGTTTCTGAAAGACTTGAAGGAGGAAAGTGTCTGGCTCTCATCTTGGGAAATTGTTTGAAGCTGAGAACCAGACCTTGGCTTACCACTTCCAGAACCCATTTGTCGAGG
This sequence comes from Neoceratodus forsteri, assembly GCA_016271365.2. Classification (NCBI taxonomy): domain Eukaryota; kingdom Metazoa; phylum Chordata; order Ceratodontiformes; family Ceratodontidae; genus Neoceratodus; species Neoceratodus forsteri. The sequence goes on along the minus strand of CM028131.1, from coordinate 1,642,726,587 downwards.
TTAGGGACAACCAGTTCTGGCCGAAACAAGCCAGTCTGCCCCCACTGCACAGGAGAGTCGGCCCCAGACACCCCGCCAGGGTGCCTGCTTGGCAGGAGCAGCTTTAGGCTGGAGAGAGGGAGAGGGCCTGCCTGTGCCTCTGTCTTCCTCTGTCTCTGAAACCCCTCTGCGCAAAAGCAGAGGATGCCTGAAATTGGTAAAAAGGCCTATGGTAAGGCCTGCCCCTACCCCTGGGGGCATGCCTTTGAGGAGTGGCATGCCTCTCCTTAGCTTGGGCACTTTTGTAAGTAGTTCTGTATTCATCCATTTTTTTCATGTAATTTTCTGTTTGTTCCCCAAACAGAGAATTTCCTATGACAGGAAAATCTATAGCCTTTGACTGGGTATCTTGGGACAGATTAGTGCATCTGAGCCATGCCAACCTACGGAGAGCTACAGAAGTGGCCATGACCCTAGAGAAAACATCATTAACGCCAACAGCAGCATGAAATTGAACTTTAGAGGCTTCATGCCATCAGCAGCCACCTGTTCCAACTCACTAGCCAGCTGGCCCTGAGCCTGCTTTGCCAACTGCAATATAGTGTCCCATCTAGATTTCTGATATCTAGCCACATAAGCCATATAATTAGCTTGTCTGAGTCCCAAAGAAGCTGCCACATACTGTTTTTTCGCCATGGCATCAATCTTCCTGGAATCTTTATCAGGAGGATGTGAGGCCAGGGGAATATTAGCCTTGTCACAGGCTGCAGCTTGAACAACACCTACATGACTACACTGCTCAGTAAGGAAGTCTGTATTAGAGCCTGACAAAGTATACCCTCTGTCCATTTTTTTATCTACAGGAGGGACAGAAAAAGGATTTTTTAAAATCTTAATGGTTTGCCTCCTAAATGACTTATGCAAAGGAATAGACAACCTCCTAGACTCTGGAATATCCATATTCCACATAGTCAGGCTCCTCTTGCTCGTCCACAGCCTCTTCTAAAGGGAGCTGAGAGTTTCAGCTACCTTCTTATAAAACCTGAAATGTGAAGGACTCAGACAACAAAGGGGAGACTCAAGGGGTCTGTCTGGAGAAATGTCCGTTCCTATGGGCACTTCCAGACCTTCCCAATCACAATTACAATCATCAAAATCTTCTCCCTCCTGTGGTTCATAAAATCCTCAACATCATAATCCTGAACCACTGGACCTGAACAGACCCCTTTTACCAACCATGTTGGTTTCGAAGTCCCTGAGACAAAGACTGGACAATCTGAATGGCTTTAGCTATTTCTGCAGAAGGAGAGACAAACTGGACTCCACACTAACTGATTTCTTTGTCTTTTTACTTTGACTGGTTCCTCAGGACCAGCCTTTCTTTGCCCGAGGAAGTCTCGCCCTGGTCAGAGGGTACTCCCTGTGGTCCAGCCGAGCTGGACCGGGCTGGCCATCCGGGTCAGCGGACTTTTTGGCCTCTCGTCCCCTGAGCCGGCCCAATCTCTTTTCCAGGGTGGCTGCAGGGAAATTCTTACACACCTGGCAGTCTGACAGGAGGTGGTCAGCCCACAGTCAATAGACACAGTGGTGTGTGGGTCAGCCTTGGCAAAGGCTTCCCACAGACATCACAGTGTTGAAACCCAGTGGCCCGTTTTCTTTTGTTTCTCAGACATAATGCCAGCCTATTCAAACTTGCCTTTTTTTTCCGGCCTTGCCAGGACAAGACACCCTTATCGGTCCCTAACTGCACACGGGTATTAGAAAACCCAAAAAATAAAAGGTTTTTAGGACCGATAAGAACCGGTACACTCACTCTAAATGCAAAGAAAATGAGTTTTAAGAAACCGATCGGTTCAGGAGGAACCGATAATGAGTTTCCACACAGACTTAATTTTCTTGTACTTACGGTTACCAGATAGAGCTTCAGACCGAAACCGCGGTAATTTTAAAATACTTGCCGGTTCAATGAACCGATAAAACTTAATAAAACCGCAAAACGAACTGAGCTGAAGGAGCTGGTCTCCGGAGCGACTGTTCAGTGAAAGCGGAGTAAAGAATCTAACAGTTTAGGTTCAAACTCCCCAGATAGAGCTTTGGATAGCGTCCTCGCGCTGTGGAACTCCAGATTACACTGGAGTTAACTATTTCATCTCCGGGGCAGTTCAAAGCCAAGGGCATACTGCATTAAGTCCTAATATAAGCAAGACTTCATGGTGTTTGAAAGGTACATTCTCGTTGCAAAACATAATCGTAACGGATTTAGTTAATGGTTTAGTCAATGGGATCGCTGTAAAAGGAATCCATAACGGAGATGTTTTCACCAGATTACAACATGTCCAAAAAAAGTCCAGGAGGTTAGCAGATCGAAAACTAATATCGAAGATATCCTCACCAGAGATATGGATGAAAGCGAACACATCCGCAGGGTAAAACCTTAAGGACTCTTTCATAAGAATTCTTCCAACATACTGCCTGTCAGAATGTTTGTCTTTATATTTCAGCCATACAGCATGGCGTTGCGGTAGGGGCTCTGCTGTATTTATTTTAAAAAGTTCTGAAAGAAGTGGTCGCTGAGGCAAGTCCTTCTGTGGTTTATCAGGCAACAGAGGTACTTCTTCAGGATAATCATCTTCTATCACCGCTGTAGGGAGCATAGGAGTTTGTGGAGGGTATTACAGTATTTTCATGCTCAACAACTCACTGTGCATTTATTAACATAGAAACATAGACTTTGATGGCAGATAATGACCGCTTGGCCCATCTAGTCTGCCCATTTCCCTACCTACAGGATAAGCTGCAGATCCTAGTTAACCAACACCCTATTTCTTCCTACCCCCCCACAAGAATTGCCTTATGTCTGTCCCATGTATTCTTGAATTCTCCCACAGTTTTAGATCCCGCAACCTCCTCAGGAAGGCTGTTCCATGCATCCACTGCCCTCTCTGTGAAATAATACTTCCTCACATTGCCCCTGAACCCCCTCTATCTTTAAATTGTGTCCCCTTGTTCTTGCATGTCTCTTTTTCTTAAAGATGCTACCCTCTTGGACTTTGTTGATTCCACTGAGGTACTTAAACGTTTCTATCATGTCCCCCCCTCTTCCTCCTTTCCTCAAGGGTATACATGTTAAGCTCTTTTAGTCTCTCCTCGTATGGCTTCTCTTGCAGACCCTGCACCATTCTAGTTGCCCTCCTCTGGACTGCCTTTATCTGTCTATGTCCTTGAGGAGATGGGGTCTCCAGAACTGGACACAGTACTCCAGATGGGGTCTCATCAACTGTCTGTAGAGAGGGATAACAACTTCCTGTTTTCTGCTGGTGATGCCTCTCCTTATGCATACCAGTATACCCCCAGCTCTCCCTACTGCCTTCTCACATTGCTTGCTAACCTTAAGGTCATCTGGGTGTTTTACCTGTGGTTCCATAGTAACACAGACTGCAGTGTCATTTAGGTGTTCTACAACAGGGTCACATATTCTTGGGACTTTAATGTGTGCCACAATATGCCCATCCAATGGGATACTATGATCCTGTATCTTGTTTAAATCTGCTTTTTTCCAACAGGAAAGGGTTGCCACTCCATACCGGTGGAGGATTGCGAAAAGGATGCATTGTCCCATGTAGGGTCAGGGGCCCATCTTCCCTTCTCCTCACATATCCAACCTGCACCTTTCAGGGCCGTGTCGGTCCACGGTTTCTCCTCATTTTCATGCAGGTCCAACCCAAAGGCCTTTTTTATGGCAGAAACCATAGAATTTGGTGGAGGAAAATCAAATGGGACCTGGGTCTGTACTGTACCCGATACTTTATTTTCGTGGATATTCCTATTATGCGACACCACACAGTTCCATTTCTTTTTTAGAATCATCCGATTTCTTTTTAACTTCAGTAGATTCTTCCCCATCAGATTCAACCACATTACCTCCAGTATCTCTCAGTGTTCTTGTACCAGTCACATCCCCACTCTCTACCTCTGAAGAATTCCATATGTCTTGAACTAGGAGGCGTTTATGGGGAGTTTCATCTAACTCTTCACTATTGTCCCGTAATTCCTCAACGGGGATCCTTGAACTATCCAGCTTCAGGGGCTGAGAAGCAGTTCCCAGGTTCTGGACAGTCCCCCTCACAGACCCGCCTCGTGGCCTTATCTGGCGCATCTCCCTTTTTAGCCCATCATGAGCATTGAAGTCCTCAGACACAGTCCCACCACGTTGTAACATTTTATTGCGATCTATGCTGTTCTTTCCCACTGCCCACGGCTTTGCCGAGAAGGACACACCGGGTAAATTGATCAACAAATTATCACTAGCAGGTGCAGTGTTAGTAATTACTCGGTTATTATCAAAAGTAAATACAGTTGCTTTACCTTGCGTCTGAGCAGACGTCTGGTAGATAACAGGGGTAGGCTTTAACTGCATGTGGGCAGTGGGTGCTGAAGTCGTTGTCAGGCCATCAGATTTATCCCCAAGAAGATTAGTTTCCATACATGGTACCATAATCTCGGAAGAAGCCTTATCCAGTGCTTATTGTAGTCGCATCCATCTCTCTTGAAATAAAAATTCCTCTGCATATATCAATTTTTGTAAATCCGCAGTGGATTTCTCCATGAGAGAATCTTTCATCTTATCTTCCATAGTTTCACAATCTATATCCAGTTCCTTGGTGTCAGGCATCCTCACACCCTCCTTCGGATCCTTTGCATCAAAGTAAATCTCAGTCTCTGATTCAAGGGAGGACAGGGCCGAGACCATACCTTGAAACTACACAGCATCCTGCACCTTCAGCTCCTCAGGCAGACTGGCTATGCTCACAGCCAGCGAGGCCCCCTACAGTCCAGTAGGGGAATTTCCCTGGTGCCCTGGCCAAATTTCCCCTCATTCACTAAAAATACCACCAACAGCTTAGTCTGGTTCATGGTCAGTTGGCATTCATCTGTATCCCCCTTCCCCGGGTCATGCCTGAAAATAGGCAGAATTTGTCTAGTGCACTTACCCGGTCAACAAAAACTAAATAAATAAATATACATTTGCCTACGTGGCACTTATTCAGATATAGCAGTCTGGTTTGGATCTTATTTGAACTTATTAAGACCTAGCTGTAGCAGTGGTGCCGTCCCAAGTGTGTTGTTTGACGACACTTTTAACCAGGCTGCATGTCTATTAGATCACTCTGATGAAGCACAGCAGTGGCTGTGTGAAGCATCAGTGACTTCTGCAGCTTGGGCCACTTGTTCTTTGTTTGCTTGCCACCTCTGGTGTACCTGCTAATATGCATCACCACGACTGTTAAAATGGACCTTTTGAAACTATTTTGGTGGGTCCAAGACTCTGTTAGCTACGAGTGCTAATTCCTCTGCCTACTTTTGTACTACATTGTCTCAGCACAGTAGCACTTATCCTGGTGCTCAATCTACCTTTCCATGTTTTGTTTGTTTGACAATAGCTGTACAGTTCATTTTTTATGCATCTGCACTTTTGTCTATAGGATACTGAATTTCCCAACACTGATGGGTTGCCGTAATAAAGAAGTTTGACAAGCTTAAGGTAAGCTGTCTCTTGAATTGTTTTGGCAAGCAACATATATTGTGTGGTTTAGCAACAGTGTGCCACATACTTGGGACGGTGCTGGTTGCCCCAGCAGTCCCCCCTTGTGCTTGATTCTCTACATGTGAGCACCAACCAGTTTGTGGGCTAGTGAAGCCCTGGGCCCTTTCATCTTGTTTGTTCACATGATTTATAATATGGGCAGTGAGGGAGGGGGAATTTGTTGGATGGTAGCTCACATCTGGTTTTCATCAAGGACCGAATATGGAGGGACATTAAGGGGCAGTAGAGAAAAAGAATACATAGTTAATTCTTATTTGGTAATAGATAATGGCTGTATTGTTACATTTCAAATTTGCTTCCACATTTTTTTGATTTGTCTTTTAATAAATTTACTTTCCATACTCACGAGAATATTTTACTTATAACAAGCAGTCTTAAATGAGGGGGAAAAATAGGCTATTTAAAAACAAACTCATGAAACAGTTTTTCCCTGTTCAACTGAACCACCAATTATGGTTTCGAATGAAGTCTTCATCAAGGAGCCTTCAAATCTTTGCACAGGTGGTTACTCTGAATTGTTACTGTTTTTGGAGAACGGAGCACAAGAAATAAACAGAACAACAGATAGGAAATCATCAGTAACAAGGATGTAATTACATCAAGGGAGTCTGTTGACATCATAAACCACACAACCGCAACGCTCGAGTCATATATGATGTCACCAGAATCCCAAGATGGAGTGACAAGACTTGTTACTGTTGTTTTCCTATTAGTTATTTATTGCAATATTTGGGACCCTCCAGACATTCCATCTCATACTACCATTCACCTGATGTCAGAATGACAGTATTGTAACTTTATGATGTCAGAGAAATGGTATTATGAGGTTTTGATGTCACTGATTCCCATGGGAAAAAATGACACCCATATAGTGCAATTATTTTTTAACTAGCAGAACGTTGTGTGGGGTGACTAAAACAATTATTTATATGCATAATAAGTTCCTTTGATTGAAAAGATACTTGAATGAAACTAAGTGCATGGTAGGGATCCAAACCTGATTTTTTTTTTTTTTTTCATTTTGCCACTCGAGCCAACACACAGCGAATGAAAGACAACATTCCCAGCAGAATATATATATAGATATATTCTTGTCTCCCAATTGCACCCTTTGCTGAAAAACTTACTGGGGTTATGTAGAGAGTACACATTCTCATATTTCCAGTTATATTAAAAATGTAAAAACAAGATTTATAGTCTCTTTAAATTCATAATTTCAAAATGATACTTTAACAATAATTTCAATTATATTATTCATTATTCCCTGTAAATAAGATGTTACATCTCAAGGTTTCTATGCCAGAGATAGTCTTAAATTAAAACAGTACAAGCATAAACAATATTTTTGGATGATTACCTGCTCATCTGTTAAATACATGAAATGTCTATAAAAAATCTCCTTAAAATCTTTCTTTGAAATAACACTGATTTTTGCATAATCAACATCAGTGAATGCTTTTGCGATGGTGTAGAAGCGAGCAGTGACTACTTCTCGTATGTGTGTGAGGATGTCCATCATTGACAGCTCCTGAGCTGGTTCTTGTTTAATGATTTTCTCCACGTTCTGAAACCAGTCACCTGCAGCCTATAAAAAGAGGTAGAGGAATCACTGGCATAACATCTGCCATACACCTAACACTGGAAATACAAGTAATACGCAGACTTTTACTTTATTTTAATTTCAAATTAGTTAAAAAAGTCATGCAGCTAATGGGTCAGTTGTAAAGCAATAAGTAGAAAGAAAAAAATTACTCACCTTAGTAATGTTGTTTCTTCTAATGGAGTCTTGCTATATTATGACATATGCAGTTTGTCTCAGCCTTAGAACTGCTCCGGAGGTGAAAGAGTTAACTTCCATGCCAGGCATGGACTCTGGAGCGTGAGCTCGGTTGAAAAAACTCTGTCTGTTGATCTTCAAACTGAAACTGTCAGATCTTTACGAGCAAAAACTCACTAAGGTTCTGTGTGGAAGCTGTAAACCTACACTAGCCAACTGGCTACTAAAATATTAACACATTTTCCTGGTCCCAAAACTAAGACTCAAGTCAGGGGACCCAGAAAATAAGATAAAATAAAATACAACACCCAAACACCCCAAAAAGGAGGGGTGAAGAACACAAGGTGGGCATCATTAAGTGCCAACACTGCACTGCCCACCCACATCCCAAGAGCAGAGGTTCTGAGAGGGGCAGGCGGAGGGGTCATAATATAGCAAGACTCCATTAGAAGAAACAACATTACTAAGGTGAGTAATTTTTCCTTCAAACAACATGAAGTCTTGCTATATTATGACATATGCAGACTACACAGCAGTACTTCCATGGAGGAGGGACAGAACCTTCTTAGGAAATAGGCTCTGAAGCACAGCTGTGCCAAAACGAGCATCACTCCTAGCCTGGATGTCCAGGGAGTAATGCTTAGTAAAAGTGTGCACCGTTTTCCAGGTAGCTACTTGACATATCTCTAGGATAGGGATGTCCCTGTCAGCAGCCAGACGCGCAGCTGTACCTCTGGTGGAGAGAGCCCTCAGGCCTGAGGGAGGAACTTTACCCAGTTTTTCATAGCAGAATTGGATACAAGAAGCAATCCACCTGGCAATGGATTTTTTAGTGGCAGGTTTCCCTTTGCCAGCCTCACCATAAGTGAGGAACAGTTGGAGGGAGTTAAACCTGTGACCTTTGGTACGATCTATGTAGTAGCTAAGTGATCTTTTGACATCTAAACTGTGCAACCTCCTCTCACCAGAAGAGGAATGGTCAGTGAAGTACACAGGGAGAGATACAGATTGATTAAGGTAGAAATCTGAGACCACTTTAGGCAAGAACTTTCGGTTAGTCCTGAGGACTACCTTATCTCTGTGAAAGGAGATAAAATCAGGTTCCACTGACAATGCCTGTAACTCACTTATGCGCCTGGCAGAAGTGATGGCTACCAAAAACACAGTTTTCCAAGTCAAGTACTTGAGCTCTGCTGAAGACAAGGGCTCAAAAGGGGGTTGCATAAGCTGGGCAATGCAAATATTAAGATCCCAGGCAGGGGAAGGATCCCTGAATGGGGGGTTGGTGTGAAGCAACCCTTTGAAAAACTTGGAGAATACAGGATGAGCTGAAAGAGAAGAGGGCTTACCTGCTGACAAGAAAGCAGACACGGCTGCCAAGTGCACTTTTAGGGTAGCTGGTCTCAGCCTTAAAGTATTTAAATGAACCATATAATCCAGGACTGTGGGTAAGTCAGCAGACTCTGGGGAAATATGCTTCCCAGAGCACCATATGGAAAATCTCTTCCATTTGGAATTATAAGTAGCCCTGGTGGAAGGCTTCTAGAAGCCTTCAGAATATCAATACACCTTGGGAAAGGTGTAGGTCAGCAAATTCTAACTCTTCAAGAGCCAGGCCTTGAGATTGAGAGATTTGAGGCTCGGGTACCAAACCCTCCCCTGAGCACAGGATAACAGATTGTGATTCCTGGGAAGACACAGGGGAAGGTGGACTGCTAAGGACATAAGGAGTGGGTACCAGGGCTGTCTGGCCCAGTCTGGAGCAATCAGAATCATCTTGCAGGATTGAGACCTGATTTTGACTAGCACTTTGAACAGGAGAGGAAGGGTGGAAAGGCATAGAGAAACTTCCTTCCCAACTGAGAAGGAAGGCATCCAGGGGACTGAGCCCAACACTGGGGCCTGCAACAAAAAGGAAGTTGGTGATTGTCTGGGGCTGCAAAAGATCTATCTGGGTGTGCCCCATCTGGCAAATACCACCTCCAGAACTAGGGGATCCAGAGCCCATTCGTGATGGCCTTGGGAAATCCTGCTGAGAGCATCTGCCAGGACATTGTCCTTGCCTGGGAGGTGAACTGCTACAAGGGAGGTGTTCAGGGAGTAAGCCAGAGACCACAACTTCATTGCTTCGGTGCACAAGGCCGTAGACCGAGTGCCCCCTTGCTTGTTGATGTACCACATTGTGGTGGTATTGTCTGTTCTGACTTGAATAACCTTGTTCTGAACAGATTTGGAAAAAGCTTGAAGTGCTAGAAAAACTGCTCTGAGTTCCAACAGATTGATGTGGAGCAGAGATTCCTGAGGGGACCACAATCCCTGGGTGGTGAGGTCGCCCATGTGAGCTCCCCACCCCAATAGGGATGCATCCGTAGGTAAGGATTAAGGAGTGAGACTGAGGGGTAAAGGGGAACCCCTGTCTCAAATTGCCCTGGTCCTGCCACCACTGAAGGGCCTGGATCAGGGTTCGAGTCATTGGAATTAATTTGGTTAGAGGGTCCTTCCTTTGAGACCAAAAGGCTCTCAAATGGAACTGGATATCCCTCATCTGAAATCTGACTCCCTGCACTACTGCCGTCGAAGCAGCCATGTGTCCCAGGAGCTGTAGAAAGTGCCTTGCTGGTCGAGAGACCTGCAGGGTGAAGGAGGAAGCCAGAGAAATCAGGGTACTTGCCCTTCCAGAGGAAGAAAGGCTCTGGCTTCTTTTGTGTTCAGTTCTGCACCTATGAAGGTGAGAAGCTGGACAGGCTCTAGGACTGACTTTGGAAAATTGAGAAGGAAACCTAGAGAAGTTAGCAGTTGATGAGTTACTTGAAGGTGTAACCTGACTTGGTCTGGGGACTGGCCTACTATGAGCCAGTTGTCCAAGTAAGGAAAGATGGCAATTTTTTGCCTTCTTAAGTGGGCAACTGCTACGGCCAGGCATTTTGTGAATACCCTTGGGGCAGATGTAAGGCCGAAAGGCATTGCTCTGAACTGGTAATGACCTGAGGGCAGTTCGAATCTGAGGTACTTTCGATGGGAGCTTCTGATGAGAACATGAAAATAGGCATCCTTGAGGTCCAGGGACACTAGCCAGTCCCCTGGCCTTAAACAGGGTAAAATAATTCCCAGAGTCACCATTTTGAATTTTGGTTTTAAAAGGTGCTTGTTTAGATACCTGAGATCCAGGATGGGCCGCCATTCTCCTGTCTTTTTTGGGGTAAGGAAGTACCTGGAGTACTACCCTTTGCCTTGGTGTAGGGGTGGAACCCTTTCCACAGCTCTGAGAGCCAAGAGGGTAGAGACTTCTGCCTCCAGGGCAAGAGCCTCTGAAGGATTTGCAGGTGGAAAGGATCTGATTCTCATCTTTGGAAATTTTTTGGAGCCGAGAACCAGTCCCTGGCTTACTACTTCCAGGACCCACTTGTCTGACGTTAGAGACTCCCAGTGCTGGACAAAGTAAGCCAGCCTGCCCCCTACAGGTAGTGGAGAATCGGCCCCAGGCGCCCCATCAGGGTGCCTGTTTGGCAGGGGCTTTAGGCTGAGGGGTGGAAGCAGGCCTGGCTGCGCCCCGTCTGCCTCTCCCTCTAAAGAATCCCCTCTGTGCAAAAGCTGAAGAGGAAGGCTGGGCTTGGTAAAAAGGCCTATGAAAAGGCCTACCCCTGCCCCTGGGAGGCTGCCTTTGGGGAGTGACTTGCCTTTCCTTGGCCTGTGCACTCCTATAGGTGGTCCTATATTTGTCCATTTTCTTCATGTAATTCTCTATTTGCTCCCCAAACAGAGAGTTGCCCACAACAGGGAAATCCATGGCCTTAGTCTGGGTATCCTGTGACAGGCTAGTACATCTGAGCCAAGCCATTCTACGGAGAGCCTCAGATGTAGCCATGACTCTGGATGATACATCATTAGAGTCCACTGCAGCATGGAATTGCACCTTGGATGCCTCAATACCATCAGCGGCCACCTGCTCCAGCTCTTTTGCCAGCTGGCCAGGAACCTGCTTTGCTAGGGCTAAAACAGTATCCCATCTGGATTTTTGATACCTAGCAACATAAGCCATATAATTAGCCTGTCTGAGTCCTAAGGAAGCTGCCATGTACTGTTTCTTTGCCATGGCATCTATCTTTCTGGAGTCCTTGTCAGGGGGGTGAGAGGCTAAGGGAACATTTGCCTTGTCACAGGCTGCAGCCTGCACCACCCCCACGTGGCTGCATTGTTGTGTAAGGAACTCCGTATCAGAGCCTGATAATGCATACCTTTCCTTTTGTCCATTCTTTTATCAACAGGAGGTATGGTGCGAGGAGCTTTTAAAATCTTTACTGTCTGTTTCCAAAAAGATTTATGCAGAGGAATAGACAGTCTCCTAGACTCTGGGATATCCATCATTTCTACAAAATCAGGCTCTTCCTGATCATCCACAGCTTCTTCCATAGGGAGCTGGAGGGTTTCAGCCACTTTTTTATAAAACATGAAATGAGAAGGGGACTCAGAAAGCCTAGGGGGAGACACTCCTGAAGGTCTGTCTGGAGAGATGTCCGGTTCAATGGGCACATCCAGACTTTCAAAACCACATTCACTCTCCTCATACTCCTCTTCCCCTCCTCTGGTTCTTAAAATTCCTCTAAATAATACTCTTGAACCGGAGAACAGAGCCAGACTTGGCGCTTACCTGATGATGCCGGTTCGGTCGGGACCGAGAAGGTGACTGAACAATTTTATTGCTTTTAGCTATTTCTTCAGCGGTTGGAGAGAGAAGTTTTGACTCCACACCAGCTGATTTTCTAGATTTCTTTGTTGGAACCGACTCCTCAGAGTCGGCTCTCCTTTTGCCCGAGGAAGTATCGCCCTGGTCAGAGGGCACTCCCTCCGGTTCGGTTGAAACCGAACCGGGCTGGCCATCCGGGTCAACGGACTTTTTGGCCTCCCGATTCCTGAGTCTACCAACTCTCTTATCCAGGGTAGCTGCAGGAAAACCCTTGCAAATCTGGCAGTCTGAACTGAGGTGGTCAAACCCCAGACAATAAACACATGTGGTGTGGGGGTCAGCCTTGGCAAAGGCTTCCCCACATACAACACAGTGCTGAAACCCAGTGAGCCCGGTTTTTCTTTTTGGCTTCTCAGACATAGTGCCAGCCTAACCAAAAACTTGCCCGTTCACGGCAATCTCTGACAGACTCATATCGGTTCCCAACGGTGTCACGGAGTCGTGGAAAAAGCGTAATTAAATCTGTTTTTTAGAACCGATAAGAACGAGAACCGCACTTCTAAAAGACTGTAATGTAATAAAGTAACTTGATCGGTTCAAACCGAACCGATGAAAATGTTTACAAGTTCCACACAGAAAATAAATGTAAAACCTATCTAGTACTTACAATACCACAGATAGGCTTGAACCGACCGGTTGCGGTTTAATTTCGGTTAAAAAAACGAAAACTTTTATACTTTAACCGACAAAATGAACCGAACAGAAGGAGGAATCTCCGGAGCAACTGTTCAGTGAGGTGGAGTAAAGAATCTGACAGTTTAAGTTTGAAGAACAACAGATAGAATTTTAACCGAGCTCAAGCTCTAAGTTCCATGCCTGGCATGGACTTTAACTCTTTCACCTCCGGAGCAGTTCTAAGGTTGGGACAAACTGCATATGTCATAATATAGCAAGACTTCATGTTGTTTGAAGCTGTCTTAACGTCCTAGGAATAAAGAGAACGTTCTCCTTCATTTTGGAAGTTCTTAAAGTAAGAGGGAAGGACCAAAGGTTGGTTTAGATGGAATTCCAAAACAACCTTAGGAAGAAATTTAGGATGGGTTCTAAGGACTACTTTGTCTTTATGGAACACAGTATACGGAGAGTCTGTGACCAAGGCATGCATCTCAGAGACCCTGTGGACTGAGGTAATGGCTACCAGGAAGGCCGTTTTCCAGGTGAGAAATTTTAGCTCACAGGTAGCTAGAGGTTCGAAAGGTTTTCGAGTGAGCATGTCCAGCACAAGATTAATGTACCAGGCTGCGACTGGACGTCTTGTAGGAGGTCTGGTATGCAGAATTCCCTTAAGAAACCTCTTAACCACAGGTAACCGAGCCAGTGACAAGGAAAGTACCGGCTCATGATAAGCTGAAACGGCACAAAGGTGAACTTTGACTGTAGAATACTGCAGACCTTAATTTGAGAGGTCTAAGAGGTACTCTAAAATTTTATCTGGTGGGCAGGAAAAGGGATTTAGAGAGAATTTTGCACACCAGAGTGAAAAACGCTTCCATTTGGCTGTATAAGTTTTCCTAGTGGCTGGCTTCCTCGCAGCCAGAAAAATATCTGAAACCCTGCGAGAGACATTGAACCTGTTCACTTCTATCTCTTCAGGAGCCAAGCGTGAAGGTGAAGCGACCTCAGGGTGGGATGAACAACAGGCCCCTGAGTCAAGAGGTTCGTCTGAAAGGGGAGTGGTTTCGGCGGAGCTGCTGACATATTGTTGAGTAGTGGAAACCACATCTGTCGAGGCCAGAAGGGAGCAATGAGGATCATTTTGTCCCCCTGGGATTCTAACTTGAGAAGTACCCTCTGAATTGGAGGAAGAGGTGGAAAGGTGTTTAGAAAGCGTTTTGTCCACTGCAGCCTGAACGCATCCTGACAGAAAATGCCAGGCCCTGGATTTCTGGAGCAGAAGAGAGGCAGTTTTGTGTTGAGTGGGGATGCAAAAAGGTCCAGGTCTGGAGTTCCCCACTCTTCGAATAGTGACTGAACTATGGTTGAGTCAAGAGACCATTTGTGAGGATCTGTCTCTGTTCTGCTGAGACGGTCTGCCAGTTCGTTCTGCACTCCCGGCAGGTAGACCGCTTGAATTAGAGCCTTGTGCTCCAAGCACCATTCCCACACTCTCATCGCTTCCCTGCATAAGGGGTAAGAGTGAGCACCACCCTGCTTGTTGATGTAATACATCACTGCTTTGTTGTCCGTTTGAAGGAGAATGCCCTTGTGACAGAGAATGTCCTTCAACACCCGGACCGCATAAAGGATGGCTCTCATTTCTAAGACATTTATGTGAAGCTGGGACTCCACCTGAGTCCATGTACCTTGAGTGTGGAGAGCCTGACAGTGAGCTCCCCACCCCATCAGGGATGCATCTGTGGTAATGGAAATCTGATGATCCAGAGGAGCAAAGGGATACCCTTCTAGGAGATTGTTCTCTTGCGACCACCAGGTGAGCGACCTCTTTAGAGGTTCTGTCACCTTGATGGGATAGGACTGCGGGTGAGTGGTTGGGAACCACTGAGTACTGAGCATCCACTGAGGAGTTCTCATGTGAAGGCATACTAGGGGTAAAGTGAGCACCGAGGATGTCATGAGACCTAGCATCCGTTGCATCGAGAGAGCTGGAACAGAGTTGCTCTCCCCGATGTGATGGGCCATCTGAAGGATATCGCTCCTCCTGTCCTCTGGAAGAAAAGTCTTCGCACAGGAGGTGTCCAGAAGAGTTCCTATAAAAAGGAGCCTCTGGGAGGGCTGCAACTGCGATTTTTTGAGGTTTAGCAGGACTCCCATGGACATGAGAAAGCGTGAAGCCATGTCTATGGCGTCCAGAGTTCCCTGCCTGGAAGGACTTGCCAGAAGCCAATCGTCCAGATAAGGGAACACCTGTATTCCAATCTTTCTGAGATGCGCTGCGAGAACTGCACAACACTTTGTAAAAACTCGTGGCGCCGAGGATAGCCCAAAGGGCAGGACTCTGAACTGATAATGCTGTCCCAGAGCCACAAACCTCAGGAATTTGTGATGCTTTGGGTGAATAGAAATGTGCTGGTAAGCATCCTGCATGTCTAGGAAGGCTAGCCAGTCATGTTGATGAAGCAAAGGTAACAAGGTTCCTAGAGAAATCATTTTGAATTTCTCCTTGGGCAGAAATTTGTTTAGTTTTCTGAGGTCCAAAATGGGGCGCATGCCCCCAGTCTTCTTTGGAACCAGAAAGTAATGGGAGTAGAACCCTGTGTTCCGTTGATGCAGCGGCACTACTTCTACTGCCCTGTTGTTCAGAAGGTCCTGAATCTCAGCGGCGAGAACGTCTGACTGAAGGTTTGACAGCCTAGGCTGTCATTTTGGGGGACGATCCGGAGGGGTCTCCACAAGATTGAGTGAATACCCCTTGCAGATTATTCCGAGGACCCATTTGTCTGAGGTTATGGACTTCTATTGATTGTAGAAGTGCATCAGATGACCTCCCACCGCTGAGGAAGAGTCCACCTCGGGCAGTTGAGATGGGACTTGGGCCAACAACTCATAAGGTGGCGCCGGGCGCTTTGGGCCCTTGCGCCTTCTGTTGCATTTTCTTTTGAGGCTGGGGAGTTTGATTTTTATGAAAACTTCCTCTGCCTCTGCCTCAAAAGGACTGACGGTTATGAAACTGGCGTTTATTAACACTCCCTCGAGAGGGGACAGGAGGAGGTCGAGCCAACTTAATGGCTGACCTAGTCTTTTGTGTAGCTTCTAGAGGCTGTTCTACTTGAGGGCCGAAAAGATACACACCATCAAAAGGCAACGCCATTACCTGCTGCTGTGCATCATTCGTGGAGCCTGAAGTGCACAGCCAGGAATGGCGGCGGGTACAAATACCAGCCGCCGCCGCCACCTGGGAAGCAGTGTCGAAAGCATCCATAGCTGCTTTAATCTGCTGGTTGTTAGATTCGATACCCCTGGTAATGGTTTGAAGAAGTTCTGGCTTTGTATCCGATTCCAGTAGAGCTTCAATCATCTGTTTGAGAGAGTGCCAAAGGATACACTCATATTGAGAGAAATAGCCTTGGTAGCTGGCAATACGCATACCCAGGGTGGAAGCAGCAAAGACTCTCTTACCTAAAGTGTCTGTCTTACGAGATTCTTTGTTAATAGGTCGAGCTGTAGTATTTTGGGGAAGGATGACCTTATCATTCTCTGCCAATACTACAATAGGATCCACAAAGGCTTGCGACGCCAAAATGGGTCGATCCTTGGGGGCTGAGTATTTCCTATCTATGGATTTAGCCACTGAAGGAATGAGAGCAGGATTATTCCATACCATTTGAGACAGCGTCTCAAAGGAGGGCTGTACCGGAGAAGTCAAATCCATAGGGATCTCCGGAATATGGAGGTATTGGAGTCTTAGCAATTTCTCAGGATCGATGTCTGTAGTTTGGAGAGAAAGAGTGGAAATCAAGTTTTTCAGCAGAGACTTAAAGGACAGGTCCTCGACCACAGGCTCTGCAGCAGGAATAGATCCTGTTTCATCCACTTCATCACCCAGTCTAAGGTCTGGGTCAGGCTCAATGTCATCTCCTGACAGTCCAGGAGGGACTGTATGGACAGGAAAGGAGTGAAAATCAGAGGAAAATGATGAAGGAAAGGAGTTAAAGGAGGAGTCCTGAAAAGTGGATGACGCCCTAAGAACCCCCGGCACCGCGGAGGTGCACGGCGCCGAAGAAGCGCACCGCACCGAGAATGGCGCCGAAAGGACAGACGGCACTGAGAGGCCAGACGGCGCCATACATGGCGCTGAGGACGGCGCCAACAGACGCATCGGCGCAGAAGATGGCGCCAAGGGTGCCGAAAACACCCCAAGACTCCGAAAATCAGGATTTGAGGGGAAGGAGGGAAGAAGAGCAGGAGATAAAGGCATCGGTGTGGTCCCCTGCGCCGCAGCCATGTGAAGGGGGGAAACACCTAGGCGCAGAGTCGACGGCACCGAAGACGGTGCCGTGCGACCAGGGAGGCTCAACCGCCCTACCTGGTCTCCCAAGAAGCCCGAAGACCCCTGAGTGACTGAGCCAGGCAGCTGGACCAACCTCCGAGCCCATTGCTTCATAAGAGCGGCCCACTGATGAAACTGCTCATTGGAAGACCTACCAGAGGGCGGGGTAGGGCTCCGATGTCGAAGACGTTGGCTACCGGAAACAGAAGCAGGCGACTCGAGAAGGAGGACCGACAACAACCCCAATAACCGACCGTCTATGCGCAGACATATCAGAGGGCGACCTCGAGTGATGCCTTCTCTTTTTTGACCTGTGGGCCGAAGAAGAACTCGAGGCCGAACAGTGCCGAGAATGCGACCGTTTATTTTTATGCTTCCGAGGGGACCGACCGTCCCCTCGGGCATTGGACTGACCGTTGTCAGACCCCCCTTCTGGAGAAGGCGGTGGACCAGACTCAGCCCGACTGACTGAACAGCTTTCATACGAAGTCTCCCTACCATCACCTAACCTGCTCATGGTCGACTCCGTCAAAGTAGGCTGAGACTTCTTTGTAAATAAGAATAAACTTAAGCGATACTTATTCGAGATATTACTACAAAACAACAAAACTGAAAACTATGCTGCCAGTTTGAAGTTTGACTCCCAGCAGGCGAGCGATGTCGTCACTGAAGCGCACTCGACGGCGGGAAAAAAGGAACTGAGGCGGTTGGAGGGTCAACGCCGAGATAGTCATTACCGCACGACCTGAGGCTTGTGGTGCCGCTCCTCGCAGCCTCATCTCTGGCGCCGGCCCTCCAGCAAAAAAGTTTGCTCCCGCTGGGTCCTAGTGGCTCCTGCACAGATCCCATTAATGTGAATGAGTGGTGGAGACTTATGTCCAGGAAGATCTGTAGTTCTAATGGTGATAGGATGTAATCTTCTATATTTGTACATTCAGATGATTTCTTGTTTCCTTCCTTCAGTCACAGCCAATATTCTGGAGTGCTTCAGCTGTTTGTTTGGAGGGGGTGTTTAACAAATTAAAAAAAAAAAAAGTATAACTTTTTTACTGCTCCATAGTGTTCGGCTAAGTGGTGGGAAGAAACAACAAGCCAAATAAGCCACCAGAATTTTAGCAGAAACTGCTTTCCTGGGGCCTGAGGGTATGCTCCTCTCAAGACCTGATCATGCTGTGCACCAGAAAATGCCGTTTCCGCCTTCCTGGGGCCAGGTAAGTAGACTGATGATACAGGGACTGGAGTGTGTGATGAGGACAGAGGGAGGCCTCAGTGACAGTTAAAACCTGAGCTGCTTCATAACTTAAACAGTTGACTAGTGGCAGGAAACATCTAACCAAATGAACAAGTGGCATTTTAGCTGAGATTGTTTCCCTATGACCTGAGGATGTGTTTCCCTCGAGAGCCACCTTTGCTGCACATCAAAGAATGCTGTATCCACTTGCCTAGGGCCCAGTAAGTGGTTGAAGACTACTGGGACTGGGAGGTATGATGTAGGCAAAGGGCAAGCTCTTTGACATGTGAAATGCAGAACCACTCCATAACTTGAACATCTGACTGGTGGTAAGAAATACCAAGTTGAATGAGTGACTGGCATTTTAGCAGAGACTGATTCCCTGAGACGTGAGGGTGCGCGTCCCTCAAGAACTTCCCCTGTTGTGCACACAGAACACTGTTTCCAGATGCATAGGGCCTGGTAAGTGGCTGGGGGCTACTAGGACTGGGAGATGTGACGTAGGCAGGGGGGCTCAAAGACTGCTAAAAGCGAAGCTGCTCCATAAATTAAACAGCTGACTGGTGGCAAGAAATATAAATCTGAACATCTGACCAGCATTTCATCTGAGACTGCTTCCATGCAATCTAAGGGTATGCTCCCCTTGAGACCTGCCCCTGATGTGCACAAAGGAACACTTTTCACCTGCTTGGAGCCTGGAAAGTGGACGGGGAAAGCTGGGACCAGGAGGAGTGACACAGGCAGAGGGTGTGCTCAGTGGCAATTTAACATGGAGCCTCTCCTACTGGCTGTCATTGTTAGTGACTCCCACAGGAGTGGCAGGAGTATCTCAGGGGACTCAATCAGGGGAGGCCAGAAAAAGGGGCATTTACAGAAATGTTTGTTTTGAATGTTTTTGTTTTATTTATTGAAGTCTCGGAATTACAACCTTTGAGCCAGGGGCTCATTTACAAAGGCTCCACATCATAGAATGAAGGAAACAAGGACAATTTACATGGTACGACAGACAGGGTGAGAGGTACAGAGTCAAAAAAATGAAATCAAAAAAGAAATACAAAGTAAGTGCTGCAAAGGTTACAATAGTTACATGGCTTCAGTTTTCATGGTACATATAGCATAGAAGTCAAGGGTTACAAGGATTACAAACTTTTGCACATTGTATAAGAGTGGCCAAAGGGATGACCCTGTCAAGGACCTCTTAGATACGAAGCCAAGAGTAGGCGAGTAAAGAAGTGGGTGGAGACCAGACGGAGAGTGAAAAAAAAATTCAGCAGCCCGAGATAGGCATTGTACTGGAGGGGTATTTAGTTCTAAATCCACTAACGCAAGTGCAGAGGTGAGTAGAGGAGACAAAGGGTAGGAGACAGAGTAGAATGAAGGGAGTTTACTGAGAGTAGGAGACAGAACAAATACAAGGAGGATTTACTAAAGGTGGTAATGGGGGAGGGAGTATAGATACAGGGGAGGAAGGGGGACCAGAGAGGACTAGAGGTGCAGGGGAGGGGAGGACAAGAGAGGTAAAGGAATACAGGGTGAGGTAATACGAAACCTAGGTAATTGTCTGGAGTTGAGAGGGGGATGAAGAGGGCACAAAAATTGAGTTGTGGCCTAGGGTGGAAAGATTGGGGAGCGAGCGAGGAGGTATGGGTAAGAGTAATGGAAGAATGGTGGGAAGAGGGAGACGGGTGCTGGTTAGAATGAAGAGAGTCTCAAATAATTAGGAGGGGCAATCACAACGTTGCATTTCAAGGAATGCCGTCTAAGTTTGGTTTTGAATGGTCCTAACCTGGAGTCAGCTAGGAGGTCAGGTGGAAGGTTGTTTAGCTAATTGGGTGCTCTATACATAAATGTTCATTGGGCTTTGCCAGTACAGCAGAAGGGGACTAGGAAGGTGGGGTTGGATGTGCTTCTGGTGCGGTGTAGGTTATTGGAGAAGTGGCAGAAACAAAGGGGGGGAGGGAGCCCAAGCACTAACCATTTTTGCAAACAGGAAAGTTTGGAAGAAGATTCTACCCTGGAGGTTCAATCAGTTTGCTAAAGTATAAAGGTCACAGGTCTGTGTGTAGCAGTGGACACCAGTGACAAGGCAGCATGCCTTATTAAGAGCAACGCAATCTCCTAAGTGAAGAGTTGGTGGCAGAACCATAGATAATAAGCCCAAAGTCAATAATAGAAAGGATGGATCTAGTGATGGCTTAGCAGAGTGCATCTTGGGTCATGCTATGTCTGTGTCTAGATAGAAGCCCTAGCCTGATGCAGACAGTTCTGGATATTGTTTTGATATGTTCCTGCTAGGACAGGTGACTATCGAGGCGTATGCCAAGGTACTTAAAGTTGTAGACTTCTTCAATCGGTGAGCCGAGATTGTTTATGATATGTAGCTGCGCATTTTTTGTACTTGTTGTGTGGGCTAGTGAAGAGCACCACTTTGGTTTTCTTATAGTGCAGAATTAGTTTTTGTTTGGAGAACTAGGCCTTAACTGCAGAAAAAATCTTGCAGACTGTTGGCGAGGGGTAGGGCATTAGGCTGGCTGGTGAAGAACACAGTGTCATCCACATACAGGAGTAGGTTGGTGGGGTATACCTGTGGCAGGGAGTTAAGGAAAAGGCTAAATAGGAGAGGGCCCAGGATGTATCATGTATTTTTACCCTTTGGGTTCTGTTCTATCTAGATATAGGATTTTTTTGTTTTACTACTTCAAAAGAAATTAATTTTACATTTAACCTGACCTGATGCAGCGGATATTGACAGTGCTATTTTATTGTTTAGTATTATTTTAAATTGTTACTCTGATAAATTTTCTCTGCAAACATTACTAAGGCAGGTTTGTTCTAGGTGGGCTTTATTCTTTTACTTTTTGGTATGGTTGACATGAGATTGTCTCAGTCACCAAGTATGAACAGGGAACATTTGCACTGGAAGAAAAAATTATTCACCATAGTAATGTTGTTTCTTCTAATGGAGTCTTACTGTATTCTGACAATATGCAGTTAGCCCCAGAACTTGAACTGCCCCAGAAAGGAAAGAGTTAGCTCTATGCAGAAGCTTAGAACGTTGAGCTCGAGCTCGGTTTTCAAACCTCTGTCTCTGGTACTTACCAGTGTAACCGTCAGATTCTTTACTCCGCCTAACAGTGAAGTCGCTCCGGAGATTTCTCCTCTGCTCAGCAGAGTTTGAATCAGCGTTCGATTTGTCTAACCGATTTATTATTTTTTTGGATTTCCAGCCTCTGTCTATGGAACAGGTAGTGTGGTAGATAGGTGGTGACTTGCATTTTATTTAATTCAGTGGACATTGCTTTTTGTCTTGGTTTCTCATTGGTTGGTCTGGTTAGGAACCAAAATTTTTTCTAATTGTTCTAATTGATTTAACTTTTTCTGGGATTTAGTGTGGTGTTCTGGTGCCAATCACTTTCAAAAGAACCTGACTTTTTCTGGTTCTTTTACAGAACCCGTAACATGGTTTGTAACCGACGGTTGGTTATTACCTGGCTTGAAAGCTTTAAGGGTAATTATAATGTATGGTAGAACGCTGTTAACCTTAGGAAATCATCATTTCCTAAGGTTGTTATACCATCGATGTGACGTGGTAATGTTGTTAACCTATTGATGCTACATCACATCGATAGGTTAACAACGGGGAGCACCTTTTTTCACACTCGAGAACCGATGGATGCGCAGTGGCAAAGGAAGGACTGAACGGCCGCGGTGGTGACTCCGATTCGAAAAGTAAGGAGCCGTTTTCCCTTTTTCTTGGGACCATACACTATAAAAAACACTGTATGGTCCTTCTATCGGCAACTGGTTACTGTTAACCGTCTCAAGGTTGCCATGGCGACGTAAACCTCATGGTCGCCCTGGCAACCTTGTGACGGTTAACAGACCGGTTACCACTAGAGGACCATACATTATCCTCTATGTTTAGGTTGGCTATGTCTGAGAAACCCAAGAAAAAAAACCGGCCCCACTGGGTTTCAACACTGTACTGAGTGTGGGGAGGCCTTTGCCAAGGCTGACCCCCACCTCATCTGTGTTTGCTGTCTGGGGTTTGACCACCTCAAAACAGACTGCCACATTTATAAGAATTTTCCTAAAGCCACTCTGGAAAAAAAATTGAGTAGGCTGAAGGAAAGGGAGACCGAGAAGTCCATAGATCTGGATAGCCAGCTTGGTTCGGTTGCGGCTGAACCTGAGGAGGTGCCTACTGACCTAGGCAAAACCTCCTCGGGCCAAAGGAGGTCTGACTCCGAGGGGTCAGGTCCGTTGAAAAACAAAAACTTAAGCTAGCTGGTTCGGATCCAGCACTGCATACTCCAACCGCTGACGAGATAGCCAAGGCAATTAGCATAGTTCAATCACTTTGCCTGGTTCCGTCCGAACTGGTACCGTTGGTTAGGCAGTCGGTTTGGTCGAATCTGACTCCATCGGATTACGATCCGGATGCTTTTTACGAGGAGTGAGAGGGAGACGAAGAGTACCCAGAGGATGAGGATGAAGATAACTGCTTTGAAGGTCTGGATGTGCCCACTGAACCGGACATCTCCCCAGAAAGACCCTCCAATGTCTCCCCTCCCAGGCTTTCTGAGTCCCCTTCACACTTCTTGTTTTACAAGAAGGTGGCCGACACCCTCCAGCTCCCTATGGTTGAAGTTGCTGAGGAGCAGGAAGAGCCTGATTTTGTCAAGATGACGGACATCCCAGAGTCCAAGAGATTGTCTATTCCTCTTCACAAGTCCTTGGGGAAACAGACAAAAAAGATTTTAGACTCCTAACTCCCTACCTCCTGTGGATAAGAGAATGGACAGAAGGTACATGCTATCAGGCTCAAGTACGTAGTTTTTATACAATCATTGCAGTCATGTTGTGGTAGTGCAGGCTACAGCCTGTGACAGGACTAACATTCCTTTGGCTTCACACCCTCCAGACAAAGACTCCAGGAAGGTCAATGCCATGGTCAAAAAGCAGTATTTGGCATCTTCTTTGGGACTCAGGCAGGCTAACTATATGGCCTACACAGCCAGGTACCAGAAGAAAAAATTACTCACCTTAGTAATGTTGTTTCTTCTAATGGAGTCTTGCTATATTCTGACATATGCAGTCAGTCCCAACCTTCGAACTGCTCTGGAGGTGAAAGAGTTAACTTTCCATGCCAGGCATGGAACGCTGAGCTCGAGCTCAGTTGAAACTCTGTCTGTTGTTCTTCAAACTCAAACCGTCAGATCTTTACGAGCTAAACTCACTGAGGTCCTGTGTGGAAGCTGTAAACCTACACTAGCCAACTGGCTACTAAATGTAAGAACACATTTTTTGGTCCCAAAACAAAGATTCAAGTCAGAAGACCCAAAAAATGAAAAACACAACACCAAGTCACCCCAAGAAAGGAGGGGTGAAAAACAACAAGGTGGGCAACTACTAAGTGCCAACACTGCACTGCCCACCCACATCCCAAAAACAGAGGTTCTGAGAGGGGCAGGAAGGGGGGGAGGTCAGAATATAGCAAGACTCCATTAGAAGAAACAACATTACTAAGGTGAGTCATTTTTTCTTCAAACAACATGAAGTCTTGCTATATTCTGACATATGCAGACTACAAAGCAGTACCTCCATGGAGGAGGGACAGAACCTACTTAGGAAATAGGCTCTGAAGCACAGCTGTGCCAAACCGAGCATCACTCCTAGCCTGGATGTCCAGGGAGTAATGTTTGGTAAAAGTGTGAACTGTTTTCCAGGTAACTGCTTGACATATCTCTAGAATAGGGATGTCCCTGGCAGCAGCCAGGGAAGCAGCTATACCTCTGGCAGAGTGAGCCCTCAGGCCTGAGGGAGGAACCTTACACAGTTTTTCATAGCAAAATTGGATACAAGAGGCAATCCACCTGGCAATGGATCTTTTAGTGGCAGGTTTCCCTTTACCAACCTCACCATAAGTGAGGAACAGTTGGAGGGAGTCAAAGCTGTGACCCTTGGTACGCTCTATGTAGTAACTAAGGGCTCTCTTCACATCTAAGCTGTGCAGCCTCCTCTCGCCAGAGGAGGAATGGTCAGTGAAGTACACTGGAAGAGATATAGATTAATTAAGGTGGAAATCTGAAACCACCTTAGGCAAGAACTTCCTGCTAGTCCTGAGGACCACCTTATCTCTATGAAAGGAGATAAAATCAGGCTCCACTGACAAAGCTTATAATTCACTTATGCGTCTGGCAGAAGTGATGGCTACCAGAAACACAGTCTTCCAAGTTAAGTACTTAAGCTCTGCTGAAGACAAAGGCTCAAAGGGAGGTTGCATAAGCTGAGCAATGCAAACATTAAGGTCCCAAGCAGGGGCAGGGGCCCTGAATGGAGGGTTGGTGTGAAGCAATCCCTTGAAAAACTTGGAGAATACAGGGTGAGCTGAAAGAGAAGAGGGCTTATGTGCTGAAATAAAAGCAGACACAGCTGCCAGATGCACTTTTAGGGTAGCTGGTCTCAGCCCCAAGGTATTTAAGTGGACCACATAATCCAGGACTGTGGCTAAATCAGCAGATTCTGGGGAAATATGCTTTCCAGAGCACCAAATGGAAAACCTCTTCCATTTGGAATTATAAATAGCCCTGGTGGAAGGTTTTCTAGAAGCCTTCAGGATATCCATTACACCTTGGGAGAAGTGTAAATCAGCAAACTCTAACTCTTCAAGAGCCAGGCCTTGAGATTGAGAGATTTGAGGTTTGGGTACCAAACCCTCCCCTGAGCACAGGTTAACAGGTTGTGATTCCTGGGAAGACACAGGGGAAGATGGACTGCTAAGGACAGTAGGAGTGGATACCAGGGTTGTCTGGGCCAATCTGGAGCAATCAGGATCATCTTGCAGGATTGAGATCTGATTTTGACTAGCACTTTGAACAGAAGAGGAAGGGAAAAGCATAAGAAACTTCCTTCCCAATTGAGAACTAAGGCATCCAGAGGGACTGAGCCCAACACTGGGGGTCTGCAGCAAAAAAGGGGAAGTTGGTGATGGTCTGGGGCTGCAAAAAGATCCATCTGCTGGGTGCCCCATCTGGCAAATACCACTTCCAAGACCAGGGGGTCCAGTGACCATTCGTGATGGCCCTGGGAAATCCTGCTGAGAGAATCTGCCAGGACATTGTCCTTGCCTGGGAGGTGAACTGCCATAAGAGAGGTGTTCAGGGAATAAGCCAGAGACCACAACTTCATTGCTTCAGTGCACAAGGCCGTAGACCAAGTGCCCCCTTACTTGTTGATGTACCACATTGTGGTGGTGTTGTCTGTTCTGACCTGTAAAACTTTGTTCTAAACAGATCTGGAAAAATCTTGAAGTGCTATAAAAACTGCTCTGAGTTCCAACAGATTGATGTGGAGCAGAGATTCCTGAGGGGACCACAACCCCTGGGTAGTGAGGTCGCCCATGTGAGCTCCCCACCCCAAGAGGATGCATCTGTAGTAAGGATTAAGGAGTGAGACTGAGTGACAAAGGAACCCTTGTCTGAGATTGCTCTGATCCTGCCACCACTGTAGGGCCTGGATCAGGGTTCGAGTCACTGGGATCAATTTGGTTAGAGGTCTTTCCTTTGAGACCAAAAAGCTCTCAAATGGAACTGAATGTCCCTCATCTGAAATCTTGCTCCCTGCACTACTGCTGTAGAAGTAGCCATGTGCCCCAGGAGCTGTAGAAAATGCCTTGCTGGTCGAGACACCTGCAGGGTGAATGAGGAGGCCAGAGAGACCAGGGTCCTTGCCCTGTCCAAAAGGAAGGAAGGCTCTGGCTTTCTCTGTGTTCAGTTCTGCGCCTATGAAGGTGAGGAGCTGGACAGGCTCTAGAACTGACTTTGAAAGATTCAGAAGGAAACCTAGAGAGGTGAGCAGTTGCTGAAGGTACTTTCGATGGGAGCTTCTGATGAGAATATGGAAGTAGGCATCCTTGAGGTCCAGGGAGGCTAGCCAGTCCCCTGGCCTTAGAGAGGGTAGAATAATTCCCAGAGTCACCATTTTGAATTTTGGTTTTAAAAGGTGCTTGTTTAAGTATCTGAGATCCAGGATGGGCCGCCATTCTCCTGTCTTTTTTGGGGTAAGGAAGTACCTGGAGAGTACAACCCTTTGCCCTGGTGTAGGGGTGGAACCCTTTCCACAGCTCTGAGAGCCAGGAGGGAAGAGACCTCTGCCTCTAGGGCAAGTGCCTCTAGTGGATTTGCAGGTGGAAAGGATCTGGTTCTCATCTTTGGAAACTTTTTGAAGCTGAGAACCAGTCCCTGGCTTACTACTTCCAGGACCCACTTGTCTGATTTCAGAGACTCCCAGTCCTGGACAAAGTAAGCCAGTCTGCCCCCTACAGGTAGTTGAGAATCGGCCCTGGCAACCCCATCAGGGTGCCTGCTTGGCAGGGGCTTTGGGCTGAGGGGTGGAAGCAGGCCTGCTTGCACCCCATCTGCCTCTCCCTCTAAAGAACCCCCTCTGGGCATAAGCAGAAGAGGAGGCCTGGGCTTGGTAAAAAGGCCTATGAAAAGGCCTGACCCTGCCCCTGGGAAGCTGCCTTTGAGGAGTGGCCTGCCTTTCCTTGGCCTGTGCACTCCTATAGGTGGTCCTATACTCATCCATTTTCTTCATGTAATTCTCTGTCTGCTCCCCAAACAGGGAATTACCCACAACAGGAAAATCCATGGCCTTAGTCTGGGTATCCTGTGACAGGCTAATACATCTGAGCCAAGCCATTCTGAAGTGCCACAGATGTAGCCATGACTCTTGATGACACATCATTTGGAGTCCACTGCAGCGTGGAATTGCACCTTGGATGCCTCAATACCATCAGCAGCCACCTGCTGCAGCTCCTCCAGCAAGCTGGCCAGGGACCTGTTTTGCTAGAGCCATAACAGTATCCCATCTGGATTTCTGATATCTAGCAACATAAGCCATATAATTTGCCTGTCTGAGTCCCAAGGATGCTGCCATGTACTGTTTCTTTGCCATGGCATCAATCTTCCTGGAGTCCTTGTCCGGGAGTGTGAAGCCAAGGAATATTTGCCTTATCACAGGCTGCAGCCTGCACTACTAACATGGCTGCACTGTTGTGAAGAAGAACTCCGTATCAAAGCCTGACAATGTGTACCTCTTGTCCATTCTCTTATCCACAGGGGTATAGTGTGAGGAGTTTTTAGAATTTTAAATGTCTGTTTCCCAAAAGATTTATGCAAGGGAATAGACAGTCTCCTAGACTCTGGGATATCCATCATTTCCACATAGTCAGGCTCCTCTTGATCATCCACAGCTTCCTCCATAGGGAGCTAGAGGGTTTCAGCCACTTTTTTATAAAACATAAAATGAGAAGGGGACTCAGAAAGCCTAGAAGGAGACACTGCTGAAGATCTGTCTGGGGAAATGTCCGGGTCAATGGGCACATCCAGACTTTCAAATCCACATTCACTCTCCTCATACTCCTCTTCCCCCTCCTCTGGTTCATAATATTCCTCTAAATCATACTCTTGAACTGGTGGAACCGGCCGAACCAGGCGCTTACCTGATGGTGCCGGTTCGGTCGGAACCAGGGAAAGTGACTGGACAATTTTAATCGCTTTGGCTATTTCTTCAGCGATTGAAGAGGAAAGTTTTGGCTCCAAACCAGCTGATTTCCTAGTCCTTTTTTGCTGGAACTGACTCCTCAGAGTCAAGTCTCCTTTTGCCCGAGGAAGTCTCGCCCTGGTCAGAGGGCACTCCCTCTGGTTCGGTTGGAACCGAACCGGGCTGGCCATCCAGTTCAGCGGACATTTTGACCTCCCTTTCCCTGAGCCTACCAACTCTCTTTTCCAGGGTAGCTGCAGGAAAATTTTTACAAATCTGGCAGTCTGCATTGAGGTGGTCAAACCCCAGACAATAAACACAGGTGGTGTGGGGGTCAGCCTTGGCAAAGACTTCCCCACACACACACACTGCAGTGTTGAAACCCAGTGGGCCCGGTTTTTCTTTGGGGTTTCTCAGACATAGTGCCAGTCCTAACCAAACTTACCCATTTATGGCAATCCGCCAGGCAAGACCCTCTTATCAGTTCCCAACCGTGTCACGGGTCGTGGAAAAAAACGTAATAAAATCCGGTTTTTTTAGAACCGATAAGAACCAGTAACCACACTCTAAATCACAGATTAAGATATTTTAAACAACCTGATCGGTTCAAACTGCACCGATAAACAGTTTACAAGTTCCACACAGAAGAGAATTAATGTAAACCTATCTAGTACTCACAAATACCACAGACAGAGCCTGAACTGACCGGTTGCGGTTTAAATTCGGTAGAAAACCGAGAAAAACAATATTTTAACAGACAAAATGAACCGAGCAGAAGGAGAAATCTCCGGAGCGACTGTTCAGTGAGAGGCGGAGTAAAGAACCTGATGGTTTGAGTTTGAAGAACAACAGACAGAGTTTCAACCGAGCTCGAGCTCAGCGTTCCATGCCTGGCATGGAAAGTTAACTCTTTCACCTCCGGAGCAGTTCGAAGGTTGGGACTAACTGCATATGTCAGAATATAGCAAGACTTCATGTTGTTTGAAGTCCATGTGGGATACGGTTCTGGAACCTGGCCAAACAGGCCTCCCCAGCTAGCCAAAGAGCTGGAGAAGGTGGCTGCTGTTAGAATCAAGGCATCCAATGTACAATTTCATGCTGCTGTGGACTCCAATGATGTTAATTAATTGGGGTTCATATGTCCCTGGCCCACATTTGTGGAAAACAGGGGGAAGGGTCCACATTGCTACTTATGCTATGTGTTACTATGTGATCTGACCTGATTAAAAATACAAGCCTTGTTACTAGTTGGCCCAGGATTTCTCAGCTGGGGCCACTCATTGTCAGATTTGCAGTTTGTATTGAGCGTCATTGCTCAGAAAATTATGTTTTAAGGATGGTTAACCATATGTTAAACTGTCCTTGTGTTTTTACCTCATATATTTTCAAGTTAAGTCACAAAATTTACTCAATGGACATTTAAGCAATAATTGGAGTACATATGGAACTACACACAATCGTTATGATTTATAAGCAAACTGGGGTCTAGCACAACTTTTTAAGGAACCTACTTGGATTAACCCTAAAGAAGCTAATTCTTCAATGATGTTAGATTTGCTTTTACCACATGTCCTGAAACATTCCAAATTAGTGGGGTCTTACCGGATTCATGCAGCAACCAGCTGGCATTTTTCTGTTAGAGGGGTAAAGATAAATTAATGTGCTCTGCTAAATTTATTTTTAGTAGAGCATATAACAGCACTTCAACTATATAGCATTTCTGCTTCATTTGAAACTATTAAATGGGAAAGACTGTGTTTGATCCTATCACTTGAGGATGCTAGGTTATTTGTTAAGCAGGAGTTTTTGGCTTTGTGTAATCTCCATGCTCCACTTTAAAAAAAAAATTTATTAAAAACAAAAATACATCATGGAACTCTAGTAAACTATCGAAACATAAAAACAAATGAAATAGGCTTCGGGTTACGGCTAAATAAATCTTATCGACAGGCTGAATGAGGCACATTTCATTTGACAAGAAACCATTACCTAAAGGAAATAAATTATGTTAAAAATTAATTATGGTATGTGGGTAAGGGCTATTGTGTATGGAATGCAATGAATCCCCAGCATTATTGTACCCAAGTAGTGATGTCAAATTGTTGCTGTACCATCTTGAGTACAACACAGAATGCCTGCCTGCTCAATTTTCCCTTTCCGCCTCGCTGATCACTTGTTTTCTCTTGTCAGTTTCAGCTATCACTGAAAAGAAAAATGAACGATCGGCAATGGCTTCTGTAGTCTTTTCAGAACCAGACTAATACAATATTTACTTCACTAATCAGCTGTTCCTGTTCTGGGAATGACATTTCTGGCAGTTGTTTGAAACGACCCATCATATCACTTGACATTTTCTGCTTTCTGTTGAACCGGAGACACTCGTGATTTAAAAATGAAAATTATGTACCTACCGTAATTCTTGATCTTCTCTTGTATCTTCACCATTCATTATAGTTGGGTGTAAGCCAAAGGCATGCATCTGTACAGGACCTTTTTTTGGGTTGGTTCTTGACGGTGTTGCCCACAAGGCAGGCGCATAGTGCATAAGTTTACACTACGCCTGTATACTGTTATTTTTGAATGTTTATTTAGAATATTTTGGACTCTGTTTCTATTTATTTTCAATTTTATTGGACGGACAGTGTGTGCAGTGAGAGGGCCTCATTGTCCTTATATGTCTGGATTTCTTCAACATTATACTCATTGGCAGTGAGAGTGCCGAAAAACAACTGCAATTTCTTTTTCGGACTTCACTTTATTATATAAAGGACAGTGGGTGCAGTGAGAGGGCCTCCCTGTCCTCTTATATTCTTATACTTGGATTTTTTTTTCTTTTTTAATAATCTGTCTATTGTTTATTTGTGGTTGTGTTGTTAGTAGGTTGGTTTATGTTTTGGGTTTTTAGTCTAAATGTAATTTGTGGGTATTTTATTTTTGTGATTTTAGGATTTTCTTTATTTATTTGCTTGCACCAGTTTGTCTCCCGCTTTTGTTATGTGTCATTTTGCTAACCCGGTCGTGCATTATTCGTCCTCCGACCTCCACGCCCTCTGCCCTTTTTTGCCCTCCTCCCCCTCCCATTTTCCACCTACCAGCTTTGTCGGGCACTTGGTATTGCCCGTGGGAGGGTGGGCGTGGCGAGGCATGGGACGAGTAGGGGCGAATGAGCGGACTGTTCGCATTGGGGTGATGAAGCCCAGAAGACACCCTGGGGCGAAATGGAGCCTGGAATGTGGTTTTCCATGCCTAGTCTCCATACCCAAGGGCTCCTTCTATTTGGATGGGCAAGTAGTCGGGACAGCTTCGGATCCCTGTCCAACTTGGGCGGTGCTATTGAATGTCAGATCTGTTAAAAACAAATCAGCTATTATTTCTGATTTTTTTGAGTCAGCAGATCTGGCTTGCATCACCGAGACCTGGCTGGATGGAAATGCCGGTCCTTTTTTAGAGGCGTCTGTTCCAGCTGGGTACTCGGTGATTCACCGCCCGAGATTGGATCGCGGGGGAGGGGGAGTAGCGGTCTGTTTTAAGACCAGTTTGGGCTCACGGGTGTACCAGTTGAGGAATCTGAATCCTTTGAGTGTACCGTATTGGCTGGTGTGGGTTGCAGGATACTTTCTGCCTTTGGTCAGCACTTCCTCCAGTTAATGTCATCACTGGGCCTTACACAGATTGTTTCCTCGGCTACACATAATCATGGTCACTCCTTGGATTTAGTTTTTCTCCTGGGGATTGAGGCCTCTGATTTGGTGGTGGAGCCTGTCAGTTGGTCCGATCATTACACCGTGAGCTTCAATTTTTGTGCTCCCCTTCGTAGGTCTGCCCCTGTAGAGATGGTTCGATACTGCCCATTACAGGATGTGTGCCCTGAAGACCTGATGGCGGTGTTGAACGTCTCAGAGTTTCCGATTGCCAGCATGGGTCCAGAGGCTGTGGTCTTGGCTTATAATCAGGCCATTTCCCCTGGCCCTGGACTCAATTGCTCCTGTCCGTGTTCATCCCCTCTCTCTTTGCCCTCGGGTCCCTTGGTTCGATGGGTCCTTGAGGGAGTTGCAACATGTGGGTCGACGGTTAGAGTGTTGTTGGAGGAAATCTGCTCTGGATGTCGACCGCCTTAGTTTGGAGGAGCATTATCGGCTCTACCAATCAGAGATCTCCCATAAGAAGGCAGAATTCCTGTCCAGGGGAGATCTCTGTCATTCAGAATCGACCAGCTCAGCTCTTCAGAACTGTGGACAGGCTGTGCAACCCAGCCTGTCTCCAGCTCCGTCGAGCTTTTTCACAGAAGGAGTGTGATGAGATCGCTCAATTCTTTGCGAATAAGGTTGCCGACATCAGATCCAAGATCAGTCCAACACACTCTAAGGGGGTAGCTTTTGGTTGGCGTTTGGTCACGAAATCCTCTGTCTCCTGGAGTTCCTTTGACCTGCCGACATTCAGTGATATTATGTGGATCATCCAGGGGATGCGCCCTACATGCTGTAGTTTAGATCCGGGCCCTACCTCCCTAATTTTGGGTTGTGCTGAGATCGTTGGCCCGTTTCTGGTTCAAATAATCTGGTGCTCCCTAGAATTGGGTGAGTTTCCTAGCTCCCTAAAGGAAGCTGTGGTGACTCCCCTTCTGAAGAAGGCTTCTTTGGACCCAGATGTTTTTTCCAACTACAGACCGATCTCTAACCTTCCCTTTATTGGGAAGGTTATTGAGAAGGTAGTGGCAAACCAGCTGGAGGACCATTTGACCATCCATAATATCTATGAACCTCTCCAGTCTGGTTTTCGTAAGAGGCACAGTACCGAGACTGCCCTGGTTCAGGTGCTCAATGATCTCCTGATGGCGAGAGATCAGAGGAACCATTCTATCTTGGTCCTCCTTGATCTCTCCTCAGCCTTTGACACTGTGGACCATGGGGTTTTGCTCGAACGTCTGGAGTCCATCTGCGGCCTGTCTTGTACGGTGCTCAGATGGTTTTCATCTTTTCTATCTGGGAGAACGCAGAGTTGTGTCGGGGATTTTTTCCTCTGACCCTTTCTCTCTGCATTGTGGTGTCCCCCAAGGTTTGGTGCTCTCCCCCATGTTGTTTGCAGTGTATATGCTGCCCCTCGGAGACACTGTAAGAAGGTATGGGCTGAGGTTTCACTGCTATGCTGATGATACCCAGCTCTACCTGTCTTTTGGCCCCGACCAGGTTAGTGCTGTCTCGGTATTTAATAGCTGCCTCGCTGAAATCCAGGACTGGATGAATGTGAGCTGGTTAAAGCTGAACGCCGGTAAGACTGAGGTTTTGGTCATGGATCCGGGGCATGGGACAGGTGGGTTGGGTTCCGGTCAGCCCTCTGGCGTAGTGCTGGGGGGGGATCTGATCCCTTCCTCTGAACGGGTGCGTAACCTGGGAGTGGTATTTGACGACGGGCTGACTCTTCGTCATCAGGTGTCAGCAGTCGTTAAGTCCGCATTTTACCATCTTAGGAACTTCGCCAGGGTGAAACACCTTGTTCCATCCAGCGATTTCCCCGTATTGGTCCATGCTTTCGTGACATCTCGCCTTGACTATTGCAACTCCCTTTACTGGAGACTTCCTGGGGTTGATATCCGCTGCTTGCAGCTAGTGCAGAACACTGCTGCAAGGTTAATGACGGGGGTGACTAGAAGGACACATATCACCCCTGTGCTTCGCGATCTGCACTGGCTGCCTATACGGTGGTGGATCACCTTTAAAGTAGGTCTTTTGACCTTCAAAGCCCTGCACGGACTTGGCCCTGACTACTTGAAAGAGCTTCTCGTCCCTTACCGCCCCATGGGACAGCTCCGTTCAGCCGACAAGGGGTTGCTTGAGGTTCGAGGTTATATTAAAGTCCTCTGGGGCTAGGGCTTTTGGGTTTGTGGCCCCTACCCTCTGGAACTCTCTGCCTCGCCGGCTCAGAGAATGCGCAACCGTGGAAACATTTAAGCAGGATTTCAAGACTTTTTTATGGAATAAGGCTTTTATGGATTGATGCTGTTTTGAATTGTTGATTTTATATGTATATTTTGATTTTACAATTTATATGTAAAGCGCCTTGGTATCTGAAAGGCGCTAAATAAATAAAGTTATTATTATTATTATGTGGCGCACGAGGGTTGGCCGTTAGGTACCACAGACTCCTCCTCCACCCCAGCTCTGTTCTGCCGGAGAGGATGAAACAAAGGGGGATAGAGAAAATCAAGGGGAGGCAAGAAAGCCAAGGGATAGGAAAAGGAAAGGAAAGGATATAAACTGAAAAAGGAAGCAGCCGACCAGAGGACAGAGGGATTGGACTTTTTACCCTAACAGGCCATAGGGCCCCAACTCTTGTGTGGCAGCACAGGAAATGGAGAAAGAAGGAGAGAAAGAGAAGAGACAGAAAGATATAGCAAACACGGGGAAGAAGCGGGGGCTCTCAGCCATGCTGAGTTGGAAGACTATTGGCTTATTTTAGCCTCAAAAACCTGAAAGGTATGAAGACTCAGGTGCAAGGACCCCTTCAACTTCAGGGACCACTGTATAGAGGTCCAGAACAAGAGAATTTGAAATGATCTTGAAGAATATAAAACATGGCGGACTCAGCCCCACCCACCCCTAAACCCACATCTGGGATGAAAGTCCTGGAACACTGCCCCCTACAGCTTAATACCCGATAGCTTAGTCGGGGGGAACCCCTTACACAGGAGAGGACTCTGTCCAGAATGCCCTGTAAAGTAGACGGGAAGTGAGAAAGACAGGGGGAAGTAAAATCCCTACAGGTTCTCCCACAAGATGTACTGACACAGTCCCAACTTCAAGAAGAGGAAAACAAAACAGAATATCCATGTCAGGAAAAAAAGCAACCACAGTGAACCCCACTGAGAATCCCTGGGAGTTCCCTCCAAGGCCAGGGCGAAGATCCTACTTGCCAACCTCCTAGAATGGGTGCTCTGTGTCTTTTAGAGAAGGAAACAGAGGGCCCTGAGGAACCAGGGGGACTCTGCCCCCAAAGAGGGGAGCAGGTGAGCAGGGGGAGGTGGCACCCAAGAGCTGAGTCCAACAGGGAAAGGTGGGTGGGAATCAGTAATAAATGGTGAAAATACAACAGAAGATCCAAGAATTACGGTAGGTACGTAATTTTCATATCTTCCCTTGTCAGTCTTCACCATTCATTACTGCAGGGTGAGTACCGAGCCCCCCTCCAAAGGGGACCTAGCACTGCCCTGAGGGAACAGTTTTCCTCAGCCTCCTGCAGGGGAAAAGCAGGAGGGGAAGACCCTATTGCCATTCTAGGTCAATATGGCCTAAGGCTGGTGAGGCAGAGGAAGTGTCCCCCATGGCTGGGGGGGGGGGCAGAAGACACCCCTGAAGATTCTTCCTTGTCCTGCAGGAAAAAAGATGGGTCCCCCAGAAAGTGGAGGAAAACACCCTATGCCGGGCAGTGGGTGACAGTCTAAACAGGCAAAGCCATGCTGTCTGCCTGATGCAGATCGCTGTCCCTGCCAGTCTGGAGGCCAGCTCATTGGCGTCGTATGATGCCCTTGCTTGGTGCCTTGCAACCTCCAGACACTGTGCAGAGGGCAATGGCTTGCCTAGATTCTTCTGAATCAGGCAAGGATGCTAAGACCTGTGCCAGCATCAACCACAGGTGCCTGTTGTAGGCAGCGTGGTGAACCTGATGTGAGCTGATGCAGAGTAACACATGAGCTGATGAGAAAACTCTTCTTCCCCACAGGGCGAACTCAGTGGAATCCAGATCTGGTGGTCAGTCGTGTGCTGGGTGTTGAAGCCTGGAAGGAGTGTCTTAAGCCGTCAGCCCCAGGGTGGGTGGAGGAGAGAACCAAGAGACTCCTGGGAGTGCAATACCTCCAGTGACACCTGAGGTGGAACTAAGTGTCCCTCCTCTGGAATCTTGATCCTGACACTGTTGCTGCGGCCATGTGCCCTAGCAGCTGTAGAAAATGCCTCACTGGTCTGGGGTATGCATCTGGAATAAGCCTGCCAGCTGCACCAAGCTGTCTACCAT
Source organism: Neoceratodus forsteri (assembly GCA_016271365.2). Classification (NCBI taxonomy): domain Eukaryota; kingdom Metazoa; phylum Chordata; order Ceratodontiformes; family Ceratodontidae; genus Neoceratodus; species Neoceratodus forsteri. The sequence goes on along the minus strand of CM028131.1, from coordinate 1,642,690,750 downwards.
TCCCTGCGGGAGGAAGGCCCTTCCTCTCAGTGCATCCAGTCTTTGCCCCTACAGACTCCAGGTGCTGAACTGGTGTTAGCATTGACTTTTTTTTTTTTTATTTGCCAGGAGACCCAGTGTACACAGGGTATCGTAGATGGTGATCAGTGCACCTCTAACTGCAGAAGAGACTGGTCTGCCATCAGCCAGTTGTCCAGGTATGGGAGACTATGAACCCTGCCTCCTTAGCTGTGCTTCTACTAATGATATGCACTTGGTAAGCACCCAGGAGCAGAGATAAAGCTGAAAGGAATGGGTCTGAACTATGTGGAAGGTAGTGCCCTTTAAGGCCAGAGATGTAGGCCCCATCCCCCTTTCTGAGTGTAGGAAGGATGGTAGCCAGAGTGACCATTCTTACTTTGGCTTTGTTAAATGCCTGTTTAAATGTCTGAAATCCCATATGGGTCAACACCCCCTCCAGCAGGGTTATTTCTAATAAACTGGCATGTCTGAAAAACCCTGCACTCAGTTTGGGCAGGATCTTGAACCTGATGGCAAGCCGCCAGCCCACTATCTGTCTTGGTACTTCTGGGGTGTTGCTGCCTTCTCCTTTGCAGCAGCATTCCTAAAAGCTACCTTGAACCCATCCATGTTTTCCATGTAAGCCTCTGTTTGTTCACCAAAAAGGAATGTGGGCTCACCAGAAAAATCCAATACCTTTTGGTTGGCCTGGGATGAATTAGTTATCCTTAGCCAGGCCCATCTCCTCAGAGACATTGAAATTGCCACTTGCCTGGCTGCAATCACACTGCATCCAGCACAGAGGCCTCTATGCCCTAGCAATCTCTGAAATTGCATTCCAGAGATGTTGATTTATTTAATATCTGGAGACATAGGCCATATGAGTGGCCTGTCTGATGGACAAAGAGGCACCTCAGTGAGATTTCTTGCCAAAGAATCCATCTCGGAGACTTTATCTGGTGGGTGTGATGCCAGGGGAATCTCTGCCTTATCATAAGCCACGGCTTGCACCACCTCTTCATGGCTGGAGTACTCTGCTCCAAACTTAGCCACCCAATACTTCCTATCCAGCCCCTTGTTCACTGGGGGAATGGAAGAGGGATTTTATAAAATTCTAGAAGCCTGTCTCTTCAGAGACTTGTGGATGGGCAGCACCAGTCTTTCTGTTACTGGCACATCCATCCTATCCCTACAGTCTGGCTCCTCTTCCTCCTCTGTGAATTCCTGGGTGGAGAGATTCAGTGTCTGTATGCTTTATGAAGGCAAAGTGAGAGGAAAAAATCTCATCTCCCTTTTCAGGGGAGTCAGGATGTTGAGGCTCAGGGCATACCAAGGTACAAACTCACCATGTACACCTTAGAAAACCGTTCAAATGAACTAGGAACTGAGAAGGAACCCAGGTCCTGAACCGAAGTCTGTGAACCGGGCTGCTGAACTGAAACCGCGGTACCAGTTGTAGCTCCTGTAAAATTTGTTTAGCGTTTACTATGCATTTGTAGTTGGAACCGATGGTTTTGCAGGTTGCGGTTCCTGAAACGAGTGATTTTCCTTCTTCTTTTTCTTAGCAGAACTTACCGGTTCAGCGGCAGTGTCTGCGGTTCTTTTCTTTAATCAGGGAACCATCACCCTGGTTAGAGGGTTGTAAAATGGTTCCTTCAGTTTCTACATATGAGAGGAGGAAGTTCTGTCCACAGCTGGGTTAGCAGCCCTATTGAACCTTTTTTTCCTACAGTCGGTTAAAATGCCTATTAAGCGCCGACTGAGGAAATACTTTTTACTGAACCGAGTGTTTTTTCTTTCTTCTTTTTCTCAGCAGAACGTACCAGTTCATCAACAGTGTCTGTGGTTCTTTTCTTTAATCGGGGAACCATAACCCTGGTTAGAGGGTTGTAAAACCAGTTCCTTCACATATTTAACCTTTTTCCTGCAGTTGGTTAAAATGCCTATTAAGCGTCGATTGAGAAATACTTCTTGATTTTACAGATGTTACAATCTGCCTTCAGGTGGTTAAACCCTAGGCAAAAACACAAATAAATAAGGATCTGCTTTCAAACAGTTCCAATTGTTTAACCAGGAAAGACACACTAAGCTGAAAGCTTGTTTACAGGTGCGACCTGGGAGCACAGGGAAGTTAAGTGACTTGTTCAGGGTCACACAGTATGCAAGTGGGGGTGGTGGGATTCAAATCCAAGTCTCCAGATTTGCAGCTCAGAGCCTTAAATCTCTGCACTATACTGCCTCCCATGCCACGCTCTGTACAAAGCTGAGAACCCACTGGGACGGTTCTTTATTTGAGTTAGTGACAAAATAAGTAAAATCCCCAAGAAATGGTTCTCTGAGAATCAGAAAGCCACACTAATGAATAAGGCTTAAACCTTATTTACTTTAATTATCTTTTTTACTTTGCGGTCGTTTTAGCAACCGCTGAGAGAACCAAGAGTTAGAACTGGAAGGGGACAGGATCAGTTGTGTTCCAGGGCAGTAGCTGCTGCTTGTTGTTTTCACAGGGTTCTTGTGGATTTTACTTGGTAGAAGGTTAGTTCTTTTCTTTCTTACTTCTAAGGGGCTAGCAGGGTATTGTTTTGGGGGCTGCTGGAAGTTTGAAAACTGATTTGGTGGCTGTAAGTGGGCTCATTTTGTGGATGTTTCACTGTGTAACAGGCTGGCTGGTAGAGGCCTAATACTTCTGATTTAAAACCTATTTGGTGAGATTTGCTTGGGCCTGGTTCTTTGGCTGCTGGGCTTGAAGGGGAGACACAGGGCTGATACACTCTCTCTCAGTCAGGTGTCTGCCAATACCCGCCCTCCCCCTCCCCTCCCCAGAAGTCTGCTAATTTATAGGGAACACCTGCCCTGCAATTGGAGGAAAAGGCTGCAGGTGCAGCTCATGTAGTTCTAGCCACTGGGGTTGGATTTAAAGGCTGGGAGAGGAGCTTAGGAGTTGTTCATTTCCTTATAAGTTTAATGTGTTGTACTGCACCTAGTAACAGGGTTACTGGTGTACAGTGGGACTGTCTCTAAGATTAGTGGGTGACCTGATTAGGCAGTAGGGTGTATCTTGGACTAGGGGGAACCTGGTGGCTCACCCAAGGAAACCTATTTGGAAGGGATGGAACCACCGTCATTAGGGCCGGACATCTTTGGGAGGTGGTGGGGTGCACAGGGTGTGGGCAGCCATGATACTGGACTGGGCTTGGAAGTTGCGATGGTTGCCCAGTGTGCTACCAGCTGGCACAGCTTAGGAAGGAGGTTCGAGGGATTAGGGAGAAAGCTGGGGAAGGGGTTGGTATGGTTGGGGAAGGGGCTGGGGAATCTCCTATGGGGTTGCACCAAGCACTGGGGCATAGGGAAAGGAGTGCAGGAGAATACTCAGGGTCACATAGGGACCCTGGCAGAGAGGGTTCAAAAGGACACTACCAAGGAAGCAGGCAGGTAACTGGGGACCCTCACAAAGGAGGGACAGAGGGACAACATTCTCAGGGAAGCAGGCAGATGGCCAGGGCTGGACAGAAGGAAGCAAGGCAGGGAGGTGGATCAGACCTTACACTCAATAACAGCTTAATTCTCTTCTTCTGCTCGAGGATGAGGGGTGATGTAGCCACGACAGGGGTGGTTAGAGATGGAAAGGAGTGGGGGCAGGAGGCAGGGGCCAGATGGCAGGAAGAACAGGGGGACCTGGAATGCAGGAAAATGGAGAGCAGTGAATCACAGCAGGAGGGCAGGGAAGAGGAGGAGCGCAAGGAGAAGGACCAGTTTTGGAGAAAGGTAAGGAGAAGGACCGAAGTGCAAGGAGGATTCAGTAAAGGGCGAGGGTTTAGGCCAGGGAGCACGACAAGCAAGGAGGAACTAAATGGAGACAGGAAGGAAGGGAGGATGAGCCAGGCTAGTTTAGCAGATGGGGAGAAGGACAGTTGCGAGCAGTGAGGGATTGCAAGGTACAGAAGGATACTCAGGAGGAGGAGGCATAGGATTGGAGGAGGGGTGGCCATGGTAAATAAGGAGGGGTGGTATGTGGCACCCAGATGAGGAGGAACAAGGGAGCCGGCTGGGTGGAGGGCGGTAGAAAGGATGAGGGACATGGAAGGAAATGGAGGAAAAGGAGGCGGTCAGAGTGCGCCTGTTGGGGGATTCTATGATCAGGGTATCAAATGGGATAGGGAGGGAGAAGCCTGGCCAGTTAGAACAAGATGCTTCCTGGACTAACGGTGCACAGGGCTAAGCCACGAGGTATATCAGCTGGCAAAGGATTGTGGGGGTTCCCCAGACATACTGATCCACCTGGGCACAAATGACATTGAGGGAAATGGCGAGCAGAGATACAGGCAAGATGCAGGAGCTTGCTAGGGTCTGTCATGACATAGGATGCACAGTTTCCATCTCAGAAATCCTGCCGGTGCCAAGGGCTAGTGGGGAACACAAAAGGAAGATTAGGAGATAAACCAGTGGCTCAGGGGAGTGGTGTGAGGCCAGAGGGTATGGGCTGATGGGGGATTGGGGAGACCTGGGAGGATAAGGGCTGTATGTGAGAGATGAACTCCATCTCAATTTGGAGGAGGAATCCTTAAGTTGAAAATAGAGGGTTCATTGGTGAAAAGTGGGGTTTAAACTTGTGAAGGGGGGCAGATGGGAGAAAAGGCTGTCAGGGGGTGCCGATAGGAGGACTCTGTCTCACCCCTGGGGACCAGGAGGATTGCAGGAAAAGGCCGACTGGCAAAGTGCAGACCAGGGAAAACAAGAATCCCCATGGGAACACAAGCAGGGAAGTGGAACTATAGGGAAAGGGTGGAAGGTAGTCCTGCTGAAATGCCGGGAGCTTGGGCAATAAAATGCCTGAGCTCCAGGCGTGCTAACTGAGGGAGCAGTGGATGTGGCAGCGGTCACTGAGACTTGGGTCACTGCAAGACATGACTGGGACCTGAACCTGGAGGGTTACACTATGTTCAGGAAGGACAGGGGGGAGGGAAGGGGAGGAGGGGTAGCAATGATAGTCAAAAACTGCATTGGCATAGGGGGAGTAGGAGGCGGAGGGAACCGTGGAGGCAATTTGGGTCACCTTGATAACAAGGGGGGGCAAGAGAGTAAAAATAGGAGTGGTGTATAGACCCCCTGCCCTGGCGGAGGAGCTGGAGGACAGTCTGGTGGCAGATGTTGGGAGACACTGCAGACTGGGCAGAGGAACAGTGGTGGTGTTGAGGGACTTAAACATGCCAGGAACAGACGGGAGACTATGACATCCTCTGTGACCAGGGAACAGAGGTTGTTGGATGTCTTTCAAGACACGTTCCTAACTCAGCAGGTGAGGAACCAACCAGGGAGGCGGGTACTGGATGTGGTCCTGGCAGACAGTGACCAGATTGGGGGCCTGGAGGTAGGGACCCATTGGCGGGGAGTGACCATGCCACGGTCTGCTCTGCCCGGACCTAGGAGGGTAGAAGGCTGCACAAAGGCCGAAGTAACCCGACTTCGGGGGACGTTTTAAGGAAATGGGAAGGATCCTAAGGAGCATTTGGATGGAATTGGGTCAGACATGACGCTGATAGTAGGTGGGGAAATCATCAGGAGAGGGTGCAGGATACCACCAGCACCTGTCCAAGAGTAAGACAAAATCGTTGGAGCCAAAAAGCCCTGCTGGTGGACCAGGAGGTCCAGGAGGTGGTGCAAGGAAGAAGGCAGCCTATAAGCAATTCAAGTGCTCAAGGGTGAAAGGTTGAGGGAGTACGAGCTGATGGCTAGAAAGGGCCACTAGGGTGGTGAGGCTAAGGCACGGAAGGAGCAGAGAACCTGGCCAGGGAAGTGGGAGAGGAACAAGGGGTTCTTTGAAATACATTGGGAAAAACGAAGGGTGAAGGGGCAGATTAGCAGGATTAAATCAGGAGAGATGGGCACAAGACCGGGGGCAGGCTGAGGTACTAAATGAGTACTTCCTCAGTTTTCACCAAGGAAAATAGAGTGCTGCATCATACATGGGAGAGACAGAGATACTGAGAGGGACCCTTACGATCCAGCAGGTCTAGAGAGAGGAGAGCATCACTGGCAGGTGGGGGAGGGAGCTAAGCAGGAAGAGGTGCACGGGAGGTGGAAATCACAGCGAGAGAGGTGAGGAAGCCCTCAGCTCCTTTAAGAGCGGAGAAAGCACCGGGCGGATAAATTACATCCCAAGGTGCTAGAAGGAACTTGCGGATGTCCTGGTGAAACCCTGGCGAGACTTTTCACCATCTCTCTGAGGACAGAGTGGGTGCCCCAAGACTGGAAGGTGGCACATATAGTGCCTATCCACAAGGGGGATCAAGGAGGTGGCAGAGAACTACAGGCCTGTCAACCTGACATCGGTGGTGGAGCAAGGTGATGGAGGGCATTGTCAAAGGAGAGGCTGGGTGGGGACCTGGGATAAGTCAGGGTGCCTGGACGATGAACAGCATGGATTCACCCGGGAAATCGTGTCAGACAAACCTGGGTGGAGTTCTATGACTGGGTGACTAGTGCCTTGGACCTGGGTAGACCAGTGGACGTCCTCTTTCTAGACTTCAGCAAGGCATTTGACTCTGTTCCTCACGTGGGCCTGTTGAATAAGCTGGGAGAAATGGGGGTGGGGAACCAGATGATCAGATGGACAGGCAATTGGCTCCAGGACCGGACCCAGAGGGTTGTAGTTGGCGGGGATAGTCTCATCCCAAAGAGGGTCAGTGAGTGGGGTCCCACAGGGATCAGTCCTTGGCCCCTTCTGTTCAACCTCACGTCTCTGACATAAGGACAGGAATCAGGGTGAGATGAGATCTCTTTCATGGATGACTCAAAACTGGAGGCGGTGGTGGGGATGGGGAGGAGGTCTGGCCCTGAGGGGACCTGGAGGCTCTGGAAAGATGGTCCTAGAAAGTGGAAGCTGAGGTTCAATGCAGGAAATACAGGTACCTGCTCCACCTGGGGCAGAAACCCAGGCCAAGTGTACACCGAGGGGTCCGGGAGATACTACAGATCTCGATGGCTAAGAGGACCTGGGGGTGGTGGTGGATGTCAAGATGAACAACTCAGACTTGTGGGAGGGCAGCAGCCAAGGCCAACAGGATGCTGGGATGCATCACTAGGGGATCACCTCCAGAAGGAGGAAGTGATACTCCTCTGTACAACTACTTGGTGAGGCCACACCTTGAGTACTGCGTGCAGTTTTGGAGCCACACATAAAGAGGACATTAATCTCCTGGAGAGGGTCAGAGGAGAGCAACAAAAATGATTTGGGGCTTGGGGACAGGACCTATGAGGAGAGGCTCGAAGAGCTAAATATACACATTGGAAGAGAGAAGGGACTGGGAGGACATGATAGAGGTCTTCAGGTACATGAAGAGGTAAATAGGGAGGAACAGTCAGGGTGCTTGAAGGAAGGAGGAGGGGGCTACTAGAGGGCATGGGTGGAAGCTGGAGGGGAAGATTCAGGGAGAAGGAGGAGGTGCTATTTCACTGAGAGGGTGGGTGGAGCCATGGAATGCACTGCCTAGGGGGCTGGTGGAGGCAGAGACAGTGGAGGTTCAAGAGGAAGTGGGACAGGTACAGGGAAGGGTTCTGGAAGCAAAATCCAATGCAGCAAGAATATCCGGAACTGGGAAGGGAGAAGCCAGAGAAAGGCGAGGGGGACAGCAAGGTCAGCACCAGGGTGGGGCTGACCAAGCAAACAGAAACGAAAGACCATTAGGCCTATTCTGCTGGCATTTAGTATGTTAGTTACCCCAGTTTCCCTCAAATAAACAAATTAACAACAGCCCAGAAGAAGGAATAAATACAGAAATTTACTTTTAAATTGTAAATAAAAGTCTGGGTCCCTCACGGTTAAAAGAACCAGAAAGAAAACCGAAAAAACTTGAATAACACTACACCTATACTAATTTACCTGTAAACACAAGGACAGTGCCTTAAAATGAACAAAATTAAATTTTACTTAAAAAAAAAAAAAAAAAGAGAAAAATAAAATCTTCAAGGAAGATGAAGGAGAGCTCTCCAAGGCTTCTGTACTGTTCAAGTGGAATAAAGAATCTGACAGTTGTGGAATGTTTACCAAGGACAGTGGTTTGAAAACCGAGCATGAGCCTAGCATTCCATCATTAGCATACTGTAGGTTCTATTAACCACTTCAGCTCCATGGCAGTACTATGGGAGGACAATACTGCATATGTCAGAATACAGTAAGATTTCCTGGGGTTTGAATTCTCAGTTATTGACAAGTGTTACACTTTGTCAGGCCCTATAACGAGCCTATTGGTTTGGGTTAGGAGGACCATGTCCCCACTCCAGGGACCACCAATTCCACATCCACTTCCTCAGAGTGGGTGGACAATGGTGGGCTCAAAGAGGGTAAGGGTGGTGAAGCACAGGCATATCCCACAAAATACACTATAAAAGTTGGACCCCATTGAAAATGTAGTTTGTCTTCCAGCTAGGCTCTCTTGGGTAAATACATTATAAAAATGTGTAAAAGCAGAGCCCCACTGAAAACAAAATAGAATCTGACATGTGCTATCCTGGATAAATACAGTACAGAAATGTGTCAAAGCATGCCCACCTGAAAATGACATATTGCATCTCAACGGGGTTATCCTGGGTAAAGATATTGTAAAACTATGTAGAAAACAGGACCCTACAGCAGAACCCCACTGAAAAGGAGGTGTTGCATCCAAGATGATCTGCTCTACAGAAATATGTTATAAAGGCAAGACCCCACTAAAAACAAGATACTGCATCTCATCTCTACTGTCCTGGGTAAATGCAGCATAAAAATTCATAAAATCAGGACCCCTACTGCAAATGACATATTAAATCTCAATAGGTATATATAGTAAATGTTACAAGCAGGACCCAGTACAACAGCATGCAAGCACACATTGGCACTGGCAAATGCATGTTTCTTCTAGCAATGAGAGTTTACTAGTGCTGTAAACTGGAAACAACCCAGGGGGCAGGTGATAGCAAATTGTTTGACATCACTAGAAAAATGAAAATTCTAGGGACATGGATATGTTGTTCATCCACACTTATTGGCAGGTTCCTTGCCGCTTTAAATCTTGCCAGAAGGTCTTCAAGCTGGCTCCTCCCACCCACCCGGGTGGTAAAACTCTCGGCTCCGCCCCATGGCGCCAGATCTTCCTTACCGCGGAAGCTCAGGTTCCCTCTTTAATCGCCTCGTTTAAGACTGGTTCCTAATTCTTGAAGTTGAAATCAAAAGTTTTTGCTAAAAGACTTGGGTCTTCTCCTCGCGGCTGTGATGGACAAATCGACTCCGGTTTCGGAGGTGCCCTTGGGCAGAAGATATCTAGAGACGGATCCACACTCCGTGTGTCTACTGCCCTGGGCCTTGAGCACGACCCATGAGCCTGACAATGCTCTTCCTTTTCCCGGCCTATGTCCTTAGAGGCGTGCTGCCGATTACAACTGGGGGCGAGAAAGAATTCCACGGTGAAATCTAAAGAGGCCCGATTGGCGGTGTCGCGGGCGGGCCTCGGCGGATCAGCTCGAGCAGATGATGCGCCCTTGAAGGAGAAATGAGCACAGGCCGCTTCTACCTCGCGGCTGCGGCATTTGTCCCGCTCTCTCGGTGCCTCGTACTCGGCTTCTTTTTAAGGGCTTTGTCTGACCCTCTCGACCAAGGTGAGGGTCCAACTTTTCGGGACCTTTTCCAGGTCAAAAGAGCAAAAGTAAGATCTCTCTCCGTCGGCGCTCTTGGGAGCGGGAAGATCCCTCCCTTGTCGACCAGTCAACTCGGTCGACCCCTCAGCGCCGGCCACTGGCTTCACGGTGTCCCGTCAGGCCAGTTGACCCGAGAACTCCCATCGGCCGGTCGAGATTTTTATCGACCCGTTAGGCGGGTTGTCGGCTGGAAAGCTGAGAATCCCCTCTCCAGTTCCCCGGTGGGGAGTTGAGGATCCCGTCGGCTCGTCTGTGCCTCCGGTTCCGGAGCCTTCGGTGGTCGTCCGGGCGAGGGGAATGCCGATTTCCGACCGCCTCCCTCGCCTTCCTCGGCCTAGTGAGGACTCTACAGTCCTCAGTCTCGGACATCCTCGTGGTCCAACCCGATCCCGCCGCCATAGGCAGTCTCGGTCTCATCACATGACAAGCGGCGCCACCGCTCTTCCTCTTCTTCGGACGGGGGCTTAGGCGCCAGTTAGTCCGAATCTGAGAACTCATGTGGCAACAGCTCCTTTTGACCGGGAATAAGCCGAGCCAGTCGTCTTCCCCAGCCATTAAGTGGCTGTCACCGGAGCAGCCGAAACAACCCCTCGCTGTAGTCGAGGAGCCTGTTCTCAGGCCGGTTGTTTGGCCAATTCCAGCTGCCCCACCAATTCTGGTGGAACCTCCGCCTCCACAGCCATTAGTTGGGGCTCCGACCAAAAATTCTCGGTCGACCTTGGGTTTGCCCCATAGGCTGTCTGTCACCCGCACTCCCGATAAACCTCGGCAGGTGGAGGGTGGCTCAGGCCCGAGGCAGCTCTTTGAGGACTCTTCTGAGTCCGATGATGGTTCCTCCCTCTTCTCCAAGCGCATGGACTTGGAGTCCTCGGGAAGAGCAGTTAATGGATGATAGCCTTACGTCCTTCTTAGGGTTGCCTCGACTCATCCGGAGTCCACGGGATGAAGCTCGAACCCGTTTCTAAGCAGGCCAGGTATCCCCTCACGGAGATTCTGGACCGAGGGATTCTCTCGGAGGTCTTTCCGGTGGCGAAGCCATAGTGGGTCCGGCCTTGGAACTTTGGCAGCATCCTGCTTCCTGCCCTGCACCTTGACCAGGTTGGCCCAGGAAGTATCTGGTCCCTACCGGTTCCTGTCCAGTTTTGAACACCCCTCGGCAGAAGGTTGGTTACCAACAGCGTTTTCGGCGTGCAGGAAACGCCAGGGATAATGGACAAACCTCCCGACAAAGAATCCAAGAAAGTGGATTATGCGGGCGGAAAGTCTATGCTGCGTCCTCTCGGCCTTCGTCAGGCCAGTTCGGCCGTCCTCATGGCACATTTTTCTCACGCCCTGTTGGGCTCCCTGGATGAGGTTGTCCCTCATCTTCCCGCGAATCTGCAGACTACCGTCAGGCAGGTCGCGGACCAGGAACAGGAGCAGTGGCCAAACAGCAGCTCAGACTGCGTTAGACATCGAGGACTCATGTGCCAGGTCTGTGGCGGCCGCAGTGGCCATGCATCGTCAGGCTTGGCTGAGGATATCCACCTTTACCTCGGATACCCAGCACAAGTTGGCGGATGTTCCCTTTTTGGGGACTGACCTCTTCGGCCCTGGGGTGGAAGGTCACCTGCAGAGGATCGAGAAGTCCAATGCTACCTTGGACTCAGTTTCTTCCGCTCAGAAGGACAAAGGCCGCAAGCCACAGCCTAAGCCCTTTCGTCCTTCTGCACCCACGGCGCGCCCGGCCCAGCAACGTCAGGGCCAGCAGGCTCGACCTTGGTATCCCAAACCCAAGCCGTCGGCTTCCTCCAACAGGAAACAGGGAGGTAAAGGCCCAGGAGGTCCCTCGGCCGGTCCCTCCTCCAAGCCTGCCCAGTGACGGGCTGAGGGGTGTCGCCCCCATCCCTGTCACCTCACCCCTGGTTCCCCCCGTGGGGGGACGGCTCAGACACTTCCTTTCCGCCTGGCTCGCTGTTACCACGGACAGGTGGGTACTGGAGGTGGTGGGAAAAGGCCTACCTCTGGAATTCGAGCAGGCCCCACCCTTCAGAGCCGTCGCACCTCGGGGACCTCGGGAGTCTGCAGCCTCACTGAAGCTCGCCGAGGCAGGCATCGCTCTCCTCCTCCAAAGGAGGTGATCATGGAGGTAGGGACCCCCTTCAGACCAGGTTCGTGTCCTGGTATTTCCTGGTTCCGAAACGGACGGGGGCTGGCGCCCCATTCTCGACCTACACGACCTGAACAAGTTCCTAAGGTCTCGAACCTTCAGGATGGTCACTCTGGCACAGATAATACCATCTCTGGAACACGGCGTGTGGTTCTGCTCTCTGGACCTACAGGACGCATTCTTTCACGTCCCTATCCGTCCGTCACATCGGAGATTCCTCCGCTTTCGAGCGGAGGGATCCCTCTTCGAGTTCCGAGCCATGCCCTTCAGCTTATCTCCAGCTCCCAGGGTCTTCACCAAATGCATGGCAGTGGTGACAGCATTCCTGCGGCGCCGAGGGTCGGTGTACCCTTACCTGGACGATTGGCTGATAGCAGCCCCTCAGGCAGGAGGTGGAGCAGTCCAGAGATCTGGCCCTCCAGGTTTGCTCTCAAGTTGGCCTTCTCATCATGAGGCCAAGTCGGAACTCGAGCCAAGCAGGTGATCCTGTTCATCGGGCAGAGCTCGACTCTCTTGAGCCAGAGCACGGCTCCCGGCGGACAGGGCCGAGTTCTTATCTCCTTGCCCAATCATTTCTGGTTGGGCAATCGCCCCTGCCGGGACTTCCTCGCCTCCTGGGTCTCATGGCGGCCTGTACCAGCGTGGTCCGTTGGGTGCGCTGGCACACGCGCCCCTTCAGTGGGGACTGGCCAGCCAGTGGTCACAACGCTGCGATCCTTTGGACCAGCTAGTGATAGTGACCCAGGAGATGTGGAACGCTCTCCAGTGGTGGACCGTTCCATTCCATCTGCAGGAGGGCATCCCGTTTGTCCGCCCCGAGCCGACGGTCTCTCTATCGACTGATGCCTCTCTGATGGGTTGGGGTGCCCATCTGGGGAACACCGAGTGCGCGGCCTCTGGTCCCCGCGGGAGTCCCGATGCCACATCAACCTGCTGGAGCTCCGAGCGGTCCGCCTAGCTCTCACCACCTTTGCTCCGTTTCTCGGGGTCAAGTGGTCCGAGTCCAGGCCGGACAATACACGACCATGTACTACCTGAACCGCCAGGCGGGGCCGCAGCTCCATGCTTCTATGCAAGGAAGCTCTCCGCATTTGGTCACTCGTCTCGCAGCCTGGAGGCAGATCTCCTAGCCATTCATGTGGCAGGAGCCTCCAACACCCTGGCCGATGCCCTGAGCGGATAGGGGCTGCATCTCACAGTGGTCTCTCCTGCCGGAGGTAGTACAAGATCTGTTCTCCCACTGGGGCACCTCAGGTGGACCTGTTTGCCTCAGGAGAGACGAGCTGAGGCTGTTTCATGCCCGCCCCTCCAGCAGGGCTCGCTGCAGGGGATGCCTTCTCGAGGCTGTGGACCCCGGGCCTCTTTACCTTTCCCCATTTCCCTTGATTCACAAGGTGCTTCTCAAGGTGAGGAGGGACAAGCGCAGGTGATTCTGATAGCCCCAGACTGGCCCCACCAGTTCTGGTCCCAGATCTCCTCAGCCTCAGCTCCAGGCTCCCGAGGCAGCTTCCAGCTCGCCCGGACCTGCTCTCAGTCAATCAGGGGAAGGTGTTCCATCCGGACCTTCAATCCCTGCACCTGACGGCCTGGTTCCTGAGCGGCTAGAGTTCCAGGCCTTGGGTCTTTCCGATGAGGTCCTCAATGTTGTTGAGGCGTCCCGTAAGGAGTCGACCAGAAAATGCTACGCCTTCAAATGAAAGAGATTCTCCATTTGGTGTCAGGGCAAGGGCTTGGACCCTTCCTCCTGTTCTGTGGCAAGCATTTTGGACTATTTATGGTCCCTTTCTAGTCAAGGGCTTAGGTCGACGACCCTAAAGGTGCACCTGGCAGCCATCTCTGCTTACCGAGCGCGGGCCCGGGAGCAGTCGGTGGCGCATGAAAAGGTGGTCGGGCGCTTTTTCAAAGGCCTTGATCACATTTCCCCTCCGGAGCGAGAACCTCCACCTCCGTGGGATTTACTGCTGGTACTGGCAAAGCTCATGGGCAAGCCATTCGAACCAATGCACAGGTGTGATCTCTCTCACCTGACATGGAAGACCGCCTTCTTGGTGGCTATCACGTCAGCCAGAAGGATGGGAGAGCTCCAGGCACTTTGCATCGAGTCTCCTTACCTGGTCTTCCACAGGGACAAGGTTGTCCTGTGCCCCCACCCGAAATTCCTTCCGAAGGTGGTGTCGGAGTTTCACCTTAACCAGGTGCTGACTCTGCCAGTGTTCTACCCCAATCACACCTCGGAGGCCGAATATAGGCTCCATACTCTGGACCCTAGAAGGGCGCTCGCTTATTATAAGGAGCGCCTGCTGAAAGTCAGGGAGAGGTTACGCCAGCTGTTTGTCACCCACTGAAGCCGCACCTGGCAGACCTGCAGCCAAGCGGACGATAGGCAGGTGGGTCACCTCCTGCATAGATCGCTGCTATAAGTTGGCAGGCATGGAGCCTCCCAGAGGGATAAGAGCTCATTCTACCCGTCATATGCTGCTGCATCGGTGGCTGCTTCCAGGGCGTCCCTATCCAGGAAATCTGCAGGGCTGCTACCTGAAGTCAGCACACACTTTATTACCCATTACCACATCGACCTTGAGTCACGCCGGGATGCTGGTTTTGGGGCCTCGGTTCTCCAGTCTTTATTCCCTAAGTAGGGGGTGTGCGCCTTGCCTCCCTCCTCCCGGAGAACTGCTAGGAGTCTGCCAATAAGTGTGGATGAACAACATATCCATGTCCTTAGAAATACAGGTTACTCACCTGTAACAGGAGTTCTAGGAATGGTATATGTTGTTCATCCCTATGACCAGACCTCCCGGCTTCGACGCACAACCTGAGCTTCCAGCGGGCCAGATCTGGCGTCATGGGGCGGAGCCGAGAGTTTTACCACCCGGGTGGGTGGGAGGAGCCAGCTTGAAGACCTTCCGGCAAGATTTAAAGCGGCAAGGAACCTGCCAATAAGTGTGGATGAACAACATATACCATTCCTAGAACTCCTGTTACAGGTGAGTAACCTGTATTTATGTACCTACCGTAATTATGATCTTTCTGTGTATCTTCACCATTCATCTCCTTTGGGTATTGGCTGGAGGTTATGACCCCATGGGAACTTTTTTTTTTTGGTTGGGCAGAGTCGATGCACCATCGGCGCCACCCTCGAGGCCGACGCACTGCGTGGTGCTCGGAGGTTGGCCGTTAGGTGCTGTCGACTCCGCCCTCCGCCAGTTCTGAGTCGCCGGAGAGGTGAGGAAAAGGGTTGGGAGGGCGGGACAAGGAAGTCCAAGGACAGACAAAGGAAAAGATATCTAAATCAAATGGAGAAATAAACGACTGAGAGGACAGAAGAAGGAGGAAGAGTAAGGGGATTGGGTAGAGGCCCCAACCTCTGGAAATAGGAAAAAGGAGAGAGGAAGCCAAAAGGCTCACTGTCAGAATTCAAGGCACAGAATCACTGGCAATAACTCCAAAAAGCAGAAAACGGCTATTGTGGAAGAAAGACAGGACACAGGGAATTCTCCCCCCTCTCAGATGAAAAGATTTTTGGTGTAAGAAAATTTAGTTTCTTTAAAATAATAAAGGATATGTCCAACAGACAAAGAAAATTAAAGATTGACAGGAACAAAGGAGGAGGAGGAGGAGGAGGAGAGAATGGAGGCAACTGCAACTCACACCCCACAGGGGTGGAGCTAAAGCACTGGAGGAGGAGCGCCCCCCCATGCTGATCACTCTCCCCTTAGAAACATCATCCCCCTATGTGCCCCTGTTTACTCCACTCTTGACAAAAGAAAGGAGGGGGCGAGGGTGGACACAGAGAGGGAAGGGGACCCAGAGACTGAGACCCCAGGGGGATGGCGGGCGGGATTGTGATGAATGGTGAAGATACAGAGAAAGATCAGAATTACGGTAGGTACGTAATTTTCATATCTTATCTGTGTCACTCTTCACCATTCATCACCTTTGGGAAAGCACTGAGCCCCCCCTGAAGGGGTTTAACATTA
Organism: Neoceratodus forsteri; assembly: GCA_016271365.2. NCBI lineage: Eukaryota > Metazoa > Chordata > Ceratodontiformes > Ceratodontidae > Neoceratodus > Neoceratodus forsteri. The sequence goes on along the minus strand of CM028131.1, from coordinate 1,642,674,952 downwards.
AGGCACAGAGTCCCTTAGCTCTCAGTGGGCAACACACTAAGTGGGAGAACCTTTCGGCCTGCAGAGGCCAGAGAGTGAGGAGAGTGAGACAGGGACCCCCATAGGGGAAGGAAGTTGTCCTAACAAACGCTGTCTCGCTCTGTGGGAGAAGAGAAAGGTTCTCTGGTGAGCGGAGTTAATCAGCCTATGCCAGGCCAAGGGTGACAATAGGGAAAGATGCAGCCATGCCGTCCGCCTAGTGCAGATCACTGTCCCTACGACCCTGATAGCTACCTCTTTGGCATCGTAAGATGCCCTTGCTTGGTGCCTTGCTAGCTCCAGGCCACGTGCAAAGAGTGCAATGGCTTGTCTGGTTTGCTCCGTGACAGGCAAAGAGGCTAGGAGCTGACCCAGCCTGGACCACAAGAACCTGCCATAGGATGCATAATGGGCCTGATGTGCTGCGACAGAGCAGCAACTGTGCTGAGTAGAATGTCCTCCTCCCCCAGAAGTCAAAATCCAAAGAGTCTTGATCTGGGGGCCGGTACGGTGAAGGGCATGAAGCCCATTGGGAGTGTCCAGTTGCATCAATCCTGACTGAGGATAAGGCATGGAATCTGGAGACTCCGGAGGGGGGCACAATACCACTGGCAGAGATCCCTGGGGGCAGGAACTCTGGAAAAGGGTCTCTGCCAGGAATGCAACAATGCCTCCTGAAAGGCAGCAGGCCAGGAGGGCACCACAAGCGTATCCTCGCCCAAATCACCTAGAAAGGCATGTGCCGACTGCTCTGGATTGCTTTGAGTAGGAGGGGTGATGTGCAGGTCCTCCAACATCCTCATGAAGAATCGCTGATACTCCACGAGATCAGCAGCTGAAGAAATGTGGACAGATGCTTCCTCTCCTCCAGAACAGGGGGATGAGGAGTCAGAGGACCTTGGCTGTTCGGAGCACGGCTGCTCAGGGGAAGGTTGAAAAACATGTCTGTCCATGGCCCTGACATAAGCGGGGAACTGAGCAGCCATGGCTCTGAACTGCTCCCAGGAGAGAGGTCCACTAGGACCAAGACTGCCTGGGACAGCAGGAGAATGTGGCAGGGGGATAGGGACAGAGCTAAGAGGAGATGTCGACTGACCTCTGCCTGGGCTAAGGAGTGCACCAGGAGCCCTAGAAGATGAAGGAGCTCCAGAAGACTCCACAGCCGACAGCTGAACAACCATATCAGAACTGCCTTGGCAGCACCCGGAAGAATCCCCCCTGTGAGGTGACCGGGGCCTTGTATGACCAGAAGGATGCTTCCCAACCTCCAAAGAGCAAGGCCCTCTCAAAGAAACTGAAGGGGAAGAGCGGAAATCAGCACTACGGTTTCTCCTAGAGCCCGGGTGGGTTCCGGAAAAAGGCCACCGAACTGAACCCACACCCCTCGGAATCCGAGAGTGCCCTCCTCCTCCTTCTCGAGAGAGACAGTCAAGGCAGCTGGCAACCCTGGTCGGCCCCGAAGGAGCTATCCAGGGAGTAGCACCCTCCTCTCCTATGGGTGCTCAGATCGGCCCTAAAGTTGGGCGATCCAGACACACCACCAAAGGGGTACTACGACTGAGGGGTCAGAGAACCCCCCCGAGGCCAGGCTGCAGAGCAATGGTGGCCTGCACCACTGCCTGCTGGTCATCACCCTTGACCTAGCTGCGGTGGCCCCTGTCTGCTCCTGAGAGGGGGACTGGCTCCAGCTGGTCGAGGACACCAGCAGAGCATCCACGCAGGCAGTCAACCCTGGAGAGACAGACTACATGTCTGACCCAGAGTCTGACTCCTCCTCCAAAGAAGTGGAAACAGAAGCCCTGTGCCAAACCGTGCACGGACGCCCATTGCCATCTCGGCTAATTAGGGCCCTAGAACCCGAGACCACACCAGATCCGGTGCCTGCATCCCCCATTGCACCACAAGCGGTGACAGAAGGGGAGACAGACCCCACACCAGCAGCGGCCGCAGAGCCAGAGCCTGCAACAGCGGTGAACCACTCCACGGCACCAACAGCGGCACTGAGAACAGAGATGGTGCTGATGCTGGCTTCGACAGTGCCCTTGGCACCATGGACAGTGCCAAGGCCAGAGGCCTGCATGGTGCCATCCCATCCCATGGCACCACGAGCGGCGCCAAGGACCAAAATGGCGCCGACGATGGCTCCAGTAGTGCTCTCTGCTCCGAGATCTGGCCCTCATGACGCTGTGTCCATGTTTGGAGCCGCGAACGGCTCCAGAACTAGACACGGTGCTATGCTCAACCTCAGAGCCGCGAATGGCTAAGAGTTGAGAAATCGACAGAGACAGCGCCGTGGAGCCTCCCATGGTGCCAAAAGCACCATCAGCATCACGAACAGTGCTGATAGAGGCCACAGCACCGAGTGATGAGCCAGCGCCAATGACAATGGCATCAGGGCCCACAGCGCCGCGAATGGCACCGAGGCCCAAGATGGCACCGAAAGATGGCGTCGAGGATGGCGTCGACCCAGGCCTTCCGAGTTATGGGTCCAACACCGGGGGAGCCTTCACCCCCGAAGGGGAATTGCCAGTGTGGTGCCTCCCAGTTGTCCCCCGGAGGGGACAGATTGGGCCTCCTGCACCGCGGAAGAAGCCTCGACCACAGTATAGAACCAGGAGGAGACCTGGAGGAAAGGCCAAGAGAACGCGGCTTGGCCCAACGAGTGCGCACCCGACCCCCGAAAGTCAGTGGAGCTCGCCCACTTTCCACGCACGCTGTTCGATGACCCGGCAGTCCATGGAAACAGGCACTGCACGAGTCCATGTCGCGGAAGCGGTCAAGACACCTAAGGCAATGGTCGGCTGGCCGGTGACGGAGTATTTTCAGCCACATGGGCACCGCCGCATGGGCGTGCCATCCCATCTTGGAAGTCTTCTTGCCCTCCGACCCACACATGACCTATGGAAAACACACCAAACAAGACTCAACATCGCAAATAAATCAAATAATGGAAAGATTCACCGGGCGACGCCGAGTGGCTATCAGAACCAGCAGGAAGGGAGCCAACAGACTTCGGCACCGACAATACTCAATATGGAGTCAAAAGGATTAAATTTACTGTGTAGCAGGTAGGCCTGAAAGACTTCTCTGTCTCGAAGTGTCCCACAGGTGACCTCGACGGTGGAAGACGAAGACCTGGCGGGGCTGGGAAGTCGACAGCACCCTAATAGCCAACTCATGAGTGCCATACAGTCGCGTTGGCTTCGGTGCGCGGCCAGTGCGTTACTCCACCCATCCAAAAAAAAAAAAAAAAAGAAGCTCCCGTGGGACCATGACCTCCGGCCAATACCCAAAGGTAACGAATGGTGAAGACTGACACAGATAAGGTCTCTTGTTGCTAGAAAGAGATAATGCATCTCAGCTAGGCTATCATTAATAATAGCCTGAATGCTAGCTACCACATAAGATTTTTTTTATTATAATATCCGTTACATATTTATTTATGAGGACACTTTAAAAAGTCTCTTTTATTCCTACTTACATCTGAGCTGAAGGAATTTTCAAGAAAGCTTATCCAGTCAATGGTATGGTCTTCATTTAATTTTATCTTGCTTAGAATGTATTTGTACTGTCTGTCTGTTAGCTTGAAACAGAAGCTGTCAAGTACTTGCCGAAACTGTGTTGTGTTAACTTTTCCAGTTTTCTCCTTATCAAATGCACAGAAAGCCTGGGAAAAGAAAAGAAAAGAAAACAATATAGATATATATGACAGCATGCACGTCAGAATGAAATTTAAAGAATGCAGTGCAGTGTTTTTAAGAGTAATGTGACAACTACAGCGCATTGTCATTAGGGTTGTGCAAGTATCTTTATTTGAATACCTGGCAATGTTAGGGCTGTCAGTATAGCCTAGAAGTTAGAACAACCAGCTGCAAACATAATACAGTACAACCAGCAGACCTGTACCTCCAGGTCGGGTCTTCTCAAGCTGCTTTAATATGTGAGCAAGTGCAGGAGCACTTTCATTCACTAGAGGGCAGCTGGTCATGCAGGAGGGTGGGCTGTATCGGTTACCTTCTATCTTCTTTCTCAAGTCACTGTTTGTGAAATGGCTGCTGGGGGAGAAGGAAGGGAGAAGGGTGTGAGGAGGCTGTTACTACAAGGATGGGTGGGGGGACTTTTTTTTAGTACAATAAGCGCTGAAAAACAGCAGCTGGCTGTGGAGGTGGGCATGTTGTGCTGGATGCCACTAATAGGAGTTTCTTTTTTTTTACAATTACACTTCATTTACTTTATTTATTTTGCAAAGAATCCTTTAGCCAGGTGCATATTTTCAAAGGATGCAGAGTCATAGACAACAGTTATCCATAACAGTTATACATAAAATCCCTGGCTACATTACAGTCAACTGATGTACATTACAGCAGGTGGACACACAAATAAGGAAAATTACGTACCTACCGTAATTCTTGATCTTCTCTTGTATCTTCACCATTCATTACTTACTGGGTGTAAGCCGGAGGCGCGCACCCGTCACGGGAGTTTTTTTTTTTTTTTTTAAAGTTGCCTAACGGCCCCGCCCTCGAGAGCGACGTCATGCGTCATGCGCGAGGGGCGGCCGTTAGTAGCGACCGACTCCTCCTCCAACTCAGTTCTGTGAGCCGGAGAGGCAAAAGTGAAAGCAGAAAACATAGATAGCGAGGCAAGATAGCCGAGGGATAGCAAAGCAAGGAAGAATGAACTGAAAAAGGAATAAGCCGATGGAGGAAGGACAGAGGAGATAAGAACATCCCTAGCCTAGGGAGTGCAGGGCCTCCTTACCTGGGCGACTCTAGGAGGAGAGATGAGTAAGGAAATGAGAAAATAGAAGAAGAAGAAGAAGAAAGAGAAGAGAGAGATGGGATGTTGAAGGGACCAGAAGGCCCAACGAGCATAGTTAGCTTGTAGCTGAAGGCTCGACTAAAGGGGAAGCAAGAATTCCCGGAGATAGAGCTGAAGAGAAGGTTCACCGAACCCGCTAGACAGACTCAGGAGGGCATAGTCCTCATCTTCAACATGCCATTGTTCTTGACACCCACCTCAGCTCCTGGCCGCGGAGGGCCTTTAAGTGGAGGACAGCCGAGGAGGGAAGAATAAAACCCCTGCAGCATGAGAGCGCTGCTCAGGGGTTTAGAAATAGAAAATGTAAGCCTTTCAGGCGTTTCAAGATAGAAATGGGACTCAGACTGACTGGCTAAGGCCGGCCAAGGCTTAGGCTGGCTAAAGATTGGATATGGTCAGCAGAGGTCTACTGTAAAATTGTCCAGGAGGACACTTAAAGGAGAAACCACTAGCAAAACAGCGAGAAGGATAGCCTACCTTCTCATTTGCCTTCTTGTTTGATTTCTCCATTTTTTTTTTTTTACAGATAAAAATATTATTTTTTTTTTTTTTAAAGTAGATGCATGACCCAGATACCAAGATGCCTATAGCAGTCGGAGAGAGTTCCCTCAGCACTTTTTTTTTTTTTTTTTTTAAAGAGAAAGGAACAGACGTACTCGTTCCTCTGCTCTGCAAGGTAAGAATAGAGGGGGGAATCAGATTTCAGGGCAACTATCTGAACACGGGATTGCAGGATCAAAACTGAATAGCCTGAGCCAGGCCAAAAAACCCCAGAGGTATCTTGCCATAAGAATAGCAAGAGATAGTTGTGCAGTCTGATCGCCAATGCAATCCGCGAAATGGCCCATGAATCTTAGAGTAAGTAATTTTTCTGGATTTTAGAACCCCCCCCAAGAAAGATCTTTTTTTTTTTGGGAAAATTTAAGGAATTTTCCCTATATTTTATATAAATGCAGAGAGAAGGAGACGGGAGGTGGAGAAGCCACAGGAAGAGGCCACTGAGGGGATGGTGGGCGGAGTGAAGTAATGAATGGTGAAGATACAAGAGAAGATCAAGAATTACGGTAGGTACGTAATTTTCCTATCTTCCTTGTCAATCTTCTCACCATTCATTACTTCCTGGGTGAGTATTAAGCCCTCTTCCCCTGGAGGGGAAGAGGCCACACCTGAGGAACAAGACCCCCAGCCTTCTGCTGGTGAGAAACAGAAGGAGAAGACCCTGGCTTATTCAGAAAGCCTAAGAGGGAGAAGAGCTAGGAGGTGCCTCCCAGGAGCGAGGGAGCGGAGGGAGCCCCTGTAAAAGTCTCCCTAGCTCTGGAAGAGAAAAACGGTCCCCGAAGGCGGAGCGAATCACCCCTCCGCCGGCCAGGGGTGACAACCTGGAAAGACGGGCATGCCGTCTGCCTGATGCAGATCGCTGTCCCCGCAAGCCTGGAAGCCACCTCATTGGCGCCATAAGATGCCCTTTGCTTGGTGTCTTGCCAGCTCCAGGCCTACCATGAGAGGGCAACGCTTTGTCTGGTTTGTCAGTATCAGGCATAGATGCCAGCAGCTGGGACATCATCGACCACAGATACCGGTTGTAGGCAGCGTGGTGAGCCTGATGTGATGCAATACATGCACTCGCCGCAGAAGAGAACACTCTTCGCCTCAACGGTCGAACTGGAGAGTCCGAATCCGTGGGCGGTCGCATCAGGCAACGGCACCCAGAAGGAGTATCCAGGTATACCAAACCTGAGGACGGGTTGGGAAGGAACCTAGAGACTCAGAGGGGGCACAACTCCACGCTGGCAGTCCGCCAGGGCTGGGAAGAAGCGGCAGGGGACTGCCATAACCGGATAGACGCCCCTGGAAGGGGATAGGCCAGGAAGGTACCACCAGATGCTGGGCACTGAATTCACCAAGGAATTAATGGCCTCTGCTCGGTATTGTCTCTTCGAACGAGGAAACCGGAGATCCCTCACCATCCTCGAGGAAACGCTGATATTCTGTGAAATCAGCATCGGAGGACAGATGAGTAGGGGTCCTCTCCTCGGAGGAGGGAGACGAGGATGATGGGGAACTGGAATGCCCAGAGGATTCCTCATGCGGTGGGGAGAGTCGAAAGACCCGCTCATGCATGTACCTAACGTATGAGGGGAAGGCCGCCGCAGAACCCCTGAACTGCTCCCAGGATAACGGACCCGTAGGGCCGACATGGCCTGGGAGTGGGGGTGGTGAAGGCAGAGAGATGGGAGAGGGGCACCTCCGCGGAGGCAACTGCTCTCTGCAAGGGCTCTGGAATCCAGGAAAGGAGCCCTGGAAAGGGGGATCCCGGATATCAGACCAGGCCGCAGAACGGAACTCTGGGGAAGCGGAGCCTGAAGAGCCCTGGGGAGAACCTCCCTGTGACGACGCCTGGACGCATGGATCCAGAAGGGCAGTCCGCACAAACGCCGCCTCAAGGACACCCTAGAATCTCTGGAGGAGGGGCGAGGCTCTGCACTGCTCCTGGCCACCCCTGAGGTGGCCAAGGAAGACCGAGCAGCAGACCCTGCCCCGACCCCTCAGACTCTGAGAGGGCCCTCCTCCCCACCACAGCGCCCCTGTCCCTAGAGAGAGTGACAGCACCCGTGAAGGTAGCTGTCACTGGCCTCAGAGAGGGAGCCTCCCCTGCGCCACCCCGCGCCTGCCCCCAGGGGCTCCCGCCACCCCAGCCGGGGAACCCCAGGAGGCGACAAAGGGGGACAGAGGGAGGGGCCAGGCCCGCCTGGCACCTCCTAGCCACCGGGGACCCAGACTGAAGAGTGGGGTGCCAGGATGGGTCCATCGCTTGAATCATCGCCTCTGAGGAGGACGAGACCAGCAGGACCTCAATGCTGGCCACCCCAGGGGTCCCCGAGGCGGAGCCGAACGGCCCCGGCATCGAGGGAGGCGCCGCCGCTCCTCACGCCGTAGCCGCCAGGCCTAGCTCACACCTCAACGGCGCCGCAAGGCCGGCACCGCCCTGGAGGAAGGACCAGGCCCACAGCGCCGGGCGGCCGGAAGGCGAGGCGGTCTTCCCGCCGACGGCGCCGCTTCGTCCATCATCGACGCCGCAACGGGCGCTAAGTCCCAAAGCGGTACCGCCAACGGCGCCGCTTGATCACCGCACCGCGAACGCGCCGGACCCAAAACGGCGCCGAAATGGCACCGCTCAATCACCGGCACCGCGAACGGCGCCAGGATCCAAACGGGCGCCGAAAGGCGGCGCCGAGGGTCCACCCGAGCTAGCCCAAAAGACGAGGGCCTCGCCCGGGGAGCCTGCACTCAAGAGGTGACTGCCGAGGCGGTGTCGGTGCCGCTCGCCCCGGAGGGACTACGACGCCCTCGACACCGCAGAAGGGCCCTCCTCGGCAAGAAAAGACGAGGGAGACCCTCCTCCTCAGACCGTGAGTAGGCCCAGGAGGGACCCGGGAAGGCCTAGAGACCTTACCTGAGAATCCTTGAGCGACGCCGCCCCTCGGAGGTCGGCGGGCTTTGCCGAGCTTGAACGCTGCTGGACTTCGAGGACACGCGGTCCATGGAGAAACAGGCGCCGATCTAATCCATGTCATGGTTAGTCCCAGGCAACGAAGACAAACGCTATGCCGGTCCGAGACGGAGAAATGCCGCACAGTAACACCGACGCATAGGGGCGCCTGCCTTCAAACACGCTTAGCTCCGGACCCGACATAACGCGAAATCAACAAGAAAAACAGTAGGAAAACACACCCGCGCCGCTTTAGAAAGAAAAAGAACGGTCTTACCGATCGGGCGCCGAGTGTGTGGAAAGAGGAGTCGCTGACGAGTGGAGAATGGACGCCCGAACAGGTGCTGCCTCGACGGGCGGAGAAACAGAACTGAGTTGGAGGAGGAGTCGGTCGCTATTAACGGCCGCCCGCATGACGCATGACGCCGCTTCCGAGGGCGGGGCCGTTAGGCAACTTTTAAAAAAAAGCCTCAGACGGGTGCGCGCCCGCCTTACACCCAGGAAGTAATGAATGGTGAAGATTGACAAGGGAAGATCAGCAAATTATACATCATTTACGCAGTAACATTAAGAATGAGCTGGCAATCAGAATGGGTGTGCAACAGGAATAAATCACAAATAAACTAGTATAACTGGAGCAGCAAACACGTTTACCTTGTCTGGTACACACAGCATTCATTTAAAGCATCTACAAAAACCAATGTCCTTTAGTGAGGTGAGCAGCCTAGATTTGAATATATTGACAGAGTTGCAGTCTCTAGTAACACAGTTCAGGCTATTCCATTGTTTGGCGAACCAGTATGAGAAAGAGTTCTGTCCCACTGCAGTTCTCCTAGGGAAGAGCAGCAGCATGCAACTTGCCACACCTCTGGTGGTGTATTGATTATCAATCGGAGTGTGCAGTGACTGCAAGCCTGGGAGAGTATGCCATGTAGTGCTTGGAAACCTACTACAAGTGTGTTGCACAGAAGTCTCAGATTTAAGTTTAACAGCTTCAGCCTGAGTAGAGATTGCATGTATGCATGTCTAATTTAACGTCAAGTGCAAATGACAAACCCTGTTAGCTACCTCTTACCTGGTTTACAGTCCCATCATTTGCAAACCCCTACACCACCAGGCCATAATCCCACCACTGTTTTCACCCTCACCACCTCTGCTGGAAGACTGTTACAGGCATCCACTAGTGAAGAAGTACTTTCTCACATACCTCCTAAATGCCTTTACCAAGCTTCACTGCACGCCCCTTGTTCTCGTACACCTTCTCTTCTGAAAAGTACTCACCTCCTGTACTTTATTCATCCCTCTGAGGTATTTATACACTTATATCATGTCCCCATCCAGGGTGAACATATGGAGATCCCCACTCTCTCCTCAAAGGGCTTTCTGATGCAGTCCTGCACAATTTTAGTTGCCATACCTGTACATCCTCTATCCTGTCTATATCCTTCCTGAGATGTGATCACCAGAACTGGACACAGTTCACTAAGTGAGGTCTAACCAACGATCTGTATAGTGGCAACACCACTTCTCTTCTTCTGCTGGTGATACCCCTCTCCCATGTACACTCCGCTGGCCCTACCTACTGCCTTGTTGCACTGCACTGCTACCTTGATGTCATCTGATATGATAAGCCTAAGGTCCCTTTCCCGTTTAGTGATGATCAATACCTCTTCCCTCATTTTATACTCCACCTCTGGGCTTCTGTGCTCTTGCTACATGATTTTGCACTTTTTCACATTGAAATCCAGCTCTCGGAGAACTGGCACCCAAAAAGCATACCACAAAAAAAAAAAAGAACCTTTTTATTCAGGTTCCAGAAGGGAAGATAAGGAGGACTTGCATGATGCACAAATACACTATCAAGAAGAAACATTTTTATTATGGGGAATTAATTTTTTTCCCTTCAAGAAAAGGGTGTATACTGTAGATCATGTGGCTGCTTTGTAAACCTGCAGCAATGGTACACCCCATACTGGTCCTTTCATTTTCATTATATTTAGGGTCAAAACTATTGAGCATAAGCTCATTCATAATGGTGACCCATGATCAAGGCTACAAAGACATAATGCAGCACATGTTTCAGAATACAATATACATATAATGTATGGTAGAACGTTGTAATCTACCAAAATCTATCTTTTCCCATGGTTGTTATGCCATCGATGTGACGTGAAGAAGTTGTTAACCCATCGATAATACATCACATCGCTGGCATAATAAAAAGGAATTATCATGCACGTAAAGTTCCAGCACCAGAACTGCGACCGCAATATTCAAAATTCACTGCAACTGTCATATTCGCAGTGAGTAGTAATACAAAACCACACAGTCGCGTAAATGGCAGCAGCAACATTTTCCAAGCCTCTAAGCAAGGAACGCAAGGCATTTATTCAGCAGCAGAAAAACAAAAGAACATTAAAAACAGAGTCAGATGAAGCTTTTCAGATCCTACCTGGCAGATGTGGGGAGGCTCGCACAATCGGAGACTATATTTCCATGCCACTTGCAGCACAACCCCTTCTTACCCACTTTTACGGCAACGCTGATTGGATGCCACATGACATTTGACCCCAAAACCATTTTTTGCAGTTCTCATTGTTATTACAGTCAATAAATATTAAAAATATTAAGTATGTTGATGTAATGTGATACGGTAATGGATTAGGAAATGAAATGGCCAGCGCAATCCCGCTTCTCGCCTGAGTAAGGTAAGGTGACCACTGCGACTCACTATATGGGAAATCGTCTTTTCAGATGCACATCGATGCCCCCATACACTATAAAAGACAATCTATGGGCATCGATGAACAACAGCATATGTGAGCCTCGAGTGGTTTCCCTGACAACCAAGGTAAACCTCTCGAGCTCGGTCTCGAGGTTTACATGGGTTGTCAGGGAAACCACTCGAGGCTCACATAGCGTTGTTGTTCATCGATGCCCACAGATTATCCTCTATGTACGTACAGTAGTATAATGCATATTGTAGCATATGTATATCAGTTATTCAAAAACACAGAAACATAGAATTTGATGGCAGATAAGGACTGCTTGGCCCATCCAGTCTGCCCATTTCTCCCTATCTACATTATTACCACAGACCATGCCTGATCTACAGCTCCTTCTCCCTTCCCCCTCCTTTCCACTATGATTCCCTTGTGCTTATCTCACGCATTCTTGAACCTCACCACTGTTTTTTTCCACCACCACCACCTCTGCTGGAAGGCTGTTCCAGGAACCCACCACTCTTTCTGTGAAGAAGTACTTTCTTGCATCTTTCCTGAATCTCCCCCCTGCAGCTTCATAGCACGTTCCCTTCCCATCCGGCTCCTCTGCAGTGTCACTTATAAAGACATTAAAGAGGACTGGTCCCAACACTGATCCCTGAGGCACCCCACTGGTCACCCTCCCTTTCTTGGAGTGAACTCCATTTCCCACCACTCTCTGTCACCTATCCCTTAACCAGCTTGTTATTCAGTTTACCACCTTTGGACCCACTCATAAGCTACCCAGCTTTCTTACTAGTCTTCTATGTGGAACTGTTTCAAGAGCCTTACTGAATTCTAGGTAGGTCAAGTCCACTGCTCCACTCTGATCTAAATTCTTTGTCACCCAGTCACAGAAATCTATCAGATTCATATGACATGACAGCCCCCTCTACCCCCTCCCCCCCGAGAAACCATGCTGCCTTAGGTCTTGTAACCCAGTGGATTCAAGATATTTCTCATTCATTTCCTTCAGCAATGATTCCATTAACTTCACCACCAATGTCAGGCTGACTGGCCTATAATTTCCAGCCTCCTCCCTGCTACCACTTTTGTGTAGCGGGATTATACCTGCCCTCCTCTCGTCCTCCAGAATCACTCCTCTTTACAGTGAGCTGTTAAATAAGATTGTTAGAGGTGCAACCATTATCTCATTGAGCTCCCTCAGTACGCAAAACACACCTAGACGCTTCAAAAATAAATACATTAAGACACAATACAGTTGTACAGTACGCAGGTACGTTCTGAGGGAGTATTGCAATAACATCCACCTCAATCAGAAAGTGAGGAAAGGAACCAGTGTTGTAATACACTAGTCAAGGGATAGCTTCAGAGTCAGGGAATGGAACTAGGTGGGAAGTTGGTTCACCACTGCAGGAACATATTGACTACCGAAATGTGAAGACCTTTGGGTCCACATTCTAGAAAATCAAAACTATTCACCATAGTCGTTGATCTTCCAGAATATCTTCGCCATTCATTCACACTTCTGGGTCTAAGCTGGAGGTGTTAGGACCTAGCAGATGCTAAATCTTTGCAGCCTAAGGGTCTGGCGTAGGTGCCAGCACTGCCCATGAGACAGACATAGTGATACTGCATTCGTGGGTTGGCTAGTAACCAATACCAACTCCTCCTTACCCCAGTTTTGTTTGCCAGGAGATAAACTAGTGGGAGAGAGAAAAAGACAGAAAGGGCTATAGACTCCTAACCTAAAGGGATAAGAAAGGGATGTATGATATAAAATCATAAAAATAATAAAACCTGACTACCAACCTAAAGAAACTAAAGAATGGGTCTAAGTGGCACAGGGTAGCAGGTGTAAGAACCAGAGCGTACTATCTAGACATGAAGGTGAAGGGAGGGCAGCGGCCCTGGCATACAGCTGTGGCTGGTCTAGAGAGAGATCCAGAAGAATCATGAGAATAGGATGGCTGATGTTAATTAAGGGGAGCGTTCTTATGCTCACAGAGGACAAGAATATAGGATTAAAACAAAATCCATAAATTGAAGAAGTGTTGGAGAAGACCAAGAGCACTGCTATCATCCTCTTGAAACTCCAGAGAGTGAAGAGAAGAGAAGAGGGGAGGGGAGGAGAGGAAGAGAAGACCCATCTCCTAGGTGTGGGGGAAGAAGCTGCTTGACAGGCTGAGTATCTGGAAAAACAAATGCCAAAAACTCCTTGGCATCTTCCCCTCCTAGCACTAGAAGTGAAAGCTGTACCTTGTAACAAGGCTAGGTTACTAGTCAGCAGAAGCTGGAGGAATCTGTGAGGTAGAGACTGAGGTACCACAGCTTTAAGGGTTATTTTTATAAGCTTTCGTGTGCGTGTAAAATATTATTACCGTTATGTTTTCTTTCTTTTTTTGTTTGGTAAAACAAATCAAAACCAGGACAAAGGAGAGAGTTCCAGAAGGGACAGGCAGGGCTACTCCTCCAAGAGAAGGGAGAGCTCTGTGAGAGTGGCAAGAAGATGCCACGTGTCTATAAAAACAGGACGAGCTGCCCAGAGACCCCCCCGACACTTACATGAATGGGGGAATGTGGGTGGGCATGTGAGTGAATTGTGAAGATATTCTGGAAGATCAACAATTCTGGTGAGTACATAATTTTCATATTTTCCAAGAATCTACAGTATCTTCACCATTTATTCCCACTTATTGGTCAGAGTTCCCTCTTCCCCAGAAAGAGAGGAGCTGGTCACACTGAGGAAAAAAGTGCAGTTACGTGAGAACTTACCGTAACAGCAGATCTTCGAGAGAGCTCTTGCAGTAGGTAATTACAAATAGACTGGAAGTCAAGGCGTTAGGACCCCTATGGAAAATTTGTATTAGTAGTCTCTGTGGGAGACCACCCTATGTCAGATGACCGACATCATGCAACGTCAGTATAAAGGGCGGTCCCCCACGCCTGCCTTCCAGTTCTTTCCCATCAAAGGCTAAAAAAGGCAAGACGAGAGAGAAGTGGACGATTCCCTTCCTGGAAAAGGAGCTGAAAAAGCTAAGGGGGATGGAGGGCGGGAAGGCATTACCTACTGCAAGAGCCTCTCTCTAAGATCTACTGTTATGGTAAGTTCTTACATAACTGTACTATAGTATATGGTTAGGGTTTATTGTGACTAGAAAGCCGTGGCTTTCAAAATCTTGTTGTAGGACAGTTCAAAGTTCAAAAAAGTTGTACTATCACTCTGACATCACATCGATAGTACAACAACTTTACCCTTGAACTGTTTCCCAATTAGTTGAAACATCGACTTTTAAAAAAAATGAGTCAACATGGTGGCGGCACTTTGATGAGCAGCTGGAGAGCTGGTTTCTTTGGACACGGACTCTTCCATAATTGGCTCGTGTTTCCAAACATTCAGTTTGCCCTTTTAGTGTTTGTAACAACACTATCTCGGTTCATGTTTGTGGTCGGCAGCACAGCGGACAACAGTGAGAATGGAGATACTCAGGTCAGCAGCAGAGCGCGTGGCAACGCGACCGGGTAGATGCGCAGTGTGACTGAAGGTGTACACAAGGTATGAAATTATACCTCAACTTTGTGAGTTAAACCAACCACATTTTTGGGGGGAACCATATACTATATAAAATAATAGATAGGGAACTGTGCACCAACAAGGCCGTGTGTTTCCATCTCGGGTGGTTGATGACATCATAGGGACCTCTCGAGCTTCGCTCTTGAGGTCTATGATGTCATCAACCCCCTCGATGGAAACACAGCCTTGTTGTGCACAGTTCCCTATCCATTATTCTATATATATCTTACTTCGAGAGGGCTCTTGCAGTAGGTAATTACATATAGGACTGAGTCCCAAGCAGTCTGGAACCAAGAAAAGCATTCGGGAGGAGGAAAACTAACACCAACAGAACCTCCGGCTGTAGTTCTTTCCTGCCGTGGGGTCCTGACACCTGCCGGCTTCAGTCCTATTTGTAATTACCTACTGCAAGAGCCCTCTCAAAGTAAGATCTATACTTCCCTAAGCCCTCTATTGGGGGGATAACCAGAGGGGGAAAGGACTTCTTACAGGCCTGGTGGGACATGAGAATGATCAGGGCAAGCGGAGGCTCCCATGCAATTCGAAATTGACTCTGTACTCAGATTGCCTCTCATCCCAAACAAGAACTCAACTCACAAATGTGGCTTCTGTAACTACTTTATTTATTGTAAAGTGTCAGTCTGCTCTATGCAGGACAGTCAAACACCTCCATGCCCACTGTGCCTCATCTAGTGAGTGAAGTGCCGAGGCATAGTGGGTGTAAGGTATTTGATCATCCCTGCATAGCTCAGACAAGCACTTTAAAATAAACAGCACTAGTTGTTGCAGAGCCAACTTAGTGAGTCAAGTTCTTATTGGGATGAGAGGCAATCTGAGTGGCAGAGTCAATTTCGAGTTTTGGAGAGTAAGTCTGAGGCATTCCCCACCAGCACCTGTGTTTCTTGCACAAGAGTGCATGCAAACTTTGTGTTTTCAGTCAGAGGCTCCCCTGGCCTGGAAGTAGGGCGGCACCCCGACAGCCCACACCTGACCTGTGGGAGAAGAGTGGCCCTTGGAAGTGCAAGCAGAGCACCCTATGCTGGGCAAGGGTGCCAACCTGGAAAAGTGAAGCATGCATCCACCGACTGCAGACTGCAGTTCCCAGAAGCCTGGAAGCTACTCGGTGTCATAGGATGCCCTTGCTTTGTGCTTTGCCAGCTCCAGGCCATAGGCAGAAAAGCAATGGTCTGCCTGGTTGCCTCAGAATTCAGCATGAATGCTAAGAATTGACTCAGTGTTGCCACAGGCACCGCCATAAGCTGCCTTTTCTGCTTGATGTGCTGAAATGAACGCCAAGGTGCATGCCATCACAAAACTCTCCTGCCTCAAGTATCCCTAACAGACAAAGAGAGCGTTTGAATGGAGACACCAAACTCACATTCCCACGTGGTCTGGTGTTGTCAGTGACATGGTGAGAGCCCACCTCCATGCAAGTCAGGTGTCTCATAGCAGAACGGACAGAGGATAACCTCAACTGATGCTGTTTCTTCTCCTTCTTGCAAGAAGAGGAAGAAGCTGAGACCGATGTTGCAAAGATCATGACACTGAGTGTGTGCATGATCTGGACCATTTCTTTTTGCATCTCTAGAAGGACTGTCCCTCCTCCCAAGCACCAGAATGTTCACCATCAGAGCACCCACCCAGAGAGAGGTGGTGACCAGACAAAGCCCATTGCCAGAGCAACTCGCCTTTTCATACTTCCTACCTTCTTCTGTGGTCATCTTACCATTAGCATGAGGTAGGGCCAAGAGAACAGTTTAAATGTGTGTTAACTTTAAGTAAACCAACACAAATAACAAACTTTAGTCATTTAAACACTAAAGCTGAAGAACTAAATGCTGTCATTTTATAGATGGTGAAGTTCTGCCCCAACAAGGAGAGCGACAACATGACAGACGCAGGAAAAGAGAACTGAGGCAACTGGGGCTGGCACCGCTGTATACCAGCAGGTGCGGGCAGTGATGCATGCATGGCACCTACCATGTTGCTGGCCCCCACCAGAAAAGCTATGGCTCCTGCAGGGTTGTAGCACCTCTGCTACAGACTCGTGTGAGAATCAAAGGTGCAGACTGATTCTTGGAAGATCTTAAAAACTTTAAAAAGTAATAAAACGGTAGTCAAAACTTTGAAGACTTTGCCACAGTGAGTGGAACACAACTCCAAGGCATTAAGTCTCTTCAGTGGAAAAATAAATTTGCCAGTATTCTGCCAACAATCAATTAGGAATCCCACTGTAAATGAGCTTTTGCTCAATTGATGGTATTTCCTGTGTTTTATATAAACATATGTTATTGCTACTACTACATAACCAGGGTGGAAATGTACACACATACACACACATATACATACTGTACATACATACATACATACATACATACATACATACATACAGCCATCGAGCCATTAAGTTACTCCCTTCCAGGTCCACCTGATAGCCCAGCACGTAGTGCTCCCATGTAGCATGTAGCACATAGTGCGCCCACCCAGGTGACCCGAGTCTGGGAATGAGACTGGGAAGCTGGCTGAGCTGCCCAGAGGTAGAGAAGAAAAAATTACTCACCTTAGTAATGTTGTTTCTTCTAATGGAGTCTTGCTATATTATGACATATGCAGTGAGTCCCAACCTTCGAACTGCTCCAGAGGTGAAAGAGTTAACTTTCCATGCCAGGCATGGAACGCTGAGCTCGAGCTCAGTTGAAACTCTGTCTGTTGTTCTTCAAACTCAAACCGTCAGATCTTTACGAGCTAAACTCACTGAGGCCCTGTGTGGAAGCTGTAAACCTACACTAGCCAACTGGCTACTAAACATAAGAACACATTTTTTGGTCCCAAAACAAAGACTCAAGTCAGGAGACCCAAAAAATGAAAACACAACACCAAGTCACCCCAAAAAGGAGGGGTGAAAACAACAAGGTGGGCATCTACTAAGTGCCAACACTGCACTGCCCACCCACATCCCAAAAACAGAGGTTCTGAGAGGGGCAGGCGGGGAGGTCATACTATAGCAAGACTCCATTAGAAGAAACAACATTACTAAGGTGAGTAATCTTTTCTTCAAACAACATGAAGTCTTGCTATATTATGACATATGCAACTACATAGCAGAACCTCCATGGAAGAGGACAGAACCTACTTAGGAAATGAGCTGTGAAGCACAGCTGTACTAAACCGAGCATCACTCCTAGCCTGGATGTCCAGGGAGTAATGCTTTGCAAAAGTGTCACTGTTTTCCAGGTAGCTGCTTGACATATCTCTAGAATAGGGATGTCCCTGGTAGCAGCCAGGAAGCAGCTGTACCTCTGGTAGAGTGAGCCTCAGGCCTGAGGGAGGAACCTTACCCAGCTTTTCATAACAGAATTGGATACAAGAAACAATCCACCTGGCAATGGATCTTCAGTGGCAGGTTTCTTTACCAACCTCACCATAAGGGAGGAACAGTTGAGGAGTCAAACCTAGGACCCTTGGTACGCTCCATGTAGTAACTAAGGGTCTCTTCACATCTAAGTTGTGCAGCCTCTTCTTGCCAGAGGAGGAATGGTCAGTGAAGTACACTGAAGAGATATAGATTGATTAAGGTGGAAATCTGAAACCACCTTAGGCAAGAACTTCCTGTTAGTCCTGAGGACCACCTTATCTCTATGAAAGGAGATAAAATCAGGCTCCACTGACAAAGTTTGTAATTCACTTATGCGCCTGGCAGAAGTGATGGCTACCAGAAACACAGTCTTCCAAGTCAAGTACTTAAGCTCTGCTGAAGACAAAGGCTAAAAGGGGGGTTGCATAAGCTGAGCAATGCAAACATTAAGATCCCAGGCAGGGGCAGAGTCCCTGAATGGAGGGTTGGTGTGAAGCAATCCCTTGAAAAACTTGGAGAATACAGGATGAGCTGAAAGAGAAGAGGGCTTACCTGCTGAAATAAAAGCAGACACAGCTGCCAGATGTACTTTTAGGGTAGCTGGTCTCAGCCCCAAGGTATTTAAGTGGACCATACAATCCAGGACTGTGGATAAATCAGCAGATTCTGGGGAAATAAGCTTCCAGAGCACCATATGGAAAACCTCTTCCATTTGGAATTAAAAGTAGCCCTGGTGGAAGGTTTCCTAGAAGCCTTCAGGATATCCATTACACTTTGGGAGAGGTGTAAATCAGCAGATTCTAACTCTTCAAGAGCCAGGCCTTGAGATTGAGAGATTTGAGGTTCGGGTACCAAACCCTTTCCTGAGCACAGGTTAACAGGTTGTGATTCCTGGGAAGACACAGGGGAAGACTGACTGCTAAGGACAGTAGGAGTGGATACCAGGGTTGTCTGGCCCAATCTGGGGCAATCAGGATCATCTTGCAGGGTTGAGATCTGATTTTGACTAGCACTTTGAACAGGAGAGGGAAGGTGGGGAAAGCATAGAGAAACTTCCCTTCCCAATTGAGAACTAAGGCATCCAGAGGGACTGAGCCCAACACTGGGGGCCTGCAGCAAAAAAGGGGAAGCTGGTGATTGTCTGGGGCTGCAAAAAGATCTATCTGGGGTGCTCCATCTGGCAAATATCACCTCCAAGACCAGGGGGTCCAGTGACCATTCATGATGGCCCTGGGAAATCCTGCTGAGAGCATCTGCCAGGACATTGTCCTTGCCTGGGATGTGAACTTCCATAAGGGAGGTGTTCAGGGAGTAAGCCAGAGACCACAGCTTCATTGCTTCGGTGCACAAGGCCATAGACCAAGTACCCCCTTGCTTGTTGATGTACCACATTGTGGTGGTGTTGTCTGTTCTGACCTGTACAACTTTGTTCTGAACAGACTTGGAAAAAACTTGAAGTGCTAGAAAAACTGCTCTGAGTTCCAACAGATTGATGTGGAGCAGAGATTCCTTAGGGGACCACAATCCCTGGGTAGTGAGGTCGCCTATGTGAGCTCCCGACCCCAAGAGGGATGCATCTGTGGTAAGGATTAAGGAGTGAGACTGTGTGATAAAAGGAACCCCTTGTCTCAGATTGCTCTGATCCTGCCACCACTGAAGGGCCTGGATCAGGGCTCGAGTCACTGGGATCAATTTGGTTAGAGGGTCTTTCTTTTGAGACCAAAAGGCTCTCAAATGGAACTGGATGTCCCTCATCTGAAATCTTGCTCCCTGCACTACTGCTGTAGAAGCAGCCATGTGCCCAGGAGCTGTAGAAATGCCTTGCTGGTCGAGAGACCTGCAGGGTGAATGAGGAGGCCAGAGAGACCATGGTCCTTGCCCTGTCCAAAGGAAGGAAGGCTCTGGCTTTCTCTGTATTCAGCTCTGCGCCTATGAAGGTGAGGAGCTGGACAGGCTCTAGAACTGACTTTGAAAGATTCAGAAGGAAACCTAGAGAGGTGAGCAGTTGTGGAGTTATCTGTAGATGTAACTTGACTTGGTCTGGAGACTGGCCTACAATGAGCCAGTCGTCCAGGTAAGGGAAGATGGCAATTTTTTGCCTTCTTAGGGAAGCAACTGCTACTGCCAGGCATTTTGTGAATACCCTTGGAGCAGAGGTGAGGCCAAAGGGCATTGCTCTGAACTGGTAATGGCCTGAGGGCAGCTCGAACCTGAGGTACTTTCGATGGGAGTTTCTGATGAGATTATGGAAGTAGGCATCCTTGAGGTCCAGGGACGCTAGCCAGTCCCCTGGCCTTAGGGAGGGTAGAATAATTCCCAGAGTCACCATTTTGAATTTTGGTTTTAAAAGGTGCTTGTTTAAATATCTGAGATCCAGGATGGGCCGCCATTCTCCTGTCTTTTTTGGGGTAAGGAAGTACATGGAGTACAACCCTTTGCCCTGGTGTAGGGGTGGAACCCTTTCCACAGCTCTGAGAGCCAGGAGGGAAGAGACCTCTGCCTCTAGGGTAAGTGCCTCTGGTATATTTGCAGGTGGAAAGGATCTGGTTCTCATCTTTGGAAATTTTTTGAAGCTGAGAACCAGTCCCTGGCTTACTACTTCCAGGACCCACTTGTCTGATGTCAGAGACTTCCAGTCCTGGACAAAGTAAGCCAGCCTGCCCACTACAGGTAGCTGAGAATCGGCCCTGGCAACCCCATCAGGGTGCCTGTTTGGCAGGGGCTTTGGGCTGAGGGGTGGAAGCAGGCCTGCTTGCACCCCATCTGCCTCTCCTTCTAAAGAACCCCCTCTGGGCATAAGCAGAAGAGGAGGCCTGGGCTTGGTAAAAAGGCCTATGAAAAGGCCTGCCCCTGCCCCTGGAAAGCTGCCTTTGAGGAGTGGCCTGCCTTTCCTTGGCCTGTGCACTCCTATAGGTGGTCCTATATTCATCCATTTTCTTCACGTAATTCTGTCTGCTCCCCAAACAGAGAATTATCCACAACAGGAAAATCCATGGCCTTAGTCTGGGTATCCGGTGACAGGCTAGCACATCTGAGCCAAGCCATTCTGCGAAGTGCCACAGATGTAGCCATGACTCTTGATGACACATCATTAGAGTCCACTGCAGCATGGAATTGCACCTTGGATGCCTCAATACCATCAGCAGCCACCTGTTCCAGCGACTTGGCAAGCTGGCCAGGGACCTGTTTTGCTAGAGCCATAACAGTAACCCATCTGGATTTCTGATATCTAGCAACATAAGCCATATAATTTGCCTGTCTGAGTCCCAAGGATGCTGCCATGTACTGTTTCTTTGCCATGGCATCAATCCTCCTGGAGTCCTTATCCAGGGGGTTGTGAAGCCAAGGGAATATTTGCCTTGTCACAGGCTGCAGCCTGCACTACCCCAACATGGCTGCATTGTTGTGTAAGGAGCTCCGTATCAGAGCCTGACAATGTGTACCTCTTGTCCATTCTCTTATCAATAGGAGGTATAGTGTGAGGAGCTTTTAAAATTTTAAAAGTCTGTTTCCCAAAAGATTTATGCAAGGGAATAGACAGTCTCCTAGACTCTGGGATATCCATCATTTCCACATAGTCAGGCTCCTCTTGATCATCCACAGCTTCCTCCATAGGGAGCTGGAGGGTTTCAGCCACTTTTTTTATAAAACATAAAATGAGAAGGGGACTCAGAAAGCCTAGGAGTAGACACTACTGAAGGTCTGTCTGGGGAGATGTCCAGGTCAATGGGCACATCCAGACTTTCAAATCCACATTCACTCTCCTCATACTCCTCTTCCCCCTCCTCCGGTTGATAATACTCCTCTAATTCATACTCTTGAACCAGTGGAACTGGCCGAACCGGGTGCTTATCCGATGGTGCCGGTTCGGTCGGAACCGGGGAAAGCGACTGGACAATTTTAATCGCTTTGGCTATTTCTTCAGTGGTTGGAGAGGAAAGTTTTGGCTCCACACCAGCTGATTTTCTAGTCCTTTTTGCTGGACCTGGCTCCTCAGAGTCGGATCTCCTTTTGCCCCGAGGAAGTCTCGCCCTGGTCAGAGGGCACTCCCTCTGGTTCGGTTGGAACCGAACCGGGTTGGCCATCCGGTTCAGCGGACTTTTTGGCCTCCCTTTCCCTGAGCCTACCAACTCTCTTTTCCAGGGTAGCTGCAGGAACTTTTACAAATCTGGCAGTCTGCACTGAGGTGGTCAAACCCAAACAATAAACACAGGTGGTGTAGGGATCAGCCTTGGCAAGACTTCCCCACACACACTGCAGTGTTGAAACCAGTGGGCCCGGTTTTTCTTTTGGGTTTCTCAGACATTGTGCCAGTCCTGAACCAAACTTACCGTTTATGGCAATCCTCCAGGTAAGACCCTCTTTTCGGTTCCCAACCGTGTCACGGGTCATGGAAAAAAGCGTAATAAAATCCGTTTTTTTTTTTTAGAACCGGTAACCACACTCTAAAAGACAGATTAATATATTTTATACAACTTGATCGGTTCAAACAGAACCAATAAACCGTCTACAAGTTCCACACAGAATAGAAATAAATGTAAAACCTATCTAGTACTCACAAATACCACAGACAGAGTCTGAACCGACCGATTGTGGTTTAAATTCGGTCGAAAACCGAGAAAAACAATACTTTAACTAACAAAATGAACCGAGCAGAAGGAGAAATCTCCGGAGCGACTGTTCAGTGAGGCAGAGTAAAGAATCTGACGGTTTGAGTTTGAAGAACAACAGACAGAGTTTCAACCGAGCTCGAGCTCAGCGTTCCATGCATGGCATGGAAAGTTAACTCTTTCACCTCCGGAGCAGTTCGAAGGTTGGGACTCACTGCATATGTCAGAATATAGCAAGACTTCATGTTGTTTGAAGTGCTGCTGCTTAGCCAAGCTCCCAGCCAGAGCAGGAATGAGGTTGGGTTTTGTCATACTGGTGATCCCTGTGGTTGGCCAGGAAGCTTGCTCCTCCGTAGTGATGCCAGGGCATGTAAAGGCCTGAAGCAGTACATTCAGTGTCAGGGCCCAGGGAAATGGGCTGGGAGAAAAACAGATAAAGCAGTGGAGGTTTCATGAAGCTACGCCTCCTTGCCTCCAATGCACCCCATCACCTGGACCCCCTGCCAAATCTGGATTGAGATGCCGGGGGAGGTGGAGACAGCCCTCCTCCTTATGGTTCCACCAAAGGGGGAAATCTGTAGGGGATTTGCCAGCAGGTAATGTCCAGGGGAGATGGTGGTTGGTTGGGGGGCGGGGCAACACTTTTTCTTACATAGAAACAGAGACTTTGACGGCAGATAAGGACCACTTGGCCCACCCAGACTGCCCATTTCCCCACCCATTGGATAAGCTGCAGATCCTAGTTAACCAACAGACTACCTCCTCATTCTTCCTCGAAGCACTTTTTGAGTGTAAGCCTGAAGGCTGTTGCAGTATCAGCTACTGCCACTGCTCTGGTGGTTTATACATGTTGTATTATGTAAGTAACTAGTTTTTTTTTTTTTCTTTTTTTTGCTGTACACTGTTGGTTTTACACATTTTCTGGAAATATGTGGTATGTTTATCTGCATATATTTTAGCAGTGATGTTTTTTATTTCCATATTTCTTTTTCAAAATAAGAAATGTTATTGATAAAAAAATACATGTTGTCTACCTCATGTTCTGAGAAGTAGTTCCTGACATTTTATTTAAATCTTCCTCCTTTCAAGGACATTGTGTGCCCCCTTGTCCTTCCATCATTATGGATCTTGACAAGTTGCTTGGTCAGGAGATGTTATCCCTTACAGATATTTGAAGAATAGGAGCACGCCCCATTGATTTGTCTTTGTTTTATGGAAAACAGACCCCAGTTCTGCCTGATGGCCTTCATGGCCCTTGTTCTCCAAAACTATAACCACTTTGGTTGCTCTCTTCTGCACTCTCTATTATGTTAAAATTTTACCTTAGATACAAGGTATGGGAGATGCCATTTTTGCTTAAAGGCCACTTTTAACCATATATACAGTATGTCATTTTTTGAAAAAAGACAAACATGTCTGACCTACCTTACGCAACATATCTTGTGAAGCAGCAGCTGTTTCTCTTATCTTAACAAAAGTCTTTTCAGGGGTAAGGCTCTCAAAACATTCAGACTGCTGTTCTGTTTCTTGCTTTTGGCCATACTTAGATGCCCTGCCATCATCCACAGCTCTTAGAAAATCAAAGTAAGAAAGCTTGCAATCATCAACCTTGATTCCTAACCTAAAGTGAGTAAAGAAAAAGTTAGTTTGCAACAAAACTTTGTGCAATATTTATCCAGAGACAAACACTAATACATTTTCATAAGACAGGTCCAGAACTATCTAGTAACTTTTGAACCAAATTGTATACACTGTTCACATCTCCCAAAGAATCTCCCAACACATAAACAGAAATGTGGTAGCCATGTTAGTCCAGTCGACAAGGCAGAAGAAGAGGAAAAAAAAAATATGTTGCAGGTGATACCTTTTATTGCACTAACAAAATTATTTCTGAGACTAGCTTTCGAGAGATGTTACTCTCTTCTTCAGGTCAGGTCAGGGAAAATATAGCAGAATATCATGTCAGATATAGAGGATAGATGTGGATTCAAGACATGGTGTAGCAAGTTTAAACATCAAAGCCCTACAGCCAATTCATGTTCATAAAAAACAGGCAGGAAGAATCCCATTGTCATTGGAGTGTGTCTGTAGAAGAGACCATATTAAGTTCAAAGTGATAGTTACATTGTAGTCCAGAGGAGGGTGCTGATATGGTGGTTTGTGAATGAAAGGAGAAACATCTGAAGCATTTTTTTTTTGTTAGGGCTGTGGGTGGAGCCTACAGCCGTTTTGTGAGAGCTCTGTAGTTGGGTATATTCATGAAAATGGTGTACCAAAGTGTGACATGAAGGTCAAATTTTTAAATTCAGAATATATCAAGTTTTAAATGTATTTTGAGATACCATGATCAAACCAGTAAAAGCTGGCCATGTGGTAAGATAACTGCCTTGATGGATCCTGTGAACAAGACAGCTCATCGTGGTGTATGTACAGCAGACACCATGGTGTATGTATGTGTACACAAAATGGTTGTGATATGTGTACATGGACAACAATCAGCTGCTGTAATTGAAAACAAATGCTACCAGTAAGAAGCACATCGATACATTTTAATGTGTTTTAAGATACCATGATAAAACTGGTTAAAAGTGGGCATGTGGTAAGATAACTGACTTATAGATGCCTGGTAAAAGGACTGCTCACTGTGGTGTATGTACAGCAGACACCGTGGTGTATGTACTTGGACACCGTGGTGTATGTACTGGACACCAAACATTTCAAAAAAAACACTTCTGAAAAAAATCAAGAGGCAAACAGTATAATCCAGCCCTTGGCACTCCTGGTCCTCCAGTCCAGCAGTATGATTGAGAAACTCCCTGAAAAATGTGGTGTTTGTATACTAAAGGCAAGACCGTGGCGTTTGTATGGTGGATGCTGGCAGTGGACACCAAGCTCTTTCGGCGCGATAGTCCAGTGGCAAGAAGGGCCAAGAACTGTGGAGCGGAACCTTTTAAGCAGTGTTCCGAACACTCCCTACCACATCACTGTGAGGCTTCCATAGGCTACTAAGGCCGGTTCCCAACTCCTGACTGTGGTGTATGTACATCTTCAAGAGCTGGACACCATGGTTGGGGTGTGTCAAAAGTCATTCGGGAGGAGATGGGGGTTAGGATATTAAAACCACAGGGAGGGTGTTTACACAGTATGGGGTGGAGGGAAGGAGGGAGAGAATTGAAAAAACTGCAATTTTAGAGCAAACAGCTGCAAACTAAATCAGAACCATGCCTGGCCTTGTGGACACCGTCAGTACATTCACCACGGGGAGTTTGGCTACAAAACATTAATATCCCTGTGAACACCACTGGGCTGTAAACTAAAATAAATAAAACACGAGACATCTTGGATTTCAGCACTGGTTCATTTACAAATAATGATTATTCACAGGAGTACGTACAGTACAAATGTCATAGGTTTTAATGTCACATTTCAGCCTAGAAATACATGACACCTTTTGGATATTACATATAAAAAACAAAAAAAGCTGTTGTGCTAGGATGTTCATTTTATCTTTTTTATCTCTGCTCAGTATCAGCAACAATCAAATATACACATTTTTGCTGCTAACCACTTGTTGTGCCAGTTATAGGATGGAGAAATGAATCTCTAAGTTGGTACTCTGTTTCCATAAACATACCCAGTTCTGAAAACAGCCGATCTCACAACCTCTTCCATTGGACTTTTGGAAGTATCCTTCTGAAAGCCCAACGGAACTTAAACCCCTCTGCCACGATCAGCGTACGGAATAACAGCTGCACTATTTCGGCTGTTACTTCCTCATTCCAATGCGTGCACTGCACATGCACACGAGTCGCTGCCATGTGCAGTGCTGCAGTGCCACCATGTTGCCGAGTATTCTTTTTTATGCTGGAGATACGCTGGACGAAAGAGGCATTCTAACTGACCTCTCCGTTTGAGCAAATATTACAGTGTTGATGTGTGATCAAAATAAAGATCACGTCTATGGAAACTGCTTGTAATTGTTATTTTTTTTCCCCAATTGTTTAACCAGGAGAGACACACTAAGCTGAAAGCTTTTTTACAGGTGCGACCTGGGAGCACAGGGAAGTTAAATGACTTGCTCAGGGTCACATAGTATGCAAGTGTCATTATGAATTGGCAACACACAGTAATTTATCCCCAGGGTGCAATCTCCTTTCACTTACAGTGTCAGTTTAAGTTAGTGTACAAAATAGATCATTATCTCAAAAGTAAAAGTCTTGTCTCATTCTGAGAATCTACTGTTTACCAACATTCATTAAAAAACTGTAAAAGCTGAAGTAGAATGAACTGCCGATTCACAGTCAAATGCCAGTTGTCACTATTAACTGTTATAAAGTATTTGAGGGTTTCAGAATGATGTGCCCACGCCATGCCAACATCGGGGTGCCCAATCCCCATGCCGGCATTCATGTGGCACACTGGGAGCCCACCCCAGTGTGCCAAAATGTTTTTGTTGTTTTGCTTTTGTTGTAAATTAGAAAACAGTCCCTCGTTGTTGGTTTGTTTTTCCTGTGGAACTGAAAACGGTCCCTCATTGTCGCTGAGGTCCCTCACCCACCCTCCCACTGAGCACCCACCTCCCCACACACACCCTTACCCCATACCTACCTCCAGAGGTCAGCGCTGTCATCTTCTGGACCGACACATCTGCACTCTTCAAAGCCCAACCACAAACTGAAGACTTAAAAGTAAGCATGCTATACAGTCATTCAATGGGATTTTCAACTTATGCTTATATCTCAGCCAATTTTTGCACCAGATTTTCAACATGGGGTTCTTGGGACCCCACCTCATGAAAACTGTCACTGTAATTTTGTTATTTGTGCTTGATTTCGTGATCACTGTGCAGAATCATATTTCAGGACTGATTCATGAAATGACAGTGCCACTGTCCATGAGGTGTGGTCCCAAAAAGCCCATGTTGAAAATTTGGTGAAACCATTCCAAAAATGATCGTTTTACGAAGCGTATGTGTATAAAAGTTTCTATGCACGCCTCCTAATGTTGCTAATTTTAATATTTTCACTCCACATTTTTAACACTGACATTTTTGCACAACTCCTTCAACATAGTACAGCTGTCATTTTCCACAGCCTGCCCAAAATGTGTTTTCACACCTGTGGTGCAGAATAGCGTGTTTGCTCTGCGCAATCACCTTTCAGAACAATTGAACAAAATGACACTAGCACTGTTCACGAGGAGGGGGTCCAAAAAAAAGCCAAGTTGAAAATTTGGTGCAACACCTCCAAAATATGGCCAAGTTACACCTGGGCGTTGAATAATTTCTAAGCACATGTGTAACTTCCATCACTTGGTAGTGCTTCACAGCCCTTGTGTCTCTGGCCAGAGTTTGTTTTTACTTTAGCCCTGGTAATGTGCTAAAAAGCCAACATCTTTACTAGGAAAAGATAGCCAACTCAGTTAAGAAGGGGGATAAAACCTTTTCTAGGTACATCAGGGAGCGAAGGAAGACCAAGGAAGGGATAGTGAGGCTTTATAAAGGGGAAGGGCTGGGCAGAGGATGACTGTGAAAAGGCAGAGATACTAAACAAATATTTTTGCTCAGTATTCACAAATGAAGAGGGGGAGGTACCTAAACCAAACAACAGAAACACGCTGGATACGGGGGTTGATACCAGCCCAATCACAGAAGAAAGGGTTCTGAAAGAACTCTTAAAACTGAAGGTGGACAAAGCAATGGGGCATGATGGGATTCATCCCAGAATTCTAAAAGAACTAAGGGTAGAACTAGTGACACCACTGACCACCCTCTTTAACAAATCATGGGAGGATGAGGTGGTACCTGAAGACTGGAGGAGGGCAGATGTTATTCCACTTCACAGAAGTGGGAGCAGGGCAGAAGCAGGAAACTACAGACCTGTTAGTTTAACCTCAGTGATTGGGAAAATGATGGAATCACTTCTGAAGGAAAGAACTGTTGAGTACCTAGAGGCCAGGGAGCACAGGACCCAAGGTAGCATGGATTCACAGCGGGAAGGTCATGTCAGATGAATCTAATCGATTTCTTTGACTGGGTGACCAAAGTAGTAGATCAGGGAGGGGCTGTGGACATGGTCTACTTA
This sequence comes from Neoceratodus forsteri, assembly GCA_016271365.2. Classification (NCBI taxonomy): domain Eukaryota; kingdom Metazoa; phylum Chordata; order Ceratodontiformes; family Ceratodontidae; genus Neoceratodus; species Neoceratodus forsteri. Next base: position 1,642,646,278 of record CM028131.1, on the reverse strand, counting down.
GACTTTAGCAAGGCATTTGACACAGTTCCACACAGAAGATTAATATACCAGTTGGTCAGCCTGGGAGTGGGTCCCAAGATGGTAGCCTGGGTAAAGAATTGGCTGGAGAACAGGACACAGAGGGTAATAGTAAACAGAGTCTACTCTGAAGAAAGGGGGGTTACTAGTGGGGTACCGCAGGGTTCAGTACTAGGACTGGTCCTCTATAATGTCTTTATAAGCGACATTGCAGAGGGACTGGAAGGAAAAGTATGTCTCTTTGCAGATGACACAAAGATCTGCAACACAGTTGATACACAAGATGGGGTGGAAAGGATGAGAAGGGACTTGGCAAGGTTGGAGGAATGGTAAATGTATGGCTTAGATTCAATGCTAAGAAGTGCAAAGTAATGCACCTGGGAAACAAAAGCCCAGGGGAAGTGTACACAATGGGGGTTCAGATACTAACAACAACAAAAACGGAAAGGGACCTGGGGGTAGTCATATCAGACAACCTAAAGGTGAGCAAGCAATGTGAGAGGGCAGTAAGGAGGGCTGGGGGGATACTGGGATGCATAGGGAGAGGCATCACCAGTGGAAAACAGGAAGTTATCACTCTGTACAGACAGCTGGTGAGACCCCATCTGGAGTACTGGGTGCAGTTCTGGAGACCCAATCTCTGCAAAGACATAGACAGGATGGAGGCAGTCCAGATGAGGGCAACTAAAATGGTGCAGGGTCTGCACCAGAAGACATATCAAGAGAGACTTAAGGAGCTTAATATGTATAGCCTCGAGAAAAGGAGGGAGAGGGGGGATATGATAGAAACTTTCAAGTGCCTCAAGGGAATCAACAAAGTCTAAGAGGGCAGCATCTTTCAGAAAAAAAGGTGTGCAAGAACAAGGGGACACAATTTGAAGCTAGAGGGGGGGACGGCTCAGAGGTAATGTGAGGAAGTATTTTTTCAAAGAGAGGGTTGTGGATGCATGGAACAGCCTTCCTCAGGAGTTTGTGGAGTCAAAAACAGTGGTGGAATTCAAGAATGCATGGGACAGTAATAAGGCAATTCTAGTGGGGGTGGGGGTAGGAAGAAGTAGGCTGTTGGTTAGCTAGGATTAGCAGCTTATCCATTAGGTAGGGAAAAGGGCAGACTGGGTGGGCCAAGCAGTCCTCATCTGCTGTCAAATTCTATGTTTCTATAGTATTGTACAGGACTCAGATCCTAGAAGTTCTGGTTAGAATTTACTTCACTAGTCGGCATAATATTAAATACTAATGATCTGCCTGTTATTAGGGCACCGGGGACATTTTCCAGGTAGAAGTTTAGTTGCCCATCAAGTATAAAAGCCAGTTAAGGCTTGTACATTTCTCTCTGGGGGGGCTGGGAAGAATTTTACTCTTATAAGCACATTTCATGTATATTCCTATTTGGGATTAAGGTGGCAAAAGCCACCAAATGGTAATGGGTTAAACCGCATCCCATCCTAGCAGTATAATCCCTATCAATTTTCCTAGGCTGCATACATTAGATAAAACATTATCTTTATTGCCTATTTGATAACTCCCCCCATTATGTACCTAATAGGATGGTGTCCAATGATATCCTTTGTAAGTGGTGTAATATGTAACTGATAATTGCAAACATGTTATCCATCTGTGAGTTATTTGTAAGATTTCTTGCAAAAAGCTAATAAATGAAAATTAAAAAAAAAATCATAAATCTCCAGCAAACAGAAAAAAAATCTATATAACCTCTCACCTTTTGAAAGACATCAATTGGTAACCTACAAAACAATGAAAGCATCACCATTAAACCTGCAGATAAAGGGGGTGCAGTTGTGTTCATGGATACAGGCAACTACATACAGGAAGGCTACAGATAACTTTTGGATGATATCTACTGCAGGATGCTCACCTCAGACCCTACAAAGAAATTCATTAAAGAATTAAAACAACTAATTAGCACATATCCAGAACATACACACAATGAAGTGGAAAATATACCAACAAGGCCAGCACTAGAAACCTTCTACATGCTACCAAAAATTCACAAACCTGGAAATCCTGGCAGACCAATTATATCAGGTATTGGCACAATAACGGAGGGGATTTCTGGACTCATAGAAGGTACATTCAAACCACTAGTGCAAAACACAGACAGCTTCATACAGGATACAACAGACTTTTTAAACAAACGGCTTTGTATTGAACAGTTACCACCTGACACTAGTTTAGTGACAATAGATGTTGAATCGTTATACAGCAACATCCCTCACAGAAGTGACATAATGGCATGCTATGAATACCTACAAAAAACAACCACAGATAGAAAATATCCACTAGACGTGATAACCAAACTTATTGAACATTCTTACACATAATTATTTCAGCTTTAACACTGATATTTACCTTCAAAATATAGGGACAGCTATGGACACCAAGATGGAACCACAGTATGCAAACCTCTTCACGGCAGATGTAGAAGGAGAATTCCTCAGCACACACCATAAACCACTGAAATATTATCGATGTATTCATGATATTTTTATTGTATAGACAACAAGAGAGAAACACTTAAAACAATTATTTGACAGTGCAATAAAAATTCCAAACAAATTACTCAAAGTGTGTGCATTTCCTGAATACCACAGTCACATTAAAAAATGGAACACTGCAAACATCTTTGTACAGGAAACCTATAGACAGATGCAGTTACCTTCACAGCTCGAGCTTTCATTTTTCACACACCAAAACATCCATAATACACAATCAGGCCATCCGGTACCACCGTATTTCTTCAAACCAGGAGGACAGGGACAGACATCTTAGTACACTAAAAGAATCCTTCAGGCAGAAGGGATATAAAACCAGCACCATTGACAGGAATATCCATTCTGCACTCTGTCGGCCTAGGGAAGAACTACTTAGGTACAAGCCACAAAGAACATCTGAACGCACACCTCTGGTTGTAACCTACAATCCAGAACCAGAAAAACTGCAGAAAATGATTAAAGATCTACAGCCCCTACTGTCGGAAGATGCAACTCTAAAAAATATATTTCCCACTCTACCAGTGCTTGCCTTCTGCCAGCTACCCAACCTGAAGCAGAAACTGGTGTGAAGCAAACTTCCCACAGAGCTCCAAAGGTACAAAAATGGAAATTATGTACCTACTGGAATTCTTGATCTTCTTGGACGAAGTCTCCACCACTCATTCACACTGATAGGATCTACGCCGGAGGCGCTAGGACCCAGCGGGGAGCAAACTTTCTCGTAAGAGGGTCGGCGCCAGAGATGGAGCCACGAGGAGCGGCGCCATGAGCCTTGGCTCGTATGGCAATGACTATCTCGGCCTCGACCCTCCAACTGCCTCAGTACCTTTTTTCCAAGGAGATGCAGCCTAACTAACCTAGAAGGATGGCCTAATGAAAACTGGACATAAGATAGTCCGGATGACCCGTATAAGAAGGGTCAACAAAGAAGTCTTCACAGCCTAAAGATTGAGGGAGTGAAGACCAATAACAGAGGTGAGCTCGGGGGATGGTGGGTGGGTGGGCATGTGAATGAGTGGTGGAGACTTCGTCCAAGAAGATCAAGAATTACGGTAGGTATGTAATTTCCATATCTTCCTGGACATAAAGACTCCACCACTCATTCACACTGATAGGAGAGTACCGAGCTAATAATCCCCCTGAAAGGGTGGCAGGAGAGATGAAGAGCTCACAATTTAGGACAGAAGTCCATTAAGGATGGTCCTGCCAAACAAAAGATGTCGCCTGACATGGACATCCAGGGCATAGTGCTTGACGAAAGTATGCACTGAGCTCCAGGTAGCTGCATTGCAAATGTTTGTAATGGGCACATTGCGGATTTCCACCAGGGATGCCGTGACTGCTCTAGTAGAGTGAGCATACACTCTGCCCTCCAGCTTAACCTGCACCATGGAAAAGCAGTTGCAAAGACGTGCTGCCAGCCATGCTGAAATGCATCTGATAGCGACAGGCTGACCCAGTCGGGTCTCGCTGAAGGAAACAAATAGTTGTTGAGCTTTGCAAATTTGTTTTGTTCTATCTAAATAGAAATGCAGAGCTCTTTTGACATCTAAAGAATGAAGGGTATGCTCTCCCTCATTTTGGAAGTTCACAAAGTAAGTAGGAAGGACTAAAGGTTGGTTTAGATGGAATTATGAAACGACCTTAGGGAGAAACTTAGGATGGGTCTTAAGAACTACTTTGTCCTTATGAGACACAATATACAGAGGGTCTGTGACCAAGGCAAGTATTTCAGATACCCTGCAGGCCGAGGTAATGACCACCAGGAAGGCCGTCTTCCAAGTGAGAAATTTCAGCTCACAGGTAGCTAGAGGCTCGAAAGGCTTTCGAATGAGCATGTCTAGTACAAGATTAATGTCCCAGGCTGCAACTGGACATCTGATAGGAGGTCTGGTATGCAGAATTCCCTTAAGAAACCTCTTAACTACAGATAACTGAGCCAGTGACATGGAAAGTACTGGCTCATGATAAGCTGAAATGGCACAAAGGTGAACTTTGACTGTAGAGTATTGTCGACCTGAATTTGAGAGGACTAAAAGGTACTCTAGAACTTTATTTGGTGGGCAGAAAAAAGGATTCAAAGAGGATTTTGCACACCAGAGAGAGAAACGCTTCTATTTGGCTGTGTAAGTTTTTCTAGTGGCTGGCTTGCGTGCAGCCAAAGAACGTCTGAAACTCTGCAAGAGACAGTGAACCTGTTCACTTCTATCTTTTCAGGAGCCAAGCATGAAGGTGAAGCGATCTCAGATCGGGATGGACCACAGGCCCCCGAGTCAGAAGGTTCGTCTTAAGGGGAAGCGCTTTCAGAGGGGGTTTCGGACATACCGCTGAGTAACGGAAACCATATCTGTCGAGGCCAGAAGGGAGCAATGAGGATCATTTTGTCCCCCTGAGACTCAAACTTGAGAAGTACCCTCTGAATTAGAAGAAGAGGAGGAAAGGCGTATAGAAAGCATTTTGTCCACTGCAGCCTGAATGCATCCTGACAGAAAATGCCAGGCCCTGGATTTCTGGAGCAGAAGAAAGGCAGTTTTGTGTTGAGTTGGGATGCAAAAAGGTCCAGGTCTGGAGCTCCCCACTCTGCGAATAGTGACTGAACTACGGTTGAGTTGAGGGACCATTCGTTAGGATCCGTCTCTGTTCTGCTGAGACAGTTTGCCAGTTCGTTCTGCACTCCCGGCAGGTAGACCACCTGGATTAGAGCCTTGTTCTCCAAACACCATTCCCACACTCTCATCACTTCTCTGCATAAGCGGTAAGAGTGTGCACCATCCTGCTTGTTGATGTAATACATTACTGCTTTGTTGTCCATTTGAAAGAGAATGTTCTTGTGACAGAGAATATCCTTCAAAGCCTGGACAGCATAAAGGATGGCTCTCATTTCTAGGACATTTATATGAAGCTGGGACTCGTCTTGAGTCCATGTACCTTGGGTGTGGAGATTCTGACAGTGAGCTCCCCAACCCATCAGGGATACAGCTATGGTAATGGAGATCTGGTGATCCAGGGGAGCAAAGGGATACCCTTCCAGAAGGTTGTCCTCTTGCAACCACCTGGTGAGCGACCTCTTCAGAGGTTCTGTCACCTTGATGAGAAAGGACTGAGGGTGAGTGGCTGGGGACAACTGAGTACTGAGCATCCATTGAGAGGTTCTCATGTGGAAATGAGCTAAGGGTACAGTGAACAGCGACAATGCCATGAGACCCAGCATACGTTGCATCGAGATAGCTCAAACCGAGCTGTTCTCTCTGATGTATCAAGCCATCTGAAGGATATCACTCTTTCTGTCCTCTGGAAGAAAGACTTTCGCACAGGAGGTGTCCAGAAGAGTTCCTATAAAAAGGAGCTTCTGGGAGGGCTGCAACTGCGATTTCTTGAGTTTTAGCAGAACTCCCATGGATGTGAGAAAGTCTGAGGCCATGGAAACAGCGTCGAGAGTTACTTGCCTGGAAGGACTTGCTAGAAGCCAGTTGCCCAGATATGGGAACACTTGTATTCTGATCTTTCTGAGATGCATTGTGAGAATTGCACAACATTTTGCAAAAACTCACGGCACCGAGGATAGCCCAAAGGGCAGAACTGATAATGCTAGCCCGAAGCCATGAACCTTAGGTATTTGTGACGCTTTAGGTGAATAGGAATATGTTGGTAAGCATCCTGCATGTCCAGGGAGGCTAGCCAGTCATGCTGATGAAGCAAAGGTAGCTGGGTTCCTAACGATATCATTTTGAACTTCTCCTTTGAAAGAAATTTGCTCAATTTTCTGAGGTCCAAAATGAGGCGCATGCCCCCAGTTTTCTTTGGAACCAGAAAGTAATGGGAGTAGAACCCCGTGTTCCGTTGATCCAGCGGAACTATTTCAACTGCCCTGTTGTTCAGAAGGCCTTGTATCTCGGAAGCGAGATGTTCTGACTGAAGTACTGACAGCCTGGGCTGTCGTTTGGAGGGATGATCTGAAGGGGGTCTTTGAAAGATTGAGGGAATACCCCTCGCAAATTATCCGGAGGATCCATTTGTCCAATGTTATGGACTTCCACCGGTTGTATAATTGAGTCAGACAACCTCCCACCACTGAGGAAGAGTCCCCCTCGGGCAGCTGAGGTGGGACTTGGGCCAGAAACTCAGAAGGCAGCACTGGGAACTTTGGGCTCTTGTGCTTTCTGTTGCATTTTCTTTTGAGGCTGGGGAGCTTGGTTTTTTTTAAAACCTCCTCTGCCTTTGCCTCGAAAGGACTGACAGTTATGAAACTGGTGTTTATTAACAACCCCCCCCCCCCGAGAAAGGGCAGGAGCGGGTCGAGCCAATTTAATGGCAGACCTAGTATTTTGTGTGGCCTCTAGAGCTTGTTCTACCTGAGGACTGAAGAGGTACACCGTCGAAGGGTAACGTCATGACCTGTTGCTGAGCATCATTTGTGAAGCCTAAAGTGTGCAGCCAGGAGTGACTGTGGGTACAAATGCCTACCGCCGCTGCTCGGGAGGCAGTATCAACAGCATCCATAGCTGCTTTAACCTGTTGGTTGTTGGACTCAATACCCCTGGTTCTGGTTTGAAGAAGCTCTGAATTAGTGTCCGACTCTGGGTAGAGCTTCTACCATTTGTTTGAGTGAATGCCAAAGAATATACTCATATTGAGAGAAATAGCCCTGGTAGCTGGCAATACATGTACCTAGGGTGGATGCAGCAAAGACTCTCTTACCTAAAGTATCTGTCTTATGAGATTCTTTGTTTATAGGTCGGGCTGTAGTAGCCTGAGGAAGGACGACCTTATCATTCTCTGCCAAGACTACAATAGGATGCAAAAAGGCTTGGGAGGCCAAAATGGGTCAATCCTTAGGAGCAGCATATTTCCTGTCTATGGATTTAGCCACAGAAGGAATAAGAGCAGGATTATTCCATACCATTTGAGAAAGCGTCTCAAAAGAAGGCTGTACCGGGGGAGCTACATCCATAGGGATGTCCAGGACATGAAGGTACTGGAGCCTTAAAAGCTTCCCAGGATCGATATCCGTAGTCTGGAGAGAAAGAGTGAAATTTACATTTTTCAGCAGAGACTTAAATGACAGGTCCTCAACCACAGGCTCTGCAATAGGATTAGATCCTGTTCCTTCCACGTCATCACCCAGCCTAAGGTCTGAGTCAGGCTCAATATCATCTCCTGACAGCCCAGTAGGGACTGTATGGACAGGAAAGGAGTGAAAATCAGAAGGAAAATAGGAAGAAAAAGGGTTCGGAGTCAAGAAGCCCTGAAGACTGTAAGATGTCACACGAAGCCTCGGCGCGCAAAAAAAGCATGGTGCCACCTGACCCAGCGCTGTGCACGGCGCTGAGGACGGCGCCGACAAGCCACACAGCACTGAGGATGGTGCTGAAAGGCCGCACAGCACCAAGGATGGCACTGACAATCCCAATGGCACCGACAGATGCATTGGTGCCGAGGATAGCGCCGAGCGGCCCATCAATGCCGATGGTGCCGAAACCAACCCAGGGCTCCGATAACTAGGATTTGAGAAGAAAGAAGAAAGAATAGCAGGAGATAAGAGGCATTGGTGTGGTCCCCTTCACTACAGCCATGTGAGGGGGAAAAACACCTGAGCATGGAGTCAATGGCACCGAAGAAGGCGCCACAAGACTAGGGAGGCCCAACCACTCTACCCGATCCCCCAAAGATCCCGAAAGCTTCGGAGTGACCGGGGCAGGCAGCTGGACTAACCTCCGAGCCCACTGCTCCATCAGAGTGGCCCACTGATGAAACTGCTCATCTGAAGCCCTACCAAAAGGTGGGGAAGGGCTCCGATGTCAAAGAGATCAGTGATCAGAAGAAACCAGCGACTCAGAGGAGGCCCGGCAACCTCTTATTGCGACGAGTCAACGCACAGATACCAGAGGGTGACCTTGAGTGATGCCTTTTGCCAGCAGGTCAAGAAGAACTCGAGGTTTAATGGTGCCGAGAATGTGACCATTTTCTTTTATGCTTCTGGGGGGACTGTCCCTCCCCTCGGGCATTGGACCGTCCGTTGTCAGACACCCCCCCCAGAGAGGGCGGCGGACTGGACCCAGCCCGGCTGACTGAACAACTTTCATACGAAGTCTCCCTACCGTCATCTGACCCACTCATGGTTGACTCCATCAATGTAGGTTGAGACTTCTTTGTTTAATTAGAATATAATACAGTAAGCGGTACTTATTCGAGATATACTACAAAATAATAAACTGAAAACTAAGCTGCTAGTTTGAAGTTTGACTCCTGCCGGGTGAGCAACGTTGTTCACTGAAGCACACTCGATGGCGGGAAAAAAAAAAGGAACTGAGGCAGTTGGAGGGTCAACACCAAGATAGTCATTGCCACACGAACCGAGGCTTGCGATGCCGCTCCTCATGGCTCCATCTCTGGCGCCGACCCTCTTACAAAAAAGTTTGCTCCTGCTGGGCCCTAGTATCTCTGGCATAGATCCCATCAGTGTGAATGAGTGGTGGAGACTTTATGTCCAGGAAGATCCATGCAAACCATCTTGCTGCAAACTATGCACATACATTTCTCCTGAGATATATGTCATTCATACAAGAACAACAAGAATGAACCACCACAGATTCACAGTCACCCACAAAGAGGGCCCTGCAACATTTGTAAGACAACAACCAAATTGTCAGCATAGCCCTCTTATTACCCCACCTCATGTACACATTATTGAATCTTTCAAAATTCCCCGCAAAATGTGACCCACGCCACCGCAGGGTCACTCCACGCCACACATGCAAAAAGACAGCTTTGGCAGGATTTAAAGAATGACAGCTGTCACGTTCATGAGGTGATGTAATAAAAAGACTATGTTGAAAGTTTGGGGTCAAAATATTTAAAATTATCAAAGTTATGAGTGTGCATAGCAAAATTTCAATGTATGAGCATTAACGTTGTCATTTTTGCATATTTTGAGCCTAAATTTTCAACATACCCTTCTTAAGACCACAACGCTTGAACAAGTGTGGTGAAAATTTTCAAATCACGGCCAAAGGGTGATTTCACCAAGTGACTGCGAAATCACCTCTCAGGCCAGATTTGCGAAATTCCACTAACATTATTCATGAGGTGAGGTCTCAAAAAGGCCATGTTGAAAAGCTGGGGTCAAACTATGCAAAAATGACAAACTTATGCATCAGAGTTGAAAACCCCCCTTGAAATACAATGAACCATGCTTAGCGTAGTTTCTCATATAGCAGTCAGCAGCTCTAGCAGTAAGATGCGTCTTTAACGGGAGAATGGATCTTCACACTGGGACCTGTTCAGGTAAGTGGGAGGGTGCGGGTGGTGGGTGCTCAGTGGGAAGTCGGGGTAGGGCAGATTGGTGAGTTTTTGTTTTTCTTTGCAAATGGGGGTTGGGCCACTCTGGGCTGATTGAAACTATGACACAAAGTATTTGTCTTAAGCAATTTTCTTCTTTATTAATATAGTCCCAATGTTTCATCAAATGATAATGGCTTCCTCTGGGAGAATTTCTGAAATATTTTCACATACAGTCATAAGTACATGATGCTTTATTAATCAACTATATATGAACTACAATGCAATGTTTTAAAATGTACCTAAACATAATTTTTCTTATGTGAGGTTATAACTTGATGTTTTTGTACGTTATGAAGCTATAAAGTAAATAATGACATCTTAAGTATCTATATTTTATATATTTCACTTCCTTAAACTCAATTAATAGCAAGTGCACTAGCCAGTACCCTTATGCTCCCACCACCAATCTTTCTGTGGCACAGTGGTGCTACATACTTCCTATAACTGACCTCTTTGGTCTGTCTGCCAAGCATAAGAACAGAAAAATGTCCAGAAACCTTTGTGATTATACATTACATCATTCTCTTGATCTATAAATAATTTAAAACATTTTAATGTTATACTGATTCCTATTGGGTACTGTCTCTTTAAAGACTTTTTCCAAAGGTGTATTTCTCAATGATCGTCTATATAACAGCTCTTAAACATGTTTACATTTCATGGTGTGTGGTAGTCTTTAAAATATAACTTAGATCTGTTGCAAACATGCCATGTAATTTAATATATCAAGTGTACAATTTTAAGGGCAAGCCATGGGTTCTCAAGCCAGTATGTATGTGTACAGATATATATATATATATTCTAATGCTCTAGGGTTGCTCATACTAGGAGAATGATCACATTTGTTAAATGTAAGTGAGGTTTGAAGTGAGTTCCACTCAAGATCTGATCCTAAGAATGCAGCTGCTGGCATCGGTGCAACCAGCCACTGTGAAAAGTGTTGCAAATCTGTGGGCATGTATATCGAGCTCAGTTTTAACCGTGTGATTTGTATCTGTGCATTAGTGTATGTATTGTAAGGAAACTAACTTTTAGTTAGATTACTGATGGGACTGATTCACAATACTTAAGAGTTCTGGGCAGAGAGAACATGCAGGGCATCTCCTTAAAGTAGTAAGCAGATGAAAACACTGATGTTGTTAGAAAGGCTCTTATCTTACCCACTTAATTTTATTTATTTTAAAAGTTTTACCAGGAAAGACATACTGAGCGGGTGATGGCTCATTCCCAGAATCATGTGGGTGGGGGGACAGAGGTGAAGTGGAGTACAGAACAAATAAACGATGTGCAATCAATAAAACAACATAAAATAATATAAATAATTAGCAAGTTAAATGTGTTGGAGAGGCAAACATAAACACACAATAAACATATATTTATTTAGTTCTTGTTGACTGGGTACAGTAAGTGCACTAGACAAATCCTGCCTATTTTCAGGCACAACCCGGGGGGGAGGGGGATACAGATGAATGCCATCTGACCTTGAACCAGATTAAGCTGTTGGTGGTATTTTTAGTGAATGAGGGAAAATTGGCCAGGACACCGGGGAAATTCCTTTACTCTTTTCGATAAGTGCCATGGGAGCTTTAACATCCACCTGAACTACCACCAATCCAGGCAGATAGGACCTCGGTTTAACGTCTCATCCAAAAGACGCTATGACCACTGAAACATAGAATTTGATGGCAGATAAGGACCACTTTGCCAACCTAGTCTGCCCATTGCCCACTGGGAAGGTATAATGAATAACAGATTTAGCACAGCCCATGTGCAAAACCCAGGTATTGGGGGGGGGGCTCTGTAGGTTGGAAGTCAGGTAAATTATAATGCCACCAATGTCACTTAAAGAAGTGAGCAGTGAAGTCATTAAGAAAGGAGAAGAGGGATAAGGAAGAGCAGATAGCAGAGGGAAGGAAAACCAGAGCCTAGGGAACCAGATGGTGAAAACAGCTTGGCCTGCAGAAGATTTCATGTTTGGGAGGGTGTGGGATCAACATTCAGAGTTGTGAAGGGAGTAAATGGGAGTAGAGGGGGACAAAAGGAGAGAAGTAAAGTAGGGGATAAGGGAGTCAAGCCAGCCAAATGTTAGTGAAAGCAAGCAGAATTGCAACTCACACAGATCTTTACCCACAAAGCCATTTGTGGGAAAAAGCAGGTTTATCAATTTATACTTAAAACAGGCAGACTGAATTTAGAAGGCACTGTGTGTAGAAAAAGTAGTATTTTCATATTAGAGTTACGTTTTGGGAGAAAAATATTAACTATTTTGAAGATTCCAGTCACATTCAGGAGCCATTTTAACAGTGCCGCTATCCCTTTTAACAAAGGTACAAAGACTGATTAGTTAGAGGTGGTGGAAATGTTGTGTTAGCAACATTCAGTGCTGATGTCACTGCGTCAAACTATGTCAGTGTGTCCCAAGCAGGCATGCATCTTACCCATTGGTTATTACTTCCAAATATACCGTTGAACCTCTCAGCATTAAAATGCATAGCACCGGCCTTTGAAATTCAGAGCAAATTGCCAGAATGTGTAGCACTTTCTTATTTTAGAGACATGTTCATTGTTAAGGAATGTTTCTACCAAGTTAGTTCAATGTTTTAAGAGTCAGTGTGTCCAAAAATAGCTCTAACATTATGAGGAACTTCAGTAAATCTTTGCAGGGCAAGGATAAATTTGAGTGTAAAAATCATAGCGCTATGAAAAATTCATAGCAGCTGAGAAGTTTGCTTCCAAAGTGACAACATGGAGTGCAACAGAAACTCTTCCCCACCCCAGCGGCTGTCAGATTTATTATGACAGCCATTAGGGGTATGGTCACAGTGGGGATGACATTTGCACCTTGTTTTATGACACCAAACATAACATTTGACAATTGGGTCCCTTTTCTAAGGGACAAAACAGACAATGCATATTAGAAGTCTGAATATAATTGAAAGAAATAGATATTGTTTTTATGTTCAAATATTTTAATTGGTTTCCCAGCACCGCAAAATATGTGGTCAATTATTTTTGCAACGTTTTCTAACAGCGATTGTCCCCTTACATGACTGGCTCCAATAACAGATGATGGACAGTGACTGCTATTCTTTATCCTCCTCTTCAGTCTAGGACACATGCCTACAATTGTGGTCCATTCTCTGGTTGTGATATCTGCCACAACTTTTTTCTTCACCATTGTTATCCGTATTGATAGTAATAAAAAATGTAAAACAAACCTTTCCAGAAGATGTCCGAACTGTTCTTCATCTAGGTAATAATGGTATTGCTCTAGCAACCGGTGTAGATCACTTAACGTCACGTAGCCATCTAGATTTTGATCCAGCTTTGAAAAAGCCTTTCTGAGATCCTGATAATGGTCTCTTAATATATCCCTAAAAAAAGAATGTAGAATTTATATTTCAGAAATACTTTTGTTTATTACTTGGGTTCTATTATTAAATTTATTTTTATATATTCAACTTTCATCCACAGGTATAACCCACTGAGATTTGGGCTAGGAAAACATTATCTTCCACTGGCAAAACTCCAGTGGCATTAACATTTCACTTCCATGAAATTTCACAAAATTTCCATAAAAATTCTGTGAAATTTTGCTAAAAGTTTAATTATAGATATTTCCATTTTATTTAAAAGATATAAATGCAAACTGCACCATATTTGGTATGATAAATGTACAGTACCGTTCCTATGGAGACTTGTATCAAGTTTCAGATCTCTATCTGTAAAAGGTGATGGAGTTATAAGCCTCCAAATTTTGGAAATTTTAAAATTACATACTGCAGGTATGTCAACTGCAGAATTTTAAGCCCCTATAACTTTGAAACTAGAGAACAGAACATCACCAAGTTTGCTAGCTTTATTAACCATAATATGAGGCTGTGTGTTTGTCAGCTCTTGCTCAAAGGCTGGCCAAGTTATAAGCAGTCAAAGACTGCAAAATAACATCAGTAATTAAAGTTGGATTTCATGAATTTGTGTAAAACTTGTGGAATTTTGATACTTTTGTTAAACCTATATCCATACATTTTGCTCAGCCATACACTTGAGCTGCCATTGTGGAGGAAGGAAGAAAAAATTACTCACCTTAGTAATGTTGTTTCTTCTAATGGAGTCTTGCTATACTATGACATATGCAGTTTGTCCCAGCCTTAGAACTGCTCCGGAGGTGAAAGAGTTAACTTCCATGCCAGGCATGGAATCTGGAGTGCGAGCTCGGTTGAAAAAACTCTGTCTGTTGATCTTCAAACTGAAACTGTCAGATCTTTACGAGCAAAAACTCACTAAGGTTCTGTGTGGAAGCTGTAAACCTACACTAGCCAACTGGCTACTAAAATATTAACACATTTTTCTGGTCCCAAAACCAAGACTCAAGTCAGGGGACCCAGAAAATAAAATAAAAATAAATACACCCAAACACCCCAAAAAGGAGGGGTGAAGAACACAAGGTGGGCATCATTAAGTGCCAACACTGCACTGACCACCGACATCCCAAGAGTAGAGGTTCTGAGAGGGGCAGGCAGGGGGGGAGGTCATAAAATAGCAAGACTCCATTAGAAGAAACAACAATACTAAGGTGAGTAATTTTTTCTTCAAACAACATGAAGTCTTGCTATATTATGACATATGCAGACTACACAGCAGTACCTCCATGGAGGAGGGAGAGAACCTACTTAGGAAATAGGCTGTGAAGCACAGCTGTGCCAAACCGAGCATCCCTCCTAGCCTGGATGTCCAGGGAGTAATGCTTGTGAAAGTGTGTACTGTTTTCCAGGTAGTTGCTTGACATATCTCTAAGATAGGATGTCCCCGGCCGCAGCTAGGGACGCAGCTGTACCTCTGGTAGAGTGAGCCTTCAGGCCTGAAGGGGGAACCTTACCCAGTTTTTGATAGCAAAATTGGATACAAGAGACAATCCACCTGGCAATGGATCTTTTAGTGGCAGGTTTCCCTTTCCCAACCTCACCATAAGTGAGGAACAGTTGGAGGGAGTCAAACCTGCGACCCTTGGTAGGCTCTATGTAGTAACTAAGGGCTCTCTTCACATCTAAACTGTGCAGCCTCCTCTCACCAGAGGAGGAATGGTCAGTGAAGTACACTGGAAGAGATATAGATTGATTAAGGTGGAAATCTGAAACCACCTTAGGCAAGAACGTCCGGTTAGTCCTGAGGACTACCTTATCTCTGTGAAAGGAGATAAAATCAGGCTCCAGTGACAAAGCTTGTAATTCACTTATGCGCCTGGCAGAAGTGATGGCTACTAGAAACACAGTTTTCCAAGTCAAGTACTTAAGCTCTGCTGAAGACAAAGGTTCAAAAGGGGGTTGCATAAGCTGAGCAATGCAAACATTAAGATCCCAGGCAGGAGCAGGGTCCCTGAATGGAGGGTTGGTGTGAAGCAATCCCTTGAAAAACTTGGAGAATACAGGGTGAGCAGAAAGAGAACAGGGCTTTCCTGCTGAAATAAAAGCAGAGACAGCTGCCAAATGCACTTTCAGGGTAGCTGGCCTCGGCCCCAAAGTATTTAGATGGACCATATAGTCCAAGACTGTGGGCAAGTCAGCAGATTCTGGGGAAATATGCTTCCCAGAGCACCATATGTAAAACCTTTTCCATTTAGAATTATAAGTAGCCCTAGTGGAAGGCTTCCTAGAAGCTTTCAAGATTTCGAGTACACCTTGAGAAAGGTGTAGGTCAGCAAACTCAAACTCCTCAAGAGCCAGGCCTTGAGGTTGAGGGATTTGAGATTCGGATACCAAACTCTCCCCTGGGCACAGGTTAACAAATTGTGGTTCCTGGGGAGACACAGGGGAAGATGGACTGCTAAGGACAGAAGGAGTAGATACCATGGCTTTCTGGCCCAGTCTGGAGCAATCAGAATCATCTTGCAAGGCTGAGATCTGATTTTGACTAGCACCTTGAACAAGAGAGGGAAGGGGGGAAAGGCACAGAGGAACCTCCCTTCCCAATCGAGAAGGAAGGCATCCAGAGGGACTGAGCCCAACACTGGGGGCCTGCAACAAAAAAGCGGAAGTTGGTGATTGTCTGGGGCTGCAAAAAGATCTATCTGAGGGGTGCCCCACCTGGCAAATACTAACCCCAGTACTAGGGGATCCAGTGACCATTCGTGATGGCCCTGGGAAATCCTGCTGAGAGCATCTACCAGGACATTGTCCTTGCCTGGGAGGTGAACTGCTGTGAGGGAGGTGTTCAGGGAATAAGCCAGAGACCACAACTTCATTGTCTCGGTGCACAAGGCCGAAAACCGAGTGCCCCCTTGCTTGTTGATGTACCACATTGTAGTGGTGTTGTCTGTTCTGACCTGTACCAGTTTGTTCTGAACAGATGCAGAAAAAACCTGAAGTGCTAGAAAAACAGCTCTGAGTTCCAACAGATTGATGTGGAGCAGAGATTCCTGAGGGGACCACAGTCCCTGGGTGGAGAGGTCGCCCATGTGAGCTCCCCATCCCAAGAGGGACTCATCTGTAGTAAGGGTCAAGGAGTGAAATTGAGGGATGAAAGGAACCCCCTGTCTCAGATTGCTCTGATCCTGCCACCACTGCAGGGCCTGGATCAGGGTTCGAGTTACTGGGATCAATTTGGTTGGGGATCTCTCCTTGAGACCAGATGGCTCTCAAATGGAACTGAATGTCCTCATCTGAAATCTTGCTCCTTGCACTACAGCTGTGGAAGCAGCCAGTGTCCTAGGAGCTGTAGTGCCTTGCTGGTCGAGAGACCTGCAGAGGAAGGAGGAGGCCAGAGCCACCAGGGTCTTTACCTTCTAGAGGAAGGAAAGCTCTGGCCTGCTTTGTGTCCAGTTCTCCGCCTATGAAGGTGAGTAGCTGAACAGGCTCTAGAACTGACTTTGGGAGACTGAGAAGAAAACCTAGAGATGCAAGCAGCTGCTGGGTAACCTGAAGGTGTGATTTGACTTGGTCTGGAGACTGACCCACTATGAGCCAGTCGTCCAGGTAAGGAAAGATGGCAATCTTTTGCCTTCTTAAGTGAGCAACTGCTACTGCCAGGCATTTTGTGAATACCCTTGGGGCAGAGGTAAGGCCGAAGGGCATTGCTCTGAACTGGTAATGGCCTGAGGGCAGTTTGAATCTGTGGTACTTTCAGTGGGAGCTTCTGATGAGAACATGGAAGCAGGCATCCTTGAGGTCCAGGGACGCTAGCCAGTCCCCTGGCCTTAGGGAGGGTAAAATCATTCCCAGAGTCACCATTTTGAATTTTGGTTTTAAAAGGTGCTTGTTTAGGTATCTTAGATCCAGGATGGGCCGCCATTCTCCTGTCTTTTTTGGTGTAAGGAAGTACCTGGAGTACAGTCATTTGCCCTGGTGTAGGGGAGGAACCCTTTCCACAGCTCTGAGAGCCAGGAGGGTTGAGACTTCTGTTTCCAAAGCAACAGCCTCTAATGGATTTGCAGGTGGAAAAGATCTGGTTCTCATCTTTGGAAATTTTTTGAAGCGGAGAACCAGTCCCTGGCTTACTACTTCCAGGACCCACTTGTCTGATGTTAAAGACTCCCAGTCCTGGACGAAGTAAGCCAGCCTGCCCCCTACAGGTAATGGAGAATCGGCCCTGGGCATCCCATCAGGGTGCCTGTTTGGCAGGGGCTTTAGGGTGAGGGGTGGGAGCAGGCCTGCTCGTCCCCCGTCTGCCTCTCCCTCTGAAGAACCCCCTCTGGGCATAAGCTGAAGAGGAGGCCTGGGCTTGGTAAAAAGGCCTGTGAAAAGGCCTGCCCCTGCCCCTGGAAGGCTGCCTCTGAGGAGTGGCTTGCCTCTCCTTGGCCTGTGCACTCCTATAAGTGGTCCTATACTCATCCATTTTCTTCATGTAATTCTCTGTCTGCTCCCCAAACAGAGAATTACCCACAACAGGAAAAATCCATGGCCTTAGCCTGGGTATCCCAGACAGGCTAGTACACCTGAGCCAAGCCATTCTACGAAAAGCCACAGATGTAGCCATGACTCTTGAAGATACATCATTAGAGTCCACTGCAGCATGGAACTGCACCTTGGATGCCTCAATACCATCAGCAGCCACCTGTTCCAGCTCCTTGGCAAGCTGGCCAGGGACCTGTTTCGCTAAAGCCATAACAGTATCCCATCTGGATTTCTGGTATCTTGCAACATAGGCCATATAATTTGCCTGTCTGAGTCCCAAGGATGCTGCCATGTATTGTTTCTTTGCCATGGCATCAATCCTCCTGGAGTCCTTGTCAGGGGGTGTGAAGCCAAGGGAATATTTGCCTTATCACAGGCTGTAGCCTGCACTACCCCAACATGGCTGCATTGTTGTGAAAGGAACTCCGTATCAGGGCCTGACAAAGTGTACCTCCTGTCCATCTTTTTATCCACAGGAGGTAAAGAATTAGGAGCTTTTAAAATTTTTATTGTTTGTTTCCTAAAGGATTTATGTAAAGGAATAGACAATCTCCTGGACTCTGAATTTGGATCGCTTTGGCTATCTCTGCAGCAGTTGGAGAAGGAAATTTTGGCTCCACACCTGCTGATTTTCTAGTCCTCTTTGCTGGAACTGGCTCCTCAGAGTCAGCTCTTCGTTTTCCCAAGGAAGTCTCGCCCTGATCAGAGGGCACTCCGTCCGGTTCGGTTGGCACTGAACCGGGCTGGCCATCCGGGTCAGCGGACTTTTTGGCCTCTCGTTCCCTGAGCCTATCAACTCTCTTATCCAGGGTAGCTGCAGGAAATTCTTGCAAATCTGCAGTCTGCATTGAGGTGGTCAAACCCTGGACAATAACACATGGGTGTGGGTCAGCCTTGGCAAAGGCTTCCCACAGACACTACAGTGCTGAAACCCAGTGGGCCCATTTTTCTTTTGGGTTTCAGACATAATGCCAGCTTAACCAAAAACGTGCTCTTTTTCCGGCAAATCACCAGCAAGACACCTTATCGGTTCCCAACCGTGTCACGGTCGTGAAAACCGTAATGAAATCCATTTTTTTTTTAGAACCGATAAGAACCGGGAACCGCACTCTAAATGTAATTTAATAAGTTTTAACAACAACCTGATCGGTTCAAACCGAACCGATAACAACGTTTGCAAGTTCCACACGGAGAATGTAAAACCTATCTATTACTTACGATACCACAGACAGAGCTTGAACCGACCGGTTTGAGGTTAAAATAAATATAATTGCGGTTTAAACAAACCGAGAATAACACTTTTTTAACCGAGAAATGAACCGAGCAGTAGGAGGAATCTCCGGAGCAACTGTTCAGTGAGGCGGAGTAAAGAATCTGACAGTTTCAGTTTGAAGATCAACAGACAAGAGTTTTTTCAACCGAGCTCGTGCTCCGGATTCCATGCCTGGCATGGAAGTTAACTCTTTCACCTCCGGAGCAGTTCTAAGGCTGGGACAAACTGCATATGTCATAATATAGCAAGACTTCATGTTGTTTGAAAAGCCTGCACAGTGTGTCAATAAAGTAGCATTCACAGGAGGTTCGATAGTAAAATTATAGTCGTGCCAAGCAACGGGTCAGTATCTTGAGTGAAGAACCATGGAGAATACTAGGCATGGACATCTCTATGCACTAGCCTGTCTTCTTGCAATATGCCAGTTAATCACTACAGCTTGCTGACTAAATGACTATTTGAAAATAGTAGCTCCAAGTGACACCAAGCCTTACAGCTAGCTATGACTTAGGCCATTGTGACAGAAGTATCTGGATATCTTTAGTCATGAGGGAGCATGATACTGGGCATCACTGTCACAGGAGTGTTGGAGGGCCATGTGCTAGTGCACAAAAAGTGATTCATGATAGAGCATGATGCTGGGCATCACTGTCGCAGGAGTGTTGGAGGGCCATGATGCTAGTGCACAAAAAGTGATTCATGATAGAGCATGATGCTGGGCATCACTGTCACAGGGGTGTTGGAGGGGCATTGCTGGGCCATGATGCTAGTGCAGAGAAGGTGATTCATGACAGAGCATGATGCTGGGCATCACTGACTCAGGAATGTTGGAGGGGTATTGCAGGGCCATGATGCTAGTGCAGGTAGGGTGATCCATGATGGAGCCTGATGCTGGGCATCACTGTTGCAGGAGTGTTGGAGGGGTATTGCAGGGCCATGATGCTAGTGCAGGTAAGGTAATTCATGATGGAGCATGATGTTGGGCATCATTGTCACTGGAGTGTTGGAGGGGGCATTGCAGGGCCATGATGCTAGTGCAGGTAAGGTGATTCATGATGGAGCATGATGCTGGGCATCACTGCCGCAGGAGTGTTGGAGGGGCATTGCAGGGCCATGATGCTAGTGCAGGTAAGGTGATTCATGATAGAGCATGATGCTGGGCATCACTGTTGCAGTAGTGTTGGAGGGGTATTGCAAGGCCATGATGCTAGTGCAGAGAAGGTGATTCATGATAAAGCATGATGCTGGGCATCACTGTCGCAGGAGTGTTGGAGGGGCATTGCAGGGCCATGACGCTAGTGCAGGTAAAGTGATTCATGATGGAGCATGATGTTGGGCATCATTGTCACTGGAGTGTTGGAGGGGGCATTGCAAGGCCATGATGCTATTGCAGAGAAGGTGATTCATGATGGAGCATGATGCTGGGCATCACTGTCGCAGGAGTGTTGGAGGGGCATTGCAGGGCCATGACGCTAGTGCAGGTAAAGTGATTCATGATGGAGCATGATTTTGGGCATCATTGTCACTGGAGTGTTGGAGGGGGCATTGCAGGGCCATGATGCTAGTGCAGAGAAGGTGATTCATGATGGAGCATGATGCTGGGCATCACTGTCACAAGAGTGTTAGAGTGGTTTTGCAGGGCCATGACGCTAGTGCAAGTAATGTGATTTTCCTGCTTGCAGAATAATTCAATTCAATTCAATTCACTTTATTTGTAAGACAGGCATTATTCCAAAAGATCATAGCGCCTTTACAATTTAAAACACTAAAACAATAAAAGCAATCCCAGCCAAATAGCACTACTAAGCAAAACCATCAAAAGCACGTTCAAATAAGAATGTCTTCAGAGCTGCTTTAAAGCTCTCCACAGTCAGGCACTCTCATATCTGATGAGGTAGAGAGCTCCACAGGGTGGGGGCCATGAACTTGAAAGTTTGGGACCCAGATGTCTTTAACCGAACCCTGGGAACCTCTAGCAATCCCTTGTCGGCAGAGCAGAGTGGTCGTGAGGGGCAATAAGAAAACAGAAGCTCTTACAGGTAGCCTGGTTCCTGTCTGTGTAGGACCTTATAGGTCAGCAAACCGACCTTGAAGGTGATCTGCCACTGAACCGGCAGCCAGTGCAGTTCACGCAGCACAGGAGTGATATGACCGGATCGAGATGACCCAGTCAACAACTTGACCACGGCGTTCTGCACCAGCTGCAGGCAGCGGATATCAACCCCTAGAAGCCCTAGGTAAAGGGAGTTATAGTAGTAAAGTAAGGCAGATGAATGTGATCAAAATAGTTAACCCAAGATGAGCAGATGTTCTGCAAAGGGTGGGGGGTATGGTTATGTCAATGGAAAGGGAAGTCATGGGGATCTGAACTATAGGAGAGGGGAGGTAGCTAGTGCTGAGTTCACCAGTGGCAGGAGCTGGATGCATGGGTTCACTAAGAGAATGACAGCTGGGCTAAGTAGCAAAATAATATTATAACACGGGTTTGAAAAATTATGAAACCTGACTGGCTGAGGGGTATCTTTATCCGTGCTGTTGTCTCAGCACAACAGCACTAGATAAAGATCCAGCAGCCTCTTCACAATAAAGTCAATATTTGCCACACATATGACAATTACGTACTCACTGTAATTCTTGACCTTGTAGGAATATCTTCACCATTGATTCACACCAATGGGTCTGAGACGGAGGCACTGGGACCCAATGAGAGCCAGAACTTTTCAGAATGCTGCCACCAAGGCAAGCAGAGTACATGTGCAGCTTTGTGAGTGAGTGCACGTGGATGCCTGGTTACATCTGCGCCAGCCCCCAACTGCCTCAGTACCTTTTTTACCGAGAAAGCGCAGCATAACCTAACAAGTACCTATACTCTTAAACTAAGGGCATAAGACAGCCTTAATGGCCAGTACAAGAAAGACCACCAAATCCAGTAACAGAGTCTTCACAGCCTAAACCAAGCAAAAAGGATGAAGACCAACACAACCATGTTAGAGTGAGTCTATGGAATGGAATGCAGGCATATTAATCAATGGTGAAGATATTCCTAGAAGGTCAAGAATTATGGCGAGTATGACATTTTCATATCTTCCAGGAATCAATCTTCACCATTGATTCCCACAAGTGGGTCAGTGTACCAAGCTCAAATGAGTCTCTCGGACTAGGGCAGTAGGAGCTGAGGGCTCACTCATTGTAGTAATCTATTCAGGATTGTCCTGCCAAAGTTGATATGCTGCCTGGCATAGACATCCAAGGTGAAGTGCTTAGTAAAAGTTTGCACTGTGCTCCAAGCTGCAACTCTGCAAATAGTTTCTATAGGCACAGAGTGAATCTCTGCCAGGGATGTGGCGACTGCTCTGGTGGAGTGGGCGTGTACCTGGCCCTCCCATTTAACCTGAGCCATGACATAGCAGTGGCACAGGCAATTCACAATCCAGCTAAAAATGCACTTGATTTTAACAGGCTGGCCCTTATGATTAGGATCGAAGGAAACAAAAAGCTGTCCTAAGGACTTATCTAGTGAGTGAAGAGTGTGCTCTCCCTCATTCTGGAAGTTGGCAAAGTAGGCAGGCAGGACAAGGGTCTGGTTAAGATGGAACTCCAGCAACACTTCTGGTAGAAACTTGGGGGGGGGGGTACAAAGAATGCATGGGACAGACATAAGGCAATTCTAGTGGGGAGTGGGAGGAAGTAGGCTGTTGGTTAACTAGGATCTGCAGCTTATCCTGTAGGTAGAGAAAATTGGCAGACTAGGTGGGTCAAGTGGTCCTTATCTGCCATCAAATTCTATGTTTCTGTGTTTCTATGTTTACCTTGTCCTTATGGAAAGCAGTATACGAAGGATCTGTGACATAAGTATGGATTTCAAACACTCTGGGAGCAGAGGTAAAGACCACTAGAAATGTTGCTTTCCAAGTTAAAAACGTCAAATCATACATCACAAGGGGTTCAAAATGTTTGCAAGTGAGCATATATTGGGAAACAGTATAGCACAGTGGTTTAAGGCTCTGAGCTGCAAATCTGGTGACATCCAGCAGACCAGACCTGGGTTTGAATCCCACAGCTTCCACTTACATACTGTGTGACCCCGAGCAAGTCACTTAACTTCCCTGTGCTCCCAGGTTGCGCCTGTAAAAAAACTTTCAGCTTAGTGTGCTAATCTTGGTTAAACAACTAAAAACAAATATATATATATATATATATATATCTAACAGGAGGTTGATATCCCAGGCAGCTACTGGGTTTCTGACAGAAGGCCTTGTGTGCAAAAATGCCTGCGAGGAACCTCTTGTACAGAGGCAGCTGCGCCAGGTAAAGGGTGCTGACGGGCTTGTGGTATGCAGGTACAACACACAGCTAGACTATTACTGTGGAATACTGTATGCCAGCATCACAAAGAACCAGTACTCCAAAACCTTGTCAGGCAGGCACCCAAAGTGGTCTATGTGGGTTCTGGAGCACCAGATAGAAAATCTTTCCATTTGGCTGTGTACATCTTCCTAGTGGAAGGTTTATATGCAGCCAAAAGTGTTTCAGAGACACTGAGATACCTTGTACCAGTTCACTTCTACCTCTTCAGGGGTAGAGTCCTCGGTTTACTGAATGAAAGTCTGTTCAACAGAGGAAACCAAATCTGTCCAGGACATATTAATAAAATTTACTTTGATACTCTTTATTTGCCTGGACCTGGAATTCTTCCATGAGGTAAAGAGTGCATTAACTGCGTCTTGAGTGTGTCTACAACAGGGCTTGCTGCCCTTTCTGTTTTTCGCATCGCCCAAGAATCGCTGATTGCAGCACCTCACTTTGGATTTGATTGTCTGTCAAGGTCAGCACAGGACCACTAGATTCATCTTGCTCCCTGGGCCTCCAACTTGAGCAATACCCTCTGTAACATAGGGATTGGAGGGAATGCATAGAGAAACCAATTTTGCCATTGCAATCTGAATGCATCTTGACAGAAAGTGTCATGTCCTAGATTTCTAGAGCAGAATCCAGGCCATCTGGTGCTGAGTGGAGATGCAGAAAGGTCCACATCTGGGGTACACCACTCATCGAAGAGCCATCTCGTGATGTCTGGAGGTAGGGATCACTCATGAGGATCGGCTTCTATTCAAATCGGTTTGTCTGCCAGAATGTTCTGAACTCCTGATAGATTGCTTGTAGTGGGGTCCCCTGCTCCAAGCACCATTCCCACATGCACATTGCCTCTCTCCAGAAAGTGTAAGTGTGTACTCCTCCCTGTTTGCTGATGAAGTACGACAGACGTTTTGTCTGTTTGGAGGAGGATGGTTTTGTGGCTGCCTAGGTCCATTAGGGCTTTCAGGTTGTACAAAACAGGTCACATTTCCAATATACTGATGTGGAGATGGGTCTCTGACAGATACTAGACACCTTGTGTTTGGAGGCACTGATGGTTTGCCCCAAATCTAGCAAGAAGGCATCCATGGTGAGTCACCCGAGGCTTGGGATGGGAGAAGGGGGACTCCTGGAGGAGGTTATCATCCACTGACCACAATGTGAGAGACCGAACATGAAAATTACGTACCTACCGTAATTGTTAATCTTTCTGTGTATCTTCACCATTCATCACTACTTGGGTATAGCTCACTGGTGCTAGGACCCCACAGGAGACTTTTTTTTTTTTCCATGGGAGGAGTCGACGTCGGGCTGGCGCTGCACTCGAGACCGACATTCTATGTGGCGCTCGAGGGTTGGTAGTTAGCCATTGTCGACTCCGCCCCAGCCCCAGTTCTAACACACTGGAGAGTGTATGGAAGTGAGGGTGGGATGAGGCAAGAGAGCCTAAGGGACAGATAAAAGGAAAGGAAGAATAAACCAAAAGGAGAAATAAACGACAAAGGTGACAGAGGGAGGAGACTTAGAAAAGGAAATTGGGGAGAGGGGGCCCCAATCTCTGGAAGGAGAAGGGTTTGGAGGAAAAGAGGGGGGGCGGAAACCAGCAGCACACCCTCAGAAGCGGAGAAGCACAATTTTTTTTATTTTTTTATTTTTAGGGATAAGGTCCAGACCTGGACTATAAAGGATGGCTGCAGGAGGAAAATCGCAGCGTGGGTCTGAAGACCACCCAGAAGGAGGGCAGGCTGAGGTTGCGTCTCAATTCCCCCCCCCCCACTAAATTAATAAGAAAAACATTTTTAACAGCCAGAGGCTTCAATAAACAATGTGGCCTCAATTTGAGGTCACCAATAATCAAAATATAGAAGAGGGGGAAACATGACCCTCTTCCCACTCCAAAACCCCTCTGGAAAGGCGGAACGGAGGGGGGGACTTTCTCCAAACTCAAAAAAGCTAAGGGTATACCCCTGTGTGTCTCCACAATCCTCTCCCACCTATATACAATGGAGAGGAGAGGGAGGAAAAGAAAGGCACACAGGGAAGGGGAGGAGTCCAGTGACTGAGGCCCCCGAGGGAAAGAGGGTGGGATTTAGTGATGAATGGTGATGATACACAGAAAGATCAACAATTACGGTAGGTATGTAATTTTCATATCTTATCTGTGTCACTCTTCACCATTCATCACTACTTGGTTGAGTACCGAGCCCCCCCCCCCAAAAGAGGGGGAGGGTACCCAGAACACACTAAGGGACTAGGTCCCTTAGCCTCCAGTGGGTGAGACACTGAAGGAGAGCACCCTTACAGGCCTGGGGAGGTCTGAGACTGGTCCGGGTAAGACAGGGCTCTCCCCATGGGGGAAGGAAGGCACCCCGAACGTCACCATCTCACCTGTCGGGAGAAGAGATGGGTTCTCTGGTAGGTGAAGTCAATCACCCTAGGCCGGGCCAGGGGTGACAACCGGGATAGGTAAAGCCACGCCGTCAGCCGAAGGCAGATCGCTGTCCCTACCATTCTGGAAGCTACCTCACTGGCATCATAAGATGCCCTTGCTTGGTGCCCTGATAGCTCCAGGCCCCGCCCCGAGAGGGCGATGGCTTGCCTGGTTTCCTCCGAATTAGGCATTGAAGCTAGGAGTTGCACTAGCCTGGACCACAAGAACCTATCATAGGCTGCAAAGTGGGCCTGATGTGCTGCAATTGATAGGGAGATCCGTGCCAAGTAGAACACTCATCTCCCCCAGAAATCGAAGTCCGCAGAGTCCGAATCTGGAGGACGGCCACAGTAGGGGGCGCGAGGCCCTGAGGGGTGTCCAGGGAGGTTAACCCTGAAGGGGGGGAGGCAGAGAACCTGGAGACCCCAGGGGAGTGCAATATCGCTGGCTTAAGTCCCTTGGGGCTGGAACAGTGGAGAAGGGACGAAGCCAGAGCTGATGCGACACTTCCTGGAAAGGAATCGGCCAGGCGGGAGCCACCAAGTGGGCCACACTGAATTCACCCAAGAAGGCGTGCATCAAATGCTTGGGATTGCTTATAGGTACAGGGGTCAGGTGGAGCTCATCCAACATCCTCACAAGGAAGCGTTGATAGGAGGACAGATCAGATGCTGGGGATATGTGGACCAAAGGTTCCTCTCCCTCAGTAAAGGGAGAAGAGGAGGAAGATAAGCTCCCCAGTTCAGGGGTCAGCTGCATGGGGGCATGGTGAAAAACCTGCTGGTCCAGGGCATGGAGGTAAGTGGGAAAAATTGCAGCCGATCCTCTGAATTGCTCCAAAGTAAGAGGCCCACAAGGGCCCTGAATACCTGGGACTACCGGGGATGGAGACAGAGGCTTGGAGGGCAGGCTTCTGGCCATGGGTGAATGGTCTCTGTCGGGGCAGGGAGGCCAACAGGAAACCCTTCGCAAGGAGGGGGAACCCAAAGCCACTGCAGCTAACAGCCGTTCAACCGGGTTGAAATGGTCAGAGCTGTGCCCCAAGGAAGAAATACCCTCATGAGGTGACCGGGACCGTGTGAGTCCAGAAGGATGGCCCCTGACCTCAGAAGTAGGTCCCCCTCACGGACTCCATCAGGGAAAGGTGAGGGCCTGCGCTACGGCTCCTACTAGGACCCGGCTGTGACCTAGGAAAGGCTCGCTGTGCTACACCTCTCCCTCTCAACCCTTTAGAGTCGGAGAGGGACCTTGTCCTCTTTGCCACTAACCTAGGCAGCTGGCATCCCAGAGTAGGCTCCGAGGAGTCCACCCAGGGAACTGTACCCTCCCCCTCCTGATGTGCCCTGGGCTGCCCCAAACTTGGACTGTCCAAACAAATCATGGAGGGGGGTACCTCAACTGAAGAAACAGCCTCCCCAGTGACCTCAGGCTGCTCAGCAGTAGCCACAGGGGCCACCGCTGGCTGGTCAGACCCCCTGACCCAGAGGTCTATCGGTGAGAGCTGAATTGCAGAAGGGGGGAGAGTGGGGGCCGAGGTGCTGGAGACAGAAGGATCTGAAGATCCCAAGGAATCCGGAAGCTAGTCCAGATCAGACTCAGAATCCACCTCCGAAGAGGTAGATTCCGAGATCCGATGCCAGACCACTCCACAGGTTCCTCTAGTTCCCGGGCCCTGAGGTCGGGCACCCTGAGAATCAAAGCCCTCAATAGCAGCAGAGGACAGTACAGCCCCACGCCCGGTGCCGACACCCTCCCCAGTGCCGCGAATGGCGCCAGAGTTGGGCGCGACCCCGAGCACGGCTCCACACTGCTCCCCGGCGCCACTGAGAGCCACATCTGAAGCAGCGCCATGCCTGGCACTGACACCAACCCCGGCGCTGCGAGCAACACTGAAGGCAGGCCCGGCATCGAGCCCAATGCCGCCCACCACTCCTCAGGATCGACGCCAACCACGGCACCGGGGACAGAGACAGTGCTGGCTCCCTCCCCGGCATCGCCGGCAGTGCCAAGACCAGAACCAGACCCAGAAAGCTCCAAACTACCAACCCAGATGCCACCAGAAGCCCCAACACTGCAAGCAGAATCAGGGGCGACGACTGCACCAAGGACAAGCCCGACGCCAGCCGTGGCATTGCCCTCCAAGCCCACGGTGCCACAAACAGCATTAGGACCGTAAGCAACACCGGGGGACGGTGCTGAGGATGGTGCCGGTCTTGTCCCGAGGGACCCGGAACTCAACACAGAGGGAGCCACTGCTACCAAAGTAGCAAGTGCCATGACAGTGCCTCCCTACTGAGCCCCAAGAGGGTCAGTCTGGGCCTCCTGCACTGTGAAAGAAACCCCCGCTGTGGCAAGGCTAGATGAGGCAGGGGTTCCCCCTCCTCTGCGGGCCATATATGGCCGAGAGGGGACCCGGAGGAAGGGCCAAGAGTCCTGACTTTGGCTTGATGACTGCGAATCCATCCTCCGAAAGTCAGCGGCGCACGTCCAACTTTCCACACGTGAATCTCAATGACACGGCAGTCCATGGAGAAGCAGATATTGCAGTTATCCATATCATGTCTGGGGCCGAGGCAGAAAAGGCAAAAGTCATGATGGTCCATTACGGAGTAAAGGCAGCCACAGGGGCACCGACGCGTGGGGCCCCCAGCTTCGATGCCTTCTGCCCTGGACGGATACATGCCGGACAAAAATTAAATAAAACACAGTACTCGACACCGCTTTACAAAAAGGAAAGATATTACCGGAGTCGTAGAAGCAACGTCTAACAGACGGTCAGAACCAAGGCAACGCTAACACACGACGGACTAGGCCGCAGAAAATTCTTCAGTCTCGCATGCAGGATCCTCACTCGATGGCGGGAAAGAAAGAACTGGGGCTGGGGCAGAGTCGACAACGGCTAACTGCCAACCCTCGAGCGCCACATAGAACATCGGTCTCGTGGGTGGCGCCAGCCTGACATCAACTCCTCCCATGGGGGGAAAAAAAGTCTCCCGCGGGGTCCTAGCTCCAGTGAGCTATACCCAAGTAGTGATAAATCGTGAAGATTGACACGGATAAGATCAGAGGTTTGATCACCTAACTGGGTAAATCTCTGGGTGTGGCACCTATGGATTGTGCTAGTTTCATTCAGTACCTTAAGAGATTGCTCCACCTCCTGAATGAACAGGTAGGTTCCATCAAGGGGAAAATTCATAACCTGGGGATGTGCATCTTGGGTGAAGCCAGAAGTCCACAGCCAGGAATGCCGCCTGATGCAAATGCCTGCAGCAGCACAGCGAGATGCAGTATTAAGAGCATATATGGAGGCCTTAAGCTGGTGACTGTTGAACTCAGTGCCTTACTTCAAAGCCAGCACAATATCTTGTTTAACCTTTGACTCTGGCAGAGACTTTAGTCTGCTCCAAAGGGAATACTGATACTTAGAAAAATGCCCTTGCCCTTTGTAGCTGGCAATCCTCATGCTGAAGGCAGCTGAAGCATAAGCTTGCTTATTCATAGTGTCACTCTTGCATGACCCCTGGTTAATGTGGTGCACAGATACTACTTTAGTGACAACGTATTTGTTATTCTCAGCGAGAATGACAATAGCATCAGTTATGGTTTGAGTAACACACACTGATTTATCCCTAGGGGCAGTGTATTTTTTTTTTTTTTTTAAATTACTATTTATTCCTCCTCCCCAGCCTGCCACCTCCGACCCTTCGGGGGGACAACTGGACATCCCACTGCCCTGGACCCTACCCAAGCAGACCCCCAGGCCCCATGGAGCCACGGATTACCCCCCTGGGCGGGGACGAGGTGGGGGACTCAGACCCTGTAACTTACCTTTCGTCAGTCTGAGGTCTGCTGGGTGGACACAGGCAAATTGTGGGCACGGCCATGGTCCTCCCATCTTCCCGGTTGAGGCAGGCTTGTATTTCCACGATTTCTCCCTCCCCGAGCAGCAAGTAGCTTCCCTCAGACGTCATGACGCACGCGCTGACGTCCATGCTGCCCAATGGCCGCCCATCCCCAAATGGAGCTTGCAGTTCCTCGAGCCTCCGCTCGGGGTCATGCAGGTGTCGGGCATTGGCCAAATCCCTTCCCGGAGAAGGCGAGCTGTCGTTGGACGCTCCAGCCTATCTCCCCCCGGCCGACCCACCGACAACCCGAGTCTGCTCCCGAACCTGGGTCGCCAGCGTGGTGCGAGGTGTGGCGTCCAGCGCCTCAACCCTCAGCGCCACCGGGCCGGCGAGGGGCAGTGTATTTCTTGTCAGCCTGCTTGGGGACAGCTGCCTCCGAAGCAGGTCTGTGCCAAACCACATCAGACAGGGTCTCGAATGCAGGTGGATAACCAGAATATTAGACACATTTAGGAACTCCAGCAGGAGCCAAAAAAAAAAACTAAGTACATAACCGCCCTACAGTAATACTAAAATGCAGAGTTATAAAGAAAATGAAATGGACACCTGTACTACGGAAACAAAAGTAGCAAAAATGAAAACAGTTGAAGAAAGCTCTTCGGGGGTGACTTGCTTTCACAGGCAGAGAAATAAATCTGGCATTAGCCAGCAAAACACAGCGCCACCATGAGGTAGTCATTTAAATGGAGTTCCAAGTTTCATCATTTACATAAATTCTCTCTCTCTCTCTCTCTCTCTCTCTCTCTCTCTGGGGCAGCTCAACCTTGCAGGCTAACTGCAATTGTTAAGCATAGTGAGGGACTCCTGGGGTTTGAACTCTAGCTCAACAACCTTCCCCTGAGGCGTAGAGACCTGAGGTCTGGAAAAGTTATCCTGCCCTTAGACATGGTCAGCAAATTGCGCCCCAGTGGGAGGCGGAAGGGATACTTGATGGAGGTGGCCTGGACTAGGGAGTACCAGACCTGCCTGGCCCAATCTCGGGCTATTAGGATCATGGTTGCAGCCTGGCTCCTCAGATTCAGAAGCATTCTCAGCAAGAGAAGGAGGGGAGGAACAGCATACTGCAGTAAACAATGTCCCTTTTGTCATGCAGGAAACTGTGACACTGCCACAATGAAGCACAGTGTCACAGTTTCCTGCATGACAAAAGGGACTAATTCTCATTGAAATTTCATTGTTTACTGCAGTAACTCTGCTGCAGCATGCTGCAGAATTGGGTTTAATCCTGGCGAGCTTCACTGTATCTGTTCAGTCTGGAGTTAGGGCATCTGATGGGACCCAGCCCACTGCTGGAGGTCTGTAACAAAACAGGGGAAGCTGATGCTTCTCTCAGGATGCAAACAGATCTATTTCTGGTGTACCCCACCTTGTGGGCACTGATGCCAGCACCTACTGGGTTAGTGCCCATTCGTGATTTCCCTGACTGATCCTGCTTAAGGTACTAGTACACTGCCTCTCCCTGATAGGTGTACTATGGACAGCTGCACCCCAGGGCATATTCCAGGATACAGATATTCATGGCCACTGAGCACAGCTTGGAAGAGCTTGGTCCTCCCTGTTTGTTGATGAGGTACAGTACATGGTTGTGGCATTGTCAGTTCTGAACTGGATAGACTGATCACTGAATTGGGAGGGAAACATCACCATTGCCAGAAGCACTGTGCGGAGTTCCAGGAGATTTATGTCATCTTGTGTCTCCTGTGCACTCCATCTGCTACACACAGATCCTCCAGGTCGGCATCCCAACCTAGGACTGAGGCATCTGCTGTGGGAAAAACTACAGGGAATTGCCACAGGAAAGGAATTGTTTCCATGAGGTTGCATTCCCTCTTCCATCAGCCCAGTGCCCTTAACAAGGCTGTTGTGACAGAGGCACCAATTTGGATAGGGTGTCCCACCTCTGAGATCAATGGTCCCTTAGGTGATACTGGAGATCTCTCATCTGGAATCTGGCTCCTGGTACCACTGCCAAAGAAGAAGCCATGTGACCCAGTAGCATTAGAAAAAATGTCTTGCAGGCATTGGCTGGCCTGCTATGAAGGATTCTGTAGTTGAAAACAGATTTGCTACCCATGCTAGAGGAAGAAAGGCTTTCCCTTGCCAGGTATCCAGCTCTGCACTGATAAAGTCTAGAACTTGAACTGGTACTGCTTGAGACTCTGAAGGTTTATGAGGAAGCCCAAATCCTCCAAAGGGCTTTTATTCGACAATATGGAGGAGTCTGCTGTTTTCCTGAGATCAGCCCATCGTTCGGGTAAGGAAAAACCACCATCCCTTTCTTCTCAAATGTTCTGCCACCACAGCTGGGCACTTTGTAAACACCTATGGAACTGAGATGAGACCAAAGTGAAGGGCTGTAAACCTTAGCCTGAGCCTGAAGTGTTTCCATTAGGCATTTTGTGCATTTTTCTTTAGGACTAGGAAGTAACTGGAATAATGTCCCTTACCCCGTTGTGCAGCTGGTATTTGTTCCACTGCAATCACTCACAGCCATTTCTTCACTCCCTGCTCTAGCTATTTTGTTTCTGGGGTGAGAGGTTGAAAAACTTGTGAGCCTTGCTGTTTTGGAATTCTTCTGAACTGCAAAGTCAAACCCTGGCTCACTACCTCTAGGATAGAAGAAGTGAACCAGCCATCCACCCACTGGCAATGGTTGGGCAATCTTGTCAGTCTTGCCAGAGGCTTTGATTTGCTTGGAGTTTGAGTGCTGGACACCTAATGCCCCTTCTACCTCCACCCCTATAACTACAAAAGGCCATCTGCAGAGAGTATTCATAGGGGCATAAGCATGAGGGTAGTATCCTCTACTTTCTTGTAGGTGGTTTCATACACACCCACCTTTTTCATGTAAGCCTCTGTCTTGCCATCAGACAGGGAATTTCCAACAGAAGGGAAAACCAAAGCTATTGTCTGAGAGTCCTGGGATAGATATGTAGTTCTAAGCCAGACAACCCTTCTTAGGAACACTGCATGGGCCCTAATCCTGTATGCAGTGTC
This sequence comes from Neoceratodus forsteri, assembly GCA_016271365.2. Lineage (NCBI taxonomy): Eukaryota > Metazoa > Chordata > Ceratodontiformes > Ceratodontidae > Neoceratodus > Neoceratodus forsteri. The sequence continues at coordinate 1,642,613,555 of CM028131.1, read as the reverse complement.
CTTCATATACATTGCCATATGAAATGGGTACTCTGTGGCATCTATGGCTGGTATTGGTGTACCAGCCATATTATGTGCCAAGGCAACAGTAACTTTTTTGGCCAGTGCCAGAATTGCCATAAGGCTCTCTGGTAATGTGCTGTGCAGGCCAGATAAGCTGCCTGCCATAGAACAGGAAAGCTGAAGTATACATTGTTCTTGCACTTGGCATCCAGTTTCCTTGAATTTTTTCCAGGAAGCTGGAGGGAAAAGGCACTTTTGCCCTGTCCAAGGCAACAGTCTGGACCATTCCCTCATAATCAGGATGGGAATACAGGTACCCAGAACCCTATTTGTCAACCAATATTTGCTTATTTAAAAGTTTTGGGTTTTAAAACATGCCAGCAGTTGAGATGTGTGCTGGCAGGATTATAAAAGTGGATTTCCTTAGGGACTTATGGATGGAAAGCATCAACTCCTAAGTGGGGAATAAACCCATCATATACATGAATTCAACCCTCTCCTCATCCTCATCAGTTCCCTGTGAGGAAAAACTGAGGGCATTGACCATATGTCTCACAAGGTATAGTGAGAGGTATAGACATCTGAGGGACTTGGAGGTGAGCCAGATTCTTGCGCAGGAGAACCATCAGGTTCTATGGTTCTCCCCCTTCTTCATAAAACATTTGTATCCCCTCCTCTGCAAGCAATGGGAATGGAACCGGAGCTGAAGGGAGGAGTCAGGCATATTCCTAGAAGAACTGTCATGCTTTGGTAATATCCTCCCTTGAGGGCATTTTATTTTTATTCACTGGCAACTCCTTTCCTTTCCTTTTTTCAGGAAGAGGGACGACTACTTTTTATTTTTTGCATGCACCATCTCCGGTGCCTGCACTGAGGTCTTAGCCATGTCCTCTACTGAGGGCATTTTACTTTTGTCCACAGGCAACTTCTTTCCTTCTTCAGGAGGAGGGACAGTGACATTTTTTAAGCAGGCACCAACTCCAATGCCTGCTCAAAGGCTCTTTTAGTTTACTTGATTCAGGGCTCCCCTGTTCAGGCACCCAGACTTCCAAACGATCTTTAGCAGCCTTAACCTTCTGCTTATTTTGAGGGGCTTGATCCTCATCTGAGCCTTTGATGATGTGGAGGCAGACTGAGAAGCTAAAATGACCTCTAATTTATTAGCTTTAGGAAAAACTAAGACATAATCTGGACAAAGGCACTTTAAGCACAACTCACGACAGTCTGCCATTGCCAGGAACTGTAAACAAATTTTAGAAATTTAAGCCTCTAGGTCACATCTTCTTTGGGTCCATCAGTCATACCAAACATTAACAAAGCAGGGAAGCATAAACCAAAGTAAAACTGAAAGAGAAACAAAGCCCCATAAATGTAAAAAGGGTAAAAAGCATATAAGAAATGCAGTTCGGTTCCCTTCTAAATTAAACCACAAACAAAAGTAGCCTAACAGATGATTTAGTTAGGCTAAACTGTAAAATATTAGCTTGATACCCAAATAAAGAGGAACCAAGAATAATAAGCAGCAGAAATTGCAAAGCAGTAACATTTTATTAGCAATCTGATTAAAGTAAAGTAGTTTTAAAGTGGGTCCCTAAAGGCAGGAACCGTCCCAAAAAAGTCCTTCTCCAGTTCCTGGAAACCAATGGGAACCAGAGAAAAGTTACAAAAAATACACTAAAACAATCTAACTAAGCAGAGTTAATGATAAAAAAACTAAATAATATACTATTATAAAATAATAAACTGAAAACTAGTGTAAAGTTGAGGAGAAGACTTCGGAGTGACTGTATTCTATAGGCAGAGAAATAAATCTGCCATTAGAAAGTTAGGGTGAGCATGAGTACACAGTAGGGTTTTGAATTTCATTCCAAGATTCTGTAGGTAGCATACAATTCTAAGCTCTGAACCATCTCAGACTTGCAGGCTGAATGCAATAGTAAACATAGTGAGGAATTCCTGGGGTTTTAATGTCTAGTTCTGGTTGACTCCACTTTTCAAATAGGGTAACATCAACTCTTCTAGAAGCTCCCACTTTTGTTTCTGAGCAGTTGAGTAAGTGCCAGTATATTTTGAGCCCCTGTGAGGTATGTCTTGGAGTTCTGACCACTCCCATACTTCAGAGAGACACCCAGCATAACTGGGAAGAATATATCTCCCACACACCCTACCCTATGAGGTAAAACATGAAAGACAGGGACTGGTCCACCAAGTGCTGTTCGAAGACTCTCATTTGGTACAGAACTACACTCATCTCCACTATGTTTATGTGAAGGGTTTGATCCAATGCAGACCACTCCCTTTGAGTCTGGTAGGATTGTAAACTGTGCGTCCCCAACCAAGGTTAGAAGTATCACTACAGCCATGTGTGCAGGCATGATGAAAGGAGAACCTACGAGCAGATTCCACATATTTTGCCACCAGGAAAGAGCTGCTCTGAGGGGTACACATAAAGAAATGAAAGTTAAGTGCTGTACTTACCATTACTATTGATCTTCCAGAATATTTTCCCCATTGAGGAGGAGGAAAAGGAGAAACAGAAGAAGAAAGAGGAGAAGAAAAAGGAGGAGAAGAAGAAGAAGGAGGATACGAGGAGGAGAAGTAGGAGAAGGAGGGGGAGAAGGTGGAAGATGAGGAGAAGAAAAAGGAGGAGGAGAAGAGAAAAGGAATTGCTTCTCCTGCAACAACAGATATGTACCCTATATAAGAGCTAGCATACTTAATCCAATACGGTCCACAGCACTCTTCCACAGTGTAAATGCCAAGTGGTGTTAGACTGGATAGTGCACTCTTCCACAGTGTTAATGCCAAGTGGTGTTAGACTGGATAGTGCACTCTTCCACAGTGTTAATGCCAAGTGGTGTTAGATTGGATAGTGCACTCTTCCATGGTGTAACTGCCAAGTGGTGTTAGACTGGATACTGCCCGGAAGCACAGACTGCATTTAGCAACTAATAACAGATATACCCCAGGAAAGGGATATATACGGTGGCCCTGAAGTGCAAAACACAAACAAAAAAGTAAAATGCAATCAAATAAGTAAAGCAACCACCACACAATGAAATGAAAACAAAAAAGTAAAGCAACTAAACCAAATGTAAAGTATGATGCCACAAAAATTAAGTAACAAAACTAAAACCAATGCACAGCAAAACCAAAAGAAAATGGCAAAATAATGAAAAATACAAACCAGAACAGTGAAGCACATCTAAAAATGATTGTTAAAAAAATATTAGCACAACTAAAAAAATGAATGCAAAGAAAGGTTTAGCACAACCAAAAAGTTAAAGCAAACAAAAAAGCAAAGCACAGCAGTGATTGCAAACAAAACAAACTCTGGCCAGAGCCGACAGGGCTGCATACAAGGAATTTGGGGTAAAAATATTGAAAATTACCAAAGTTACGAACCTGCATTAGCAAAATGTAATGTAGGCTCATAATGTTTTTATTTTATAATATTTGCGTACCAGATTTTCAACATAGCCTGGTTATGACCCTGCCCCATGAAGAAGGGTAGAGCAAATGTTCAATTCCTGCCTAAAACATGATTTCGCACAAGGACTGCAAAATCAACTTTTAGAATGCAAAAACACATTTTGGGCCGGAGTTGAAAAATGACAGCTGTCACTATCATGAGATGCTGTAAAGAAATGGCTATGTTGTAAATTTGGGGGTTAAAACAGTGAAAATTACCAAAGTTACGAGCCTGCCTTCGCAAAGTTCAATGTAGGCTCATAACTTTGCCGTGTTTTAATATTTCTACACCAAATTTTCATCATAGCCTTTTTATGACCCCACCTCATGAATAAGGGCAGAGAAAATTTTTAACTCCTGCCCGAAAGATGATTTCGCGCAAGGACCACAAAATCACTTTCCGGGATGTGAAAAAAACATTTTGACCAGGATTTGAAAAATGACAGCTGCCACATTCATGAGGTGCTGTAAAGATATGGCTATGTTGTGAATTTGGGGGGAAATTATGGAAAATTATCAGTGTTACGAGCCTGCATTCACAAAATTCAACATAGGGTCATAACTTTGTTGTCTTTAAATATTTTAATGCCAAATTTTCAACATAGCCTTCCTAGGACCCCACCTTATGAACAAGGGCAGAGAAAATATTCAACTCCAGTCCAAAAGGTGACTTCATGCAGGGACCATGAAATCACCTTTCGGGACAGATCTGCCTGATGACAGTTCGACTGTTCATGAGGTAGGGTCCCAAAGAAGGCATGTTGAAACTTTGGGACAAAAAATAAGCAAAAATGCCCAAGATGTGCCACTAAGTTCAAAAACCCTTTAAAATACACTGAACTGCATACATGTTTCTTCAGTTCATGGTTTGGCTTTGAAGAGTGAAGACATGTCTGTGGTCCAGAGAGGATTAAGGTGTTGGACCCACGATGGGTAAGTAAGGACTTGGGGGGGGTGTGGAGGGAGTGCTGAGTGGGAGGGTCAAGTGGGGGATGTTTAAGAACTGCAAAAGACATCGATGAATCTTTTTTTTTTTTTTTTACAGGCATAAAAACAAAAGAAAACCTGAGGATTCCTGCATGATTCCTGCACTGGGGGATTGGGCACTCCCCAGTGTCAGTATTACATTTCTTGGAGGGGGACTGGGGTGGTGGGTGCTGAGAGGGAGGTCAGATGGGGATTTAAAAATAAAAATAAATAAAACAACCGCCATGTGCAGTAGTGGAAGAGGAGGGGAGGGTCACAAAAAAGTTGATCATGACATCTGAGATTGGGCACCCCAGTGTCACTGCTATGTTGTTTCGAGGGGGTGCTGAGGGAGGATCAGGTGGGGTGTGGGGATATTTATAATTTAAAAAAAAAGCAGCAAGGTTCTGATCGTGACACTGGAGGATTGGGCACCCCAGTGTCTCTTATGTTTCTGTGGGGGGGGTGGGTGCTGAGAGGATCAGGTGGAGGGATATGTATAATTCCTGATTGGAGCAGCACTCCACTGTGTTCAAGATGGCTGCTGCACTCTACCAGTATGCGCACTACTATAAATTGAACATATCCCCCACCCGACTCCTCCCTCTCAGCATCCGCCACCCCACAAACATATGAGTGACACTAGGTGCTCAATCCCCAGTGTTGTGATCAGTAGAAAAACAGTGCAGTGCCACTGAGAACAAGTGTAGTGCTCCACGGACATGGAGGTGACTGTGGAGCAACTCCAACATGTTGTTCAGTCACAAGGAATGCAGTGAGTCCTTTTCTCAAAGCAAGGGGTCTGCAGCCCTAAAAAGCACAGCACAACTAAAAAGTCAATGCAAACAAATAAGCACAGCATATCTAAAAAGTGAATGCAAACAAAAAAAGCACAGCACAACTAAAAAGTGAATGCAAACAAAATAGATAATTGCTTAAAGAGCACTTCCTTGGTACAGGTCTATTGCTTAGAGAGCACTGGCTTGAGAACTGGGAGATTGCAGGCTCAAACCCTACTTTAACTGAATACTCACTTTGTGACCTTGGGCAAGTCTCTTAACACCTCAGTGCTCTAGTACACCGACTACTGCAGAAACAAGCTGAAACAAGACCCCACTGGAAATGAGATGTGGCTGTTGTATCTGAGCAGGGCTAACCTGGGTAAATGAACTGTAAAATAAATCAGCAAATAAATACAAAATTCTGGAACATCTTTAATTGCACATCATTTTTGATAAAATATGCAGTCTGTTAGTCTGGCAAGGTTGATTGTGGAAAGCTGATATGGGCTGTGGTACTGTGCTGCCTTTCTTACTTTCTTGATGTGTTCCAGTTTTGTTGGAGGGGTACTGGTAGGACTCTCCCATGCAGAGGATTTATTTTCTCTTTTTAACTAAGTTCAGAGGTGACAGTGTTGGGGTTAAGCAGAGCTGGTGCGTCAAGGCCTTCATCCCCCACCGCCAGGCAGTGGCTCAGTTTCTCTCTTACCTTCTAAAGATAGGTACAGGGTTGCTAGAGTGGTGGATGAGGGGAGTCTGAGGTCCACAGGCACTTGAATTCTGGATCCAGACTATTGGGTGCTTGTCTGGAAGGTGTTAGCAGGTGGGATGGGATATCAAGAATGTGATTGCTGTCTCTCATTTTTTTAATTTTTATTTTGTTAACCGGGATAAAGCGCTGGAACTAGTCCATTTTCAGGCATGGCCCGGACATAAATTACAGACATAGACATGAAAGAAATAACATTGCTAGACAATAACAAGAACTAATTACAAAAAACAATTATAATTATCCACACTTATTAAATGTTGTTTAAGATTTGTTTTAAAACTCAACAATGAAGTAGATGAATGAACATTAAGGTAAAGCATTCCAAAACATAGTAGCAGCCACAGAAAATTACCTAGAATCAGCTTTGGTCTTATATGCTATAGTTCAAAAGAAAAAATTACTCACCTTAGTAATGTTGTTTCTTCTAATGGAGTCTTGCTATATTATGACATATGCAGTGAGTCCCAACCTTCAAACTGCTCCGGAGGTGAAAGAGTTAACTTTCCATGCCAGGCATGGAACTTTGAGCACGAGCTCGGTTGAAAACTCTGTCTGTTGTTCTTCAAACTCAAACTGTCAGATCTTTACGAGCAAAACTCACTAAGGTTCTGTGTGGAAGCTGTAAACCTACACTAGCCAACTGGCTACTAAATATAAGAACACATTTTTGGTCCCAAAACAAAGACTAAAGTCAGGGATCCAAAAATGAAAACCAACACCCAATCACCCCAAAAGGAGGGTGAAAAAACAAGGTGGGCATCTACTAGTGCCAACACTGCACTGCCCACCCACATCCCAAAAGCAGAGGTTCTGAGAGGAGAGGGTAATACAAGACTCCATTAGAAGAAACAACATTACTAAGGTGAGTAATTTTTCTTCAAACAACATGAAGTCTTGCTATATTATGACAAATGCAGACTACACAGCAGTACCTCCATGGAGGAGGGACAGAACCTACTTAGGAAATAGGCTCTGAAGCACAGCTGTGCCAATCCGAGCATCACTCCTAGCCTGGATGTCCAGGGAGTAATGCTTGGTAAAAGTGTGAACTGTTTTCCAGGTAGCTGCTTGACATATCTCTAGGATAGGGATGTCCCTGGCAGCAGCCAGAGACGCGGCCGTACCTCTGGTAGAGTGAGCCCTCAGGCCTGAGGGAGGAACCTTACCCAGTTTTTCATAGCAAAATTGGATACAAGAGACAATCCACCTGGCAATGGATCTTTTAGTGGCAGGTTTCCCTTTACCAACCTCACCATAAGTGAGGAACAGTTGGAGGAGTCAAACCTGTGACCCTTGGTACATTCTATGTAGTAACTAAGGGCTCTTTGACATCTAAACTGTGCAGTCTCCTCTCACCAGAGGAGGAATGGTCAGTGAAGTACACCGGAAAGACATAGATTGATTAAGGTGGAAGTCTGAAACCACCTTAGGCAAGAACTTTCTGTTAGTCCTAGACCACCTTATCTCTATGAAAGGAGATAAAATCAGGCTCCACTGACAATGCTTGTAATTCACTTATGCACCTGGCAGAAGTGATGGCTATCAAAACACAGTTTTTCAAGTCAAGTACTTAAGCTCTGCTGAAGACAAGGGGCTCAAAGGGGTTGCATAAACTGGGCAATGCAAATATTAAGATCCTAGGCAGGGCTGAATGGAGGGTTGGTGTGAAGCAACCCCTTAAAAAACTTGGAGAATACAGGATGAGCTGAAAGAGAAGAGGGTTTACCTGCTGATAAGAAAACAGACATGGCTGCCAGGTGCACTTTTAGGGTAGCTGGTCTCAGCCCCAAAGTATTCAAATGCACCATATAATCCAGGACTGTGGGCAAGTCAGCAGATTCTGGGGAAATATGCTTGCCAGAGCACCATATGGAAAATCTCTTCCATTTGGAATTATAAGTAGTCCTGGTGGAAGGCTTCCTAGAAGCCTTCAAGATATCCAATACACCTTGGGAGAGGTGTAGGTCAGCAAACTCTAACTCTTCAAGAGCCAGGCCTTGAGATTGAGAGATCTGAGGTTTGGGTACCAAACTCTCCCCTGAGCACAGGTTAACAGGTTGTGATTCCTGGGAAGACACAGGGGAAGGTGGACTGCTAAGGACATAAGGAGTGGGTACCAGGGCTGTCTGGCCCAATCTGGAGCAATCAGGATCATCTTGCAGGGTTGAGATCTGATTTTGACTAGCACCTTGAACAGAAGAGAGAAGGGGGAAAAGCATAGAGAAACTTCCCTTCCCAACTGAGAAGGAAGGCATCCAGAGGGACTGAGACCAACACTGGGGGCCTGCAGCAAAAAAGGGGAAGTTGGTGATTGGGGCTGCAAAAAGATCTATCTGCGGGGTGCCCCATCTGGCAAATACTACCTCCAGTACTAGGGGATCCAGTGACCATTCGTGATGGCCCTGGGAAATCCTGCTGAGAGCATCTGCCAGGACATTGTCCTTGCCTGGGAGATGAACTGCCATAAGGGAGGTGTTCAGGGAATAAGCCAGAGACCACAACTTCATTGCTTCAGTGCACAAGGCCATAGACCGAGTGCCTCCTTTGTTGATGTACCACATTGTAGTGGTGTTGTCTGTTCTGACCTGTACAACTTTGTTCTGAACAGATGTGGAAAAAACTTGAAGTGCTAGAAAAACTGCTCTGAGTTCCAACAGATTGATGTAGAGCAGAGATTCCTGAGGGGACCACAATCCCTGGGTAGTGAGGTCGCCCATGTGAGCTCCCCACCTCAAGAGGGCTGCATCTGTAGTAAGGATTAAGGAGTGAGACTGAGGGGTGAAGGGGACCCCCTGTCTCAGATTGCTCTAGTCCTGCCACCACTGAAGGGCTTGGATCAGGGTTCGAGTCACTGGGATCAATTTGGTTAGAGGGTCTCTCCTTTGAGACCAAAAGGCTCTCAAATGGAACTGGATGTCCCTTATCTGAAATCTTGCTCCCTGCACTACTGCTGTAGAAGCAGCCATGTGCCCCAGGAGCTGCAGAAAATGCCTTGCTGGTCAAGAGACCTGCAGGGTAAAAGAGGAGGCCAGAGAGACCAGGGTCCTTGCTCTTTCCAGAGGAAGGAAGGCTCTGGCCTCTTTTGTGTTCGGTTCTGCACCTATGAAGGTGAGAAGCTGGACAGGCTCTAGAACTGACTTTGGAAGATTGAGAAGGAAACCTAGAGATGTGAGCAGTTGCTGAGTTACCTGAAGGTGTAGTTTGACTTGGTCTGGAGACTGGCCTACTATGAGCCAGTCATCCAGGTAAGGAAAGATGGCAATCTTTTGCCTTCTAAGTGGGCAACTGCTAGTGCCAGGCATTTTGTGAATACCCTCGGGGCAGAGGTGAGGCCGAAGGGCATTGCTCTGAACTGGTAATGGCCTGAGGGCAGTTCGAATCTGAGGTACTTTCGATGGGAGCTTGATAAGAACATGGAAGTAGGCATCCTTGAGGTCCAGGGACACTAGCCAGTCCCCTGGCCTTAGAGAGGGTAAAATAATTCCCAGAGTCACCATTCTGAATTTTGGTTTTAAAAGGTGCTTGTTTAGGTATCTGAGATCTAGGATGGGCGTCATTATCCTGTCTTTTTGGGGTAAGGAAGTACCTGGAGTACAACCCTTTGCCCTGGTGTAGAGGTGGAACCTTTCCACAGCTCTGAGAGCCAGGAGGGTAGAAACTTCTGTTTCTAGGGCAAGTGCCTCTGATGGATTGCAGTTGGAAGGACCTGGTTCTCATCTTCGAAATTTTTAAGCTGAGAACCAGTCCCTGGCTTACTACTTCCAGGACCCACTTGTCTGATGTTAAAGACTTCCAGTCCTGGACAAACTAAGCCAGCCTGCCCCCTACAGGTAGTGGAGAATCAGCCCTGGCCACCCCATCAAGGTGCCTGCTTGGCAGGGGCTTTAGACTGAGGGGTGGAAGCAGGTCTGCTTGTACCCCGTCTGCCTCTCCCTCTAAAGAACCCCCTCTGGGCATAAGCTGAAGAGGAGGCCTGGGCTTGGTTAAAAGGCCTATGAAAAGGTCTGCCCTGCCCCTGAAGGTTGCCTTTGAGGAGTGGCCTGCCTTTCTTGGCTCATGACCCCATAGGTGGTCCTATACTCATCCATTTTCTTCATGTAATTTCTGTCTGCTCCCCAAACACAGACTTACTCACAACAGGAAAATCCATGGCCTTAGTCTGGGTATCCTGCGACAGGCTAGTACATCTGAGCCAAGCCATCCTGCGAAGAGCCACAGATGTAGCCATGACTCTTGATGACACATCATTAGAGTCCACTGCAGCATGAAATTGCACCTTAGATGCCTCAATACCATCAGCAGCCACCTGCTCCAGCTCCTTGGCAAGCTGGCCAGGGACCTGCTTTGCTAGAGCCATAATGGTGTCCCATCTGGATTTCTGGTATCTAGCAACATAAGCCATATAATTTGCCTGTCTGAGTCCCAAGAATGCTGCCATGTACTGTTTCTTTGCCATGGCATCAATCCTCCTGGAGTCCTTGTCAGGGGGTATGAAGCCAAGGGAATATTTGCCTTGTCACAGGCTGCAGCCTGCACTACCCCAACATGGCTGCATTGTTGTGTAAGGAACTCCATATCAGAGCCTGACAATGTGTACCTCTTGTCCATTCTTTTATCCACAGGAGGTATAGTGTGAGGAGTTTTTAGAATTTTTACTGTCTGTTTCCCAAAAGATTTATGCAAGGGAATAGACAGTCTCCTAGACTCTGGGATACCTAGGGGGAGACACTCCTGAAGGTCTGTCTGGGGAGATGTCCGGTTCAATGGGCACATCCAGACTTTCAAATCCACATTCACTCTCCTCATACTCCACTTCCCCCTCCTTCGGTTCATAAAATTCCTCTGAATCATATTCTAGAACCGGTGGAACCGACCGAGCCGTACGCTTACCTGATGGTGCCGGTTCGGTCGGAACCGGGAAAAGCGACTGGACAATTTTAATCGCTTTGGCTATTTCTTCAGTGGTTGGAGATGGAAATTTTGGCTCCACACCTGCTGATTTTCTAGTCCTTTTTGCTGGAACTGACTCCTCCGAGTCGGCTCTCCTTTTGCCCGAGGAAGTCTCGCCCTGGTCAGAGGGTACTCCCTCCGGTTCGGTTACAACCGAACTGGGCTGGCCATCCGGGTCAGCGGACTTCTTGGCCTCTTTCCCTGGGCCTACCAACTCTCTTATCCAGGGTAGCTGCAGGAAAATTTTTGCAAATCTGGCAGTCTGCATTGAGGTGGCCAAACCCAGACAATAAACACAGGTGGTGTGGGGGTCAGCCTTGGCAAAGGCTTCCCCACAAACACTGCAGTGTTGAAACCCAGTGGGCCCGGTTTTTCTTTTGGGTTTCTCAGACATAGTGCCAGCCTAACCAAAACTTGCCCGTTTATGGCAATCCGTCAAGCAAGACTCTCTTATCAGTTCCCAACCGTGTCACGGGTCGTGGAAAAAAACGTAATGAAATCCAGTTTTTTTAGAACCGATAAGAACCGGGAACCGCACTCTAAAAGACAGATTAATGTATTTACAACAACCTGATCGGTTCAAACCAAACTGATAAGACCGTTTACAAGTTCCGCACAGAAAGTAAATGTAAAACCTATCTAGTACTTACGATACCACAGACAGAGCTTGAACCGACCGGTTGCGGTTTAAATTCGGTTAAAAAAAACGAAAAAATTAATACTTTAACCGACAAAATGAACCGAGCAGAAGGAGAAATCTCCGGAGCGACTGTTCAGTGAGGCGGAGTAAAGAATCTGACAGTTTGAGTTTGAAGAACAACAGACAGAGTTTTCAACCGAGCTCGTGCTCAAACTTCCATGCCTGGCATGGAAAGTTATCTCTTTCACCTCCGGAGCAGTTCGAAGGTTGGGACTCACTGCATATGTCATAATATAGCAAGACTTCATGTTGTTTGAAGAGTATACTATGGGAAGTGCGTAGTGTAACTGAAAAACTCTCTGGCATAAGGCTGGAGGGCTCAGCCTTGAGTGGCTGCTTGATTGGAAGGACTGTCAACCAGATCATTTATATTATTATTTATCTGTTTAAGAGAGTCGGAGTATATCTGACTCATCCATGTCTGCTAATGTAACAGTATTCCACTGTATGTGTATTCAAATGTGCTCCTTCCTCTACGATGATTGTATAAATATGTGATTTGTGTATTTTTTCTTTTCCTCATGTTGATGTGCCATCTCAATGGCCCAGGTCATACCTGAAAATGGTCCCTGGGATCAAAGTACCTTACTCGGTTATCAAAGAAATAAATAAGTGCTCCAAAAGAAACACTCTAGCCAGAGCCAACACAGCTGCAAAATGATATTATTGATAGTAGTGAAAATGAAAGAAAATATCTGGCACAGATGAAAGATTGTGTGCCACAGTTCCTGGCTGACACAGACATGTGTGTTTGTATGTGTGTGTGTGTGTGGGGGGGGGTTATATAGATTGTATGATATCCAGATGTGCACAGATATTTATACTAACAGGATGTATTAAAAAACTATTAAAACAACACAGCTCCAACAGCAGAAGCACAGTTGTATGTGCTCTGAAATTCTTATTTGAGCCCCACCACTGCCACTTGTATAATCATTCATAACATACACACAAGTGCATACTCTACCTGCTTATACTACATCTGCTCTTGTGGATAAACAGAGGGCTTTATTCTCCAGAGCTATAGGCCCCTTACCTTTCACCAGCAATAAATACATACTGAACCTGCCTTTGCCATGCCTGGCTCATTGGATAAATGGATGGTTTCATTCTGTAGTGCTGTCTGACCCTTACCTTTCACCATAACTAAATTCATCACAGTATGGAGAACATCTACCCTGTTCTTGTCCCTGTGGACGAATAGGAGTCTGCAGTCTCCAGAGCTGTCAGTCCCTCACATCTCACCATCACTAAAAACCACGTCACAGTTAGGAAAAGCCTGCACTGTCTCTACCCGTCTCTGTGGATAAGCTGAGGGTTTCAGTTTCCAGTGATGTCAGTCCCTCACCTTTCACCAACACTAAATACGTCACAGTATGGAGAAATCTTTCACTCTACATGTATCAGTAGATAAACAGGGGTCTCCAGAGCTGTCAGTCATTCACTTATCAACATTACTGAATTCATTACAGGGTAGAGAAAGCCTGCACTGTACCTGTCCCTGTCCCTGTGTATAAACTGGGGGCCCCAGAGCTGTCAGTTCCTCAACTTTCATCATTGTAACATTCATTACAGTATGGAGAACCTGCACCATACCTGTCCCTGGGATAAACTGAGGGCTCTACAGCTGTCAGACTCTCACCTTTCACCAGTGTTACATTCATCAGTGTGGAGAAAGCCTGTACTGTACATGTCCCTCTGGATCAACACGGGGTGCCAAAGCAGTCAGTCCCCCCGCCTTTCACCACCACTACATTTCATCACAGTGTGGAGAAATGCTACACTGTACCTGCATCTGTGGATAAACAGAGGTCTCCAGAGCAGTCAGCCCCTCACCTTTCACCACCCCTGTATTTCATCACAGTGTGGAGAAACTCTGCACTGTAGCTGTATCAGTAGATAAATGGGGCTTGAGAGCTGTCAGTCACTCACTCACCAATCATCATCACTACATTCACCACATGGTGTCTCTATCCACACTATACCTATCTCTATGGATAAACTGAGGGTTTCAGTTTCCAGTGCTGTCAGTCCCTCACCTTTCATCAACTCTAAATCCATTATATTGTAGGGAAGCTTGCACTGTATCTGCCCACTTTGTACTATGTAGGAAAGAACTGGCAGGTAAAATAAAAGAATATCATTATGTTACAAGAAGACTGAATGTAAACTACCAGGATAATCAAGGGTTAAAACTTAGTTCTGTCTGTAAGAGGGGAGGGAGGGAGTGGGTGAGCCTTTGCATCAGAAAGAGTTGTCAGGAGCTTCTGACAGAACTCTGCAAAGACACACACACACATACTGTACATCCTTCAGAGTCACTTTGCACACATTTATTTTATACTGCAATGATTTTCCAGATTGCAAATGCATTCTTTTTTATTACAATATAAAAAAAATACATAGCATTCCTCCACAATACTTGAGAGTATTGGTTTTGATTTACAAGGACTAAGTTCTGAGTTAAAAACCTCTCTCTAAGAGCTATAAAAGCAGGAGGGCATGCAGAGCTGTAGCTGGACTGTCTGTAATGTGACACTGTAGTCTGCTGAATGAGACACTGAGAGCTTCAGAGCTTCAATAAGGGAAACTCAAGTATACTTGTATGCTTCTTCTTTTCAGTCATAAAATCAAGCTGAAATTACCATGTCATCACACAAGTCCTGTTATGCACAAATTAAGATTGAAATACATGTACTGTTATTGTGAACCTCATTCCTCACTGGGAAACACTGACAGAGTAAAAATAGTGCAGTAAACAGAATGATTGCTTATGTGTGTAAATGTTTAAAAAGTTATAAAATAAATAAAAATACATTGACAAAAAAAAGACTGCTGAGTGGAGGGATTGCTATAAAACTCCATTTTTTTAACTCTGTTTATACCTCCTTCTTCTCTGGCCCCTTAGGACATCTCTCAGGCATGGATTCTGGGACCGGCTTTTCCCCTGCTCAGCCGAGAACCTCCTGCTGAACTTCTGTCCTGGGAGCTCGCTCACCTCACCTGACCTTACCAACCCCCCGGGCTCTGATTTCCCCGAGGTGGGACCACCAACTCCACTGGTGCTCTATCATTAATCTAGACAGTGGCCAGAGAGAGTTGGAGGTTGGCAGGAAGGATCTGGCAATGAGCATGGGTGCCATCCTTGGATCCCGCCATTGACTTCCTGGGTGCCAGGGCTTTTCCCCTTGTTCCAGTGGTCCCAGGGGCACAGATGTGAAATGGCATCCAGCGCACAATGGGTGCACTCCTACACCCATGTGTAGGACATCTGCGGTCATACCTACAACCCAGCTGCATGCCCCATCAGTTGAAATACTCCCAGTCTCCACTGGGAGCTGCCAAAACTATGGGTAGCACTACCCTCTCTCCCCAGGAGAGGAGAGGAGAGGAGAGCAGTCCATGAGATGCTCGATCTGCTCCTTCCTGACCAACCCCCACAACCCCAGTCCACTCCTGAACATGGGTCACCAGCTTGCCGCAAGGTAAGGCTAGTGCCTCAGCCCTCAGCCCCACTGGGCCTACAATAAAACTCCAATTTAATGAAGTCAGTTAGCAATCTGCTGAGGTCCATTATTCTATGTGATAGCAAAACATCTGCAGAGCTCCACCCTGCAGCCGTCACAAAATTACTCACCACAGTAATGTATCCTCTTAATGGATTCCTCACTATGTTTACACTTATGCAGTTATCTTCTATGACAGTGACAGCCCAGAGATAGAACCTATACAAATTTTAGGATTGGGAATGTAGGTTCAAACTCTGCATCCACGCTCCACTCTGGTTGTTGCTCAGATCCATTTCCAAGGGAGCGTGGAGCAGTGGCTAGCGGAACACGCTTAAAGGCCACCAACAAAATTTGAAAAATGTTTTACAGAATTTTAACAAACAGCAGACAATTTGAAAGCAGACTTGATTAAAAAAGTTGTCATGTAAAACCATAACAAAACAATTGTAACAACTGTAACAGTGGTGCTCAAGCAACCTCAAGTAAAAAATAACGGATTCTTGTGTGAACCTGTTTCAAGTTCTGGAAAGGGGGGGGAGAGTATACATAGAGAGGGATCCCTTATGAAGAAACAACATAACTATAGTGAGTAACTTTTTCTTCTAATCCCTGGAATCCCTCACTTAATGATTACACTTCATGCAGACTTAGTAGCAGTACCTTGGGAGGCTGGGTCCAGAACCCAGTTAGGAAAAAAGTTCTGCGAGACAGAAGTTCCAAAGCTAGCATCCCTTCTGGAGTGTATGTCCAAACAGTAGTGTTTTGTAAAGGTGTGGACTGTTTTCCAAGTAGCTGCTTTGCAAATGTCTAACAATGGGATGCCCCTTGAGAAAGCCACAGAGGCAGAGGTACCCCTTTTGGAGTGTGCATTTAAGCATTTTTGTTATTACGGTAATGTGGTACGGAGACAACACTGCTATTTTTTCACAAACTTACTTTTGTAATTTATTAATGGGTTGTTGTGTGATTTAGAAAATTTATTTGTATGTAAGAATGTTTGGATGGAACCTGTTTGTAACTGCATGCATTTTTGTTTGGTCCAAAGGTGGGTGCACCGTGAACTGTAGCAGAAATCGTCTGGTGCAGCACTACCGGAGGCGGCTTACCTCCACAAGACAAAGGTCCAAAAATGAACAGTAGTGCACACACTAGGAATAAATAGAAGCAGACAAATGATGCAAAGTTTTTTACTTAGGTGCTTCTCAATTATAACAAAATGCAGCAGTTGCAAACCTCCTGGTTCAAGCCTTAAACCAGGAAGTTTGCAACTGCTGCATTTTGCTGTAATTTAGAAGCACCTACGTAAAAAACATTGCATCATGTTCCTGCTTCTGTTTATTCCTAGTGTGCACACTTCTGTTCGTTTCTGGATCTTTGTTTTTTTTTTGTTTGAATAGGATAACTTTGTAAATAGGTCCTCTGGGCCTAAAATTTTACATGCTGTCAAAAAAATAAAGTTTTAACTAACAAAGGAAGGCTGCACCCTAGGCAGTGTCCAGTACCATTCCTATGTACTGAAGATGCTAACAGGGGGTCAAGGCTGACTTGGGCAGGTTGACCATAATTCCTAGTGAGTGGAACAGCTGTCTGGTACATGTTAAGGTGTGGTTCAGTTGCTCCTTGAACTGAACTTTCAGGAACCAGTCATCCAGGTAAGGGAAGATGTACAGTCCCTCCTTCCTGAGAGCTGCTGTCACCACCACCAAGCATTTGGTAAAGACTCATTGTGCAGATAACAAGCCAAAGGGCAATACCCTGAGCTGGTAGTGCTCCCCTGGGTCAAGAACCTAATGTACTTCCTGTGGGGAGCACATACTTTTATGTGCAAGTATGCAGAAGCATGTCTAGGGAGCATATCCTGTCTCCCTTGAACAGTAGAAGCAGAAGGCCTTGTAGGGTCACCATCCTGAACCTCTTGTACTGGATGCAGAAATTCAGGTTTCTCAGGTCCAGGATGGGCCATAAATCCCCTGTGGATCTGGGAACTAAAAAGACATGAGAATAGAACCCTGCGTTCCTTTGATACTTGGGAACTGGCTCTATGGCCCTTTTCTATAGCAGCATGTGAACTTCCTCCAGTAGCACTGGGATGTGGTCTGGAGGGTAGCTTGAATGAACTGGAGGTAGATCTGTAGTCCATTCCAGAAGTTCTAGAGTGTGGCATTACTCTATGAGCCGCAGGACCCAAGCATCTGTTGTGATCTCCCTCCACCTGTCCAGGTGGAGAGAGAGAAGAGACCCCCTACCACCACTTCCTGCAGTACTGGAGGATAGGGGTCTAGCAAGGAGTCATGCTGAGGTAGAACCAGTGGCCAGGACCACACCTCTACCTCTAGGGCCTTTCTGGTGGTGGAGGTAGGGGCAGGCAGGCTTGTTCCTGCTTGGCACTTACCTGGTAGTCAGCTGCTCAACTTGGGTCTGTGGGAGGCCTGACCTGACGTAAAAGCACCTTCTGCCCACTTCTTGGCTGGTATGACAAAGCAACTGGACTGACTGCATGGTCCTCCCTGAGGCCTGTAGATCAGAAAGGATGTCCTGGACATTCACCCCAAACAGCTTGTAGCCTCTGAAGGGGGCGTTCAGGATGGACTGCTGGAATGTCTGTAGCAAAGCTGGACACCTTGAGTCAAGAATGCCTTCAGGGGCAGATGACAACTGCAAGTGCTCTAGCCAAGGCATCTGAAACATCATAAGTAGACCTCAAAAGGTGCTTACCCACATCTGCCCCAGTCTGGAGAGCTTTAAGCAGCTTCTGCTTCTGGGGACCCTCTGGAAGGGGCTGAGCTGAAGCTTTGGCCTTTCTCTAGAGTGTGTTCTGGAATCTGACCATATAGGCCAAAGTGGCAGAGGTATAGGCCCTCATGCCGATAAGATCCAACTTTCCGGACTCCTTATCAGGGTGAACAAAGCTGAGGTGTTGAGGTCTCTTGGAACTATCGTGGGAGGCATTTATTACTACTGAATCTGCCTATGGTTGCCCTGCGAAAAAAGGCTTCCAGAAGGAGCATGATGCAATCTGTCTGCCTTTCCGGGCATAGCAGGGATCATATCTGGCCTGTACCAGGCAGCAATGGTGGCATTCTCTAATGCTGCCAACAGAGGAGGAATAATCAGAGGGGGAGAATCGACCAGGTTTCTCCTGGTGATATCCTGCTCCTCAGCATCAAACGCCATTGCTGTTTGTAGCTGCTTCATCACCAAGATGAAGGAGGGGTCATCAGGAGGACCCTCAGGGTATATTTGGTGAAGTCCTCTTCCCCTGAAGAAACAGTGGAGGTAGAACTGGAGGGGCTCCTACCCACCTCTTCCTCCTCCTCCTCCTCCTCATGTGGGAGGAGGTCAGGATTGTACTCAATCTCATCAGCTGGCTCTGAGTAGGGCACAGAAGACCTTAACGATCGAGAGCGAGCAGGCCGCGTTGATGTGGAAGGTGTCGGCATGGAAGCTGGCCTAGTAGGCCCCACCACTGACAGGCCTGCAGGAGAGGCAAGGCAGTGCATGAACTCCCAAAAAGAGGAGAACACAGTCTGGATGTCAATGGTGATCGGCACCACTGGAGTGCCTTATGGCACCAATGGGAGAGGCTGGGTCCCCGGCGTCGACATGACAGCCTGGGGCATTGACAGGGGAAGCTGGATGCCTGCATCGACAAAATGGTCAAAAGTGTCAAGTCAAAGTCAAGTCAAGTCAAAATCTTTATTTAATCAGGCGAACATCATTGAGCGTAGCTCATTTACAAGATGGACCTGAGTGGTCAAGAAGTGCAAGTATTATTACATAGACAAGAATAACATAAACAGTAGTACAATGACATAAAGTGATAATATATAACAATTTACATATATACAAGGCACATTAAAACCATTTAACCTGTAAGAAAAGGAGGCAATGGGTATAGCAGGCATAATATATAAATTATAGGTCCTAGTTGGCTTTTATGAGAGTATATCAGGTGACTGGAAAAGAAGTAGAACTAGCATAGTGGAACACAGAAAAGGGGGTTGGGGTAGGTAGGGTCGGGGATTAGGCCTTGTGAAAGCAATTGCAGAGTTCTGGGAATAGGGTGGAGAATAATCTTTTGAAGGATGTTAAAGGTAAGAGGCTATTTAGCTTCATGGTTTTTTGGAGTGAGTTCCATGCAACTGCTAGTGAGTAGCTGATAGCGGCCCTCCCAAACCGGGTGCAGGCATTGGGGACCTATAGAATGCACAGTGTCGATGTGGGGGAGGAAACCCTGACATCTACGGGCCAGTACCAGCTGAAGCAGGTCAGGTGGAACTCCTTGTTTGTTGTCCCTGAGCAAGAAGGGGCCTGAATGGCAAGGGTTGGAACATCGGCAGGGGCATCATAAGGCCTGACTACGATGAGCCATTGCTGGACAAACAAGGATTGGTGGGAATGAGTACTAGAGCTGATCCTGTGGAAGAGAGGGTGTGGGCAGCAATGGGGGTCGCCGCTGAAGCGGACGATGACCCAGCAATGGCTGGTGTTCAGAGCAGCAACCAACAGCGAGCCAGGGAGGATTTTTCCTAGCTTCTATCCATCTCCTGGTGCTTGTGTTTATCAGAAGATTTGTCCTGGGTCTTGGAGGAGTGGGAGCCTGTGGACAGAGCCGGTGACGTGGAAGAGCTTCTTATCTGGAGCTCCTTCTCCATTCTGGCAGCCTTCTGTTCCAGGAGAAAGGACTCTAGGGCTTTTTGATGGTGCCACTAGGTAGCCTGGTGAAATCCTTAACAAATCTCACAGACCTTAACACTGCAGTCTGCGCTGACACAGTGGATACAGGCGTCGTGTTTATCTTTGTCGTGGATCTTTCTACTGCACCTGTAGTATCTGAAGAGCTTCTCAGGGTCGGTTGACATAAACATCGGCATAAATCACTTTAAAAAATAAAGTGATTAACTAACTAGGGTGAGAAAAGAAAATAAAGTTAGAAATCAAAGATTTGGCAGTCAACCAAAGCAGTGGTATCTCCATGGAGTCAGACATGTGGTAGTTGATGGCAGGAAAAGAAGTGAGGAGGGCACAAGGTCACCCACATTTAAAAATGGAGGGACGTCATTGGCTTACGTTGTCATGGACGACCCCTAGTAGACTGCTAGCTAAAAAGGTTCCATGTGTTCTTAGTGCCTGGCAGCTATAGTTCCATAGTCATGGTCTGATGTAAGAGATATCCTCGAAGAAGATCTGCAGCTACAATATGGTTACCCCTGCTGATTGCCATAGGTGTTGCTCCCAACCTTGCTGCTCAAAGTTTGTGCATGACGTTGGCACCAATACTAAGCTATAGGGCACAGGCACTGAATGGTGGGAGGGGGCACTGACAGCCCTGAACTGCCTGGGAAGTGCAGGAGATCTAGTGAGCAAAATAAATGGTATGGTAATACCTGGAATGATCCTTGATCTGTATAATATCCCACCTACCATCTCCTGAAATGAGGATCAGAGAACCACCAAAACAGCACAAAAAATGACCCTATACAGAAAACACTGAGGCAAGCATCTGCAATTTGTCAATTACAAGCACTCCCTTTTCCTTGATTTGGCCAACGCGAATGTGCTACCTCAGTGTCCACGCCATGCTACCACATGGCAACTGGGCATATGATTACCACAGAACAACTCATTGTGACAGCGTTGGAACTCTGCTGCAACCAATAGATTTCACCAGCTTTGCAGCCATGATAGTGCTAGATACGGAAGTGACATTCAAAAGATAAAAAGCAGGAGAAATGGGATTGAGGTGGAATTAGAGGGGAAAAAACAGTTGCAGTAACTAAAACAATTTGTAAATTGTTATGTATCATACTCCGCTTATTAAAGAGAACATCAGGTTACTTGAACTGCTCTTTTTAAATAACCATTTATACAAACTGGCATAGAGTACACATCTTACTTGAGCTGTTGTTCAAGCTGCCTTGAATGAAGAGCTCGTGTTTGCTGTTTTTGCTGCTCTGCGATTTCCCTGAGCATCTGTTGCTGTTTATCCTGATGCCTCTGTAAACTTCTGATGTTGTCCTCAACAATGCTTTTACTAATCCCCTGGTCAGCAGGTGCAAACTGTATCCCAAGTCTTTGTAGGAATTCTTGGTGAGTGAGGTAGCCTTTCCCCTTGATGTCATACCTTTACAAAAAGATTTATTATTTTTTTCTACCATCCAGTTATAGAAGCACATTTAAACAAAGTTTTCTGGTAGACACATTTTTTTAAAGAATCTGGGACCCCCTTTTGAGAATTTGCAAAGCTCCCACACTAACTTCCTCCTATTCTAGGAAAATACATTATATGAGAATAATAGGAAAGAAAAGGTAAAAACTGAACAAATAGCCTATCATTGGACCCAACCAGCACTTGTAACCAAGAATCTGAAGTAACCACTTTCAACATTTTTGCAAAATTATTCTCCTCAGGAAAAACAGAACACTCAACCCTCTCACGGAGGCCTGGTGTCATGTTACATAGGAATATATCTTTATACTCCAAATTATCAGCTTCACATCTTTCGTTTGCTAATACTTTGCCTGAACCATAAGCCATCCACAAACATCCATGATAGTTTGCAGGGGACTCTTTAGCCCCTTGCTTCACATTGCATGCCAGTCATGCTCCAACTATTCCTCGGTACTGTGCTGCCATCAAGGCTGAACAAATACTAGCCGATTCTTTTTTTGTACCGTCTCTTATGTCTGACGGAAGTTTAGACCAAAGGCTGGGATCTACAGTTAGCCTCAGCACCTGTACACAAACATTCAGAGGCAAACCAAGCATTTCACAATGTGCTTTAACCTTAGCAAGGTGACAACTCAAATTATCAGAGGGCTGCATGCGTCCAATGCTATCAGCCATCTGTTGTGCTGACTGTGCAAACTTCATGGGGATAAGCTGCAGTGGTTTTGCCTCAGGAAGAGCTAGAGTGGCTCCCTTTAATGCAGCCTCTGCTGCAGCTTCTGCCAAAGCTCTCACAATATTGGGCCATTGGCTAGCCTCTTTTACATACTCATCCACTTCCATTCTACGTTCATCTCTCTGTTCATCAGCAACATCAAGTCTACCAAAAACTTTCATAATCATTTCCTGAATCTCTAGCATGTCCTTAGTAGACAAAGCAGCAATCACAGCTCCCTGTGGTTGTGTACTCTGACCTCCATGATGTGATGGCCGGCCATATTGGGATGATGACCCATGGGCACCACCATCTTGAGTTCTAACACCTTGTACCTCATCATCACTAGCAACATCCGGTTTGCCATCTTGGGGATGGCATGGGGGCATGACGTGATGATGTCTGTGTCCACCATTTTGAGGCATTAACAATCCTCCATTTTGTGAATCACTAGGAGGATGGACAGTCGTTGGGCTAGTCTACTCCACAGCACCCAGTGGTTCCTCATTTTTACACTCCTCATCACCAGAGGAGGCAAAATGAATATGCATCTTGTCCTCACTGGCCCTAATATGTCCCATAAGTTCTTCCCTCTGATGGTGCAGTTTCACCACCTTTTTCCTACATTTATCATGGTGAATGCCTGAATCAATTCCAGACACTTCACTAACTCTTTCTTTAAATACTTATACGCAGCAATAAACTCAGAGTTCTCCCTGATCTGACGATCAAGCTCAGCACTTACCTCAGCCAGGTCTAATATAAAATCCTCAATTTCAAAATGTAAGGTATCATTGGTGTCTGACAGGACACCATTCATCTGCAAAACCTGTTTCCTATCCAGTTCTGCCCTTTTACAGTTATCTCTTAAAGCATGCAGTTCTTGGCTGCTTCTGTGATCTGAGTCATGTAATAGAAATTCATTCTGCTGACCTAGGGACTGGATCTGACATTCCAGTCTCTCTACCCTCCTTATATGGTCAGCCTCCATCAGACCCATTTCCTGCCTGCACGCAGCACTCTCAGATTTCAACACAGACAATTCATGTAAAGCAGCATCAAAACCTATAAAAATCATTGCAACGAATAACCCTTTAGGATTTACTTTTCTGATACCATTTTTTAATTCACTGTAGTGTTCAAAGATAGCCCTGATAGGATCATCTTTGTCTTTTGCCACAATGGTAAAATCCTCAGAAACACCGTGGGCAGCAAGGTATTGTGAGGCTTCCAGTCTCAACTCAGCGCTGATTGATTCAGACATGGCAATACTTAAATGAGAAATCCTTAACTAGCTGTGGATCAAGAAGTACGTTCCAAGCCGCAGATCTTGAGAGCACACATGCAGCCCTTGGCTGATGTGGGCTCCTAAATTAATATAACTCACTAGGATTTAAACCCACAAATGAAAGTAGTCTACCTGTCTGTTTGGATCCCTTTACAGCAGTTCCCCCAGGTGGAAAAAAAGAACAGCTCAATACACAGGGTTAAATATCTGGTAGGCTTGTCTGTCTATGTGCTTTGCCCTGGGAATCAAAAGCAGATCGAAGAGATTTATACAAAAGATGCTCTCCGCTGCTTGTCAATGGGAATTTCTCACCTAACGTGTTAATTTTAAAAGGAAATTAAAGTGTAACTTTGACTAACACGCTGACATTTGCAATGGTCACCATGAATGTCACCCAGAAACCAGCTCTGGAGTAACAAATCAGATTCTTGTATGTCTACAGTGTCAGCCAAAGAAACAACCACACAAGCAGACGTAATAATGATAGCTTATTATACTCACACCAAGCATGTGACAGAGAAAATCACAAGGTAGTTGGGTTCTCGCCAGTCTCAGAAGAATGTACAGTTCTCCAGAGTAAGAGCTGGCTTACACAAGGTTATATATTATAGATAACATCATGGCAGCAGATATAAAGGACATAATGTATTGGCTCTATATTATAAACAAGGTTGCACAAGACAGTCTCCATTAGATAATTACCTGAAGACAGAATTACTAATGAGTATAATATGAGACAAAGAATATGCTCCTGTCAGCATGAAGTTTAGACAAAAGAAATGCTGACAGGCCCAAACTACATGTGGCATACTTGCCTAAGTGCAAGACATGCACTACACTTAATTATATGAGAATATAAAAGTGTATACAGTAATCACGGACGATCCCTTAGAGTCATCTTATCAGTAATTAGGTAGACTATATATGGAATATATGTAAAGACAATCTAGGTAAATGCATTATAGTGAGGTATAATTAATCATGCATGATATAATTCTATAAAGATATAAACATTAGCATATATTAGCAACAAAGCACATTCCTGGCACTCATGCATGCTTATATGATGGGTGCCTAAATCTACATGGTAGTGCAAAATAGCAGAATCACAGTATAATAGACCAGGAATACAGTGTATGTGGGGTGATAGGAGGCATAACCCAGCTGCAACAACACTAACCACTGAACCACGTAACTGCACTTTCTAATTGCTGTGATACACACACACACTGACTAATACAGATACACATATGGAAAGATAAAGGGGAAATTGTTTAACCAGGAAAGGCACACTAAGCCTAAGCTTGTTTCCAGGTGTGACCTGGGAGCACAAGAAAATTAAAATGACTTGCTCAGGGTCACACAGTATGCAAGTGGGGGCTAACGGGATTCAAAACCAGATTTCCAGGTTTGCAGCTCAGTGCCCTAACCACTATGCTATACTGCCTCGTAACCTCTAGCATATATATTCCAGAATATATATTAGGACATGTATACATATATATTCCAGTATAACATAGCAGTGCACTGTAACACACAGACACTGCCTTATATGGCATTTATTTACTTGTACATCTAACCCTAACTTTTACTGTATTTAGGATAAGCACTGTGCCTTGCACTAACTCATTGTACTAATCTACAGCATGACTGGGCAACTAAGGTAGAGGAAGAGGGTGGTGAGGTGGATGTGGTCTATCTGGACTTCAGAAAGGCCTTTGACACCGTCCCCCACAGAAGGTTGAGTAACAAATTGTGCAGCCTAGGGGTGGATCCTAAAATAGTTCTGTGGGTGAAGAACTGGCTGAATGGCAGGAGACAGAAGGTTGTGGTAAACAGGGAGTACTCTGGAGAGGGAGAAGTGATGAGCAGGGTGCCACAGGGGTCGGCGTTGGGGCCGGTCCTCTTCAATGTCTTTATTGGGGACACTGCAGAGGGACTGAAGGGAAAGGAATGCCTCTCTGCAGATGATGCAAAGGTATGCAATAGGGTGGACATGCCAGGGGTGTTGAAAGAATAAGGGAAGACCTTAAAAAACTGGAGAAATGGTCTGAAGAATGGCAGTTGGGATTCAATGCAAAGAAGTGCAGGAGCATGCACGTAGGGCACAAGAACCCAGGGGCAAAGTACAAACTAAGTGGGGGGGGGGTACTGACAGCCACAAAGCAGGAATGGGACCAGGGAGTTATCACCTTGGAGGACCTAAGAGAAACTAGAGCAGTGAGAAAAGGTTGCTGGAAAGGCTAACCAGATGCTTGGATGTATAGGGAGGGGTATCAAGAGTATAAAGACGAAGGTAATCTTGCCCCTGTATAAGACACTCATGAGACCAAACCTCCATTTCTGGAGGCCCCATCTGAAAAAGAACAAAGACAGGGTGGAGGCAGTGCAGTGGAGGGCAACTACAATGGTGCAGGGCCTGTGGGATAAGACCTATGAGGAAAGACTAGCCAAGCCAATATTTAAAATATTTATTTCATTTGGGTAAAGCATTTAACCTATTTTAAATACTGAATTTTTACAGGATACACCAGTTAAGATTTGAGATGTCATGTACAGTGTGGTCATGCTTCTACCCATTTTTTCTAATGTATTTTCACAACACAGATCTGCTGAGAGGCAGTTTCAATGTGGTCTTCCTTTTACACACTTCTACAATGTGTTTTCCTAGAATATGCCTGCTGACTGCTATATATTTACCCTGACTAGTTCACAGAAGATGTGGCATCTTATTTTCAGTGGGTTCTGCATCTACACATTATGCTGCATTGTGTAAAATCAGAACACGCTGAAAACAATATTTCACATCTGGACTACGCTACCCTGGATACATTGTAAAAATGGGTAAAATCATGACCCCACTGAAAACAAGATATTGCATCTAATCTGGGATATCCTGAGTAAATACAGTGCAAAAATGTGTAAAATAAAGATCCCTATGAGAATGAGATGTAGCATCTCCCCTGTGCTATCCGGGATACAAAATACAGGATGTGTTTACCAGTCATACTGTAGCCCAATATAATTTTTTCCCCAAAAAAAGCATAGCAAAAGAAGTAAAAAACCAATACCGTTCTTTATTTGTCTTATGGTTTAAAGATGCAACTGTCTTCTGCTATATTAAGCATATCCTAGACACTGCCGAAGGCAGTATCACATTTAAGACACTGCAATTAATTGTGCTATATGCACTGACTATAGATTTGAAACCAGAAAAGGTGGCTGTTTTCAGGGCTAAAAGTTTCATAATATGTTTGCCAGCTAAAGCCCAATATAATTTTTTTTTTCAAAAAGCATAGTAAAAGTAGTAACAAAAGATAAGAGTGCTTTACTTGTGCTATGGGTTAAAGAAACACATGTCTTCTACTATAGTAAACTATGTCTGAGACTGTGCTAATCAGATAGTGTCTTAAGAGGTTAAAAAAGTGTAAATCTTTTTACAAGATTCCTTGCTGGGAAAATGAGACTAAGCTGACATGTTGATGAGTGAATCTTTCTTGAAAGAGAATACTAGCCAAACTGAAGTTAGTAGTTATCACACAAAAAAGTCCAATGAAAATACTGCTCAGCTGAATAAACAGTAGAGCAGAGTGATAGCTCAAAACCTCCAATTTTATCTAGTCCATTAGGAATCTTGAGAGGTCCCTTCTACTGTAATAACAAAATGTCTGTAGGGCTCTACCCACTGGAGCCATAAAAATTACAGAGGAGGTTTCAGCCAAGATCACATTCAGTAATCTCAGCAGTATGTTACACTGCATTTTTCATAAACAAAGTTGCTGTACCAGTTTTATATATGTACATTCTGTTAAAACTGTTCTTTATGTATGCAATGAGACAACTACCCACACACCTCAACCCAGCACAACCGCACCCAGAGACTCCCCATGGATTGCCCCCCTGTGGCGGTGCCTGGAGGGAGAGGACCATCCTTCCCCTGCCAGGAGACTCAAATCCAGTGATGGGTCCAGTGATCCAGGTGGTGGCACAGCATGGAATGCCAGCAGGCAGGACTTCATCAGCCAATGCTGACCAATTTCCAGTTTCTCTCCTGGTTTTTCCTGCCATGGTGGCATGTTGAGTATGTATGCTTGGAGGCGCGCGCACACACACACACACCTCATGGAACTATGACACCCTCTCTTTACTTTGACACTCAAGCTTGGCATTACCCCCAGGCCTCTACCTGGTGACAGCCAAGAGCTGAGTCTACATACCACCCAGGGAGAGAGAGAGAGAGAGAGAAGAGCAGTCAGTTGGATGCTCGATCCTCTCCTCTGACCAACCCCCCAGCAACTAGTGCTCCTTCCGAAACACAGATTGCTGGTGTGGCAGGAGGTGAGGCATTCAATGAATCAGCCCTGCATGCCACAGGACTGGGCCAACTGATTTCTTTTTTTTTTACAGGTTCTATCTGTATCCATATAAATGTGGGGCTGGGAGGAGGAGGTAGTTTGGGTGCTAGAGGATGGATAGGGTGGGGGATCACTACAATTTATATGACTCATCGGGAACAGGTGTGGGGGTAGGGTGGGGTCAACAATGTATATGACTTATAAGGAGACAGGTGCAGGGGGTATGGTGGGGGATTACTACAATTTATATGACTCGTACGGAGACAGGTGCAGAGTGTGGGAGGTGGGTTGTGTGTTTAATGATATGGTGCATGTGGTGGGAAGGGATATCAGTTCATTACAACCAATTTACCAGGACTGTGGAAGGGGAAGGGTGTGTAGAAGGTGGTGGAGTGGGGGTACTGTAGCTCAAAGGTTCCAGATGGTAAGAAACTGCATGTCACCAGATGGGGGAGCAGGTTAAAAATGTTGGAACTTTTTATAAAAAAAAAAGAACTTTGCTGCGTGAAGTCTGGGTGAAGCTAGGAAACTTTGCCCCACTGCACATAGGGCATATTTTTCGACTTCACAACAACTGTGCCTTCGAAGTTAAAATGCACTGTGTGTTTCTATCAGGGACATATACAGTGCTCTGAGTTACAGCAGGTTAATGTGCTTCCTTCTCTTTTCTAGACTCCAGACCCCTTTCATGGTTTGGTCTGAGATATGCCCTCACCACCAGTCTAAAAGGGAGGCATCTCTGGTAAGCACAGATTTATGCAGTGCTGATTGAAAAGGTATTCCCTTTCTTAGATGTAGAACTTGTTGCCAACACAGGATGAAGCTTACGTGCCACTCCTGCACTGCAATTAAGGCAGTTAGGGGATCCTTGAGCTGGAACTAGCATGCTTTCAGGTACCAATGTACATTTCCATGTGTAGTCTTGTTCATGGTACCACATAGTTTCTGGCTGACGTAGGCCTACTAGTTTCAGAAAGTTCAGTGAAGACCTTATACCCCAGTTTTGAAAGAGACTGCGTATTGCACAAGAGTCTGAATCCCCCATTAAGAAAGTCAGGCCTTCACTTGCTCAGTGTTCTCCTAGGAAGTGCATACTGTATTTTGGGTGTACTCCAGATTTGATTTTTCTAAATCCAGGATGAATCCCAACTTGCCATCAGGCACATAGTTGGTCTCCTTGAAGACAGGACCTGTTCCATAGTTCTTTCGCACACTAACCAGCCATCTAAGTAGATATAGACTGTCACTCCATTTCTTCAGTGCTGCTGCTGCTACAGCTACAAAGGGCACTTAGTGAATGCTCTTGGGCAGTAGTCAGACAGAAGGGCACTGCCCTGTACTGACATAGGTTTAGACCTAGTCTGAAGCATAGATATTTTCTGTGGCTTGCTCTTATTGGAAAGTAGTAGTATGTATCCTTGAAATCCAGGGAGCATAGTCAGTCTCCTTATATCAGAAATGAGAGTCCTGTTTCCAAGGTGACCATTTTGCATTTGGATTTTCTTAGGTGTCTATTTAGACTTCTAAAGTTGAAGACTGGTCACCATTTTCATATTTTTTTTTTCTGTGTTAGCAAGTACCTTGAGAAAATTATTTTCCCAATTTTATACTTTTGTTTTGGGCACCCTGATATCCGAATCATCTGTACCAAGTCCTTCTGATGGCTGTGCAGCTTCATCTTTTTCCTGGTCACCTTTTACATTATTTGCTGCCAAACATGAGGAGATCAGCTCTACAGACGAGTGCTTTCCACCATCATTGGGACGGTATGCTATCGCTGCAGTGACAACTTTACAGAAATCTCGTTGATACCAACAAGATCGACAGATCTCTGTAAAGTCCGCTCAGGACCCCGACACTGCTTTCCCCCAGTCTTGCACCCGCTCCCCAAATCAGCCCTCACTCAAGAGTCGATTATAATAACTTATGGGGGTTGCGGGGGGCAGAGCCTCCTGCATGGGTAGTGTGGGGGGGGGGGCACAGCCACCCGCAAAAACACACATTTCTGTTCCAACGGCACAATGCCAACTGCAACTGCAGTCGACATAATGCCATCGATGTAATGCTGTCGATGTAATGCTGTCGATGTAATGCTGGGTTGGGATGTTTTTGTCGCTGAGGCATCATAGATCCCACTGGGACCACCCTCAGAGCCTTTTTTATTATTTTCAGGTGACACAGAGGCAGACAGAGAAGACATGCTTCTTTTTAAAATGTTTACCCTTTTAAATTAGATTTTTGGGCAAAAAATATGACAGGACTTACAATTCATAAAGTAATGTTGTGGACCTAAAAATTTCAAACAAAGCTCATGACTGTCTGCTCTTGCCTGGAGGTGAAAGTAATGTGTACAATTTTTGATGGACCACAAGGACTCTCTGACATACCAATTACAGAAAACCTTGAAATACTCAAAATGATTCTCAAAAAATGATGCCGTACAAACCCCCCAAAAAAAAAAAAAAACTTCTTGTACTGAAGAAACTCAGTCATAGGTCAAATCGTGGCTCCTGTAACAGGAACCTATTAAGCTGAGAGGGCACAGACAGAAATGGAAAGTGAAAGCATTTTCCTTTATTCGTAAACTGGGTAGCTAAAAATAGTAAACCACTAAAATTAGCAAAAAGGAACATGGTTTACTAGCCATAATAGTCATGTTAGTCAAGCAGGACAGTCTCCATTTCCTGGGTAACAAACAGGAACTGGACAAACCGTAATTTACCAAAGAAAAAAAAAAAATAGCTAAACAGAAAGTAATTGAGAAAACCAAATACACTTTTTTTATATATAACTACAAAATAAAAACCCGATTGGAGAACCAGTCATTCCCCGAGTTCCCTCTGGGATGACTGCTCTCTTCAGGCAGAGAAACAGATCTGAGCAATGGCCAGAGTGGTGCATGGATGCGGAAATTGCACCCACTTCTAAAATTTGCATAGGTTCTATCTCTGGGGTGACACTCTCGGCCTAGAAGTCTGCATAAAGTGCAAACATTAAGTGAGGGATTCTTGGAGTTAGCAGTAAATGATACAGGATGTGCAACTGAAAGGGGCCATCATTTCTGATGATCTGAAGGTTAACTAAACAGTGTGACAAGGCAGTTAGAGAGGCTAGCGGAATGCATGGATGCATAGGGAAAGGTATCACCAGCAGAAAGAGGGAGGTAATAATACCCCTATATAGACAGCAGGTGAGACTCCACCTTGAGTACTGTGTATAGTTCTGGAGGTCCCATTTCCGAAAGGATAGAGACAGGCTGAAGGTGGTGCAAAGGAGGGCAACCAAAATGGTGCAGGACCTGCATTAGAAGCCCTACTAAGAAAGGCTTAAGGATTTAAATATGTACTCCCTAGAAGACAGACGGCAACGGGGGGGATACTACAGAGACCTTCCAGTACCTCACAGGAGTAACCAAGGTACAGTAAGGGAGCATTTTCCAAAGGAAAAGATGCTCAAGGACAAGGAGTCACAATACGAAGCTGGTGGGGGGGCTGAGGAAACGTGAGGAAGTACTTCTTCATGGAGAGGGTGGTGGATGCTTGGAACAGCCTCCCAGAGGAAGAGGTAGGGGTTAGAACAGTCACAGGATTTAAGAATGCATGGGATAGACACAAGGGAATCTTAGAAGCAAGAGGGGGTGTTAGCCAGGGTCCAAGCAGGGTCTCCGGTGCCACTATAGAGAGGGAATTGAGGGCAGACTAGGTGGGCCAAGTGGTCCTCATCTGCTGACAACTATGTTTCTATGTAAGAAGCAGTTAAAATAAAAATAAAATACAATAAAATAAACATCAAAATACATAACAGTACACAGTCACGAATTATAGACAGTCAGCATAACACAGTAAAGATGAACACAATGCAAAATTAAGGTACATGTGCAATACTGTACTGGGGTACAAGTGTAAAATAGAACTAGAAGCAACTCCAGATAGTAACAGACTACCATCACCCAGAGTACTAAGGCATGAGAGCTAACAAAGCCAGTACAGGAGGAAAGCAAAGGCGTTACGATTGATTCAGGCACAGTTAGCTTAGGGGGTAGGTCATTGTTCACAGCCAGTTGGGCAAGGGCAGCATCGACAACACAGAGAGGAGGGAACAGAAGCAGTTGCAGGAAGGAGTAGTAAAGTCATGAAGGAGGGTTTTGAGGGAGGAGAAAGACAAGGCTGAGTGGATAGACAGGGGAAGAAAGATCCAGAGCTTAGGAAAATGATACCAGAAGGAAACTTGGTGCATGGAAATTTTCATTCAGGTGACAGAGAGGAAAGGAAAGCATGTCTGGCATTGAGTGAAGGGAGTAGTGGGGGGCACAGTAAGTGTGCATGAGGGGGAAGTCCCAGGCAAAATGGCAGAAAGAGTGAAAGAGGAGGTCCAGTCTGGTAAGGGTGAACTTGAGAGTGGTGCTGTAGACAATGTCACCGTAGCTGAAGATAGGGAGGATCATCTCTCGGACTAACTCCGAACAGGCATGGACAGGGTACTGGCTTTATTCCTATATAGTATGCCCAGTTTGGGGAGAAGCTTGAGGTGGATAGCATCAAACTGAGTGGAAAAATCGAGGTGCTGTCCCAGCCAGACATCAAGGTACTTAAAGGAGACATCCTCAATTGCAGTTCCGTCAAGGGTATGGCACAAGGGGGAAGGGGAGTCTGGCAAGCATCTGATGGGAGCCAAAGGTCTTGGAGACAGCTTTCTGGGCATTGATGGACAGAAGGTTTTTTCAGCTCTCCCCTCTTCGGGAGACACCTATGGCCTTGTCAGCCCTCGCTCACCTACCTGGTGACTGGTGCAGTCCATTCCCCATGGAGCCGTGGTTATACCTCCCAGGCAGGTACGGGGTGGGGGGGCCCTTACACCCCGATGTGTCTATATTTCATCGGGATGCTGTCCCCGGGCCAGTAGGGGCATTGAAGTTCGGGGCCTGGTGCTCCGTCTACTGGGAGGCTGCGCGGTTCTTTTCCCATGTTCTCTCAGCATACCATGTCCCTGGACATCAAGGCACTGAAGCGCCGACATCTGGCACGTCACCCCTCTGCTGAGCATCGGGCTTGCTGTACCTTGGGTCTCCACCCAGGGCCAGACAAGAGCCGAGCTTTGGTTCCCCCCTTCCCCCGGAGAGGATGAGCAGTCCCTAGGATGCTCAAGTCCTCTCCCCCCGGCCGGCACTCCAGCTTCCCGGATGGACAGAAGGTTTGAACAGAACCAGCACTGAACAATGTCAAAGTCCTGTTGGAAATAGAATGTAAGGTCAGCAGCAGAGAAGTCAGAGGCAGATAGCACAGTGTCATCTGCACGCATGATGTATCTAAGTGTCTTACCTTGACCAAAGTTTTTCAAATTCCTGTGGTGTGATAGGCAAACTGAATCTGTACAAAACAGCTCTCAAATCCTTTTTATGTATCACACCTCTCCCATCTGAATCAAACTCAACAAAGTCCTAGAATATAAAATAACCATATTATAACTCTCTGACATTAGCATTGACATTGCTTGCTGTTGATCATATTTCATTTGGAATGAATGGTATACATACTTAGCCAGGCACTGGTATAGTTTATTTATTTATTTAACAGACTTTAGGACTACAACCTTTGAGTCAGGGACTCATTTACGAAGGCTCCACATCAGAATAAAACAAATACAAACACTTACTACTGTACATACTAGAAAGGCAGCTAAAGGTTACAGTTTTTTCAGTTATACAATATTGCAGAAGCAAGATCAGCTTTGCATTGCATTGAACGTGTTAGCGAGAGCTGTATTTTACGGTTTTCAAGGGAACAATAAGTTTGCTGATACAGGGAAGGAGTAACAGGTTTGATATTTACAGCAAAGTAGAGAATTAGACAGATATCTTGCGAGTGCAGCCAAAGGAGGCATTGTTAATAGGTAATGTTTGGTAGCCCTATCAGTAGGAGCTCAGTGGCAGGGTGGTCCTGTAAGACGATAGATAGATGACCCGGCACTAGCTGGTACATTGGCAGCACCATGAAGTGAGAATGTGCTCTTTGTGGGCTGACTTGAAAGGTCCTAATTTGGAGAAGGAGGAGACATTGGAGGGGAGTTTGTTGTACCAGACTGGGGCCCTGTGTGGGAATGACCTTTGGGCTAAGGAGGTTCTACCCTTGGGATGGACCACACCTGTCAGTTGGCAGCGCGGGTATTCACCAAGGTGTGGAAGGATAGGAGAGAGGCAGAAACCCCCAAGGGGGTAAGCCCCAGGGGTTTTTTCTTTGTGAGGAGACATGTTTGATAAAATAACCTTTCATCCAGGATGAGGAGATTTGTCAGGGCACATAGGGTGCAAGTATGGGTACGCTTGTCTGCCCCGGAGAGGAGTCTGTATGCTTTGTTTATGGCCAGGTGGATTTTGTTAAGGGCTGTGTGGTCAGCAGCCAAGTAGATAGTGAGCCCATAATCAACTAGGGAGAGGACTGAGGAGGTGACGGCCAGATTAAGGGCTTCCGGAAGTAAGCAATCCTTATGCCAATACAATAGGCCTATATGGACATTTATTGCTGATGATAGAGTGTCACTGTGTGAATGGAAGGAGAGGCTGGAATCAAATGTAAGGCCCAGGTATTTACATGTATGGACCTGTTCTAGTGGAAGGAGAGAGTGGGAGAGCATTGTTAACTGCACATTCTTGGCCTTATTCTGTCGGTGGGCAAAGAGCATGGTCTGTCTTTTTTACATTGACTACAAGTCTTTGGTCTATGAACCAGTTTTCAATCTGGTTAAATGCGTGTTGGAGGGAGGACTGCAATAGTGTGGGATCTGGATGCGAGGCAAAAAAAGAACCGCGTTATCTGCATAGAGTAATAGGTTGCCAGACCAGGAATTTGGCAAGGTGTTTAGGCAGATGGTGAATAACAGAGGGCTGAGGATGGAGCCCTGGGGAACCCCAGAGTGGACTGGCAGGGTGGATGAGAGGGTGTTGTTTATTTTGACACATTGTGATCTAGCTGTGAGGTAACTGGTAAACCAAGAGATGGGTCCTTGGGACAGATCTATGTGGCAGAGTGTGCTTAAGAGTAAGGGGTGGGAGACTGTATCAAAGGCCTTTAATAGGTCGATAAAGACAGCTCCAGTTAGGTGTTTTCTATCCAGGGCAGAGTGAATAAAATTAGAGAATTCAGTGAGAGCCGTAGTTGTACTGTGCCCAGATCTGAAGCAATGCAGCTCCCTGCAAAGTAGGTTATGAGCAAGTAGGTACTCAGTGAGTTGGGTGGCTATAATTTTTTCAAGTGCTTTCGAGAGTGGTGGAAGAATGAGTATGGGACGGTAGTTATTGGGGGAGGTGCTGTCACCACTCTTCAGTATTGGGGTGACTGTGGCAGTCTTCCAGGCTGTGGGGGAACTGCCCCAGACTTGGGGAGAGGTTAACTAGGTCAGTCAGTGGGGAGAGAACTGTATCTAGTACTAGATGTAGGATTCTCAAATCAAAAGAAACTTTGCAATAGCAAGAGCCACTGAGTGCTTTCCTTGCCTCATTCGTAGAGATCACCCTGAGATGGAAGGGGGGATGCTGAGTGTTAGGGGGTGGGGTTGCAGGAGTGGGGTCAAAGAAGTTATTTGGGAGTACTGCACTAAGGTCAGAGAATGATGAGTTGAGGCAGTTGGCGATGGCCATCGGGTTGGTGGCAGGATATTGCTGACAGTTAGTGGGGGAGGAGCTGGGATTTGCCACTGATTTCCTTGATACTGACCCAGAACAACTGAGCATTCCCCCAGGAAGAGGCAAAGGTAATTTTGTAGTAGCCTGATTTAGCCTGTTTTATGGCCCAAGTGCATCTGTTATGAGCCACTTTATAGGCTTGCCTGTCCGCCTGCATGCCGGATGCGACTGCTTTATGCCAGAGATATGAAAATGATGTACCTACCGTAATTCCTGATTTTTCTGTGCATCTTCACCACTGATTACCTTTGGGTTCTGGCCAGAGGTCACGACCCCACGGGAGCTTTTTTTTTTTTTTTTGGATAGGTGGAGTCGACGCACCGACAATGCCGCGATCGAGGCCGATGCACTGTGTGGCGCTCACGAGTTGGCCATTAGGTGTCGCTGACCCCGCTCTCCTGCCAGTTCTGAGTCACCATAGAGTAAGAAAGGGTTGGGAGGGAGGAACAAGGAAGTCCAAGGGAACAGACAAAGGAAAAGATATACAAACTAAAAGGAGAAATAAATGACGGAGAGGACAGAAGGAAAGACAGAAGATCTAAGGGGATTGGCAAGGGGCCCCAGTCTCTGGAAGCAGAAAGAAGAGGGAAGGAGGGAGGGAAAAACTAGAAATGGAGAGGGGGAGGGCATACCCTTAACCTTTGACTGCCTGCAGACTGCATAGGAACTGCAAAGTGCCCTCTCCGCAGATCCTTCTCCCCTCCTGTCAGAAGGTAAAAATACCTGTGTGCCCAATGTCACCCCGCTCCTGACCAGTGGAAAGGAAAGGGGGGGGAGGGCGCACACAGAGGGAAGGGGATCCAGAGACTGAGGCCCCAGGGGAATGGAGGGTGGAACTGTGATGAATGGTGAAGATGCACAGAAAGATCAGGAATTACGGTAGGTATGTAATTTTCATATGTTATCTGTGTCACTCTTCACCCAACATCACCTTTGGGTGAGTACCGCACCCCCCCAAAGGGGGCCCTAGATCCTAAAGGACTAAGTCCCTTAGCTCTCAGTGGGTGAAACACTGGGAGGGAGGATCTTTATGGGTCTGGTGAGGCCCGAGACTGGGAAGAGTGAGACGGGGATCCCCCAGAGGGGGCAGGAGGTTGCCCTGACAGACACCACCTCACCATATGGGAGAAAAGACGGGATGTCTGGTACACGGAGGAAATCACCCTACACCGGGCCAAGGGTGACAGCTGGGAAAGATGCAGCCATGCCATCTGCCTAGTGAAGATCGCTGTCCCTACGACGCTGGAAGCTACCTTGCTGGCGTCGTAAGATGCCCTCACTTGGTGCCTTGCTAGCTCCAGGCCATGTGCAGAGAGTGCAATGGCTTGTCTGGTTACTTCCGAATCAGACATAGAGGCTAGGAGTTGACCAAGCCTGGACCACAGAAACCTATCATAGGTAGCATAGTGGGCTTGATGTGCAGAAATTGAAAGAAGCAACCGTGCCAAGTAGAAGGTCCTCCTCCCCAGAAGTCAAAATCCATGGAATCTTGATCTATGGGATGGTGGCACGAAGCCCATCAGGAGTGTCCAGCTGCGTCAGTCCTGAATGAGGATGAGGCAAATGACCTGGAGACTCCGGGTAGGGGGGGCACAATACCTCTGGCTCAGATCCCAAGGAGCTGGGACTCTGGAAAAGGGTCTTTACCAGAATCGCAACACTGCCTCCTGGAAAGGAGCAGGCCAGGTGGGCACCACAAGGGTATCCGCACTGAAATCACCTAAGAAGGTGTGTGTTGAATG
This sequence comes from Neoceratodus forsteri, assembly GCA_016271365.2. Classification (NCBI taxonomy): domain Eukaryota; kingdom Metazoa; phylum Chordata; order Ceratodontiformes; family Ceratodontidae; genus Neoceratodus; species Neoceratodus forsteri. Next base: position 1,642,576,458 of record CM028131.1, on the reverse strand, counting down.
CTCCAGATTGTATTGAGTGGGTGGGGTGACAAGCAGGTCCTCCATCATCCTCATGCAGAAACGCTGATACTTTGGAAGATCAGCAGCAGGGGAGATGTGGAGAGAGGGCTCCTCTCCTCCCGAAGAGGATGAGGAAGTGGAGGACCTCGGAGATCCAGAGGTTGGCTGCTCAGGAGGAGGGTGGAACACCTGCTTGTATATGGCCCTGACGTACGTAAGGAAGTGAGCAGCCACACCCCCGAAATGTTCCCAGGAGAGAGGTCCCCTAAGACCAAGAATGCCTGGAAAAGAAGGAGATGGTGACAGAGGAGTGAGGGCAAAGCCAACAACAGAAGGCGACCATCCTCTGTCCGGGCAAGAGAGCACACCAGGAGCTTCAAGGGAAGAAGGGGCTCCGGAAAATCCAACAGCCGACAGCTGATCAACCATGCTGGAACTGCCCTGAAGATTCCCCCCTGTGAGGTGACTGGGACCACGGAATTCCAAAAGGAAGGCCCCTATCCTCCAAAGACCAGGGCCCTTTCAAGGAGACCAAGAAGGAAGGACGGGGGTCCGAGCTACGACTCCTTCCCAAACCCGGGTGGGTCCTGGGATAGGGTCGCTGCATCGAACCCTGGCCCCCTCAACCCTTCAGAATCCAAAAGAGCACTCCTCCTTGCAAACACCAGCCTAGGCAGCTGACAGCCCTGGTCAGTCCCCGAGTTAACCACCCAAGGAGTAGCACCCTCCCCTCCCGTGGGTGCTCTGGTCAGCCCTAAAGTTGGGCGATCCAGGCACACCACCTGAGGGGGTACCCCAACTGAAGGGGCAGAAAATCCTCTGAGCCCAGGCTGCAGGGCAATAGTGGCCTGCACTACCACCTGCTGGCCATCACACCTGACCCTGGACTTGGGGGCTACTGCCCGCTCCTCAGAGGGAGGCTGGCTCCGGTCAGCCGAGGAACCTACCAGGGTGTCTACATGGGCCATCAACTCCAAAGAGTTGGACAGCCAGTCCAAACCAGACTCGGAGTCCGTCTCCAAAGAGGTAGAGACTGAAGTCTGGTGCCAGACCGTATGTGGACGCCCGCTCCTGTCCAGACCGAAGGAGGCGCCAGCCTGGGAGTCCACACCAGAGCCTGCACCAAACTCCCCAATGGCACTGTAAATGGTGCTCGAAGAAGAGATGGCACCGACAGTGGTAGCAGAACCAGAGTCGATACCTGCTACGATGCCGTCCCATCCTACAGCACTGCAAGCAGCACCGGAGTCAGGGATGGCGCAGACAGCAGCATCACCAGTTCCCTCAGCACTGCTCGTGTTGCCAAGGGTAACACAGCCCATCATGCCATGTCCTCACTCGGTTCTGCAAGTGGCAACAGAGCTAGACAAAGCACCGTCTCCAGCCTCGGTGCTGCCAACAGCACCGAGGTGAGATACGGTCAAAGACAGTGCCATAGAACCTCCCACATGCCGTCAGCACCATTGGCGCTATGAACGGCACTGACAACGGAGACGATGCTGAGTCGCAGGCCGGTGCCAACCATGGCGCCATCAGGGCCCACAGAGCCTGGAATGGCGCAGAGGTCCACGACATCACCGATGGACAGTGTGGAGGATGGTGCCGCCCAAGGCTTCCCAGCCCGAGGAAATGACACTGGGGGAGTCTTCACCCCAGAAGGGGTGATTACCAGAGTGGTGCCTCCCGCCCGCCCCCCAAGGGGAACAGACTGGGCCTCCTGCACCGCAGAAGGAGCTTCTGCCATGGTGAAACTACTAGAAGCAGGCCCCTCCTTCACGGTCATATAGAACTGGGAGGGACCAGAGGAAATGCCGAGAGACCACGGCTTGGCCCGTCAATGGTGCACCTGACCCCCGAAAGTCGACGAAGCTCGTCCAACTTTCCACATGCATTGCTCGATGACACGACGGTCCATGGAGAAGCAGGCATCACACGAATCCATGTCATGAAGCGGGCCAAGACATGCAAGACAACGATCATGCTGGTCGGTAACGGAGTACTTGCGGCTGCACATGCACCAACGCATAGGGGGCCACCCAGTTTTCAATGATTTCTTGTCCCCCGACTGAGACATGATCAATGGAAAAACAATTCAAACAAAGACTCGATGTCGCTGAAAATTAAAATGTGGAACAGTCTTACCACAGCGGCGTCGAGTAGTGGTGAAAACGGAACCGGCAGGAAACTATTTTTGGCATCGAAGACTCGGAGTCAAGACATGAGAAGGCTTGTTGATAGCAGCTCCACAAGAGGTGTGACCTCAATGGTGGGAGACAAGAAAAAATTACTCACCTTAGTAATGTTGTTTCTTCTAATGGAGTCTTGCTATATTATGACATATGCAGTTTGTCCCAGCCTTAAAACTGCTCCGGAGGTGAAAGAGTTAACTTTCCATGCAGGGCATGGAATCCTGAGCACGAGCTCGGTTGAACACTCTGTCTGTTGAAGCTCAAACTTAAACTGTCAGATCTTTATGAGCAAAAACCTCACTAAGGTTCTGTGTGGAAGCCGTAAACCTACACTAGCCACTGGCTACTGACTACAAAAACACATTTTTGATCTTGATCCCAAAACAAAGACTCAAGTTAGGGGATAAGCATAACACCTAAGCACCCAAAGAAAGGGTGAAAATAAAGTGGGCATCTATGAAGTGCCAACATTGCACTGCCCACCCACATCCCAAAAAAGAGGTTCTGAGAGGGGCAGGCTGGGTGGGAGGTCATAATATAGCAAGACTCCATTAGAAGAAACAACATTACTAAGGTGAGTAATTTTTTCTTCAAACAACATGAAGTCTTGCTATATTATGGCATATGCAGACTACACAGCAGTACCTCCATGGAGGAGGGACAGAACCTACTAGGAAATAGGCTCTGAAGCACAGCTGTGCCAAATCGAGCATCACTCCTAGCCTGGATATCCAGGGAGTAATGCTTAGTAAAAGTGTGAACTGTTTTACAGGTAGCTGCTTGACATATCTCTAGGATAGGGATGTCCCTGGCAGCAGCCAGAGACGCAGCTGTACCTCTGGTAGAGTGAGCCCTCAGGCCTGAGGGAGGAACCTACCCAGTTTTTCATAGCAGAATTGGATACAAGAGACAATCCACCTGGCAATGGATCTTTTAGTGGCAGGTTTCCTTTACCAACCTCACCATAAGTGAGGAACAATTGGAGGATTCGAACCTGTGACCCTTGGTACGTTCTATATAGTAACTAAGGGCTCTTTTGACATCTAAACTGTGCAATCTCCTCTCACCAGAGGAGGAATGGTCAGTGAAGTACACAGGAAGAGACATGGATTGATTAAGGTGGAAGTCTGAAATCACCTTAGGCAAAAACTTCCTGTTAGTCCCGAGGACCACCTTATCTCTATGAAAGGAGATAAAATCAGGCTCCACTGACAAAGCCTGTAGCTCACTTATGCGCCTGGCAGAGGTGATGGCTACCAGAAACACAGTTTTCCAAGTCAAGTACTTAAGCACTGCTGAAGATAATGGCTCAAAAGGGGGTTGCATAAGCTGAGCAATGCAAATATTAAGATCCCAAGCAGGGGCAGGGTCCCTGAACGGAGGGTTGGTGTGAAGCAACCCTTTAAAAAACTTGGAGAACACAGGGTGAGCTGAAAAAGAAGAGGGCTTACCTGCTGATAAGAAGACAGGCACAGCTGCCAAGTGCACTTTTAGAGTAGCTGGTCTCAGACCCAAGGAATTCAAATGCACCAAATAATCCAGGATCGTGGGCACGCCAGCAGATTCTGGTGAAATATGCTTACCAGTACACCATATGGAAAATCTTTTCCATTTTGAATTATAAGTAGCCCTGGTGGAAGGCTTTCTAGAGGCCTTCAATATATCCAATACACCTTGGGAAAGGTGTAGGTCAGCAAACTCTAACTCTTCAAGAGCTATGCCTTGAGATTGAGAGATTTGAGGTTCGGATACCAAACTCTCCCCTGGGCACAGGTTAGCAGGTTGTGATTCCTGGGAAGACACAGGGGAAGGTGGACTGCTAAGGACATGAGGAGTGGGTACCAGGGCTGCCTGGCCCAATCTGGAGCAATCAGGATCATCTTGCAGGGTTGAGATCTGATTCTGACTAGCACCTTGAAAAGGAGGGGGAAGGGGGGAAAAGCAGAAACTTCCTTCCCAAATGAGTAGGAAGGCATCCAGAGGAACTGAGCCCAGCACTGGGGGCCTGCAGCAAAAAAGGGGAAGTTGGTGATTGTCTGGGGCTGCAAAGAGATCTATCTGCGGGGTGCCCCATCTGGCAAATACTACCTCCAGTACTAGGGGATCCAGTGCCCATTCGTGATGGCCCTGGGAAATCCTGCTGAGAGCATCCGCTAGGACATTGTCCTTGCCTGGGAAGTGAACAGATGTGAGGGAGGCGTTCAGAGAATAAGCCAGAGACAACAACTTCATTGCTTCGGGACACAAGGCCGTAGACCGAGTGCCCCCTTGCTTGTTGATGTACCACATTGTAGTGGTATTGTCTGTCCTGATCTGAACAACCTTGTTCTGAACAGATATGGAAAAACCTGGAGTGCTAGAAAAACTGCTCTGAGTTCCAGCAAATTGATGTGGAGCAGAGATTCCTGAGGGGACCACAGCCCTTGGGTGGAAAGGTTGCCCATGTGAGCTCCCCACCCCAAGAGGGATGCATCTGTAGTAAGGGTCAAGGAGTGAGACTGGGGAGTGAAGGGAACCCCCTGTCTCAGATTGCTCTGATCCTGCCACCACTGAAGGGCCTGGATCAGGGTTCGAGTCACTGGGATCAACTTGGTTAGAGGATCTGTTCTTTGAGACCAAAAGGCTCTCAAATGGAACTGGATGTCCCTCATCTGAAATCTTGCTCCCTGCACTACTGCTGTAGAAGCAGCCATGTGCCCCAGGAGCTGTAGAAAATGCCTTGCTGGTCGAGAGACCTGCAGGGTGAAAGAAGAGGCCAGAGAGACCAAGGTCCCTGCTCTTTCCAGAGGGAGGAAGGCTCTGGCTTCTTTTGTGTTCAGTTGTGCGCCTATGAAGGTGAGAAGCTGGACAGGCTCCAGAACTGACTTTGGAAGATTGAGAAGGAAACCTAGGGAAGTCAACAGTTGCTGGGTTACTTGTAAGTGTAGTTTGACCTGTTCTGGAGACTGGCCTACAATGAGCCAGTCATCCAGATAAAGAAAGATGGCAATCTTTTGCCTTCTTAAATGAGCAACTGCTACTGCCAGGCATTTTGTGAACACCCTCGGGGCGAGGTGAGGCTGAAGGGAATTGCTCTGAACTGGTAATGGCCTGAGGGCAGTTCGAATCTGAGGTACTTTCGATGGGAGCTTCTGATGAGAACATGGAAGTAGGCATCCTTGAGGTCCAGGGAGGCTAGCCAGTCCCCTGGCCTTAGAGAGGGTAAAATAATTCCCAGAGTCACCATTTTGAACTTTGGTTTTAAAAGGTGCTTGTTTAGATACCCGAGATCCAGGATGGGCCGCCATTCTCCTGTCTTTTTTGGGGTAAGGAAGTACCTGGAGTACAACCCTTTGCCCTGGTGTATGGGAGGCACCCTTTCCACAGCTCTGATAGCCAGGAGGGAAGAAACTTCTGCTTCCAGGGGAAGTGCCTCTGATGGGTTTGCAGGTGGAAAAGACCTGGCTCTCATCTTCGGAAATTTTTTGAAGCTGAGAACAGTCCCTGGCTTACTACTTCCAGGACCCACTTGTCTGATGTTAAAGACTTCCAGTCCTGGACAAAGTAAGCCAGCCTGCCCCTCACCGGTAGTGGAGAATCCGGCCCACGCCATCAGGGAGCCTGTTTTGTAGGGGTTTTGGGTTGAGGGGCAGAAGCAGGCTTATTAGAACCCCTTCTGCCCCTTCCTCTAAAGAACCCCCTCTGGGCATAAGCAGAAGAGGAGGCCTGGGCTTGGTCAAAAGGCCTATGAAAAGGCCTGCCCCTGCCCCTGACATGCTGCCTTTGAGGAGTGGCTTGCCTTTCTTTGGCCTGTGCACTCCTACAGGTGGTCCTATACTCATCCATTTTCTTCATATACTTCTCTGTCTGCTCCCCAAACAGAGAATTGCCCACAACAGGAAAATCCATAGCCTTAGACTGAGTATCCTGTGACAGGGCAGTACATCTGAGCCAGGTCATTCGCTGAAGAGACACAGATGTAGCCATGACTCTTGATGAAACATCATTAGAGTCTACTGCAGCATGAAATTGCACCTTGGATGCCTCAATACCATCTGCAGCCACCTGCTCCAGCTCCCTGGCAAGCTGGTCAGGGGCCTGTTTTGCTAGGGCCAGGACAGTATCCCATCTGGATTTCTGGTACCTAGCTGCGTAAGCCATATAATTTGCCTGTCTGAGTCCCAAAGATGCTGCCATGTACTGTTTCTTTTCCATGGCATCCATCCTCCTGGAATCCTTTTCAGGAGGGTGAGAGGCTAGAGGAATATTAGCCTTGTCACAGGCTGCAGCCTGCACTACCCCCACATGGCTGCACTGCTGGGAGAGGAACTCTGTATCAGAGCCCGATAAAGCATACCTCTTGTCCATCCTTTTATCCACAGGGAGGATAGAATGAGGAGTTTTCAGAATTTTTACTGTTTCCTAAAAGATTTGTGCAAGGGAATAGACAGTCTCCTAGACTCTGAAATATCCATCATTTCCACAAAATCAGGCTCTTCTTGATCATCAATAGCTTCCTCAACAGGGAGTTTCAGAGTCTCAGCAACTTTCTTGTAAAACAAAAAATGAGAAGGGGACTCAGATAGCCTGGGAAGGGACATCCCTGAGGGTCTGTCTGGAGAGATGTCCGGTTCAATGGGCACATCCAGACTTTCAAAATCACACTCACTCTCCTTATACCCCTCCTCCCCTTCCTCCGGTTCATAAAAATCCTCAAAATCATAATCTTGAACCGGGGGAACCATCCGAACCGAGCGCTTCCCTAATGTTGTCGGTTCGGACGGAACGGGGGAAAGAGACTGGACAATTTGAATAGCTTTGGCTAGTTCCTCAGCGGTTGAAGAAAGAACTTTTGGCCCCAAACTAGCTGACTTTCTAGTCCTTTTAGTTGGAACCAGCTCCTCAGAGCTGGCTCTTCGTTTGGCCGAGGAAGTATCGCCCTGGTCAGAGGGCACTCCCTCAGGTTCGGTTGGAACCGAACCGGGCTGGCCATCCGGGTCAGCGGACTTTTTGGCCTCCCTTTCCCTGAGCCTACCAACTCTCTTTTCCACGGTGGCAGCAGGAAAATTCTTACAAATCTGGCAGTCTGCATTGAGGTGGTCAAACCCCAGACAATATACACAAGTGGTGTGTGGGTCAGCCTTAGCAAAGGCTTCCCCACAGAGGCCACAGTGCTGAAACCCAGTGGGTCCAGTTTTTCTTTTGGGTTTCTCAGACATAGTGCCAGCCTAACCAAAACTTGCCCCGTTAATGGCAATCCGCCAAGCAAGACTCTCTTATCGGTTCCCAACCGTGTCACGGGTCGTGGAAAAAACTGTAATAAAATCCTTTTTTTTTTTTTAGAACGGATAAGAACCGGGAACCGCACTCTAAAGAACTAGAAAGTAATTTTAAACCCAATCTGATCGGTTCAAACCGAACCGAAAAGACGTTTACAAGTTCCACACAGAAGAAAATAAACAAAAGCCTATCTATTACTTACAATACCACAGACAGAGCTTGAACCGACGATTGCAGTTAAATTTCGGTAAAATAAACCGAGAATTACACTTTTAAATCGACAAACGAACCGAGCAGCAGGAGGAATCTCCGGAGCAACTGTTCAGTGAGGCGGAGTTAAAGAATCTGACAGTTTAAGTTTGAGCTTCAACAGACAGAGTGTTCAATCGAGCTCGCGCTCAAGATTCCATGCCCTGCACGGAAAGTTAACTCTTTCACCTCCGGAGCAGTTCTAACCTGGGGTTATACTGCATATGTCATAATATAGCAAGACTTCAAGTTGTTTGAAAGAACTGGCAGGAGGGCAGGGTTGACGACACCTAACGTCCAACCTGCCAGTGCCACACAGTGCATGGGCCTCGAGGGCAGCGCCGTTGGTACATCGACTCTGCCCATCAAAAAAAAAAAAATGCTCCTGCGGGATCGTGACCTCCAGCCAGAACCCAAAGGTGATGAATGGTGAACGCTGACACAGATAAGACCATCTCTGTGCTTTAGTTCCCTGAGAAGTCAGTACCTGGAAATGTTCAATTTCATTTGACTGAATAGCAAAAGCCCACCTAACACATCCTGCCTGGCTCCCTCCAACTATTAGATTTTTCTCATAAAATAGAACTTTACTCTAAAGACTGCCTAAAAGGACTACTTAAGGAGGAAAGGTGGCAGATTTGTGGTTATGGTTGGATACCCCTGGAAAAAAATAGTTTCAAATAAGTAGCTTTATCTTGTAGCAATGTGGCTGCATCCACAGATAGACAAGAAGAAAATACAAGCAGGAACCTTTTCTACTATTTAAGGAATGAACGCATCAGAGTAGCTGATCAGATGTTTGAAATGAAAAAAATTTAGTGTAAGGGGGAATATCAATGGACCAGGTCCTGCCTTACATTGCCACCTGACCACCAGAAAAAAATGGCGGTGGTGTCTGGGTTTGGGTGTTTATATTCACAATATTCTATAAGCACAGTGCCTCCATCTGAAGATGTTGTCTGGGTGCAAAACTGTTTGAACCTTCCCTCCTCCCCTGAGGGCTACATGCTGAACTTCAGCTATCACCTCTTGCACAGGTCAGTACACATACTGCATATTGCGCAAACTACTGCTGCTTCCAGAGTCATGGCCTAGGATAATTCATTTTCCTTGTGGTCGCAAAACACATACAGCTCACTTCAGAATCCCTCACCAATCTAACTTCCCCTGCTTCCTCAGCCTTAGATACCGCCACAGCATAGTTCTAACTGGTATCACCACTTACCACTCTGGCTTCGGCAGATGACAGGGTTATTAAAGGTGCCAAAGATTTTCCCATCTCTTCTCAGAGACCTTGTGGCAGAACTTGGACCTGGGAACCTTACAGATTGAAGTGCGGTAAGGAAAAATTACTCACCGTAGCCAATATTGTTTCTTCTGCAGGATCCATCAATGTGATTTACAACAAGCATTTCATCTCACCAGAGTGTGATGCCCTAGAGATAGAACTTTATGCTAATTTTAGAACTTAGACTATGAGTTCAAATTCTGCACTGTGGGCTGTGACCACTAAAACTAGCTAAATGACTCCCAAACATTTTCAAAAAATGTTATTAAAATTATTAAAATACCAAATATGACAGGGGGTCTGTATAGTCATCCCATACAGTAGCCAGCTGAGGAGGTGAGTGGAGGGCTGTGCCAGTTGCCGTATCGGGCTCCCCACAGCACAGCCCCATCATCACTGGTATGGGGCAGGTTGACTGGGTGGTTTGCTGGGGGCAGGCAGAGCCGGTAGGGTCCACTGAAATGCCAATGTGTGCCAGTCTGTTTGGCACTCGGCAGTTGGGGGGTACCACTGGACAGCAGAGAATCACATGGGTACATGGGCTGGGAAATAAGGGGGATGCCACTGGCCACCAGGGATGCAAGGCCCTATACAGGCTGGGCGGCCAGGAGGGTCCACTAGCCACCAGGACATCTCCAGTAGCACCGAGATGGGTGCTTGGTGAGTGGGGGGGTCCTACCAGCCACCAGGGATTCATCAGAATCACAGCGGTTGGTGATCAGCAGTACCACTAGCAACTAGGGACTGCTGTAGGACACACCAGGATGAGTGGTCAGTGGATGGGGGCACCACCAGACACCAGGGAATAATGCTGCAGCACCGGGATTGGTGATCATTGGGTGGGGGTGACACTCACCACCAGGAACTCTGCAGCATCACTGGGATGGGTGATTGGTGGGTGAAGGGGTGCCGCTAGACACCACAGACACCCTGCCCATGTCTGAGATAGGTGACTGGGGGGGTGCCAACAGGGCCTGGATTTACATATGAGCGAACTATGCATGTGCTTAAGGCCCAAGATGATGTGGGACCCACTTCAATGACAGGGGGCCCAATACACAGTCATAAGGGACTGTTACTGTTTGCAATAATCACTTAGCACCAGTCCCTCACTAGTGACCCTGTTGTGCTACACGCAATGAGACCACAAGCCTTCCTCTGCACAATTGCTAGTGACACTGCAACCAGTGGGTTATAGAAGGAGCTGCCATGCAAATTGTTCACAGGGCTTTACACAAAGAACAGTGATCCTTACTGTGGTGGGCATATATTTTTCCTATACCCCCTTATCAATGGAGACTGGGGAGGGAACTAGCCAATAACAAACAGCACGTAGGCAAGTAGGGCTGGGGGGGAGGAGAGGGTTATTCTTGGCGCCACGAACTGAGGGCTAGAATTATAAAGGGAGCCACTGAATTACCAGGAAATGATCACAGGATAAAAGAATGATAGTTCTCAAAAGCCCCAAAGCAGGCCTTAAGCAAGTGGGTAGAGGCAACATTATGGTTGTGACTTGCGCTGGATCCCTCAAGCTTGAAACGTGCTATTGGGGTACTTCCCCAGTGTCATGGCCAAATTTCTCCTATTCGCTAAAAATACCACTAATTGCTTAATCTGGTTCAATTTCAGTTAGTTTCCATCTGTACCCCCAACCCCCACCTCTGGAGAAGAGGCTAAAAATAGGCAGTCTTGTCTTGTCCTTCCTTAGTAACAAAAAAAAAAAAAAACACACACACAAACAAATGAAAATCATGTCTACACCTTGGTGAGTGGTGCAGCGCATCATGTTAGTGTGTATAACCCTTACTAGTACCCACTAATTCTGCTTTAACATATACATTGTGCCTTAGTCTCCAGGGTGACCCTCCCCCCATGATAAATGTTGTGCATAGGGCCCCAAATTATGTAAATATGGCTCTAGGTGCCAATGGACACCAGGGACTAGCTGATTCTATACGAGATGTGTGACCAGGGGTGGGGAGTGCCACTGGATGTCAGGGAAATCATTTTGATACCAGGATGAGTGCTCAGAGGGTAGAGGGCACCACTAGCTGTCAAGGTTACTGTGCCTGCACCAGGATAGATGCTCATAGGGTGGGGGTGCCACTACTCACCAGGGTGTTATTCAGGGGTCATGGGATACCTAGACGGGGGGGGGGGGGCAAGCAGCTGCAGTAAAGCAGTCCCACCATGGGATTTGCACCCAGTTAGATTTTGGAGGAGATAAATAGTGCCGCTTGTGTGCCATGTACTGCCAATGCAAACCTCTGAAGTTCAGGTGGAGAAACAAATCTGATGTTAGAGGCTAGAGTGGAGCACGATCACAGTGCAGAGTTTGAACCTTAGTTCTAAATTCCACCATTTGTATGAGGTTCTATCTCTGGGACATCAGTCTTTGCCAGGAAGATTTTGTCAGTGCAAAGCATCAGTGAGGGATTCTGGAGAGACTGCATGGACCAGGACCCTTGAAGCAGAGTCACTGGGTATCCACTGCCATGTGGAATTGGTACTTAGTGGCATCCAGTGCTAATCTGGCTGTGTCATCTATGTCCTGTGCTGATTCACTGTTTGCTTTGTCACTCAGTGCCAGGACCGAATTCCATAATACCTTATGGTACTGGGCTATGTATGCCATGGAAGCCGCTTGCTTGAGGAGCACGGAAGTATGGTATCCAGTTTTCTGGAATCCTTCTCTGGAGTCTGGGCAGACAAATGCACCTTAGCTTTCTCACATGCAGCAGACTTCACCATTCCCTCATGATCAGGGTGAGTGTACAGGTACTCAACCCCCTGCCTCTCCGCCTAATACTTCTTTTCAATTTTTTTATCATTACCAGCAGCTGAAGGAGGTGCTGACATGATTTTGGCAGTGGCCTTTTGGACGGATTTGTGGATGAGTAGTAGCAACCTCTTTGTGGGGGCCAGACTCATCGGGCCAATTCTCAAAGCTCCCAGTGCAGCGTAAGGGGCTTGTGCCACAATGAATGGAACAAAGTGCCACTTGCACCACCGATGCTCCAGGAGAGATTCTCAAAGACAGCTTGTGTCAACACGCAGGCTGCCTGCCAAGCGTGGCTTGTGCCACAAATAGGATCGGCACAGTGCTAGGGGGCATGAGGGCAGATGCTGCTGCCACATCCCGAAGTGGGATTTCAAACTCTCAGAGGAGAATTTGGCACCCTTTAGACCAACCAGGGCTGGTTTAAGGGCACTAGAAATATCCTCTATTAAAGTTTAGCACATTGCGCAATGTGCCATGGTCCCCTCCCAAGACCCAAACCACTGTTGGTTAAACAACATATCCCTGGTGGTCTAATGGACCACCTTAGCTCAATCCTCCATTAATATAGTTAAATATTCCCTGGTGGTCTAGTGGACCCCTCTTCCAAGCCCGATCCCCGTTGTTTAAATTATATCCTGGTGATCTAGTGGTTCCCCTCCTAAGCCCCTGATCCCTGTTTAAATATATCTCTGATGGCTTAGCAGACTGGCCCAGCCCGATCTCCCATTAATATATTTAATTATTTTCTGGTGGTCTAATGAACCTCCCCTACTGCTCTGATCCTGGCTGTGCATAATAAATCATTTGTTTTAATTCCCTGGCAGTCAGGCGGATCCCCCTTCTGATCTCCCTATCATTGATATATTCGCAGGTATTCCCTGGTGGTCTAGTGGACCCAGCCCTTGTAGGCAGTGTCCTGCTACCCCACTTCCTCAACCCAAAACAGAGCCAGCGACTGGCACAGCCCTCTTCACACCACCACATTCTGCCACTGACTTATCAGTCAATAAGGGCACATACTACAGCAACCACTCCTTACTGACAGCTCAGTTGGCAGCCAGATGTGGTGGGTGTGAAGGCTGTGCGGTCGCCAACTCTGTTTTAGGTTGAGGGAGCAGGGTGGTGGGACACTGCCGGGCTGGAGTGGGGGTGGGGCTCCACTAGACCACCAGGAAATATATCAATGATACAGGGATTGGGGAAGGAGGAGGTCCACTAGACCACCAGGAATTAAATAAAATTATGAATTGAGCACAGCGGGAGGTATCCGATAGATCACCAGGAATAATTAAATATATTAAAGGGGGATTGGCTGGGCAGTCTCTAGACCATCAGGGACATATTTAAACAACGGGGATCGGGCTTGGGAGAGGGGTCTGCTAGACCACCAGGAATCTTTAAATATTTTACTCATGGATCAGGGCTGGAGCGGTCCACTAGACCACCAGGGACATTTTCACTTTTATTAAGGGAGATCAGGGCTTGGGGTGAGGGAGCTGTCCTAGATTGGTGCATGGCCAGGGTTGCCACAAACTAAGTGACTTTTAGTTAACGGGACCCTACCCAATAGAGGTGCAGGGTCCCTGGCATTGGCATTGATAAAGCTGCCATTTGCCACAGCTTGTGTCAGTTTAAGGACACTGAGAATCGGGCCCATCATGTCCCAAATTCCACTTCCTCTTCCTCAGCTTCACAAGAGGAGATGCTGGGGAGCTTTCCTTTTGCCTAACAAAAGAATAATGGGATTGTGCAATCCCCAATTTTCTTTTTTTTTTTCATATTTCTTTCTTTCTTCCCTGGTGCACTCAAGCAGGGCTGCTCCACCCCGCCCCACCCTTGACCAGCTACCACTTCCCTGTACTCACCGAGATCCAGACCCCCACAGCTTTCCTACACTGTGGCAGAGCCAGGAAGGGGAAGGCTGTCCCTCTCCCACTTGGAAAGTCCCCATCCAGTAGACAGCCGTTCTAGGCAATTCTAGGGGGTGGGGGTAGGAAGAAGTAGGCTGCTGGTTAACTAGGATCTGGACAGCTTCCATCCTGTCTATGTCTTTGCAGAGACTGGGTCTCCAGAACTGCACGCAGTACTCCAGATGTGGTCTCACCAGCTGTCTGTACAGAGGGATAACTTCTTGTTTTCTGCTGGTGATGCCTCTCCCTATGCATCCCAGTATCCCCCCAGCCCTCCTTGCTGCCCTCTCACATTGCTTGCCCACCTTTAGGTCATCTGATATGACTACCCCCAGGTCCCTTTCCATTTTTGTTGTTGTTCATGTTCCAACTTTTGTCACTTTGACCCTAACTGAAGCATTAACAAAGTTTTTGTAACTTATATAGATAAGGATGAAACCCAATTCTGCAGCATTTTGCAGCAGGAAAATGTGACACTGCCAGAATGAAGTGAATGCCACAGTTTCCTGCATGATAAAGTGGATTAATTGCCACTGAAATTACATTTCTTTATTCAGTAGGTCTGCTGCAGCATACTGCAGAGTGTTTTAAAAGTGGATTTCATCCTCGGGGATGACACATACATACATACATACATACATACATACATACATACATACATACACATATTATATATGATATGGCCCGACTGAAGATATCATATTTATCTTCACGAGAGGCCAGTGATATCATGATATCTCACGAGTGGCGAAGCCACAGTGAGATATCTTGATGTCACTGACCTCAGTGAAGATAAATATGATATCTTCAGTCAAGCCATGTTATATTCGGGTTTATACAACGTATGCTTTGCCCTGCCCCAACACAACTCACTACTTGCCCCTCTCAATGCAATGGGTGACATAAAGGTGATGGCCCTAGCAATACAACCCCTTTACAGAACGCTCAAAACAGCAGATGTCATCTATTGCTTAAGAAATATTTAGTGGATTATGCTATTTATGGTTAGTTTTAAGAAGCATTATCTGGTTTATCATGCCATGCCCCCCACACACACACACACACAGGGCTCCACATGCTTCCCAACATAATAGATTATATAGGTTTTAAATATCTGGTTGATCCTGTCAGTTTAAAGTTAGTAAAAATATCTGGTTGATCCTGCTTTTATTTGGGGAAAAAGTAGCGTTTATATAGTTATCTGGTTGATCCTGCCACTCAGAGCACTTTCACTAGAAGTGTAGCGTGACGGCGCTACACTTCTAGTGAAAATGAATCTCTGAGTGGCAGGATCAACCAGATAAGTTTCAATATGACGTATAGGAACGTGGAGATAACATATGACGTATAGGAACATGAAGATAACAATGTTATCTTCACGGCCCATGTCAGATATGATGATTTATACTCTCATTTATCTGACAACATACATTGTATAAATATATATATACACACACACACTTATTTATTCCCACAGATTTTTGCGTGTATGGCTCAGTTCTATTTTATTATAACCATCAAAGCCATCTACTGCATAGCAATGTGATATATATTTACAGAGCCCTACACAGAAGACAGACTTGAGGGGTGGGGGGGTACAAGCCTGGAGGGGAGGAGTGCTTTTAACAGTACTGCTACGAATGCATTCTCTGTAAGAATGCAGCAAGATCTACATTTAAACCATCCTCTATTCCCATCCATTTGAAAATCCAATAACTTTCTCCTTGACCAATTTTCTGTTCAAGATTACCACCTAGGACCCACAGTAACCCTTTCAAACCCAACAAAACCTGATCTCATATTTATTGTGGGGCAGTTACATTAGGGTTGCCACCTTTGGATGAGATGAAAACCGAATACTAAGCCACACCCCAAACTCCACTTCTAACCCTGCCCCTTTTATGACTAATGAGGGTATCTTGGACTCTGATTCACTTGATTTATTCAGAATTGCTGCTGATATAACATTGTGTACAACTTCTTTAAACTACATCATGATTATTATTTTTGGTTTATTTGATTTAGATTTAAATATTTTAAATTCCAGTGTGTGTTAACATTTGGTGGGGTTAGAGGGGGGGTTCAGGGGACTTTCCATCCTGTGTAACATACATAGAAACATAGAAACATAGAAGTTGACGGCAGATAAGGACCGCAAGGCCCATCCAGTCTGCCCATTTCTTTTTCTACCTTATAAATGTGCCATCGGCCTTTGCTCTGTCAGTGACCTATCTATTCATAGTCATTTGTATTGCTCCCTTATGCCTATCCCATGCCTGTTTGAAGCCCTGCACTGTATTCATAGCCACCACTCTTGTGGTAAGCCATTCCATGCATCTACCACCCTTTCTGTGAAAAGAATTTCCTCACATTCCCCTTAATCGGCCTCCCTCTAATCTCATGCTGTGTCCTCTTGTCCTGCTATTTTTCTTATATTTAAACATGTTAGACTCTTTCACCTTGTTTATGCCCTTAAGGTGTTTAAATGTCTCGATCATATCACCTCTCTCCTCCTTTGCTCAAGGGTATACATATTGAGCTCCGTTAATCTGTCCTCATATGTCTTCTGATGCAGTCCCTGCACCATTTTGGTGCCCTTCTCTGGACTGCCTCAATTTGGTTAATGTCCTTGTGAAGGTGTGGCCTCCAATACTGCACGAGTACTCAGATGGGGCCTAACCAATGTCTTGTACAGAGGGATTATTACCTCTCTCTTACGACTTGTGATACCCCTACTAATACACCCTAACACCCCCTAGCCTTACCTACTGCTTTTAGAGGTCTGCTTGATGATTTTAGGTCATCAGTGATGATGATGCCCAAGTCTCTTTCTTCCTTTGTGACTGCTAGCAACTCCTCCCAGCCTATAAGTGGCTTCAGGGTTTCTCTTCCCTATGTGCATGATTTTGCACTTCTTTGCATTAAATCCCAGTTGCCACTCTTCTGACCATTCTGCTAGTTTATCCAGATCTCTTCTCATTCTGCCCACCCCATCTGGATCATCTACTCTGTTGCAGATCTTGGTGTCATCTGCAAACAGACAAGCCTTACCTCTAGTCCATCTGCGAGGTCACTAATGAAGATGTTGAATAGGACTGGCCCCAGGACTGATCCCTGAGGTACCCCACTCTGACTTGCATCTCTTCTGACTGTATACCATTTACCACCACTCTCTGTTTTCTGCCAGTCAACCAGTTTGCCACCCAATTGACCAACTTCTGACCCCACCCGAGCCTACCTAGCTTATTTATCAATCTTCTATGTGGAACAGTGTCAAAAGCTTTGCTGAAGTCAAGGTAGGCGACATCAACTGCTCCCCCTTGGTCCACCACTCTGGTTACCCAGTCAAAGAAATCTATGAGATTAGTTTGACAGGACCTTCCTTTTGTAAACCCATGCTGTCTTGGATCCTGTGCCCCTATGGATTCCAGGTGTTGCACTATCCTTTCCTTAAGGAGTGCCTCCATAATCTTGCCCACTACTGAGGTAAGACTGACCGGTCTGTAGTTCCCTGCCTCCTCCCTGCTACCACTCTTGTGGAGTGGGATCACATGAGCCTTCTCCAGTCTTCTGGGACCTCTCCTGTGCTCAGAGACTCACTAAACAATTCTGCTAATGGCTCTAGTTCCTCCTTTAGCTCCTTAAGTACCCTGGGATGTATGCCATCAGGTCCCATTGCCTTATCCACCCTGAGCTTAGCAAGCTCTTGTAGGACCCTTCTTGTGAAGGGAGTAGTGCTCACCTCATCCCCCTGTGTCCATGATGCTGAGCTGTGGGCCCTGCCCTACCTTCTCTTCAGTAAATACTGAGCAAAAGTATCTATTTAGGATAGATGCCTTTACAGGGTCCTCCTCCTCACATGCTCCTTTCTCCATTAGCTTAGTAATACCCCTCTGGACTTTCTCCTTTCACTAATGTATCTATAGAAAGTCTTGTCACCTTCTTTTACTGTTCGTGCTAGTGTTTCCTCAGTTTGGGACTTTGCCTGCCTTACTGCCTTACCTGCTTCCCTTAGGCAGTTTGGTATGCCTCTCATCTTCATCCCGCTGTGTTCCTTATATTTTCTGAAGGCCAGCCTTTTGGCTCTGACCTTTTCTGCTACTGTATTTGAGAACCAAAGTGGTTTCCTTCTTCTTTGCACTTCCTTTCTGTCTAACACAATGGGATGTTGCTTCAAGTATTGTATCCTTAATGCTTGCCCACTTTGCCTGTACCTCCTCACCTGTGTTTCTTTTTGCCAGGCTAGCTTAACTCTGTTGGCCATCTTATCAAAGTCAGCTCCTCTGAAGTCCCATATTTTTGCCTGGAATGGGATGATTTAGATGTAGTAGCCAAATTGAACCATACCATGTGATGGTCACTGGCCCCAGGTGACCTTCTACCTGGAGATCTGTGATCCTTCTTTGTTAGTCAGTACTAGATCTAGGATAGCCCTATCTCTTGTGGGTTGCTGTACCAGTTGTTTGAGGCCCTCCCCTGCAGGGAATCCACTATGAGTCTAGTTCTGCAGATGTTCCTGCTGGTATTGACCAATCTGTATCTGGCATGTTGAAGTCTCCCATTATCAGAACCTCCCTTTAGCTGTCATGTTTTGTATATCTTCTAACAGTAATGTGTCTATGTCCTCCTCTGGTCTGGGGGCCTGTAGACAACCCCAGTTCTTATGGCTGTCCCATTTCCTGTTTCCAGGGTGACCCACAGTTCTTCTGGCTCCTTATGTGTATTCTGAATTTCTGTAGCTTTGATATATTCATTAACATACAGGCCACCTCCCCTTTGCACCTCGGTCTCTTCTGAACAATACATAGCCAGGTACTGAAGTCTCCCAAGTGTGGTTACTGGTAAACCACGTCTCACTAATTGCTACTATGTCCAGCTTAGCCTCTGACATTATTGCCTGCAGGTCTGGGATCTTATTTCCAGGCTGTGAGCATTTGTGTACATGATTTTCCATTGGCCAGATTTTGGTGTGTTAGTTGTTGGGTGAAGTTTGGCATTACCCTGTGCATCGTATGGGAGACAAACCTATTTTCTTACCTGGTGATGCAAATGAGCGGCAAACACGCTGAATTCCTGTTTGACCACTAGCTGAGGGGAGGGTGTTCTTCCCATTGGACGATGGGGTGCTGCACCCTCTCCCATTTGCTAGTTTAAATATTCTGCAAAGACATCAAACTTCTGCCCCAATGCACTGACTCTCTTTAGTCAGATGCAGTCCATCAAATTTAAAGAACTTCGCCCCAGAACTGTTGCCAGTTCCTACAAATCTGTGTCCTTTTCCTGGCACCAGTCTTTGAGCCACGTGTTTAGCTCCCCTATCTCCCTTCTGACCTTCCGTCCATCTGCTCCCTTCTCCCAGACTGGCAGGATCTCAGAGAAGGAGATGCTGGACGAAATAGATGATAGTTTGTCACCCAGCCTAGTCAGGTGTTCCTTGGTCTCCACAACTGACTGGCTGGCGAGATCATTAGTCCCTATGTGTACTAGGACATCAATGTTTTCTCCTGCTTTGTGAACAATTTTAGTAATGCGGTCAGTGTCTCTCCATGCTGATGTACCTGGAGACATCTGACCATCACCCTGGCTGGAGATGGGTATCAACTCCCGAATCATGGAGTCTCCTATGATCAGAAGTTTTTTGATTTTTGGCTTGTTTAGTTTTGTTCTTGATTTGGGTGAGTATTTTGTGCTAGCTCCTGTGCCGTAGTGTCCTGCTCGTCAGTGTCTTCTGCCTCTTTATTTGATTTCAGAGATAGAGGCAGATACCTGTTTTGTGAGTGTTTATATGGTTTTGAGGTAATGTGTTGGAGAGCAGAGAGTGATGGGGCACCTGATTTGCTCCTCCTAACCACCTGCCAACCTCCTGGACCAACTACCCTCTGTGTTGAGGTTTTTCTGTTGGATGCTGGGGAAATGGCGGGTGTTCTTATAATGTATTTCCTTTCAATATGAAATTTGAGGCGTGCAATCTCTGCCCATGCTGCCGGAGCTGAGACCTAAGATCTCCAAAGGCCCAGCATGTAGGACAGTGTCCTAAATCCTGTAAGACTGTCCTTCTGAAAATTGTTCCACAGTACCTGCAGTTAATGAAATCCATTCCAAATAAGTTGCTGGGTTTGTAACCTAGTCAGAGTAATTAGAAGGAAAAATGCAAGTAATGGTTTAATTGTGCTTTGTTTAACTTGTTATAACAAGTTAAATTACTAGTGCCCTGTAAATGAGATCACCTTGTGGAGGCCCCACTGATCCGCCTCTCCTGCTCTGCCACAGGAAATGTCACAACTGTGGTACCCTATAAAGGAGTGTAGCGTGGGGTGGTTGGGGATGGGGTGGTGGCTGGGCCCTTCCCCTGCCTAAAAAGAAGAACCACGGACGAAAGAACAAGGAGGTAAGAGCAGAAACAATCAGTCAACAACAAATGCAGTAACCCTGAAAGCTTATCCTAATGTTAGATACAACTGTAAAACTTGCAAAGCACCACCTGTAATAATTTCAGAGAAGATATACCCTGTAAGAAACACTTTGCTCCAGAGAAAAATAAAGCAGTAACAGAAGATATACCTTGCAAAAGACAATTTGAATCAGAAGATTACAGCAGTAATCTGTTAGCACACACCTGTAGGCACACCTTGTAATAATGCAGAAGAAGTATACCAGCAACAACAATTTGAATCAGAGAAAAATAAAGCAATGAAATGTTAGCAACAAACAGTAGCAATCCCTGTGAGTAAAAAATAAAAACACCACCACACAGTAAATCTGCTTAGCCAAACTAAGTCTTAATCCTTCTCCCTTGCTCTGGTAAGTTTCTCTACTCTGCCTTTCAAGCAGTCTTAGAAGGAAAGAGCTCAGGTGAAGCTAGGTGCCTTGGCCAGCAAACCAAGTCTTCTACCTGTACACAGCTTAGCTGACAAATCGAGTGACTACAAGGATACCTCTGACAACTGGCTAGTTTGGATCAGGTGGCCTTTTCTGGTAAAATTCGTTCAACAAATAAATAAACTACACCAGTAATGGTGGATGAGCTGTAATTACAAATATCATCTGCCATTTTAAGATGTGCTACTGTCCCTCCCATTGCTCCTACTCTAAAGTTATTTGTAATGTCAGAGAAGTTTTTAAAAGTGGTAGGAACTATTCTATGCTATTAAATACCCTATTTGTTTTCCATGTCAGTCATACATAGCAGATAGCACGATATGTGATATGTAGTGTGGAAGCAGTATAGTGCAGTGGTTTAAAGCTCTGCACTACAATTCTGGAGACCAAGGTTTGAATCCTACAGCCCAAACTTGCATACTTTGTGACCCTGCACAAATCACTTGATTACTTTGTGCTCTCAGGTTGCACCTGTAAACAAGCTTTAGCTTAGTATGTATCTTCTGGTAAAAAAATAATGTTTTGAAAATGTTTTGATAAATTGCCTAAATTTGCAGTACCATCAAATCTAGATTGTGTTCCTGTCATATCATCCACTCCTGCACACTCTCTTCCTTTTCTCATTTCTGTAGCTTAGCATGACATTAGCCACATTATTCTGTGCTGTTCATCTGAAAGGCCTGGATTGGTCTTCCTGGAATATTCAAGTAGTATGAAAATTGACAAGGATAACTACTGAGGAGAGAGAGGCATAGTATTGCTAGAAATGAAATAAAATATTAGATTATTAATTTAACAACAAAAGGGGTAACAAATATTAAAATATAGGACAGACCTTAAAAGAAAAAATGGTGAACATTTAAAAGTATGAAAGTATTCCTTATCACAGCAGTCAAAGACCATACTCACAATGCAGCCTAGAAAGGAGCAGTTTAATTTGCTGCTAATGGTCTTAATAGCCCTACTTTACACCTCTCAGACTGACTGGTATACAAACAAAGGTCTGCATGACATCAGAATTGTTTGTAATCTGACCATCAAGTAAATGGTGAAGGATTTAACAGAATCTGTTTTACAAGCATGTGAGCATTCAAATGACTGAAAAGTACTACCTCTGAATAAAACTGGATTAGCAGGTAAAGTTTCTGAAACACATTGAACAGTTCATACTGGGACAGGAAGCTACCCTAATGTGGTGCCTGTCTGGTTTCAGAAAAATGAAGGTGTTGATTAAGGTGGTATTGTTTACCCTTCCCGTGAATAATCTTCCAATTTGCTGGTGTGAAGTTAGAGGTGACAACTGAGCAGACAGGGACACATTGGGCTCTTTAAGTGCCCTGCTCTTGAAGGCACTTCCTGATTAGCATGCACTGCAAGCAAGCAATCACACTGAAATGTCAGACACTTGCTTACAGTCAGATGAGAAGAAATGAAACAGTTAGTGGGGAATCTAACAGGCGCTGCTTGACCCACCATAAAAACCGAATTTGCAATGGTGAAAACAGGAGGACCGAATCTGGACCTAGAAAACCAAATCATTCGGTCAAAAACCGAGTAGGTGGTAACCCTAGCAGTTAGTGACATGTTGAACTACTGAATATATCCTGTCTCCTCTGTCAATTGCCCTCACATGTTCCCCTACCCTTGTCCAAAATTCTCTAGTTGTTCTTCCTACATAAGATGTCCCAAAGGAGCATTCCAAGACATATATCACCCCAGTGGTTCATAGGCAAATAAGTTTCCAGCACACAAAAAAACTCTAGTGAATATCTGAATTATCTAGAGTTAGAATATTTTCAACTATTTATTCACTTCATAATATTTAATGCTTGAACGCTGATCACAAATCTTTATCAAAGACACATATGTGTCTCTGATAAAGGATTTGTGATCCAAACATGTCAGACGTTTGTGGGAGTTAGATGCTATTATGAAGTTAATAAATGGATTGGAAAATGTTCCTGGCTAACAGACATTAATTTTCGGGCGTTCCACTAAAAGGTTTTTTGTGTGCTGGAAACTTTCTTGCCTATGAACTCTGAGTAAGTTTCTACAGCACCTCTTCCTGGTGTGCACTCATTAGAAAAGATCACCCCAGTGGTGCAGCAACAAACAAAGTTCTTCCAGTGGTATATTTTTCCTGTCCTACAGTTCATGTAGTTATTTGCTTTTCTTACAAATCGGCAATATTTACATTTTTCACATCTGTGTGTTCCGCTTGGTGGGGTACAGACCACAGAGTATTTATCATCTTCTTACCAATTTGCAAATAACTGTGGACCACCTTATCACCAATTGTAGGTGCTCGTCTGTAAACCATCTGGGGGCCACTTCCTAACATACAGTTAAGTTTTTCATTGGTACCCAAAATACCCCAATTTCTTTCCAAAACTTTCTTCACTGGATAGGCTTTAATGCTATAAGCTAGGACAAAACTCCAGTTACTATTTCTGTCGGAGTTTCCCACTTTTCTGTTTTTTAATGTGAGAGTACTTAGCCTATCCATCTTGTCCACAGTGCCATATGTTAATCATGGTGGGGGGGGGGATTTGAAGCCCTAAGGGGGCACTCCCTTGGGAAGGTAGACAGAGATAGAGAAGGAAACGCATTCCAACTCCCTGACAGGCAGGGGCCAAACAATCAGATCACCAGTTCCAGAAGGCAAAAAAAATATATATATATATTTTTTGAAAATGGGCTAGGAGACTTTGACTAGCACCAGACTGGTGAACACAGGACAAGATCCAGAGATACCAGCAAGGTCCGAGAACCAAAGGAACAGGAACGTTCAAGAACTTTCCTGTTAACTGGTGATTGAACTAACTTGGCCTAAGAAAAAAGGTGTCAGAAGGGACAACTTCAAGGGGAATCAGAAAGAGTTCCCTCAGGAGAAAGATGAAGCTCTACTCACTCTCCTCCCTCTCCAGACTTATGATACCTTATTCTGAAAGAAGAATGGAAGACCTGAAGGCTAGGGGATTTAGGCTCTAAGGTCATGAAAGGAGGAGGGAGGAGAGTGAGCAGGGTGAAGGGGACGCCCCAGAAGGAGGCCCATGAGGGGAAAGCGGGCGGGATTCAGTAATGAATGGTAAAGATACAGGAGAAGATCAGGAATTACAGCAGGTACGTAATTTTAATATCTTACCTTGTCAATCTTCACCATTCATTACTGCTGGGTGAGTACCAAGCCCCCCCCCAAGAGGGTGACTAACATAACCCTGAGGAAACAAGACCCTCAGCCTCCTGTTGGTGAGAAACAGGAAGGAGAGACCCTGGCCGTACTAGACCGGAAGCCTAAGGCTGAGGAGAGCTAGAAGGTGTCCCCTGAAGATGAGGGGATGGAGGAAGCCCCTGAAGCAGCCTCCTAGCCCTGGTGGAAAAGAGGCGGGTCCCTCGGTAGGTGGAGCGAATCACCCTACACTGGGCCAGGGGTGACAACCTTGATAGACGAAGCCATGCCGTCCGCCTGATGCAGATCACTGTCCCTGGAAGCCACCTCATTGGCGTTGTAACATGCCCTTGCCTGGTGCCTTGCCAGTTCCAGGCCTATAGCGGAGAGGGCGATGGCCTGTTGAGATTGCTCCATATCAGGCATCGACGCAGGTACCTAAGCCATCATCAACCACAAGTGCCTGTTATAGGCAGCATGATGTGCCTGATGTGACGCAATGCACAACATACCATGAGAAGAAAACACTCTTCGCCACCCCACCGGTCGAACTGTAGGGAATCCGAGTCTGGTGGTCGGTCGTGCACCAGGCATCCGCACCCGGAAGGGGTCTCTAGGAACACCAAGCCCGAGCGCAAGTTAGGGAGAGAACCTAGGGACTCAGATGGAGCACAGTACCTCCTCCTGCAGTCTGCTGGGGTTGGGAGAGGGTCGGCTGGAGACTGCCAGGTACAGATAGATGCCTCCTGGAAAGTAATAGGCCAGGATGGCACCACCAAGTGCTGGGCACTGAATTCACTGAGGAATTTGAGCGTCCCCCACTCAGTATTGTCTCGTCTCACATAGGAAATATGGAGATCCCCAACCATCCTCGAAAGGAAGCACTGATATTCAGTGAAATCAGCATCAGAAGAGAGAAGAGCAGTGGGTTCCTCTCCCTCCAGGGTGGGAAGCCGAGGAGGATGGGGAACTCAAATGTCCAGAAGACTGCTGCGGTGGTGGGGACAGGCAAAAGACCCATTCATGCATGTACCTAACATATGACGGGAAGGCCACCGCAGTGCTTCTGAACGTCTCTCAGGATAACGGTCCCGTAGGACCAACATGGCCTGGAAGAGGGGGGGGGTGGCTGCAGAGGAATGGAAGAGGGGCAACTACAAGGAGGTGACTAGCCTCTGCCAGGGCTCTGAAATCCGGGGAACGGATCCCGAGCTGGAGGGAACCCTGAAATCAAACCGGGTCACATGACGGAATCCTGGGAATGAGAACTCCAGATGAGCCCAAACAGGTAATCTCCCCTATGATGCACTTGGGGTTGCATGAGTCCAGAAGGGCAACCCATGGTGGTGCCACTGGAAGAACCCCTGAACCTAAGAAGGTGAGGTGGGGCTTGGTGCTACGGCTCCTCCCTGCACCCCGAGGGGTGGCAGGGGAGCGCCGACACCCCTCACCCTGACCCCTCAACTCCTCAGACTCTGAGGATGCCCTTCTCCTTGACTCCAGCAAAGGGTCCCTCAATCCAGAGGCCTCCCGAGTGAGGCCCCCAAAGACAGGACTCCCAATCCCCCCTGAGGAAGCGCAGTAGCACCAAAGGTGGCAGCTGCTGTGGCCCCCCTGGGGGGACAGTCCCCTTTCTCAAACCTCCCTCCCCTATGGACCCCAGGCCACCCACAGCCTGGGAGTCCCCAGAGAAAGACCGCTGTGGAGATTCAGGAACAGGAGCACTGGGCTGCCTGATGCTGTGTCCCACAGAGGACTCTGATTCAGAATAATCAGGGAGCCAGACCGGGTTCACGTCTGAATCGTCTCCCTCTGAAGAGGAGTCAACCAGGAGGACCTCGACGCTGGCCACCCCGAGAATCCCCTGAGAAACGGCACCGCAAATGGTGCCGGTGTCGCCCACAATGCTGGCTGCTTGCAGCGCATCGCCTGTGATCCCGGAACCCGACCCTGACCCATCTACAGCCCTGGTCAAATCCCCAGTGCCGCATGTGGCACCGGAATCCAACACGGTGCCGCCAATGGAGTCGATCGGGTCAATGGCACCGCAAGTGGCGTCGAGAATCAAACTGGCACTGCATGCTGCACCGCCCTGATCACCAGCGCCACGAACGGCACCAGGATCTGAGACTGTGCCAGAAGGCACTGTCAAGGGTCCACCAGTGCCGGACCCAGCAACCATGGGCTGTGACACTGGGGGAGCCAGCACCTCAGGAGAGGTGACTGCCAAGGAGGTGTCCCCGACACGACTCTGGGAGGGGCCACAGTATTACTCCGACACCGGAAAAGAGGCCTTCTCCTTGGCAAGGATTAAAGATGAGGAGGCCTCCTCCTCACCAGACCGTATAGGCCTGGGAGGGGACCCGGAGGAAGGGCCTAAAGTCCTGGCCTGGGAAGCCCGAGATCGATGATGCCCTCCAAAAGTCGGAGAGGCCTTGCCAACTTTAAATGCATGGATTTCAAGATCATGGCGGTCCATCGAGAAGCAAGCATCACATCTATCCATATCATGGCTAGGTCCCAGGCATCGAAGGCAGACATCATGCCGGTCCATCACAGAGAAATGCCGGCCACAGGAGCACCGAAGCATGGGGGCACGGCCCGCTTTCGACTTTTGCTTGGCTCCCGAACCAGACATGATGCGAAAACAACTTTAAACACAGAAAAGCTCCCAGCGCCATTGAAAAATAAAATGATATGGTTTTACCAGTGTCAATGGCGTCGGGAGAATCGAACCGGGATGCAGGAGTCAACTGAAACTTCAAAAATGAACTAGGCCTAATGGCACACTAGAAAAACTTCTCACACGTGCAGCAGGTACAGCCTCAACGGCGGGAGAAACAGAACTGGGATGGAGGAGGGTCTCGGCCTAATGGCCGCCTCACCACATAGTGCATTGCTCTGTTGACGATTGCAGCAACGGACCCTCCCTCCAAAAAAAAAAAAAAAGGAAAGCCTGCTTAAACTCAGCAGTAATGAATGGTGAAGACTGACAAGGGAAGCTCTGTCTTTCTGATCGTGGCTCATTCAGCTTGAATGAGGCAGCTATCTGCAGAATGCTTTGCACCCTGTCTTGAGGGAGGAAAGCTCTTACCTTCACTGTGTTCAGTTCTGCTCCTACGAAATGCAGGACTTGTACTGGAGTGAGAATGGATTTTTCCTGATTTACCAGGAATTCTAGAGACCGTAACAAGTTTAGTGTTACCTTTAAATGGTCCTGTACCTGCGGTGGTGAACTTCCCACCACTAGCCAGTCGTCAAAGATAAGGGAAGACTGATATACCCAACATTCTTAGGTATGTTACCACCACTGCCAGGCACTTTGTAAACACCTTGGGTGCTGAAGTGAGGCCGAATGGCAGGGCTGAGTATTGGTAGTGTCCTGATGGAAGTCTGAGTCTGAGGTACTTCCTGTGAGATTCTCTTATTGGGATGTGAAAGTAGGCATCTTTTAGATCCAGAGATGCCAGCCAATCTCCCTGCTGGATTACTGGCAAAATCATTGCCAGTGTGACCATTTTGAACTTTGGCTTTATTAGGTGCCTGTTCAGTAGTCTAAGGTCTAGAATAGGCCGCCATTCCCCATTTTTCTTTTTGGTGAGAAAGTATCTTGAATAGAAACCTCTTCCCTTGTGATGAACTGTAACACACCCCATTGCTTTTAACTGGAGGAGGATCTGGATCTCCTTCTTGAAGAGTTTTTTCTCTACAAGGGAAGCTGGTTTGAATACCCTTGTTCTCAAGGGAGGGAAAGACTTGAAACTTAGGGACAAGCCCTGGCTCACTACCTCCAGGACTCACATGTCTGAGATGATGGATTGCCAAGCCTGGAAATAATGAGCCAGTCTGCCCCCCAGTAATAGAGGGGAGGTGGCCTTGATCATTAAGTCAGGCGTTATGCTTTGCTTGAGGCTGAGCTTGGGTAGTCTGGGAACCTCTCCTAGAGCCCCTTCTACCTCTGCCCCTGAAGAAAAAATTACTCACCTTAGTAATGCTGTTTCTTCTAATGGAGTCTTGCTATATTATGACATATGCAGTGAGTCCCAACCTTCAAACTGCTCCGGAGGTGAAAGAGTTAACTTTCCATGCCAGGCATGAAACGCTGAGCTTGAGCTCGGTTGAAACTCTGTCTGTTGTTCTTCAAACTCAAACCGTCAGATCTTTATGAGCTAAACTCACTGAGGTCCTGTGTGGAAGCTGTAAACCTACACTAGCCAACTGGCTACTAAACATTAGAACACATTTTTTGGTCCCAAAACAAAGACTCAAGTCAGGAGACCCAAAAAATGAAAAACACAACACCAAGTCACCCCAAAAAAGGAGGGGTGAAAACAACAAGGTGGGCATCTACTAAGTGCCAACACTGCATTGCCCACCCACATCCCAGAAACAGAGGTTCTGAGAGGGGCAGGCAGGGGGGGAGGTCATAATATAGCAAGACTCCATTAGAAGAAACATTACTAAGGTGAGTAATTTTTTCTTCAAACAACATGAAGTCTTGCTATATTATGGCATATGCAGAACTACACAGCAGTACCTCCATGGAGAAGGGACAGAACCTACTTAGGAAATAGGCTCTGAAGCACGGCTGTGCTAAACTGAGCATCACTCCTAGCCTGGATGTCCAGGGAGTAATGCTTGGTAAAAGTGTGAACTGTTTTCCAGGTAGCTGCTTGACATATCTCCAGGATAGATGTCCTGGCAGCAGCCAGAGACGCTGCCACCTTCTGGTAGAGTGAGCCCTCAGGCCTGAGGAGAAACCTTACCCAGCTTTTCATAACAGAATTGGATACAAGAGACAATCCACCTGACAATGGATCTTTTAGTGGCAAGTTTCTCTTTACCAACATCACCATAAGTGAGGAACAGTTGGAGGGAGTCAAACCTGTGACCCTTGGTACGCTCTATGTAGTAACTAAGGGCTCTCTTCACATCTAAGCTGTGCAGCCTCCTCTTGCCAGAGGAGGAATGGTCAGTGAAGTACACAGGAAGAGATATAGATTGATTAAGGTGGAAATCTGAAACCACCTTAGGCAAGAACTTCCTATCAGTCCTGAGGACCACCTTATCTCTATGAAAGGAGATAAAATCAGGCTCCACTGACAAAGCTTGTAATTCACTTATGCATCTGGCAGAAGTGATGGTGACCAGAAACACAGTCTTCCAAGTCAAGTACTTAAGCTCTGCTGAAGACAGAGGCTCAAAGGGGGGTTGCATAAGCTGAGCAATGCAAACATTAAGATCCCAGGCAGGGGCAGGGTCCCTGAATGGAGAGTTGGTGTGAAGCAATCCCTTAAAAAACTTGGAGAATACAGGATGAGCTGAAAGAGAAGAGGGTTTACCTGCTGAAATAAAAGCAGACACAGCTGCCAAATGTACTTTTAGGGTAGCTGGTTTCAGCCCCAAGGTATTTAAATGGACCATATAATCCAGGACTGTGGGTAAATCAGCAGATTCTGGGGAAATATGCTACCCAGAGCACCATATGGAAAACTTCTTCCATTTGGAATTATAGGTAGCCCTGGTGGAAGGTTTCCTAGAAGCCTTTAGTATATCCATTACACCTTGGGAGAGGTGTAGATCAGCAAACTCTAACTCTTCAAGAGCCAGGCCTTGAGATTGAGAGATCTGAGGTTCGGTACCAAACCCTCCCCTGAGCACAGGTTAACAGGTTGTGATTCCTGGGAAGACACAGGGGAAGATGGACTGCTAAGGACAGTAGGAGTGGATACCAGGGTTGTCTGGCCCAATCTGGAGCAATCAGGATCATCTTGCAGGATTGAGATCTGATTTTGACTAACACTTTGAACAGGAGAGGGAGGGAAGCATAGAGAAACTTCCCTTCCCAATTGAGAACTAAGGCATCCAGAGGGACTGAGCCTAACACTGGGGGCCTGCAGCAAAAAAGGGGAAGTTGGTAATTGTCTGGGGCTGCAAAAAGATCTATCTCTGGGGTGCCCCATCTGGCAAATATCACCTCCAAGACCAGGGGGTCCAGTGACCATTCGTGATGGTCCTGGGAAATCCTGCTGAGAGCATCTGCCAGGACATTGTCCTTGCCTGGGAGGTGAACTGCCATAAGGGAGGTGTTCAGTGAGTAAGCCAGAGACCACAACTTCATTGCTTCGGTGCACAAGGCCGTAGACCGAGTGCCCCCTTGCTTGTTGATGTACACATTGTGGTGGTGTTGTCTGTTCTGACCTGTACAACTTTGTTCTGAACAGATTTGGAAAAACTTGAAGTGCTAGAAAAACTGCTCTGAGTTCCAACAGATTGATGTGGAGCAGAGATTCCTGAGGGGACCACAATCCCTGGGTAGTGAGGTCACCCAGGTGAGCTCCCCACCCCAAGAGGGATGCATCTGTAGTAAGGATTAAGGAGTGAGACTGAGTGACAAAGGGAACTCCTTGTCTCAGATTGCTCTGATCCTGCCACCACTGTAGGGCCTGGATCAGGGTTCGAGTTACTGAGATCAATTTGGTTAGAGAGTCTTTCCTTTGAGACCAAAAGGCTCTCAAATGGAACTGGATGTCCCTCATCTGAAATCTTGCTCCCTGCACTACTGCTGTAGAAGCAGCCATGTGCCCCAGGAGCTGTAGAAAGTGCCTTGCTGGTCGAGAGACCTGCAGGGTGAATGAGGAGGCCAGAGAGACCTGGGTCCTTGCCCAGTCCAAAGGAAGGAATGCTCTGGCTTTCTCTGTGTTCAGCTCTGCGCCTATGAAGGTGAGGAGCTGGACAGGCTCTAGAACTGACTTTGAAAGATTCAGAAGGACACCTAGAGAGGTGAGCAGTTGCTGAGTTATCTGTAGATGTAACTTGACTTGGTCTGGAGACTGGCCTACTATGAGCCAGTCATGCAGATAAGGGAAGATGGCAATTTTTTGCCTTCTTAGGTAAGCAACTGCTACTGCCAGGCATTTTGTAAATACCCTTGGAGCAGAGGTGAGGCCAAAGGGCATTGCTCTGAACTGGTAATGGCCTGAGGGCAGCTCAAACCTGAGGTACTTTCGAAGGG
This sequence comes from Neoceratodus forsteri, assembly GCA_016271365.2. Taxonomy (NCBI): domain Eukaryota; kingdom Metazoa; phylum Chordata; order Ceratodontiformes; family Ceratodontidae; genus Neoceratodus; species Neoceratodus forsteri. The sequence continues at coordinate 1,642,545,718 of CM028131.1, read as the reverse complement.
AGCTTCTGATGAGAATATGGAAGTAGGCATCCTTGAGGTCCAGTGACACTAGCCAGTTCCCTGGCCTTAGAGAGGGTAGAATAATTCCCAGAGTCACCATTTTGAATTTTGGTTTTAAAAGGTGCTTGTTTAAATATCTGAGATCCAGGATGGGCCGCCATTCTCCTGTCTTTTTTGGGGTAAGGAAGTACCTGGAGTACAAACCCTTGCCCTGATGTAGGGGTGGAACCCTTTCCATGGCTCTGAGAGTGCCTCTGGTGGATTTGCAGGTGGAAAGGATCTGGTTCTCATCTTTGGAAATTTTTTGAAGCCGAGAACCAGTCCCTGGTTTACTACTTCCAGGACCCACTTGTCTGATGTCAAAGACTTCCAGTCCTGGACAAAGTAAGCCAGCCTGCCCCCTACAGGTAATGGAGAATCGGCCCTGGCAACCCCATCAGGGTGCCTGCTTGGCAGGGCTTTGGGTTGAGGGTGGAAGCAGGCCTGCTTGTACCCCGTCTGCCTCTCCCTCTAAAGAACCCCTCTGGGCATAAGCAGAAGAGGAGGCCTGGGCTTGGTAAAAAGGCCTGTGAAAAGGCCTGCCCCTGCCCCTGGAAACCTGCCTTTGAGGAGTGGCCTGCCTTTCCTTGGCCTGTGCACTCCTACAGATGGTCCTATACTCGTCCATTTTCTTCATGTAATTCTCTGTCTGCTCCCCAAACAGAGAATTACCCACAACAGGAAAATCAATGGCCTTAGTCTGGGTATCCTGTGACAGGCTAGTACATCTGAGCCAAGCCATTCTGCGAAGTGCCACAGATGCAGCCATGACTCTTGATGACACATCATTAGAGTTCATGGCAGCATGGAACTACACCTTGGATGCCTCAATACCATCAGCAGCCACCTGCTCCAGCTCCTTGGCAAGCTGGCCAGGGACCTGTTTTGCTAGAGCTATAACAGTAACCCATCTGGATTTCTGATATCTAGCAACATAAGCCCTATAATTTGCCTGTCTGAGTCCCAAGGATGCTGCCATGTACTGTTTCTTTGCCATGGCATCAATCCTCCTGGAGTCCTTGTCAGGGGTGTGAAGCCAAGGAATATTTGCCTTGTCACAGGCTGCAGCCTGCACTACTAACATGGCTGCATTGTTGTGATGAACTCCATATCAGAGCCTGACAATGTGTACCTCTTGTCCATTCTCTTATCCACAGGAGGTATAGTGTAAGGAGTTTTAGAATTTTAACTGTCTGTTTCCCAAAAGATTTACGCAGGGAATAGACAGTCTCCTTGACTCTGGATGTCCATCATTTCCACATAGTCAGGCTCCTCTTGATCATCCACAGCTTCCTCCATAGGGAGCTGGAGGGTTTCTGCCACTTTCTTATAAAACATAAAATGAGAAGGGGACTCAGAAAGCCTAGGAGGGACACTCCTGAAGGTCTGTCTGGGGAGATGTCCGGTCAATGGGCACATCCAGACTTTCAAATCCACATTCCACTCTCCTCATACTCCTCTTCCCCTCCTCCGGTTCATAATATTCCTCTAAATCTTATTCTTGAACGGTGGAGCGGACGAACAGGGCGGCTTACCTGATAGTGCGGTTGGTCGGAACCAGGGAAAGCGACTGGACAATTTTAATCACTTTGGCTATTTCTTCAGCGGTTGGGGAGGAAAGTTTTGGCTCCACACCAGCTGATTTCCTAGTCATTTTTACCTCAGAGTCGGCTCTCCTTTTGCCCGAGGAAGTCTCGCCCTGGTCAGAGGGCACTCCCTCCGGTTCGGTTGGAACTGAACCGGGCTGGCCATCCGGATCAGCTGACTTTTTGGCCTCCCTTTCCCTGAGCCTACCAACTCTCTTTTCCAGGGTAGCTGCAGGAACATTTTACAAATCTGGCAATCTGCATTGAGGTGGTCAAACCCCAGACAATAAACACAGGTGGTGTGGGGGTCAGCCTTGGCAAAGACTTCCCCACAGACACTGCAGTGTTGAAACCCAGTGGGCCCGGTTTTTCTTTTGGGTTTCTCAGACATAGTGCCAGTCCTAACCAAACTTACCCGTTTATGGCAATCCGCCAGGTAAGACCCCTTATCGGTTCCCAACCGTGTCACGGGTCATGGAAAAAAACGTAATAAAATCTGTTTTTTTTAGAACCGATAAGAACCGGTAACCACACTCTAAATGACAGATTAATATATTTTAAACAACCTGATCGGTTCAAACCGAACCGATAACCGTTTACAAGTTCCACACAGAATAAAAATTAATGTAAACCTATCTAGTACTCACAAATACCATGGACAGAGTCTGAACCAACTGGATGCGGTTTAAATTCGGTCAAAAACCGAGAAAAATAATAGTTTAACCGACAAAATGAACCGAGCAGAAGGAGAAATCTCCGGAGCGACTGTTCAGTGAGGCAAAGTAAAGAATCTGACGGTTTGAGTTTGAAGAACAACAGACAGAGTTTCAACCGAGCTCGAGCTCAGCGTTCCATGCCTGGCATAGAAAGTTAACTCCTTCACCTCCAGAGCAGTTCGAAGGTTGGGACTCACTGCATATGTCATAATATAGCAAGACTTCATGTTGTTTGAAACACCCAGTTGGCTGTGGGTATTGCTGATACTCGGGAACAACCTGTGCCTGATAAAAGGGCCTATTATAGGCTGTCCTTCCTCTGCCTCCCCTTCTGTAAGGCCTATAGGAGGAAGAAGGCCACTCCTTTGAAGAGTTGCTTTTATAGGTGGCCTTATATTCATCCACCTTCTTCATGTGTGCTTCAGTCTGTTGGCCAAATAGTGAATGATCTTCTACAGGGAAATCCATAGCCTTGGCTTGGCCTGGGTATCCTGTGTTAAATTAGAAGCCCTGAGCCATGCCAACCTTCTAAGGGCTATGGTAAGGGTCATCCATCTGACAGCATTGTCACTGGCATCTGCTGCCATTTGAAATTGATACTTGGCTGCTTCCAGCCCAGACCTGGCTGTTTCAGCCAAATCATCAGAGAGAGGAGAAGGAGCCTTCTCTGCCATGGCTAACATGGACTGTCACAGCGATTTTTGATACTGTGCTAAGTAAGCTTGATAGTTAGCTTGTCTTACTCCCAGTGAAGCAGCTAGATATCCCTTTTTTGCCATGCTGTCTATTTTGTGATAGTCCTTCTCAGGTGGGTGAGATGCTAAAGGTACCCTCGCCTTCTCACAAGCTGCTTGCTGGACTATCCCCTGATGGTCAGGGTGAGAAAAGAGGAATTCAGCTTCTTGTCTGTCCAGCTGGCACTTTTTATCTGCCTTCTTGTCCAAAGGTGGGACAGAATTTGGAGTCTGCAGGATTTTAAACAAGTCTTTTCTAAAGAACTTGTTCATGGGGAGTAAGATTTTCTTTGTGGGTATTAACCCCATCATCTCCATATATTAGGCCTCTTCCTCATCCTCTATGACCTCTGCGGTAGACAGATCAAGGGCATCCACTAGTTTTCTTACAAATGAAAAATGAGAAAAAAAATCCTCTGGTCTAGGAGGAGAACCGAATTCCTCCTCTGGTGAGATCCCAGGCTCAATAGGCTCACCTTCATCCATTTAGGGTAAATCATACTCCTCAAACTTCATCATCTCCTAAGATAGGTTTGGGTCAGAAGAGGAGCCAGACGGGATTTGAACCATTGCTGGGAGGGTTGGAGTAGGTATAAAGCCCTGCAAAGCCTGTATGACCTTCATGCCCTGTGCAGTCTCCTCTGATGATGGCAGGCTACGCAGCACAGATGAAACCCCTTTTGGTTTATCAGCCAGGGGTTCAACATGCTTTGTTTTCTTAGTTTTTTTTTGGTGGGAACCAGAGAGTCAGCCGGATCCCCCATCCTTTTTCCAGTAGTTGTTTCACCCTTGTCAGGGGTGCTCAAGGAAGAGACAGCGGTTTCACCTGCAGGTTTAGAGGGTGTGGGTTGGTCAGAACCTATAGCACCCTTCTCCAATTTCCTTTGGAGTCTTTCCATTCTCTTTTCTACTGTTTTCTGAGGGAATGATCTGCAGATATCACATTCTGCTGAAAAATGGTCATTCCCCTGGCAGACTACACATAAATCGTGCTTGTCTGTCTTTGTAAAAACGTCCCCACACTTAAGGCAGTTTTTAAACCCTGGGGGTCCAATAGTTTTCTTTGTTTTTTCTGCCATCGTTCAACCAATACAGAAAAACAGAACCGTAATAAAGATTTTACTCTTTTTTTTTTTTTTTGAATGCGGTCAGTTCAGGAATCGATGAAAGTTCCGATATTGAACCGGGAACTGCAAACATAGAACCGGGTTAGCAGTTCACAGAAACCAGGTTAGTTGTTACAAATATAATAATTTGTTAAACTAAAAGGACTCAAATAAGCAAAAATAAATACCGGAGACAGCAAATAAAGCTCCAGGAAAGGGTACTAAGACCTGGTTCCTCAACAGCTATACCGAACCGTAAGGAACAGAGAAAATAAACTAAAACAACACTAAAATAATGCTAACTAACAGTAAGGTTATAAACAGAAAATAAAGGCAGCAGTAAAAATGATAATATAAGAAACTACTTATGTTCAGTGAAGAACTACAAGGAACGACTGAGAGGGAAGTCTCCTGGGCGTCTTGACTTGTCAGGCGGAGAAAGAAATCTGATACGTTGGTGGATCGTTGCAGCTGATAAGGGCAGCAGTTTGAATATGTGGCATGAGGCAATAAGTTCTATCATTAGCATATAGTTCCATCATCTCTGAGCAGCTCTGCTTAGGAGGCTGACTGCAGAGAGTTAAGAATATAGAAGAATACCTGGGGTTAGAAAGACTCTATATACTAACCCAACAGGTAGAATTTCCCGTAATGGTTTGTATTCAGAGCCTTTCCTGTTAGCAAGAGGAACACACCGGGGTTGTCCCTGATCCCCATTTTTATTTAATTTGTATTTGGAACCCCATATACTAAAGCTGAAAATGACACCCGGAATTATGGAAATCCAGTTAGGGGGCAATGAGTTGAAATTGTCGGTCTATGCCGACAACATTCTCTTGCATGTTTTACATCCCCAAGATTCCATCCTTGCAGTTTTGAATATTGTTGCCTCATTTGGTAGGTCTGCAGGCCACAAGTTTAATATTAGTAAAACAAGTGTTGTCCCTTTTAACATGCAAGTTTCCAAACATATTCTGGACTTAGGCCTCCAGTGGTCCCCTTTCCAGTTAAGCTATCTGGGCATACATCTATCTCGCTTTTTGCCTAAATTGAAGAGTCTGAATCTTGATCCCTTGTAAGAGAGAACATAAAACATTACAAGAGAGAATGTGTCCCCATCCAGAATGTATAGCAATAGTCGAAACAATAGAGCATTTTCTATTAGAATGTACTTCTGCTTTGAATTTGTAGAAATATTTAGCAGAGAAATGGAGGTTTCCTTGTTTGGAAAGACTTACTTATGAATGTTTAGTATTAGGAGAGACTTTCCACCTGGTTTGAAGAGGTACAATAAAAGCACTTTATCAGTATTTTTTGCTTGCTTCAAGTTTTCTTTGTGGCAAGTGAGGTGTAGATGAGTGCTACAACAACAGAGAATCACGTATAGTTCTATTGGTAAGAAGTGTGAGGAAGCTTGCAGAGAGGTTTATGAGAGAAATTTATTACGCTACTCACAACAAGAAGTGCAAACATTATGGAAAAGTTTTTTCTTTATTAATAATAATTGAATTGAAAAGATGTATTTTCTGTACTTTCTAAGGGGGAGGCAATGGATATTCTTTTTTTTTTTTTTTTTTTTTTTAAGAGATTGACTATGCAATACAATAAAAAAGGAAGGTTTTGATGGTAATATTTGGAGTATATTACAAAAGACTTGTTGATATATTATAAATTATCATTGTTTGTTTTAATGCTTGTTTGTTTTCAATAAAATTCCCCTTCTCTTTTCGAGAAGTGCCATGGAGTCTTTAATGTCCACCTGAACAAACACCAGAACAGGCAGATGAGACCTCAGTTTAAGATCTCATCTGAAAGACAGCACCAAGGAGTGCAGCATCCCTCTCATGCTCTACTACAGTGTCAGTACTGGGATTTAACCCAAGTGCCTGGTGAAGGGATAGAACCCACAGTCTTCTGATCTTCCGGCCTCAGAGGCAAGTGTGCAACCTGCTGAGCCACTGACACTGCATTTGAAACACCAACATGCCAGCTACACAATCATTTGAAACCTCCCTGAGGGTGACATAACTGAAATTTTGTGAGACTTTGCAACTAAAGCTCATAACTTGGATTCAAGTGACCACTGTGATTTCCATCATCCAATACCTGCCTCTAGTAATAAAGGAACATATAGAGTCTACAGATGGTGTGGACATTTGAATTTGTGACTCTTATTGAAACTATGGTGCCCGGTTCCCCACTGTTACCCATTCTTTAGGCCCAGGATTCCCTCTGAACTACTGTAAATACAAATGCACCTGTGGTTTGCCGCTACTCCTCAAGAGTCAAGTGTCACTGCGCAACAACCTTAGACCAGGAAAGGAGGCTATTTTAAGAGTTCCCGTGGCATAAGGGCACTGGGCAGTGCATAGATAACAATGAAACCACGCTAACATTCTGGAGCACCATGCAGTGCAGACAAGCAAGCTTGCTAAAGTGAAAACCAGATAGAACGTTCCTATTGTGATAATATCAACTTTAGAAAAACAGTTCATCTAAATTAATAAATGCATAAATACAACAATGGCTAAAATCTTACCTTAGCTAAGTCATTCCATCTATTTTCTGCTTTGGTAACCAGATACTGATGAACCTGCTCACAAGCCAGATCTGCACCATGTAATATCTGCTTTGGCCTTTACATTGAGAAATGGAAAAAATAAATACTTTTATCATGTTTAGTTAAAGACAGGAAAGCTACTTATCAGTGGCTCATGTTGTACAAAGAAATGTCCTCCATGGGGCCACACTCCATAGACTGTGGACACCACTGCCAGAACACTGTGGGTGCATTACAACTTTTAGGCATTTTACCATTCAAATGAAGCCTCTAGTTTTTTTTTCATTGCAAAAACTTTGTTAATGCACTACTTAGGGTTAAAGTGAAAAAAGTAGGGAAATGTGGCATTAGGGTTTCCAACCCTAACGTCCCACCCCACCGTGAAGGCAGTAAAGCAGGCATGAGGTGTCCCTTGGGGTTCTCAAGCCTAACACTGACCCCATTCCATCACTAAAGAAGCTGAGATCTGTACAGTGTATGAGAATGGGCTGAGCATCAGACTTGAGAAGCCCAAGGCACACCCCACGCTGGTTTGCTGCCTGCAGGTTTTGTGTGTGTGTGTGGGGGGGGGTGTTAGGGTTGGAAATCCTAATGCCACATCTCCCTACTTTTTTAGTTTTTTGCAATGAATTTCCTTACTTTTTGAAATAGTATAATCGTATCCTTATTTCCCTGTGCTCCCATCCATTCCTAATTTTTCACATACTGTAGTTTGATCATATCCTTATTTGCCTATGGAAGTGCAGGTCCCTCTGGGCTCTGCACTCCCATCCCTCCTCAGATGCGTACATATATGTTGCTGTGGAAGTGCAGGCCCCAGTGGCTTTGACTTACTGTACAAAGTCTTCAATGGGGCAGGCTTGCATATTCTGCCTACTGTCCAGCACACTTATTAACATGTTTAGGTCCCCTTCTCCTGGGTTTAGTATTTCCAGATCAAGCCACACAACAAGTGGGACAGACGTCAACTGCGCCACTCAGAGCAGCAGCTCAGAGGCCTGGGCCACAGGTGGATACACATCCATGTCAAGTGGCAGTGCCAATTGTGCCAGCCAAACCAACCCTGATGTGTCAAGGGCCAGCACCAGAAGCGGCGCCACATGACTTTGACACTGCACCCACTGCTCCATAAGAGCTGCCCAATAATGGAACTGACCACTGGGGTCCTCTCTAGTACATTTAGGAAGGCTCTGGGACAGAGACAGTGACCCTCACAGGCCTAGGCATCCCATTGTCATCAGCGATGACAGTAGGAATCCCAGGCCTGTAGAGTTAAATGTTGCACAGAAGATCTGACAGAGGGTAACCTTAACTGGTGCTGTTTCCTCCCTTCTTGTGAGAGAGGAAGAGGCTGAGATTGAGCAGTGCCAGGACTCTGGCATGAGCATATGCTGGATCTGGAACAATTCTTTTGTACTTCCAGGACTGTCCTTCCTCCAGGAGCCAGACTGCCCATCATCAGTGCACCTGCTCAGTTGGGGGTGTTGACCGGACACAGCCCCGTTCCCAGAGCAACCTGGTTTCTCAGGCTCCCTACCATCCTCCACGGTCATTGACCATTCACACGGCTGAGAGAAACTGAACATTTTGTGTTAAATACAAAACTGAAGCAGGTCGGAATGACAAAGCACCTGGGCCAGATGGGCTGCACCCAAGGGTGCTAAAGGAACTTGCAGAGGAACTGGAGGGCCCCCTGGCATACCTGTTTACCAGATCACTGCAGACAGGAGTCTTGCAATGGGACTGGAGAAGAGCAGATGTGGTTCCTCTACACAAAGGAGGGAGTAGGGAGGAAACTGGCAACTACAGACCAGTTAGCCTTACATCAGTGGTGGGGAAGCTAATGCAGACCTTAATTAAGCAAAACCTAGTAGAGTATCTGGAAGAAAACAATCTTCAGGATATCAGACAGCATGGGTGTGTAGTGAGCAGGTCATGCCAGATGAACCTGATTATGTTTTCAACTGGGTGACCATGGAATTGGATAGGGCCACCCAGTGGATGTCCTCTACTTTGATTTAAGCAAAGATTTCCACTCTGTGACACACAACCACCTGCTGAGGAAGTTGGAGGACCTAGGCTCAGCCAAGTGCGTAGTCAGGTGGGTAGGAAATTGGCTAAGACACAGTAGGCAGAGAATGGTGGTAAACGGGATGAAGTCAGACGAGAAGGAGGTCACCAGTAGAGTGCCACCAAAGTCAGTCCTAGGCCTGGTCCTGTTTAATATGTTTATTAGTGACATCAGCGTAGGTATCCAGGGCAAGCTTGCACTCTTTGTGGATGATACTAAACTAGGAGGCTGGGTTGATAGCAAAGAGGTGGCTGGGAACCTAATAAAGGACCTGCAGAAGCTGGAAAGTTGGTCTAATATCTGACAGCTCAGGTTCAACATGAAGAAGTGTAAGGTGATACACCTAGGCAAAGGGAACTCAAGGACTGACTAGTGGCTCAATGGGATCAAAATTGAAACCTCACAGAGAGAAAAGGACCCAGGGTCATCATATGTGACACCATTAAGCAATCCAACCAATGCAATACAGCTTACAGTAAAGGCCAGCATAATACTGGGGTGTATAGGGAGGCTTTGACAGCAGAGACAGTGAAGTGATCCTCCCACTCTACAGGTCACTGGTGAGACCGCATGGAGTACTGTGTTCAGTACTGGGGTCCACACCCTAGGACAGACAGGGTTAGGCTAGAAGTACTGCAGAGAAAGGCAACAAAGATGATAGAGGGCCTCCAAAGACTCCTATATGAGAAGCCCTGAAGGAACTAGATATGTCCTCACTGGAGACTAGGAGGGAGACTGGGGATATGGATCGAGACTTTCAAGTTCCTGAGAGGCATAAATAAGCTACCATACTCAGAACTCTTCAACAGTGTCCCCAGCGCAACCACTAGAGCTCACGAATGGAAACTACGGGGGCAGGGGGGTGTTCAAGAAGGATCAAAGGAAGTACAACTTTACAGAGAGGGTTGTGGATCCTTGTAATAGGCCGCCTACCAAGGTGGTGAGAGCAAAGAACGTTACAGCACTCAAGCTGGGGTGGGACACAGTCAGAAGGGGGGGGTCAGGTCCTGGGACTTTTAGAAGGTCTTGGAAACTCATGGGCAGACTTCATGAACCCTTGGTCTCCTTCTGCTGTAATTTTTCTATGTTTCTATGATACATAAGTAACAAACTCTAATTTTAGACACTGAAACTGAAGAACTGAATGCTGTTGTCATATAGACAATGAAGTTCTAACTCCTGACAAGTGAGCAATGTTGTCACTGATGCGCACTTGATGGCAGGAAAAAAAAGAAGTGAGGCAGCTGGGGACTGGTGCCATTGTACACCAGCAGGAGTGGGCATCTAAGCACAATGCTGTGTGCACAATCTCTAACATGTCACCAGCCCTCTGAAAAGTTCTGGCTCCAGCTGCATTCTAGTATCTCTTACTCAGACCCACTAGTGTGAATCAATGTTGAAGACTGATTCTTGGAAGATCAAACCTGCCATTGCAGGAAGCATGGCCACACTGCAGAGTTCAAACTTTACATTTTAAAGTTCTATCTCTGGAGCAACACCTCAGGGATGAGATGCTGCTATTTCTATATCATTACAAATACACACTTTTTGCTAGAATTACATAACCTTCCTATCGTCTAAGAGTCAATCTCCTCAATAAAGCACAACTCTTTTGTTCAATGGCAAGCAGTACAGATCTCCCAGAGAAGGGTGGTGTGTAAGACAACAAGACTTAGGAGGAGAACAAAACACTGCAGTGTTGCCTGCCCAGAACATGCATGCTCTCAGAACTGAAATCAAAGTGCAGTGCCAAGTGTAAAGACAAGCACTGCATCATCATGTTAAGGCTTTGCAGACATCTGTAATGGAAACTTCTTTTAGAGAAGCTATGGATGTAACCACTGGTCCCGTGTAACAGTCTATAACAGAATAATTTTGATGCTTCCCTGCAAGTGAATAGCAATGATGAATGCAGCTAACAAACCAGTTAGGCAGGAACTATTTAGAGACAGGTCTCCAGTAACCATTAGGATAACTGGATACTAATAGTCAAGATGAATGCCTATGGTTTTTTGATCTAGCCATGTACAAACTAAGAATATATGTCTCATCGATTAGTGTACTGTATTGTGCAACACTCGTTAAATCGAGGTGAAGGCTACTAGGAAAAGAGTTCCACGTGAGGAGCTTTAGTTCATATATGACTGCATGTTTGAATGTAGGGTTTGTCCACCCACTAAAGACCAGGCTATGAACCAAGCTTGTCACTGTTTTTTTTGTTTTTTTTTAAATTTTCCTTTTTCTCCTTCAGTCGAGCTGCCAGCCACCTGATGTATTTCGGCCCGGTCACGGGCCACAAGCTTCCACTCCTGAATTAGCCATTTGAGTCCCCGATACCCGTGGCTTGCCCCCACGGCGGGGCTGCGGCTCTCCCTGGGTACGCGGGCGTTGGACTAGAGTGGGAGGCAGGCCCAGGGCTAATTGAAGCCGTGGCGGAGCTTCATTAGCGGCGGCCGGCAGCTCCATTTCCGTTTTCTTAAGGAGGCGGGTCGTGCAATGATGCCCGTGTCTGCCCGCTCCTAGTGTCGCGGCGCCAGTAACAATGCAACCCCTAGCCTCCGCCGAAGTAGCCAATGCTCCGGGCACGTCCCCACCCTCCCCAGAGGAAGGAGAGCAGTCCCTAGGGCGCTCCATCCTTCTCACCTTAGCCGGGCCTCCAGCGACCCTGGTCCATTCCGAACCTGGTCGCCGGGCGTAGCGGAAATCCAACCGCTGCGCGGGCCGGGCCATGCTTGTCACTTTTTTAACTAGTGCCCAACGAGAAGAATTCCTCTCATATATATTATGAAGTGAGGACATCACATGATAGGAGTCTAAGTGCACATCTCATGGTAAACAGTCAGGTCTAATAGCTGAACATTCACTGATGAGAACCGTAGACAAGAATCTTATCAAATCCAACAAGTACTCCACAATTTGTATACAAGGACTGGTGCATAGGTCAAAAGATCATATAAGAAAAAATGACTCACCGCAATAATCCTTCTTTCAAGGGGTCCTTTAGCATCAGTAACTTTAGCAGTTAGCTGGCTAGGTGCAACTGCCCCAGAGGTATGCCTTTTAGAGAATTTTATTTAAATGAGCTTTGGGCAATAGCCAATCAAAAACAGGAGAGGGAGTGAGCTGAGTGAGAGCAGCATGAAGGCTTCAGAATTTTTTCGAAGGAAAAACAGGGCACATGCCCTGAAAAATGAATTAACAGGATTCAAAAACATGCAAATGTCCATGATGGTGGAAATAGAAAACAATGTGAGTTAGAAACTCAACAAAAAAAGTCCAGATTTGGTAAGAGATGTGCTAACAGAGCCCTTCTCCTAACAGGTGAACCGGGGAGAAAGGGTGGGAGCTTACTGATACTAAAGGACCCCTTGGAATAAACAAGATTATTGCGGTGAGTAATTTTTTCTTCTTACCCTAGGAGTCCTTTAACATCAGTAACTTTAGCAGACTACCGAGCAGTGGGAAGTGGACAGAGAACCTACTTAGGAAAGAGGCTCTGTAGAACTGCCCTGCCAAATTTGGCATCAGATCTGGTTTGCACATCCAAACTGTAGTGTTTCACAAAAGTGTACACAGATTTCCAGGTAGCTGCTTTGCAGATACCCAGCTAAGCTGCAGTGCCCCTGATGGAGTGGGCCCTGAGCCCCACTGGAGGTTGGTGACCAGCTTTTTCATAATAGAATTTGATACAAGAGACCAACCAGTAAGAAATAGTTCTCTTGGCAGCTGGTCTTCCTCTGCCTACATCCCTGTAGGTGAGGAACAACTGAGTAGAAGAGCCTCTGGACTGTCTAGTTTGCTCTAGGCAGTGAAGATAGCTCTTTGACATCAAGCTGTGGAGCATTTGCTCGCCAGGAGTTGATTGCTCAGTAAAGAAGACAGGCAGAGTAACAGACTGGTTTAAGTGGAACTCTGAATCCACCTTTGGCAGAAATTTCCTATTTGTCCTGAGTTCAACTTTACCATTATGAGGGATGATGTAATTTGGCTCAGTGCACAGGGCCTGTAGCTCTGAAATCCTCCTAGCAGAGGTGATGGCCACCAGGAAGGCTGTCTTCCAAGTCACAAACTTGATATGTGCAGTGGACATAGGCTCAGTGTGTGGATTCATGAGCCTGTCTATGAAAAGGTTCAGGCTCCAAGGAGGAACCAGCTACCTGACTGGAGGCTGAAGCTGCAAGAGGCCTTTGAAAAACTTGTTTAAATATGGCATGGAAAAAATGAAAATTACGTACCTACCGTAATTATGATCTTTCTGTGCATCTTCACCATTCATCACTTTTGGGTAGATGGCAGGAGGTCATGACCCCATGGGAGCTCTTTTTTTTTTTTTTTTTGGTAGGCAGAGCCGATGCACCATCGGCGCCGACCTCGAGGCTGACGCATTGCGTGGCGCTCGCGGGTTGGCCATTATGCGCTGTCGACTCCGCCTGCCAGACAGTTCTGAGTCACCAGAGAGATAAGAGGAAGGGAACGGAGGGTGGGACAAGGAAGTCCAAGAGACAGAAAAAGGAAAAGATGTGCAAACTGAAAGGAAATAAGGACTGAGAGGACAGAAGAAGAAGGCAAGTCGGAAACTAGAGGGATTGGGAGGGGCCCCAATCTCTGGAAATAGGGGAGGAAGGGTGGGATAAGGATTCTAGAAATTAGGATGAGGATGAGAAGGAGAAAGGTTTAACCGTATCCTGAACCTTGGTCCGACTCCATATTGTATAGGAACTGCAAGGAGTAGCCAAAGGTTCTTGCCAGACTTCAAGGCATAGAATGTCTGGCAAAACTCCATTTTAGCAGAATCGACTTATTCTGGAAGAAGGACAGGGCACAGAGAATTATCACCCTCTCAAGGAAAGAATTTTTGGTGAAAAAAGGAAAAGTTTCTTTTCTTCTTTTTTTTTGATAATAAAGAATAGTCCAAAGGACAAGGAAAGTAAGATGGACGGGAACAAGGAGAAGGAAAGAATGGAGGGCAACTGCCAACTTCTACCCCACGGGGGGGGGGAGCTAACGCACTGGAGAAGGAGTGACCCCCATGCTGACCACTCTCTCCAGAACATTATCCCCCTATGTGTCCCTGTTTACCCCACTCCTGACAAAGAAAGGGGGGGGCGAGGCTGGGCACAGAGAGGAGGGGACCCAGAGACTGAAGCCCCAGGGGGATGAAAGGCGGGATTGTGATGAATGGTGAAGATACACAGAAAGATCGTAATTATAGTAGGTACATAATTTTCATATCTTATCTGTGTCAGTCTTCACCATTCATCACTTTTGGGTGAGTGTCGAGCCCCCCAAAGGGGAATTTCTTTTTAACCCTAAGGGACAGAGTCCCTTAGCTCTCAGTGGGCGACGCACTAAGAGGAAGAACCTTCAGGGCCTGGAGAGGCCCAAGAGTGGTGAGAGTGAGACGGGGACCCCCCAGAGGGGGAAGAAAGTTGCCCTGACAAACGCTGTCTCGCTCTATGGGAGAAGAGGTAGGTTCTCTGGTGAGCGGAGTTTATCACCCTATGCTGGGCCAGGGGTGACAACTGGGAAAGACGCAGCCATGCTGTCCGCCTAGTGCAGAACGCTGTCCCTATTACCCTGGAAGCTACCTCGTTGGCATCATAAGATGCCCTCACTTGGTGCCTAGCACCCAGGCCATGCGCAGGAGAGTGCAATGGCTTGTCTGGTTTGTTCTGTATCAGGGAACGAGGCTAGGAGCTGACCTAGCCTGGACCACAAGAACCTGTCATAGGCTGCATAGTGGGCCTGATGTGCAGAAATAGAAAGCAGCAACTGTGCTGAGTAGAAAGTCCTCCTCCCCCAGTAATCAAAGTCCAAAGAATCCTGGTCTGTGGGGCCGGTCACGGTGAAGGGCATGACGCAGGAGTATCCAGCTGCTTCACTCCTGACTGAGGCTGAGGCATAGAACCTGGAGACTCAGGGGGTGCGCAATACCTCTGGCAGAGATCCCTAGGGGCAGGAACTCCAGAGAAAGGGGTCTGCCAGGAGCGCAATGACACCTCTCTAAAGGGAGCAGGCCAGTGGGGCACCACAAGGGTATCCTCACTGAAGTCGCCTAAAAAGGCATGCGCCGAGTGCTCAGGATTGCTCTGAGTGGAAGGGCTGAGGTGCAAGTCCTCCAACATCCTCACAAGGAAACGCTGATACTCAGCAAGATCAGCAGCTGGAGAGATGTGGACAGAAGGCTCCTCTCCCCCAGAAAAGGAGGATGAAGAGTTGGAGGGCACTGACTGCTCAGAGGGCGGCTGCTTGGGGGGGGGAGGTTGAAAAACCTGTCTGTCCATTGCCCTGACATAAGCTGAGAACCGAGCAGCCACAGCCCTGAACTGCTCCCAGGAGAGAGGCCCGCTAGGACCAAGGATGTCTGGGAGCGCAGGAGAATGTGGCAGGGGAATGGGGAAAGAGCCAAGAAGAGAAGTCGGCTGACCTCCGCCTGGGCTAGGGAGCAGACCAGGAGCACCCGAAGAAGAACGTGCTCCGGAAGACTCCACAGCCAACAGCTGAACAACAATTTCGGTACTGCCTATATGTTCGAGATGTGGAGCCGCCGAAGGGAACTTGTTGCATATCCTTTGGGAATGCGATAGAGTGGCACCATTATGGATCATAGTAAGAGACAGTTTAGATCCACTTTTAGGGCTCAAAGATCTATTCACCTTAGAAATATGTATCTTGGGTGTTTACTTGAGCATTTTGGTGAAGGAACGTAGATATCACATGGCTCTCATCTCAATAGTTATCAAAAAGCTGGTCCTCAGGCATTGGATGGATCAGGATATCATTACCTATCAGGAATGGCTTAAGGAGATGTCCCACTGTTTCAATACCGAAAAACTTATAGCTAGCTCTAGACGTAATGTGGAGTCTTTTAATCGGAAATGGGGCAAATTAAATGCGCTCTACCTAACGTAACCCAGACACTGGTAGTACCTTAGGTAACTGCTGTTGCATTGATACATGCAGCGTTATCAGGCTCCCAACCACAGTCCTCCTCCTTAGTGACCCGACATCTCCTTCAGCTATGAAACTCTCCGGGGCGATGGGGAGGGTGGGCTGGGGAGGTGGTGATATTGTGGTTGTGTTTTAGTGTCCCTGTCTATTTAAATGTGATTGTACACATTTACATGTGCTTTATCCTGGACTTGGGTACTGTACGATCAGATAACCTCCACTATATGTACCTTGTTTTTCTTTTTTTTTTTTTTTTCTTCTTATATATAAACTCAATAAACTTAAATTTCAAAAAAAAAAATTTCGGTACTGCCTTGGCTGCACCCAGAAGAATTCCCCTGTGAGGTGACCGGGATCGTATAGGTCCAGAAGGACAGTCCCCTACCTCAAATGGGGCTCTCTCAAAGAGATCGAGGAGGAAGAGCGGAGGAGGCAGCACTGCGCTTCTCCCGGAGCCTGGTGGCCCATAAAAAGGTCGCCGCAGACCCCATGCCCCTTGACCCCTCGGAATTCGAGAGAGTCCTCCTCCTCGAGAGGCCAGCCTAGGTAGCTGACAGGCCTGGCCAGCACCCGAAGGAGCTACCCAGGGCACAGTACCCTCCCCTCCCGTAGGTTCTCTGATCGACCCCAAAGTTGGGCGATCCAGGCACACCACAGGTGGGTGTACCATTGCTGAGGGGTCAGTGAACCCACCAAGACTGGGTTGCAGAGCAATGGTGGTATGCACTACTGCCTGCTGGTCAGCACCCCTAACCCCAGTCTCGGCAGCCACCAACCGCACCTCAGAAGAGGGCTGACTCCAGCTTGTCGAGGACACTACAGGGCTGCCCACACCAACAGTCAACCCCAAGGAGTCAGACTGCTCGTCTGACTCAGAGCCCGACTCTGCCTTCAAAGAGGTAGAGGTCAAGGCCCTGTGCCAGACCATAGTAGGGCGCCCGCTGCCATCCTTGCCAAATGGGGTGCCTGAAACCAAGACTGTGCCCGAGCCAGTGCCAGTGCCCCCCACAGCACCGCGAGCGGTATCCACGGAGGATACGGCCCCAATCCGAACAGCAGCCCTGGAGTCAGAACCAGTCATGGCGCCGTCCGGCCCCATGGCGGTGCCAATGACGGCGCCAGCAGCAGAATCTGAAGCCCCCAATGGTGCCATGTCCGAAGCTGGACATGGCACCGTGCTCAACCTTGGCGTCGCAAACGGCGCAGAGGCACAAAACGGCACTGACCGATGGCATCAAGGATGGCGCTGACCTGGGCCTTGTGCACCGCAGGAGTCCGACACCGGGAGCCTTCACCCCCAAAGGCGGTGCCATGGCGTCGCCTCCACCTGTCCCCAGAAAGGAGTGGGTGGGCCTCCTGCACGCATGAAGGAGCCTCGCTGACTGCCAGGCTACTAGAAGCCAAGGCTCTCTCCGCCTGGTACATATAGAACCAGGAGGGGACCCAGAGGAAAGGCCGGAGTACATGGCTTGGCTCGACGAGTGTGCACCCGACCCCGAAAGTTGGTGGAGCTCACCCCACTTTCCCAGCGTTGCTAGATGACCCGGTGGTCCATGGAGAAACAGGCGTTGCAATCCATGTCGAGAAGCGGGCCAAGACACGTAAGCAATAGTGCGTGCTGGTCAGTAGCCGGAAAATTTACGACACTAGGGCACCGTCGCATGGGAGCCATCCCATCTTGAGTCTTCTTGCCGCCCAACCCAGACATGACCTACAAGGAAAAACACTAAAACAGACTTGGCGTTGCAGAGAATAAAATAATTGGAAAGGTCTTACCAAGCGACGTCGAGTAAGCGACTAGAACCAGCAGGAAAAGGAGCGACGAACCTGACTTACGGAGGAAACGGTCGATGGAGTCAATACTTTGCTGCGTAGGTGGTAGGCCCTAGAAGTTTTTTCTATAGAAGTTCTCTGAAGCTTCCCACGGCGACCTCGGCCGGAAGCGAAGAACTGGCAGGCAGGCGGAGTGGAAAACAGCGCATAATGGCCAACCAAGAGCGCCACGCAATGTGTCGGTCTCGAGGGTGTCACCGATAGTCTGGCCCACTTCAAAAAAAAAAAAGAGCTCCTCGTGGGGTCATGACCTCAGACATCTACCCAAAAGTGATGAATGATGAAGACTGACACAGATAAGATTTGACTTTTCTTTCCCACCAAAAGGTAGGCGAAATTGCTGCCAGGTGTAGCTTGAGGAAGATGGTTTCAAGCCTGACGCCTGCAAGTGTACCAGGTAATCCAGCAGTTGAGGGTCTGAAGCTGAATGGGGTCAACCTTTTGCTCTTGACCAGCGGAAAACCTTTCCATTTGGCTGCATAAGTCTTCTTAGTGTTTGATTTTTTAGCCATCCTCAGTATCTTAAGGACCAGCTCAGAGTACTGTGAGGATGGAAACTCTAACTCTTCTAGAACCAGGCCTTGAGGTGAAGAGAGTGTATGTCTGGATACTGCACTCCTGTCTGAGGAAGTGTCAGCAGAGAGTGAGTTGGAGGCAGGCGAATGGGCCTGCTGCAGGGCAGTAAGAGACGGAGAGTACGAGGCTTGCCTGGGCCAATCCAGAGCCAACAGGATCACTGATGCAGGCTATTGTCTGAGTTTCAGCAATACCCTGAGTATCAGGGGAAGGGAGGTAAACGAGCATGAACCTCCTGACCAGTCCAGAATCAAGGCATCCAGGAGAAGGATTCTGGGACCTGGGGCCTGCAACAGTACTGAGGAAGCTGAAAATTGAGGGGCGAGGCAAACAGCTCCACTTCTGGTGTGCCCCACCACCTGAACACTGTGGCTAGTACTTACTTATTCAGGGTCCATTCGCTCTGGCCTTGACTGATGCAACTCAGAGCATCTGCCATGGTATTGTGTTTGCCTGGGAGGTGAATAGCTGAGAGACTGACTCTCAGGGAGAAGGCTAGAGACCAGAGCTTTACAGCTTCTGAACAGAGTATTCCTGATCTGGTACCACCCTGTTTGTTTATGTAAAACATTTCAGTGGTGCTGTCTGTTCATATTTGAACTGCCTGCCCTTTTATGCTGGGAGCAAAAGCTTTGAGAGCCAGAAAGACTGCTCTGAGTTCCAAGAGATTTATGTGTAACTGTGACTCTTCGAGAGTCCAGGTGCCACTTACTGAAGTACTGTCCAGATGTGCTCCCCACCCCAAGAGGGCGGCATCTGTGGTGATCACTCTTGTAGGTAACAGAGCTTGGAATGGTACCCCGCTTGTAAATTTACAGGGTTTTTGAGGAACTGCTCTGTCACAGGTATCAGCTTTGAAAAATTGTTGCTTCTCTGAGACCAGCGAGCTCTGAGGTAAGCTTGCAGTAGTTGCATCCTGTACCTGACTCTTGGGACCACTGCAGTCATTGAAGCCATGTGTCCAGGAGTTTTAGAAAATGTCTGGCTAGTCTTGGCTGTCCCCAGGTGAAAGAATCTGTCACTGTAAGGAAACTCTGAATTCTTTCCTGCGAGAGGAAAGCATATCCTTTCTGAGTGTCCAGCTGGGCCCCTATGAAGGTGAGCAGCTGGAAGGGTTCTGTGCGAGATTTCTTTAGATTTACCAGGAAACTCAGGGACTCCAGAGTGTGTTCTATAAGGGAAAGGGACTCCTTGACCTGGCAAGGAGACTTTGCTACTATGAACCAGTCATCCAGATAGGGATAGGGAGTGACATCCAGTCTCCTGAGGTGTACTGCTACCACTATGAGGCACCTGGTAAAGACTCTAGGGTACAAGGACAGGCCGAAGGGCACTGCGGTGAACTGATAGTGGTCCAAAGGAAGTATGAATCTGAGAAACTTCCTGTGAAACCTCCTTATGGGTATGTGGAAGTAAGCGTCCTTTAAGCCCAGGGAGGCTAGCCAGTCTCCTTGCTGTAAGGACTGTATGACCAGTGATAGAGTGACCATTCTGAATTTGTTTTTTCAGATGTTTGTTTAAATATCTGAGATTTAAGATAGTTCGCCACTCTCCAGTTTTCTTTTGTATCAGAAAGTACCTGGAATAGAGGCCCTTGCACCTCTCATGGACTGGGAACCTCTCCAATACTCGTAGAGCTAGAAGGTTTTGTACCTCCATTTCCAACAGTGGAACCTGTGTTGGGGACAGAGGTCTTGACACCTGGGTACGCCTGAGGTCTGGCATCTGCTTGAACAGTAGTGGCAGACCCTTCTCTACTATCTCCAGCATCCACTTGTCCAACATAATGAGGGACCAGTTCTGAAGATAGTGGGAGAGTCTGCATCCCACTGGAAGTGGGGAGGCGACCTGGACACTCACATCAGAACTTAGACTGAGAGGCAGACAGCTGAGTAGAGGTGGCCCTTCTTTGGCCCCTTCTACCCCTGCCTCTGAAAGAACCTCTGTACTGACTGAAGCCAGATTAGGGGTAAGGACTGTAACACCTGGGAAAAAACTTCTGCCCCTACCGCCCCTTGGAAAGGATCGCTGAGGGACGGTAGGCTTAGGTTTAGACGAGTGACTCTACCAGGAGGCCTTGTACTCGTCAACCTTTTTCCTGTAGTCAGTGGTTCTGTAATCAAACAACATGTTTTGATCACACAGAAAATCCATGGCCTTGGTCTTGGTGTCTGTGGTTAGACTGGTAGGTCTAAACCAGGCGAAGCATCTCAGAGAGAGATAGCGCGGGCCATCGCCCTAGAGGTGGCATCACTGTTGTCGTCTGCCATGTGGAATTGGTATTTTACAGCTTTCAAGGCAGTTTTTGTCGCATTCACCAGCTACTGCACCATAGAATGTGACCCACTGCGGGCAATGGCAAGGACAGACTTCCATAGGGCTTTCTGATATTTGACTGTAAACGCCATGTACGAAGAAAGTCTGAGAAGCAGGGAGGCTATGGCATACATTTTCTTTGTTATAAGGTCAATTTTCTTGGAGTTTTTGTCCAGAGGTAAGGAGGATAAGGAGACCCCAGCTTTCTCACAAGCTACCTGTTGCACTATACTCCAGTGGCTAGGGTGTGCAGACAGGAACTCGGTACCAGTTCTAGACAATCTGTATTTTTCTCAATCTGCTTGTCAACCCCTGACACCAAAGTGGGTGTCTGAAGCACTTTCATGGTATTTCTTCTGAACACATTATAGATAGGGATGACCAGGGTCTTGAGGGTTGAAAGACTTCTCATCTCCTACAATCTTAGTCTTCATCGACATCCTGGTTGGGCTCCTTCATAGTGAGGTCCAAGGTGTCTAGCATATTTGTAAAAAATGTAAACATAGAGAAGGGGTCCTCCTGGTCACCCGGGGGGGGGGGTCCCTGAATAGATGATCCGGGGACACACGGGGCTCAAGGCCCTCAAAATCCATGTCAGGGGCATCATAAAAATGTTCTTCATCATCTGCGTCGCCCTCACAGTCTACGGAGGAGAGAACTGAGGAAGAGTGCTTGCCAGCCCCAGTAAATATAGGGCTCATCTTTTACAGGATCTGAAACAGTTGCCATGCTTTTGCCATGTCTTGCACAGATACAAGATCCTGTGCAGACTGTGGTTGTATGTGTTTTGTTTTTTCTTTATGCTTTAAGCTGGCTGTTGTCTCGCTATTGGCTTTCCCAGGAGCAACAGGAGCATTTTTTTTTTATTGACAGTTTCTTTTTAGCCATTCCATCAGCGGCTTGATCAAGCTTCTTTTTCTCATCACTTTTATTATTTTTTAATTTGTGAGAAACTTCTTCTTTGGAAGCTGTATTTGTTGGCTGGGATCTGGAGGTTCCTCAGCACCTCTGCTTACATTTTTTTTGTTAGTACTTAAACATGGCCCTCATCGGAAGCCTCTGATTTATCCTCAGCCATAATAATTAAAGCTTTTTTGCTATGTGCCAATTTAAACAAAGCAAACTAAGCTCTGGACCTCATGAACCAAGTGCAGGTTTCTGCAAAAAGCCACCAGCCGTCCTGCCCCAGTTAAATAACTCTGTCTAATTTAAAAGAGCTTTTTTTCCTTTTGTAGTACTGGGATCTATACCAGTGCCAATCTTAACAGAAATCCCAGTAATACTGGTCAACTGCACACAGGTTTCTGTTGAAATGTCACCAGCCAGTCCTGTGACAGAGGCAGCACTTAAGTCCAGTTTTGTACTGTATATGGGTTTCTCTGTAATTAACAATCCTCAGAGAACCCCCGCAACTGTCAAAGACTGAACTCCCAATTGGTGCCTCATGGTAAAGCCAAGGGTCTGAAGTACAAAACAAGGCAACTGACACTATATCGATGGTTCCTTCAAGAATTAAGTTTAAAGCGTGAGGAACCGTCAAAATTAAACACCAGCAGTAAAATAACTACAAGAACTGAACAGTCACGGTATTATTAAAGTCAAAATTAGTGCAACTGTGCTAAAATATAAAATTAGCGGCGCTAACCAAACCTTAAAACTTTCACTCAGCACACAAAAATTATTTTAGGAGGAAAACTTAACCCTGATAAGACTTAGAGGCTATCAACAAGAAAAGTTGAGAGGCACCTCAGGGGCAATGTTGCTCAGCCAGCGGAGAAAAATTCTGATGCCTTCAGGCTGCTCACCAGCTCACCTCTCCTGTTTTTGATTGGCTATTGCCCAAAGCTTATTTACATAAAATTCTCTTAAAGGCATACCTCCAGGGCAGCTGCACCTAGCCAGCTAACTGCTAAAGTTACTGATGCTAAAGGACTCCTGGGGTAAGAATAAACAGATTCTAAACAAGACAGAGAGCTCTTTCTGGTGGAAGGGTTTCTTGCTGCTAACGACCTGGATTAAACAATCTGATACTCTGAGCCTGTGGACTTCCAGCACTTCCAGAATGTGACTTTTGCAGAATGCTTGGATGCAACAGCTGGCCCTAGAACTAGAGTAGCAAAGGAGTCCAAAAGAAAAGTTTTCCGAGTCCTGGGTCACTGCTTGCTGAATTAAAGGTTATTAGATGACCATCTTGTTCCAACTTTCCTATGCACTTGTCTATGCTATGTGTGTTCAATACTACCCTAATGTTTGCTCACTATGTACTCTACCATCTTCTGTCTTACAGATGATCTCTGCTCTGCCTTGTTGTTTTGTTGACTCAATGTACTTAGTTTACCTGCCATACTGTGTTGTTGTATCTGTAATACCTGTCTGTACTCTCCCAGGTCGTTCCTGAAAATAGGCATACAACTTGTCTAGTGTACCTACCCGGTTAACAAAAGCTAAATAAAATAAAATAAAATAGATCTGCCTCAGCCAGACTGAAGTTACACTCTTTTAGAGGAACACAAAAGTGGCCCATGTCCAGTTTAGACATTATCAAATAGAGACTTTACAATGACATCCACTAAAGACCCAGCATGAGGATCTGCTGCTGAGCAGATGAAGCTGTTGACTAGTGTATTGCTCCTCCAAGATGGGAGTGGCTTGAACATATATATGGTTGTCAAGGTGCAGTAAGAGCCACCTAGGTTCAAATCTCATCCGCCAGGACTTGTGAGGTGAGAGTGTTGCTCACATCAGCAAGAGGTGTTTGTGGAAATTCCACTCTCAGTGAAACCTGCCCCCTTTGGTCTGACCCCAACAGTAGGTTCCCTACCCCATTAATAACAATCCATTGTCACCGGCACTTAAGGGCATAGACTGGAAAGGAAACAATCTTTACGAAGATTCTGCTTCACATCACAGTAGCTAGTAGGTGTCACTTTATGGGGTGACTCAAGAAGATCTGTGATGCTGGTAAGCTTTTACTAAGCTTCCCCAGGAGTCTTCCTGTGAAACTTCATAATAGAAAATGGAATATATTCTTGAAGCTCTCCAGAACTGTAGCTGAGACTTGACAGACTCCAATGTATACAGTACTTTAACCTCAAGAAGGAACAAACTAGCCAAACTGCTCCCTCTCCAAGAGCTCCGGACAGGTTTAGTATTAGCCTGATGTGAAGATAAAGGAATAGTTAAGTGCACAGGTCTCTGAAAGCACTCTGTAGAGATGTGGAGTCAAAGCAAGCCCAACCACTATGCCCACTATTGTGAGACAATGGACTGGTAATCAGAACTTGCCATTTTGCACCACTGGGAACTACTGCCCGTAAGACTTCATCCGGAAATCCCAAAGATGCACTGACTGACCTCATCTGTAGCAGAGCTACTCTCACTGCCCTCAGTCACCAATCCCCAAAACACAGCCACGTGGTCACCAAACAAGAATTCAGTTGCATTGGCATTGTTTATGGGCACTGCAGAGACTCAGCAGGCTGATTCTATACTGCAAGCTGGAATGCAGAGGTGATGGAAAAATCACCAAGAAGCAAGCATGTGAAAGCGTGCCAGAAAATTTTAAATGAGCCATGGCTAGCATCAGGCTCAATTTGCATTGCATGGAACGTCCCTGCTCATCAAGCAACTGACCACTTCTTAGGAGAAGAAAGCTGCAGACTTGAACTACTGGGGACATACACTGCACAGATGGGTTATTGGAACAAATCATCTGGGTAAAGGGAACTGCAACACTGAGATGCCTACATTCCATGTAGAGACACAAAAAGGAAAATTACGTACCTACGTAATTCTTGATCTTCTTGGACGAGTCTCCACCACTCATTCACACTAGTGGGATTGGCGCCGGAGGCACTAAGACCCATAGAACAAACTTTTTAATGGAGGTCGATGAGAGGCAGCGCGCCACAGACACGGGTCAGCGAGCAGCGGCTCGAGCGAATGACCATCTCGCATGGTATCTACCCTCCAACCGCCTCTTCAGTACCTTTTTTACCAAGGAGGTGCAGCGCAACTAACGTAAAGAGTAAACTCAACATTAAAAACGGACATAAGATAGTCCGTGATGACCGTGTAAGAAGGGTCAGCAAAGAAGTCCTCACGGCCTAAAGATTTGAGGAGTGAAGACCAATACAGCGGTGAGCTCGAGGATGGAGAGTAGAATGAGTAGGAGACTCTAAGAAGATCAAGAATTACGGTAGGTACGTAATTTTCCTATCTTCCTGGACATAAGTCTCCACCACTCATTCACACTAGTGGGAGAGTACCAAGCTGATAATCCCCCAAAAGGGCGGCAGGAGAGCCAGAGCTCACGCGTCTAAGATAGAAGCCCATTAAGGATAGTTCTGCCGAATGCGGAATGTCGCCTGGCATGAACATCCAGTGCATAGTGCTTAACGAAAGTATGCACTGAGCTCCAGGTGGCGGCGTTGCATATATCTGCAATTGGAACATTGCGAATTTCCACTAGGGATGCCGTGACCGCCCTGGTAGAGTGGCTACACTCTACCTTCTAATTTAACTTGAGCCATGGAATAGCAATGACGAAGGCATGCCACTAACCATGAAGAGATGCATCTAATAGCGACAGTTGACCCAGCGGGTGTCGCTGAAAGAACGAACAGTTGCCGAGTCTTGCGAACATCCTTGGTTCTATCTAAATAGAACCGTAAGGCTCTCTTAACATCCAAGGAATGAAAAGCTCATTCCCTTCATTTTGGAAATTAGCGAAGTAAGCGGGAAGTACCAGAGGTTGGTTCAGATGGAATTCTGACACAACCTTGGAAGAAATTTAGGATGAGTGAGGAGAACTACCTTGTCCTTATGGAATACAGTGTGCGGAGGGTCCGTAACCAGGGCATGTATCTCAGAGACCCTGCGGGCTGAGGTAATGGCCACCAGGAAGGCAGTCTTCCAGGTAAGAAATTTTAGCTCACAGGTAGCTAAGGGTTGAAAGGCTTCGAGTGAGCATGTCCAGCACCAGGTTAATGTCCCAGGCTGCAACTGGGACTTAACAGGGGGTCTGGTATGGAGAATCCTTAAGAAATCTCTTCACCATAGGTAACTGAGCCAGAGTTAAGGAAGAAACCGGCTCATGGAGACCTGAGATGGCACTAAGGTGAACTTTAACTGTGGAGTACTGAAGACCTAAGTTTGATGGTCCAAAAGATACTCCAGAACCTTGCCAGGAGGACAGAAAAGGTTCCAGGATTTTGCACACCAGAGAAAACGTTTCCATTTGGGCGTACGTTTTCGGGTGGCTGGCTTCGAGCAGCCAGAAGGATGTCTGAGACTCTCACGAGGCGTTGAACCGATTCACTTCTATCTCTTCAGGAGCCAAGCATGAAGGTGCAGTGATTTCAGGTTGGGATGGACCAACGAACCCTGAGTCAAAAGACTGATTTGCAAAGGAAGTGGTCTGGAGAGGCTGCCAACATACTGTTGAGTAAGAAACCATAGTTGCCGAGGCCAGGAAGGAGCAATGAGAATCATCTTGGTCCCCTGAGACTCGAACTTGAGAAGTACTCTCTGGATTAGAGGAAGCGGTGGAAAGGCGTAAAGAAAGCGTTTTGTCCACCGCAGCCTGAACGCATCCTGACAGAAAATGCCAGGCCCTGGATTTCTGGAGCAGAAGAGAGGCAGTTTTGCGTTGAGTGGGGATGCAAAAAGGTCCAGGTCTGGAGTCCCCCACTCTTTGAACAGGGACCGAGCTACGGCTGGATCGAGAGACCACTCGTGAGGGTCTGCCTTCGTTCTGCTGAGGTGATCTGCTAGGTCGTTTTGTATACCTGGCAGATAAACCGCCTGAATCAGAGACTTGTGCTCCAAGCACCACTCCCACACCCTCATTGCTTCCCTGCAAAGGGGATAAGAATGAGCACCGCCTTGTTTGTTGATGTAATACATCACTGCTTTGTTGTCCGTTTGAAGGAGAATGTTCTTGTGACAAAGGACATCCTTCAGAGCTCGGATTGCATAGAGGACCGCTCTCATCTCCAGGACATTTATGTGGAGATGAGTTTTGAACTGAGTCCATACACCTTGAGTGTGGAGGAAGAGACAGTGAGCTCCCCATCCCATTAGCGATGCATCTGTGGAGATGGAGATCTGATGATCCAGGGGAGCAAAGGGGAATCCTTCCAGGAGATTGCTCTCTTGAGACCACCAGGTGAGAGACCTTCGAAGGGGCTCCGTCACCTTGATGGGATAAGACTGGGGGTGAGAGGTCGGGGACCACTGAGTGGAGAGCATCCATTGGGTGGTTCTCATGTGCAGTCGGGCCAGAGGGACAGTGAAGACCGAGGACGCCATGAGACCAACATCGTTGCACGAGAGCTGTAACCGATTGGTTCTCCCTGATGTAACGGGCCATCTGAAGGATGTGAGTCTTCTGTCCTCTGGAAGGAAAGCCTTCGCTGAAGGGTGTCTAGAAGCGTCCCTATGAAAAGAGCCTCTGGGAGGGTTGCAGTTGAGATTTTTCAAATTCAGCAGAACTCCCATGGATGTGAGAAAGCGAGAAGTCGTTTGCACTGTCAAAGTCCCTTGGCCGGAAGGGCTTGCTGTAGCCAATCGTCCAGGTAGGGAATAACCTGGAGTACGACTTTCCTGAGATGTGCCACGAACTGCACAACACTTTGTAAAAACTGCTGCCGAGGGATAGCCCAAAGGGCAGGACTCTGAACTGATAATGCTGACCCAAAGCTACAAACCTGAGGAACTTGCGGTGGGTCGGGTGGACGGGGATATGCTGGTAAGCATCCTGCATATCCAGAGAGGCCAGCCAGTCATGCTGATGCAGCAAGGGTAACAGGGTACCTAGGGAAATCATCTTGAATTTCTCCCTTGGGAGGAATTTGTTTAACTTTCTGAGGTCTAGAATGGGGCGCATCCCCCCAGATTTCTTTGGAACCAGAAAGTAATGGGAGTAGAACCCTGTGTTTCGCAGATGCGAGGGCACCAGTTCTATTGCCCTGTTGTTCAGAAGGCCCTGGATCTCCCGGGTGAGGAGGTCTGACTGAGGCCGACAACCTGGGTTGTCATATGGGAGGACAATCGGGGGTTTCCAAGAAATTGAGAGAATAACCTCGTGAATTATCCGAAGGACCCATTTGTCGAGGTTATGGACTTCCACTGGTTGTGAAGTACATCAGGCGACCTCCACGGAGAAAGTTCCACCTCGGGTAGAGTGGATGGAACTTGAGCCCAGCGACTCATAAGGTAGCGCTGGGAGCTTTGGGTCCCTGCGCTTTCTCCTGACGTCTTCTTTTGAGGTTGGGCAGGTTGGCTTTTATGGAAGCTTCCCCTGCCTCTGCCTCGAAGGACTGACGACTATGAAACTGGCGTCTGTTCACATGCCCCGAGAGGGGCAGGAGAATCTGGCCAACAATGGCCGATCTAGTCTTCTGAGTGGCCCCTAAGGCTTGCTCACCTGAGGGCCAAAAAGAAAGGAGCCATCAAAGGCAGCGCCATCACCTGCTGCTGAGCATCATCGTGAAGCCAGAGTATGCAGCCAGGAATGGCCGAGTACAAATCCCGGCTGCTGAGGGAGAAGCAGTGTTGAAAGCGTCCATGGCGGCTTTGACCTGTTGGTTATTGGACTCAATACCTCTAATAACGGTCAGAAGACTCTGACTTGGAATCCGAATCTGGAAGAGCTTCAACCATTCTTTCATAGAGTGCCACAGGATATACTCATACTGAGAAAATAGCCTTGATAACTGGCAATACATACTTAGAGTGGAGGCAGCAAGACTCTCTTACCTAATGTATCAATCTACGAGACTCTTTGTTAATAGGTCGAGCTGTAGTAGTTGAGGAAGAACGACCTTGTCATTCTCTGCCAGGACTACAATAGGATCCGCAAAGGCTTGGGATGCCAAAATGGGACGATCCTTGGGAGCTGAATACTTCTTATCAATAGATTTAGCCACTGAGGGAATAAGAGCAGGGTTATTCCATACCATTTGAGACAGCGTCTCGAAGGAAGGCTGAATCGGAGGAGTCAAATCCGTAGGGATCTCCGAAGCATGAAGATACTGGAGTCTTAATATCTTCCCAGGATCGATGTCTGTAGTCTGGAGAGAAAGAGTGGATCCCAGGTTCTTCAACAGAGACTTAAGGACAGGTCCTCGACCACAGGCTCTGTGCAAAGAAAGATCCTGTTTCCTCCACTTCATCACCCAACCGAAGGTCTGGGTCAGGCTCAACATCATCTCCTGATGGTCCAGAAAGGACTGTTTGGACAGGAAAGGAGTGAGAATTAGGAGGAGGAAATGGCAGAAAAACAAGGAGGAGTCCCCAAGGGCTGCCGGGCGCCGAGGCAGCAAAGCAGACTGGCCAGGCACCGAGCGCACGGCGCGCAGAAGCCTGTGACCCATAAATACCCAGCGGCGCCCGCGGCGCAGCGCCACGCGCCTGGCGATGACCAGCGGCGCCCGCGGGCGGCAGCGAAGCGGCACGCGAATGGTGCCGCCCGATCAACGGCGCCACGGCGGCGCCAGCGCTACGTGCGCGCGTAGTGGCGCCGCAGCTCCAGCGGCCCGTGGCAGCGCCCGACAAGACGCAGACCCTGCAGAAGGCGCCGGAAAAAGCCCGGGAACCTGGAAAGCAAGAAGGAAAAAACAGGAGATAAGGGCATCGGTGAGGCCCCTGCACCTGCAGCCATGTGAGGAGAAACACTAAGCACGGAGTCGCTAGCACGAAGAAGGCAGCGACTAGGAAGGTCAACGCCCTACCTGATCGCGGAGCCGAGGGCTCCGAGGTAACCGAGCAGGCAGAAGAACCAACCTCGAGCCCATCGGCTCCATAAAGCGCCCACTGATGAAACTGCTCATCTGGAGCCCTACCTATAGGCGGGGAGGGCTCCGATGTCGGGGCAGCGGTTATCGGAAGTTGGCGACTCCGAAGAAGGAGACGGCAACTACTAGCGATAACCGACCGTCGCAGCACGAACATACCAGAGAGGCGACCTCGGTGATGCCTTCTCTTTTTGACCTGTGGGCGAAGAAGAGCTCGAGGCCAAGCAGGCGCAGAATCACGACCGTTTATTTTTATGCCGGCGGGGACCGCCCATCCCTAGACATCGGACTGACCGTGAGTCGGAACCCGCTGAGGAGAAGGAGGCTGACCCGGACCCAGCCGCTGACTGAACAGCTTTCATCTAGTCTCCCTACCGTCACCTGACCTGCTCATGGTCGACTCCGTCCAGTAGGCGAGACTTCTTCAAAGTAAGTTAAATTTAAATATTAGAAAAATTTTACGAAAAATAGAATAAAACTAAGCGATACTACTATCGTGATAATGTTACAAAAAACAAACTGAAAACTATCGCTAGTTTGAAGTTTGACTCCCGACAATGACTGACGTCGTCACTGAAAGCGCCTCAGCAGGCGGGAAAAAAGGAACTATGAGGCGGTTGGAGGGTCGTGGCAGATGGTCATTACCGCTCGAGCCGCTGCCTCGCGAGCGCCCGTGTCTCATGGCGCCCGTCTCTCGCCGCCGACCCTCCAGCAAAAGTTTGCTCCCGATGGGTCTTAGTGCCTCCGGGGCCAATCCCACTAGTGTGAATGAGTGGTGGAGACTTATGTCCAGGAAGATGAGGGTCCTCAAAAGTGCCTGCATAAAGGAACCCAACAAGGCCCATAAATATAATGGTTTCAGTACCCACAATATAAATGTAGAGTGCTAGAGAGGTTTTTTTTTTATTTATTGTAAAATCGTAATTACAACCTTTGAGCTAAAAGCTCATTTACAAAGGATCCTCGTTGAACAGAGGGTGGGAAACATCAAGTACATGGACAGTGGAGAAAAACAGAAGCAGCTAGAAGGCATTATCAGTTACACATCATTAAAAAGACTAAACAGCATTACAAATAGAAGGATGGGGAGAGACGGAATACATTGCAAAAGCCATCACTTAAGTACATAATACAGAGGAAAATAGTCCCATAACAGATTAGGTGAATAAAGTGCAGATTCCAACTATGTACAAAGTATGAGAATTCCCAGAATGCAGCTATAGAGCTTAGATAGGTTCCTGGAGGGAACAAGTAATGTGACCACCAACAAGTACAGCCATTAAGGGAGAGTAGGCTACAGGCTAGTCGGGTGAGGGAGAGAGCACAATGGTGGGCGATAGCTTAAGGGTCAGGGGGCTAAGCGGGTATGGAGGGTCAGGAGGGCTAAGTGGGTGAGTGGGTGGGGGAATGGGGGACCAAGAGGTGGGTAGGTGGGGATTAGCGGGAGATTCTTAGGTGCCACGGGTTGCCGCAGCCAAGCCATATTGTGTCAGGGGGCACCGGGATGGCTAGAAATGGCAGGGGTGTTCTTTACAACAACATTTTACTGGAGTGGAGATGGACTTCCGAATTTCAGATTTGAACTGGCCAAGGTGAGTAAGGCTAGTAGTGGCCTGGGGGAGCTCATTTAGCCAGATGGGGGCCCTTACTGCAAAGGCTCACCTCCCCAAGGCAGTTCTTCTGAAAGGTACTGCTACAGCATGTCTTGTAACACTTCTCGTGGAGTGCTCAGCTGGGACCAGATGGAATAAGGCTTGTAGGGAGAGCGGGGGTTCAAGACCTAGAAGGGCCTTCTTCCCTAGAAGGCAGGAGTGGAGCCTGATTCAGTCCATGAGAGGAAGCCATCATGTCCCAATATAAAGGTTGCATGTGTGCGTAAGGCGATCTACGGCTAAAACAAAGTGGCATGCTTTGTTGAGAGTAGTATGGACCCTGTGCAGGCTGATTTCTTCTTTATTCTAATTATTAGTTCTAGTTATTTTAGTTTTTCTTCACTACTACTCTTTGTTGCAGTAGTGACAGCATCACATTCTCTCAGCCGGGTTTATCATTCAGCAACTTTCGAAGACACTGGACATTGTGTCCTATTGTACAATAACTGATGCTTTAATTTGTTATTGTATTTTATTGTTATTTTGGGGTTATATTTTGGGTTGGGGTTTTATTTTATATTTTTCTTTTTTAAATTTGTACTATTGTTTGTTTTATTTGTTCCCCCTCTGTGAGAGAGAGTGGAGGAGTGATTTTACTTATAGCTTTTGATATTGATAGGTTTATTTATTTTTTTTTGTTTTTATAGTTTTGTTCTCTTTTTAGTTAATTTGTTTAATTATAAATGTGTTGGAGAGGTTTAGTGACGGTTGGGCGTTGTTCCCCCACCAGGCTCAGGGAATTACGTCCTTTTGAATGTCCACCATTGTCATCCAACACCTATTTTAGGTGCCTAAGGTATCCTTAGGAAGCGTGGGCAAAGGTGGAGAGCTGGGCCTGGTGGGGGACAGGAAAGAGGAGGGCGGATTGGGGTTCTGGGGTCCAGGAGACGCCCTGGGGTGAAATGGGGTCAGGATAGAGGTTACTCCTGTCTTGTCCCCATACCAAGAGTTCGATGTTACTGGACAGGTGCGAGGTCTTCCCGACAGCTCATCCCACCTTGGCGGTGTTATGCAATGCCAGATCTATTAAA
This sequence comes from Neoceratodus forsteri, assembly GCA_016271365.2. Classification (NCBI taxonomy): domain Eukaryota; kingdom Metazoa; phylum Chordata; order Ceratodontiformes; family Ceratodontidae; genus Neoceratodus; species Neoceratodus forsteri. Next base: position 1,642,513,749 of record CM028131.1, on the reverse strand, counting down.
AACAAGACAGCTATTATAGCTGATCTTGTTGGATCAACTGATCTGGCTTGCATCACGAACCTAACTGGATGAAAATCCAGGCCCTACATTAGCCTCGCAACTCCAGCGGGTTCTCGGTGATACACCGTCAAGGTTGGATCGTAGGGCGAGGGGTGTAGCCATTATGTTTAAGACTGAGCTGGGCCTTGTGGATGTGCCACTGGGAAGCACCAGATCCTTTGAATATATCCTGGGATAGGGTGTAGGCTGCGGGATTCTCCTTGTCTACCGTCCTCCAGGTGACGGTGGAGGATTCCTGCAGGAGATAGCAGACTTCATCGTCGACTTGGTGTTGAGGTTCCCCAGATTGATAGTTCTGGGGGACTAAAATGCCTGGGCCGATGATGAACTCTCACATTTTGGTCAAAATCTCCTCCAGCTGATGAATACGCTGGGCCTAACACAGGTGGTTACCTCCTCGACCCATATAGGGGGTCATTCACTGGATCTGGTCTTTCTTTTGGGTATGGAGATCGCTGACTTGGGGGTGGAACCTGTCAGTTGGTCTGACCATCACACCATAAGGTTCAGTTTCGAGGACCCCAATAGGTCTGCCCCTCTGAGAGATGGTTCGATGCCGCCCTTTGAGGTATTAACCCCAGTGACCAACAGCGGTACTGGATCTATCGAGTTTGTCGGGTGAATGCATGAGTCCAGATGATCTTGTATTAGCCTATAATAAGGCTGTGGGAGATGCTCTGGACAAAATTGCTCCTGTTAGGTATTGACCTCTACTTCCCTCCGTCCAAGGAGCCCTTGGTTTGATGGCTCCTTGAAGGAGTTAAGGTGAGTTGGCCGAAGGCTGGAGAGAGCCTGGTGGAAGTCGGACCTTGATGCTGACAGGCTTAGGTTGATGGCACATTATGATAGCTATCAATCAGAAATCACTCGTAAGAAGGCAGAATTCCTGTCCAGAGAGATTTCTGCTGCACAAAATCGACTGGCTCAGCTTTTCCGGACCGTGGACAGATTGTGCAATCCAATCTGTCTTCAGCCCAGAGAAGCTTTTTCTCAGCTAAGATGCGAGGAGTTTGCTCGGTTTTTTGCAGATAAGGTTGCCAGCATCAGGTCCGGCATCAGTCCGACCCCTCCTATGAGGGACTGCAGTGGTCGGCGAGAAGTGGCATGTCCTCGGTCTGTCTGGTCAGATTTTCGCCGGCTGGAGTTCAGGGACATTGTGAAGATCATCCAAACAATGCGACCAACTAGTTGTAGTTTGGATCCGGGCCCTACACCTCTTTTAGTAGGATGTGTAGAAGTTATCTGCCCAATCCTTGCTGACATTGTCTGGAAGTCTTTGGAGAGGGGGGTCTTTCCTGAGTTCCTTAAGGAGGCGGTCGTTCGACCACTCCTTAAAAAATCCTCCTTGGATCCAGATTGTCTAGCTAACTACCGGCCTATCTCTAACCTGCCATTTGTTGGTAAGGTTATTGAAAAGGCAGTTGCGTTGCAATTGGATGATCATCTTATAACTCACAATGTCTATGATACTCTCCAGTCTGGCTTTAGGAAAAGGCATAGCACAGAGACTGCCCTTGTCTGGGTATTGAGCGACCTCTAATGGCTAGAGATCAAAGGCATGTACCATTCTGGTCCTTCTCGATCTCTCTGCTGCATTTGACACTGTAGAACATGGAGTGCTGTTGGGCGCCTGCAGGTGCTTTTGTGGGCTGTCTGGTACAGTCCTCAAATGGTTTTTCTTACCTCAAGGACAGGTCTCAGAGAGTTGCCACTGGAATTTATTCCTCTGGCGCTCACCCCTGCCTTGTGGGGTACCACAGGCTCCATTTAGCTCCCATGTTGTTTGCAGTGTATATGCTGCCATTGGGAGAAATCATCAGGCGATACAGTCTGGGTTTCCACTGCTATGCAGATGATACTCAGCTATATCTGTCCTTTCTCCCGGTCCGGGTGATGCACTCTCTGTACTGAATAACTGCCTTGGGAGATCAGACTTTGGATGAGTTCCAGCTGGTTGAGACTCAATCCGGATAAGACTGAGGTATTGGTAGTGGATCCAGGGCGTCTGGGGGTGGGTTTGGGAGCTGGACAACCATTAGGTTTATTACTTGGTGGTATACGCTCTCTCTACCTCGATCAGGTGCGAAATCTGGCGTTATTTTGATGATGGTCTGACCTAACATCTCAGGTGTCAGCTGTCATCAAATCCTCTTTTTACCATCTGAGGAATATCGCCCGGGTGAAATATCTGGTTCCTCCGAGGGATCTTCCAACATTGGTCCACGCCTTTGTCACTACCTGTCTGGACTACTGCAACTCCCTCTACCTAGGGCTACCAGGGGTTGATATCCGTCACCTCCAGCTGGTGCAGAACGCAGCAGCCAGGCTTTTGACTGGGACTTCTAGAACCAGTCATATTACGCCTGTGCTCCGCAAACTGCACTGGCTGCCTGTTTGGTGGCGGATCACCTTTAAGGTTGGTTTACTAACCTTTAAAGCCCTACATGATCAGGGACCCGGTTACCTGAAAGATCTCCTGATTCCCTACTGCCCCCTCTGTCCTCTCCGTTCCGCCAATGAGGGATTGCTGGAGATTCCCAGGGTTTGATTAAAGACATCAGGATCTCGTGCTTTTGCTTTTTCAGCACCAACCCTGTGGAATTCTCTACCTCGTTGGTTGAGAGAATGCCCAACCGTCGATAGTTTTAAGGTTGCTTTAAAAACACATTTATTCAATTTAGCTTTTATTTAGTCATGGCTGATATATTTTACTATATGGAAATGTTATTACCTTGTATATGTTTTATGTACAGTGCCTTGGATTCGAAAGGCGCTATATAAATAAAGATTGATTGGATTGATTGGATTTCAGAGGCTGCACCATATACCACATTACCATAGTCCAGGAAGGGTATAACTGTTCCTCTTACTGTCTGGACCCTAGCCTCAGGTGTGAGGCAGAACCAAAGCCTATATAGGGCCCCTAACTTCCTATTGGCAGCAGTGGTAATATTTCATATATGTTAGCTGAAGGAGAGGGACTTGTCGATTGTAATCCCTAGGTACCGGAATGAGGGCACCTGCTCAAGGGTGGAGTGGGAGTTGCACAAAATTGAGAAGGGAGTAGTATACCACCTCTTTTGGCTTCTGGCAATGAGTATTGCCTTTTTTTTTTTTTTGCTGTTGTGCACTAGCAGGCTATCTTTGAGCCAATCCTGTGGGAGGTCAAAGTTGTACTGCATGTCCTTAGTGAGTGCATCTTGGCAAGAGCCTCGACAAAACACCACTGTGTCGTCTGCATACAGCAGTACCTTGGAGGAGGGGCATGCTTCTGGAAGGTTGTTCACAAAGAGCCTGAACAGGAGTGGGCCCAGGATGGACCCCTGTGGGACCCCCACTGTGACTTCACTGGTCTCGGAGATGGCTCCATTGATTTTCACCTGCTGAGAGCGCCCAGACAGGTAGCTGGAAAACCAAGTGACCATGTCGGGGGATAGTCCAAGGCAGTTTAGTCTGTGCAGCAACAGCTGATGATTCACAAGGTTGAAAGCATTGTTTAGGTCTATGAAGATTGCTCCGACCAGTTGGCCGTGGTCAAGTGCCTCGTGCACGTAGTCTATGAAGGCAATTATGACAGTATTAGTGCTATGCATCTTGCAGAAGCCATGCTGTTGGGGGCAGAGGAGTTTATATTTATGCAGGTGGTCAGTGAGTTGGTCGGCTATGATTCTCTCCAGTTCTTTGGAGAGTGGAAACAGAATTGAGATAGGTCGGTAGTCGGATACTAGTTCCCGGTTGCCTCCTTTGTGCACAGGAGTGACCAGAGCGGATTTCCACGTAAAGGGGAAAGTGGACAAGTGGAGACACAGGTTAAACAGCTTGGTGTTTGGAAAGACAACCTCTTGTAAGACAATGGAAATCAATTTCATATAGATTCCATCACCCCCCAATCCTTGTTTTCCCAGGACACTTGCAAGGTATTTTCTTGTTTCCTTCACGGTCACCTGTCTGAAGTAAACATAGAAACACAGAATTTGACTGCAGATAAGGACCTCTTGGCCCACGTAGTCTGCCCATTTCCTACTAACAGATAAGCTGCAGATCCTAGTTAACCAACAGCTACTTCCTCACCCTCCACCCCCCAACTAGGACTGCCTTATATCTGTCCCATGCATTCTTGAATTCCCCATTGTTCTTGACTCCACGACCTCCTCAGGAGGCTGTTCCAGCATCCACAACCCTCTCCGGGAAAAATACTTCCTCACATTACCTCTAAAAGTCCCCCTCCATCTCCATCTTCAAATTGTGCCCCTTGTTCTTGCACTCTTTTTCTGAAAGATGCTACCCTTTTGGACTTTGTTGTTTCCCTTGAGGTACTTGAAAGTTTCTATCATGTCCCTCTTTTCCTTCTTTCCTCAAGGGTATACATATTAGCTCCTTTAGTCTTTCTTCATTATGTCTTCTGGTGCAGACCCTGCACCATTTGAATTCTCCTCCTCTGGACAGCCTCCACTCTTGTCTATGTCTTTGTGGAGATGGGGTCTCAGAACTACACAGTACTCCAGATGGGATCTCACCAACTGTCTGTACAAAGGGATAACAACTTCTTGTTTTCTACTATTGATGCCTCTCCCATGCATCCCAGTATCCCCCAGCCTTCCTTACTGCCTTCTCACATTGCTTGCCCACCTTTAGGTCATCTGATATAATTACCCCAGATCCTTTCCATTTTAACTGTTGTCAGTATCTCACCCCCATTGTGTACTCTTCCCTGGGTTTTGTTTCCCAGGTGCATTACCTTACACTTCTTTGGATTGAATTTGAGCTGCCATACATTTGACCATTCTCCAACCTTGCCAAGTCCTTCTCATCCTTTCCACTCCATCTTGTGTATCAACCCTATTGCAGATCTTTGTGTCGTCTGCAAAGAGACATATTTTCCTTCCAGTTCCTCTGCAATGTCACTTATAAAGACATTAAAAAGGACCGACCCAGTACTGAACCCTGCGGTACCCCACTAGTAACCCTCCTTTCTTCACTGTGGACTCCATTTACTACTACCCTTTGCGTCCTGTTGTCTAGCCAATTTTTTATCCAGGCTACCACCTTGGGACCCACTCCAAGGCTGGCTAACTTGTGTATTAAGCTTTTGTGTGGGACTGTATCAAATGCCTTGCTAAAATCTAGGTAGGCCATGTCCACAGCCCCTCCCTGGTCTACTACTTTGGTCACCAAGTCAAAGAAATCTATTAGATTCGTCTGACACAACCTTCCCATCGTGAATCCATGCTGCCTTGGGTCCTGTGCCCCACTGGCCTCTAGGTACTCAACAATTCTTTCCTTCAGAAGTGATTCCATCATTTTCCCTTCCACTGAAGTCAAACTAACTGGTCTGCAGTTTCCTGCCTCTGTCCTGCTCCCAATTTTGTGAAGAGGAATCACATCCGCCCTCCTCCAGTCCTCAGGTACCACCCCATCCTCCCATGATTTGTTAAAGAGAATAGTCAGCGGTGTCACTAGTTCTACCCTTAGTTCTTTTAGAATTCTTGGGTAAATCACATCAGGCCCCATTGCTTTGTCCACCTTCAATTTTATTAGTTCTTTCAGAACCCTTTCTTCTGTAAATGGACTGGTATCGACCCCCGTCTTCAGAGTGTTTCTCTTGTTTGGTTTAGGTACCTCCCTCTCCTCTTCCTTTGTGAATACTGAGCAAAATATTCATTCAGTATCCTGCTTTTTACTGTCACCCTCTACCCACATTCCCTCTCCTTTATTAAGCCTCAGTATCCCTCCTTTGGTCTTTCTTCACTCCCTAATGTACCTATAAAAGGTCTTATCCCCCTTCTTAACAGAGTTGGCTATCCTTTCCTCAGTTTGGGCCTTTGCTATTCTGACTGTCTTCCCTGCCTCTTTCTGCTTTTAACTGATAAAGTTCTCTGTCCTGCTCCTTCTGTGTTTCCTTATATTTCCTGAATGCTATCCTTTTCTCCTTCACCTTCCCTGCAACCTCTGTTGAGAACCATAGCGTTTTTTTCCTTCGTTGTGTTTTGTTGATTTGCTTTACACAAAGGCTTGTTGCCTCTGTGATGGCTGTTTTGATTACTCCCCATTGTTCCTCCACACCTCCTTCTTGCCTGTTTGCTAGTGCTTTTCTGAGGCACTCTCTCATTTTCCCAAAGTCAGCCCTCCTAAAGTCCAATACTCTTGCTTTTGTATGGGCTTGATTGTATGGCTTGTTTATCAAAGAACCACACTGTTTGGTGGTCGCTTGTTCCCAGATGGCTACCCACTTCTAAATCTGAGATTCCTTCTCCATCCCCATTTGAGTACCAGATCTACAACTGCTCCCTCGAGTGGGTTCCAATACTAGCTGTCTGAGGCATGCCTTGTAGGGCATCAAGAATGACCCTGCTCTTGGATGTGCATGCAGCAAAGGTGCTCCAGTTAACATCTGGCATATTCAGGTCCCCATCAACAGTATATGAAAATTACGTACCTACCGTAATTCTTGATCTTCTTGGACGAGTCTCACCACTCATTCAAACTAGTGGGATCTCGCCCGGAGGCACTAGGACCCATCGGGAGCAAACTTTTGCGGAGGGTCGGGCGTGAGAGATAGGCGCCCCGAGGGCATGGCGCCGCGTGAGCTGGCTCAGCGGTAATGACTATCTCGGCGACGACCCTCCAACCGCCTCATTACCTTTTTTACCAAGGAGGTGCAGCGCAACTAACGTAAAGAGTAAACCTAACCTTAAAAACGGACATAAGATAGTCCGGACGACCCGTGTAAGAAGGGTCAACAAAGAAGTCTTCACGGCCTAAAGATTTGAGGGAGTGAAGACCAACACAGCGGTGAGCTCGGGGGATGGAGGGTGGGCGTGTGAATGAGTGGTGGAGACTCGTCCAAGAAGATCAAGAATTACGGTAGGTACGTAATTTTCATATCTTCCTGGACATAAGTCTCCACCACTCATTCACACTAGTGGGAGAGTACCAAGCTGATAATCCCCCAAAAGGGCGGCAGGAGAGCCAGAGCTCAGGCGTCTAGGACAGAAGTCCATTAAGGATAGTTCTGCCGAAGGCGGATATCGCCTAGCATGAACATCCAGTGCATAATGTAGCAGAAGGTATGCACTGAGCTCAGGTGGCGGCATTGCAGATATCTGCAATCGGAACATTGCAATTTCCGCTAGGGATGCGCGACCGCCCTAGTAGAGTGGCGTAAACTCACCTTCTAACAACCTGTGCCATGGAATAGCAATGTCGAGAGACATGCCACCAACACGATGAGATGCATCTGATGGCGACAGGCGGACCAGCCAGGTCTCGCTGAAGGAAACAAACAATTGCTGAGTCTTGCGAAAATTCTTGGTTCTATCTAAGTAGAAGCATGAGGCTCTTTTAACATCAAGGAATGAAGAGACCGTTCTCCTTCATTTTGGAAGTTCGCGAAGTAAGAGGGAAGGACCAGAGGTTGGTTTAGATGGAATTCTGACACAACCTTGGGAAGAAATTTAGGATGAGTACGAAGAACTACTTTGTCCTTATGGAACACAGTATACGGAGGGTCCGTAACTAGGGCATGTATCTCAGAGACCCTGCGGGCTGAGGTAATGGCCACTAGGAAGGCTGTCTTCCAGGTAAGAAATTTTAGCTCACAGGTAGCTAGGGGTTCGAAAGGCTTCCGAGTGAGCATGTCTAGCACAAGGTTAATGTCCCAGGCTGCAACCGGACGTCTTACAGGGGTCTGGTATGCAGAATTCCTTCAAGAAATCTCTTTACCATAGGTAACTGAGCCAGAGACAAGGAAGAAACCGGCTCATGATGCGCTGAAATGGCACTAAGGTGAACTTTAACTGTAAGTACTGGAGACCTGAGTTTGATAGGTCCAAAAGGTACTCCAGAACCTTGTCTGGAGGACAGGAAAAGGGATTCAAGAGGACTTTGCACACCAGAGAAAAGCGCTTCCACTTAGAAGTGTAAGTTTTTCAGTAGCTGGCTCCGGGCAGCCAGAAGGATGTCTGAGACTCTTGAGAGCGTTGAACCAGTTCACTTCTACCTCTTCAGGAGCCAAGAGTGAAGGTGAAGTGACCTCAGGTTGGGATGGACCAGCGGACCCTGAGTCAAGGCTGATTTGCAAGGGAAGTGGTCTCGGAGGGTTGCCGACATACTGTTGAGTAGAGAAACCATAGTTGCCGAGGCCAGGAGGAACAATGAGAATCATCTTGGTCCCCTGAGACTCAATTTGAGAAGTACTCTCTGAATTAAGGAAGTGGTGGAAAGAGGCGTAAAGCGTTTTGTCCACACGGCCTGAGCACATCCTGACAGAAAATGCCAGGCCCTGGATTTCTGGAGCAGAAGAGAGCAGTTTTGCGTTGAGTGGGGATGCAAAAGGTCCAGGTCTGGAGTCCCCACTCTTGAACAGTGACCAAGCTACGGCTGGATCGAGACCACTCGTGAGGGTCTGCCTCTGTTCTGCTGAGGTGATCTGCCAAGTCGTTTTGTATACCTGGTAGATATACGCTTGAATTAGAGACTGGTGCTCCAAGCACCACTCCCACCTCTCATTGCTTCCTGCAAGAGGTGAGAATGAGCACCACCTTGCTTGTTGATGTAATACATCACAGCTTTGTTATCCGTTTGAAGGAGAATGTTCTTGTGACAAAATATCCTTCAAGCTCGGATCGCCTAGAGGACTGCTCTCATCTCAGGACATTTATGTGAAGCTGAGCCTTGAGCTGAGTCCACACACCCTGAGTGTGGAAGGCGACAGTGGGCTCCCCATCCCATCAGCGATGCGTCTGTGGTGATGGAGATCTGATGATCAGAGGAACAAGGGGAATCCTTCCAGGAGATTGCTCTCTTGAGACCACCAGGTGAGAGACCTTGCAGGGCTCTGTCACCTTGATGGGATAAGACTGGGGTGAGAGGTGGGTGACCACTGGCGGAGGCATCCATTAGGTGGTCCTCATGTGTAACCCGAGCTAGGGTACAATGACACTGAGGACACCATGAGACCCAACATCGTTGCATCGAGAGGAGCTGTGACCAATCTGTTCTCCCGATGTAGCGGGCCATCTGAAGGATGTCAGTCTTCTGTCCTCTGGAAGGAAAGCCTTCACGGAAGAGGTGTCCAGAAGAGTCCCTATGAAAAGGAGCCTCTGGGAGGCTGCAGCTGTGACTTTTTCAGATTCAGCAGAACTCCCATGGGCGTAAGGCGGGAGGCCATTTGAGCGGCTTCCAGGGTCCCTTGGCTGGAAGGGCTTGCTAAGGCCAATCGTCAGGTAGGGAAACACTCGGAGTCCGAGCTTCCTGAGATCGCTGCGAGAACTGCACAACACTTTGTAAAGACTCCGCGGGCGCGAGGAGAGCGCAAAGGCAGGACTCTGAACTGATAGTGTTGACCCAGAGCCACAAACCTCAGGAATTTGCGATGGCTCGGGTGGATGGGGATATGCTGGTAAGCGTCCTGCATGTCCAGGGAGGCTAGCCAGTCGTGTTGATGCAGCAAAGGTAACAGGGTACCCAGAGAAATCATTTTGAATTTCTCCCTGGGGAGGAATTTGTTTAACTTTCTGAGGTCTAGAATGGGGCGCATCCCCCCAGATTTCTTTGGAACCAGAAAGTAGTGGGAGTAGAACCCTGTGTTTCGCTGATGCGGGGGCACCAGTTCTACTGCCCTGTTGTTCAGAAGGCCCTGGATCTCGGCGGCGAGGAGGTCTGACTGAGAGGCCGACAACCTGGGTTGCTGTTTGGGAGGATGATTCGGGGGGGTTTCCAGAAAATTGAGAGAATAACCCTCGCGAATTATCCGAAGGACCCATTTGTCCGAGGTTATGGACTTCCACTGGTTGTAGAAGTACGTCAGACGACCTCCCACCAGAGGAGAAAGTTCCACCTCGGGCAGTGGGGATGGAACTTGGGCCCAGCAATTCATAAGGTAGCGCTGAGGGCTTTGTAGGCCCTGCTCTGCTGCATCTTCTTTTGAGGTTGGGCAGGTTGGCTTTTATGGAAGCTTCCTGCCTCTGCCTCGAAGGACTGGCGACTATGAAACTGGCGTTCCACATGCCCGAGAGGGGGTAGCGGAGAGTCTAGCCAGCTTAATGGCCGACCTAGTCTTCTGAGTGGCCTCTGGGGCTTGCTCTACCTGGACCGAAAGATATGGAGCCATCAAAGGGCAACGCCATTACCTGCTGCTGTGCATCATTCGTAAAGCCGGAATGCGCAGCCAGGGTGGCCGTCAGTACAAATACCTGTGGCTGCTGAGCGAGAAGCAGTGTGGCGTCCATGGCGGCTTTGACCTGTTGGTTATTAGACTCAATACCTCTAGTAGCAGTTGAAAAGCTCTGACTTGGAGTCGGAATCTGGAAGGCGTCAACCATTCGTTTGATAGAGTGCCACAGGATGTACTCATACTGAGAAAAATAGCCTTGCTAGCTGGCAATACGCATACTTAGAGTGGAGGCAGCAAGACTCTCTTACCTAATGTATCAATTTCACGAGACTCTTTGTTAATGAGGTCGAGCTGTAGTAACGAAGAACGACCTTATCATTCTCTGCCAGGACTACTATAGGATCCATAAAGGCTTGAGATGCCAAAATGGGACGATCCTTGGGGCTGAATATTTCCTATCAATGGATTTAGCCACCGAGAGTAAGAAGCAGGATTATTCCATACCATTTGAGACAGCGTCTCGAAGGAAGATTGAATCGGAGGGTCAAATCCATAGGGATCTCCAAGCATGAAGATACTGAGTAGTAATCTTTTCCAGGATCGATGTCTGTAGTCTGGAGAGAAGAGTGGAACTCAGGTTCCTCAACAGAGACTTAAAGGACAGGTCCTCGACCACAGGCTCTGTAGCAGTGAAAGAACCTGCTTCCTCCACTTCATCACCCAACGAAGGTCTGGGTCAGAGCTCAACATCATCTCCTGATAGTCCAGAAAGGACTGTTTGGACAGGAAAGGAGTGAAAAATAGGAGAGGAGGAAAGAACTGATAGAAAGGAGAGTCCCGAGGCCCCGGCCCGAAGAAGGCGAACAGAGTCGAGGCGGCGCCCGCGAGGCACATGGCACACAGGCAGGCACAGCGCCTCGGCGCCCAGAAACTGGCACCGCAAGCGCGCGCCATGAGACCTATCGGCGCGCGGACGGTGCCGCAAGACCAGTGGCGCGCGGACGGCACACAAAACCTTGATTGCCAGCAGCGGGCGCCGACAAGCGCAGAGACCCAGCGGATGGCGCCGAGGACACCCTGGAACCTGGAACACATGAGAAGAGAAAAACAGGAGATAAGGGCATCGTTGCGGCCCTGCGCGCCAGACCATGAGGGGAAATACCTAAGCACGGGTCGTGGCACGAAGGGCGCCCGGCGTGACTAGGAAGGTCCAACCGCCCTACCCTGATCGCCAGCGAGCCCAAAGGCTCCGGGACAACTGAGCCAGGCAGAAGAACCAACCTCCGAGCCCATCGCCCATAAGAGCTGCCACTGATGAAACTGCTCATCTGGAGACCTACCTATGGGTGGGTAGGACTCGATGTCAAGACGAGCGGAAACCGGAAGTTGGCGACTCCGAAGGAGGACCGGCAACTAACCACGATAACCGACCGTCGAGCGCAGAGCGTATCAGGGCGACATTGATGATGCCTTCTCTTTTTGACCTGTGGGCGAAGAAGAGCTCGAGGCGAGCGGTGCGAAGAATCGACCGTTTGTTTTTATGCAGGTGAGGACTGCCCATCCCAGGCATCGGACTGACCGTTGTCGGAACCCGCTGAGGAGAAGGGGATGACGGACCAACCTGACTGACTGAACAGCTTTCATACGAAGTCTCCCACAGTCACCTGACCTGCTCATGAATGCGACTCCGTCAAGTAGGCGAGACTTCTTTATTATATTTAAAATACAATAGAAATATGATGAAATAGAATAAATCTAAGCGATACTACTATCGAGATAATATTACAAAAAAACTGAAAACTATCGCTAGTTTGAAGTTTGACTCCCGACAAGCTGAGCGTCGTTACTGAAGCGCGTTCGGCGGCGGGAAAAAAGAACTGAGGCGGTTGGAGGTTGGCCTTGAGATAGTCATTACCATGCAGTCAGCGCTCGCGGCGCCATGCTTCTGGGCGCCATCTCTCCGCACGACCCTCCGGCAAAAGTTTGCTCCCGATGGGTCCTAGTGCCTCCGGCGCAAATCCCACTAGTGTGAATGAGTGGTGGAGACTTATGTCCAGGAAGATCTCCCCTTTTTCTGCCATTCTAAGGATGCCTTCTATCATTTCCTTGTCCATTCCCTTCCCCTGAGATGGGGGTCTGTATACAACCCCCATGCGGATTGTGGTGCCATTTCCTGTCTCCAGGGTGACCTAGAGTGCCTCATCTGCTTCCTGTTTAATCTTTAGTTCTGTTGCTTTGATCCCTTCCTATACATAGAGAACTACTCCTCCTCCTCTTTTACCCTCCCTGTCCCTCCTGTAGATTGTGCATCCTGGTATGTTGACATCCCAGTCATGGTTCTTTGTGTACCATGTTTCTGTGACTGCCACAATATCCAGGCAACCCTCTTCCATCAAGGCCACTAATTCAGGGAGCTTGTTACACAGACTACAGGCATTGGTACTCATCACCCTCCACTTTTTGATGGCCTTACCCCTTTTAGCCCCACTTCTGTCCTTACTGCCTTTGCCTTTTTTTACATTTACCTCTGTCCTGCTCCCTAATGACTTCTCTACCTTGGTGTTTGCCTCACTAATTACCGTGTTTTGTGGGGGGAGGCTGGGATTCCCTGCTCCTACAGGGCCTCCCCTTGGCTAGTTTAAATGCTTGCCAATGAAGCATTTAAACCTCTCACCTAGGATCCTGGTTCCCCCAAGACAGATGCAGACTACCGTGCTGCAGTATAGGTCTGCATCCCTCCAGGTAGCCCCCAGTCCCCAGTGAAGCCAAAACCTGAGCTCCACACCAGTTTTTCAACCATTCATTGAATTCCCTGCTGAGGAGTACCTAGCATCATTCTTACCATAGACAGGCAGCACCTCTAGAAAGGTTACCGTGTCATACTTGTCTAGAGCCCCTCCCAACTCTACAAACTCCTCTTGCACTGCTCTGATCCCATTCCTAGCCAGGTCATTTGTCCCTAGGTGGACAATGACATCCAGCTCCCTCCCTCGTGCAGCTGCTCCACGATCCTGAGGATCGCTTCCTGTCCCTCCAAGCCATGGCGCCCAGGCAGGTACCTTACCTCCCTCTCCCCTTCCTCCCCCATTTCTACCCCCTCAATGATCGAGTCCCCCAGCAGGAGTTGTTTCCTTCCCCTGTGGGATCCAGTGCCACCCTCCTGTGGGTCTTCTTTATGAAGGTTCCCAGCATCCTCTATGGTCTCCACTGCAGGTGCCTCCATAGAGGAACCACTTTCCACCAGAAGAGCGTATGAATTGTGGAGAGGTACAGCTGGAGGGATGCAACTCTTTTCCACCACTCTCTCCCTACCTGAGCCCACCCTGGTCCAGCCTCTCCTCTTTCTTGGCAACCTCTGACGTAGTGGCATTGGCCCTGGTAGTCCCTGGGGGGGGGGAGGTTTCACGAATCCTAGCCAGGTCAGCCTGGAGACAGGCAACCTCCTCCCTCAGACCAGAGAGGTGCCTGTAAATAGGGCAGCATCATAGCCTCCAGAATGTCTCCAAGAACACTGCCACCCCACAGCCATTGCACTGCACCACTCCTATCATGTCTTATTTTGCATCCCCTCTCCTGTTTCTCTGTATGCTTACTCTCTCCTCTCCTTACAGCTCTCACCCTTCCTGTTCTGGGACAGCAACTTCCTATATTCTTCAGTAGCCTCCCTCTTCCTTGCTCAGTGTCAGACCACCAGCAGCTAGGGGGGAGAGCGAGCTACTTTTTTCCTTTAGGGTTGACAAAACCAATGTTTCTCTATGATCCTTCCCTTCCTACTGCCAAACAGGAAGTTCCTGTTGTCAGTCAAATCCAGTGGCTATAAAAGTAGAACTGGCTTAGGGTGGGTGGGATGGAGGCAATTAGTAAGAAAAGGCTAGAAACAGGAAGTTGTAATTTGAGTCACCTGCTTTTATATTGTCTAAACCACACCCCAATAAGCTCTCCCCTCCTACTGATTTAGCAAAGTAAGTTGATACAGTACCCTTCCCAGCACAGAACACACACTGACTTTCTTTCTTTTTAACCTAAATAAGACCCTTCTACTTCTAATAAAGTATCTGTCTGCTTAATCTCAACAGACACTGAGTCCTGCTGAGACAAGTGTTAAATTAGTAAGAAATGGTAGCTTCTTTTAGGAAAAGCTTGGGCTGGGCTTGGCAGTGGTAGAGGAGGGCAATTGGCTGGAGGTTGGCATTCCATCAGGATGTGTGGCAGGCCTGGGTGGCAGGACTGTGCTGTAGTCAGAAAAAGCCTTATTAAAAATATTGGCCATGCCAGCATCATCAAGTATGATTTCGTCTTTGCGGCAGAGCATGGTGGGGGGGGTCCTGTTATCAGACCTGTGGAGGTTTTTAATTGAGTCCCAGAACTTCTTCCCGCTACTCCAGCAGTGAGATTACTGGTTCTTGTGGAATGATGCCTTGGCCGGTCGTATTGCCCAGGTGCACCTGTTTCTGGACGCTTTGTAGTTTTGGATATCCATAGTTATCCCTGTTGCCATGGCCCGGTGCCAAAGGAGATCCCATTGCTGCATCATACAGAGAAGCTCAGGGGTGACCCAGTCCATACTATGACCTTTTATCATCTTCTTATGGTACGGGGCGAACTTGTCCACAGCTGCGTTGAAATGAGTGAGGAAGAGTTGGAGGGCTGTGTCAACAGAAGGGCATAAGTCAAGGAAGCTCCAGTCAATGCCTGAAAGGTGATTCCTGAAGTCGGTCATAGCACTATTTTTTATAACTCTGTTCCTCACCAATTTGGGGGTTGGCCCGTTTGGTCAACCACTCACATTGGATAGGTGAGTGATCACTCAGAGTATCCGGGAGTACCTTGACATCAGTTAGCCTTTCTGGGTGAGTTGTTAGTACCCAATCGATCAGAGTGCTTGTACCAATACGGTAGTTTGTTCTGGTGCAACTCTTGACAACCTGTGTTACGTAGAGTCTGGATACAAGATATGAAAATTATGTACCTACGTAATTCTTGATCTTCTCTTGTATCTTCACCATTCATTACTTCTTGGGTGTATGGCGGTGGCGCTTCCCGCCACGAGAGCTTTTTTTTTTTTTTTTTTAAGTCAGCTCGCGGCGCCCGCCCTCGGGACGCGCGTCGTCATGCGGGGCGGCCGTTAATAACTCAGGACTCCTCCTCCATCTCAGTTCTGTGAGCCGGAGGCAAAATATAGTGTGAAAAAGAGAAAGCGAGGCAAGCTAGTCAAGGGATAGCAAAGAAGAAATAAACTGAAAAAGGAATAAGCCGATGGAGAATAGACAGAGGAGAGAGTATTCCTGCCCTAAGGGATCGCAGGGCCTCCTTTCCGGGGCGACTCTAGGGAGGAACAGAGAGAGAGAAAAAGGAAGGAGAAAGAAAGGATGAAGGAAGTAGAAAGAAAAGAAGAAAGAGTGGCATGTTGAGGAGGCAATAATGCCCAGCGAGCATTGTTGGCTGAGAGGCTTAAGGCTCGAATTAACAAGGGAGCAAGAATCCCTATTGGTAGTGCTGAAGAGAAGGTTCACCGAACCCGCTAGACAGACCAAGGAGGCAGAGTCTTTGGACTCTCAACATGCCAAGTTCCTTTATCCTAGTTGAGGGCTCCTGGACTGATTGAGCAGACCCTGTTCCGGAAGAGCGCCCATCTAGGAAAGGACTAAGTCGCAAGCAGCTTGATAAGAGCTGCTCTAGAAGAGTATAGGAAGAAACTCAGCCTTTTTGAAGGCGGTTTGTAAGAAAATATAGAGGGACTCAATTGGACTTGTATGTCAAGGCAGATAGAGACTTGAAGCTGGCAAGGTTAGCCAGCGGCTGTAAGTGCTTTTCTTGCAGCAATGCCTGCTGAAGAGTCCTTGTAAAAGGCGTCAAGACAGAGCATGGCTAACAGGCTTATGAGGAAACATGACCTGAGAAGGCAAGGGATTGCACTATAAAGCAGTCCGAAAGAGTTCCCTCAGCATTAAGGAAAATAATTTTATAACCGTACTCGTTCCTCTTACCTCTGGGAAAAAGAAGGAGGGATTCCAGGGCTTAGTAATTGATTAGCAGAAGTTTTCTTGGGACTAATAACTGCACAGACAGTGTTAGACAGAGTCCCCAGAAATGCCTCGCCTGAAAACATGGCGGTGCGACAGTGCGTCATCTCCCTCACGACCCAGCACTTCTGCAAATAATGCCAATGAATCTTAGAGTAAAGTATTCCTGGAAACCATTCAAGAGAATGGCAAAGACAGAAAAAAAATTTTTTTTTTGGCATAAAGGCCAATAAGAGAGGAGCGAGATGGGAGGAGGCATACAGAAGGAGGCCAGTGAGGGGAAGGTGGGTGGGAGCAGTAATGAATGGTGAAGATACAAGAAGATCAAGAATTACGGTGAGTGCGTAATTTGCATATCTTCCTTGTCAATCTTCACCATGCATTACCTCTGGTGAGTATTAAGCCCCCTTCCCCTGAAGGGGAAGGGGTAGAACCCTGAGGAACAAGACCCCAGCCTCCTGTTGGTGAGAAACAGAAGGGAAGACCCTGGCTAGTACAGAGAAAGCCTAAGTGGGAGAAGAGCTAGGAGGTGCCTCCCGAGGGCGTGGAGGCGGAGGAAGCCCCTGCAAAAGTCTCCTAGCTCTGGAGGAAAGAGACGGGTCCCCGGAAGGCAGAGCGCATCACCACGCCGGCCAGGGTGACAACCTTGATAGACGAGCCATGCTGTCCGCCTAATGCAGATCGCTGTCTCCCGCAAGCCTGAAGCCACCTCATTGGCGTCATAAGATGCCCTGCCTGGTGTCTTGCCAGCTCCAGGCCTATAGCGGAGAGGGCAACAGCTTGTCTGGTTTGCTCCATATCAGGCATTGATGCTGGAGTTGAGAGCATCGACCACAGATGCCGATTGTAGGCAGCATGATGAGCCTGATGAGATGCTATACAAGCAACCACACGAGAAGAAGAGAACACTCTTCGCCCCCACCGGTCGAACTGTAGAGAATTTGGATCTGGTGGGCGGTCGTGCGCCAGGCAGCGGCGGGAGGGAGTCTCTAGGTACACCAAGCCAGGAAGGCGGGTTGGGAAGAGTACCCAGGGATTCTGAGGGGGCACAATACCTACGACGGCAGTCAGCCGGGGCTGGAGAAGGGCGGCTGGCGACTGCCAGGAACGGATAGACGCCTCCTGGAAGGGGATAGGCCAGGAAGGTACCACCAGGTGCTGGGCACTGAATTCTCCAAGGAATTCACGCGTCTCCCGTTCGGTATTGTCTCTCCTTACATAAGAGATCGAAGGTCCCTCACCATCCTCGAAAGGAATCGCTGATATTCGGTGAAATCAGCATCGGAGGAGAGATGAGCAGGGGTTCCTCTCCCTCAGAGGAGGGAGACGAGGATGATGGAGGAGTCGAATGCTCAGAGGACTCCTGCGGCGGTGGGAGAGTCGAAGACCCGCCATGCATATATCTAACGTGATGAGGGAAGGCCTAGAACCCTGAACTGCTCCCAGGATAATGGACCCATAGGACCGACATGGCCTGGGAGCGGAGGTGGAGGCAGAGATATGGGAGAAGGGCACCTCACGAGGAGGCAACTGACCTCTGCCACGACTCTGAAATCCGGGAGCGGAGCCCGAGCTGGCGGGTCCCGGACAACAAACCAGGCCGCAAGGCGGAACCCTGAGGCGGAGCCTGGAAGAGCCCAGGAGAACCTCCCTGTGGCGAACCAGGACTGCATGGTTCCAGAAGGGCAGCCCACAGCAACGCCACCAGAGGGCACTCTAGAGCCCGAAGGGAAGGGTGGGTTCAGCACTCTGGCTCCTAGCCACCCCACCAGAGGTGGCCAGCGGAGACCGGGCACCATCCCTGCCCTCAACCCCTCGGACTCCGAGAGAGCCCTCCTCCTCGACCGCAGCGTTCCCGCCCCCCCAGAGGGAGCAACAGCACCCGGGAGGGCAGCTGTCACCGGTCCCCCGGGAGGGGGAGCCTCTCCCTTAGTCCCCACCACATCACTCCTCTGGGACTCAAGGCCACCCCCAGCGGAGAGCCCTCAGGGAGGGAGGGAGGGGACAGTGGGAGGGCCGCTCGCCGCCTGGCACCCCGTGCCACAGGAGACCCGACTCCGAGGTGAGGTACCAGGATGGGTCCACATCTGAGTCGTCGGCTTCCGAGGAAGAGCGAGACCAGCAGGACCTCGATACTGGCCACCCGGGGTCCCTGGCAATGGCGCCCCGAGCAGCGCGGTGCCAGAGGCAGCGCGGACGACCCCGAACACCAGCGACAGCCAGACCCGACCCTACCTCTCCCACGGGCCCAGCGCGCTCGGCGTTGGAAACCGACCAGCGCTGCAGGGAGGGAGAAACCGAACCCAGGCGCCGCCAACGGCGCGAGGGGCCAGCGGCGCCTCGATCACCGCGCCCCGCGAAGTGCCCGGGATCGAAGCAGCGCTGCGCTCGATCACGGCACGCGAGCAGGCCGGGATCCAGCAGCGCCTGGAGGCGGCGTCGAGGTCCACGGTGTCCGGCCCAGAAATCATGGGCCTCGACACTGGGAGCCTGCACCTCCGAGGATGACTGCCGAGCGGTGTCACCGTCGCGGCCCAGAGGGACGCTCGTTCCTCCGACACCGCAAAGAAGCTTCCTCTTGACGAGAGGAGAGGAGCTCCCTCCTCCTGCGGACCGTATAGGCCGGGAGGGACCCGAGGACAGGCCTAGAGACCTTACCTGGGAATCCTTGAGCGACGCCGTCCCGAGGTGGCGGGGCCTTGCCGAGAACGTAGCGCGGACTAAGGGCGCGACAGTCCATGGAGAAACAAGCGTGCCGCGAATCCATGTCATGGTTGGGTCCCAGGCAACGAAGCACACATCATGCCGGTCCGAGACGGAAAAATGCCGGCCACAGGAGCACCGACGCATCGGGGAGCGGCCCGTCTTCGAAAAACGCTTCGCTCCAGAACCGGACATAATGTGAAACAATTAAGACAAAAAACAGTAGGAAAACACCCGACGCCTGACAGATAGAAAAAGAACGGTCTTACCGAGGTATGGCGTCGAGTGTAACACTGAGGACGACGAGGAGTCGGAAAAAATATCGACTGCGAACTTCTATTTCTCGCTACTGCGCGGCAGGTGCAGCCTCGACGGTGGGAGAAACAGAACTGAGATGGAGGAGGAGTCCGTAGCTACTAACGGCCGCCCCTCGCGCGTGGCATCGTCCGTGGTCTCGAGGCGGCGTCAAGTAGAGCTGACTTTAAAAAAAAAGCCCTATGGCGGGAAGCGCACTCGCTTACACCCAAGAAGTAATGAATGGTGAAGATTGACAAGGGAAGATCTCTGCGCACGGCACTGGAGCTGGCAAGCCAGTTGGAGTTAAAATCTCCTAGTACAATAGTCTCCTTCTGTTGGCTAGCCTGGGTGTAAAGATTAGCAAAGGCTTCTAGCCCAGCTTGCTGCCTCCTGGTGGGATGTAGAGTACCAGAGAAGAAACAAATTAGTCAACGAAGTGAAGTTGTTTCTTCTCAGGAATATATCGGTGAGTATTAAGAAAAAAAAAAAAAAAGGATCCTCCCGCCACAGTGTAATGCCCTGGAGATACTTAGAATTATATTTCCGTGTATGTTGAAATGTCAGGAGATCTAAGATCTATGTTGATATAAAAAAAGGGGGATATAATTACACAGTCCCAAACAAAACCTTAGATAAAGTAAACCATTTCTTGTTAAATTTGACTGATTGATCTCTTAGAGATAGTGCTATCTTTTCTGTATTTAGAATTTCTATTAATGAATTTTTCCATTCTTGAATTGTTGGAACCGTGACTTCCAGCCAATGTTTCAGTAAAGCATGCCTCACTGAAACTCCTAATAACAATAACGTTTGTTTTGCTCATATGACCAGTGAGTATCTCTATCAAAATGTCCTAGAATACAAGTATGTGCATGGATATGTCCTGAAATCAAGGATAACCTTCAAATACACTTATTGCTGATGACCATATAGGCTTTACCATGGGACAATCCCAGAACATGTGTATTAGTGTACCTTGTTCTTCTTCACAGTTTCTAAGTGATACTTTATAGTGATTACATTACAAAATATGTATTATAACTTGCTGTTATCTATTCATGATGTTAGATATTTATAAATTATTTATTACACTTCATGATATTTATTTAGTAACCTTTAAGTTGTTTTTTTTACAGCATATTTCAATGTACTTATTAATGTATGTTCTATTTTAATCTGTTCTACTTTTGGATTTATGTTTATTCAAAGGCCAATAAAAATATATTGACAAAGAAAAGCCCTGGAGATAGCGTTCTATGCTGTTTTTAGGATTTAGAATACAAGTTCAAACTCTGCACTGTTAAACCCCAAACAAAATTAAAGCAGACATCGGGTAAAATTTAAACTGATCACATTCTAACAATTGCTGAGGAACTGCAATAAGTAATACTCAAGCAACCTTAAGATAGAACTGATTCTTGTGTGGACATATTTTCAGGGTACAGGAGGCAGGATCAGGGTTTGTAAGGCTCATTGATGGAGCCCTGAAAAGAAACAACATTATGACAGTAATATTTTTCTTCAAATAACAGGAATCCTGAATGATCAATGATGCGTTACAGAAAAGCAGACTCACTAGCAGTACCTTGGGGGGATGGGTCTAGAACCTATTTAGGTAAAAAACATAGAAACATAGAAATTGACGGCAGATAAGGACTGCTTGGCCCACCTAGTCTGCCCATTTTCCCTACCTACTGTAATACCACAGACTCTACTTGGTCTTTAGCTTTACCCTCCCTTTCCTAACCAATAAGGTTCCTTTATGTCTGTCCCATGCATTTGTGAATCCTGTTACAGTGTTTACCCCAGCCGTCTCCACTGTGAGGTTATTCTAGGTATCCACCACTCTTTCTGTGAAGAAGTACTTCTTCATGTTTCCCTGAATCTACCCCTCCTCTAGCTTCATAGCATGACCCCTTGTTCTTGAGCATCTTTTTCTTGAAAATGCTTCCCTGTTGTCTCCTATTTATACCCGTGAGGAATTTGACAGTCATTATCATATCCCTCTCTCCTTTCCTCCAGGATGTATATATTGCATTCCTGTAGCCTCTCCTCATTGGGCTTTTGAGGCAGACCCTGCACCATTTTAGTTGCCATCCTCTGGACAACCTCAGCTCTGTGTATCTCCTTCTGGAGGTGTGGTCTTCAGAACTGGACACAGTACTTAAGGTGAGGTCTCACCAATGATTTATACAACAGTATCAACCGTCCCTCTTTCTGCTGGTGATACCTCCTTATGCACCCTAGCATCCCACTAGCTCCCCCCACCACCTTGGCACACTGTTTGGCCACCTTTAGGTTGTCAGATATGATTACCCCAGGTCTCTTTCCTGCTTGGTGGTCATCAGTACCTCTCCCCGGGTTACTGTGCCCCAAGTGCATGATTTTGCACTTCTTTACATTGAAACTTAGTTGCCACACTTTTGAGCACTCCTCAAGCTTTCTTAGATCTCTATTCATTTTTCCACCACCACCATGGAGGTATACCTCTATTGCAGATCTTTGTGTCATCTGCAAACAGGAACACCTTCCCTTCAGTCCCTCTCGCAATAGCTAATAAAGACATTAAAGAGGACCAATCCAATATCGATTCTTGTGGCACCCACTGGTCATGCTTGACAGCATTTGCACAGCCTGCCTCCTCCTGGACTGTATGTCCAGGCAGCAGTGCTTTGTGAAGGTGTGCACTCTTTTAAAGGTAGCTGCTTTACAAATGTCTAGAAGGGAAATTCCCCTTGTAGCTGCTACACAGGCAGAGGCACCCCTTGTGGAATGTACCCGAAGACCTCTGGAAGGTATTTTATCTGCTTTTACACGACAGAACTGTATGTAAGAGGTGACCCAACATGAGATAGTTTTCCTAGCTGCTGTTTTACCTTTAACCACCACTCCATAGGTAACAAAAAGCAGTGTGCTCTGGGACCTGACATCCTTGATTCGGTTCATGTAGTAAGCTAGTAAGAAAAAATTACTCACCTGTAGTAATCTTGTTTCTTCCAAAGGGATCCACTAATATTATTACTCTTGCAGTTCTCCTTTAAGACAGGACTGCCCCAGAGAGAATAGAATGCTATGCTAATCATGGAATGTTTAGCTCATGCATCTATTCTCAAACTGCCTTGTGCCAATTGCCTACATCCTACCTCAGATTTCTTAGAAGCCTGCAAAGAGGCCAAAACAACATGTGAATTATAATTAAATAACCATAAAAATTTTAAATGCCTCAACGGGCCATTTCAAAGAGTAGCCAAGGGCTAATAGAAGCAAAGTCCCCTTTTCAGAAGTCAGATATGCCCTAAGAAAAGAACCTACAAGCTATAGGTATTACCAGAATGTGCCAGCAGGTGGCATACCACACCAACTGTGTATCTTATCAGCTGAGGAGAGTATTTTTCTAGTTATTGATTCTGAAGGGGAGGACGGGGTGGGGAGTAATAATATTAGTGGATCCCTTTGGAAGAAGCAAGATTACTACAGGTGAGTAATTTTTTCTTCTATCCCCAGGAATCTACTAATATTATAACTCTTGCAGACTATGCAGCAGTACCTCTAGGAGGTGGACAGAATCTATTTAGGAAAAAGACTGCAGGACAGCTTTGCAAAACTGGCATCACTCCTAGACTGGGTATCCAGTCTATAGTGTTTAGTGAAGGTGTGGACTGACCTCCACGTGGCTGCTTCACAAATTTCCAATAGAGGTACCTCTCAGGCAGCTGCAATAGTGTCAGCTGTGCCCCTTGTAGAGTGGGCTGTAAGACCAGAAGGAGGAACCGTGCCTGCTTTTGAGTAGCAAAACTGAATACACTGGACTATCCATCAAGATAAAGTCCTTTTTAAAGCAGGAGTACCCTTACCTACTTCCCCATAGGTGAGGAACAGCTGTTGTCTGCCCTGCCTATGGTCTTTGGTATGAGTCCTGTAGTAACTCTGTGCTCTTTTTACATCCAGGCTGTGCAATCTACGTTCACCTGAGCTGGAGTGTTCAGTAAAGAAAACTGGCAATGTTACTGACTGGTTCAAGTGGAAGTCAGAGACCACCTTGGGAGGAACTTCCTATTAGTTCTCAACACTACCGTATCCCTGTGAAAAGAAACAGTCGTTTTCCACACAAAGGGCCTGCAGCTCACTTATCCTCTTGGCAGAAGTGATTGATACCAGAAAAACTACCTTTCAGGTAACAAATTTAAGCTCTGCAGATGCCATAGGCTCAAAGGGTGGAAGCATAAGCTGGGCATTGCAAACATTAAGATCCCATGCTGGCACTGGTTCCCTGTGAGGGGGAAACAAGTGAGAGAGCCCCGTAAAGAACCTCTTGAATATGGGATTCGATGCCATTGAGGTATCCTTTTTGCCTGAAAGGTAAGCTGAAACTGAAGCCAGGTGCACTTTCAGAGCAGAGTGCTGCAGCCCAAAAGTGCAGATCGACAAATAATCCAGAAGGGTTAGGATTACAGCCTGGGCTGGGACTACACCTTATCATTGCAACAGATGGAAAATCTTTTCCATTTTGAGGCATAGTTTTCTTAGTGGCAGGTTTCCTGTAACCCTAAGGACTTCAAACTGCTTCACAGAATTGGCAGTCTGCATATTCCAACTCTTCAAGAGCCATGCCTTGAGCTTGAGAGACCTGAGGTTGGGATACTACCCTCCCCTGAAGGAAGTCAGTAGATTTTACCTCTGAGGAAGGTGAATTGGCTTGCTCACTGACATTGAAAGCAGTAGGGAGTACCAAGGCTGCCTTGCCCAGTCTGGTGCTACCAGGATCATCGAAGCTGGTTGTGACCTGAGCTTGATGAGAACCCTGAAAATCAGGAAAGGAAGGAAGGCATAAAGGCATCTGCCTGTCCAATCGAGAATCAGGAATCCATGGAAACTGTCCCTTTCACTGGGGCCCTGCAACAATAGAGAGGCAAGTGGCGATTTTGGTGGGAAGCAAAAAGGTCTATTTCTAGGGGTCCCCCACCTCCTGAATAGAGCATTCACCACTTGCCTGTTCAACGCCCATTCGTGATGGGCCTGATTTATCCTGCTCAAGGCATCTGCCAGGGTATTGTCCTTGCAAGGTAGAGGAATTGCTTGTAGAGAGGCATTTAGGGAGTAAGCAAGGCTCCATATCTTCATTGCCTCTGTACAAAGAGGAGTGGACTTTTCAGAGCAGAGTGCTGCAGCCCCTCTTTGTTTGTTGATGTAGTACATTGTTGTGGTATTGTCTGTTCTGACTTATATCACCTTTCCCTGAAGTAGATGAGAGAAAGCCTGAAGGGCCAGGTATACATCCCTCAGCTCCAGCAAATTTATGTGCAGGAGTGAGTCTGCACTGTCCCAGGATCCATGAATGGTGTGAGCCCCTAAGTGGGCATCCCATCCTAGCAGGGAAGCATCAGCTGTGAGAACCACAGAAGGAGGCTCCCACAGAAGTTGAACCCCCTTCCCTTAAGTTTCTGATTCCTTCACCATTGGAGGGCCTGTAGCAGGTTTTTGTTACTGGTACTTGCTTTGAGAGTGGGTCTGCCTCTGGTACCAGTGTACTCTGAGGTGGAACTGGATATCTCTCATCTGAAATCTGGCACCTATGACTGTGCTTGTTGCTGAAGCCATGTGCCCTAATAGCTGAAGGAACTATTTTGCTGGCTTTGGCCTGCCCAGGGCGAATAAGCCTGCCAAAAGCTGAATAGCATCTGCCCTCTCTTGAGGGAGAAAAGCTCTTCCCACTGCTGTATCCAGTTCTGTCCCTATGAACTATAAAAATCAGTCTGCTGTGGTTGGTACTGCTGCTGACTGACAGCCTGTACCTGGAAGAAAGGTCTCCTAAAGAAGACCTGCCCTGCCTCCCAGAATAAGAAAAAGTCAAAGAAGAGGGTCTGTCTCTAGTCGGGTTACTTCTAAAAGTAGCTTTGTATTCATCTACTTTTTCACGTAAGCTTCAGTCTGGGCACCAAAGAAAGTGGTCCTCGACTGGAAAATCCATTGCTTTAGCTTGTGTGTCCTTGGTGAGGTTGGTAGCCCACAGCCAGGAAAACCTCCTCAGAGCTATTGTACCAGCCATCCATCTTGCAGCAGTATCACTGGTGTCAGCTGCCATTTGAAATTGGTATTTGGAAGCCTCCAAACCCAATTTTGCTGTATCCAATAGTTCTGACACAGGTAAAGAGGGGTTAGCCTCAGCATTGTCGACAACTGACTGCCAGAGAGCTTTCTGGTAGAGGGCTGCATAGGCCTGGTAACTGGCTTGCCGGATTGCCAGGGATGCTGAAAGTACCTCTTTTATCCATACTGTCCACCTTTCTCAAATCCTTTTCAGGTGGGTGAGAGAGAAAGGAGTTTGGGCTTTCTCACAGGCAGCCTGCTGAACAATACCCTGGTGATCTGGGTGACTGAACAGAAACTCAGCACCAGGTTTCTCCAGTTGATATTCTTGTCACACTTCTTGTCAGTGAGTATGACAGTATTAGGAGCCTTAGGATTTCTAACACATCCTTTTGAAAATGTATAGCTAGGCAGAAGGAGCCTTTCTGAGGTGTCAACCCCATAAGTTCCATATATTGTGCCTCCTCTTCATCCTGGATCTCTTCAGCTGTTTGCAGATCCAGGGTCTCTACCATTTTCTTCACAAAGAGAAATGGGAGAGAAATCCTCTGAGGGTCTGGGGGGCGGCCAAAATGCTGTTCTGGTGACACCTCAGGTTCAGTTCCCTCCTGATCCTGGTTAACATTATCATCATCATCACCATATGCCAAAGTAGCAATAGGCACAAGAGGGGCAGCGCTGCTTTTCAACAGGAGCAATCACAGGCTGTTGAGGGGGAAATAAACCCTGCAGGATCTGGAGTAAAGCTAAGGCCTGTGTTAGATCAGCAGGAGAGGGAGCTTTAATAGGCACCTGAGGGATCCCTTGAGGCGCTTCAGCCAGGTTGTTGGTATGCTTTGTTTTTGTCAGCTTTTAGGCAGGCACCAAGGAGTCAGCCGGCTTATTGCCTCTATTGCCAGAGCCCTCACCCATATCAGGGGTGGATTTAGAGGCTCCGGAAGGACTTGCCACATTCATGGAGGGGGTGGACTGGTTAGAGCCCAAGGACCCCTCCTCTAGTTTCCTCTTAAACCTCTCCCTGCATTTTTTCCACTGTTTTACCAGGGAAAAACTTACATATATCACAATCGTCATTAAAATGTTGTTGCCAAAGGCAGATCAAACAAAGATCATGCTTATCTGCCGTGGCAAACACCTCAGCACACTTCAAGCGACTCTTAAAACCAGGAGGTCCTGTTTTCATTTTAGGCTTATCTGACATTTTTAGAAAACAGGATCAGAAACCGACAAAAATAGGTTAAATTTAAATATTTGTGGTCAGTTCTGCTGGAAAAGCGATCGGTTCAGTAACCAATAAAGAGAAAAGAATCGTGGTTCCGATCGGATCCGGAACCGAGTAAAGCGCTAAGTGAACCGGTAACTCTCGGTTCAAAAGCACTAACATTAACTAAATTTAAAGAATTAAGTAACTGGAACCCTGAGAAAAGGTTCCGCTTTAAATATGAAAGGGAATCAGTTGCCCCTCGGTTCAAAGGAACCGCGAGGAAACGATAAAAAACTTAAAAATTTTAAACTATGAGGAAAAAACAGTAAATAACAATAGACACAAGGCAGTAATGCAAAATAAGACAACAATACTTAAGTTTTTTTGTTCTTAAGCACTAATGAGACGATCTTGATTGAAAGAGATCTCCAGGTTTCTGATCTTTGCAGCAGAGAAGAAATCTGAGGTAGAATGTAGGCAGTTGGCACAAGGCAGTTTGAAAATAGATGCACGAGTTAAACATTCCATAATTAGCATAGCATTCTACTCTCTCTGGGGCAGTCCTGTCTTAAAGGAGAACTGCAAGAGTAATAATATTAGTGGATTCCTGGGGTTAGAACCTTTCTACATCTGGACAGAGCAATTTCTGTTCACCTCTACTGGAATGTCCAGGGTAGAGCACAGAAATATAACTGATTTGTTTAGGTGGAATTCTGACACCACCTTCCATAGGAAGGAAAAATTACTCACCGTAGTAATGTGGTTTCTTCTCAGGGATCCATCAATGAGATTTGCAATAGCATCATCCCACCAAAGTGCGATGCCCCGGAGATAGAACATTATGCTAATTTTCAGAACTTGGAACACAAGTTCAAACTCTGCACACGTCCAATGTCAGATTTGGTTCTATGGCTAGGGGAGCTGTGACCACTAAACTAACTAAATGGCTACGTACATTTTTTTTAAATTTTCTATTACAAATTTTTAAGCCACCAAACAATTTTAAAGCAGACAACATATAACATTCAAACACTGTTCACATTCTAGTAATTAGTGAGGAACTGCAATAAGAAAAAAATACTCACTGTAGTAATGTTGTTTCTGGATCCATCAGTAGTATTCACAAACTACAATCATTCCCCAAGAACGAGCAGCCCTGGAGTCTGGAACTTTGTGCTAACTGTGGAACTTTAAAATCAAATTCAAATTCTGCTCAGTGGTCACACTCCACCATGCCTCCTAATATCAGGTTTATTTCTAAAGCTAGGGCTAGCTGTGGCCACTAACCTAGCTAAATGGCTACCAGAAATATTTTCTAAAATTTTTGCCAAAAAATTGAAAAATGTTAAAAGCAAGGTAGAACAAATTTTGAAAAATGTTAAAATCATGGCAGAACAACAAATATATATATATTAACAAAGATGTGTAATCAGACCACTGAGCAACAGTTGTAAAGGCACTGTAACAAGTAATGCACAAGCAAACAGAAAAATAATCAATTCTTGTGCAAACCTGTTTCTAGGTTCTGGAAGGGAAGGCAGGGTAAGGCTGGTGAATACTAATAATGGATCCCGTAAAGAGAAAGGCTCATGAGCTGTTTTTTCTTTAAATCTGTGCAGCTTAAGCCATTACTCCCTCAGTGTTTTTCTCTGTTTCTTTCAAAAGAGCAGGAAGTAAACTTTAATTACATTCCAAATGTCAGTGTGATATAAACTGCTAAGAGCCATCTTATAAGTCATGATACCAGTCATGCAATGCATCATGGGGTTAGGTGATATAAAGATGCTTTGTTTGCAACTCAGTTCTTCCCAAATGTTGCCAAGGCTGGATGCTTGTACTAATGCCTGTGTTCTTACTCCAGTACTGGTGCAGATAAAATTTAAAGGTTAAGTGCTTTCTTCTCTCATGGAGAGACTGTAAACATGTGTGATAAGTATTTTCAAAAAGTTTGGTTTTGTTTGGGTAGTTTTAAGTGCTTTTGATTTAATTGTTGAGTTTACAAGGGACCCCACTGCATTCACACACATTGTTTAGAAATGTATGCATCTCAGTATTCTATGCAGCTAGGATAAAACTGTTCTGCAAGACGTTTGGTTGTTTGGATGCATTTTATCCGCTCTTTAATCACTTAACTTGCTCAGATCACGTTTTACTGTTTGGTGCCTAAACATGCATTGTCTATGTGGCACAGCTGTCAGAAACTGCAAGCTTCTGTCTACTCTCTCTAGCAAAAATGCACTTTTTCACTTAGTAGACAGTCACCTCATTTACATGCAGGCTCGAATTTGGTTGGAAATGGAATTCATTCCATTCCGATTTAGCAACCAGATTTGAGCCAGAATTGTAGATGCATGTAAACATGGGAATTTCGATATTTTATGGAATCAGATTATCTTCTGAAATCTGTTTGAGAAGCTCAATTTCATCACTTAAGTCTGATTACTGCACCATGTAAACATGCAGTCAACAAGACAGAATTCATTCACTGAACTGTACATGCACAATGCTTTTTGCAAACCCCAGAAGTAGCCAGCACGAGCATCTGAAGAATCGCGTGCAGCCTATTAACTCGACCTGTCAGTTCGTGTATTGTAGCACTGCACTGTGACAACCTGTCACCCTGACTCAAAAGTGCCTTCCAAAGAAAAAAAGATTAAAGAAAGCGACTGTTTTTGTTTAGTGTATTTTTGCACCATGAGAGATCATTTTTTCCCCAGAGGAAAATATTTAACACAAGTATTAAGTGTCTTATTTATTTATATAGGCAATAGCTGCTGTACTTTTTCAAAACACAATAAAGTAAACCCATTTTATTGTACCTCAAGAATGTAAACGGGGACTTTAAGTTTTGCAAGACTGCAAGCCTGACTACAAACTGCAGCAGCAGTGTCACCTGTCTCCATGGCAACCTCTTCACATGCACAAAGTAACAAAAATTAGCGCATGTGGAGATGGTTGAGAACCAAACTCAAAATCAAAAGATTTTAAAATACACAGGCGCAACATGTAAACAGGTGAGTGTGCACTGATTCCGATTATACCAGCATGGAGTCAGCTGAAATTTGATCGAAAATGAAGGTAATCAGATTTGTTTTCTGATCAGATTTCTAGCTTGCATGTAAATGTGGTGATTTAATGTATAAGTAAACTAAATTACCATGTTAGCACTGCACAAGTGTTCAAAATAAAGTTCCTGGGTGGCGCTGAGGGTTGGCGGCAGGCGCCACACCTCGCACCATGCCAGTGACCCAGGTTCGGATCACGGACTCGGGTTGCTGGGGGTCAGCTGGGGAAGGAGGATTGAGCGTCCCAACGGACGCCTCCTCCTTGAGGAGGTTACCAGGGTGCTTAATGCACTCAGCGTCCATGAGGGCGGTGGAATCACCAACTCTTGGGGGCATGGCGGCTCCTGTACAGAGGAGTCTGGGAGGAGGGCGGCTGTTAGGCACTTGGCAGGCGTGTGCCTTGCGTTCCTGCCCGAGCCAGCGTTCTCAGGGGTTGGAGGGAAACCACAAAAACGGAAACTACCCTCGCCATTCCTAGATGACAGCCACTCCAGCCGCCCAGTCCAGAAACTACGGGCAGACCCACTGTGCAAAGTGCTCCACAGAGGCTAGAGGGAGGTAGGAGTCACCAAGATCACCACGGGCAGACTCAGGTTGAGAGTGGGTGGCATGAGCTAAGCCTGAAGGAGTAGAACGCCGAAAGTGATAAGGTGGATAAAAAGTAATTTAAAAAAAAAATAAAGTTCCTGAAGGAGGTTTCATATTGGAGTTTAACTGCTCTTTGAGCTGACCAGTGAATCTGCATCTGACTTCAGACACAGCGGCCATTCTTGTAACTCACTGTTTGCTACAGTGGAGCTGACTTCAGAGTGACTGCTCTCTTTGGCAGGGAAGCAAATCTGACATTAGAACAACAGGGGCAGCATTACCAGAGTGCAGAGTTTGAACTTGTATTCTAAGTTCTAAAATCAGCAAAGTGTTTTACTTCTGGGGCATCACGCTCTGGCGGGATGATGCTTTTTGTAATCAGTCATTGATGGATTCCTGTTGTTTGAATACTGTAATTAGAAAACAACACACTAAGTTCAAAAACACCAGAAAAACCTGTGAAAACAGAAAAAAGACAGGGAAACTCTGGAAAATGCAGAAACAAGCTAGCAATGATGCAGGGGGCTAACTAAGCAGATAAATATAACCCCAATTTACCCGAAATGTCAACTAGGTAACAATACAAACCAAGTACAGTAAAGTTGTTCTTTATATACCCTTGAAAGGTGTAACAAGTATTGGAAGTGACAAACTCACCCAGACCTTCACAGAAGCTTGATAATTTTAAACCTTGACAGGCATGATTGAATTTAGGAGACCGCTCGAAAATACATAGCCCCTGCCTATCACAGATACCCAAACAGGAAGAAAAACAATAAAATGGTGAAGATAAGTCAGATGAGGAGCTTCTCAGAAGTGATGTTGCCCCTCACACAATGGCACAAAATATTGGGAGAGATATTCAAAACTTTGCACTGGGCGCAAACCATTTGCGTGGGTCCGCTATATTCAAAAGAATAAATAGCGCAGGCAAACTGCATCAGCACCGGGCAAAACTATAATGTATGCACCGTGTGAAGTCTCCTATATTCAGTGTATTAGCGCAGGGCAAAGTGTGTTTGCGTAACTTTGCGTGACACTTTGCATAGTGCAAATTACCACCCAGAAAAAGACAGTCTTAACTCTAGGCAAAATAAGGATAGGAGGCGTGGACACAGCAGCAACAGGCAACATGGCCGTAAGCAGCAACAGCATCATGGTGCACCTGATGAATGCAGCCAATAAGGAGGCAGAGAGGGCAGATGGCCAACCCTGGGCCACTCCAAATGCTGTGGAAGAGACATGCTGCACACAGATGGCACCGCCCATGTCACCATCATCTGGCACCAGTCCCAACCCTGCCAGGCATTTGTGGGTGCCCCAGTACCCAGTAGACACCTTGTCAGTGCGTCCATGCAGCACACACATCTAGTCCCCCAATAGGGGTACACCACCACAATCCAGCACAAACATGCAGCACTGGGGAAATGGAGGGTATGAGGGGAGGGTGTATAGGTGGCCAGGCTGCACCACATCATAGGGCTGCCACATGGCTGGGACCATCCACCCAGTGCACATGTGCCAGTGACAGGAATGCCCCTCACATCAGTGTGCCTGTATTATGGTATGTGTCTGCCTCCCCAGGACACATACTGCACACCTGTCCAGGATCCCCATCACAGACGGCCAGCCATGTGTATGTTAGTGTGGGAATCCCATACCACTGGCATAGTGTATGTGGGTCACAGGACAGTATGACTGTGGTGTCCACTGTCAGAACACACCTGCCAGCTGTGCATGTCTCTGTGTGGATAACAGCAGTAGTCACTGCTGCCTGACACACCGTAGGCACTGCTGTGTACCTCACAAAACCAGCTACTTCGGTACTGTACAGTCTGATACACACTGCAGCAGGAATAACAATATGTCTATGGCATGCAGCACAACTACCCGTTCCTGTAGTGCTAGTCCCCTGAGCCGCAATAGTCTGTGCTTCTGTGTCCAAACGCAGCCTGCAGCTCCTGAACTGTTTATCATGTATGACATACAGGAGGAGCTGTGAGTGCACCCAGCCTTCAACTACCAACCTGCAGTTCCAGTCTGGTGGAGCTGTGTGCACCATGCAATAGCATCGAGCAATCCACATGGTAATGCATGCAAAGCAAGCCAAAATGAGGTGCTAATGTGGTTGTTTGCCGACAGATTGCCTAAGTAGGCTCATTTGCATAGGAGTTTTGAAAATAGCATCATTTAGCACCGGACTAATGTGTTAGCGCTGGACAAACATGTTAGTGCCAGGCAAACGAGTTAACCCCAGACAACTCTACCAAAACCATAGCACAGTTCTGCTGTTTTGGCCTGCAATGTTTTTTTGCAGTTCTTGTGCACCACTTCATTGCTATCACCCACACTGGTCACCTTCTGCAACTCTGCCTTACTCCACCTCTGAGTGCACTGGCTGCTGTTGTAGTTTGGCCTTCCTGGCTGCAATATTCAGAGCTGTCTTACTTGCTGGACTATTTTTTCACTGCACTCTCAGCCCTGTTTACACAGTTATTTGCACGCTGTATTCAACTGATTTAGCCAAAGGGCTATTCCTTTGAATATAGCGTGAAATGGTTTCGACTAATTTGTGCATGTTGTGCAGTGCTAATTTTAATTGGGGCTAAGTTTTGAATATCTGCCCATTGCCTGAAATGAGGCATTGGAACACTCATTGCACCAGCATTCCTGCTGTAGCCATACCATGAGTCTGCTTCAGGATGCACATTACCCATATTGTAAGTAATTCCCATACAACGTGGATCAACCCAAAAGAAATTCTGAGCAATGAGAAGTCCTGGTCCCGACAAGGTAGTATATTTTTTATGAAGGAAAATAGGAACTGAGCTAAAGCTGGTGCTGCATTTTATACGAAGTCGAGAGCATGGCCCCATGCATCGGTGCCATGCACTGACATCCTAGCACAAAATCATGGTTTCCATGGGGTCCCACTGTTTCTGCCTCTAAGACTAAATACTGGTGCTCTACGAGAAGACTAGAAGGCTGTGTCTTTGGAGGGGATACCTGCAGGCTTTGATATTTGTGGTGTCTAATATTGAATTAAATGCAAGGAAGGAACTGTTCAAACTGCACTACCCATTTGGACATCTTTTGTGAATGGGCCCCAACCTAAAATATATGGGATTTGGAGTGAGAGGCTGCAATGAAAAGCAAGATTACTATTCCCCACTCCAAGGAGCGGTTTCTGCATATTTGGCAGTTGCTCACTACTGCTATTGGGACAATGAGTCTCCCATCACAACTTGCAGACTTATAAATGCCACAGTGAACTTTCAGAATTTCAATGACATGACGCACAGCAGTCTCTGTTACTGAGATATAACATTTCAGCCATATACCGTATGCTTCTTATATACTTATTTATGTATGCAAATATATTGAGCATACAATACCTAATCTCAGCAGCCCTGGGCTTAACTCTGTACAGCACACAGTTATACTGTACCATGCTTTGTTAAAATTAATACCCACCCTTGCCCTGCTGCCCATGTTTGCCCCACCACCTTTCTACTCTGAGGACAAGGCTCTGGTAGTTGAGGCTGCTTACCTTACCTGCCACTTCTTTCCCCCGATATGCTGCCATCCTGAAACACAGTCGCACTTTACCCTTTCCTTGTCCTTCAGCAGTATTCCACTTAGCCTGTTCATTCTAGTTGAACCCTGCTATTATGTTGTGTCTAAAGATGTAGATCCCAGCAATATTACAGCTTATTGTAATTTACTTTGTGTGCTAGTCTAATGTCCCTGTACGCTGCTGTTACATACCCTGTGTAATATTTCAGTTATCTCTGTACATTGTATTGTGTCTCCTGATGTGCAACCTTTGTAAATGAACTCATGCTCAAAGGTTGTTTCTGAATATTTAAATAAACAAATAAAAAATAAATAATAATAGCCAACAGCCTCTAACTCACATCTACATGACGCAACTGTACAGCACGCCTTGTTACTAACATATTGAAGTTGCCAGCAGAAGAAGGCTATAAGGCCTATGAAGACTGCCCTATGTGGAGCCCTGTGCACTTGTGTTTACATTGGGCCCTGCCTCCCTGTACCCTTACCTTCCCTTTACCTTGTCCCACCCCTTTGCCCCACCCCCAGTTGTTTTACCTAATATAAGATAGATAAATACCCCATTTTGGCATGCTCTGTATAAAGTATGAAAAAAATTAACTATGTTTATAATAGCCATTTGATATGTGAATTTGTTTTAGAAAGTTAAAACTAAGGTGGCTTGCACAGACACTCTTGTTACTCGGTAAAGAATAATCATCATGGCAAAATTAACCAGAGTACACTATGTCATACATGTTTACAAAATACTTGTCACTAGAGGCCTCTGACATATTCTAATATAATTTTACAGGAACTTTGTTTTGCAAAACGACAGCAACGTAAAGAAGAAGTCAGTAACCTGTAAACTGACTGCAGCCATGGATGACCCTCATTCCTCTCTTGCATCTGAAACAGGTAAAGGAAGTCTTTGTAGTTCAATGTAGAGTTGAGGCTCAACCCCAACATTTCAAGCAGACGGTGGTATTCCTTTGTTGTGGTGAACAGCGTGAAAGTGTTCAAGAGGTCACGGAAATCATGCATGTCGATAATACCATCACGATT
Source organism: Neoceratodus forsteri (assembly GCA_016271365.2). Lineage (NCBI taxonomy): Eukaryota > Metazoa > Chordata > Ceratodontiformes > Ceratodontidae > Neoceratodus > Neoceratodus forsteri. Next base: position 1,642,478,988 of record CM028131.1, on the reverse strand, counting down.
GCTGTCCATTTTAGTGAATACTGTGTACAAGCTCTAAAAAGTAAATTGTGATTAAAGTTAAAATTTGAAATTACATTTTTTTATCTAAATAAATTCTACAGTTGCAGCCAGTGAGAGTTGCACTATATCAGATGTATCAGTATACTGTGACATCATAGGAAATCCCATTGTAATAAATGGATTCTTGTGATATATCATGATATTAGTATCATGATATATTTGGCAACCCCTGGTCATCTGGGGTTACTAGAATTCCATCAGTGTCAATGCTAAACTAGTTAAATGGATTTCACCTGTTCCCTCTCTGTTTACTTGGTCTCAGGTGAGAGAGAGAGGTGATGTCAGTTAGAACGCTCACAGCAGCATAGCCACGGTAGTTAACTGTGAGTAGGGAGCTTTAGAATTTCATTTAGTCAGTGTCAGAGAGTTGTTGGTTGTGAGCAGTTGGAGGAGTGAAGAGCTGCAGTGTGGGCTCTGAGGAGAGACCATTTTTCTCACCCTAGTGCTGAGAACCATCTGCCTGCCTTGCAGAAGAGGTGGAAACCATCTAGTAGGAGTTCCTGATTTTTTCTCATCCCCAGTGAGATGAGGACTGCAGAATGGATCTGAGGGGCAATCCCCTGATTTGATCCAGGACACTGAAGCTGCCTGTTTGTGTACAATCGTGAGTAATCTCACTTTGGGTATCCCAGGAGAAATGTACCTGCCTGTTTTCTTTGGGGTGTACTCTGACAAAGGGAAATCTATACAAGTTCTCTTCTAGTTTGAGATTGTTCTCATCCTTTCTTAAAGTTGGCTGACAATTGTGGAGTCCCCAGTGAGACTTGGCACATTGTTCAGGACTTCAATTTACACTCAGAAGTAGGGTGTTTCTAATGCTGAATGTGAAAGTCATTCCAAGATGCATAGTTCTAGTGTTTTACTAAATGTTGAGGTGTAAGTCTGAAAGAATGGCTGGGTATGGACATGGAAACAAGAGGTGGGCAATCCCCCATCTGGACTGACCAGTTCATCACTACAGCTTCCGTAAAGGCGCCTGCTTTTTCAGGACATGGTGGCCAATGCCTGAAGAGAAAGTTTACCCCCTGGTGTGGGTTCTGCTAATTTTGAGCACAAGTGTGCTCCATTGTGGCCAGTTGCCACATTGCCAAATGTATAAATCCTATGCCATATGGGAAATGTTCTAAGTTGTAGCCAGTGTCACTAGAAGAAACTGTGTGCTCCATTGTGGCCAGTGCCACCAGATGAAATGTGTGTTTCAGCTGAGGCTTTGCCACTAAAGAGAGTTCACGGTCCTATGTAATATGGGATGTTCAGAGTTTCTGTCTGCTACAGATGTTGTTATTCTGCACTGCCTTGTGCTCATGAAGTGTAAGTTCTTGGGGGCCACCTTTGCCTTTGTGTACCATGCTTGGAATAAAGCCACACTTCTAGAACCCCAGCCTGGTTTGGGCATTCTGTTACTGCTTCCTGTGTAGAATTACTTGCACCCCTCCAGAAGTTCTGACCTAGTATAGCCCTTTGCAAAAGTTCTCCTCAGGACCTGGGTTTAGTGATGGTCATTTGTCTTGAATATTGTGTTCTGTACCCACCCGCTCTTTCCCTTAGACAGAAAAATATGGGAGTGTGCCTACTAGTTAAACAAGTGGCGGTGGGGTTACATCTGGATATATTGCATCTTATCACTTGTGGCAAGTGAAATGATGTTCTCATGGTAATTGCTAATCTTACATAATATCCATTGCCACAGATTCATACTCATGGGGAGGACTTAGGACCCCATGGAACCTTTTCCTTTACAGGGAGGGAGTCAACATTGACTACAGATGGCACCTGCACACCTAACATGATGCTATGTGTGCCAGTCAATAACCAACGTCAGCTCCCTCCCACATCTCAGTTCTGTTCACCAGGAGAAAAAGAAAATAGAGAGAAATAAAAGCAAGGACTAGATAGCCCAAAAGAATAGTAAAACAGTATAGGAAATAAAATAAACAACCAAACAAAACCTAATGACCAACTTAGAGACTAAGGGTGTGCCCTATCAGGTGGCACAAGGGTTGTAGGGTATTAAAAGGGAGTCAGAGACTCTTATCACTAGTCAGACATGGTATAGATAGTGATAAGAAAAGAAAAGGCTGTGGCCCTGGACAGATGACTCTGGCTGAAGCAGCAAGAGAAGAAGTTCAAACTAGGACCCCTTGCAGTGAGATGCCAAATTGTGCCAAAAAATTGAAAAATGACATCTGGACTCAAAAAAAAGAGAATAATTCCATGATAAAAGATAGAGGAACAGAGTAAAGTGAACAGTAAACCCATACCCCACTTTTCTCTATAACAGATGGGAGAAAAGAATGGATGAGATGCACATAGGGAGGGGAAACCCAAATGAGGAGTACTTCTTTGGGGGTGAAAAGCAAGTAACAACCAGACAAGAGCATGACCTAGGAGTCATTATATCAGAAGATTTAAAAGTGAGTAGACAATGCGAGAAGGCAGCACTCAAGGCCAGTGGCATGCTGGGATGCACTGGGAGGGGAATCACTAGCCGGAAAAGGGAGAATGTATTGCCACTGTATGGGGCACTATTCCGCCCCCACCTGGAGTACTGTGTCCAGTTCTGGAGGCCACATCTTATATGGGACATTGACAGAATAGAGACGGTACAAAGGAGGGCAACAAAAATGATAAATAGAATGCACACAATTCCATATGAGAACAGGTTGAAGGCATTAAACATGTACTCTCTGGAACAAAGGAGGGAGAGGGGGGACATGATCGAGACCTTCAAGCACATTAAGGGAATAAACAAGGTCCAGGTTCTGGAATTTGTCAAGGCCAATAAGGGAGGCAAACATGGGGTCACGATCTTAAACTAAAGGGTGCAAATTCAGGACCAACATTAGAAAATTCTTCTTCACAGAGAGGGTGGTGGATGCCGGAACAGCCTACCAGCAGAGATTGTTGAGGCCAAAACATTGGTAGGGTTCAGAATGCATGGAATAAGCATAAAGCTGTAATACAAATGAGCAGGTAGTAAGTAAGTAAACACCATGGGCAGACTAGAGGACCTCGAGGTCCCTTCTGCCATCACATTCTATGTTTCTGTGAGGAGCGTAGAGTATCAGGACTGGCAGTCCTAGGAGTCAAGATGGACCATCTCCTCTGGCATGTTCTAGGTGGAGTGAGTGAAGCCCAAAGTTCAGACAGAAGTAACATAGGGATACCAACCAAAAATCCCAACATGGATAAAAAAAAAAGCAAATTATGTGCTCATCATAATTGTTGATCTTCCAGAATATCTTCACCATTCATTACCAATGGATCTGTGCTGGAGGTACTAGGCCCCAGGAACAAAACTTTAAAAGCTTTCAGCTGGGGGCTGACATCGGTAACAGTGCAGCCCATGAGGCTGACACATGACATGGCACTTGTGGACCTGCCACTAACTGCGCTGGCCTCCTGCTTAACTCAGTTCTGTTCACCAGAGAGAAACAAGAGGGAGAAAAGAGAAGTGAGCCAAGATTGCCCAAGGGACAGAACAAAGAAAACAGGATATAAAAGGAACAAAAGAAAAAACTACTCACCTTAGTAATGTTGTTTCTTCTAATGGAGTCTTGCTATATTATGACATAAGCAGTGAGTCCCAACCTTCGAACTGCTCCGGAGGTGAAAGAGTTAACTTTCCATGCCAGGCATGGAACGCTGAGCTCGAGCTCGGTTGAAAACTCTGTCTGTTGTTCTTCAAACTCAAACTGTCAGATCTTTACAAGCTAAACTCACTAAGGTCCTGTGTGGAAGCTGTAAACCTACACTAGCCAACTGGCTACTAATATAAGAACACATTTTGGTCCCAAAACAAAGACTCAAGTCAGGAGACCCAAAAATGAAAACACAACACCCAGTCACCCCAAAAAGGAGGGTGAAAAAAACAAGGTGGCATCTACTAAGTGCCAACACTGCACTGCCCACCCACATCCCAAAAACAGAGGTTCTGAGAGGGGCAGGCAGGGGAGGTCATAATATAGCAAGACTCCATTAGAAGAAACAACATTACTCAGGTGAGTAATTTTTTCTTCAAACAACATGAAGTCTTGCTATATTACGACATATGCAGACTACACAACAGTACCTCCATGGAGGAGGGACAAAACCTACTTAGGAAATAGGCTCTGAGGCACAGCTGTGCCAAACCGAAGCATCACTCCCAGCCTGGATGTCCAGGAGTAATGCTTGGTAAAAGTGTAAACTGTTTTCCAGGTAGCTGCTTGACAAATCTCTAGAATGGGATGTCCCTGGCAGCAGCCAGGAAGCAGCTGTACCTCTGGTAGAGTGAGCCCTCAGGCCTGAGGGAGGAACCTTACCCAGCTTTTCATAACAGAATTGGATAAAAGAGACAATCCACCTGGCAATGGATCTTTTAGTGGCAGGTTTCACTTTACCAACCTCACCATAAGTGAGGAACAGTTGGAGGGAGTCAAACCTGTGACCCTTGGTACGCTCAATGTAGTAACTAAGGGCTCTCTTCACATCTAAGCTGTGCAACCTCCTCTCGCCAGAGGAGGAATGGTCAGTGAAGTACACTGGAAGAGAAATAGACTGATTAAGGTGGAAATCTGAAACCACCTTAGGCAAGAACTTCCTGTTAGTCCTGAGGACCACCTTATCTCTATGAAAGGAGATAAAATCAGGCTCCACTGACAAAGCTTGTAATTCACTTATGCGTCTAGCAGAAGTGATGGTTACCAGAAACACAGTCTTCCAAGTCAAATACTTAAGCTCTACTGAAGACAAGGGCTCAAAGGGAGGTTGCATAAGCTGAGCAATGCAAACATTAAGATCCCAGGCAGGGCAGGGTCCCTGAATGGAGGGCTGGTGAAGCAATCCCTTAAAAAACTTAGAGAATACAGGATGAGCTGAAAGAGAAGAGGGTTTACATGTTGAAATAAAAGCAGACACAGCTGCCAAATGCACTTTAGGGTAGTGGTCTCAGCCCCAAAGTGTTTAAATGGACCATATAATCCAGGACTGTGGGCAAATCAGCAGATTCTGGGGAAATATGCTTCCCAGAGCACCATATGGAAAACCTCTTCCATTTGGAATTGTGAGTAGCCCTGGTGGAAGGCTTCCTAGAAGCCTTCAATATATCCATTACACCTTGGGAGAGGTGTAGATCAGCAGACTCTAACTCTTCAAGAGCCAGGCCTTGAGATTGAGAGATTTGAGGTTCGGGTACCAAACCTTTCCCTGAGCACAGGTTAACAGACTATGATTCCTGAGAAGACACAGGAGAAAATGGACTGCTAAGGACAGTAGGAGTGGATACCAGGGTTGTCTGGACCAATCTGGAGCAATCAGAATCACTTTGCAAGATTGAGATCTGATTTTGACTAACACTTTGAACAGGAGAGGGAAGGGGAAAAGCATAGAGAAACTTCCCTTCCCAATTGAGAAGTAAGGCATCCAGAGGGACTGAGCCCGACACTGGGGGCCTGCAGCAAAAAAGGGGAAGTTGGTGATTGTCTGGGGCTGCAAAAAGATCTATCTGCGGGGTGCCCCATCTGGCAAATATTACCCCCAGGACCAGGGGATCCAGTGACCATTCGGATGGCCCTGGGAAATTCTGTTGAGAGCATCTGCCAGGACATTGTCCTTGCCTGGGAGGTGAACTGCCGTAAGGGAGGTGTTCAGGGAGTAAGCCAGAGACCACAACTTCATTGCCTCGGTGCACAAGGCCATAGACCGAGTGCCTCCTTGCCAGTTGATGTACCACATTGTAGTGGTGTTGTCTGTTCTGACCTGTACAACTTTGTTCTGAACAGATTTGGAAAAAGCTTGAAGTGCTAGAAAAACCTGCTCTGAGCTCCAACAGGTTGATGTGGAGCAGAGATTCCTGAGGGGACCACAGTCCCTGGGTAATGAGGTCGCCCATGTGAGCAACCCACCCCAAGAGGGATGCATCTGTAGTAAGGATTAAAGAGTGAGACTGAGTGACAAAGGGAACCCCTTGTCTCAGGTTGTTCTGATCCAGCCACCACTGTAGGGCTTGGATCAGGGTTCGAGTTACTGGGATCAACTTGGTTAGAGGGTCCTTTCTTTGAGACCAAAAGGCTCTCAAATGGAACTGAATGTCCCTCATCTGAAATCTGGCTCCTTGCACTACTGCTGTAGAAGCAGCCATGTGTCCCAGAAGCTGCAGAAAATGCCTTGCTGGTCGAGAGACCTGCAGGGTGAATGAGGAGGCCAGAGAGACCAGGGTCCTTGCCCTGTCCAAAGGAAGGAAGGCTCTGGCTACCTCTGTGTTCAGTTCTGCGCCTATGAAGGTGAGAAGCTGGACAGGCTCTAGAACTGACTTTGGAAGATTGAGAAGGAAACCTAGAGAGGTAAGCAGTTGCTGAGTTATCTGAAGATGTAACTTGACTTGGTCTGGAGACTGGCCTACTATGAGCCAGTCGTCCAGGTAAGGAAAGATGGCAATTTTGCCTTCTTAGGTAGGCAACTGCTACTGCCAGGCATTTGTGAATACCCTTGGAGCAGAGGTGAGGCCAAAGGGCATTGCTCTGAACTGGTAATGGCCTGAGGGCAGCTCGAACCTGAGGTACTTTCAATGGGAGCTTCTGATGAGAATATGGAAGTAGGCATCCTTGAGGTCCAGGGACGCTAGCCAGACCCCTGGCCTTAGAGAGGGTAAAATAATTCCCAGAGTCACCATTTTGAATTTTGGTTTTAAAAGGTGCTTGTTTAGGTATCTGAGATCCAGGATGGGCCGCCATTCTCCTGTCTTTTTTGGGGTAAGGAAGTACCTGGAGCACAATCCTTTGCCCTGGTGTAGGGGTGGAACCCTTTCCACGGCTCTGAGAACCAGGAGGGTTGAGACTTCTGCCTCTAGGGCAAATGCCTCTGATGGATTTGCAGGTGGAAAGGATCTGGTTCTCATCTTTGGAAATTTTTTGAAGCTGAGAACCAGTCCCTGGCTTACTACTTCCAGGACCCACTTGTCTGATGTTAGAGACTTCCAGTCCTGGACAAAGTAAGCCAGCCTGCCCCCTACAGGTAGTGGAGAATCGGCCCTGGCCACCCCATCAGGGTGCCTACTTGGCAGGGGCTTTAGGCTGAGGGTGGAAGCAGGTCTGCTTGTACCCCGCCTGCCTCCTCCTAAAGAACCCCTCTGGGCATAGAAGAGGAGGCCTGGGCTTGGTAAAAAGGCTTATGAAAAGGCCTGCCCCTGCCCTGGAAGGCTGCCTTTGAGGAGTGGCCTGCCTTTCCTTGGCCTGTGCACTCCTATAGGTGGTCCTATACTCATCCATTTTCTTCATGTAATTCTCTGTCTGCTCCCCAAACAAAGAATTACCCACAACAGGAAAATCCATGGCCTTAGTCTGGGTATCCTGTGACAGGCTAGTACATCTGAGCCAAGCCATTCTGCGAAGTGCCACAGATGTAGCCATGACTCTTGATGACACATCATTAGAGTCCACTGCAGCATGGAATTGCTAGATGCCTCAATACCATCAGCAGCCACCTGCTCCAGCTCCTTGGCAAGCTGGCCAGGGACCTGCTTTGCTAGCGCCATAATAGTATCCCATCTGGATTTATGGTATCTAGCAACATAAGCCATATAATTTGCCTGTCTGAGTCCCAAGGATGCTGCCATGTACTGTTTCTTTGCCATGGCATCAATCCTCCTGGAGTCCTTGTCAGGGGGGTGTGAAGCCAAGGGAATATTTGCCTTGTCACAGGCTACAGCCTGCACTTCCCCAACATGGCTGCATTGTTGTGTAAGGAACTCCGTATCAGAGCCTGACAATGTGTACCTCTTGTCCATTCTCTTATCAACAAGAGGTATAGTGTGAGGAGTTTTTAGAATTTTTACTGTCTGTTTCCCAAAAGATTTATGCAAAGGAATAGACAGTCTCCTAGACTCTGGGATATCCATCATTTCTACATAGTCAGGCTCCTCTTGATCATCCACAGCTTTCTCCATAGGGAGCTGGAGGTTTCAACCACTTTTTATAAAACACAAAATGAGAAGGACTCAGAAAGCCTAGGAGGAGACACTCCTGAAGGTCTGTCTGGGAGATGTCCGGGTCAATGGGCACATCCAGACTTTCAAATCCACATTCACTCTCCTCATACTCCTCTTCCCCCTCCTCCGGTTCATAAATTCCTCTAAATCATACTCTTGAACCAGTGGAACCGACCGAACCGTACGCTTACCTGATGGTGCCAGTTCGGTCGGAACCGGGAAAAGCAACTGGACAATTTTAATCGCTTTGGCTATTTCTTCAGCAGTTGGAGAGGAAAGTTTTGGCTCCACACCAGCTGATTTCCTAGTCTTTTTTGCTGGAACAGACTCCTCCGAGTCGGCTCTCCTTTTGGCCGAGGAAGTCTCGCCCTGGTCAGAGGGCACTCCCTCTGGTTCGGTTTCAACCGAACCGGGCTGGCCATCCGGGTCAGCGGACTTTTTGGCCTCCCTTACCCTGAGCCTACCAACTCTCTTTTCCAGGGTAGCTGCAGGAAAATTTTTGCAAATCTGGCAGTCTGCATTGAGGTGGTCAAACCCCAGACAATAAACACAGGTGGTGTGGGGGTCAGCCTTAGCAAAGACTTCCCCACAGACACTGCAGTGTTGAAACCCAGTGGGCCCGGTTTTTCTTTTGGGTTTCTCAGACATAGTGCCAGTCCTATCCAAACTTGCCCGTTTATGGCAATCCGCCAAGCAAGATTTTATCAGTTCTCAACCGTGTCACGGGTCGTGGAAAAAAAACGTAATGAAATCCGTTTTTTTTAGAACCGATAAGAACCGGTAACCACACTCTAAAAGACAGATTAATATATTTTAAACAACCTGATCGGTTTAAACCGAACCGATAAACCGTTTACAAGTTCCACACAGAAAAGTAAATGTAAAACCTATCTAGTACTTACAAATACCACAGACAAAGCTTGAACCGACCAGTTGTGGTTTAAATTCAGTCAAAAAACCGAGAAAATAATACTTTAACCGACAAAATGAACCGAGCAGAAGGAGAAATCTCCAGAGCGAATGTTCAGCGAGGTGGAGTAAAGAATCTGACAGTTTGAGTTTGAAGAACAACAGACAGAGTTTTCAACCGAGCTCGCGCTCAAGGTTCCATGCCTGGCATGGAAAGTTAACTCTCACCTCCGGAGCAGTTCGAAGGTTGGGACTCACTGCATATGTCATAATATAGCAAGACTTCATGTTGTTTGAACAATAAACACCCAGCTACCAGAGGAGGAGAAGAAGAAGAGGATGGGAGGAAGGGCTAGGTAGTGGGTTGAGAGGGTGACCAGGACAACCTGGGCAGGCTGGAGAAGAGGTTCCCCTGAATAGGATAATGGGGATCCGCATGCTCCCAGCAGTCAAAGTCATATTATATATTAATATGTTTCCCAGAGCCCCTCGTTGCAGGAAAAGATTGGTTTACCGTGTTCTACTCGACAGAGAACAGCAAATCAAAGCAAAAACTGAGCTGTTCTAGCTCAAAGCAGAATGTAAGTGAAATGACTCTTATCCTGCAATAAGTGGTGATGGGGACATATGGGATATTCAATGTGGAAGCTGTAAGACAAATGATTTATCTACACAAGTGCTGTTTGACCTCGGGTAACCTCACGAGTGGTGTATGCCACCAGTGAGGTGTCCGAGGTCAAACAACACCAATGTGAGATAATAATTTATCTGACAGCTCATCATTGCTTATTTCATTTATGCAATAGGGATGCTTCCTGTCAGTGCAGGGACATTTGCTTTTGATTGCTTATCTTGTTTTGCATATGTTTGTCAAAAAGTGAACAAAAATTGCATTCTCTGCTTTGTTTGCTAATTATAAAAATCTATAAGGTATCTATAAATGAAACACCACTCATTTTGTAGATAATTTTGTGCTGAACAACTTTCATGCTCACAGTACCATGCTATCTTTTTGTTTTAAAGTTATTGCATTTGAATATGGGTAGTAATGCTACTGAGGCCAAACATTCTAAATGAGTTCTGGAGTGATTGTGACATAGCTACTAAATGGATAAATTTTATTTATTCAACGGCTGTGAAGATAAATGGATTTATTCAATGGCTTCTGAGTCCATGCCTATTGTATAAATATTATTATATTATAGCTCGAGCACATTCAATGTTATTTTTTTTTTAAATTGTCCAGGAATGTGACAGTTTCCAGGGCATCTGCACGTGAGACACTCTTCACAGAAGAAGAGTGTTCCACACGCAGGGGAAAGGAGTGCTCTCATTGGTCGGGAGTGCTCCCTCGATCTATAATACCAGGCAGAGGTGCCCCAAGAAAGAATGGTAGAAAGAACTCCTAGGAAATTTAGAGGAACATAGGCTTGCCACACTGCAAAGGAGGAAACTGTCTGGAAGAGAACAGAAGATCCCGCTAAGTTAGGAGTAAAGTAAAAACTCTGAGAGCTGACGTTTTGGTTTCTTCTTTAAAAAAAAAACAACAAAAAAACAGCCCGGCTAGTGAGTGCGGAGGGTTGAGGCACTGGATACCACACACCGCACCAGCAGTTGACACAGGTTTGAATGAGCCCGAGTTGTCGGGGGTCGGCAGGGGGGACTAGGATCGAGTGTCCATAGACTGCTCTCCTAGTCCTGGGGTAGGCTAGGGCACTTCACCATGCTGTAGCGGCTCCTGGGGACACCCAGGGGCACTACTAGCATTGGTGACATACAGAGGGAGCGCGGCAGATGTCGGCACATAGTATCTGGATGTCATTGCATGTCCATGCTCCAAGGGGGGCCCACTGGAGGAAAAATGGATGGGCACGACCGTGCAACTTGATGGCCGCACTCTGAGCCTCCCTGAAGGACTTTGGTGGAGTCCTGTCTGGGAGGGTCTGGGGCTGTCTTGGCTGGTAGAGATAGAGGGGGACCCTCCAGCAGGACGGCATGATGGCAATCCTAGATCCTCTTGGGTGCAGTTCGAGCTACCCAGTTCTCCGGGTGGGTGGAGCCAGCGGCTGGATGCCCCAAGCTGGAATGTGCCGCAGCAGGAGATAAAAATAGCTGTGATAAAAAAAAAGTAATTCCACCACCACTGACAGTACCATCTTACTGGGGAGAAAAGAGACAAGCTGGCTGGAGTGGCAAAAGCAGGTAGTCCTGCAACTAAGGAAAAGAAAATGAGGCAATTCTGCTTATGCTAAGGAATGGCTGCTGACCCCCGCTTTCTTTTTGGATTTTCTTTTTATGAAAAAATTACTCACCATAGTAATCTTGTTTCTTTTAAGGTATTCTTCAATATCATTAACTCTAGCTGTCAGCCTCCTGGATTGCACTGCCCGGAGAGAATGGAACTTTATGCAAATAGTGGAGTCTATTGGCAGGTGCCACCATTCAAACCTGCTGCCCTACCAACTGTTGTGTTCTATAACGCTCAGATTCATTGGAGCCTACAACTAGACCCTCTGACTAACTTGTCTAATAATTGACAACTAAATATTTATAGCAATAACAATACCTAATGATTATTCCCCTAATTCATCTCGATCAATGGAAATGCCCAAAAAGGCTAACAATGAGAAAAACAAGACCACTTGGTCCAAACTTAACAGTACCAATGAAAGGCCAACAGATCAGAAGGAGTACCAGCTGTATTGCAGAGGCTAACTGGTTCTGGAAGGGGAGGTGGGGTGGGAGAGCTAATAATATTGAAGAATACCTTGGAAAAAACAAGATTACTACAGTGAGTAATGTTTTCTTCTCACCCCAGGGTATTCTTCAATATAAGTACTTCTGGCAGATTATGAAGCAGTATCTTTGGTGGGGGGCCCAGAACCCTATTTAGGGAACAAGTTCTGCAGCAGTGCTGTGCCAAACCTGGCATCACTCCTGGACTGAGTGTCCAAACTGTAGTGCTTTGTAAAGTTGTGTACTGTTCTCCATGTAGCTGCTTTATAAATTTCCAACAAGTAGATATCCCTTGGTTCTGCTATTGTGGCAGCTGTACCCTTGTGGAGTGTGCCATCAGGCCTACTGTGGGCTCCATGCCAGATTTACTGTAACAGAATTGGAAGTATGCCACTGCCCAGCATGCAACTGTCCTTTTGAAGATGGCTTCCTTTTCCTACATCACCATAGGTCAGGAATAACTTCAGTTTGTCTTGCCCATGTGCCTTGGTATGCTCAATATAATATTTGACAGCTCTCTTTACATCAGGGCTATGCAATCTATGTTCTCTTGAACTAGAGTGTTCAGTGAAGAAAACTGGCAAAGTAATAGACTGATTAAGGTGAAAATCAGAGACTACTTTTGGGGAAATTTCCTATTAGTCCTGGGCACCACCTTGTCCCTGTGGAAGGAAATGTAATCCTGCTCCACACACAGGGCCTGTAACTCACTCATCCTTATGGCTTAGATGAAAGCCACTAAGAAAATAGCATTCCAAGTGATGAATTTTAGGTAAGCCATGGCCAAGGGCTCGAATGGGGGTTCCATGAGCTTGTCAATATGGACATTTAAATTCCACAAAGGCACCGGTTCCTTATGAGGTGCAAATATGCCAATCCTTAAAATACTTTTTGAAAATAGGATTAACCATCAGAGAGACACCCTTACCAGCTGAAAAGTAGGCAGAGACAGATGCCAACGTACCTTAAGGGTAGTAGGCTGCAGACCCATTGAATGCAGGTGAGTCAGATAATCTAACAAGACTGGTATCCCTAGGATTGATTGAACAAACTGTGGTGCAATGCAGAAGTTTCTGTAGCACTCTCACAGAGTTACTGCCTCAATGGAGGGAATGACAGAAATGAGAGGTAAGCAGGGAGCCAACATCGGTTACTGACCGGTCCACAGGTGCCACATCATGTATCAGCCTTGTGGGTGATGCCATCACTGATGTCAGCCCCCTAGTTAAAAGATTTCAAAGGTTTGCTTGCATGAAGTCCTAGTGCCTCCGGCACAGACCCATCGGTAATGAATGGTGAAGAGTGATTCATGGAAGATCAAGACCTGCTTCTCCCTGCAACCACAAGGATGTACCCTGCGTGAAGCTAGTACATTGATCCAAAAACCCTGTGTAAAGGTAGTACATCAATCCAAAAACCCTATGTGAAGCTAGTACATCGATCCAAGAACCCTGTGTGAAGCTAGTACATCGATCCAAGAACCCTGTGTGAAGCTAGTACATCGATCTAAGAACCCTGTGTGAAGCTAGTACATTGATCCAAGAACCCTGTGTGAAGTTAGTACATCGATCCAAGAACCCTGTATGAAGCTAGTACATCGATCCAAGAACTCTGTGTGAAGCTTTGTACATTGATCCAAGAACCCTGTGTGAAGCTAGTACATCGATCCAAGAACCCTGTATGAAGCTAGTACATCAATCCAAGAACCCTGTGTGAAGCTTTGTACATCGATCCAAGAACCCTGTGTGAAGCTAGTACATCGATCCAACAACCCTGTGTGACGCTAGTACATCGATCCAACAACCCTGTATGAAGCTAGTACATCGATCCAACAACCCTGTGTGAAGCTAGTACATCGATCCAAGAACCCTGTATGAAGCTAGTACATCGATCTAAGAACCCTGTGTGAAGCCAGTACATCGATCCAAGAACCCTGTATGAAGCTAGTACATCGATCCAAGAGCCCTGTGAAGCTTTGTACATTGATCCAAGAACCCTGTGTGAAGCTAGTACATTGATCCAAGAACCCTTGTGAAGCTTTGTACATTGATCCAAGAACCCTGTGTGAAGCTAGTACATCGATCCAAGAACCCTGTCTGAAGCTAGTACATCAATCCAAGAACCCTGTGTGAAGCTTTGTACATTGATCCAAGAACCCTGTGTGACGCTAGTACATCGATCCAACAACCCTGTATGAAGCTAGTACATCGATCCAACAACCCTGTGTGAAGCTAGTACATCGATCCAAGAACCCTATATGAAGCTAGTACATCGATCCAAGAACCCTGTGGAAGCTAGTACATCGATCCAAGAACTCTGTATGAAGCTAGTACATCGATCCAACAACCTGTGTGAAGCTAGTACATCGATCCAAGAACCCTGTATGAAGCTAGTACATCGATCCAAGAACCCTGTATGAAGCTAGTACATCGATCCAAGAACCTGTGTGAAGCTTTGTACATTGATCCAAGAACCCTGTGAAGCTAGTACATTGATCCAAGAACCCTGTGTGAAGTTAGTACATCGATCCAAGAACCTGTGTGAAGCTAGCACATCGATCCAAGAACCAAGTATGAAGCTAGTACATCGATCCAAGAACCCTGTGTGAAGCTTTGTACATTGATCCAGAACCCTGTGAAGCTAGTACATTGATCCAAGCAAAGTACATCACACCTCCATACATAGGGCACTTGCTCAGTGAAGTTAGACTGGATAGTACGAGGCACATATTGCATATAGCAACTAACAGGAATATACCTAAAACATGTGTACCTCAGGTAGGAAGAAAGGCTACGAAAGGGAGAGAAGGGGCCACCCACACACTGTAATAGAAAACACACTTTTTGGGTGTAGGGGGGACAAGTGACTTCCCCTTTAATTTGCTGATTGACTGATATTTTGGTGTGAGAGTCGGCCCAAGACTATCCAACTCTCTTTTTCCTACCAAAAGCAACCACCATAAGAACCCATGGCAGAGGATATATAGAGTAGAATGCTGCTAGTACCCACAGAGTGAGCTACCAGAGGCCCAGTCTCTCAGCTGAGCAGGGGACAGTGAGCAGACATATGACTCAACAGTGAAGATATGTTGGAAGAGCAACAATTACAGTGAGTATGTAATTTACGTATCTTTCAAGAATCAATCTTCACCATCGATACATATTTGAGAGTCCGAGTGCCAACCATTATATTACAGGGAGAAAGCTACCATAATCCTCATTTTATAGAAAGCCTACCATATTCACAGTATTTGAGAAGTAGAAGAAATTGTCAGAGACAGTAATTTTAGGGAAGAAAAAAGAAATCTTCAGACAGATTCGTCAACATAGGTTACAGCAGAGAAAATACAGATAGAGCAGAAAATAGAATAGACACAACGAGCAGGGAAGAAATTCTTGAGCAGAGAGACAAAGAGAATAAAAAACAGAATTTTTTTTCTACTAAGTACTGACAGAATGATAAGAAGTTCAGGTAAATAATTAACAAATACTAGCATATGTACAACTTGAAAGTAAATCAGTGTTAAGATTTGTTGAGCGACCTCTCATAGCGCATAAAATAAATAGTTATCTTAAGGACAAATTGGTATGCACAGTTCATAAAGTACCAGAGACAGGCAAACAACAACAATTATTGTTAGGACCATTGAAACCTGGTAATATGCCATTCAGAGGATGTGCCCAATGTTCAGCTTTACAAAGGAAAACAAAGCTCAAGTCACCAAATTCAAATCAGGTGCCTAATATTCAGAAGTTTGTGTGGGTGCTAATGGGTCTTTGCCCACGTAGACCAGGGTTTGCGCTGTATCCCCGTTTCAGAAGGGGCTGTTGCATGGGCAAAGAGGGTTAGCACCTGTGCAAAACATAATATATGCATGCAGGCAAGGGGAGGGGCATGGCTATGAATAGCCATGCTACCCCATATTCAACAACTTTGCACTGTACAAAAGAGTTTAATGCAGGCCCTTTGCAAAGTGCAAATACTGACAAACAAAATCCCAGCTTAATTACAAGCAACCCTAGCAGCTGCTGGAGGTAATGCAGCCACCAAGCTGGTTGGCCGCTGAGGAAGCACAACTGCCTCCTGTGGACCCTGGAAATAATATCCCTGGGGCTAGTGGGTCACCCCCCCACTGATCGCCAGCCTGTACTGTTAAAAACTATACCCTTGGTGGTAGTAGCCCCCTCTCCCTCCGATCACTAGCCCCAATGTAAACAATTATTACCCATGGTGGTAGTGGTCTCTCTCCCTCCGATCGCCAGCCAGGAAGTACAAAAAAAACTCCCTGGTGTCCAGTGATCAACCACCATGGGCACACACCCCCCCAACTCATCTTAGCATTATTTGCGGTGCCAGTATAGCCTAGTGGTTAGATTAAAGAGCTGTGAATGAGCTTGGTACACCCAGCAGATCTGCGTTTGATTCCCATAACCTCCACTTGGATACTGTGTGACTCTGAGCAAGTCACTTAACCACCCCAACGCTCCCAGTTCACCCCTGAAAACAGACTCTTGTGCCTAGTGGACCTTACCAAAATAAAAAATAAATAAAATTATGGCAAATGGACAACTCCAGTGTCTAAGATTTGGGGGAATAGAAAAAAATCTGAGAATTAAGAACTGAAGAAGAGAGGAAGAAAGAGTTATTAAAACGAGAGGCCTAGTGGATCTATACACCTAGGACTTCTGAACCTGGAAAAGGAATAAATGAAGAACTAGACTGGTCTGTGTTTTTCTAAATGTTCACACAGTAGGACATATTAATCTGTTCTTAAGGAGCCTTCTGGCTTTCCTAGAGGAGTCTCAAACTGGCTTCCTCTATGTACATAATTAATCAGTACTAATATAATATTTGGTAAATAGTAGGGTAGGTTATTCTGTTATACTGCATATATTTTAGGTTTTATCACATCATTTCTTCTTTAGTAAGTACTGTATAAACTCACTATTTATGTACATATCTAAGCATGCATGGCATTAAGCCAACTAGTTATACATTATTGTTTCATAATCAGGGCAGCTGAGTGGGAGATTAGAAAAGTTGTCTAGTAGGTGGAAATTCTAAGGGGAGAGCCAGGTAATAGAAGGTACAGTGGCGACACCTAGGATGAAACCCAATTCTGCAGCATTTTGCAGCACTCTGCAGAATGCAGCAACAGACCTACTGAATAAAACAATGTAATTTCAAAGGCAATGAGTCCCTTTTGACATTCAGGAAAATGTGACACCGCCAGGATGAATTGAATGCCACAGTTTCCCGCGTGACAAGAGGGACTAGTATACTGAAATTACATTGCTTTATCTAGTAGGTCTGCTGCAGCATAACAGTAGAGTGCTTTAAAAGGGTTTCATCCTGTGGGGACACCTCTATGTATCTATATTTAGAAGGGGCTTTACTATTTCAGAAAGAGTAGATTTATTAAAAATATGTACTTCTAATCAATTTACATAGTATTCTATTAATTCAGAATACAGTATAATGAGCAACACAAATGAAGACATGTTAGAAATTATACATTCTCTATCAAAATATTAGAAAGTAGGGCAATTTAAAATAGAATAAATGAATCAAAATAAATAAATTGAAGTTACAGTGGCCATGGAATGCAAGTTTATAAATACGTAGAGCAACTCTATCATTTTTTCATTAAAAAGGAATGTTACATGACCAACAACTTAAAAACCATGGCTTTGGGTTGGGTTCAATAATGTCCCATTTTTACTATCGCAGCATGCTCCTTCAGTTGTCTAGGCAACAATTCACAAGAGATGGGAGGATACCTGTGTGCAAAGGTATAGCAAGCAAGGCGTAAGTTGCTATGGAAGACCAACAGTAGCAGAAGTCAGTAGGACGCTCATAAATATTTTATAAAGGTATCCACTGCCACATTATTTTTTTTAACTCATTGACCTTTCCAGTCTGACTTGGTGCTTGTGGATCTTGGGAGGAATGTACAAGCTAGAGCAAGAGGCTAAGCTTCTGGTCACAGGCCAAAGAGAGAGTCCTTATGGTGGAGGAGTCCGAGGTCCAACACAGTTGTTTCCAGCGAACCTGTAGGGGGTTAGCAGCCAGTTCTCGCCCTTCTACACTCCTTGAAAAACAGGTTAGCTGATAGCCTGGTGTAAAACACAGGGACTGGTTGAATGGACATGTAGTTTTGGCTTCAGGTTTTTTTTTTCAAATAATTGAACTGAACAAACTGAACTAACTGAAGCTTGACTGATTATCATATCAATTAGATAGACTGGATTGTTTATATTGTATTTATATATAATTTTAGATTACTCAAATGTGAGGAAATGTTATTTAGGTATGCATCCATTTTGCTAGTGAACAAGTTAAAAGCAAAGTGAATGAGGGTTGGTTATACTTAATAAACGAATCCCAGAAAACATTTATTGTAAGTTATAAAAATATAAAATTGAAATTTTAAAGTAAAGCAAAGACTTTCTGGTTAGAGGCAAAGAAGAACCAGGAAGTAGATACAGGACTGGTTGGGTTGAGTCGAGTGGAATCAACACATAAAAGCACATGTGCTGGCGTCTCCAGCATAGCAGGCGCCATTGCAGGGAAGCATGGAGAGATACAATACACGATCAAAGCGTTATTTGGGTTGCGAGTTGGTGAGTTAGTATTAAACTCCTGACAGCTGCAGAGATTAATTCCAAGATACTGACAGGTTATTTGGCAATTCCTCAGACAGCAGAGACTAGTAATTATTGAGGTAGCTTGACCAAAGGGAAACTGTTAAACATCTGGCTCTAAATGGTAGTGAGCCCTGTGAATTTCGGTGATAGCAAAACACTCAAGCTAATTGCAAGGGTATTATAAAAGAACTGACAAGTAAGTTAAATGTGCTTTTGCATTAAATCCAGTTTTATAAATAGTTGTATACATTTTATAAGTTATAGGGCCTCAGTGTTCCTTGATTTGCTAGTCGGTTAGGATTTTAGCAGCTAACAAAGTTATAAGTGTTATAAGAGATATATTTGTTTAATGATATAAATGTTTCATGTGTATAAACTGCTCATTGCATTTTATAACTTACATGTACACATAAGTTTCTGCACCTGATCTGTGTCCGAAACTGCTCCTAGTGAGCGTATAAGCTGATATTTTCAGGTTCTATGGCTTTTTGTATTTTATTTTAAATTTC
The DNA here is from genome assembly GCA_016271365.2 of Neoceratodus forsteri. Classification (NCBI taxonomy): domain Eukaryota; kingdom Metazoa; phylum Chordata; order Ceratodontiformes; family Ceratodontidae; genus Neoceratodus; species Neoceratodus forsteri. The sequence continues at coordinate 1,642,460,161 of CM028131.1, read as the reverse complement.
TAGTGAAGTGGAAAAATATCAAAGCCAAGAGCATTGTGTCACCATATTTGGGGATTAAGGGGCAAAGGGAGACCCCCTGAGGCTATGACCCATGCTGAATTTGGCTTTGTCGTGAGGAGCAAGGAAGAACTAGAGCCTGAGCATGGCTGCTGGGAATATCCTCCTCTGCATAACCTCGGGACAGTGTGGTGAGATTTTAGAAGAAGACAGTCCTATTATTGACGAATGCAAATGGAAATTTTTTCTAACAAAGATACAGAGGAAGGGAATTCTGATTTATGAACTTAGAACTCTGAAGACAGCAAACTCAATTTCACAAGCTTATAAATAATAAAGAAAAACCAATTGATTGGTTAGACTTTAGAAAGCAAGATAGAAAATCTGATATTCCATCAACAAAGCTTTGATAAAGCCTTGAAGAAAGTAGAAAGTAGCTATTTATTATAATTATTGTATAAACTGATGTACATATTGTTGAACACTACTGCACTTTATTTAGGGAGCTTCTTGCACAGGCTTGCATAATATTGTCAATGTTGTCGTAGTATATACAATTAATTTGCACAACATTAGCATTTGACCTATCTGCACATTCATTAGCATATTAGATATTTTTGTAGAGTTGATTTACTAGTTTGATTAATAATCTAGTTACCAAGTTCTGCACCTGATATTGAGCTAAGCTAAGTTGATGCAAGTTAATCGAGTTAATTAAGATAAACAAGTCAAGTCAACAAAAAAGATAAAGAACTAGAGACAGCAGGGGGATAGTTCAAAGTAAGAGCAAGAGTCTATTGGCCCCCCAGAAGGTAACCTGGAGGGACACTTAGACGCTACATCAACACCCCTGAATCCGCATAAGAGGAAGAATTAGATACAACCACTAACTAAGAACATATTTAGCAAAAGTATAAATAAATTAGCTCCAAATAAAAGGGCAGATAATATGATTCCAGGTATATCTTGAATAGAAATACAGAATACCACACACAGATTTACAGAATTTAGAGATCTTGGAAGTGGTAAAAAAAAGTGAGCAAGACTGTTGTAGATATTAAGGAAACTATGGAAGTAAATAAAATAATAGAACATAAAATAAGAGCAATTAAGCAGTGTATGAATAGTCCTGCACTTACTTTTAAAGAAACAGAGATAAAGGAAGATTATGAAATGGGCCAAAAGAAAATGGACTCAAGGATCAGCTGGTCCACTGAAGATGAGACACAACTAATGAGTCCTGTAGCAATAAATACGCCATTGTTAGAGAATGTAACAAAGGAAGAGATACATACCTTTAGGGATCCATTACTGGCTAATGTAATGATTTATGAAGAGTTGACACTGATTAAACAAGTCTTTCCTTTATGAAAGGTGTATGCCTTGAGAACAGAAAATATATCTTGCAAATGAATAGGTTGGAATAAGAAAGGAATAAAGAACAGATAAAGGAAACTAATCTATCCCAAACTCTGCAATACACAAAGGAGGAATTGGTAGTGCAGCTTTCTGATAGGATGACAAGTGTGAGGGAGGAGATTAAAGGGGATAAACCAAGGGGTTGATCTAATAGACTGAACAAAAACCCCTGTAAGGGGATATAATGATAGGCCATAGGCCCTTATCTGCCGACACTGTCTATGTATCTATGTATGTATGTATCTATGAACTTTGTCAAATTCTGAGTCAGAATCTACACTATCAAAGATTCTGAATTTGTAATGCTACCCAATGAGAAATGGAAACAGGATAGCGTTGCATTGGAATTGAAAGCAGCTAATAGAGATATTTGGGAGAAAGACGTATTACAGGAGAAAAAAGTAAAATACAAGAGTAAAGTGAATAAGAATAGGCCCAAATAGCAACAAGAGGGAAATAAAAAACAGGAAAACAAAGTCCCAAGGAAACAATTAGAGATTCTAAAAAGTATGAATATCGGGGTGAGGGTAAGGAAAGAGATGAGAAAAAGATACGGTGCAAGGAAAAAAATCAAGGGAAAGAATGAACAGAAAAGGGATAAAGGAGAAGGACAGAAGTTAAAAACCGTGAGAAGAAGGTAGATAGAAAAGTCAAGAATAATAAGATGTCTAAACAAAAAAAAGGAGGGGTTGGGGAGAAGACCAACATAATAAAGACGATACTATAAAAGAAAAAAGGGAAATCAAGGAGAAGAATAAAAAAGCTGATAAGGATGAGGGAATGAAGGGGTAAAAGACAGTGAGGAAATAGTGTCAGAAGTAATTAATACAACAGAACTAGATGGAAATAAGGAAGAAAATGATAGAGTAATAAGTTTGAAAATTATTAAGCAGAACAATAGAATCAGATTATGTACTACCAACATTGAAGGCTGCCATTATCCCAGAAGAGAAGGAAGATAAATTGATGTACATATGAAACAGTTCTTGGATACATTATTGCAAGGGTATGAGAATTATACCCAATGCTAAAGCCATCTGAGTGTAATTCACCCTATGGACAATATGGAGTTAGTACTTCTGATATCAGATCAATATCATATACTTAAGGCAATTGAAAACCAAAAATTTAAGATCAGAAATTTAGGATTTGAACTTGAGAGTGAGGTCAACATCAAAGTGTTATTTCCTGAATACTATGAAAAAATAAAAATAAAAGGGAACAATAACCAATATTTTCCAATTTCTATATTTGGAATAAATAATTTCCTAAATGAAAGTAAAAAGAACATAAAAATAAAACAGTAGCGCTGCTTCAAAACCTGCTGAAAATAAAGGATTTAAACAAGAAAGTGAAGAAAGTAATCAGGTGGGAAGATAATGAGCAACTAACACTTTGGACAAATAATACAGCTGACTACCAATCAATACTATCTAAAGCTGGATTTCTAAATAAGATAGATATTAATATAATCGGAGAAGTAGTAACAAAAAACAAAAGAAATGACTCAATATAATTCAAACCAATGGATAAACCTAATACAAATGGTAAATAGGTTCCAGGTTTTGCGGGACCTAAATGAGGAATGACATTTATGTAAAGATGGAGACAGTACAAAAGATAGAACAGAACATCAGAGGCAACATAGAATTAAGGAAGGTAGGCTTCTATCTTGGAATGTGGTGAGGATAAAAGACAGAAGAGCTGGTCCAACATTTTATGACTATGTGACACAATTTTACTGTATGTGTCTACAGGAGACATGGGGTGGGATATTCAGACTGCGCCAGGCAGGGGGGCGCAAGCCTGGCGTAGCGCACCTGGGTTGAGCCAGGGCAGGGACCAGGCGATATTCAACAGTGCTGTGCCATGGCTCAGCACCACTGAATAGCACTGAGGGTGCATGCACTGCGCCACAGCGTGGAACTGTGCCAGCGCCAAGTGGCAGGAGGGAGCAGGGGGCTGTGCCAGTGCAAGCGCGGTTGCGCATGGTGCAGCAACTGCGATATTCAGTCAAGACCATGCAAATGAGGCCATTATGCATGCAAGGTGCAAATGGGGCCATTTGCATGTCATTATGGCCCCATTTGCATGCAGTGCGCCGATCCCTGGTGACTTACGCCTGGCGCCTTGCCAGGCTGCAGCTGTCGGGAACCGACACCCTGCAGCCCCTCGGTGGGCTCTGCTCCCATTTGTCCGATTGCGGGCATATGTTCACTCACTCCCTGGTGGTCCAGTGGACAGCTATCCACTGCCCGATCACGGGCATATGTACAATCACACCCTGGTGGTCCAGTGGACCGATCCCCATCGCCCAATCGCGGGCTAACATACAGAGCCCTAGTGGTCCAGTGGACACCCCCCCAGTGCCGATCGTGGGCATAGGTTTAAACCCTTGTGATCCAGTGATACCCCCTCCCACATGCCCACTGTGTCCCCACCACCCTGCACCCCTCCCAGTTAGCTGCGGGCGGCAGGTCCCTGCCTGCAAGCCGCCCGACACGCCACCCAGATGACAGCATACAGTAGGGCTGTGCCTACTGATCCCTGCGTGTGCCCAATGGGCGTGCAGACCACTGTACTATTAGTGTCGAATTGTGAATGAGCCGCTCATTCACAACCCGACTGTGGTATGGCCGCATGCAACCCCTTTGAATATCCCACCTATGGAGTGCCCAGATTAATAACATCAATGGATTTAAATACTTTGGAAAATATGCAAAAAAAAGACAAAATATATGGTAGATTAGTGGGGGGGGGGGACTGATTACATGCATTAAACTCTCAAAGGAGTATATGGTAGATGAAATTCCAATAGATTCAAATTATATTTTAGGAACAAGAGTAACAACTAAGAAGTCAATAACAATAATCATAGACTCATAGAATCATATATAGAATCATAGAAGCTTGACAGCAGAAAAGGACCATACCGGCCCATCCAGTCTGCCCTTTTTACACCCCCTACAGTTCCTCCTCCCTGCTAGCCCCCCCTTCCCCCAATACTCAGCCCTATATGCTCGTCCCATGTCCTCTTGAATTCTTCCACCGATTTAACCCACCACTCTGTCTGGTAGTCTGTTCCAGGGCTCCACCACCCTCTTCATGAAGAAATGCCCTCTCACATTGCCCCTGTATCTTTTTCCTTGCGGTCTGAGGCAGTATCCTCTAGCTTTGACCCCCTCCTTCCTCTTAAGTAAACCCTCTTCTCCCACTTTATTGAGCCCCTTTACATATTTAAAAGTTTCAGTCATGTCTCCCCTTTCCCTCCTTGTCTCCAGCGTGTACAGATCTAGTTCCTTACACCTCTGCTCGTATGACTTTCCCTGCATACCCTGCACCATCTTGGTTGCCCTCTGAACCCTCTGCAACGCATCTATATCCTTGCAGAGATGTGACCTCCAGAACTGAACCCCATACTCCAGGTGCAGCCTCAGCATGACTTTGTAAAGGGGCATTATTACCTCCCTCCTGCTAGTAATGCCCCCCGCCTATGCATGCCAACATTCCATTTGCCTTTCCCGCCACCCTGCTACATTGGATTCCTACCTTAAGGTTCGAGGAGACTATGATCCCCAGATCCCTCTCCTGTTCAGTTACTTTAATTTCCTCCCCATCTAGGGTGTACCCTGCTCTTCTGTTCCTACTCCCCAAGTGCATCATAGTGCACTTCTTGGCATGAAATTTCAGCTGTCACATCCCAGATAATTTTTCAAGCATCTTTAAGTCCTTCCTCATGTCCTCCACCCCCACTGGAGTGTCCAACCTATTGCATATTTTTGTAGCATCAGCAAATAGGCACACCCTTCCCCTCAAACCCTCAGCAATATCACTGATGTAGATATTGAAGAGAAGTGAACCCAAAACTGACCCCTGTGGCACTCCATTCTTCACCCTCGCCGTCCTGGAATGCACCCTGTTTAGCACCACCCTCTGAGTTCTTCCTGACAGCCAGGCCTCCACCCAGCTTGTTTTTTTCCCACCCAACCCCAGGCTTTCCATCTTGCTCACCAGCCTCCTATGGGGGATGTGTCAAAGGCCTTACTGAAGTCCAAATAGGCTATGTCCACCCCCCAGGTCAATCACCTGAGTAACCCAATCAAAGAACTGAATTAGGTTTGTCTGGCAAGACTTCCCCTTCGTGAAGCCATGCTGTCTGCTGTCCTGCAAGCCACTCTCCTCTAGGTAATCCACCACCCTCTCCTTGATTAATGCCTCCATTACCTTCCCCACCACTGACATGAGGCTGACAGGTCGGTAGTTCCTCTTCACCTCCTGACTACCGCCCCTTGTGTAAAGGCAGTATGTCATCCCTCTTCCAGTCCTCCAGCACTCTCCCCATATCCAGGGACAAGCTGAAGAGCCTTGTCAAGGGTGCGGCCAACTCCTCCTTCAATTCCCTGATCACCCTGGAGTGTAACCCGTCAGGCCCCATTCCCATGTCCACCCTCAATCTATCTAGCTCTGCCCTAACCCTATACACAGTGAATGGGCTCAGATCCACCCATTTGCCCTCCTTCCCATTCGACTTTAGCTCAGGTTCCCTACCGTCCTCCTCCTCCATGAATACTTAAAGTACTTATTTAATAACTCTGCTTTTTCACAGTCCCTTTCCAATTTTATTTCTCCCTCCCTCCTCAGCCTAGTAATCTCCTGCCTTTCCCTTTTCCTCTCCTTCACATATCTAAAAAAGGTTTTATCCCCTTTTGTCCTATTTTGCTATTTTCTCCTCAGAATCTGCTTTGCCCTTCTGATCTTCTTCCCTGCCATACTCCTCTTTTCCCTATACTTCCTTATCTTCCTCACTGAGCATCCTCTTAAATTTTCTGAAAGCCCTCCTCATTTCCCTGACTGCCCCTGCCACCCCTTTTGTAAACCAAAGAATCTCCTCCCCTTTTGCTCTTCCTAACCTTTTTATGCACAATTGCGCAGCTTTCAGTACCCCTCCCTTGATAGCTTGCCATAACTCCTCCACTGCCCGATTTCTATACCCTCCATTGTCCTCCTCATTATCCTTCTCATCTTGTTAAAGTCCGTGCGTCTGAAGTCCATGACTGTAGTACTGATCATTTTGAACATGTATAAAGTGCCAGTAAATTCAAGACATGTAGATATAAATATTCTGGGGAAATTGGATGAAGAAATTGATTTATGGATGCAAAATAAACCAGATATAGGGATAATATTTAGTGGGACTTGAATGTCAGGGTAGGTCAGTGTAGAAAATTAACATCTGATATAAAGTAGCTGTGTGAAGCTATGCATTATAAGTGCCTACTCATGGCTAGGAATACGAAAGACCATAAAACTAATAGCAGAGGTAAGGAAATATGCCATACTGTATGTCAGAAGAAAGGAACTTCGTATTGGTTAATGGCAGGACAAGTAGTGATAAAATAGGGGAATATACATACATGGGAGGAAAAGAAGCCTCAACAATAGACTTACGCTGCATACATTTAAATTTTGTATTCTTGTTAAAAGATCCTCCAGTGGGGGAAAGAGCTGAAAGTGAACATAATCCAGTCGAGATTAAGGTAGAAATATGGGATAACACAAGGGTAAAGGAGAGGAAAGTTGACATAATTAAGAATAAAATGGGACATGATAAACAATTTAGTATCTAATCAGCTAATAACAGAAAGTGGCAAAAAAGAGCAAATGTTTAATCTTATTAATAAAAAAGATGACAATATGATAAAGGACTTTGGAGAGATTATGAAACATTTAGCACAGTTAATAACAAATGCTTCATATACGAAATAAATTAAAGGAAGTAGGTGGTATAACATCGAGTGCAAGATAGCAAAAAAAGAAATTAACGGATTGGCAAGATTGGTGAGGAATAGATGTTTATAAAATCCAGTTAAGAAAATGAAGGAAAGAATATAGAAAACTAATGGCTAATAAAAGAGAGAAATATAGAAACTCTTTGTGGGAAAAATTTGAGGCTTTAGTATGGAATAACGATCATAAAAAATATAGGAGAATGGTAGTAAAGGGTTGTGATCTATACAGTGAGGAAATTGAGAGCAATATAGAACCTTATACACAGGACGCCTATTATAAAAGTATTTTTTTGACCCAGTAATTAAAGACCAAGGAGCCAGAAGAGAGACCTGGGTACCGCTTAAGGATGAGACTGCAGAAGTAGAAATTATAAAAGCCCTTTTAGAAGCCAAAAGACATAAGGCACCAGGTCCGGATGGTATTTCTCTAGATATAATGTTAAGTGATAAAGAATTATGGATTCCATTGTTGAAAAAATTGTATGACTATACACTCAAGAATGGCAAAATAGTACCAACATGGAGGGAGACTATAATTATCCCCATTTTTAAAAAAGGGAACAAAGGCAACCACAAGGATTACAGACCAATTAGTTTATTGGACACTTCACAGAAACTATTCACAAAGATTATACAGAAAATCATTACGCAATGGATTGTGGAATTACAAGTGAGAGATGAGACACAGGCGGGCTTCATGCTGGGACACTCAACAATAGACCAATACTATGTCCTAACCCACTTAATTCTCAAATACATCAATATAAAAAAGCAAAAACTTTATCGTGTTTTTTGTAGACCTGAGGGCAGCATTCGATAAGGTAAGAAGAGATAAACTATGGAAGGCACTAGAAGGGTAAGGGTTGGAACAAACTCTTATTAATATCACGATAACCATGTATACTGAGAATACAACAAGTGTAAGATATAATAGGAGGAGACAAACTGCAAAATTTGTTACCAATACAGATTTGAGACAAGGATGTATTGTCACCTATTCTATTTAACCTGTGCCTAAATAAATATTATTAGCTTTATGATCAGAGCGCCATACACCAAAATAGGAGGAGACATTGCCCTATTTGGCGTTTGCCGATGATGTGGTATTAATATTGCCAAGTTATACTGGAATTAGGAGAAGCATTCAAAAATTCCAGGCAGGGTGTCATAAAGCGACTCTTGAAATAAACTACGGAAAAACAAAATTTATGGTCTGTAATAGAACAAGAATGGTAAAGGAAATGACACAAGTTAAAGTGTGATGGTAATAATATTGCAAGTGTCCAGAGCATTTGCTATTTGGGTATTATATTTTCATACAATTTACAATGGAACAATCACAGAAAATGTATAGCTAACAAGGTTAAAAGATTTATACCTATACTAAAGAGATTTGCTTATAAGTTTGGAGCTCAGTCAATAAGAGGATGTATAAGGGCTTTAAATGCAAATTTAAGAAGCCAAATATTATATGGGGCAGAAATCTGGGGTGTGAGTGAAACAGATACATTGGAGGTCATAATGAATACATTTTATAAAAGACTTCTAGGTCTACCAATGGAGCATCATCATTCATCCTTAACTAGGTTAGAGCTAGGACAGCTTCCCACAAAGTGCTACATAGAACAAAGGCTAGCGGTTTATTGGCTAAAAGTTTTTAGAATGAAAGAATCAAGAATGCCTCAGATGTGTTTGGAAGGAACTAAAACGCATATGCAAAATGGATTTATATGCCCTGGTTTGTACACCTCAAAGAAAATATTAAAACCATGTGGCCTTCAGGACAGTTTGGCAAAAAGTCTCATTAAATCTTTCAAGGAAATAGAAATTCATATAAAATGTAAAATTCGGGATATTTTTATTCAATCAGAAATGGATACAAGTTGTAATACAAACATAAGCAATTGACTGGCACATAATAAAAAAGGAACTTGGCACTAGAGCCATATCTAAGTATCTTGAAAGATCCAAAAAAAAGGAAATGTGTTACAAGGTTTCTTATGAATGTTTTGATTCTCAAAATCTTAGCGGAATCTACGCCAAGCAGAAACAAGAGACATGTGGGTGTAAATTGGGGGGGGTGGATAATCTTTTCCATATATTGATAATGTGCCCATTGTATACATATCAATGTAATTTGTACTTGGGGAACATAATGGCCAATTTTGACATGGATCTGAGATGTCAGATGACTAGCATATTAAAAACTACTAGGGGTGACCATTTGGCTAACTTAGCACAATTTCTCTCAATTATTGCAAAGAAAAAAATGCACATTGTAGAGCTCAAGAGTACAAAATTTCATAATAATCAAGTATGTCAGGAACTTGAAGTAAAGGAGTAATGTGGTACTAGGATTAGAAATGGGTGTATATGAAGAAATGTGCAGAATGGAATAAGGCAAGCAATTTTATGAAGGGCTATGACTGCAAGTGTAATACAGTAAAAATATTCATATTAGATGATTGAGATTATTGTGCAATAAGAAATATCCAACAATAGAATTTGTACTTGATGATTTTTCATAACTGTGCAACAGGAAGTATATTACGTAATTGTTTTTAATACCATTAGTTTCTGTAAAATAGATTAGAACACGTTTGTACTTTGGATTATGTATAAGTAACATTTTAATAGTAAACAATTTTAATGTGTATGTTTTGTAATGACAGTGTTGCTTGTCATACAATAAAAGAACTAGTACTACTACAAGAGACGGAAGGCAAAGCTAATTGATAGAGTTAACCTATCACTCGGCAACAATAATTAAGTAGTGAGAGAAAATAAAGATGGACTATTAACAGGCTAGCTGGGGAGGCCTGCTTAGCCAGTGCCAGTACAGTGTCCCACCTGGACTGGCACCTGTCTGCATAGGCCATATAATTAGCCTGCCTGAGTCCCAAGGCAGATGCCATGTACTGTTTCTTTGCCATGGCATCCAGCTTCCTAGAGTCTTTGTCTGGGGTGTGAAGCCAAGGGTATGTTAGCTTTATCACAGGCTGCAGCCTGCACAACCTAACATAGCTGCATTGTTGATACAAGTACTCTGTACCGAACCTGATAAGGTAATTCTTTGTCCATCCTTCTGTCGACAGGAGGTACAGAATTTGAGTTTTAAAATCTTTTGTGTCTGTTTCCCAAAAGACTTATGAAGGGGAATAGACGGTCTTGTGGACTCTGGGATGTCCATCATCTCCACATAATCAGCTTCCTCTTTTTCCTCTACAGCTTCTTCCACAGGGAGCTGGAGGGGTTTCCGCCACTTTCCTGTAAAACATGTAGTGGGAAGGGGACTCAGAAAGCGTAGGAGGGGAAACACCAGAAGGCCTGTCTGGGGAGATGTCCGGTTCAATGGGTTCAACCAGACCTTCCACACCATCGTCATCGTCATCATCATCATCATCATCTTCATCCCTCTCCAAATTCGGTTCACAGAAATCTTCGGGGACATAATCTTGATCCGAAGGAACCAACTGAACTGAGCACCTGCCAGAAGGCACCGTATCAGATGGAACCGGGCAAAGCGATTCTACAATCCTTATTGCTTTGGCAATCTCTTTGGCGGTTGGAAAATGTGTCTCTGGATCCGAACCAGCCGATTTTTCTTTTCTTTTTCTTTTTGTAGGAACCAATCCCTCAGGATTGGCTCTCCTCTTGCCTGAAGAAGTATCGCCCTGGTCAGAGCCAAAAGATTCCATCCCTTTCAAAATGCTGTTGTATCACAGTTCAGAGGTCATGGAATGTGACTGTACCCTTCTGTGGTACAACAACATTCTGAAATCTCTAGAGACTGCACAAGCCAAAGTAGGAGGGGTACTGTTGGCCGCCAAATAGGAGAGGATCTGAGTGAGTATATCTGAGGAACTAAAGGTGGCCAGTGTAAGAAGGCAGTCAGAAGGGCCAACAGGATGCTGGAGTGTATAGGGAGAGGCATTACCAGCAGGAAAAAGGAGGTGGTGATGCCACTATACAGATCATTGGTGAGACCCCATCCGGAGTATTGTGTCCAGTTCTGGAGGCCACATCTCAGAAAGGACATAGACAGGGTGGAGGCAGTCCAGAGAAGGGCTACTAAAATGGTACAGGGGATGCACCAGAAGACATATGAGGAGAGGCTGAAAAAGCTCAATATGTATTCGCTGGAGATGACATGGGGGGAGACATGATAGAGATGTTCAAATACCTTAAAGGTATAAATAAGGTACAGGGGGTAGCATCTTTCAAAAAATATGATGGGCAAGAAATGAAAATTACTTACCTACCGTAATTCTTGATCTTCCTGGACGAGTCTCCACCACTCATTCACACTAGTGGGATTAGCGCCGGAGGCACTAGGACCCATCGGGAGCAAACTTTTTGCTGGAGGGTCGGCACGAGAGATGGCGCCGCGAGGCATGGCGCCGCGAGCAGCGGCTCGAGCGGCAATGACCATCTCGGCGACGACCCTCCAACCGCCTCAGTACCTTTTTTACCAAGGAGGTGCAGCGCAACTAACGTAAAGAGTAAATCTAACCTTAAAAAACGGACATAAGATAGTCCGCACGACCCGTGTAAGAAGGGTCAGCAAAGAAGTCCTCACAGCCTAAAGATTTGAGGGAGGAAGACCAACACAGCGGTGAGCTCGGGGATGGAGGGTGGGCATGAATGAGTGGTGGAGACTCGTCCAAGAAGATCAAGAATTACGGTGAGTACGTAATTTTCATATCTTCCTGGACATAAGTCTCCACTCTCTCATCACTAGTGGAGAGTACCAAGCTGATAATCCCTAAAAGGGCGCAGAGAGCCAGAGCTCACGCGCCTAAGATAGAAGACCATTATGATAGTTCTGCCGAATGCGGAATGTGCGCTGGCATGAACATCCAGTGCATAATGTATGAAGGTAGTACTGAGCTCCAGGTGGCGTTGCAGATATCCTTAATTGAACATTGCGAATCTCCGCTAAAGATGCCAACATCGCCCTAGTAGAGTGATACACTCTACCCTCCAATTTAACTTGAGCCATGGAGTAGCAATGTCAAGGCATGCCACTAACCATGATGAGATGCATCTAATAGCGACGGGTTGACCCAGCCGGTGTCGCTGAAAGAAACAAACAGTTGCTGAGTCTTATGAAAATTCTTGGTTCTATCTAAATAGAACACAAGGATCTCTTAACATCCAAGGAATAAAGAGATCGCTCCCTTCATTTTGGAAATTAGCGAAGTAAGAGGAAGTACCAGAGGTTGGTTTAGATGGAATTTGACACAACCTTGGGAAGAAATTTAGGATGAGTACGGAGAACTACCTTGTCTTTATGGAATACAGTATACGGAGGGTCCGTCACCAAGGCATGAATCTCCAAGACCCTGCGGGCTGAGGTAATGGCCACCAGGAAGGCAGTCTTCCAGGTAAGAAATTTTAGCTCACAGGTAGCTAAGGGCTCGAAAGGCTTCCGAGTGAGCATGTCCAGCACCAGGTTAATGTCCCAGATTGCAACTGGACGCCTAACAGGGGGTCTGGTATGAAGAATCCTTAAGAAATCTCTTCACCATAGGAAGCTGAGCCAGAGTCAAGGAAGAAGCCGCTCATGGAATGCTGAGATGGCACTGGTGAACTTTAACTGTGGAGTACTGGAGACCTGAGTTTGATAGGTCAAAAGATACTCCAGAACCTTGTCAGGAGGACAGGAAAAGGGATTCCAAGAGGACTTTGCACACCAGAGAGAAAAGCGTTTCCATTTGGAAGTCGACAAGCTGGGTGGCTGGCTTCCACGCAGCCAGAAGGATGTCCGAGACTCCACGAGAGACGTTGAATCGATTCACTTCTACCTCTTCAGGAGCCAAGCATGAAGGTGAAGTGATTTCAGGTTGGGATGGACCAACGAACCCTGAGTCAAAAGGTTGATTTGCAAGGGAAGTGGTCTCGGAGGCTGCCAACATACTGTTGAGTAGAGAAACCATAGTTGCGAGGCCAGGAGGGAGCAATGAGAATCATTTTGGTCCCCTGAGACTCGAACTTGAGGAGAACTCTGGATTAGAGGGATCGGTGGAAAGGCGAAAGAAAACGTTTTGTCCACCGCAGCCTGAACGCATCCTGACAGAAAATGCCAGGCCCTGGATTTCTGGAGCAGAAGAGAGGCAGTTTTGCGTTGAGTGGGGATGCAAAAAGGTCCAGGTCTGGAGTCCCCCACTCTTCGAATAGTGACCGAGCTACGGCTGGATCGAGAGACCACTCGTGAGGGTCTGCCTCCGTTCTGCTGAGGTGATCTGCTAGATCGTTTTGTATACCTGGCAGATAAACCGCCTGAATCAGAGACTTGTGCTCCAAGCACCACTCCCACACCCTCATTGCTTCCCTGCAAAGGGGGTAAGAATGAGCACCGCCTTGCTTGTTGATGTAATACATCACAGCTTTGTTGTCCGTTTGAAGGAGAATGTTCTTGTGACAAAGGATATCCTTCAGAGCTCGGATCGCGTGGAGAGGACCGCTCATCTCCAGGACATTTATGTGGAGAAGAGTTTCGAACTGAGTCCATACACCTTGAGTGTGGAGGGAGCGACAGTGAGCTCCCCATCCCATTAGCGATGCGTCTGTGGTGATGGAGATCTGATGATCCGGGGGAGCAAAGGGGAACCCTTCCAGGAGATTGTCTTCTTGGAGTCCACCAGGTGAGAGACCTTCAAAGGGGCTCCGTCACCTTGATGGGATAAGACTGGGGGTGAGAGGTCGGAGACCACTGAGTGGAGAACATCCATTGGGTGGTTCTCATGTGCAACCGGGCCAGGGGTACAGTGAACACCGAGGATGCCATGAGACCCAACATGCATTGCATCGAGAGAGCTGTAACCGATTGGTTCTCCCCGATGTAACAGGCCATCCGAAGGATGTCCAGTCTTCTGTCCTCTGGAAGGAAAGCCTTCACGGAAGAGGTGTCTAGAAGCGTCCCTATGAAAAGGAGCCTCTGGGAGGGCTGCAGTTGTGATTTTTTCAAATTCAGCAGAATTCCCATGGACGTAAGAAGACGAGAAGTCATTTGCATGGCTTCCAAAATCCCTTGGCTGGAAGGGCTTGCTAGAAGCCAATCGTCCAGGTAGGGAAACACTCGGAGTCCGATCTTCCTGAGATGCGCTGCGAGAACTGCACAACACTTTGTAAAGACTCCATGGCGCCGAGGATAGCCTAAAAAGGCAGGACTCTGAACTGATAATGCTGACCCAGAGCTACAAACCTGAGGAACTTATGTGGGTCAGGTGGATGGGAATATGCTGGTAAGCGTCCTGCATATCCAGGAGGCCAGCCAGTCATGCTGATGCAGCAAGGGTAACAGGGTACCTAGGAAATCATTTTGAATTTCTCCCTGGGAGAAATTTGTTTAACTTTCTGAGGTCTAGAATGGGGCGCATTCCCCCAGACTTCTTTGGAACCAGGAAGTAATGGGAGTAGAACCCTGTGCTTCGCAGATGCGGGGGCACCAGTTCTATTGCCCTGCTGCTTAGAAGGCCCTGGATCTCGGCGGTGAGGAGGTCTGACTGAGAGGCCGACAACCTGGGTTGTCGTCTGGGAGGACAATTCGGGGGGGTTTCCAAAAAATTGAGAGAATAACCCTCGCAAATTATCCGAAGGACCCATTTGTCCAGTTATGGACTTCCACTGGTTGCAGAAGTACATCAAACGACTCTCCCACTGAGGAGAAGTTCCACCCGGGCAATGTGGATGGAACTTGGGCCAGCAATTCATAAGGTAGCGCTGGGGCTTTAGCCCCTGCGCTTCTCTGCGCTTTCTTTGGAGGTTGGGCAGGTTGGCTTTATGAAGCTTCCTGCCTCTGCCTCGAAAGGACTGACGACTATGAAACTGGACGTCTGTTCACATGCCCCGAGAGGAGCAGGCGGAGTCTGGCCAACTTAATGGCTGACCTAGTCTTCTGAGTGCCCTCTAAGGCTTGTTCCACCTGAGGGCCGAAAAGAAAAGAGCCAGCAAAGGGCAGCGCCATTACCTGCTGCTGAGCATCATTCGTGAAGCCAGAAATACGCAGCCAGGAATGGCGCCTGAAAGTACAAATACCTGCGTGCTGCTGAGCGAGAAGCAGTGTCGAAAGCATCCATAGCAGCTTTGACCTGTTGGTTATTGGACTCAATAATCCTAGTAACGGTCAGAAGAAGCTCTGACTTGGAGTCGAATCGGAAGAGCTTCAACCATTCTTTTCAAAGAGTGCCACAGGATATACTCATACTGAGAAAAATAGCCTTGATAACCGCAATACGCATACTTAGAGTGGAGGCAGCAAAGACTCTCTTACCTAATGTATCAATCTTAAGACTCTTTGTTAATAAGGTCGAGCTGTAGTAGTTTGAGGAAGAACGACCTTATCATCCTCTGCCAGGACTACTATAGGATCATAAGAGCTTGGGATGCCAAAATGGGGCGATCCTTGGGAGCTGAATACTTCTTATCAATGGATTTAGCCACTGGGGAATAAGAGCAGGATTATTCCATACCATTTGAGACAGCGTCTCGAAGGAAAGGCTGGATCGGAGGTCAAATCCGTAGGGATCTCCGAAGCATGAAGGTACTGAGTCTTAATATCTTCCCAGGATCGATGTCTGTAGTCTGGAGAAAGAGTGGATCTCAGGTTCTTCAACAGAGACTTAAAGGACAGGTCCTCGACCACAGGCTCTATAGCAAAGAAAGATCCTGTTCCTCCACTTCACTCAACCGAAGGTCTGGGTCAGGCTCAACATCATCTCTGATGGTCCAGAAAGGACTGATTGGACAGGAAAGGTAGAAAATTAGGAGAGGAGAAATAGCAGAGAAACAAGGAAGGTCCCGAGGGCCCCGGCACGAGAAGGCAAAAGCAGGTTGAAAAGCAGCAGCAGAGGGAGCCGCAGCGAAGAGCACGTTACACACCGCAACAGCGCCGCCCGGACCAAAGCCAGACCCATGGCTGCAGGCAGCACCGTGAGACCTGTGACGCCGCAAGGCGAAGCCCCGGCACAGCAGCACCCGACAAGCCAGCAGACCCAGCGGAAGAGCGCCGGAAGCGGCCAGGAACCTGGAAAGATAGAGAAAGAAAAAAACAGGAGATAAGAGGCATCGGTGTGGCCCCTGCGCGCAGCCATGTGAGGGGGGGAAACACCTAAGCACGGAGTCACCGGCACCGAAGAAGGTGCCGAGCGACTAGGAAGGTCCAACCGCCCTACCCGATCGCTGGAGGAGCCCGGGGGCTCCGTGCAACCGAGCCAGGCAGGAGAACCAACCTCCGAGCCCATCGCTCCATAAGAGCGGCCCACTGATGAAACTGCTCATCTGGAGAACTACCTACAGGCGGGGAGGGGCTCTGATGTCGAGGACCACGGTCACCAGCAGTTGGCGACTCGAAGAAGGAGACAGCAACTAGCTACGATAACCGACTGTCGGCGTGCAGACATACCAGAAGGGTGACCTCGGTGATGCCTTCTCTTTTTGACCTGTGGGCGAAGAAGGCTCGGGGGACCGGGCGGTGCGAGAATCGCGACCGTTTATTTTATGCCGGCAGAGGACCGCCCATCCCAGGCATCGGACAACCGTTAGCCGAACCCGCTGAGAGAAGGAGCGGACGGACCCAGCCCAGCTGACTGAACAGCTTTCATACGAAAGTCTCCCTACCGTCACCTGACCTGCTCTTGGCCGACATCCGTCCAGTAGGCCGAGACTTCTTCAAGTAAGTTAAATTTAAAATATTAGAAAAATTTAACGAAAATAGAATAAAATTAAGCGATACTACTATCGAGATAATGTTACAAAAAAATAACTGAAAACTATCGCTAGTTTGAAGTTTGACTCCACAAGTGACGGCGTCGTCACTGAAGCGCACTTTCGACGGGCGGGAAAAAGGAACTGAGGTGGTTGGAGGGTATCGCCGAGATGGTCATTGCCGCCGAGCCGCTGCCCGTGGCGCCATGCCTCGCGGGCGCCATCTCGCGCCGACCCTCCAGCAAAAGTTTGCTCCCAATGGGTCCTAGTGCCTCCGCGCTAATCCCACTAGTGTGAATGAGTGGTGGAGACTTATGTCCAGGAAGATCTAGGAGACTTGATATGAAGTTGGAGGAGGTAGAATCAGGGTATTGTGAGGAAGTACTTCTTCATAGAAAGGGTAGTAGATGCATGGAACAGCCTCCCTGGGGGTGGGCAAAATGGTGGAGGAATTCAAAAATGTGTGGGATAGACATAAGGAAACCTAGAGGCAGAGAAGAAAGGGTAAGCCACAGATCATCTACGGTCTGCAGCGCACTATAAGTAACAGGCAGGAAAAATGGGTAGACTAGATGGGCCAGGCGGTCCTTATCTACTGACAAATTCTATGTATCTATGTATGTATTTAAGTCAGTTTTGTTCTGAAAGCAAAAGAATGCCACACTCACATTTCACATAACACATTACAAAAAAATACAAGCTGAGCAACCTTATGCACAACCCGTGTGTTCCGCCACCTCACACTTCTGATCCTCACGGAGCTCTCGAGCTTTGCTCTCAAGGTCAGAGGGAATCAGAACCCCTCTGTGGCAGAACACACTGGCTGTGCATTGTTGCCCATCTAGTATTCTCTGTCTTGATTGAACCGTACAGTACCTATATTCCAAACCAGTACTACGTCTCTTCTACTTTGCAGACCACATTACATCTAACAGTTTCATTTCTTTCAATTTTTTTTTCTATAATGTATTTATATTTGAAAACTGTTTGAAAATTGGGCTACTTTAAAAAAAGTTGCATTTCCGTACCCCAAATCCCTGTAGCTTGTCCAGAATCTGACTGAGACACTGTTCTGCTGTCATGTACTTAACTTTGTTAGTCTTCACATGGTGGTTAGGGTTCTCATGTAATGTGGCTCCAAGACCTTCAACTCTAGTATCTGAAACAATAAAACAGATTATAAAATAGACAAGAGAAATCCTGTGCTGTGATTGAAGAAATCCAGTCACATGCCCATGTGTTAGTATACCTAACAGGTTATGCAGTTTTCAAACAGCTAAGGTACCCACATCCACCTAAATCCATTTTATAATCGCATTTACCATCCATAGTGTGCATTGAGCTAAAATAATGCACTTCCTGTCAGCTGCTTACTTATATAGAGATTGTGTATGGAGCAGTCATACACAAGAAGGATATTCTTGTATCAAGAGGTTTCCTTGGTAACAGATTACCTCGAGGCGCGAGTTTGAGAGGTGCTCTATTACCAAGGGAACCTCGAGATACAAGAATATCCTGTTTTTTTGTATGACTGCTCATATACAATCTTTACAGTGTATGGGCAGTCACAGAATAGAAAATCACACAAAACCAGCTAGTGAAGACAATGGAGAATAGAAATTTTAACATTTTCTTTTTTTTTAACTGACACAGTGTGCTGCAGATGTTTCTGCAAGTTCAAGTTAAAAACAAAAACTTCCAGCTTAACTAGCTAGAGAGGAAAGCAACTATGTGGCAGCATTCCATGTTGTTCTGCTGCAGTAATGACATCAGTACTGCAGCAGAACATAATGATGTCACTACTACAGCAGAACAAGCATATTCCAGGGATGTAATTCCATGCATAACAGCATTCCACCATACACTATATAGAGGATAATGAATGGGCATCAATGAATAACAAAGCTATGCTGCGCACTGAGTGGTTATCTTGGCAACTTATGTAAACCTCGAGAGCATAGCTTAAGAGGTTGCCAAGGTAACCACGAGATGGCAGCTCAGCTTTGTTGTTCAGCGATGTCCATTCGTCGTCTTTTATAGTGTATAGGCATCGCTATTACCTTTCTTCAGTTAAAAGCCTTTCCATCATTACAAGCAGACGTACTTTACATTCTTTCTTACCTTCCATGATGGGCTGGACTGAACATGACACAAGACAGAATCAGATACACTGCGGGTACGAATAAAAACGAACGGTTTATTTTACAGAGTATCAGGGCTACATAGTGGTAGTGCTGTCATTATTGTTTATGAGCGGGTGATTTTCATGGCTGACACAGCTTGGATTTAGTGATCAGTTGCAGTTGACAGTCGCTCAGCTTTGAACTTAGTTCTGCCAGCTCAATTGTTCGAGGTGCTCGCTGGGTCACCGTGTGAACAGATTCCATCTTGTTGTACCATCAATGTGACGTCCCATCGATGGTATAACAACATCTGCCATCACATCAGCGGTACAACAACACTGGTAAATGATGGATTTCTTGTGAATATAGCATTCTACCATACACTATATCTCTAATGTCACTTAGTTTTTAGCCAGTCAAAGAAAAGCAAGCCCTCTAGTTCTAGAATTTTATTCATAAATTTTTTTCAAAGTTGTGCATCCTTCTACCTATAACATTATTACTAATATAGTACTGTTTTTTTTTTCTTAAGAAATGACAATAAAGTTATTTTTAACTGATTTTATTTAACTGAATGTGTGCATCAAGGCTTCCCCTGCATCCTTCAGTGGGTCTGTGTGAGACTTTTTGTTTTGTACAGTTCCCCAAACAAAAGACATGGAAAAAGCAACTACGTGGACAAAATGTAAAGAAAAATGTAAATGTTACTTTTTTTTTACACTTTTTATTTATTAATTTTAGGTGCTAACAAGGGTAAACTTGTAAGCACCTACTGTGTCATGCAGACTCTCTTCTGTGTTTTTCAAGTTTAGGATACCCTGGCCTATGTGTCAGTAGTATGTCTGCATTATGACACTATTGTGACCCTATGTATTAATGTTGTTTCTGACTCTGGATCCTTTGAAAAGGCACCTGCCTAAAGGATTCTTTGTGAATAAATAAATAAAGAGAATGTTCCCATTTGCCTGTGTATTTGCTGTTGTCTCATGTAACATCATAACATTATCAGACTACTTTGTTCAAGCCATGGCTCGACAGTGATCCTGTCCAACACCCTAAGGAGAGAGGGGCAACCTTCCTCCGCTGTGGCTCATGGACAATTTTGCCCACTTGTCCCAGTGAACCATGCATGGAGTATCAGTGCTAATCAGAATTGCCTTTATGTTGCTTGAGTTAGTGTAGGGGATGAGGGTTCCAGTGGAATGGGGTTCATGACTCCTCTCAATACAGGCCAGACGAATCTGGAAGGAGAGGCAAGAAACTTACTCGGGGACCAAGATGCAAAAGGTTTATTTACAAGGGACAAGAAAAACAACAAGATAACTGTTTTCTACAACACTACAGGATAATAGAACAAGCAACAAAACAATACCAGTATTTCACTCCCAGGACAATTCCCCCCTTGAATCGGTACAGGCCTACAAATACCTGGGAGTATGGCTGAATCAGCACCTTAATTTCTCTACCCATACTGATACTTTAATCTCTAAGCTCCATCCCAAATTGGGCTTCTTATAGCGAAACAAGGACTCTTTCTCTCTGTTCGGCAAGAGCTCATCTCTAAGTTGATTCTGCCATCCCTCGACTACACTGACGTTGTTTATAGCTCTGCCCAGGCCACCTACCTATAGAAACTAGACACCATACTGAATTCCTTCTGTAGATTTGCCTTTGATTCCCCGCCATGTGAACACCACTACTCCCTGTACTCCTCTCTCTCCATGGCCCCCCCATCACATAGGAGGTACATTCATTCAATGACCTTCTTGGCCAAGTTTGGTTCAACCTCCTCCTCCTCCTCCTCCTCCTCCTCCCCCATCTCTCCTCCAGCCTCAGCCCTGCTCCTACCCCTCTATATTCTCTTGATCCTGGGATCCCCACTCTTTGTCTATTCCCCACTCCTGCACTATGGCGGTCAGAATGCCTTTCTCCTATCGCCTTCCCTCTCTTGGAACAATCTCTCCCTGAACTCTAACACCTCAAACAACTTGTCCTCAAAAACTATTCCACTTGCTCCCACCACCTCCTGCACCTGTTTCTCCAACCTAGGGCTAACACTTAACGCTAATACCTCGCCTCAGTATTTGGATGCCTCGACAGTCCCCCTCAGACTAGAGAGCTTGTCTGTTTATATATCATTCAAGTTACACTTACATACCCCTGTTATACACGTATTTATCTGTAGTCTCATTATTTACAGTTTGTTCTGCTGCTATACTTCCTTACTTGTAAAGAAATGTGTCATATTTTCATTTTGTCTGTAACTGTCTTGAGAACATTTCTGTAACTTTGCTTGGTCCTACGCACCCTGGGTCGCACCTGGAAATGAACCCCGGCTCAGTGGTGCTTTTCCTAGTCACCAAAAGTTTAAATAAATAAATACAATTTGGACCAACAATTGGTCAAGCCAAGAACAGGGGGTTAGCCCCCTTTAGTCCTAATCCTGCATGCACTTTGCCGAGATGACAAACGACGGATGAACCAAGCTTGGGCACTGCGATGAGTCGGCTGATCAGCAAGTGGGAACTGACCCCACAAAGCTCTCTTTTACAATCAGACCATACGAGGCATTCCCCCAGACAAACAGAAAGCAAATAACACTGCTAGCTAGATGATGGAAAACTTGGCAGTCCTCTGTGACTCCTGGCAAGAACTGAAGTCTCCTGGTCAAGCAGATGGTTCTCTGGATGATCCACGCAGCAACGACCACTGGCAGGTCCCGGCACCCAGTCAGCTCCCACAAAAAGACTATTGGTGAAGATTCCGGTGCTGCCTTTATGGAGTGATACGGTACATGCACACTTATGGATGGATGGCAAAGTAAGAAAAAGGTCATGCACAACGCTGTGGTCCCTTACTCTCGAGCCGGGGTGGCTTCTAAGCTGACTCATTACTGGATACCCAACTAGTGGCTCTCTATTTCTTACCATTGCAGGACTGCTGCTGGAACACTGTGGCAGAGCTTCTAAGCGGTTCGAAGTCACTGGAGATAGGTCTGCTGAACATGGATGATGGGCCAGGGACCTCCCTGGGTCAGCGTCGGGCTCTAAAGAAACTGGTTCTGGCAATGAAGGCGAAGCTGGACACCAAGTATATGAAGGACACAGTCTAACCACAGTTGAGGTGGCAAGCAAATAGTTCAGTTCAGGCCAACAGTTCAGATTTTAGACTGTTTAGATTTTCGGGCTATTTCTGTGGTGCCAACCCCTTTCTTTATATTAATAACTACCCCATGCCTGGTTACATGGAACTCTCTTGCCTAGTCTTGCTTTCCTCGTGAATATTAATTAGGGCCTGCCTTGTAGAGGGCCTTGTACGCCTGCCCTCTCATTAATATGTATAAGAGTCTGGACCGTCACAGCTAGCTCCTCCCTCCGGTAGTGTTCTCTGAGGCCTTTGTTTTGTCCCCCCTCGCCCACCCCATGCTCTCAGCGCAAATTATTAATGACCCCTCTCGCTGCTTCCTCTGTCTGGAGCGCTGATTTGGAACCAACTCTAACCACCCCCCTGGGCTTATGAGTCATGGTACCCTTTTATTACTTGCTGTGGAAGCTATGCCCACTTTCCCCTGCTCTTCTTCTTTTTGGGCATTGGCACTTTAACTCCTTTTCCTGTTCCCCAACTCTACACTCCCTGGCACCTGTAGCGCAAATGAAACACAATCGGGCACTTGGCCCATTCACCACCACGGCCCAGGGATGAACACTGCTGCTGGGGGGGGTGTTAAAAAGGTAACCAGGGAACCACGCTCCCACCTGGTTACTCTGTGCTGCTGCGGCTGCTGGGCG
This sequence comes from Neoceratodus forsteri, assembly GCA_016271365.2. Classification (NCBI taxonomy): domain Eukaryota; kingdom Metazoa; phylum Chordata; order Ceratodontiformes; family Ceratodontidae; genus Neoceratodus; species Neoceratodus forsteri. The sequence goes on along the minus strand of CM028131.1, from coordinate 1,642,437,337 downwards.
GGCAGAACTAATCGATCTGAGGTGCATTTTCCTTCTGGACCGATGTTTTGCTGCACCTTTCTAGTCCAGCTGGCAGAACGGTCCCTGCTGCCTCTGCCTGAGACCCGAGGACCACGTATGTGGGGGAGCTGTGCTCCCACCTGACTACTGTTACCACTGCTGTCACCGGATTAAAACTGGTGGGGAGCAAAGCTGGAGGAGCCATGGACCCACCTCAAAGGTATGTGCGTACATTCGTGCTCCCCGTGTCCTCCACCCTCCTTGCCAGGCCGCCAAATGCTCCTGAAACCACTCCCCGAGCAGGGGAGGGCCTGCTGAGCAGCCATAGGGATTAGGCCTTTGGTTCTCGAGGGAAGGTCTCCTGCCAGGGCCATGTCCTGCGCCACCCCTCCCCCCTCGCCCCACCAAAGGCATGAACAGAGACAAAGGATGGGAGGTGGTATGTCGGGGCCTAGGAGGCGGGGGAATGGGGAATGGAAAAAAATAGTCAAGTCTGGGCCGAGGGGGAAGGGTCCCACATTTCTTTGTGGTATCTCTTAACTCTGGGGCACTACATTAAAACCCGCCGAGGAACCTGCAATCTGCTTTCAGAAGAAAATGTCCACGAGAGAGATCCACCCAGGGCCTGGATTCCAGGCCTAACTGGGCAGTCATCATCCTCCCCAAGAATTCAGGTGCTGACCCCAGCGATGATAAGCCTGGCTGACCCAGCAAATTGTGCTCCACCCCATGCTCTGCATTGTAAACCAGGAGATCCTGCTGGAGATGTAGCATTAGATAAGAGAAACAGTGGACCCTTCCTTAGAATGGGGGGGCAGTGTCAGAGCCGTAAGTGCAGTCCAGAGAGAAAAAAGGAACTTGGCATTCACCCACCACAGCTCATCACTGAAGTAGAAAATGAAATCTAAAGTGTTTCAAGTGATCTTGAATAATTTCTTTCTTTGTGCATAACATCAAGACTGCTTGCTGCCTACTACCTGTTTATCTTTCTGCACCAATTTGCACAAATAAATTATTTAAGATCACTTTAAAAATGGACATTGGATCTTGTTTCTTACTTCAGTGCTGAGAAAGAATAGTGCAGTGAAACAAAACTAAACATAGGTTTGTGAGATTCAGGCGAGATTGTAAAGAAACTGGCACCATATACCTGACTATGTAGAAGAAGACATTTTAGAGAAGCAGCCCCAAGTTGAAGATCTGTACTTGAAATTTCAGCAGCTTTAAATGTTTAAGGTACTTGGCCTAAACTGGGCCTAAACTCTTCCTGCTTCAGTATGGGTGTCTAAATTACCTACGTTTTTAAAGCAAGGTGAGCACAAATGAAAATTACGATCTTAATAATTGTCGTCCAGAATATCTTCACTATTGATTCACACTCATGGGTCTAGGGCTGGAGGCACTAGAACCCCAGGGAGCTGTTTTCTTACAGTGATGGAGCTGACATTAGCTACTGATGGAGACTGCACACCTCATGAGGGGGTGGTGCCGTGCACGCCAGCCAATAAACGTCGCCGACTCCCTCATGCATCTCAGCACTGTTTGCCAGGACAGAAACAAAATGGAGAGAAAACAAAAGAAAGGACTAAATACTTTCCAGCCCAAGGGACAGAAAAAGAATACAGAAAATGAACAACCAAATAAAACTAGACTACCAACTTACAGACTAAGGGTTGGGCCTACCAGGTGGCACAAGGGTAGTTCAGTTTTAAAAGAGAGCCAGAGCCTCTTACCACTAGCCAGACAGGGTATAGACAGTGACAGGAAAAGAAGGCAGCTGCCTTGGACAGATGGCTTGTGTAGAAGCAGAACAAATTCTCGTCAGAGCTGATACGGCTGCTCAGAGCAGCAAGTCAGAATCCTCAGACTCTCACCTGGGTGAGTCAGCCATATCCAAGATGACCGCCATGACAATACTCTGCATGCGCAGTTACTATCAGCAACCATCTTGGTCATGGCAGCTGTAACTTCCATATCCAAGATGGCCACCATTGACATCCTGTGCATGTCGATACTCATGCATGCACAGTTAGTTACGGTGGCCATGACTTACCAGTTGCAGATAAAATGTAGTGCCCTGTGAAAGGGATATGGTTATGTGGCCACTGGAAGGGAAGGCCCTTAAAACAGAACGCTGCCAAATTTGCTGCAGTACTGTGGAAAATGCCAGAGAAGTATCTGGTCACGTGCTTCCACAGTCCCATTTTCCTAAGTAATAGCAGTACATGTGCGGAGCTCTGCCTGCATAACCGTAAAAGGGAAGCTAAAATCGGAGCCCTTGCAAATGACAAATTGTAATTGTGCCAAAAACAGAAAAATGACATCTGGACTCCAAAACAGAATGGCTCCATACTACCAGATAGAACTACAGTGAACCAGAGAGTAAGTCCATAGCCCAGTTTTCTCTATGACCGATGGGAGAAAAGTAGGCATGAGGAGTATAGGGGTTGCATGACTGTCAGTCCTAGGGAATCATGATGTTGCTATCACCTCTGAGGTGCTCCAGGTGGAGTGTGTGAAGCCCAGAGATCAGAAGAAGCAACAAGGGTACCAACCAAAAAGCCCCAACATGGATAGAAAAAAAGACTTGTTTCTCCCTGCAACCACAGGGATGTACCCTGTGTGAAGCTAGTACATTGATCCAAGTAAAGTGCATTGCACCCCTCCATACATACAGCAGTTGCTCAGTGAAGTTAGACTGGATAGTGTTAGAGCACATGCTGCATATAGCAACTAACAGTCATATACCCAAGAGGTGATATAGCCTGGGCAGGAAGAAAGAGGATAGAGAAAAAAATGGAAGGAAGGGGCTTCCTACGCACTCCATGGAAAAAACAGAATTTGTATTTATTTTTTGACTGGTAGGGGGTCCGCAAGTGACAACCCCACTCCCTTTTTGGAGGGGGGGGGGTTAGGGTTAGCACCAAAGTAACCAACCCTCTTTTTTTTTTTTTCAAACCAGAAAAAGTGACAACCACCACAAGGACCACGGCAGAGGAGAAGCAGAGCAGAATGCTGCTAGCACCCACAGGGGATAGTGGATATGAATCCATAGAGAAGATAGTCTGGAAGATCAACAATTACAGAGCGTACATAACTTTCATATCTTTCAAGAATCAATCTTCACCACTGATTCATACTTATGGGTCCAAGTGCCAAGCTTCCCAAAACAGGGAGTAGCTGGTTCACCTCGTCGGTAAGATTACCTTCAGCCCTCTGCATGAGGGAGATCACCTGAGGGCTGGGGCTCCTCATGAGTCTGGCAAGACCACCAACCAATTGATATCAGAAGGATGAGCAGGAGGGTGCTCCAAAAGGTCTCACCTGAGCCTGCAGGAATAGAACTGAGTCCGCTGGAACTGGGAGTTAAGCACCTTTTGCTAGACCATGGTGTCACTTCTGCAAGGCGAAGCCAAACTGTCCGCTGAATGCAGAGGGCAGTTTTCACCAGCCTGGAGGCCACCTCATTGGCATTGCACAATGCCCTTGACTCATGCCTTGCCAATTCCAGCCCCTTGGCATAAAGGTATATGGTTAGGCCGACTAAGTCTGAGTGAGGCAGGGCAGCTAGGAGATGACCTAGCTACACCCACAGGTGCTTATTGTAAGCTGCCTGGTGTGCCTGATGTGCAGCAATGTACATCATGGTGCAAGCCAAGGTAAGTACCTTCCCAACTAAAGCATCTTCCTGAGCAGAGTTATCTTAAGGAGGTTGGTCATGCACCAGACATTGAGGCCCTACTGGGGTCTGCATGACCTTAATCTGAAAGATGGGGTGAGGTACTTCTCCTACAGAGCCCAAAAGTGTACAGTACTGAAGCAAGACATCCCTTGTGGCTGTACAGCATGCAAAGGGACATCTCCAGGCTGCCCTTGAGCACTCTTTGAAAACTCTATGCCAGAGAAGGAAGACATAGGGCCCGATTCAAGATGTATGTCGCAACTGCCAGCCAGTGAGTTGCAACATTACTGCCGGGGACCCTGCACCAGATTCCAGAACAGGCAGGGGTCCTCGGCGCATTTGTCCTGCAACTTGCGGCACCTCCAGCGTTGCGCCACAGGAAGGGCGCACCTGACCTGGGTGCTGCAAGCCGCTGACATGCCCACCGACAGGAGCAGCCACCACCCCCAGCCCCAAGCCCCAAAACATGCCTGCAAGCCCTGGTGGTTCATGGAGGGGTTGGCAGAAGCACAGTGGCACGCGGGGTTGGCACCACACCTCGATACCGGAGTCAGTGGATGGAATCCAGGGATTGGGGGAGCTACTTGCGTGGTGGGGGGTCGGTGCGCCATGGCAGTGTGTGGGGTCGGGTCCGTGGGGGGGCATCAGGCTGTTGGGCATGGCAGAGTACTGCTACGCCAGCACATAGCTGGTCTAACATCGCATTGCCAGAGGGCCTTCTGGAATGGCGTTGTGGGGTTACAGCAGCTGCCCTTTCAGAACAGGGCACTGATGCTGCCGTAACACCCCTTCCGCCATGCCGTAGGGGCCTTGGGTGGTGCAGGTTCCCCTTGGCGCAGGCAGCCTGTGCCATGGCACAGGCCACCTCTTGGAATCCCGTACAGCAGAACCCATGGCACAAAGTGTGACTTGCACCATATGTGTTGGTGCAAGTCGCACTGTGCCAATGTGTATGTGTTTTGGAATTGGGCCCCTAGTTTGCATCCCTGAGATGTCCCCGGAGTCCCAGTGCTTGCAATATGTCCACCAGAAATCTCTGGTACAGGGAGTACTTGAGAGTTCAAGGACATGTGAAGGGAATATTCTGAGACCTCAGGAGGACACTGACAAAGAGGAGGCAATGGACATGGAAGTAGGTGGTGCCAGGGAGTCCAACTGAAACTGAACCCGATCTGCATGACTATGAAACTGGTACACGGCACCAGCCATATTCCCATGCTGACTCCAGGTGATCGGCCCCAGAGGGCCCATGATCCTTGAAAATTCTGGCAGAGGTGGTATAGGCCCAAGAGGGAAGCAGGAGCCAGGGGCTCCAGGGCCTATACCTGGGCTGCGGGGATGTACACAAGACCTGGGAAGAGCCTGGCAGGACCACCCAAAGAAGATCAACCTACAGAATAGAACTACAAACAACTGCATACAAATGCACTCAGGAAAAATTGTAAAACTAAAAGCATGGACCACAGAATCTATTTGCAATAATTATATTGCAAAACCAGCTATATGAGAGAACAGCTCTAACAGCCCTAGGACTGTCCGAACAAGGCTGGCCTACAGAAGAAGAACATCCAGGATGGTGCCCATGAGGGGAGAATCCCAGGTGAGGAGAGGAGAGCCTTACAGTCCCCTCGGGGCAGCTGTGGTCCTCACCAGCAGTGGGCTCAGCCTGCAGATCTGGTGAGAACTCCATGTCCCAGTTGTTCTCTAGCCCCGAGCTGGTGCTGCCTCCAGCAACAGGCCCAGCGACAGGGACTGCCTTTGACACGGGTTCCTTTCTGTACGACCAAGCAACACCCCTGGTGCTAGGCCTGGTGCCAGGTCCAACACCATCCACAAGCCCATCCCCACTCCAGATGCTGCAAGCAGAATTAGGTGCCTGCCCTGTGCTGCAGGATTAGCACCAGAACTGGGGACTGACCTAGGGTGATACTGTCACCACACCCATCGTTGGGCCCAGGATTGACACCACGACCTGTGTCACACCCATTGCCAGGGGTGGCACTGACCCCACCCCCAGAGCTGCGAGGGTTACACAGGGAAGAGATCAATACCAGAACCTTGGAACCGGATGCTACACGGCCTTGGTGCCTGTCCCTCTCCTGACACTGCTAATGGTATCACGAGGGAAGTTGACATCATGGCCAGCACCACCCGGCTCACTAGCACTGTGAACAGTGCCAGGAGTCGGGGTAGCACCAGGCCACGATACCAAGGTGTCCACTGGTATAGACCAAGCATATAGTTTTGACTACAACACTGGGGAAGTCAGACTGGGGGGGAGGCACTGCCAACTGCCCAGGAGCCAGGAGCCCACCAGCTTCATCAGCACAGGAAGTGCTGGGAGGGGCCCAGAGACCATGCCTTGGCCTCAAGTGTGTGACGCCTGCCTCTGATGGTGGGGACTGGACAATCCCATTTCATTGCACTGATCTCTAATGTGCAGCGGTCCATAGAGAAGCATGTGTTTCACACATCCATGTCATGAGATGAGCCAAGGCAAGTCCAGCACCTCTGATGTTGCCGTGTCACTCCAATAGGTTTCCCACAGGGGCAATGATGCATGATGGGGGGGGGGGTGCTAATGGTCATTATTCTTAGCCCCCTTCCTCGATTTTTTGGACAACTTTTTGGTGGTGACAACAGAAAATCAGTCAGCAATAGTCGAACTGAGTTGCTGTCACTCAATAGTACACCCTTGATGGTGAGAAGAACAGAATTGAGGTGCATGAGGAAACCAGAGATGGTTACTGGCTGGCACGCGCAGCACCACATGTGGTGTGCAGGCACTATCAGTAGTTGATGTCAGCTCCTTCCCTGTAAGAAAAAAGCTCCTGCAGGGTCTTAGTGTCTCAGGACCTAGACCTATGAGTGTGAATGAGTGGTGAAAATTGATTCTTGGAAGATCTGAAAATAAGAACTGCTTCTTTTAGGGGTGAACAAGAATACAATAACTTGTAGCACCTTTTGTAGCCATGCATACTTTTTTTTGCATACAGTTAAGGTTACTTTTTTGCGTGAGTAATTGCTGGGAAGGGTTGATTGACAGCTAAGGATGTCATGGTAAGCATTTCTGTCATAACGGACCTCCCAACTTAGGGGCGATGCACTTCAGTTTGCAGCTCTGCTGCTTTTCTGCCCTGCCCACTGGGTCTAATTACCTGCACTGCTGAGTATTCAGTTCGCCGCTCACTGACTGGATCAGAGAAGCGGAGCAACTCTTCAAATGCTCCTAGGTAACCTATTTTACATGAAAGCCCTTGATTTAGTGCTTTCCATTTCTCCTGTCCATGTCAGCCATCCGGTCTACTGCCATGGGTTCTCGTGGTCAAGTAATGATGAGGAAGGTATGCTTGCTCTCCAGTCCCCACAGGTCAGGGACAATAATGTGGCTCTCTGCACCCAGGCTGATGATGGCATAGCAGAGCATCGGTGGGAGGGAGAGCATCAAGTGGCATTCAGCTGCACTGGCTGGCAGGTTCCAAGAGAGCACAGTCACCAGCACATGTAGCTCTGCTTCTGTGGCTTTGCCCCCCCTTCCCCACCACTGGGGACTCAGAGCCCAAAATGGGCCACTTTTTCTTTAATCTCGCAAGAGGGAGTGTACATGACACAGCAGTGCCTTTTCTTATTCTTCAGCAACTACCAGCAAGGGGAACACAGGACACACTGCCAGGTCCTGCATGGTTATGTCACCTGTTTGGAGGGGGCACCCAAATATGTAAAAGAGGCAGCAGGAAGAATAAATGAAGGATATGAGGGTGAAGTCTGGACCACTGGACCTGGACTAGACCAAACAGTGAAACTGGACCAGATGCACATTGTGTAGTCCCGTTTTTATCATTTTTGGGCTGTCCATTCTATCTGATCCAGATTTCATCTAGGGTGAGGTATAGGTTAAATCTTGACTGCTGGACCCAGATGGGACCAAAATGGTACATGGTCCGGTTTTGGGTCCACTGGTCCATATTTCAGCCATACCGTCACCCCAAATAAAATATGGACAAGCTGGAATGGATGGACCATAACAGTAAAACCTGGAACACTTGGTCCGGCTGGAACAGCTGGACTGTCCATGTTGCACCAGTCCGACCAGACTAGCTGGTCTAGTTTTTATCATTTTGGTCCAGTATGGGTCTAGCAATCCAGTTTACCAAGTCCCTAGTAGAAAATAGAAGAGGACAGCAGAAAGAAAGGAAGGAGAAGAATGAAAGTATGTACAGGTTATTTTTTGGGTGGGGGGCCCAAGTGAGACCAGCTCTCAAGGTGGGTATTTCCTAGGTATTGTAGGGACACTGTTTTATTACATCAAAATAAAAATGTGCAAATAAGTGAGAGCAAGTACCGTACAACCTACTGCAGAGTAGAATGAGCATCCATTTCAGCAAAAGGTTGTACAGCACCTACATGCACTTATTTGTATATTTATTTTGAAGTAATAAAAGCACAGTTATGTAAGAACTTACCATAACAGTAGATCTTGGAGAGAAGCTCTTGCAGCAGCACACCACTGGGACTAAGCCATCAGGTGCCAGGACCACATGGAAAACATCTAGCTAGCAGATTACACAGGGGACAGCCCACCACTGTCAGTCAATTGACATTAGCCTAGCCTATAAAGGTGGGCAGTCCCCCACACCTATCTCAGTTCTCCCAACGGAGACCCCATACTGGCAGATAATGGGGAACTGAATAGGTTTCCTGAGAGCTAAATGAAAGGCACAAGAAGTGTGTGAGAAAAAGAGCAGCAGGGGGAAGGAGGGAGGGAAAGCAGGGCCTGCTGCAAGAGCTTCTCTTGAAGATCTACTGTTACAGTAAGTTCTTACATAACTGTACGATCTTACTTCGAGGAAGGCTCTTGCAGCAGTCCACACCAGTAAGACTGAGTCCCAAGCATTGCCGGGTAGCACCAGGATAACACCACCAGAAGGAGGACAGATCAGCAGCCAACAGCTCAGGAGAGAAGGCTCTAAAGTACTGCTACGACAAAATTGGCCCTGCGCCGAGAGGCGATGTCCAGGCTGTAATGTTTGGTGAAGATGTGGACAGAACTCCAGGTGACAGCTGCACAGACATCCGCAGCAGACACATTTCTGAAGCAAGCCATTGTGGCGGCCATACCTCTTGTGGAATCGCCTTTGACCACTCCCAGAAGGGGCTTGCTGTACTTGTGGTAGCAATAAACAATGAATTTGCCAACCACTTAGACAAGCTATTTGGAAACAGGAGCACCTTCTTTCTTGGGGGTGAATGAAGCAAACAACTGCTCAGATTTCCTGAAAAGCTTTCTGCAGTTTGTGTAGTACTGCAAAATTCTATGTACATCCAAAGTATGGAGCAAGGCCTCCCTGTTTAGAATACTCAGGAAAATAAACTGGAAGGTGGATGGATTGGTTCAAAGTGAACTCAGACACCACCTTAGGCAAAACTTAGGATAAGTACACAAAGACACCCTGTCTTTGTGAAAAACAAATAAAGGCTCCTTACACATAAGAGCCTGGAGTTAGAAATCCACGAGCAGAAGTAACAGCAACTAAAAGACCACTTTTCATGACAGAAAGCGGCAGCGCAAGTCACTGCTGATTCAAAGGGAGGTAAAGTGAGTTTCTCCAACATAAAGTTGAGGTCCCAAGGAGGGACGGGTCCCAAATGGAGGCTTCAATTGCAAAATGCTCTGCAGGAATGTGCGGGACACTTCAGGCTAGGTGATAGCTTTGCCCTCAATAAGTGCACAGTATGCAGAGATGGCAGAAAGATGCACCTTGAGTGAGGAATACCCCAAGCCTGAATCGAAAGGAAAGAAGGTATTCAACACCCGATTCACCGGGCAGGTGAAAGGATCCAAATGGTGAGCAGTGGCCCAAAGCGAGAAATGCTTCCATTTAATAGCATGAGTGGCCCTGGTGGAGGGCTTCCTGGCAGCCACCACAACATCTGTGACCCTAAAGGACACCCCAAAGCAGGTAATAGCTAGGTCCATGGGAGCCACGCATGGAGATACAGGGACTTTAGGTCCAGATGGACCAGAGTGCCCTGGTCCTGGAAAATCAAGCCCAGAGGTAAGGGCACTGGAGATTCCACTACTAGCTGTTGCAATAAGGAAACTAAATCTGACACAGCCAGAAGGGAGCTATGAGAATCATCTCCGCCCCTTCCAACTGGAGCTTGAGCAGAACCCTCTGTAGGAGCAGGAAGGGAGGAAAGGCGTACAGAAACCTCCCCTTCCAAGAGAGGAACAATGCGTCTCACCAGAAAACTCCAGGCCTGGGATCGAGCGAGCAAAAAAGTGGCAGTTTTGTGTTGAGTAGGGACGCAAAGAAGTCCAACTCTGGATGGCCCCACCTGTTCAAGAGGTCTTCAAACACCGAGGTTAGAAGCTCCATCTCCTGAGCCCACAAACTGAAGCACCAGAGACTGTCAGCCAAGACATTTTGAATGCCTGGCACATGTATGGCTGAGAGCTCCAGACCGTGCTTGATGTCCCAATACCAGACGTCACTGTCTCCCGACACAGGGGTATGAATGGGTCCCCACCGCTATTGATGTAATACACCACACACGTTGTCCATCTGCACCAGCAGCGGGCCAGGAGAGGAGTCTGAAAGGCCTGCAGAGCATAAAGGACTGACCGCATCTCCAGGATGTTGATATGGAGACCCTGCTCTACATCCGTCCAGGTATCTTGGTGAGTCTGGTGATTGGCCAAATGAGCATCCCATCCCAGGCTAGATGCATCTGTTGTTAGGACCTGCCAGGGGTTGAGAGCTGAAGAGACCCCTGAAGGAAGTTGGCTGGACCCAGCCACCACAACAAAACCCTCAGACCGTGTCAGAGACCAGGACCAACTGGTCCAAGTAATCCGTGCATTGGTCCCACTGGACACTCAAGGTCCTGAGGAACCCACATATACAGGCAGGCCAGAGGAACAGTCACAATGGCTGCTGCCATGTGACCCAGAAGACACAGAAACAGTCTGGTGGGGACCTGCTGGCTGGAGGAAACCAAACAAGCCTGCTCCAACAGTTGCTCTGCCCTGTCCTCAGGCAGAAAGGCCTTGCCCTGGCTGGTGTCCAAAATAGCCCCGATGTATTACCATCTTCTCCCCAGCTCCTTGGTATTCCAATTTGCTAATCAGCCTCCCATGTGGCAGAGAATCAAAGGCCTTGCTGAAGTCCAGGTACAGGACATCCACTGCCTGCCCCCTGTCAAGTGCCCTAGTCACTCAGTCATAATAGTCTACTAGGTTGGTCTGACAGGATCTACCTGAGACAAACCCATGTTGCCCGATGTCCTGGAGATCATTCACTTCCAGAAAGGTTACCAGCCTTTCCTTGAGGATAGTCTCCATTAGCTTCCCCACAATGGATGTAAAGCTGACTGGCCCATACTTGCTTGGTTCATCATTGGGTCCATTTTGTAGAGAGGCACCACGTGCACCATCCTCCAGTCCTGGGGTACACACCTGTTGTCAAGGGTATTGAACAAATCAGCCAATGGCTCTTCCAGGGCCTCCGCCAATTTCTTCTGAACCCTGGGGTGTATGCCATCTTGGACAGGAGCTTTATCCACCCTCAGGGCCCTTAGGCCTTCCAGTACCCTGCTCATGGATTTCCCCATCAGTTAATCCGCCCCCTGAGCCCTCCACCCCTATCCCTGTGGTATCGATCCTGGCTTCTCCCTTGTAAACACCAAGCAGAAGTAGTTGTTGAGTGCTTCCACCTGATCCACCCCCTTCTCTACCCACCCTCCATCTTTCCTGATCCTTACAATCCTCTCCTTGCAGTTCCTTTCTCTCTCATGTACCTGAAGAAATCTGTCTCCCCTAATCTGATACCTTGTGAGAGCCTGAGTTGCCCCAAAGCCTTGGCAGCCTGAACCACTCTGCTCACTTCCTTGATTACTTCAGGTATTACTCCCTATCCTCCTCCCATTTGGAGCTTTTACATTTTCTGAAGGCTGCTCTTTTCACCCTCACTTTTTCTAACACCTCCTGCTTGGCCAACAGCTTCTTGGACCTGGCCTTTTGTTTTGTATCCTTGTACAAGTGTTAGCCTGATCTTGATAAATATCAATGAAAGTTTTAAAATAAAAATGCAGAAATATGCAACTTATTAGAGTAAGTTCTGGACAATTTAAATGTTTAATCACCTTCAAATGCTGATGTAAAGTCATCATAACTTAATCCTCCCTCCTTAAATCCTAACTTCTCTGTAAGAATATCAAAGTGGTCATCGTTCATGACCATCCCCCAATCTTCCAGCACCTGGCAAAAAAAAATAGGCAAGTATAAGTACAGTAATCATGTTTTAGGTCTATTCCATCTTTCTAAAATTTTAAGAAGAACACAGAGTTTCTAGAAAATATACAATAGCACTTTGGCAATTCCTGCTTCTCTCACTCTAAAGATGCTGAAGAAGACTCTTCTAACATAATAAACTTCTAACAAGATCTACAATATAAACCTATTTGTAATCAGAAAAATAAAAAATACTCACCTCACTAATTGTGTTTCTTCTAATGGAGTCTTGCTGTATTCTGACAATTTGCAGTTAGCTCCAGCTCTTGAACTGCCCGAGGTGAAGGGTTAAATTCTATGCCAGGCATAGAACGTTGGACTCGAGCTCGGTTGAAAACTCAGTCTGTGTCCTTTTGAAATAAAACCATCAGATTCTTACAAGCTAAAACTCACTGACTAAATAATGTGGAAATTGTAAAAAACTCCTAGTAGCCAACTAGCAACAAAGACTTTGGATTCCCCAAAAGACTCAAGTCAGGAAACACAAAAGAACCAAAACCAGGTAATAAGAACTAAAAACTCTTAATTAAACAAATACAAAGCACCTAACACAACATGAATGGGGTAAAGACACCCCTGTGGTGCAACACTGCACCTGCCCACCCACTTCCCAAAAACAGGTTCTGAGAGGGGAGGCAGGGAGGGAGGTCAGAGTACAGCAAGACTCCATTAGAAGAAACACAATTACTAAGGTGAGTAATTTTTTTCTTCAAACAACATGAAGTCTTGCTGCATTCTGACATATTGCAGACTACCAAGCAGTACCTCCAAGGAGGAGGGACAGAACCTGCTTTGGGAATAGGCTCTGAAGTACTGCTGTGCCAAACCTAGCATCACTCCTAGCCTGGATATCCAGAGAGTAATGCTTGATGAAGGTATGAACTATTTTCCAGGTGGCTGCTTGACAGATTTCTAACAAGGGGATATCCCTAGCTGCAGCCAGAGATGCAACTGCACCTCTAGTGGAATGAGCCCTCAGGCCTGAGGGTGCAGTTTTTCCCAGTTTTTCATAGCAGAACTGAATACAGGACACAATCCACCTGGCAATGGTTCTCTTGGGTGGCAGGTTTTCCCTTACCTACTTCCACATAAGTGAGGAACAACTGGAGGGAGTCAAACCTGTGACCCTTTGTACATTCTATGTAGTAACTAAGGGCCCTTTTATCATCTAAACTGTGTAGTCTCTGTTCCCCTCAGGAGGTGTGATCACTGAAGAACACAGGAAGAGACATAGATTGGTTTAAGTGGAAATCAGAAACCACTTTAGGTAGGAACCTTCTATTGGTTCTAAGGACCACCTTATCTCTATGGAATGAGATGAAGTCAGGCTCCACTGGCAGGGCTTGCAATTCACTGATACATCTGGCAGAAGTAACAGCAACCAAAACACAGTTTTCCAAGTCAAGCACTTGAGCTCTGCTGAGAGACATAGGCTCAGAAGGGGGTTGCATCAGCTGAGCAATACAAATATTCAAATCCCAGGCAGAAGCAGGATCCCGAAAAGGAGGATTGGTATGAAGCAATCCTTTGAAAAATTTACAGAATACAGGGTGAGATGACAGAGAGGAAGATTTCCCCACTGACAGGAAAGCAGAAATAGCTGACAAATGAACTTTGAGAGTAGCTGGTTTGAGGCCTAGGCCATTAAAGTAAACCATGTAATCCAGAACTGTAGACAAGTCAGCAGTGTCTGGGGAAATGTGCTTCTTGGAACACCAACTACTGAACCTTTTCCATTTGGAGTTGTAGGTTTTTCTTGTGGCAGGCTTTCGAGAAGCCTTGAGGATCTCCAGAACCCCTTGGGACAGATGTAAATCTGCATACTCTAAGTCTTCAAGAGCCATGCCTTGAGATTGAGTGACTGGAGATTGGGGTAACAAATCCTCTCCTGGGAGGAGGTAGCAGATTGTAATTCCTGGGAAGAGACAGGGAAGATGGACTGCTAAGGACAGCAACAGGAGTACCAAGGCTACCTGGCCCAGTCTGGAGCAATCAGAATCACTTTGCATGGATGTGACTTACCTTGACTAGAACCTTGAACAATAGAGGAAAAGGAGGAAGGCTTACAGAAACTTCCTTCCCAGTTCAAAATAAGAGCATCCAGAGGGACTGAACCCAAGACTGGGGGTCTACAACAAAAAGAGGAAGTTGGTGATTGTCTGGGGCTGCAAAGTGATCTATCTCCGGAGTGCCCCACCTTGAGAAGATCACCTTCAACACCAAAGGATCCAGAGACCATTCGTGATGGCCCTTGGAAATCCTGCTCAATGCATCAGCTATCACATTGTCCTTTCCTGGGAGGTGGACCGCTACTAGAGAGGTATGCAGGGAATAAGCCAGGGACCATACTTTCATGGCCTCCATGCACAAGATAGTGGACCGAGTGCCTCCCTGCTTGTTGATATACCACATAGTGGTAGTGTTGTCAGTCCTGACCCCGAACCACCTTGTTCTGTATTGACTGAGAGAAAGCTTGTAGTGCAAGAAGCACTGCCCTGAGCTCCAGAAGGTTGATGTGAAGAAGGGATTCCTGAAGGGACCACAGTCCCTGGGCTGTGAAAACCCCAGATGGGCTCCCCACCCCAATAGGGAAGCATCTGGTAAGAACCAAAGAGTGAGTCTGAGAGACAAATAGAACACCTTGCCTCAGATTGTCCAGGTCCTGCCACCACTGAAGGGCCTGAATTAAAGTCTGAGTAACAGGAACTAGCTTGGTAAGAGGATCTTTCCTCTGGGTCCAAAAGGTTCTCAGATGGAACTGAATGTCCCTCATCTGAAACCCGGCCCCTTGGACCACTGCTGTGGAAGCGGCCATGTGGCCCAGAAGCTGCAGAAAATGCCTTGCTGGTCAAGAAACCAGAGGGAGAAAGGAAGAGGCCACCTGAGAGATGGCTTTTACCCTTTCCAAAGGAAGGAAGGCTCTTGCCTTGAGGGTGTCCAGCTCTGCTCCTATAAAAGTGAGGAGCTGTACTGGTTCGAGAACTGACTTGGGAGGATTGAGAAGGAACCCCAGGGAAGTGAGTACTTTCTGGGTAAGCTGCAAATCTGACTTGACTTGGTCTGAAGACTGGCCCACCAGAAGCCAATCGGCCAGATATGGAAAAATAGAGATCCTTTTCCTTCTTAAAAAGGCCACCACTACTGCTAGGCACTTTGTAAACAGCCTTGGAGCTGAGGTTAGACCAAAGGGCATTGCTCTGTACTGATAATGGCCTGAGGGCAATTCGAACCTGAGGTACTTTCTGTGGGAGCACCTGATGGGAATGTGAAAATAGGCATCCTTGAAGTCCAGGGAGGCTAGCCAGTCTCCTGGCCTGAGAGAGGGAAGAATTGTTCCCAGAGTCACCATCTTGAATTTTGACTTTACTAGGTGCTTGTTTAGGTATCTTAGATCTAGGATGGGTCACCACTCCCCTGTCTTTTTTGGGGTAAGGAAGTACCTGGAGTACAGACCTTTGCCCCTGTATGGAGTAGGAACTCTCTCTGTGGCCTTTAAAGCCAGTAGAGACAAAACCTCTGCATCTAGAGCAAGGGTTTCTGAAGTATTTGCAGGTGGAAAGGATCTGGGTCAACTATTACCCAAACATTTAAAATTTTAGAAGAGGTCACTGAGGTTAAGAGCCACATTGACTCCCTCCAATCACAAATGGACCAAATGAAATCTCAGGGTGTTTGATACAGAGAGCACCCTACATCAAATGAACAGATAGGCAGACTCCAGGGACATGGAGATTCACCTTTTAAAATTTGAGATCTCCATGCTCTGGGAGAATATTAATGACCTGGAGTGCCGGGGCAAGAGGAATAACATCAGAATCACAGCAGTACCGGAGGGAGCTGAAGGGAAAAATATGAATGACTTTCTTCAACACTTAATGTCTGACCTTCTTCCTATTCCCCAGGGGCAACATGACATACAGCACTCTCACTGGACCCATGGCCTCCAACCAAAGACAGGAGAAAGGCTAAGGCCCATTTTAGCACTATTCCTCAGATACTCAACTAATGAGAAAGTCGGCACCTGCAGTCTGTTAAGACACCACTGAATCACTTAAACAGTTACTGCTGTATTTGCAAAAAGGAAGAGAGCGTACAGTACTTGTTTAACCACCGTATGTGCTTTGCTTTTATTTTTCATGCTGGCAAAAGTGTGCTTTACAAACAGATAAATGGCAACATCCAACATCCATGAAAGTACAAGGAGCTCAATCATCTTCCTGTTCCCCGTCCAATCACAGGACAAGACCATGTCACCTGATGCGTTTCACGCACAATCGCTTTTCAAAGGCTGATGTGGTTAACCTAGCACTGCCCTTTTATACCAAAGGCTCTTAAAGACATGACACATTTTACAATGACAGTAAAAAGTACAATATGTGAAGTGACAATAAATAACACTCATATAATTATAAAAACAGTTTTAAAAGGTAACAAGATCTTAAATATCTATGCTCATAAAAATAGTTAGCAGTAACAGAGTTTTAGTCTCTGACTTGAAACATTTGTTGCATCAAATCACTTAGTCACCAGGTTAGAGGCAAAGCCAAGTGTCATGAATTAAAAATTGTGAATCCTAGTGCACCTGAATATTTCATAATGGGCACTACAGGTAGCAAAACAGACATGGCCATTCCCAACAAGATAAGAACATAACATGGCTTTTATATAAATACCGGTGACCTGCTCCCGATGTTCTGCCACTTGAAAATTCTCATCAAGCACAGACTCCTAAAATAGGTGGGTCATATCTGCGGAAAGAAAATAAGTCAATGATGAATACACGCACAAGGATGGGACAGTAAAAATTCAAAGCAAAGCAAAACTGCATAGAAACCCAATGAAGTCCCTGGAACCACTGCTATAATGCCATATAGTGTCAGGAATATATCTCTTTTGTTTAACATCCCTGGTTCCCATCGGGGTGGAAGGGAGATAATGAACATTCTGTAGGGTTCCTCTCTTTATTGTTTTTTGTAACCCCACCTTATGAAGAGTGGCAATATCAATTTATTAGCCGAAATGTTTTTATAATTATGTGAGGGTTATTTGTCACTTCACGTATTGCACTTTATACTGTCGTTGTATAATTGTGTCATGAGTCTTTAAGAGCCTTTTTGTTGAGTTAATCACATCAGCCTTTGAAACAGTGCATTGTCGTGCAGAAACACATCAGGTGACATGGTCTTGTTCTGTGATTGGAGGAACTGGAAGATGAGCGTGCTCCTTGTACTTTCATGGATGCTGGATGTTGCCGTTTATCTGTTTTAATACAGCAATTTTTGCCAGCGTAAAAAAAAAGCAAAACACATACTGATGATATTCAGGATAGCCAGACACACTTTTGCTTTCTAGCAGCAACAAACAGAGCTGCTTAATCTGGAGCCATGGTGCAGGCAGCGACAGTAATGCAGAAGACTTGGAAAACCGTGCATGTGCACTCACTTGAAGCGGACTGCCAGTTAAAGGTCCACCATACAAAAACATCTGAATGTGCTGTGGTTTTATTTAAGCATCTATGATGGTACAACAAAGTGGCAGGAACAACTGCACAGCCGGCTCTTGGAACCCTCTCCCCATCACAGGCACAAGATGCCAGTGAGAGCTAAGAGAGAGTGCTCTCCTCCCTGCACAGCTGGCTCTTGAACCACCCTCCCTACTGCAGGTACAGCATCAAGGTTTTGTGTCAGCAGGCCTATGGAGCCCACCGCCGCTACCGCGGCAGCTGCCCCTCCCACACTAGGTGGGCTTTACCTTTATTGGGTGTCTGTTGTCACGTGACCAGTCATGTGCTCAATCAAGTCTGTAATTACCTCCCATAAACTCCCTTAGACACTTATACTGCCTGGCCACTTCAGGCCACTGTTGCCCTAACTTTACCTTTTCGCACACCTAATATAAATTGCCATGTAATTACAATTTAAATGCCCCAGAAGTCCAATTCTTCTTTTAAGCTCCACACCTCTTATTTAGTTTATTCCTCAAGTCAGCTTCTTCTAGCATGCCTGCACAAAATCTTATATCTGCGGATGACGCGGTCATCTTCTCTTGCAGCCCACACCCAGTCCCACTCGAGCTAGGCTACAAAAAGCTTTGCCACTGTTGAAAGTTGGTCTAATCAGAATAAATAACTCCTGAACTGTAAGAAAACCAAAACAATGATATTTGCTAACCCCCAAAGTAAGTACAAATACAACCAACTATCAATTCTCAACAACAAACTGGATCTGCTCGACTGCGTCACCACCTTTAAATACCTAGGAATCACACTGGATAGTTCCCTCTCAAACACATAGCACATAGACTACATCGTAAAGACTGTCAACACACGAATACGCCTACTCTTTAGACACCAGCACTGCAAGACCCCAGAAGCCTTGTCTCTGGCAACAAACAGCTCCATCCTCTCAGTCATAAACTATGGGATCATTATATACAGCACTGCCACTGACACAGTACTAAAAAGGATAAGAATGGCCCTAAATAAAGCATGCAGGCTGGTCCTTGGAGCCCACAGGCTTACCCATACCTTTGACTTCTACACACAGACCAAATGGCTTAACCTCAAGGGAGAATCAAATACCAGGTGTGCCTGCTTGGGAAGAAATCCACCCTCGGTCTAACCCCACACTCCATCCAAAACCTTCTTACTCCTTCTAACAGTCAGCACCTGACAAGAGGTGCATCTAGAAACACACTAACCATCCCCTTCCGCCGCATGGCCCTAGCACAACACTCTTTTTCTTACAGAGCATCAGGCTGGCTAAATAATCTCCCCACTGATATTATCACTGAGACAAAGCTCTTCCCCTTTAAGCACAAACTAGTCAAGCACCTGACAGTGCTGAATACCTGCAACTGCAACCCTGACTTCCATCCTATACCAGCGCCTGTCTATACTGACTACTTGCGACTGCCAGCCCTAATTTCCCTCCAACTCCCCGCCCTCGCACTCCCTCACCCTACTAAACATCTCCTTTCTTCACCCCTCTGTCCCATGCCACTCATGGGCAACTCTCCCCTACCGCTGCCCCCAAATTTCTAGCATTGCCTTTCTTCTCGTTATCTCCCCGCTATTCCTCCACTACCTCTTCTCCTACTACCTCCCCTCTTTCCCTCACTACTACCTACCACACTCGGACAAAGTCAACCTTTGACTGCCCTGTAGATATAGATATAGATATCTATATACATACAGATGATAACCTAATCCCCATTATCCCTCCCTAATACCCCTCTCACTACCTCCCCTCTATTTCTCCTCCTACTACCTACCACACCGGACAAAGTCAACTTTTGACTGTCCTGTTCATATATATATATATATATATATATATATATATATATAATACACACACACACACACACACACACACACGGATGATAACCTAATCCTCCGTTATCCCCTCCCTAATCCCCCTCTCTCACTACCTCCCCCTCTATTTCTCCTCCCTACTACCTACCACACCCGGACAAAGTCAACCTCTGACTGCCCTGTTATTTTCTATGTATATACACAAATGTAAACCTAATTGTACATTATTCTTATCTAGATGTTCTCTGTATATGCAATTACTGTATTCTTCTGTAAATGCAACTTTGTACTCTTCTTGTACTATTTCTATGTTCATTGTTCCACACTGATGTCCTATTATGCATATAATGTACTGTCATGACATGGAACCTTTGTAAGCGAGCTTTTAGCTCAAAGGTTGTAACTCAAGATGAATAATAAATAAATAAATAAATAACAATAAAATAAATAAGAGTGGGTACACTATTTGCCTTCACGTTCTGCTTTGCATGAGTTAAAAAATGCAGCAATTTTAAAAATGTCCTACCTTTCTGAACTCATTTTGCTAATTTTTCTGATTAGGTTGTTTTGATAGGCAAGGAAGATGTCTCTGATATTGATTTCCTGCTGTGCCATACGATTCTTCAGTTTTGCAATCACCTCGTCAACCCTCATCGTCTTTGTTAGCTTGAAAGCTTCAGTCTCAATTTGTTTTAATCTAAGCAAATTATAAAATACTGATCATTTAACAAAATACTAAGACAACCAATAAACTTATGATGGAATACTTTCGGTGCACATGCAGCTTAGCATACAGACAATGTTGCAGTCAAAAATGTAAAAGGAATTTTCTAACAAGAGGTAAATACTCCTAAACCCCTCTATTTATTTTTTAACCCAACAACCACCAGCTATAAGAATTCATAACATTTTCAGTTATTAAAAAGCTACTGATGCCCCTACAAGACTTTAGAAAATCAAATACATTCAGACAAGTAAGCTTCATTTTACTTTTCTGTATTTCCTTTCACATATTTGGCTAAGTGTATCTGAATTATGATTAATTTTACAGATGTGTTATTCAGTGTAAAACTGATGAAAAAAAGGTGGTAATGCCTTTTATTTGACTAACAGAGACTTATTACACAAGCTCACACAGCTGCCAAAGTTTCTTCGTCAGGTGCTGTGTGAACCAGTAACAAGGAAAAAAATATTCCCTTAGTATCTGCCTTTCTTCTAGATCAGGAGACTAGGTAGCACAACTCTTGTATAGTATGTAGTAAGCGTCTGTTGTCTATGGAATCCTGCTACTTCCTAAACCTTGTTGTACCAGCGATCTGACATCACGCAGTTGTTGTACCAGCAATCTGACATCACGCAGTTGTTGTACCGGCGATCTGACATCACGCATTTGTTGTACCGGCGATCTGACATCACGCAGTTGTTGTACCGGCGATCTGACATCACACGGTTGTTGTACCAGTGATTTGACATCACGCAGTTGTTGTACCAGCAATCTGACATCACACAGTTATTGTACCAGCAATCTGACATCACGCAGTTGTTGTACCAGCAATCTGACATCACGAGTTTTTTTGTTTTGTTTTTTTAAATTGTTTTTATTAAAAGGTACAGAGGTATACAGATCATACCATTCATACATAATTTATGTTACATTTGATACATTCGCCTGTGTTACATGTCTATTAGCCAATATGCATCTTACATGACAATATAGGTATTGCAATGCAACCGACACAGTACTGACAAAGTCATAAATTTAAGGCTCTAAGACAGGTTATTAACTTGTTAATTTACACCTGGGCATTAAGGTTGTCCACAAATGTCCATGGATCCTGTTAAGGGTTATTCCCTTGCAGCATATAATACCTCGTACAAACAACACGTAGTCCTATTACATAAATTAGACTTGTAGTGATTAGTAGTGGTATTTTTAATATTCACATCAGTTGATTAACTCTCCAAAAAGAAAGCCCAGTGCAATACCAGATATTATGTCAGCTATACCTAGGTATCTTCTGCTCAAATGGGGAAGCTATCGTTTTCCACTGCCTCAAGCAAGGGTTTCCATGTAAGATCGAATTTTCTAAGGGAACCATGGGCAATACTTTGTGACCTCTCTAGGGCCATACAAGCTCTCAGATTTTGTGCCCATCTCATTACAGTAAGAGAGCTTTAAGATAACCACATTTGGGCTATGGTCCTCCTCGCATTTATGAGGGCCAGAGGCCATAACGACCTTGATGACTTAGGCACCGAAGGAGATGGATCCGCCCCTAATAATAATTCCAGCAGAGACTTAGAGGGAGAGTAGCCCATCACCTCACTCATTATTGCATGTACAGCATGCCAAAAAGGAGCAACTCTCGGGCAAGCTAGGGCTAAATGAATAAAGTCAGCTTTATCAGCTTGGCATTTAGGGCATACATCAGATCTGGAGCTATCCATTGCATGCATTCTCATAGGGGTCAAATATGCCCTGTGCAGAAAATTAAGCTGAATCTGCCGAAGCTTGTTACTCCAGGAGCAAGTCACAAAGTGTTCATAGGCATGTTTCCAAGTAAGCTTATCTATGGGTAGCATCAGATCTTCACTCCATCTATATTTACTATTATAAAATGGGTAAAAGAAATCCTTCACACTGATTGGTCAAAAGGCGTGTCCTTACTTATCAACAAACTGAAAGATGGCACTACTTTCCTAATACCTTAACTTCCATAGGTGAAAGGGCAGCAATATCATTGAGTAACTGATGTCTTCCATCAGTCCCTCTGCAACCAGAACTGATCTTCCATCACAAACATGGCTGCTACCTTTACAATGTAAAAACCTTCAACTGGGCCCTAAAAATAAAACTACCTTAAATAAAAAATAAAACAAATTAATTAAACATTGTTTCCCTGATCATCACACTCTCCTTACACACATAAACAAATTAGAAACATTAAGTATTGTTTATAGTTTTTATTACAACTGTTTCTTTACTAACAGTGAAAAATCCCCCTTCTGTCTTTACCTGCTCATCAGGGAAATGTCTTCTGCTTGCCTTGACAGTGAGATAATTGAGTCACTGGCTCTAAAACAGGCCTTTGTTGTCTGTGTGCACAGTATGTTGGGAGAGTAACATTCTACCAGCGGAACTGAGCAGAATTTTGCATCCCTGTATTCCGAGGTAAACATTCCATGATAAATATTCTATATTTAAATATAATAACATATACAATAATGGATGAGAAGTGTGTTAATGAGAAATTAATTGGGGTTTACTAAAGCATCCACACCGAAGGCAACCATTAATTTCAAATTTAAGCACAATTCTCTATCTTTATTATTAATAATTGCTGGGCAGCAATTTTTTCCAGCCCTGAGTCTGACACACACACACACACACACACACACACACACACACACACACACACTCTGTCTCCCCGTTCATCTTTTTTTTTTTTATTTTCTTTTGTTACAGTTTTTTTTTAGGTTGGTTTCATTTGGGCAGATTTGTGTACTGACATCGCGATCACGATCTTCTTACCTGAAGAAGCAAGGTCGGAGCTGTTCTTGGCAGAGCGCATACGAGGCATTCCCGGCAGCTTTTCTCTAGTGGGGCTCTGAAATGCCCATGTAGGTTGTGAATGGCAGGATCAGCCAGATACAAATAGTTTAAAAGTGAAAACAACAGTATTCACGCTCATGGTGTGGCAGCTCCTCGCTAAGCGGGACAAAGGAGTCGCCATGTTTGTGACGGTATTTAGCCCGCCCATTACAAGCGTAGAGCCAATCAGAATGCGGCTCTTCATTTACTGATGTAGCGCGTGTTTGCCGTTATAACCCGCGCGTTATAACGGCAAATTATAACTGGCTCAGCCCATTGAAAAAATTGCTGACCAGTTATTATATACTATTATTAAATCTTTAATAATGAGTCCAGAGTTTTGATTGTCATAGAAATAGTTGTTATCCATTTTATAATAGTGATAAGACACTTCAGGATGTGGGTTGTTGATTGATAAGAGCACTACCCAGCTGCTGTAGTCACTCAGCGCAAGTGCCTCGTGCCTAACAACGCAGCTGGGGGCGTATTCTTATCATCAACAACCCACACCCTGTCAGGTCTTATTCTTTCTTATTTTGCAGCTGGCTTTGAATGTGTCCCTGGATTGTAGCAGTAGTATACTGATAGGGATCCTGCCCTGGGTGCAGCTTAACAACTCCCCTCAAGGGTGAGGGCTCAGACCACTGATTTTCTTGGGTTAGAGAATCCCACATTTTGATGCATTCTCAAAGATACTAAAAAATCTCCGCTGGTAATCCCCATTCTGTACAAAGGGCCCCCAACGCTTTTAACATACCTCCTTCATACATTCGATTGGCTGCCACGATCCCTTTTTCTCCAGGCTAGGATATGCTGTATCACTATGGAGTTAGCGAGAGTCACTTTTCATAATATTCAATAAGCTCATGTTGGGAGACCTGGCATTGCTATGTCCTATACATTGATGGACTTTTATCCAAATTTGCAATGTATTGTTTGAGAATGGATTAGGCAGCTAGTCTTTCCCCTGTTTCTCAATGCCTACCAGAAGAAAAATTACTCACCTTAGTAATTGCTTTTCTTCTCATGGAGTCTGCTATATTATAACAAAAGCAGTCAGCCACTGCAGCTGAACTGCCCCAGAGAGGAAGGAGTTAACTCCAGAGGATCTGGAGTTCTACAGCGCGAGGGCGCTGTGCCAAAGCTCTATCTGGCAAGTTTCAAATGAAACTGTCAGATCATTACGAAGCTAACCTTAAACAACAAGTCTGTGTGGAAAACTCTACACTAGCCAAATGGCTACCTACTAGTAGTAATAACAACAATATAAACAACAAAAGAAACACCAATAGCCATAATAACAATGAATAATGGTATTATAGTTCGTTTTACCACCCTTGACAAGCACCAATAGGAACCCCCCCTTCCCCCCAAGACTCAAGTCCAGGAAGGGGGTCAATATATATAACCTAAACGAAACAACCTAGTTCCCTAACCCTAAAGGAAAGAGGGTAAAGAAACAACTACAATGGCATGACACAGTGCTTGCACTAATTTGCCACCCTACCCAAGTAGAAGTTCTGAGAGGGGCAGGAGGGGCGGTGGTTATAATATAGCAAGACTCCATGAGAAGAAAAGCAATTACTAAGGTGAGTAATTTTTTCTTCAAACACCATGAAGTCTTGCTATATTATAACAAAAGCAGATTACACAGCAGTACCTCCATGGAGGAGGGACATAACCTACTTAGGAAATAGGCTCTGAAGCACAGCTGTGCCAAACCGAGCATCTCTCCTGGACTGGACATCCAGGGAATAATGCTTGGTAAAAGTGTGAACTGTCTTCCAGGTAGCAGCTTGACAAATCTCCAGAATGGGAATGTCTCTAGCAGCCGCTAGAGACGCAGCTGTACCCTGAGGAGGGCCTCAGTCCTGAGGGGGGTCTCTACCCAGTTTTGGTAACAAATTGGATACAAGAGACAATCCACCTTGCAATTGTCCTCTTAGTGGCAGGTTTCCTTGCCAACTTCGCCATAAGTAAGAAAGAGTTGGAGGGATTCAACCTGTGACCTTTGGTGCATTCAAATAGTAGCTTAAGGCTCTTTTGACGCCTAAGCTGTGCAGTCTCCTCTCACCTGAGGAAGAATGCTCAGTGAAAACTACTGGGGAGAGATGGATTGATTCAGGTGGAAATCTGAAACCACCTTAGGCAAAAACTTTCTATTAGTCCTGAGCACTACCTTATCTCTGTGGAAAGAGATAAAATCTTCTTCCACTGACAGGGCCTGTAATTCACTTATGCATCTGGCAGAAGTGATAGCCACTAGGAAAACAGTTTTCCAAGTTAGATACTTGAGCTCTGCTGAGGACAGAGGCTCAAGGAGGTTACATTAATTGAGCAATACAAACATTCAGGTCCCAGGCAGAGCTGGTTCCGAAAGGGGGTTAGTATAAGTAACCCTTTAAAAACTTGGAGAACACAGGGTGAGAAGAAAGGGAGGCAGGCTTCCCTGCTGACACAAAAGCAGAGACAGCTGCCAGATGAACCTTCAAGGTAGCTGGCCTAAGGCCTAGGGAATTTAAATGGACCAAATAGTCCAGTAGAATGGGAAGATCAGCAGATTCTGGAATAATCTGCCTCTCAGAGCACCAGATGGAAAACCTCTTCCACTTAGAATTATAAGTGGCCCTAGTGGAAGGCTTCCTTGAAGCCTTTAAAATATCCAGGACACCTTGAGAAAGGTGTAAATCAGCAAATTCTAACTCCTCAAGAGCCAGGCCTTGAGATGGAGGGATTTGAGGTCCGGATACCACACTCTCCCCTGTGCACAGGCCAGCAAGTCGTGGACTCTGGGCAGGCTCAGGGCAGGGTGGACTGTCAAGGACAGAAGCAGAGGGTACCAGGGCTGTCAGGCCCAATCTGGGGCAATCAGAATCACTTTGCAGGTTGAGATCTGATTTTCACTAGCACCCTGAAAGAAGAGGAAAGGGGGAAAGGCATACAGGAACTTCCCTTCCAGTCCAACAGAAAGGCGTCCAGAGGGACTGGCCCAGCACTGGAGGCCTGCAACAAAATAGAGGAAGTTGGTGGTTGTCTGGGGCTGTGAAAAGATCTATCTGAGGGTGCCCCATCTGGCAAGACAGACCCCAGCACCTGTGGATTCAGAGCCCATTCGTGATGGCCCTGAGAAATTCTGCTGAGGGCATCCGCCAGGACATTGTCCTTCCCTGGGAGATGAACTGCTATCAGGGAGGTGTTCAGGGAGTAAGCCAGAGACCACAACTTCATTGCTTCGGTGCACAAGGCTGAAGACTGAGTGCCCCCTTGCTTGTTGATGTACCACATTGTGGTGGTGTTGTCTGTCCTGACTTGGACCACTTTGTTCTGGACAGAAACTGAAAACACCCGAAGAGCTAAAAAGACAGCTCTGAGTTCCAAAAGATTGATGTGGAGCAGAGATTCCTGAGGAGACCACACTCCCTGAGTGGACAGGTCGCCCAAGTGAGCTCCCCACCCTAACAGGGAGGCATCCGTGGTGAGGGTGAGGGAGTGGAAATGGAATGAAGGACCCCTTGTCTTAGATTGCTTTGGTCCTGCCACCAGTGGAGGCCAGGATCAGAGTTTGAGTCACTGGGACCAATTTGGTAAGGGGGTCCTTCCTTTGAGACCAATAGGCCCTCAAATGGAACTGAATGTCCCTCATCTGGAATCTTGCTCCTTGCACATGTGCCCCAGGTTGCAGAAAATGCCTTGCTGGTCGAGAGACTCGCAGGGTAAAGGAGGATGCCAGGGCCATGAGTCTGTCTACCCTTTCCGAGGGAAGAAATGCCCTGGCTAACTTTGTGTTCAATTCTGCACCTATGAAAGTTAGGACCTGAACTGGTTCCAGAACTGACTTTGGTAAATTTAGCAGGAATCCCAGGGAAGTGAGAAGCTGCTGGGTGACTTGCAAGTGGGATTTTACCTGACCTGGAGACTGACCCACAATGAGCCAGTCGTCCAGGTAGGGAAACACAGCAACCCTTGCCTTCTTAAGTGAGCCACTACCAGGCTGGACATTTTGTGAATACCCTTGGCGCAGAGGTAAGGCCGAAGGCATTGCCCTGAACTGGTAATGGCCTCGAGGGCATTTCGAACCTGGAGGTACTTGTGAGAAGGCCTGATCAGGACATGAAAATAGGCATCCTTGAGGTCCAGGAAGCTAGCCAGTCTCCTGGCCTTAGAGAAGGCAATATCATTGCCAGAGTCAACATTCTGAACTTTGGTTTCAAAAGATGCTTGTTCAGGTACCTTAAATCTAGAATGGGCCACCATTCTCCTGTCTTTTTTGGGGTAAGAAAGTATCTTGAATAAAGCCCCTTGCCCTGATGGCAAGGAGGAACCCTTTCCACTGCTTTGCAGTCCAGAAGAGAAGAAACCTCTGCTTCCAAAGCAAGGGCTTCTGAAGGATTTGCAGGTGGAAAATGTCTGGCTCTCATCTTTGAAAGTGTTTGAAGCGGAGAACCAGACCTGCCTTTTTACCTCCAGAACCCATCTGTCCGAGTTAAGGACAGCCAGTTCTGGCTGAAATAAACCAACCTCCCCACTGGTACAGGAGAATCGGCCCTGGGCACCCCATCAGGGTGCCTGCTTAGCAGCAGCCTTAGGCTGAGGGGAGGGGACAGTTTACTTCAGCTCGTCTACCCCCTGCCTCTGAAGAAACCCCTCTGGGCGCAACAGCAGAGGAGGCTTGAAATTGGTAAAAAGGCCTGTGAAAAGGCCTGCCCCTACCTCTGGGAGCATGCCTTTGTGGCGTGGCATGCCTCTCCTTAGCCTGGGCACTTTTGTAGGTAGTTCTGTATTCATCCATCTTTTTCATATAGTTTTCTGTTTGTTCCCCAAACAGAGAGTTTCCCACTACAGGAAAATCCATAGCCTTTGACTGAGTATCTTGGGACAGATTAGTGCATCTGAGCCATGCCAACCTACGGAAAGCTACAGAAGTGGCCATGACCCTAGAGGAGACATCATTAACATCAACAGCAGTATGAAATTGAACTTTAGAAGCTTCAATGCCATCAGCAGCCACCTGTTCCAATTCACTAGCCAGCTGGCCATGGGCCTGCTTGGCTAACTGCAATATTGTGTCCCACCTAGATTTCTGATATCTAGCTACATAAGCCATATAATTTGCCTGCCTGAGTCCCAAAGAAGCTGCCATATACTGTTTTTTTGCCATGGCATCAATCTTCCTGGAATCTTTATCAGGAGGATGTGAGGCCAGGGGAATATTAGCCTTGTCACAGGCTGCAGCTTGTACCACACCTACATGACTACACTGTTCAGTGAGGAAGTCTGTATCAGAGCCTGACAAAGTATACCTTCTGTCCATTTTTTATCTACAGGAGGGACAGAATGAGGATTTTTAAAATCTTTGTTGTTTGCTTCCTAAATGACTTATGCAAAGGAATAGACAACCTCCTAGACTCTGGTATATCCATCATTTCTACATAATCAGGCTCCTCTTGCTCATCCACAGCCTCCTCTAAAGGAAGCTGGAGGGTTTCTGCAACCTTTTGTAAAACATAAAATGAGAAGGGACTCAGACAGAATAGGAGGAGATTCTAAAGGTCTGTCTGGAGAAATGTCCGGTTCAATGGGCACGTCCAGACCCTCCCAGCCACACACATATTGATCAAATTCCTCCTCCCCCTCCTGTGGTTCATAAAAATCCTCAACATCATACTCCTGAACCACTGGAACTGAATGAACCAACCTTTTACCAACTGTTGGTGGTTCGACAGGTCCCTGAGACAGTGACTGGACAATCTGAATGGCTTTAGCTATCTCTGCAGCAGTTGGAGACACAATTTTGGACTCCAAACCTACTGATTTCCTTGTCTTTTTAACTGGGACTGGTTCCTCTGAACCAGCCTTCCTTTTGCCCGAAGAAGTCTCGCCCTGGTCAGAGGGCACTCCCTCTGGTCCAGTGGGTGCTGGACCGGGCTGGCCATCTGGGTCAGCGGACTTTTTGGCCTCTCGTTCCCTGAGCCGGCCCAATCTCTTCTCCAGGGTGGCTGCAGGGAAATTTTTACACACCTGGCAGTCTGACAGGAGGTGGTCAGCCCCCAGACAATAGACACAAGTGGTGGTGGGTCAGCCTTGGCAAAGGCTTCCCACAGACATCACAGTGTTGAAACCCAGTGGGCCCGTTTTCTTTGGGTTTCTCAGACATAATGCCAGCCTATCCAAAACTTGCCCTTTTGATGGCAGTGCCAGCAAAGACACCCTTATCGGTTCCTAACCGTGTCACGGGTATTTGAAAAAACCTATTAAAATTCAGGTTTTTTTAGAACCGATAAGAACCGGGAACCGCACTCTAAAAAACCCAACCAACACTTTAAAATGTTGAAATAAGCAAACCGATCGGTTCAAAACCGAACCGATAATTAACTTTCCACACAGACTTTAAATTCGTACTTACGGTTTACCAGATAGAGCTTTTTAACCGAAATGCGGTAAAATAATAACTTTTGCCGGTTCAAATGAACCGAAAAATACTCGCTTGAACAGAGAATGAACCGAGCTGAAGGAGCTGATCTCCGGAGCGACTGTTCAGTGAAGCGGAGTAAAGAATCTGACAGTTTCATTTGAAACTTGCCAGATAGAGCTTTTGGCACAGCCCCGCTGTAGAACTCCAGATCCTCTGGAGTTAACTCCTCCGGGCAGTTCAGCTGCAGTGGCTGACTGCTTTTGTTATAATATAGCAAGACTTCACGGTGTTTGAATGTCATTTTTAAGGTTACCTTTTAACATTTCTTCTTGTATCTTTAACCAAGTGCACCCCGCTTCCTGTGACCCATTTGGTAGATAAGCTAATTGTGCAGCCCAGTAGTACCTTTTAAAATTAGGTAAACCTAAGCCCAGTAGTACCTTTTAAAATTAGGTAAACCTAAGCCTCCTTCCCGGGGGGGGGGTGGAGTTGAAGTGTGGCTCGTTTCACATTGACTCTGCCTGCCTTCCATAAAAACCTGGTAATAAGGGTGTCAAGCTGTCTAAAGTGTTTAGATGGAACATTTATAGGGAGTGACTGGTATAGATACAATATGCGTGGCAATATGGTCATTTTGACCGCCCCGGTAGCATTGTCCAGCGCTCGCAGTCTTCTGTAAGTTTCGCTATTAGTGGGAGGTAATTTTAGGCATATAGGCAACTAATAGACGCTGAGATCTGAATACCCAATTATTTGATTACGGTGACCAGTTGTAGACCCCCGAGGTTTGCTATCAGCTGTGCTCTATCTTGTAGTCTAACTGGTAACACTTCACTCTTGGTCCAATTAACTCGATGACCACAAAGTTGACCAAAAGTGCGCATTAAATCATGTACTCTAGGGAGGTCCTATGCTAGATGTTGTAAGTACAAGAGCTGGTCATCAGCATACATTGCTATTTTATGCTGTCTACCCCCCCCCCAAAAAAACTCCTAATACAAGGGTGTGTTCATAAGGCTGCACCTAATAGTTCCAGAGATAGGACATATAGGAGGGGGATAGAGGGCAGCCCTGTTGGGTGCCTTTGCTCAAGTCAAACAGAGCTGTAAGGGTGTCATTTACTAGAACCTGAGCCCTTGGGTGGGTATATAGTGCTTTAACCCATGAGCAAAATATCAGACCTACTCCAAATTGTCACAGGACCTCAAACAGATACCCCCATTCCACACGGTCAAATGCTTTCTCCGCATCCAAGGCAACCACCGCAGCTCCATGTGCTTGTTTAGATCTGCCCCATTTATATAGAATGTTTAAGGTACGTCTGTTATGTTTCCCAAGCCTTCCTTTTACAAATCCAGATTGATCTTGATGTATCACTCTTCAGGTAGCACAGGTTCTAGCCTGGCAGCCAGGGCTTTGGCCATGATCTTATAGTCCACCGTGAGCAGCGAAATGGGCCTATACGAAGCACATTTAGTCGGATCCTTGCTCGGTTTAGGAAGGACGGTTATCGTGGCAGACCGCATGGATGCGGGTAGCTCTCCTTTATTTAGGCGTCCCAAAATCATATCAAAGAGAGGGTCAATTAAGCGGGATTGAAATTGTTTAAAAAAATCAATTGGCAGCCCATCTGGGCCAGGGGCTTTGTCACTTTTTAAATTCCTAAGGGCTGTTGCTATTTCTTGTTTTGTCAGGGGGGAGTCTAAATTTTTACTAAGATTTTCCAGTATTTTGACAAGAGTGGTATTTTTAAAAAATAGGTCAAAGTCTGCTTGGCTCGGAGTATGTTCAGAGTTGTATAGTTGTGCACAGAAGTCCCCGAATGCTTTCCCTATGTTTTCTGGTTTCTGGGCTATTATCCCTCGATCATTAGTAATCTGCCCTACATTACGCTCAGATTCTTTTCCTTTTAACTGCCATGCCAGCAATTTCCCGACTTTGTCCCCATCATAATATGCCCCTGCATTAGACAGTAGTGTGGAACATTCCAGCTGTGCACTTGAAAGTGTGTTAAACTTCCATTTTAACTTTTGAAGGATATTATAGATGGTCATATTCGGGTTCTGTTTATGGGCTATTTCAAAGGCTTCTATTTTGGCCCTGAGGACAGGCAGGTATTGGGTCTCCAACTTCCATTTATGGGTAGCATAGGCTATAGTTTGACCCCTTACATAAGCTTTGAGGGCTTCCCACCTGGTACCATGGGATGTGTCCCCCCTTCTATTTAAGAGAAGGTATTCTTGTATGCTGGTCTCCATCAATCGTAAGTATCCCTGGACTTTCAAAAGCAACAGGTCTAGTTTCCAGGCTCTAGCACTTCTAAACACACCCATCCCCCCAAATGTAACCAAATGTATCGCATGATCCGAAACAATGATTGGGGAGTATGTAGCTTCCTCTACCCCCGCCAGTAATGAGCCAGTTACCAGAATTCTAGCGAGTCTGACGTATGTGTGGTGTGCATGCGATAGAAAGCTACAATCTCGCCCACTGGGTGAACGTGACGCCAAGCATCTACCAGACCAATCTCTCTCTGAAGTTCTTCAACGGCTTTGGCATTCTGTAACTTATGTATGGGATTTCTACTAGATCTATCCAACACTGTACCATGAACACAGTTATAGTCTCCCCCAAGTATCCAGGGTCTCTCCAGTCCAGCCATATCTAGTGCTAATTTTTGAAAGAAGCCAGGATTGTCAATATTTGGTGCATGCACTGAACCTATTAAAAAGGTCCCTTTCCCTATTATATTGATTTTGGCCAAAACATATCTTCCTCCCTGGTCTACCTTTTGGTCAAGAATCTGGACTGGGAGACCCCTTGGGATCCATACCGACACCCCCCGAGCCTTCGAAGAAAATGTGGCAGAGATCCATGTGCCCCAAAAAAATGTCACTGTTTTTTTTCCTCCCTGGGTGTGAAGTGTGTTTCTTGAAATAGAACAACCTTCGCTTTAGCCCTCCTCATTTCCCCCATAACCTTACATCTCTTTAAGATTGATTTAAGCCCATTTACATTCCAGGATACATATTTAATATTATCAGCCATTGTTATCAAAGATGTAAACGCCACTTGTAACATATACATATAGATTCTGCACCTCTGCACCTATTTTAATTCTTATAAACCCCAACATTCCCCTCCCCATTAAATCCTCCCAAACGTCCCATCGGTAAGCCTCTCTCACCCCAAGGTTGCACAAGCAGCAGTGCTGTTTCTAGCCACTAATGATACCTTTGTTGTACAGCACCTTGCAGGCCCCATTAAGAAAACATAGCAGGTTAGCAAAGACCCCATTTCCCCCTTAGTATGCATCCCCATGGCTTCCCAAACAAATAGCCGCGTGGTATTTCCCCTCCCCCCAATGGCAGAGAAAACTCTGCCAGCATTCCCACTGCAAGCAACAGGCCGCAATAGTGTATTGTAACAACCATAATTAGATATCATTAATATTTATACTCACTGTAATAAACAGCGTTCAAACTAAAGTAGAGGACTAAAACAGCATCCCCAAGGACAAAGAAATTGCCAACCAAAACAATCGATATGTAGGATTTAAGTAGTTTCAGCGAGAAAGCCTTTCTAATAAGCCCCTAATAATAATCCTAACATAAGTCATAGCCCCCACTAAAGCCAATGTGAGCATTAACCAGAATTAAACTGTAACCAAAGCTTGTAGTGTGCCGTAGACCATAGAAATATACTTAGGTCGGGCCTCCTACCTGCTCAGTTCAGTTATCCCTGCATCTCAGTGAGACAGTTAAAATGTGCACCCAGGAGTCCAAAAAAAAAAAAACCCCATCATCTAGCTGTAATCTACCCCATTGGTACCCATGCCCCAAGGCATGGTCAGGGGCCGTGCTATTCATCTCCAGTATGTCTTAGTCTTAGCCAGTATTCGAGGTTCCAGTAGCCCAATCGGTAAAAAAAAAAAACAACAAAAAAACAGCTAGCCTAGACCAAAAATACAAAGGGAATTATTTCCAACGTTTAGCCAAATTTGCTTAAGTACATACCATCTCTCCCGCTGAAACCAGAGTCCCTAGACCCAGTTGGGATAGAGATAGTGAAACATAGAGATCGGGCAAAGCTTTATAAATTATACAGTCTCAAACCCTCGAATCTCACAAACAGAGGACATAAGAGCACCAGGGAAAAACTTATTGCTTCCTCACTTACTTCATGTTGTTGACAAGTTTAGAACATTTCAGGCATCAAGTACCCCATTTCCTCTGGCCTCCTCCTCTGTCAGCCATTTCTCCACTTCCTTGGGGCAGCTGAAAAATCGTGTCTTCTGGCTAGGTCTGTCCACTCATAGTTTTGCCGGATACAGAAAGGCAAATGACCACCCCAGAAGATGCAGTCTACTTTTGACTGCATTAAAGTGTTGTCTCCGGCCCTGGAGATCTCTGCTGTAGTCCTGATAGATATGGACTTTCCCATTGTTAAATTGAATGGGGCCGACCTGCTTGGCTTTCTGCAAAACTTTCTCTTTGTCGGAGTATCTTAGGTATTTTATTAAGCAATGCCGCGGTCTATCACCAACCTTCGGCGGGGGGGGCCTACTCGACGCGCCCTCTCTATTTCTAATGTAGCATATTCCTCCAGTAGGCCCAACTGCGCCACCACCCACTGATGTAGGCCTCGATTGGGATTGAGGCCCTCAGTACCCTCCAGTAACCCTATAATGCGCACATTTGACCTTCTGGAGCGGTTCTCTTGATCTTCAATATGTTCTTTTAATTCTGCCATTGCAGACAGAAGACCATTACGCTCGGCCGACACCCCCGCATATGAATCCTCCAACTCCCCCAAATGTCACTCCAATTCTGATATCTGAGCCGCATGGGTCATTGTAGTCTCAGAGAGACTAGTCACTACAGATTGCACGCGAGTCAGTTGTGAGGTTATATTACCGAAGCCTGTCTTCATCTTTTGTTGCATCGCTAAAAGCGTGCTCAGGACCCCAGCAAGGGATTTAGTCAGAAAGTCCATTTCTAGGGACCAGCAATCCAATGTGGCTTCCACCTCGTGATCTTTCTGGCTACAGACCAGTGATCCCGCCATTGTAGGAGGGTTGCGGGCATTAAAAGGTAATTTAGCTTGCCTACTTTTTTGTTTGCCCGATGCCATGAGGTACAATCAATGTTCCGGTGCTGTTTTAGTTTCTTAGTAATGTGCTATTTAGCTGTTTAAGTCACTTTTAATGTTGGTGTCCCGAGAAGCTCCGCTAACAAGCATCTGCCATCCAAGCCCGCTAGCCATGCCCCATCACAAAGTTGCTGTACCAGCGATCTGACATCACACAGTTGTTGTACCAGCGATCTGACATCACGCAGTTGTTGTACCAGTGATCTGACATCACACAGTTGTTGTACCAGCGATCTGACATCACACAGTTGTTGTATCATCGATGTGACATTAGATCGATGGTACAACAGAAAGCTGACAAGCACGTGGCATTGGCTAGTCTGTCTTCTGTAAAAGTGATCGCTATTTTTAAATTGTGCCACAGAAGAAAAGGAGAATCAACATGACTGAGGACTCAGATTCGTCTTCTGAATAGAAACAGATGAATTTTTTTTTTAAGTTTCTTCCTGTTGCTGCCTGTTGTTTTGTTGCAGCCTTTATTTCATATACCATTTTTAGTTTTAAAGCACTGTTATGTTACTGCTGTTAGTATTTACCTTCAAATTCAAGACTGCAACAGAATTTATCTTAAAAAATGGAATCACTCTCCAGACATTTTTTCAAGACACCCAGTGAATCCCAAGACACCCTGTGAAATGTAAGTACATTTGAACTTTGTTCTTATTTTCCAACAGACGTTGACTTTATACTATAAAAAAAACAGTAGATTGGAGACCATCTACAACAAGATTCAGTTTCCAGCTCGGTAACTGGTGACATCATACAGCCCTCTTGAGCTGCACTCTCAAGGTCTCTCTTATATGTTAATACATCCCCCGGAGCCACTCGTTGCTGTACAAGAGTGGTTTCATGCGCCTTCAGCTGGAGCAAGAACAGCAAAGTGAAGCTGAGCTGTTCTGGCTCAAAGGCAAGTGAAACCACTCTAATACAGGAATGAGTGGTGACAGAGGACGTAATGATATATTGTTGATCGAGAGCGATCAATAAGATACATTTATTTAAAAACTGTTCCCAGAACATGCCCATTTCCAGGGCATCTGCAAATGAGACGCTCATCACAGAATAATAGTGTCTCATGCACAGGGGAAAGGAGCGCTCCGATTTGTTGAGAGTGCTCCCTCAGTCTCTAATAGGTCACCAACAACCTAGATGGAAACATAGCCTTGTTGTAGATGGTCTCCCATCCACTATTCTATTTATCATTTCCACATGTGCAATACCTAAGAATTTAGAACTTTTTTTACTGTAAATGATCTCCCTCCCTCCTCCTCCCTTTCTCCCTCTCTCCCTCTCGATCTCAAGCTGCCAACCAGTTCCATCTGATTTTCTTAGCTATAGAGGCCAACTGAGCCAAGACCCAATTTAATAAAAAAAAAATATATATATATAAATAAAATATATATATTTCCAATTCCAATTTGTGTAACAGAGAAAAAAAAACAATTTGCGAATTAATATCATGCTCAAAGTAAAGCCAAAATTGTAGTATCCCTGGCACAGAAATACCCTAATCTATGTAGGGAAGGATGAGTTGTGCTAGCTGTTTGAATTATCTAGAGGAAAATGATATATAACAGTGAGTACATTTTCCTTCTCACAACAATAATCAGAATAAAAGTCCAGTTCTTGCAGACGGCAAGTAATACCCTGGGTTGGAAGATTATAGGATTATTTAGGTAACAGATTCTTCAGTACAGAGAAGCTAAACTCAATGAACGGAATATGCAATTGAGACCTTTGAAACAGATTTTGAACACTGGATGTGGTAGTAAAGGTTTTTCCCTTGTTTTTGACCTGTAAACAGCTACTGCCAAAAAATGTACCTTTAGTGATGTGTCTTTAAACCCGGGATTTTAAATAGAATAAATAACCCCAAATCAGAGGAATGCCTGCCTGCAAGGTCTTCACTGATTTGCTATGCCACCAGAAGGAAAATCTTTTCCATTTTGCTGGTATGTTTTCCTTGCTGAATGTTTCCTGGCCACTTTCAGTAAGTCCATCACCTGGGTTGAAAGATTTAGTTCTGAGAAATAAAAATAACATAGAATTGAACTGAAAGATAATTGCCCCCCCTCCCGATGGGACCAGTGAACAGCCGTCACTGCTCAGTGTGGGTTTGTGTGGAGGTGGGCTGATGCACCAGTGCCACCATAGGGGTAGGGGGTGTTGTGGACTCGTACCTGCCATGGACCACTGGCCGCTCCTGCAGTGGTATGGAAGGTGTTGGGTGCTGTGAGGACACCTTCCCCAGGGGGGCACAGGGTTACTCCCCCCACCCTTCAATGGCTCCAGGAATGGCACACAGTAGGTTAAACCAGCTGCATCCTGCTCTAACATTGGAGGGCCGTACACCCTTTGTGAGGGCTTCCAAAATCCCACTTTAGGGGATACTGCAGTGCTGCCCCGGTGCAAGACCCCTTCCACTATGGCATACCAGAGTGGCCATCGCAAGCCCGATTGGTACAGGCTGTCCCCCCAGTGGTGCATTGCAAAATGGGGAGTGGTGCAAGGTGTGGCACAAGGAGCACTGTGCACCATTTCTCCTTGATACAAGCCCCTTGCGCCAGTCCTGATGGTTTGAAAATCGGGACCCCTGTCTTCCTGTGCCTTCCGGAGTACTTTCTGTGACAGTCAGAAAGGTGGGAAAGCACACAGAAGTCTTCCTCCTCAATGGGAACTTGGGGAATCTTCTGGAAATGTGCCCCAAGATAGAGCTTTGCAGCAAAAGAATGGTAGTTTCCTGTTCTGCCAAGAGGTGAACAGATACACCTCTGGGAGATCCCAGTGCCTGAGCACTCTCTGAATCACTGATTGTTTCAGTGACCATACATGGGAAACTATTCCCATACTGCTTAGTGCATCTGCCAGAAGAAAAAATTACTCACCTGTAGTAATCTTGTTCTTCCAGTGGATCCACTAATATTATTACTTCTTATTACGTTATTTAGTGGAATGCAGCACCACCTCACGGTGTAGGTTTGAAAGGCGCTATAAGTTATACAATTTACATACATTCCACTTTCCGGGACAGCTCAACATTGTGGGCTACCTGCATAAGTCAAGCATAGTGAGGGATTCCTGGAGTCTGAGTGATAGTTTACTCACCTGGTAAAGGTGATTGTGGGGGTATACAAATCTGAGGCACTCCACATCCTACCTTGGGAGACACTCATGTTTAGATAACACAGGACAGTTACCCAGCATGCCATACAGGCCGGATGAACATCACAATATATGAATAGGAAATAAAGTAGTATGAGTTTTTGAACAAGTCATCCCTGCTATTAGTGTAGTATGTGGTCACAAGTCAACAAGTATGCAGTTTTATTCTAGATATCATGTTGGAAGACATCGAAACTAAGCTAGTTTGATCAGTGTACATGATAAGATGGGTCAGACTTCTTCAAAGTTACATGTGCATCACTAACCTATCAGGTGAACATAAATCCTAGATGCAATGACTGTGGAGTGCCTCACCTTTACCAAGTGAGTAAACTACCAGTATATCCGTTACAGATAGGCCCATTGCAGTTGACATGATATGCATGAGAAGAAAAGGCAGTTGGCATAAAGGGGGGTATGTAGAATGCATAAACAATAGAAGACAGATAATTTCCACTTTGTTTGGCTTTAAGAACTCTCAAAATTATTGTATTTTACAGCAAACAAAATGCAAAGCATCATGGATATGTAAATCCTTCTGGGGGTAAGCTGTATAAAGGCCTATTTACACTGCCTGATCTATACTGTTGTGAGAAGCTCAGATAAGCTGTATCAGTGCAGATCATTCAGTGTAAACATGATGGGGAGCACTGCAGGCGGATGTGATGCACTGGGAAGCTGTGCAGAGTGATCAGTGTTTTCACAGGTTTGTTTACCGATGCAGGTGGTTTTTACTGGCATATAAACATGCCACTCTGCTTGCTTTGATACACCTGCATTGGTAAAAATCTGATCATGTATAAAAAAAATCATTAGTACTAGGACTGCACAGTTGCCGTTACCTTTTTGTTGGCTGAAACAATCTATGATTGGGGGCTTCCGCCCAGCCCCCACCTAAACCCCTAACAGTCTCATCATAAATTAAACATGTAAAATATTCCATAAGCAGAAGAACTAAACAAGTGACTACTTTTTTGAGAGTTTTATTGCCTGTTTTGCATAGAGTCTGGTGCCCGTTTCGCCTGTGTCATGAGTGAGTCATGACATTTCATGACCTCATGACGCTACATGGCATGACCTATGCTAGGACTGGAATGAATTTACTGTGGCTAATACTCCTGTCCGACTTTCTACACAATCAACCACAAATGACGTACTGCATCTGTTCTGTCCCCCTTCATAGTTCCTACACCTCCGTGCATGCCAAAACCAAAATTGGTGGTGCTTCATGTAAACACAAACACAACTTATTACTGATCTTTTGGCTAGCCTTCTATCATTGCACCTCCCAAATGTGGATCCCTGCCACCGTGCCTTCACATCTCCCTTCGTTGTACTCTGCTATCCCGTACTAGTGACTAGTAAAGATGCTCTCCACACTGGATAGAATCTAGCGGAGTCCCATCCAGGACATCCGATCTGTAGAGATTTTTTTAATAACCACATTTTTTAAGTTTTACAGGGCCACTCCTCTTGAAATACTGCCACCACTGAAACGATCCACAGGCAGCTGTGTGTAAACTTGGCAGCATTTCAAGAGGAGAGGTTGGACAGCAGTGCAGACTGGAGCGCAGCAAGCATGGTAATGTAAATGCACCTTCAGAAATCGCTCAACAGATGCTGCATTCTGCTGGCCAAGTCCCTACTCAGCCCTCACCACAGCTGACACATACACTAAACGTAACAATAATCAAGAGTACACATGGCAGCAATAGGCAAAAGCTACTGCTTGCTGCGTAAAAAGGATGGTCACATAGCCCACATATTTAGCAATGATAGGGCACCACATCTTGGTCAGCGGAACTGTTTGGGAATAATAAGTTAAAATTCTACCCAGATGCCTGTATCAACCCTGCAATGATTCATTTTTAGCTGGGCCTGGTGTCAAAAGATACAGTACCTAGGGCCTCTTTTCTTAACTAGTTATAACTTCCCACTCACTTAGGCTGTGCTGGCTGTTGTATAGGTTTCTCACTCCTCAGTACCATCATTCATTCATCCACCGAAACCAGATTCAGCTCCAGAACAAGAATCTCTCTAATCAGGCAAAATGTCAACTGATTATAATTCAAAAGCATACTTCACATGTTGTCTCCTTTTCCAGAACCCTAGAAGCACAATGTCATTTGCCTATGATGTCATACAGAATTCTACAGGATGCTGTAATGCCCTTATGACTTCATACAGGCTGCCAATGCATTCCAGTGTTGAGCTGCTTAGCAACCACAGGATTCTTTTCTAAACAATCCTGCCAATTTAGCATGGATGGAAGAGTACTTTCCTTTTCATTCATTTATTTTGAAATGTTTCACTAGGAAAAGCATACTGAGCTACAATACCTCATTTCCAGATGTGTCCTGGGGGAAAGGGGAAAAGGGAATACAATACAAACTATAGAATACAAGTGCAAAAGAATATACAAGAAATTAAGACTGTACATAAACCAAAACATTTAGGCAATACCAGATATTTTTGTGGGCTAGACCTCTCTAAGCACAAACTGTAGGGAAGATAGCCTAATGGTAATGTGCGATAAACTGCTGTTCTTATGAACCAAGAGAACTGCATTTGAATCCCATGTCACCAGCTAACTCACTGTGTGACCTTCAGCAAGACACTTAGTCTACCTGTGCTTCTGTAACCCCCCCCAACCCTGGGTAGGGCTTTTCTGCCTCCTGACCACTCTGTCCATCAGCTCCCCGTCCTGTTTGCAGTCCGCTGTACGCTCCGCCGCCCCAGTGTTTCAAATCCTGCATGGGGACCAAAGGAGCGATTGGAGGTCAAAACCACCAGCTTGGTGGTTGCAAATGCTGCACTGTTTGTTCGAGTGTTCACGCAGCATGCCTACATGAATATGCGATCTGGTGACTGCCAGCTCGGCTGTCTGCAACAGCGCTATGGCACTAAGTGTAAAAGCCGCTGAGGCAGCTCTGGCCAGCAGTCCCCTTTGTGTGCTCTGACCCCCCCTGGACCTCAATAATGCTAATTGGGGGTCCCTAGGCACAATTTAGGGGAGTGAAATAAAAAAGCTTGGAGAAGTGCTTCAAAGCACTATATCATTAATGTGCACTATATCTTTAAGTGTAGCCGAGGCTGCTACGTATTGGAAAGAACAAGCACAACTCGGCACTCTTGTGGAAAAACAACAAATCAGATAAAAGTCTCTGAGGCAGAAATATTTATTGAGTGCATGAGAGCATGACACTAAGCCCCTATGCTTCGCCTTGTAAACGGGAGGCCTCATCAGAGGATGCTACCTGACGAAGCCTCCCGTTTATGAGGCAAAGTTTTGGGGCTTAGTGTCGTGCTCACATGCACTCAATAAATATTTCTGCCTCAGAGACTTTTGCCTAACTTATTTGCTTTTTTCCGCAAGAGTGCTGCCGCAGTTGTGCTTGTTTTGTCCCAGTTTTGGTTACGTCCAACACCATCGCGCCTATCAGCACACAGCGCTGTGTTTGTATATGTATTGAAAAGCCCCACCTGCCACCTAGGGGGTCAGCAATACGGCGCTTTCGACAGGCAGGAGGAGACTCTGCCATGCCCCAGTCTGCCACCGGATGATAGCGCAGAAGGGCATCTACTAAACCCTTGATGGCCAATAAATTTTGAAACTATTCTGTTTGCCTACAGTAGAGACTGAAAGTTGGGACTTTGTTTAAACTGGTATGTAGCTGCCACTTGTCAGCCCCGACCCCTGATGCAGCCAATCAGCAATCAAGGAGCCCTAGGGACTACAGCTATGGCTCCTAGGAATAGGGTATGAACAATTCATTTTGTGCCCAAACAAACAACCAATCAGGCATCGAGAGGACTTAATGCATATTAATTTGAAATAAGGACAGCTGTAGTCAACCAGTCAAAAGTTGCAATTCCTAGGGCTGGCCCACTGGCGCAGAGGGTTGAGGTGCTGGACACCACACCTTGCACCATACCGGTGACCCGGGTTTGGGAATGAGCCTGGGCCGCTGGGGGTTGGCAGGGGGGAGAGAGAGAAATGAGCGTCCGGAGGACTGCTCTCCTCTCTCAGGGGACTGCCCGCTGACAGCCCTCTAGCGGTGGCTGGAGGGCAGTAGGGGTCAGGGAGCTCAGAAGCCGACGTGCTTACGTCAAAGGGGAGGGAGGGAGAAAACGGAAAAAGGCCAGGGCTTCACGGACCAGTGATGGCACAATCACTCCGGCGAAGTCTGCCCCCCGCCACCAGATATGCCGCACCAGGTGGCGAGGGATTACCAGCACCCCACCACCTGACCCTGCCGTGGAGGGGGAATCCGTGGCGGTGGGGGGAGATGAGTTGGGGTCGGGCCCAGGGATGTTTCTGCCTCCCGGGGGTCATCAGGCCCGTGAAGCCCATGAAAGGAGCTAAAATAGTATTAAAAAATTGCAATTTCTCCCCAGAGCCCAAGGACAGATTCAGCTGGGGGCAGTCTGGCTGAAGCTCTCTGTAAGACAGCAGGGCTTAGACTGTGTCGGCCTAAGGTTTCCACAGCTGAACTGTAGGGGGCATGCCAAAACCTTTCTGTTCCCTGGAAAGCCAGAATGAAAGTGTGATGAGCTGTTTGCAGCTAAACATCTGCAGTATCAGAGAGAAGCCCTTAGCCTGAGAGGAGGGTTGGACTGTATTCCTGCCAATGGCCCAAATGCTGTCTGGGCCAGCAACCAGAGACTGATACAGAAAAATTGCCTGGGAATTCCAGCCCGAAGAAAGAGAAGTTGCCTGAGAGACTGTTTTGCTACCACTAGTCCTAGGGGGTGAATGGGACACGTTGCCAGAGAGAAGAAAAGACTGTGTGATCCCTGAGCTCCAGGACAGAAGCCATTGCCAGCAAGGATGGTCTGGGGAGTCAGTCAGGTATTGTCACAGCTAGACAATACCCATCACCTTCCCCTGGGAATTAGATGCTTTGGCATGTGGGGTAGGTGTGCGGCCCTGATCCCCAGTACTGGCCTGTTTCAGCATCCAATCCAACCTGCAACAGCCCTGAAGGTGACAAGCTGCCAGAGACTGCCCAGCCAAGACTGCTGCCACCCTGTCTGTACAGCTCGAGGCCTCAGCTTGACTGATGGCACCTGCCATCCTCGTCAGTCCCTGTGAAACTGTCTACAGAATCATGAGTAAACACACGGTCTGCCCTGTCTTGGGATTTGTACAACGTTTGCCAGTCAGCTGTATTTGGTTTCCCATGTGCACCAATGCCAGCCAACCCACAGCAACCTACAGGCCTGCAACTCCCTAGCTGTGTACTCAGATGGGACCTTAGGGGGCACTGGTACCAGTGGGGAGGTGTGTCATTTGGTAATGCCGTGCTGCTGTTGGGGGTGGGTGCTGATGTTATCATTGCTCTTCCTTAAAACAGCTA
The DNA here is from genome assembly GCA_016271365.2 of Neoceratodus forsteri. Lineage (NCBI taxonomy): Eukaryota > Metazoa > Chordata > Ceratodontiformes > Ceratodontidae > Neoceratodus > Neoceratodus forsteri. The sequence goes on along the minus strand of CM028131.1, from coordinate 1,642,394,373 downwards.
TTTACTTCTGCATTCCCATTCCCTTTTAAAAAACTGTTTCTTGTTGCTGTTTAAAACTGTCTGTGAGCATATTATTAGCTATAGTCCTTTTTTACATGCTCAGTGAAGTATTGCCACTGTTTATTGTACTCCATGTGTGGGGGTGACTGGGAGGGGAAGTGGGTAGGTACAACATCCCAAGGGGTTGCATCACACAAACAACTGGCCCACTATATTTTACTCTGGGTGGAGGCACTGCACTATTTGCTTTATTCTTGAGAAAGACCACTCCCCCTCCCCCGTTTTCATCAGAACAGAGGAAAGCCCAAGCCCCTTAGCCTGGTTGGAGCCCACCAGGCAGGGGTAGTAACCTGTTACACAGCGCCCGGGTTCCACGTCAGTCTACCTCACTTAAAAACTGTTAAAAGCAGGCCACTACAAACAAGACATTATCTTGGTTGAGCCATTTTGGGTGAATACATTGTTAAAGATAAATAATTAAAAATAAATAATTAACAAGATACACAAAACACAATATAGTGTATGGTGGAACGCTGTTCCGCATGGAAATCCATGCCTGGAACAGCGTTGTTGTCCTACACTGGTGCATCACGATATTGTTGTGCTGCACCAAGGACGCCACCGTGCAGCATAACAAGATCGAACACATTCAAGCAAGAGGCACCTGGAGCGCGACAGCAATGCGGAAGCGCCATGCAGCGCAGAAACAGAAGTAAGCTTTTTTTTTTTACATATACTTGTTCTTGTGTTCACCGAGTACTGCTTATGGTTGCCCATATACTATAAAGATTGTGTATGAGCAACCATATTAAACAAGGTAGTTGTGAGATCTGAGGTTTCCATGGTAACGGACCTCTCGAGCTACGCACTCGAGGTCTCTGGTTACCACGGAAACCTCTCGATCACAACTGCCTTGTTGTGTATGCTTGCTCATACACAATCCTCTATACAGTGCATAGTAGAACATTGTTCTGTATAGAATTCTGTTCCTTTCAAAATGCTGTTGTACTACAGTTCAAAGGTCACAGAACGTGACTGTACCCTTCTGTGGTACAACAGCCTTCTGAAACCTCTACAGACTGCACAATTCAGTTTCATACTGAAAGCAAAAGAATCGCCATGCGTACATTTCACATAATACTATACACTAAAAAATACACAGGAGTATCAACTCTATGCAGAACCAGAGTGTTCTGCCACCTCAGGGTTCTGATTCCCATGGACCTCTCGAGCTTCACTCTCGAGGTCAGAGGGAATCAGAACCCCTCTGTGGCAGAACACACTCGGTGTGCATAGTTGCCCATCCAGTATTCGCTACAGACCAGTGAGCCTCACATCCATCGTGGGTAAGCTAATGGAGACTATCCTGAAGGAGAGGCTGGTGGCCCTCCTAGAGGCCAAAGGACTACAGGACAGCAGACAGCATGGCTTCATACGTGGCAGATCCTGCCAAACCAACCTGGTGGAGTTCTATGACTGAGTAACTAGGCAACTGGACAGGGGCCATGTAGTGGATGTCCTGTATCTGGACTTCAGTGAGGCATTCGACTCTGTGCCGCATGGAAGGCTGGGAAGGAAGTTAGTAGGCACAGGGGTGGGTGCAAAGCTGGTGAGATGGGTGAAACTGACTTCAGGAAAGGCAACAGAGGGTGGTGGTGGGTGGGAGCTCTCACACCCAAGGGCAGTGAGCGGTGTTCCACAGGGCTCGGTGTTGGGACCAGTGTTGTTTGGGATATTCATTGCAGACATATCATGGGACATCAAGAGCAAGATCAGTCTGTTTGCTGATGATACCAAGGTAGCGCGGTGGTGGATGACCTAGGGGATGACAGGGGTTGCAGGATGATCTGGCAAAGCTTGAAACCTGGTCAGACACCTGGCAACTGGGGTTTAATGCCAAAAAGTGCAAGGTGCTGCATTTTGGGATGAAGAACCCAAGGAGGAGTTACCAGCTGGGGAGAGTGCAGCTATCCCAGACAGAGGAGGAGAAGGATCTGGGTGTGCTCATTACAGGATCAATGAACAACTCGGCACAATGTAGGAAGACAGCTGCAAAGACCAACAAAATGCTGGGTTGTATTGCAAGGGGTATATCCTCGAGGAGGGAGGAGGTGATTCTGCCACTGTATAGGTCATTAGTTAGACCACACCTGGAGTACTGCGTGCAGTACTGGCGTCCGTATCTGAAGAGGGACATTAAGTTACTGGAGGGGGTGCAGCGCAGGGCGACAAAGATGATCAAGGGGCTGGGGGACTTATCATACGAGAGGAGGTTGAAGGAGTTGAACATGTACTCACTGGAGGAGAGGAGGGACAGGGGTGACATGATTGAAACCTTTAAATACATGAAAGGAATAAACAAGACGGGTACAGAGGGGCTGTTCAAAGTAAGGAGGGAGGGCCACCAGGGCCATGATATGAGACTGGAGGGAGGGAGGAGGCGTTCAGGAGGGAGATGAGGAGAAACTTTTTTACAGAGAGGGTGGTGGCTGGGTGGAATGCATTACCTGCAGAAGTGGTATCCAGTAGAACAGTGGACTGCTTCAAAAGAGGATGGGACAGGACAAGGGGGAGGGTTAATGAAGGGGAAGGGTGGAAGGGAGGGGCAGCTGCAGAATAAGGGGTGCTAGCTGCACATTCGAGCAGACTTGATAGACCTCTAGGCCTTTATCTGCTCGCAAATTTCGTATGTTCGTATTCTCTATATATTGACCTCATCCCCATAGGAAAATTGTAGACTTACAACCCCATAACTGGCAACAAAAAAAATTATTGCATCACCCTCATAATTTGATCGACTTAAAAGTGTAAGGCTCAGATATTTACATACTTTGCACCACAATGAGTGAGGTCACATGCTGATGACGTAGTGGGAAGAACCGGCCAGCAATAATACTCAACAGGGTGGGTGGTATTGAACTATACCAGACCACCCAGGGGCATAATGAGGCCTGATGCCACAGGCAAAGGACCCTACTGCCCCTAAAAGGTCCAGTATAGCCCATACCACCCACCCTGGAGGTATTATTGTGCTTAGGAAATGGGTATTGAAAAGTATTTTAGAAAAGAATTTCAAAAAGTGAAACACATTTAAAAAGTTAGTAGTAATGAATAAAAAACATTTTGTGTTAAGTAGTCCCCCCACTGCTGTCTTTGGCAGCAGACAATGCTGTAGTGATTGGCAGCCATTTTTCCGACCCCACTATGTTGAATGTCCCCCCCGCTAGTTTTTTTTTCTTTGTCCCACCTGCATCTTTCCTTTCCTTTTTTTTTAAATTATTCACTGTTCTCCTGCATGAGTAGAAGTCCTAGTTGTTACAGACTATGAGCTAAATCGGTGACTCGGAAGTGTAGTCACGGTTTACAGCAGACAGTAGTTAGTTGGCAGACCAGGTATTGAACGCACATTAGGACCCAATGACTAAGTGGCGAAGGTAAGAGAGTTACAACACAACTGTATCATGTTCTACTTTTAAATGTTATGATTTGTGAGCAGCTGAAATGATTTCTTTAGTGAACTGAGCTGGTGGGGGGGGGGGAGCTCTCACTAGCTAAGTGAGAAAAAAAATGGCTGTCATTAAATTTTCAAAATTCTGCCAACTTGTCATTTATTTGCTCGGTAAAAAAGTCATGCTGGCACTGAACTTTTTTAACCCGGTCTCTTTTGGCACATAAATGCACCCATAGGTGGGGTGCTCAGCCAATCAGAGACCAGGACTTCTGGACTCCATTTTATAAAACTAGATACTCTACCAGATAGACATAAAGGAATTCTGGAGGTCAGGGGTAAGGGGCAACAGACTTCCTGGAAAACATAAACTGAACTTACAAACTTAAATGGGCAGACTGGGTGAGCCATAGGCCCTTATCTGCCGACACTGTCTATGTATCTATGTATGTATCTATGTACCATAACAGTAGATCTTCGGGAGAATCTCTTTCATCAGGCCACACTTATGGAACTAACAGCCACCAAATGCTAGGACCACATAGAAAGTTTTGCAAGCAATCAGGCAGAGGCCGCACATGACAACGTCAGACGTCGACTCACACATTCACATGGCCAGCCCCTCCTCTCCTCAATTCCCCACCAGAGATCATACTCAGAGGACCTCTCTGTAGAAACACAGAAACAGAAACTGTCAGCAGATAAGGACCACTAGGCCCATCTAATCTGCCCATAAGCCCCGTACTTGATTACGGCTTCTGACCCTCACTCTGCTTTACCCCTGTGGTTCCCCTAGGCCTGTCCCATGCATGTTTAAATCCAACCACAGTGCTTGCTCCCACCACCTCTTGTGGCAGACCATTCCGTATGTCCACCACTCTCTCTGTGAAGAAAAACTTCCTCACATTCCCTCTTAACTTGCCACCTTCCAATTTCATGTCATGCCCCCTCGTTCTTGTACTTCTCCTGTTTTGGAAGATGTCATCCCCCTGCACCTTGTTTATGCCCTTGAGGTACTTGAGTGTTTCTATCATGTCTCATCTCTCCCTCCTCTCCTCCAGCAAGTACATATTGAGCTCCCTTAATCTCTCCTCATACGTTTTGTGGTGCAAGCCCAGTACAATCTTAGTCACCCTTCTCTGGACTGTATCCAGCCTATTACTGTCCTTTCAAAGGTGCAGCCTCCAGAACTGCACATAGTACTCCATGTGAGGCCTGACTAGGGTTTTATAGAATGGCATCCCTATCTCCTGTCTTCTGGTGATACCCCTGCCTATGCACTCCAGCATGCCACTGGCCTTCATTGCTGCCCTTGTACTCTGCTTTTGACATTTTCAGGTCATCTGAAACAATAACCCCCAGGCTTCTCTCTTCCTTGGTGACTGTCAGCAACTCCCCCCAAGCCATGTCCATGACTGCTCCTATGTACTGCAGTCACTGGCAGGGTGTCTTCACTGGTTTTGGTATGTTGACAGTCACCCCTAGACCACTGAACAGCTGTCTGGTTCAAACTAAGGTCTTCATGAGCTGTTCTCTGGAGTGGATAGCCAGTCATCCAGGTAAGGGAAAACATAGAGGCCCTCCCTGCAAAGGGCTGCTGCCACCACTGCCAAACATGTGGGGAAGACCCGTGGTGCAGAAGACAACCAAAGGGCAATACTCTGAATTGGTAATGTTCTCTTTGAAACAGGAACCTCAAGTATTTTCTGTGAGGCTTCCTGATTTTGATTTGAAGGTATGCATCCTTCATATTGAGGGGACATATCTTCCCCTACTTTGAGCAGTGGGGGAAGGCTTTGCAGGGTGACCATTCTGAGCTTCTTGTACTCTATGAAGAAGTTTAGCTCCCTGGGATCCAGAACAGTCCTTAGGTCTCCTGTCCACTTTGGGACAAGGAAGTACAGGGAGCAAAAACCTATGTTCCTTTGTTCTGTGGGTACAGGTTCTCATACTAAGGATCATACTAAGGAAGGAGAAGGTGCTAGGAGGCTTATACAGCCCATAGTTGCACCTTAAAAATGTTAATTATAGTAGCAAAAATTGAACCCTGAGAAAATGAGATTATCTAGACAGTGTTTAAATTCAGCCTTTGTCTTACTCACAATTATCTCAATGGGGAGTGTATTCCAAGGGTTTATGATTCTTTGAGTAACTAAGTTTTTTTTGAGGTACAAAATGAAATATTTTCCTGCTGCCCCTTTTAAACTAAGGTCTGCACTTCCTCCAGGAGCAGAGGTAGGTGCTCTGGAGCATAGGTTGTCACAAGTGGGGAATGATCTGGAGGGGTGTCCAGAAGTTCCAGAGCATGACCCTGTCTTTTGATCTCCAAAACCTATGCATCTGTAGTCACCTCCTTCCAATGTAATGAAGTACTTCTTCACAGAAAGAGTGGTGGATGCCTGGAACAGCCTTCCAGTGGAGGTGGTGGGGCAAAAACTGTAGTGGGATTCCAGAACGCATGGGACAGACATAAGGGAACCATAGTCACTAGGGAAGGGAGGGTTAAGTCAGAAATCAAGTAGGGTCTATGGTGTTATGGTAGGTAGGGAATATGGGCAGATTAGGTGGGCCAATCGATCCTCATCTGCCATCATATTCTATGTTTCTATGTTTCTTTCACTGGTTTAAGTGGAGGGAGAGGCAACCCACTACAGCCACCCTTGGAAGTAAAGGTAGTTGAAGGGTGTACAAGGTAGTCAGGCGGAGCAGATTGGAGCAGCTCCTCCTGTGCCACCACCTCTAGGGGCTTTTGAATGGGCACCTGGGGTTGAAGGAGTGACTGGCAGGGTTCCTGCTTCCTTGCCCCTGTCCTGCTGTCTGGTTGCTTCCTGACATAAGCCAGATGAAAGGGACCCCTGCTCCCATATCTAGGTTAGGTAAGGTAGAAGGAATGCACAGACTTCAGAGTCCTGCCTGAGGCTTGAAGACTTGATAAGATATATTGGACCTCAGGTCCAGATAATTTTGTGCCTTTGAAATGGGCATTGAGAATGAACTGTTGCACATCACTCACAAAACCTGCCACTCTAAGCCAAGAATATCTCCTAAGACAGATGCCAGAGGTTCCACGTCATAAGGGTGATTGAAAAATAGTGATTGCCCTTAGGGCGAGTGTACATAGCCGAAAATGAATTTTGGCCATGCACACTTGCAACGAGAACAAAAAGGGCTCCAGAGACTCACGGGTCAAGTTTTTAATGCAGGGATGTAGTCTCCAGATCCCCCCACTTACAGATTCTCAACTCCAGGGGGATGCATGTCGGGGGTAAAAACTTATAAAATGGAATGTCACCACGGAAAAAAACACACTGCTGGACCCGAACCCTGCACCCTGCACCTCCCAGCCAACCACCCTCCTCACCACGCTTAGCGGACCAGCTCAGCAGCTGTCTGCTACACCCTCCCACATGCCATCCCTCCTGCCTCCCCATGCATACTTCCTGTCGCCTACTTGCCTACCCCAGTATCCAGTTGCCCCCTGCTGGGTGGCTATGAACACAGGTGCCATAATTGAGTCGTCCTTTTTGTAGGCACCAGTTTTGGTCACCTTGTTCACCTGATACCATGCCAGAGACTGCAACCTTGGCAGAAGCATCTGATACGTCATAGGCTGTGTAGAGCAATTGCTTGCCAGCATCAGTCCCATCAGATTTGTTAGTGGTCTCCATTATGTGGAATAACTTTCTTGTGCTGTCAGCAGCAACTCTATGTTTAATAAATCCTGTTTGCCTGTTATCAAATAAATATGGTATTACTTTCTCAAGTCTATCTGCCAGAACTTTAGCTAGAGTTTTCACATCGGTATTAATGAGTGATATCAGTCTATAATTATCGCGTTAACTTGGGTCCTTCCCTGATTTGTGAATAAGTGATATTAAGCTCCTCATCATGTTTTATGGTAAAGTATTCTTAATCCAGGCTTCCCTATACACATTGGTAAGAATGTGGAGCAATTGTGGGGGATAATCTCTTAGGCACTCTACATTCATGACATCATGGGTCGTGTACACCTGATAGGTTGCTTGATGCACATGTGACTTGAAGAAAGTCCATCCCCCACCTGAGAGGGGAGTCTGCTCTCCTAAGCTCAGTTCTTATGTGCATCGAAAAAGGTTGCAAGCATACCCTAGAGCTCCAGTGTGTTTCTTGTAAAGAACAAATGTTTATTATAAAGAACAACTTCATTACTAAGGTAAGAAGCCACCTGGCTAAGCCATTTATTAATAACATAACAAAGATCAAACAAGACCACAAGAGTATGTTTCTGTAGATATGCAACTGTTTAAAATTGCAAAACTGGCAGTCTTAGAAATGTTAGCACTGCGGCTTCTACTAGCGTTGGTTGTCTAGGAAAATGTTAGCTGAGAAACTGACAGCACGGTATTCAAATTACGAACATTATCGCATTGTGCAACTATAGAGATTATTAGCTACAGTACCTGAACACCCCTGCTAGAGGTGCCAGGAACTAAAATAATGTCTGACCCACATACTTGAACACAGAATCTATGCAGTGATTTACATGAGGTAATATAATAAATAATCAATCTGGTTCCTGAGTTGTATTAATCACCAACAAGAATCTAGTGACCCTGCCAGCCTCACTAACTTGTAAAAACGCACTCTCAAACTCACCCAAAAAAGCTTCCTTGCACTGGAAAATGCTTAAAATGCATGAGCTGGATTCAGACATCACTGGAGTTCAGTGGCACTAAAGCAAAGCACCCGCAACCACCATGTGCTATTTTCTACACAAAAACAGTCCCATAGAGAAAAGGGAAGTTCTATGGACCAAAATGGAGCCATCCAAATGTTTCTTTACGGCCCCAGTTTCTCAAACAACTGCAAGCAGCATGACCCCCCCCACCCCACTTCTTTCTAGTTTACAAATCTCTTGCTACATGAGAGTTGCAAGCTGACTAGCTCTCAGCTCTTGCGAGATTTCAGCCACCACCTTAGATGAGGATAAACTAACAAGATTTGACTAAATCCAGCATATCTTGCAGTGGAGAATGGAGCTAACAATTGCTACAGCTTCTCAAGGCAAAGTCTCCTAACTTACTGACCATGAGAGGGAACAGAAGAAACATGTTTTACAGAACAAAAAATGCTTCTGCCCCAAACTGTATACTATTACAATAGCAGCCAGCAATGCAGAATTCCCTCACTCAGTTTACCACAGCCCAGGCAAGGTTTAGCTAAAGCAGCCTGCCCCTCCCCCCTCCCAAAAGGCACATACCTGCTTTATCCCAGAGATAACCAAGGCATACAAGGGCCAAAATGATACACAGCACTGTTCTCTATTGGGTGAACACACAAGGAGGTTTGATTAAAATAACTATTTGGGAAATAGTGAACTTTAGTAGTCGTTTTTTCACTAATATTCAGTTGCTTTTTCTTAAAGGCACAATCACATATTAATTAAGGAGCTGCTACTATGTACTGTGTGTGATAAAAGTAATGCATACCAATGTGAATGCATGACTTGGTCCTATTAATTTAATAAAAAAGAGCCAGAACAAGATAATTTATCACATTTCTGAAATTTAAAGGACGTAAAATTTAAAGGATGTTAACACAGTCATGTATTGTTTGAGATCTGTCACAAATGACCAAACAGATTCCACAGCCACAGTTACTTGGAAACCCCTACCAGCGGTCTATGGAGCTCAGTATATCAGGGGCTACTACATAATTAAAGGCTCTCATTCCTTACTTGGGCATATTGTCTGAGTTCCCCTATGTGCTGTTCAGAAAAAGCATACCACCTTACTAAGATGCCTGATGACCTGGAGCCCTGCCAGCGACTCCAGAGTCTATACATTGTTAAATGAGCAAGTGGCCACTTTAGAACATCCGGAGTACCCTGCCAGCATCCCAGACTTTTAAAATACTAACTAATGTGCCACAGTTCCCCATTACAAGCATAGTAGCACCTGAAGTGCTCACTTAAGACATCACTACACAACAGTCTCTGAAACAATTTCTCAGTCCCTCTGTGCCTCACCTCAAAATGACATGTTCTCTAGACCTTTTTCATGGCACATTATGTCTTTTAAACTCACCACCTTTTTCTATCAAAAGGTAGAGGAAATTCCTCTATAATCTACCTGACCAAAACACCATAAACAAGTAGGTCTCATGAGGAGGAGGAGCACTGAGAAACTAACCTAACTTGCCTATCCAGATCGGCAGCCGCAAGAAAGAATATCGCGAGACCTGCTGCTGTGATCTTGGAAAAGCTCTCCACTCACCCCTTACCCATGCGGGATTAAGGGTGTAGGTGGCTGCCAGACAGAAGACTGACTGAGAGTTGCTGCTGCCATCTTGCGGAGAGCATAACTACACTCATAAACATTCAACCAGCACAGAGCACATTTGTTAAAATCACCAACCAATCTGCAACAGCAGACCACAATGCAAATAATTAAATGTAAGGGCAACGATTTGAAAATCAATTAACAATGGGAAAATACATTGGGGGCAGCACCATTACCACAGCTGTGGGCAAGGCAGCATAACACTGAGCCTCTCACTCACTCTTATCACATTTAAAGGGACAGTGCACACTTTAATGCACAGGCTCAGCAGTAGCCTGCACAGTGCAGAACATTATTGATTACTGTACAGGGGAAGAATCAAAATACACCCTCTCATTGTACTTTCTCAGCTTACCGCAGGGTCAAAACAAAGAGCCGCAGCTGCACCACGGTTGCAGCAAACCCTACATCTCCAGCATATTTAACCAAATCTAGAGGCAAAGGTAAGACTCATAATATTTCACTATAAACCTTACATACAAAAATTATAGGACAATTGCCACTAAACACAGGATGCTATCAAAATCCAGCATTCTGGTTATCAGTTTGTGCTTATACCACTTGAATATACCTGGCAAAAAGTATAGAAAACTAATGCATGATGTATAGCTTCTGAGTATATCACAACATCGTTTTACAAGGCTTTTAAGTAGAACAGTACAAGTTACAATTAAGTAGACTGACCACCTGGAAGCCCCTGCTAGTGGTTCCAGGAGAAAACTACTAAGTATACACTGGCCCTTATAATGTAAGGAAAATTACTACCTGGATACCCCTGCTAGCGGTTCCAGGAGCAAACATCCATAAAGTATCCACTGGGCCTTATAATGTAGGGACATTTGACTATCTGGATACCCCTGCTAGCGGTCCCAGGAGCAAACGTCCATAAAGTATCCACTGGGCCTTATAACCTAAGGAGATTTGACTACCTGGATACCCCTGCTAGTGGTCCCAGAAGCAAACGTCCATAAAGTATCCACTGGGCCTTATAACGTAAGGAGATTGACTAACTGGATACCCCTGCTAGCGGTTACAGGAGCAAATGCTTCCAAAAAAAAAAAAAAAAAAAAGGCTCAGCAAATGACCCGTACAAGGAGAGCAAGGCAAATATCAACCTGGCACCCCTTAGAGCAGGGTCTCCATGCAGGACAGTGGCCCTACTTCCATTCCAGGTATCCCAGTCTCTGTGGCATGTCACCATTCAAATTGCCCTCAGGTCCGTAGAAATGCCCAAACAACTTGCTCTTCTTCCCCATGTCTCTTCTGGTCTGAGATCTCGCTCAACGTGGGAGCAGCCCTTTGATTGACTCCCAACTCTCGTGAGACCTCGGCTGCCATCTTTCTGAGGGGCAAAACAGTGGGATCTCACCCTTGCAGAGATCCCACGATAACTACCGCCTATGCCCCCAGCACACTGAAATACAGCAACATTTCAACTCCACCAAGCACAAACAGGAGACAGACTGTTTGGTTAAGGTCTAGAAAGAAACCTAAGGGAAAAGAGGATAAGATACTAAAGACCAGTCAAACAGATCCACTTATCTGCCAGCTAGACAAACATACCATTCTCATTCGTTTCAAGACAAGACAGGAGCAATTACAACTACAGGCTACATTACTACAGGCAGCCATAACCACAAAAAAAAAATTGCATCAGATATTGAGCTAGAAGGGTTCCCAAGCAAGGTAGAGGAAACTACTCCCACCGCAGAACCCAGCTGAAACAACAACTACTATTGCTACAAGCAACACCAAAACATTCCAGTCGGTGACCGACTACTACTCTTCATGCAAGCATGGGAGCAAACCACACAAGACAGGTGGGTCCTACAAGTAATAAGACTAGGATATGTGATACAACTTTCTCGCATACCAACAAAGAACCTTCTAGTCCTAGTCCCTGTGCCGAAAAACATGTTAGCCCGACACAAGTCCAAACAGTACTGGCAGACTTACTGCACAACAAGACCATAGACAGGGTAACACATTACAAAACAGGGAAAAGGAGGATACTCCATATTTGACAAGGTGCCCAATAAAAAAGGGACCAGAGGACTACGCCCAGTTCTGGACCTTAACAATTCTGTACAATTCAAACCCTAGAAATGGAAACAATCGTGTCCACCCTCACAGTTATAAGCTCAGGAGATTACCTAACTTCACTACATTTGTAGGACACATATACCACACTACAAATTCCACTGATTTCATATATTGGGAAAACGATACCAATACAAGTGTTACCTTTCAACCTACCATCAAATCGAAGCGTGTTCACGATGGTAAAAGAGTTAAGGGCATACAAGTAATACCCTATTGAACGACCGGCTGATCAAGACCAGAACAGTACAACAATCCATTCGAGAACAAATGCGGTAGTACACTGCCTACAAAATCACAGCCATGCAATAACCTATTAGAAAGCTACCCATCATCCCCAGCCAGTCTATAGATAGTCTAGACTCACTGATCGACACAAATCCGGGTCTCGGCAACCCAGTAAATGCCCAAGTCCACTCAATTATTGCACAGACTACACAATTACGGAAACACAGAAATCCAGAACTTCAAGCAGTTTTACAAGTACTGGGAGTAATGTCATCATTGATGGACATAGTGCCATGGGCCAAGTGCAACATGACACCTCTCGTACCATTCTTGAGCAAACAGGGCCCAGCGCATGACATAGACTTGGCACAGACATTAACACTTTCTCCCTCCCTGATGGCACTAGCATCTGCCAGACGTGGAGGAGAACTATAGGCACACTCATGCAGACCCGTGCAGACTGTGTAGCCTAGTGGTTAAAGCACTAAGCTGTAAACTGAAATTCCTTTACCTTTCCTAACATTTTACACTGACAGAATATCCCTTAGACCTATAATGTCATTCTGACCAATAGTATCATTGACAGTTCACATCAACCAAAGTACTGAAGTATCTGCAGAACCTCCTAGGGGAACTACAAACAACCTCAGCTTACAATGCTGGGTATGAAAAGGATACTTAGCACATTCCTATCAAGGATAAAGGAAATATACAAAACAGACTGTTTGTAATGCTGCATGGAAAAGGAAAACCAGCTTCAAAATCATCGATTGCCATGTACCTTAAAACAGCAGTCACGGAACCATGCAGAGTGAATAACTCGACTGCACCAAGAGATCTGAAGGCTCACTCTACCAGAGCAATCGCAACTTCCTGGGCAGAGAAAAACGGGAATACTGCAGAGGAAATCTTTAGCAGCATGTAAGGACTAGGTACAAGACAACACATCTGACCCATCCTAGCAGAGGATTACTGCTTTTTAATGACCAATGATGTCATGAATGGGGAGTGCCTCAGAGATTATCCCCCACAATGGTAGTTTACTCACCTGGTAAAGGTGATTGTTGGGGAATACTTCTCTGAGGCACTCCACATCCCGCCCAACAGATGTGTGAAAGACTCAACAGGTTTCCATACATTGTATGAATGTATGATACTCGCTATTACAAATTAGCAGGTTTGGACATCACTGATGTCTATATGTATAGTGTAATAACAAAATAAAGTTACACAACAATTTTCTACCACTAAGTGGTCACTACATACCTACACTCATTAACAGCAAAAGGTATTAACAGATTATTGTTACAGATACAGCTTTGGAATACATCGATCTGACCTTAGGAGAGCAGACCCCCCCTCTCAGGTGGGGGATGGACTTTCTTCAAGTCACATGTGCATCAAGCAACCTATCAGGTGTACACGACCCATGATGTCATGAATGTGGAGTGCCTCAGAGATGTATTCCCCCACAATCACCTTTACCAGGTGAGTAAACTACCATTTCCCTTGCAAGCTTAGAATAAACATTGTTGAGTAACCATCTGGGCCTGGTGCCTTGGTCCTTTTAAGTGCCTTAATTGCTGAAATTACCTCCTCTTCTATGGGTTTACTTAGTGATCGTTTACCATTACCTGGAACTTTGGGGTAGCTCTGTACCTTCACAGAATTAGGTTAAGGCATCTGGCAAAAGTGTACCATCACTATCCTATAACTGCTGAAAAAAATTCTGAAATTCCAGACTTATTTTTTCTGCCCTGTAATTAAAGAATTACTACCTAGATCCTTAAAGAGCTGCTGATGCCTTAAAAAAAATTTTGAAAAACGTAATAATTAGGTACAATTCAGCTTCCATTCCATATATATTCTAAAGATTCCTCCTCCCCAGTATTTATTACTAAGGACATTTGCATGAATGCATGATCTTTATCCCTAAGGGTTCATCTACCTCTACAGCTGACTCCCTACTTCTAGTCATAATCCTCTGTTGTGACATCACAGTTTGTGGCCATGAAAGTAACTGTGATGTCACAAGCAGGGCATTATGACCTCAGGTAGGCAGAAAGCAACAGGAATAGATGAACTCTTCAGGAGCAAAGATCCTATTTTCATACAGATTACCTCAGTAATAAACAATGGGGAGGAGAAATACAGAACTAATGTGAAATACAAGCCGGACTTTGTCCAAATATTATGTTTTGGTAAAGTTCTCCTGAAGGCGTCAGCTGCTCTTTAACTGTACAAATCTTTGTGGTGTTGTTATTTTGTTTCAGTCTGATAGCAAGGATTTTTGTTGCTTTAGGTCTGGAATAAATATATTTAAGTCTAGACTTCCTTATTGCCAGCTCTGCTTCACCTTTAATAAGTTCAAAATATTCAGATTTAAGCTTAGACCAGGATGCCCAAATCCCTTTTGATATGTCAATAGTTAGCATTTTTTCCAACAACTATATCTTATCCAAACATTCACTGATTTTTCTTTTTTCTTTCAACTACTGAGGATGAACTAATGAAATAACCTCTTAGCCAGTACTTAACACATTCCCAGTTATTTACCCAAGAGGTATCTGCCAGGTTATTTAGAGTGCAAATGTTTTCTAATTCTTGCTTAACTTTACCAATAAATTCTTCATCTTCTAAAAGAAAATTACTGATTTTCCATCGCTTCACTATCTCTGAATGCGAACCTTCCATAAATGATACCAGTACTGGGGAATAATCAGAAATTACTTGTTCTGAAATCTGAGATGACAGTATCCTACCGATCAAGGTTTTGGGAATATAGATTTCATCAATTCTAGACCCAGATGGACAGCAGATGGACTAGAATGTAAACTTTTTCCTCAGTAGGATGTAAAACTCTCTAAATGTCAACCAAAGCTAGGTTATTAACCAACTTCTTTAATTCCTTGTCAGCTTTGTTAACTCGATATCTGGTGTTAGACCTATCCAGCAGAGGATCTAAAGTACTACTGATGTCACCTGCCAAAATTATTGTGCTGTCTAAAAAGTCAATACACTTACTACATGGTACATTAAAAACATTGTGTGAGGCACTCATTGGACCATACACATTGACAAGGGTAATCTTCATCATCTGACTTACCACTGACAATTATAAAGTGCCCAGACTGGTCTTCCATGGTTGAGGATACTTGAAAATTAACTCCTCTTTTAATCAGTATAAGCACATCAGCCTTCTTTGAGTTAATACCAGACCCAAATACTTGCCCAACCCACTCTCTATGCATTAAATTAATAGTGTCACCATACAAGTGGGACTCCTGCAAAAAAAACTATTGAGGGGTCCAGTTTTTAAGATGCCTCAAAACTGCGTATCTTTTAAGCTTCTGGTTAAGACCTTTAACCTCCAAGTGATTAAATTATATATTTTGCTACTTGCCATTATAATAGGAACCATATGAGATGTTAGAAGTACAATGGCAATGTATATCATGTACCCCCAAAATTGTTGAGTATATTAGCATGGTGCTGAAAAACTGTTTCAACCAAATTCCTTGTGTGCACGTGATGACCTTTATTAGGACAGAACTGCTAATGACCACAGAGTGAAGAAAAGAGAGGAAAAGGAAACAGAAAAGACTAGTCAGAGAGAAACATAGACACATAGAAATTGTCAGCAGATAAGGACCGCTAGGTCCATCCAATCTGCCCGTAGGCCCTATACATTGTATGTGGCCACTGACCCTATGTGATCAATGGCTTTTCATCACTCCCTCCCCTCTCAAGCTTCCCTTGTGCTTTGTTTTGCATTTTAAATTGCCTATGTATTCCCGTAGAGACCAGCAGCCCAACTCCCCCACCCACTATCATGCCGATTCACTAACGATGCAGAAGAAAACATTACTTACTATAGTAATCTTGTTTCTTCCAAGGGAATCTTACTGTATTCTGACAAATGCAGTATGGTCTCACCATAGGACTGCCCCGGATCAGAAACGGTTAACAGAACCTATGCAAATAGTGGAATGCTAGGCTCGAGCTCAGTTTTCAAACCACTGTCTCTGGTTGCACTTCCTGCAACCATCAGATTCTTATGAAGCATACACAAGCTAAAAAAAAACTAACTGAACTATTCTAATATCACAATCAAACCCCCTCTTCTGAGCAACCCCCTTTCAAACAACAGGGTCATCTCTAAGACTCAAGTCACAGATGCCCAAGAAAAGAACAACTATGCCAACAGGTTTGCCATAAGATATGGACCGCTGAAATGCAGTGCCCACTAGGTTCTAGTAGAGGAGGTAGTGTGGGAGCTCAGAATACAGTAAGTTTCCCTTGGAAGAAACAAGATTACAACGGTCATTTTTTCTTCAAGCCCCAGGAAATCTTACTGTATTCCGACAAATGCAGACTACCCAAGCAGTACCTTTGGAGGTGGTCAGAGAACCTATTTAGGAAACAGGCTCTGCAGTACTGCTGTGCCAAACCTGGCATCGCTTCTGGTCTGGGTATCCAAGCAATAATGCTTGGTGAATGTGTGAACAGTTTTCCAGGTAGCTGCTTTACATATTTCCAGCAGAGGAATGTCTCTTGAAGCTGCTATGGAAGCAGCTGTTCCCCTAGTAGAGGGAGCCCTAAGACCCACTGGAGGCTGTTTGCCCACTTTGTCATAACAAAACTGGATACAGGCAACAGTCCACTGTGCAATGGATCTTTTTGTGGCTGGGTTGCCTTTTCCCACTTCCCCATAGGTCAAGAAGAGTTGGGTACTGTCTCCCCTGTGACCCTTTGTGTGGTCCAGGTAGTAGCTGATAGCCCTCTTAACATCCAGGCTATGCAGCCTAGGTTCCCCTGAAGTTGGGTGGTCAGTGAAACAGACTGGCAGTGTAATGGACTGATTAAGGTGGAAATCAGATACTACCTTGGGGAGAAATTTCCTGCTAGTCCTGAGGACAACCTTGTCTCTGTGGAATGCAATGTAGTCAGTCTCCATGGATAAAGCCTGGAGCTCACTAATCCTCCTGGTAGAGGTAACTGCCACCAGAAACACCGTTTTCTAGGTTACATACTTGAGATCTGCAGAGGACATAGGCTCGAAAGGTGGCTGCATAAGCTGTGCAATGCAAATACTGAGATCCCACACTGGGGTGGGATTCCTGTGTGGGAGATGCAAATGCAGCAGCCCCTTGAAAAACTTTCTGAATACTGGGTTCGAAGACAGGGATGATTCATTGCCTGCTGACAGATAAGCAGAGACAATTGCCAAGTGCACTTTCAGAGTGGATGGTTGAAGACCAAGGGAATGAAGGTGGGTCAGGTAATCCAAGACCACTGGCAAGGCCCCAAGTGTGGTCCACATTTTTACTCTGGCACCAGATGGAGAACCTTTTCCACTAAGATGCATAGGTCCTCTTAGTGGAGGGTTTTCTAGAAATCCTAAGGACCTCCATAACCCCTTCCGAGAGATGTAAGTTAGCATACTCTAGGTCCTCAAGAGCCAGGCCTTGAGCCTGAGGGACTGGAAGTTGGGGTATAAGATCCTGCCCTGGGAGAAGGTCAGTATGTTGTGTTTCCTGGGGAGGCTGATCGGCTTGGCCACATGCAGAGCTAGAACCAGGGAGTACCAGGGCTGCCTGGCCCAGTCTGGAGCAATTAGTATCATTGTCGCTGACTGGGATCTGAGCTTGTTCAGGACCTTTAGCAACAGTAGAAATGGAGGGAAGGGAAACTTCCGATGACGTCACCGCTAGGGATGGAGGGATAACCACAGAGCTCCACCAGCCCAGGCACAAATAAGTGCTCCCACAAAGAGAATTAGCACCTAAAAAGCCTTAAAATCAAAAAACAGGGAGCTTACAACCTGAATGGGAGGTCGCCGAAAAAACAACCGAGCATTAAAAAAACAAGATTCCACTGGATTGCAACCACCCTCCCGGCCTTTTGCGGAGCAGCAGGGAAAGATGGCGGAGACAGGCCCTACTCAAGCAGCCAACCAAGCAAGGCTGCAATACTAACAGAGTTGCAAGAATTCAGACTCAAAGTCCGAAGCTTATGAACGGAGCTCGCAATGGAATTAAATAATTTAACTCAGAAGGTGAAGGAAGTAGAAACACATACTACCAACCTGGATTCCAGAGTAGACAGGCTGGAAAAAGTGGTAGTACACGTCCTTGAAGAACATCAGGTCCTAAAGGATAAATGTGAGGACCCAGAGAACCGCTCGAGACACAACAATGTATGGATTCTTGGGGTACCGGAGAACGAAGAATGCAGGGATATGTCCGAATTCGTGGGCTCTTTCCTTCGAGACACTCTTCAATTGGACCCCACAATGCGACTTGATATCGAGCAGGCACACAGGGCCCTCCAACCAAAACCTCAGGGACCGGATGCTAGACCCAGAGCAATTATTATCAGATTTTTAAATTATGTGATCAAGTAGCAATTACTGACCAGAGCCTGACGAATGAGAGAAGTAAAATATAAAAGTCATACAGTCTACTTCGATAACAACTATTCACCGAATGTAGCAGTGAAGCGGCGAGCATATGCCCCAATCCTGAAGATCCTGAAGCAGCAACAATTGCGATTTAACACCCCCTATCCAGAACGACTTACGGTGATGTTTCCTCAGGGCCCACAGACCTTCGATACACCAAAGGAAACAATTAGAATGCTCCAGGAGAAAGGAATCGAAGTGCCTCTACCTCCATGGCATGCTGCAAGGAGAGATCAGCAGGGTATTCGGGAGGAAGTATGGCTTAAAGCGGTGGACTCTCAGACAAGAAAACGGCAGGGCGTCTCCACGTTGCAAGATGTTAAGAAACTTTTACATAAATTCCAGAGAACCCAAGCCAAATGAAGATGGTGAGATAACATTCAACTGAAGAGCTGGACTCTCCTAATATGTAGTCTGATTAGAGAAAAGGGCCTGGGTGCTCTGGGGGATCAACAGGAGTCATCGTTTTCAGGTATCAGGACATTGAGAGATTATGGGGGAGAATGAAAATACTAAGTGAAAAGCAAATTGATTAAAAATTAACAAGAACCAAGTAAATAAGGTGAATGCTGAATCAGGGTGATACTGAACTGAGAAATATCGAGGAAGGGGGGCTCTAAACCATCTCTGGGTGAGGGAGGCTGGGGGGTGAGGAGCAATCCTAATACCATAGATAAATGTCGGGGACTCCCATGTTAATTACCTCTGGGCTGTTTAAGGAGCTGAAAATATAGTTTTAACGCCGAGTACAGCAGGCTCCCTGGCGGTTGACGACTTGAGTGGCCATCCTGAGCCATGGGAATTTTACAACTGCTAACACTATGGCTCATACTGGGTTTAACCCAGTATAGGATGACCCCAGACACCACTCAGCTACACATGGAGAGGGGTGTAGGGGGCCAGTGCTTCCCGTATGGATTACCCCCAAGGGGTCTGAACATCAACCCCAGTATAGAAGGGATTACTTTACCCTTCCTGCCTTGGAAGTCGAGTTTAGGGAAGAAACATATTTGGAGTGTTTTTGTTATTGATAGGATTTAGTTGTTCTTGGGCTATAATGTTCATAAAAGTGGCTCAGTTAGTTAACTCACCGTTACAAAGCTGTAATGTAATGCTGAGAAAAATGTTTTGAAATAGAGATCGGACAGGAATTTTCCCACGGACTAGCATTTTGGAGAGCTGGCACTTTAGTTCAGGAAAGGAACCTGATCCTCATCTGTACAGTAATAGTAGAAAAAGAAGGACTCCCCCTTTCTTTTGGAGAGAGGGGCTGGAGCAATAAAATAAATTTGAAGTCCATTGGAGACATACACATTGATAAAAAGTTGTTATTAAGAATAAAGTTGTTTTTTAAACTATGTTCCCAGTTTAAAGGAAACAAAAGTTATTACCAAAGGTTTGAATTGTATATTAAAAAACAGGTGTGAGATGTTCAGAGAGATTTAAACTACCATGTATAAAACCACCACTAGAGGGAACACCAGAGTTGGGAAAAACAATTAGATGGTATTGAAAAGAGATACAACACATAGTAGAGGGAAAACAGAGGAAATATTTCAAATGAGCAGCAGATATAGAATTAATAATGGATAAGCCCTCCCTAATCTTATCTTGGAACATTAATGGTCTGCATAGTCCAGTTAAAAGGTTGTGATTAATACAATGTATTAAAAGGGAAAATCCAGAGGTGATTTTTCTTCAGGAGACTCACCTCTCGGACACTGAGCATGAAAAATTTAGAAGGTGGGGCTTTTCAACTGTAATAGCTTCATCCCACAAATCTGGTAGACGACAGGGCACAGCAATCTTAATCAAAGCTGGGACACCGTTTGAACTGGGGGAGACATACAGAGATGGGGAGGGGAGGTATGTGATAGTCACAGGACGGCTTCATGATAAGCCGGTGACCTTGGTCTCACTATACCTTCCACCTGGATCAGCTAAAACTGTTGCACAAAAATTCTTTTCGCATTTATTGGGGTTGTTACAAGGCCAACTGTTAATGGGAAGGGACCTTAACACGGTGTTAAATCAGTCATTGGATGTCTCTTGATGTCTCCCACATCGCCTAACACCGCTACAAAAATATATGGGTGGAACCCTGACATCGCTTGGGATAATGGATCTCTGGCGTCAGTTTCCCTACTGAGAGGCAGTATACTTACAGCTCCCCAGTGACAGGGGTGGCATCAAGATTAGACTATGTTTTCACCACGGCAGAACACTTGGACACTGTCCAGGATGTCTGGCATGGACCCATTTTTCTATCGGACTATGCATCAGTTTACATTAAGATTGCTTTAGGGGGCAAATCCAAAAGGGGGTTTTGGAGACTGAACTTGGCGCTATTGAGAGATTCGGAATTTATACAAATGATAAAGGAAGCAATCCCTAGAATAATACAAGAAAATTCAAGTACAGATATTTCAAATATAATTCTTTGATATACAATCAAAACGGTGCTTCGGGGAGAGATAGTGGCATATGCCAAAAGGAAGAAAAGAAACAGAGACAGCCAGCTCAAATGGTTACAAATAGAATTAGTTACCCTACAAATGTTCTATGACCAAGGAGATAAAACAGTAAAACTCAGATATTAAAACTTCAACAAAGCATCAGAAAATAATTGATACACAGATAGAGCAACAGCTTTCTTATCTAAAAAGCACTACACATGAGGGAGGCCCCAGAGAAGCATGCATACTGGCTAGAAAATTAAGAGCACGAAAGACCAGGGCCACTGTCATGGCAATGAGGGATCCCACTACAGGAACCTTAGCTACAGCTCCCAGAGTAATTAGGCAGATAATGGCCAATTACTATCAAAAACTGTATCAAACCGAAGGTACTTCGTTACCCCTAAGAACTGAGGAATATTTAAAAGACCCGAGTCTCCCCAAAATAACTCAACAACAGGCCCGAGTATTAACAAGCCCAATAACCAAGGAGGAAATGGAAATAAAAATGAAAGAGGCAAAAACAGCAAAATCCCCAGGACCGGATGGATATCCTCTTGAATTTTATAGAAAATTTAAAGAGTTACTGCTACCAGCCCTCATAAAGGCCTCTCATGAGGTACAGAAAGGAGCGACCCCACCCATCATGGAATTTTGCAGTTATAGTGGCTATACCCAAACCAGAAAAGGACCCTAAACTCCCATCCTCATATCAACCAATTTCGATGCTAAACTTTGACTATAAACTGCACATGGGCATACTGGCTAGAAGGATGGAAAAAATGTTGCCAACCATAATAGGAACAGATCAAGTTGGATTTATAGCCCAACGTCAAGCCCATGTATGCGTTAGATGCATATTCTTAATCAAAGATTATGCAGTCCAGAGGTCGCTACCCATGGTGTTGGGTTGGGACTAGACCTTGATAGGGTGGTTTAGGTATTTCTTTGGACCGCCTAGCCCACTATGCCTTTCCAAGGAGCTGATTACACAACTCCAACAGATATAAAAGACTCTACATGCATATTTGAAGTTAAATGGGTCACTCTCTGACTCTTTTCTCCTGCAAAGAGGAACACACCAGGGGTGCCCTTTGTCCCCCGTCCTCTTTGCCTTTTATTTAGAACCCTTAACACAAGCAATAAGGAAACATCTGGAGACAGAAGGGATTCCAATGGGGGGAAAGAACTTTAAGATTTCACTCTTTGCTGATGACATTTTGCTTACTTTATTGTCCCCAGAGACCTCAATACCGAGAGTTTGGGAGCAAATTGCCCTGTTTGGGGAACTATCAGGGTATAAAATAAATCAACAGAAAACAGAGTTACTGCTCTGTCAATTTAACCCTACTGAGACCCTAAAGAGAAAATTCCCATTTAAATGGTATAAACAGTCCATGAGAGATACCTAGGTATCAAAATAACAAAAAAACTCCATTCATGAAGAAATGGCAAATTTTGAACCACTGACACAACAGCCAACCTCAGACATGGCAAGATGGACACAGATACCATTATGCCTATTGGCTAAAGTAGAGGCAGTTAAACAAAATATATTTCCACGAATGTTGTTCTTTTTACAAACGCTCCCTATTGCCCCAGGCAAAATGTATTACCAGACCTGGGACAAGTTAATTTCAAGATTTATATGGCAGGGTAAACCCCCCAGAATTAAACATACAATACTACAATTACCTAGGAACAGGGGCCTAGTCCTACCTAACTACAGAGAATGAGTGGGCAGCGCAGCTACTGATTTGCTGTATTGGTTGAACCCCAATATGTGGCCCCATGGAAGCAATTCGAAATCACATGGAGTGGTCTGTCAGATCTGACATACTGTCTTTTGGGTCTCCCCAACATGTAGGCCCCTGAATAAATTCCTTAAGGTACACGACCATCGTGCTTGAATATGGTTGCACATTGTGTATAAAGTTCTTACACAAAATGAGCAACTATACCTAAGAACCCTGAGGACAGAAAGGACCCAACCACTGAATAACCTAGATAAGCAAATAATAAGATGGCGCAGAAGGGAGCTGAGACAAATATATCAAATAGTGGGACCGTCAAGGTTTTATTAATTTGCTAGAATACAAACTCTTTTTGGACTTCCACAAGAAAATATGGGTATATACTTAAGGTTGAAAGCAATGATGCAACCCAAGGAGGAAGCATTATCAGATATAGCAGAGAAAACCCCACCTTTGATTCAGACGGTGATATCTCAGATTAGGAGAGACAACCTACCCGCATAATAAGTAGGTTATACACAGACCTGGGAAGAAAAAGCCCTGTTTCCACTGAAAATATCAAGAAAGCATAATATCTGATGTAACCTGGAACTTCTATGCATTTCCAATGCTGAAAGTGACCAGCTCTCCCTACTGGAGGGAATATGCATGGAAGCTCCGTAGTAGGTACTTCAGGATGCCGATGAAAATAGTGAAATACATAGAAAATTGTGAGGGAGAATGTTAGTGAGGCTGTGGTAGCTTAAAAGCAGGCCAAAAACATGTCCTTTGGGATTGTCCAGTGGTGGTTTCTTATTGGGAGGATAACACTAGAGAAATGTGGAATATGATGGAATGTTCGGAATTATTGTCACCCTTATATGTCTTGACGGTGACTCCACCACAGGGAATGAAAGTCACAAAGACAATTTACGTCCAGATCACAATTTTGATACTGGCGGCCCATAAAGTTATAACGAGGCACTGGGGTACTAAAATAAGTCCCTCGGTAGAAGAATGGGTTAGTCTCACCAGAGAAATTTACTCACTTGAAAGAATGACAGCTATTATGCAAGACAGAGTACATAAATTCAAAGACAAATGGTCTGGCTGGGTAAGATATCAATTAGATAAGAATCCGACTTTGTTCCCTAGGGTGGACGAAACCGTGGTAGGGGGAAGGGTGAGCGGGAGCAGAAGTAGGGGAATGAACAGATACTACTGAATAGAAAGATGAAAGAAGATGCACTAAAAAATGTAAAAGATACAAATAAATAATGAATTAAGTATTCCCAACTCAAGAGTAAAAGTGTTGTAAAGCAAACAATGGAAATGTGTACCCAAGTAGAAAAGATAAGTTGTTAGACTTAGAATATGCATGATCTGAAATATATTGAAATAACTACTGTATGGAAACACCTAATAAAAATATTTTTATAAAAAAAAAGAAATGGAGGAAAGGCACACAGGAACTTCCCTGTCCAATCCAGCAGTAGTGCATCCAGGGGGACCGTGCCCCTCACAGGAGGTCTGCAGCAAAACTGGGGTAGCTGGTTGTTGTCTGGGGCTACAAAGAGGTCCACCTCTGGAGTGTGCCACCTTTTGAAAACAATCTGCAGAACCTGCTTGTTTAGAAACCACTCATGGTGGTTCTGGTTGATTCTGCTGAGAGCATCTGCCAGGACATTGTCCTTGACTGGCAGATGGACTGCTGAAAGAGAAATCCCTAGGGAGTATGCCAGAGTCCAAATTCTCATGGCCTCTCTGCAAAGAGGGGTTGACCTTGTGCCTCCTTGTTTGTTTATATAGTACATAGTGGTTGTGTTGTCTGTTCTCACCTGTACCACTTGTCACTGCAGCATACTGGCAAAGGACTGGACCCCCAGGAAGCCAGCCCTGAGTTCTAGCAGGTTTATATGTAACAGTGGCTCCTGCTTGAGCCATGTGCCATGAGCAGTGTGCTCCCCCAGGTATGCTCCCCATCCCAGAAGGGAAACATCTGTAGTCAACACTAAGGAGGGATTTACTTGTAGGAATGGTACACCCTGTCTGAGGTCATCCCTTTCAAGCCACCACTGTAGTGCCTGAAGGAGTGTTCCTGAGACTGGCACCAGTTTTGACAATGAATCCCCTTTTTGAAGCCAGTGCAACTTGAGAAACTGAATGCCTCTCATTTGAAACCTGGCCCCTGACACTGTTGCTGTGGAAGCTACCATGTGACCCAGCAACTGTAGAAAGTGCTTTGCTGGCCTTAGGCTGTGCAGTTTGAAGGTACCCGCCAACTGTATCAGACTGTCCACTCTTGTCTGTGGAAGGAATGCCTTTCCTCTTACAGTATCCAGTTCGGTTCCTATGAATTCCAGGAGCAGTACTGGTTCCAACACAGACTTTTTCAGGTTGACTAGGAAACCTAGTGAATGCAGAATGTCCTGAATGACTGTCAGGGCCTCCCTGATCTGCTGTGGTGATTGCCCTACGACTAGCCAGTCATCCAGGTAGGGGAACACTGCCACGGCCTGTATCCTTAGGTGTGCCACCACCACAGCTAAGCACTTTGTGAACGCCCTTGGAACAGAAGTCAGTCCGAAAGGCATTGCCTTGAACTGATAATGACCTGATGGCAGTCTGAATCTGAGATATTTCTGTGAGACTGCCTGATGGGAATGCGGAAGTAAGCATCCTTCAGGTCTAGAGATGCCAGACAATCACCTTGTCTTGGAGTTGGGAGGATTGTTGCCAGAGTCACCATTTTGAACTCTGGTTTCAACAAATGTCTGTTTAGTTGCCTGAGATCCAATATGGGCTGCCATTCCCCAGTTTTCTTTGTTGTGAGGAAGTATCTTGAGTAAAGGCCAGTGGACAGCTTGGAAACGCCCTTCGATACAGTAGAGATTCAGATGGTAATTAAAGCTTTACCTCTGGATAAAGCCCCAGGACCAGATGGGTTCTCTAATTTTTATAAAACTTTCGAGGACAAACTAGCTCCCTGGTTACTTAGACTAAGCTCAAACATGTTTTCTGCACAGCCCACAGACAATGGGCTCCTAGAAGCTCTAATAATTGTTCTACATAAACCCAGAAAGTAGGAGGACACGGTTACCAGTTATAGGCCAATATCATTATTAGACTATGACATTAAAATTCTGGCAAAATTACTAGCAAACAGGCTCAACAAAGTACTCCCCTCCCTAATAACTCCGGATCAGGTGGGCTTTATGTCAGGAATATCCTCTTCTGATCATTTGCGCAAAATGAGCCACATTTTCTCTACATCCAGGGAATTGGGTCAGCCAGCTGTCCTGATGTTCCTGGACATGGAAAAGGCATTTGATTGGGTCGACTGGCAGTTCCTATTTCGCACCATGCACAGATTTGGGTTCCCACCCCAGTTCATACAATGGATTAAAGCACTTTATGGGAACCCATCTGCATGGCTGTATTGAAATGGAGTCTTCCCTTCCTCCTTTCCATTGTACTCCATAAGCAGGCAAGGTTGCCCCTTATCACCGCTGTTATTTAACATTTATCTAGAACCCTTACTTACTAAAGTTAAAGAAAACCCCGAAACACATGTCATAAAAATAGGTTCTCATGAACTTAAGCTATCATCTTACACGGACGATACACTTCTACACCTTATCCACCTATGGGCTTCTATACAGGCTACCTTAGAAACTATCAAAGAATATAGCTGACTTTCTAACTATAAAATTAATCTAGGGAAACCCCTAATCTTCCCCTTAAATTCTAGAACTCTAAAAGGTGACACAGGTGAAGCCTGCAATGGAATTCCCATAGCATCAAATATCTGGGCATTAACCTGGCTAGGAGCGCATCTAAAATGCGGCAACTTAATTTAGAGGCAATTATTCAAATAGTTCAGCAAGATCTAACCCGTTGGAAAACTCTTCCACTATCCCTCCGGGGCCGTATCAGTCTGGTGAAAATGAATATCTTGCCAAGAGTTTTCTATCCATTAAACCTGCTTAATTTATGACTCCCACTCAAGTGGTTCAAGAAAGTACATTCCATCATTAACACTTACATATGGCTGGGCAAAACCCCTAGAAGGGCTTATCATAAAATGGCCACACCCAAGGATAGAGGGGGACTTAGGTTGCCGCACTTTGGAATGTATTACTGGGCCAGTCAGGCGAGCAAATATTTGCATTTGTTAACCCCGCCAGGAGAACTGAGGTCGCTCCCATACCTGCCCATATGGCTCAAGATAGAAAAAGAGCTCATTAGCTTGAAAGGAGTGTGCCAACCAGCCCTTTTACATGTTCAGCCTAGAGATCTCCCCCATGCTCTTCAAAAAACTCCAATAGCAGTGTTGGTCAGGGTCCACTCCCAACTCTGCTCTTTCTTGGGATACAAAAATAAAAGATATTCGATCCAACCAATCATGGGGAACCCCAACTTTAAAATAGGGGGCAAAATAATTCAACCTCACTGGATCCCACAGCTAAGTGAGCCCCGGGTCAGAGATTTTGTTAATGATGGCATCTATTTTACGTCCGGCGATATTTTAACGACATATAGGGTAGAGAGCACCCAGGTATTTAAAGTATACCAAATCTGGCATCTTCTGGTCTCTAACCCAGAGCCATTCTCAGAGGAGGATGTCTCTGAGGAATTTTTTTACTCTGTCAGTTACCTGGTTATGCAACCCCATGTGGTATCCAAATTATACTTGGGGTTATTTGACAGAACTTTTCCTCTCTGGATGGGTCCTCCAAATTCTGGTCCTCACAATTCCCCCAACTGGACATCGACTGGGAGAGGATCTGGAAGGACACTCATGCTTAAGTCACATAAGACAGACTGAGGTTAATGCAATTTCAGTTTCTCAATAATATGTACCTCACACCGGCCAAACTTCACAAAATTGGGAGGACCCAGTCCCCGCAATGTATAAGATGCCAACAGGCAGTAGGTAATCGCTTTCATATTTTTGGGGAATGCCCCCCAATCCAGACACTCTGGGCTAATATTAGACAAAGAGCAGATCCTCTCCTAGGTATTGAAGACCTTTTCACACCAGAAATATGCTTGTTAGGTGACTTTTCAAGAGCGGTGGTTCAGCAAAGAGATACTACATGGCCATCACTGCCCTATCCCTGAAAAAGCTAGTGCTGCGTCATTGGCTAGATGCAGATAGTATCTTATATACAGAATGGTTACAAGAACTACTATCTAATTTGCGCATGGAATGTATGATTGCCAGCTTATGGGGTCACCTGCCTAGCTACAAGAGGAAATGGGAGTTAATGCACCCTATACTTATCGCAATCCCTTACTAAGACATGGGTCGACTACTCTGTATTTTTCCTTTTCCTGTTGAACTTTGCCTGATGCTATGGGGGAGAGGGGAGGGTTATGTGAGAGGGGGAGGGGTGTTTGTTTGTTTGACCTGTTTGTATCCATACCTGTACAGATACTGTGACCGTGTTTATAACTCAAAACCTAATAAAGTTGATTTAATTAAAACAAAAACTTGAATAAAGACCTTTTCTCCCTTTGTTCCTGTGGAACTGGCTCTACTGCCTTTTGAGACAGGAGGTCGGATACTTCCTCCTCCGACAGGGATGTTTCTGATGGGGTAGAGGGTCTGAAGACCCTGGCCCTCAGCTCTGGCATAGACTTGAAGCTGAGAGCTAGGCCCTGGCCCACTATCTCCAAGACCCACTTGTCTGTGGTGATGGATTGCCATTCTTGGGGGTGGTGGGCCAGTCTGTCCCCCTACTGGGGTTGGGGAGGCAACCTGAGCAGACACCTCAGGGTGTCTGCTCGGCCTGGGCTGTTGCCTGGGTGCTGGGGCTAGTATGGCTGCTGCCTCTCCTGCCCCACCCCTGAAACATCCCCTCTGCTGTTGATACTGGGGAAAAGCTTGAGGCTAAAAGAATGGCCTATAATGGGCCCTACCTCTACCACCCCTAGCTGGGTGCTTCTGGGGTGTAGATGCCCTTTCTTTGGCAGCAGCACTTTTGTAGGCAGTTTTGTAATCATCCATTTTCTTCATGTAAGCCTCTGTTTGCTCCCAAACAGGTGTAGGCTCACATGGAAAATCCAAGGACTTTGATTGTGTGTCCTGAATGAGCTTAGCCAAGCAAACCTCCTGAGTGACACTGAAGAAGCCATTTGTCTGGCAGCAGTGTCATTGTTGTTTTCTGCCATCCTGAACTGGGCTTTAGATGCTTCTATGCCCCTTTTTGTAGCCTTCTCTAAATCAGTTGCCATGGGGGCTGAAACAGACGTTTGTTATCTCCACAGCAGTATTCCATAGTGTCCTCTGGTATCTAGCAACATAGGCTATATAGGAGGCCTGCCTGATAACCAGAGAGGACCCCAGGTAAATTTTTTTAGCTGTGGAACCTATTTTTATAGAGTCCTTGTCTGGAGGGTGTGATGCCAAAGGTATGACAGCCTTATCACAAGCTGCAGCCTGCACCACCTCTTCATGACTTGGGTGCCCAAAGAGGAATTCTGCTCCTCTTTTAGCTACCCAATATTTCTTGTCCAGCTTTCTATCAACTGGTGGCACAAAAGTGGGTGTCTGCAATATCTTATCTACCTGTTTTTTTCAAGGACTTATGGATGGGCAATAGTAGTCTTTGGGAGACTGGGACATCCATCATCTCCATGTAGTCCTGTTCTTCCTCCACATCAGTGGACTCTTGAGTGGGAAAGACCAGTGTTTGAGCCACTTGCTTCATGAAAGCAAAGTGGGATGTACAGTCCTCAGATCCCTTGTCAGGGGAATCAGGACGGTGGGGATCAGGAGAGATATCATGTTCAATTGCCTCTCCATAGTCCTCATCCTCATCCTCTCCAAAGAGTTCGGTACCTTGTTCCAATGAACCGGAAACTAGGAAGAACCGGAGATTTGTGACTGCAACCGTCTCTCAACCATAACTGGGCTACTCGATTGAAGCGACTGTATAATTTTTATAGCATTTGCTATCTCATCTGCGGTTAGAAGCAGAGTCTTTTTGGGTTGCAGTTCATGCCCCATATGTTTTTCCTTTTTCTGTCTTTTACCTGTGGTTGCTGGCTGAGTGGTAGTATCCGCAGCCCGTTTTTTCCCTAAGGAATCATTACCATGGCTAGGAGCGGGTTTGTCTGTGGCTGGGTCAGCGGCTTTTTCAGACATCTTTTCCTACAATCGTTTAAGTCGCCTCTCAAGCATCGACTGTGGAAAGTTTTTGCAAATGTCACAGTCCTCCTTGAGGTGGTCAAACCCCACACAAAAAACACAAATTAGATGAGTATTAGCTTTTGCGAATGGTTCCCCACACTCGGTACAATGTTGGAAACCTGTAGGACCCGTTCTTTTCTTGCTCTGTGACATTTAGCCAAAACACCCTGTAAACTTTTTTTTTGTCAGTTAAAACCAAAAAAAACAAGAGTTACCCTAGTAAATTTATCCAAAGTTAGACTGACTTACCTTGTAAATCAAAAGAAAGACAGAAATACTGCAAATTACCTCATACATTGAAAAGAAATATCGGTTCCTTCACAGTTGACAAGAACTGATAAGAAACCAAAAAAACTTACCCGATCAACACTAATCTAGACTAAGTCTACCTGTGACCAAAGACAGTACTTTAAAAATTGAAATAATTAAATGGAACTTCCAAAACCCGAGAAAATAAATTTTCTTCAAGCAAGTGAAGAAGAGCTCTCCGGAGACATCTTAATGAGGCAAGTGAAGTAAAGAATCTGACGGTTGCAGGAAGTGCAACCAGGGACAGTGGTTTGAAAATCGAGCTTGAGCCTAACATTCCACTATTTACATAGGTTCTAGTAACCATTTTGGCTCTAGGTCAGTCCTATGATTAGACCATACTGCATTTGTCAGAATACAGTAAGATTTCCTGGGGCTTCAAAAAGGCCTTAGATCACATCTTGTGGCCGCACATATTTGGAGTTTTAGATATATACGGTTTCCCATGTCATTTTATTAGGTATTATACAACAATCCATTAGCATCTGTCATTACTAATGGTTATTATTTCTGCTGGTTTCCCTCTGTGGAGAGGAAGTAGGCAAGGTTGTGCATTATTGCCTTTCTTATTCAACTTAACAGTAAATCCCTCGGTTAGAAGACTATCTAGGGAGAAAAGTATACAAGGAATTCTAATACAAAACAAGGAGTATCTTACTTCTCTTTATGCTGATGATACCCTAATTTCAATACATGATCCTAAGAATACTACCCAAAAAAATTCTAGAAGTTTTGAGTGACTTCAGTAGATTTTCAGGGTATAAGTTAAATAAAGAGAAATCTTTCTTTCTCCCATTGAATAGTTACTGTGTTAAAGAAAATCTAGATTTAGTTATTTGCTGTATCGGTCCTTGTAAGATCAGATTCAGAAGCAAATGATTTAATACCTTTTAATGGACCAACATAGATGTAACAAAAAGAATAAAGTGCTTTTGCTTTCGGACCAACAAGTCCTTCATCAGAAGCGTAATGACAGTTATTTAGAAAAAACAGTACTTTTAACACCTAGATCATGCAGAAAAAAAAAAAAAATCTCCATTGGTTTAAAATACTCATTTTAAAAAAACAGAAGATAATGTCAGAGAAGCTTAACAGTACCATGTCACCTTTAGCTGGGAGAGTCTCAGGGTCAGAGGTGCTTTAGTGCAGAAGACATACAAATAATTCTACTGCGTATAAATTAAATTGACATATAAGATAATGACTACTTCAGCACAGATGGCTGTTAAATCAAATTATGAGTGTCACAATGTGTATAAGAATGCAGTTACGGAAAAACAACCCCCACCCGGATTAAAGACATACTAAAATTGTTTTAGGACTACAAAAGCATCTATGTATATACAACATACAAAGAGTAACTAGTAAAATTTTCTTAAAAAGATCAGTAGTTACACACTGTACGATATGTACAACTTAGCTGGACCCATTACCCAGCTATACTCTCCAGCTAGATGCTATGCCCCATAAACTTCAAAAGCCTATAGTGTAGTAACAGGACTTTATAAATGATAATATACATATAAATTGACAGTATAAGTATCAAACAAAAAACTACTTGTCAAGGACCACCAAGAATTTAAGACCGTGCAGCCTGATATGTACAGATGTCAATAAATTCTCAGTGTATAATATAACAACTTGATGTACCGAAAATGTGTAAGGAATCTGAATAACAAATAAAAATTCAATTCTCTCCCCCTCCTCACACACAACACACCCCACCCTACACCCCCATATCGTGGCGAGGGGATAACTAGTTTTAAGGAGATATATATATACACACACACACACACACACACACACACACACACACACACACTCCTAATGCACCATCATTCACATCAATCACTGCAATTGTTACCCAAAGGAATTCAACTTGTCATGAAATTCCAAGTAAAAGGGATCATGTATCCTAATACCTACAGAGTAAAATGGGACAGCATTTAACCTTACTCCTATCTACGCAGTAACAGTCCAAGGATTCTGGATAGAACCACAACTTCCACCGTCCCCAGGGTAAGGTAACTAGAAGTAAATATACAGTATGTGTGTAAGACAAGAGTCTTAACACACCTACATTTCCACAAATCACTGCAGTATTAGCCTAATGTAAACAGATCTGTCTAGGACCCCCATGCAAATGAGATCCCGCACCCCAATATGGTCAGAGTTCAAAAATGTGACAGTCTATAGTAACACTACTGTATGTGCAGTAACAGGCTAGGGAATCTGAGTATGATGCAGTGGAATCAACCCCACTCCCAAGGGAAGGTAAATAGTAAGACATAATTAATATTCATTACATGTGTGAAGTAAGAGTAATAACACACTGTGACTCCATGTATCTAAACAGAAGTCTACCTCAATGTGACAGCAAGCCCCACACCTGTCATATTCACACACACACACACACACACACACACACACACACAACACACACATATGCTGAAGTCCTATAATATGTCAGTCCAAAGAAGAAGAGGTCTGTGGATGTTAAATCCTGTAATGTCCCATGAAACCCAAATCTATGTTCATCCCATCTGCTACCATACTGAAATGTAAAAAGTTTAATCTCAAAAGCTCGTCTCTGTTGTGTGCTTTTGAGATTTCCTTTTAAAACCGTTACTGACATACAGTATCTGAAATTGAGTGGTCAGGCTGAGAGAAGTGTTGCCCCACTGGCTTTTCAGTCATCTTCCTTTTAACAGTATGTCTGTGTGAGTTCATCCTAGTGCGGAGCAGTTGGCTTGTCTCTCCAACATAACCTGTTTGTGGATATCTCTTGCACTGAATAAAATAAACCACATGTTATGATGTACATGTATAACTCCCATGTACCTTGAATTGTCTGATTTGTGATGTAACCACACACTCCGAAGTGGAAATGAGCTCACAAGTCTTACAGGTGCCATTTAGTGTCATGGTATTCTGTTCTGGTGAAAGCTTACTCCTAATAATTAGGCTGGCTAAATTTGGTGGCTATTTAAAATATAGTAGTGGTAGTTCCTTAAAAATATAATTACAGGTTTCATCCTCACTAAATATTGGGTGGAAGTCTTTAATAATCTTACTCAGAAGTTCAGGGTCTGCATGATATGTGACTACTAAGGGTATTCTGTCTGTAGCTGTCTTTTCTTTATACTGAAGTAGTTGTAGTCTTGGTACTTGTGTTGCATGTTCTGTTGTCCTGTCAATTTCTCTGGCAGAATGTCCCTGGTCAATGAAGGTGTTTTTCAACATAGCCAAATGTGTATCTCTGTCCTCCTCATTTGAAAAAATATGGTGACATCGGAGTACTTGACTGTACAGGACAGATTTTTTTGTGTGGTCTGGGTGATTATTTTTCTTGTGTAAGTATCTCTGTCTGTCAGTTGGGTTCTTGTAAATACATGTATGTAAGGTTTCATCCTTAATGGTGACTGCTGTGTCCAGAAAATTAACATTGGTGGTAGAATACTCAAGGGTTAGCTTTATAGTAGGGTGAAGGTTATTAAGTTCGTAATGAAAATCTTTAAGTGCCTATGTGCCCTCCATCCAAATGATAAACAAATCATCAATGTAACGGAAATAAGCTAGTGGTTTGTGGGGACAGTACCTTAAGAAGTCCTCCTCCAAATCTGCCATAAAGAGGTTAACATACTGTGGAGCCATCCTGGTGCCCATTGCTGTTCCCATAGTTTGAACATAATGTTTATCATTGAAGTTGAAGTTGTTATGTGTCAAAATGAATTCCATAAGTTTCCCCATCATGTCAGGGTTGATGTTTTGGTCTAGTCCTTTCTCCTGTATGTATTTAAGGCAGGCTGAAATGCCATCCGTGTGTGGAATATTAGTGTAGAGGGATGTTACATCCATCGTCACTAAAATGGTATCAGGTGGTAAGTCCTTATATCCAGAAAGTACATGCAGGAAGTGTGTAGTGTCCTGGATGTAACTGTCTCTTTCCATAACCATTGGTTTTACTTGGAATTTCATGACAAGTTGAATTCCTTTGGGTAACAATTGCAGTGAATGATGGTGCATTAGGAGTGTGTGTGTGTGTGTGTGTGTGTGTGTGTGTGTGTGTATATCTCCTTAAAACTAGTTATCCCCCCACCCACGATATGGGGGTGTAGGGTGGGGTGTGTTGTGTGTGTGGAGGAGGGGGAGAGAATTAAATTTTTATTTCTTATTCAGATTCCTTAGACATTTTCAGTACATCAAGTTGTTATATTGTGCAAGTAATAATACCCGACAGGGTGGGCGGTATTGGGCAGTACGGGACCTCCCAGGGGCGTAATGAGGCCAGACGCCATAGGCGGAGGGCCTCATAGCCCCTGGAAGGTCCGGTATTGCCCATACCAACCATGCTGGAGGGTATTATTGTGCTTAGAAAATTGGCACCATGAAAAAAAATTTAATCAAAAAATGCTCTTTAAAAACTTGTTCAAAATGAGTTCTGTTATGAAATAGTTTCTCCGCCTGTATTTTCATTGGTCACACACTCACACCAGCACAGATCCTGATTGCAGATTGTTTTCATTCAGACAGGCATGAAAGAGTGCTTGCGATCATCTGCGCCCCCCCAACAGCAGAAGAGACACTCAGGAGTTTCGTTTTACCTGTCTTTTATTTTTCACACTGCAGGCTTGACAGCAGCTTCGTGAAGGAGAGAGGCGCAACAAATCATAGGGCTCGTAAGAGCTGCGTGGCAGCCATTATATTTTAGGGACATCCAGGATTGTTTTAAGAATGGAGCGGAAGAAATGACAGATGCCGGC
Organism: Neoceratodus forsteri; assembly: GCA_016271365.2. NCBI lineage: Eukaryota > Metazoa > Chordata > Ceratodontiformes > Ceratodontidae > Neoceratodus > Neoceratodus forsteri. The sequence continues at coordinate 1,642,359,355 of CM028131.1, read as the reverse complement.
AATGTCAACTTTACTGGTATGCCGGTTTTCATTTTTTGCCTGTGTGACTAAGTGAATCCAATTGAATTGTTGAAGTACCGGGCAGCGACGGGGGTGGGATGGAGATGAAAGAGAGCCGCTATTGAGCAGGCGGCTTTGAAGAGGCGCGACCAGTGAAGAGCGTTTCTCACAGAAACTGCAATGCTGGCATAGTAGATAAAAGTAAATAAGTTTTGTCAGTGCTGTGCAGCAGAGTTGTTTTTGAATACTTGTTTGAGTGCGTTTCTGGAGGGCTCACTCTGTCTCACTAATTGGTGAAACAAAATGGCGGCAGTTTTAAATTTTTTTGTCCAGTGCTTCAGCCAATTAAATAGCAGGCTGGGCACAAGGATACATGTCTTGTCATCTGGCAGGTTTGGAGTGGCACTTTTTATTTGGTGGGCATCTATTGAAAGTTAATGTACCCCTATCGAAGGGGTACCAGTCAATCAGATGCCTCCAAATAAAAAGCCCATTTTCTAAACACTGAGAATTTATTGACATCTATACAGATCAGGCTGCACAGTCTTAATTTCTTGGTGGTCCTTGACAAGTAGTTTTTGTTTGACATTTACTGTATACTGTCAATTTATATTTATATTATCATTTATAAAGTTCTGTTACTACACTATAGGCTTTTGAAGTTTATGGGGCATAATATCTAGCTGGAGAGTATAGCAGGGTAATGGGTCCAGCTAAGTTTTACATATCGTACAGTGTGTAACTACTGATCTTTTTAAGAAAGCTTTACTAGTTACTTTTGTATGTTATATATACATAGATGCTTCTTGTAGTCCTAAGACAAGTTTAGTATGTCTTTAATCCGGGTTGGGGTTGTTTTCAGTAACTGCATTCTTATACACATTGTAACACTCATAATTTGATTTAAGAGCCATCTGCTCAAGTAGTTATCTTGTATGTCAATTTAATTTATATGCAGTAGAGTTCTTTGTATGTCTTCTGCACTAAGCACCTCTGACCCAGAGACTCTCCCAGCTAAAGGTGACATGGTACTGTTAAGCTTCTTTGACATCATCTTCTGTTTTTTTTTTTTAATGAGTATTTTAAACCAATGGGGATTTTTTCTGTATGATCTGGGTGTTAAAAGTATTGTTTTTTTCTAAATAACTGTCATTACGCTTCTGACGAAGTACTTGTTGGTCCGAAAGCTAAAGCACTTTGTTCTTTTTGTTGCATCTACGTTGGTCCATTAAAAGGTATCAACTCATTTGCTTCTGGATCTGTGTTAAAGAAGAAATTACCGATTTAGGTATAACATGGGAGAAAGAAAATATAGATTATTTAGGACTTAAGATGTTTGGAATGGCAGGTAAAACTGTTACCAATAATTTGAAATCACTTACAACAAGCATTCAGAATAGTTTAGTGAAATGGAATAGTCTCCCCTTAGGGTTTTGGGGTAGGGTGGAGGCAATTAAAATGAATACCCTTCTGAAAGCAGTATATTACATATTTCTTGATGCTCCCATTCTACAGCCCTAAAAATGGTTTATTGATCTACAAAGCCACATCAGTAAATTCATCTGGAGCAACGAGAAAGGTAGAATGGCTCACAACAAACTCTCTAGATTCAAAGATAGTGGAGGTATTAAACTTCCAGATCTGTACTACTATTATCTGGCATGTAGGATGTCACAACTAACCAAATGGCTTATAAATGATAATAAACAGGAAGAAATACCAGATTGGCTGGTCACAGAACTGGATCTATGGTAGCTAAGAAACAATGCATTAATATTTCAACCCTGGTCTTCTCTAGACCTATTAAACCTCTACGAAACAAGTTAATGACTGATAGTAGAAGACTCATGGCTGTCTGGTATAGGCTATTAGGCATGAATCTTCAAGAATTTATAATCCAACCTTTATAGGAAAGAAGAAATTGTTTAACCAGGAAAGGCGCACTGAGCCAAAGCTTGGTTCCAGGTGAGACCTAGGAGCACAAGGAAGTTAAGTGACTTGCTCAGGGTCATACAGTATGCAAGTGGGGGCTGTGGGATTCAAACTCAGGTCTCCAGGTTTACTGCCCAATGCTCTTAACCCATATGCTATACTGAATCCTAATATTTGTTTCAACAAGAAAACATGTGTATATGAAGACTGGTGTAACCAGGACCTGGGTTGATGTTATTTTATTTATTAGCACCCGGTGCCTCCATTTTGTAACCCATTACCTGGTAAGCCTGGGTTCGGGGAGAAAACATTCGCTTGGCATCAGGGCTAGGTTTGTACTTCTGGACAGGGGCACCCAAGTAACTCCGGATGCAGGAAGCAAGAACTGTGAATGTCCAAACCAGGAGTGGGATTCTAAAGTGGGGCTTTTATTCACTTACACACAGGAATACAAAGCAGGATGGACCCCCACGGGGCTACACTCACTGGTGGTACAGAACTATTGAGGTCAGAACACATCATCTTCATCATCACAAAAACTTTTCCCTCAGGATCTGAACACACTGGGCTCTCAGCCTGAACTGGTACTCTCTCTCTATCCTGGATTCCCTGGCATGGCCCTCGGCCAGCAATGGCACACACTTTCCATATAGCATGGAACATCTGCTGGGGGATCCCTCTACCACCCATGAGCACTTCCAAGCTCTAATGGAAAAACATACATCCTTAATCCCACATCTGGGTACTTTCTGCGAACACTGGCCAAGTGCCCGGAAGAAAGCTATAGGTGCCCAAAGTGAATCCGTGGAGGTAAATCTAGATTCTCCAGAAGGGGGTCTCCCATCTTTTGTCCCCAAATTCATACCCGGCCATTCATTTGGAGTCAACACCTTTCCTTGTGAACCACTCTGTTTGTAGATTGCTATCTCGAAATGTATGTCACATTTAAAAATCTACTGTCTCTGGTAACTGGTGTCCTGACTTGTAACGTTCTTTAAGTGGCTACGTCCATCCCTGTAGACTCCCACTGATTAGATGTATTTCAAGCCATACACAAACTTAAGTACTGTACTTGGCTGTCCTTTCCTGACCCACAGTAGCAGATACTTAACACAACAGTCTCGGTGAAACATAGGCTCTCTGGCAGAGCAGACTCACCCTGGTTCGCAGGTGCCCACAGGCTTCTCTCAGGAAAAACAACAAAACGTACTTCTTGGTGCCTCTGCACAAATCTTCTCTAGGCAGCTTCTCTTCATCCAGCAGGGCCAGGGGAATTGCCCCTGAAGAGCTGGTCTTGTTTCCCCCACATCCCTCTCAGGGATGGGTCACCGGAACAACTGGGGGATGGTCTCAACCACTTCAAAAAAAAGGTTTCTTCTGTGTCCTTCTCTAGGGCGAGAACACCCACCCACCTCGGAGGTAGCTCTGACAAGAGCTGAGAGTTCTGAGGGACTGCCAACTGCAGTGCTCCTCCTCCCTCCACCACAGAATGCACATGACTCTTACTCATTCTGAAACCCCCAACATTCTAACCTAACTCCCAGCTGCAACATTCCACTGTGGCTTATGCTGCTACGAGAATTCTATATGATGTCATGCCTCCAGCTCAGCTGAGACTGAGGACAGAGTGAGACAGTGTGAAACCCATTTAACTGGGTTCTCACAAGCTGCCTTTCCCTGCCTGCCACTAGATCTAAATGGGATTCTAGTAACCCCGGGTGGTTACACCGGGATAGGAAAGGCATTTCCAAAATAAAATATGTAATCAGCAGAAATGAGATAAAAACTTTATTGAATCGGTACAAGATTTTGGTATATCCATGCATGATTCAGACAAATATGAGTCTTTGGCTAACAGCATAAGATTTTGTTATTGAAATAATTTATAGATGGGTAAAGCTAATGGCATCAGGGTTTCCTTAGCCCATTTACAGCTTCATCCTAATATAACTAACTGATACACAATACTAATAGAAGTCATCAGAGGGATCAACTATGAGAAGATAAGCTGGTGGTCACATGCCTTGGGCAAAAGTTTAGAAAACTGGAACTGGGCTAGAATGTGGACTAACTCATTGAAAACCTTTAAAACAGTTAACATGAAGTTTGTCCAGTTCAGATCATTACATAATGATGGCAGTATAGCCTACAGGTTAGAGGAACGAGGTATGAACGAGCTTGGTACATCCAGCAGACCAGACCTGAGTTTGATTCTCACAACCTCCACTTGCATACTGTGTGACTCTGAGCAAGTCACTTAACCACCCAGTGCTCCCAGGCCGCCTCTGAAAACAGGCACTTGTGCCTAGTGGGCCTTACCCGGTTACCAAAGACGGAAAAAAATAAAATTAAATAAAAAAGGAAATTTGTACTATACTCCATTACATCTGCATAAAATGGGCCTTCGAAATAAATCTAGCTGTAACAAATGTGAGGAGGGTAATGCAAATATCGTACATACGTTTTGGAATTGTAAGGGGTTCAAAATCTATGGAGCAGCACAGTTCCTGACAGAGGGGAAAATATAAATTTGGAAACATGTCTTGTTGGCTATTTTGATGAACAAAAACACTGGACTAAGGAACAGAGATTCACAATTTCCCTTGCTTCAGCCTCAGCCACGAATGTAACTCTTCGGAAATGGATTGAGGATAAGCCTCCTTCTCTGCAGGAGTGGAAAAACAAGTGTTTAGAAATGTTAAGACTTGAAAGATTGGCCCATTTTATACTAGATCAGGAACATAGTTCTGGATTAAAATGGGGCACCATCTATATGTTTTTTGCATCAGGCCTTGACCAATGATGGAGAAACACACACCCAATAAATATATTTGGTTAGGTTATGCTGTTCTATTTAGGTCTATATTGATGTCATGATTTTCACCAATGGCTAATAGATCTTGGTCTTCTATTCTTCAGCTATCTTTCTCTCTCTACCTTGGATGCTCACTTGCGTCTCTTCTCTTTAGTGTTACAGGGGAAAAGGGAAAATTATAACATGACTATGAAATGCTAGTAGAGCGCAACATTCTTTAAAAGACAGCATACAGATAAAGTAATGTTCTGAATATCTGTTCATGCAATTGTTTATTTCATGTTATATGTTTTTAGAATTTTAGTTTCACTGAAATATTAACTGATGCATTGGTGTTTTTGTATTCTGTTTGTTTAAAAGCTATGCATCTCTGAGCTATAAATTCTTTTAATAAAAATTCTTAGTAACAAAAACATCAGTTCCAACAGTAAGAGCTTTTAGGAGCTCCTGTTTTGGGGTACCCTCAGGTAAGGCTTGTGCAGCTGCTTTAGCCTTCCTCCAGAGGGTGTTCTGGTACTTCATCATGTGGGCTTGGTAGCTTGCAATACAAAGGCCCAATGATGCTCAGGCAAAGGCCCTTTTGCCTAAGACATCCAACTTTCTAGACTCTTTATCAGGAGGGAGGGAACTAAGGTGCTCAGGTGCCCTAGACCTATCATAGGTGGCATTAATAAACACTGAGCCTGTCTCCGGTTGTGTGGCATAGCATACCATCCTCGAAGGACCCATGTATATTTTGTCTGTCTTCCTGGTTATAGCTGGAATATTATTTGGCCTGTACAAGGCAGCAAAAGTGGCATCCTCTAAAACAGGAAGCAGAGGTGGCACCTCAATGGCAGGCGATTCTGACAGTTCCAGGAACTCTATTAAATTATTTTTAGTAGTGTCATGTTCCTTAAGATGAAAGTCCAAGGCAGCTTGCAACTGTTGCATCATGGTAAGGAAAGTGGGATCCTCTGGGGGGACCATGGGATGTTCACCACAGAGTCCTCACTGCAGGTTGAGATAGTGGAGCTGGTGCCACGGTCATAGTGGCTTTCAATATAGTCATGAGTAAGTATTGTTGTACGGGGTAGGAGTGGCAAGATGGACACGATGCTGCTCTGCTCCTTGTAGTTCTGTGTTTGTCTGGGTGTTTATAACTTTTGTTAAACTCCTTTATATTTATACAGTGTTAAAATAATTGAATGAAACCTATGTTGTTTTAGCCTCTGAATTTTAGAATGGAGTTTGATTTTACAGCCCACTGGGAACAAGCTGTTGTTCAAACAGAACTGTTCCGGATACATGCTGCAGGATGATTTATTTTAAACAGTGACTTTTACCTGTCTTTGATGATGGCACAGTTCGGGTTCCCTGAGCTGGCGTCTGCTGTGAAAAGTTTTGAGTCCCTTGAAAGGCCATCTGGGGTTTTAAATGTGGTGAGAGGTTGACCAAGGCTGAATAAAGCAGTTCTATCGGAAAAGGACAGCAGATGCACTGCTATGTGCAAAATGCATATTTACATGCATTACAAGATATGATATTGTTGCCATGGGTCGGAGTCATGCACCATACCAGATGTACCATATTTACTATGCTCAGTGGAGAGCTCTTTTTCGTCTTCTTTTTCCTTTAGGTTACCAATAATAATATAACTGGAAAATTACTACAGAGAAGTCGGACCTTTGGGCAAGACAAAATCTCTGTTTGAGGGACTCGCGGATTAAGGAGGGGAGCCAGGTATTTACAAAAAATATAACTTGTCCTGGAATATTGGAATGGAGGTATGGAATGTGACAGAGCAGTCCAATTTACCGGAGAAGGCCAATCCAATGACCCTTGGAAATTAAATGGACTCCCTTGCGAGAGAGAGAGCAGAGTAATTTAAAAACTCCTAATATGGACACGGTCTAGTGACCTACACTGAGCGGTGTAAGCAGCTTGATGTTTCTTCCCCCTCAGAGGTAACATTTGATACATTTTTCTGCCTGGTGGATTTTTTTTATGTTTTGGAAGGATACAAAGATGCCGCTATATGGAATGTAAGTTTGAAAATGTTTTATGCACCCTGTTGACCTTACATTTGCAAACAATGAGGCTTGGCAGGTGCTTTGAATGTAAAATTCCACTGTGAACTATGTGTCTGTTTGACTTTGGGCACCGTGCGCAATTGCACGTTTTACAAAGTTTAACGTCTTGAACACTGCTGTAAGACATATTAACGAGGCATTTTCTTGGATGAATTATGTCCCCAGGATTACAAATAAAACTATAAATGCTTTACAAATAAAATTAAGTGCATCTGAAATGTAGCCTTACCAGTTAGTGGAATGATAAGGTGATTGGTAGTGATTGATTTATTAAGATTTTAGCCACCACTTAGCTCTGAGGAAGCTGTACTCCAATTTATGAACAAACTAACTTATTTTGAATGGACTTAAGTCTCAGACTTGGTTTTGATGGAGCATGATTTTTATTGAACTTGTTTTTATAAGATGGCTTAAGTTTGTTCTTTTATCGAATATTAGTACCAGTGATTATTTTATATTGTGTTGTATGCTTGTTTGATATTGTCTGTTGCTGTTAAAGGTATATCTTAGAGAATGTTACAGGTGGTACATATGGATTCAGAAATCTGCTTAATTGCTGCCTCACTAACATATCTTCCCTCATTAATGTTTAAATTATAGCAGGTTTGAAAAATCCAGAAATATGGATAAAGGTAAGAACATTAAAATGATGGCGCGCCTGCATATAACAATTTTTAAATATAGTAAGTTTAGTAAGTGATAAACATGTTCCACTAAGCAAGATAATTACACGTTTTATGAAGTTTTATATTAATTAGGGATGCTTCTATATTTAAAAACAGATTATAATTACAACTGAGAGGAATGAATACACGGAAACTGAGGGAAGTCTCACAGGGAATATTTCAGTTCTGCTCTGGAATAATATTTAACTGTGTTTAAATTTAGAGTACTTGATCATTGTTTAGTTAATCCAGCCTATATGAGCACTTTAATGATGTATATATCTGATTATTGTCTGACAATCAGTGCTATGTTGTACCTGATGTATCCATTGTTTTCTTTAATGCCTATAATGTTATTGTTCATTTTTATCTCATTTTGTAGATGCTTTTTCTTTCTGTAAAATTGTAATGACCTAAATGGTCAAACAATAAAACTAAAACTAAGACAAAATAGTCCTCAGACTCATCCTCTTTATCCTGCATTATTAAATCAGGATCATATTCATACTCTCTGTTGAGTGGGTCAGCAGGGAGAAGGAAGCGTGATGGCAACGTTGGCGGTGCCCTAGGAGATGGCTGTGACAAGGGTGCATCTTGCTGCATTGATAGGGGGTTAGTGACAGGCCCTGTCGACGGATCCCCTGGAACCAGGAGACAGGGTATGCAGGTGTCTAATCATGTCTGAAAAGGATGATAGAAGTAACTGAGTATTGGTGCCCGTATGGTCAACAAGTGTGACTGGAACAGTCAACGAGGGAGGCTGAGTCCCTGATATCGATGGCGACAAATCAGCTATGCTAGGTCTGATAGTGCCTGCACCACGCCCTGACCTTGGTGTCATGTTGATGGTTGGGGGGCAAGCGGCGTCACTGTCAGAGTGGACGGTGGCACTGTGTAGGTCATACCTGCAACACAAAGGGGCAATGTGGAATGCACCAGGGAGGCTCTCTCCTTGTCCTTCTTACGATGCTTGTGTTTGTGACTCCCTGATGCCTTGTCCTGGGATTTGGACAACATGGATTTGGTCGACTGGGCCAGTGATGCTGCACTCTTCTGTTGGAGCTCCTTCTCCATTCTGGCTACTTTTTGCTCAGTAAGATGCTTTTCTAGAGCCCCTTTATGACATCACCTGAACGCGAAATTGAAACTCCAGCAGATTTTGCCAGCTTTCTCATTTTGGTTCAGGCCTATGCAGTAGATACAGGTGTTGTGGGAGCCACCAGTATTGATCTTGTTTCCACAACACCAAAACAGTTTTGATGGTTCCTTCAACGACATACAGGTCATCAAAAATCACTATAAAAGTGATTACTTTTTGCAACAGAAAATAAAAATTGCAGCTATTTCAGTGGCATTTTCATCTGGGGTCCAACAAGTCCAATCGATGGTGGGAAAAGAACTGAGGAGAGGTGGGCTACCCACATTTATGTATGAGCCAATGTCTGACATCATTGTGGGCAGTCACTGGCTGACTAGTTGCAAAAATGTCTGTGTGGTCTTAGCACCTGGTGGCTATTAGTTCCATAGGTGTGGCCTGATGAAAGAGATATCCTTGAAGAAGATCTCTTCTTATCCAGTAGGAAAGAATGAAGGACCGGAGCGCTGTGACCATTAGCAGGCCAGCCCCCATTGCAGGGGACGCATATGCCAGCGGGCCCAATGGACCACACTGGTGCAGGCTGCCATGAGGCCCAGAAGGCACAGAAAGTCTCAGGCAGGGTGCAATTGCCCAACCAGAAATGATTGGGCAAAGGAGGAAAGGACCTCAGCCCTGTCCGCTGGGAGCCATGCTCTGGCTCGAAGAGAATCAAGCTCTGCCCCGATGAACTGAATCACCTGCAATGGCACGAGTTCCGATTTGGCCTCGTTGATGAGGAGGCCAATCTGAGAGCAGACCTGGAGGGCCAGATCCCTGGACTGCTCCACCTCCAACCTGGAGGGGGCTGCAATCAGCCAGTCATCCAGGTAAGGGTACACCCGGACCCCTCAGTGCTGCAGGAATGCTGTCACCACGGCCATGCATTTGGTGAAGACCCTGGGAGCTGGAGAGAGGCCGAAGGGCATGGCCTGAACTCATAAAGGGATCCCTCTGCCCTGAAGTGGAGGAATCGCTGGTGAGACGGACAGATTGGGACATGAAAGAATGCATCCTGAAGGTCCAGAGAACAGAACCATACACCTCGTTCCAAGGATGGAATGATCTGAGCCAGAGTGACCATCCTGAAGGTGCGAGACCTTAGGAACTTGTTCAGGTCGTGTAGGTCGAGATTGAGGTGCCAGCCCCCCATCCGTTTTGGGACCAGGAAGTACCTGGACACAAACCCTGGGTCTGGAGGAGGGTCCACCACCTCCCTGATCACCTCCTTCTGGAGGAGCAGGGCAATGTCGGCTCGATGAGCCGACAGAGAGGCTGCGGAACCCGTAGCCCCCCGAGGGGCAATGGCTCGGTAGGATGGGGACTGCTCGAATTCCAGAGGCAGACCCCTGCCCACCACTTCCAACACCCAGCAGTCCATGGTGATATCGGACCAGGCAGAAAGGAAGTGGCGGAGCCGTCCCCCCACAGGGGGAACACGGGGAGGAGTGATGAGGTTGGGGGTGACACCTCTCAACCCGTCACTGGGCAGGCTTGGAGGAAGGGCCGCCGAGGAGCCGCCTGACCTTTTCCCTCCCGGCTTCCTGTTGGAGGAAGCAGCAGGCTCGCTTTGGGGTGCAGTGTGAGCCTGCTGGCCCTGATGCTGGTGTTGCTGGGCCAGACATGCCACAGGGGCTGAAGGACCAAAGGGCTTACGCTGCTGCTGGTGGCCTTTGTCTTTCTGGGCAGATGTGACCGAGTCTAAGGTGGCGCTGGACTTCTCGATCCATTGGAGATGACCCTCCACCCCGGGACCGAACAAGTCAGTACCCAGGAAGGGGACGTCTGCCAGTTTGTACTGGGTATCTGCCATAAAGGTGGAGATCCGCAGCCAAGCTCTGCGGCGCATGGCCACTGCGGCCACTACTGACCGGGCACACTGTTTGGCTACTGCCCTTCCTTGGTCCTGCACCTGCTTGACCACTGTTTGAAGGTCAGCCGGGAGATGAGGAATCACCTCATCCAGGGAGCCCAGAAGGGCGTGTGAAAAGTGTGCCATTAGGATGGCCGAGCTAGCCTGATGAAGGCCTAGGGAGGAAGCAGCATATACTTTCCGCCCTGAGTAGTCCGATTTCTTGGATTCCTTATCGGGTAGCTTGTCCACATCCCGAGCATTCCCGGAACGCCGGAAAACGCTGTCAGTCACTAACCCCTCCACAGAGGGGTGCTCCGAGAAACCGGACAGTGAACCTGTAGGGACCGCATACTTCTGAGCCATCCTGGCCGAAGGTGCTGGACAAGAAGCTGGTCACTGCCACAGCTCCAGGGCCGGGCCAACAATGTCTTCGGCCACCAGGAAGGCCTCCATAGGGGAATCCCCTTGGTCCAGTATCTCCATGAGGGGATACCTGGCCCGTTTTGAAACGGGTTCGAGCTTCATCCCAGTGGATTCTGAGATGAGTCGAAGCATACCTAATAATGAGGATGGGCTCTCATCCACTGACTGACCCCCAGTGGACTCCAGGTCAAGCGGCCTGGAGAACAAGGAGGAGTCATCGTCAGACTCCAAGGAGTCTGCAAACAGCTGCCAAGCACCTGAGCCACCCTCCACATGCTGAGGTTGGTCAGGAGTGAGGGTGACCGACAACCTAGGAGGCAAACCCTGACCCGACCGAGAATCCTTGGCACAGTCTTCAGTTGTGGAGGTGGAGGTTCCACCACAATGGGTGGTGCAGCTGGTTTCGGCCGAACAACCGGTGCCGGTTTCTGCTCCTCGACTACTACGAGGGGTTGTTTCGGCCGCTCAGGTGACAGACACTTAATGGCCAGAGAAGGTGATGGAGTTGGCTTATTCCCAGACAATAAGAGCTGCTGCCACATTAAATCCTCGTAGCGCCGATGTAACTTGCGCCAGAGCCTATCCTCTGAAGAGGACGATGAGGATAAGCGGCGCTGCCGCTTTCCATGGTGCTGAGACCAAGACCGCCGACGGCGGGACCAGCTGGACCTGGAAGAGGTCCGAGACCGAGACCTTCCGGGATTCCGAGGGTGGGTCAGAGAGGGGTCGGGGGAAACCTGCTCCTCCCTCGGTTCAGGGACCTTAACCGGGGACTCCGGCACAGAAGACACAGTCAAGCCCTCGGTTTCCACTGGGGGAACCAGTGAAGAAGGGTTGTCGGCTTCTCCAGTCGACAAACCATCCAATGGGTCGTGAAAAATCTCGACTGCGTTGATGTGTGTCTCGGCCGACTGACCTGACGGGGACACCGTGAAGCCAGCGGCCTCAGCCGCAACCTCGACCGAAGTCGACTGTCAACTATCCAGGGAAGGGGATCTCTCCCGCTCCCACGAATGCCGACGGTGGGACTTACCTTTGGAGTCCTTCTTTTTGGACCGACTGGAATGTCCCAATGGTCCTTCTCCCTTGGTGGAGAGGCACTGGCAAAGCTCCTTAAAAGAAGCTGTATAAGAAGAGCCCAAGGAGAGCGGGATAAATGCCGTGACCAAGAAAGATGAAGATGCGGCCTGGGCCGCCTCCTCCTCGAGGGCGATCATCTGTTCCAGCTGGTCTGCCGAGCCCGCCGCCGTGGACACCACCCAACTGGCCTCCCTTCGACTTAACCGGAGGATAACGTCTTTCAGGGCGCCCCAAAAGCAATCGAGCAGCGCGGTCCTCCAAGACCGAAGCCGAAAAGGATTTGCATAATTTGCAAGCCTGCAAGTCATGTCAGAGTTCTAGGCAGTAAACGCACGTGGAGTGCGGGTCGGTCCAGGACATCATCTGCCCACAGGGGCACCAACGAAATCCAGGAGTCGATTTATCCATCGCAGCCGTGAGGGAAAAAGAAGACCAAAGTCTTTTAAACTTTTGAATAAGTTTCAGTTTAACCAAAGAGTGTGGATCCAGGCCTAAAACGCAGAGCGCTAAGGAGGGAACCTGAGCTTCCAAGCGGTAAGGAAGCTCTGGAGTCATGGGGTGGAGCCGAGAATTTTACCACCCGGGTGGGTAGGAGGAGCCAGCTTGAAGACCTTCTGGCAAGATTTAAAGCGGCAAGGAACCTGCCAGTAACTGTGGATTGAACAACATATCCAAGTCCCTAGAAACAAAAGTTTGGATTAGAAAAAAGTTATTTAGTTGAGGCCAGACTATCAGGCTCCTAACAGCAGATTGCTGCTGCAACAGCTATCACTCTCCAAATCAATGGTCCTGAATGCATCACTGTCCCATGGGACAGGAGGCGTAGTAATAAAAAGAACAATAAAATATTAGATTCCTAAGGGCCATAAAACTAGCAGGTCAATTTAGAAAGAACTAACAGCAAACAAAGAAAAGAATACATTAGGACTACACACACAAATCAAAACACCATGCACAACATATAATTTTGCTAATTTTGACTGTAGTTCACCTTTAAAATAACCCATTTCTCATTGAGTTATTTCAGTTCTGTTTCATAGAGATCATATTTTATACAACAGGGGACAGGTTTGCAAACTCTGCCCCAGCGCAAACCTGGTTTGCGCAGCGCAAGCCGGGTTTTGCGCTGAGGTGGCATTCACAAAAGCCGGTTTGTATGCAGAAACCAGGTTTGCTCCAGGGCAAAGTGTGGAAGGGGCCACAATGCAAATGAAGGGGAAGGGACCTGCATATCAGTGCTGTCCCATTCACAAAGCATTTTCTCCAAGCAAGGGCCTTTTGTGGGTCCCCTTGCATGGAGGAAATACCGCCGACTGAGACCTTACTTTAATCCACTGCAACCCTAGTGGTTTGCAGAGGTACTGTAGTACCCCCCCAACCCACCAACTGCCAGCCCGATATACCTACAGACATTCTCTGGTGGTCTAGTGGTCCCCCCTTGCCGATCGCTAATCTCAGCCCGATATCACACATATAAGATGTCCACAGTGTCAAGTGGTTCCCACCCCACCTGAAACCCTGCCTGATATAGATATAAAATTCCCTGGTGGCTAGCAGTCCCTCCCCACCCAATCACCTGCCCAACATGGACATCATATTCCCTAGTGTTCAGTGCAACTCCCCCCCACCATCCTGATTCCCTGTATAGTCATTAAACATTTCCTCGTGGTCCAGTGAACCCCACCTCCCTATCTCGGATCCCCAGTAACACATGTATTATTTCCCTTGGTGGTCTAGTACTCCCCACCCTTCACCTGGCAGGTAGTGTCACACCACTCACTACTCCCATCCAAAACCCGAGCCAGTGACCAGCACAGCCCTCCTCTCTCCACCATGGCTGGCTGCCGACTGAGCTGTCAATGAGCACGTACTGTTTACAGTATGCACTGCTTGACACTGATTGACAGCTTAGTGTGTACCTTACACAGTACAAGCTCACCGACAGCTCAGTTAGCAGCCAGCCGTGGTGGAGAGAGGAGGGTCATGCTGATTGCCGGTTTGGGATTGGGGGGGAAGGGGTGGTGAACACTACCTGCTGGGGTGGGAGGGTGCACTAGACCACCAGGGAATAGATGTATATGAACATACTGGGGACCGGAGATGGGGGGGTTCACTAGACCACCAGAGAAATGTTTGTAATGACTATACAGGGGATTGGGATGGGGGGTTACACTGGACACCAGGGAATATGATGTCCATGTTGAGCAGGTGATTGGGTGATGGAAGGGAACACTAGCCACCAAGGAATTTTTTGTCTATTTCAGGCAGGGCTTTGGGTGCGGGGGGACCACTGAACACCAGGGACGTCTTATATGTGTGATATGGGGAGGTGATCGGCGGGGAGGCACTGGACATCAGGGGCTGTCTTTAGTCATATCAGGCCAGTGATCGGTGAGGGGGGCACCACAAGACCACCAGGGAATATATGCAGGTATATCAGGCCAGCAATCGGTGACAGGGGCACCCACTAGACCACCAAGGAATGTCTGTTGGTATATCTGGCTGGCAATCAGTGAGGGGAGGGGACCACTACACCACCAGGGAATGTCGATATGTATATTGAGCTGGCAATCAGTGACAGGAGACCACTAGACCACCAGAGATTCTCCACGTGTTATATTGGGCCAGCGATCAGAAAACAACGATGGGGGAAGGGAGGAGGGGGGTTCTATGCTCTTTGAAGCCTATGCAAATGAACCCATAATGGGCATGCAAGTGGCCATCTAGTGCCTTGCATGCACAATGTGCTCATTTGCATGACTGCTTTTGAGAACACCAAATAGCACACCTGCGCTATTCATTATTGGATCATTCCCCAGGATGCAGGCATGGGCGGGGCTACTGGGGCTTGAGGTAGCTGTAATGGGGTTACCGTTGACTCAAACTAGCCCTAGTCACAGTCAAATAGCATGGTACACTATCAGTCTGTGAATAGCATTTTTTTTTAACACCTGGGCAAACGCAAAGCGCAATGCAAAAGTTTGCATTGCCTTTGCGACTTTTTGTGACTCTAGCCCCAGGTGTGTAGAGAAATGCGACAGAATAAAATGGATATTTTTGAACCCATGTTGCAAGATATTATATCTTATCTATATTTTGGTGTATGTCACAATTGATATCTAGTAAAGTTGGGTACATCATAATGGAAGACTGAACCAATTGAACTGAACCAACCAGAGAGTAGCTTGCACGACGCTCATGACATCACAATAGCCATGTGAAATACTGAAGCCATAAGTTAAGATCAAACAGAAACAGTTACATCTTCATGCAAATAGATGACTTAAAAGTTATAATTATTAAACCAATGTTGCATAAATTAAATATGCAATGGTCTGACTTAAAATATGCAGTTTATCATCACTTGTGAGGGGGCAGGAGTTTTATAATTCACTTGTGGCTCTCCTACTCATGACTTGTGGTCCTGCCCCCTCACACTTGAAAGTAAATTGCAAATTTTGAGTCAGCCTACTGTATATCCCCTATTTATTCAGAGTAACAGAATTCCCTTTTCCTACCTGACAGAAAGATCTGCTTGCCTCTTCTCCTCTCTCTGTTGACTACCCTCGTGGATCTGTGTGCTGACACCAGAGAAATCTCCTTCCTGAATAACCACACCTAAATCAGCCAAAAAGTTTCCATAAAGGATCCTGTCTGTTGTGCCGTCATGACATTCTTGACACAGTCTAGCAGAAACAAGTACGAAACAAGCAAAAGAGAGGTATTTACAAAGTAAAATTACTTCAGTACCAAGCAGTTAAGCAAAACAAGAGTACTAAGATTATTTTTATTTTCTAATGCATACTAAATGCATACATTTTGAACCACTGTATGTTAATAGTAAATTATAATACAGGAACGTGGCAATTTAAGGTCAGCGAGGGCATTAGGTCCATCAACGGTTTTGTGCACCTCCATACACCCTCCATCTCCTCTGCTGCAAGCTCAAAACTGGCCAAGACAACGTCACAGTGCCCTCTACAGGAGTAGGGGAATTTCCCCGGCGCCCTGGCCAAATCCCCCCCATTCACTAAAAATACCACCAACAGTTTAATCTGGTTCTATAAGTCAGTTTACATCTGTACAATTATTCCCCTTCCCTTGCCCCCAGGTCACACCTGGAAATGAGACGCAGCTCAGTGTGCCTCTCCCGGTCACAATCTTTCACATAAAATAAATACTGACATGCCCAATCAAGAATGCCTTCTTATGCAGATGCCAGCCACGGCTGCTCTGGCTGAGGCATCTAAAATGTCATAGGTAGACCTTAAAAGGTGTTTACCCACATCAGCCCCAGTCTGGAGGGCTTTGAACATCTCCTGTTTCTGGGGATCCTCTGGGAGGGTCTCAGCTGCTGCTTTAGCCTTTTTCCAGAGGGCATTCTGCAATTTGACCACATGGGCCTTATAATTTGCTATTCTGAGGCCTAGTGTGGCACAGGCAAAGGTTCTCTTTCACATGAGGTCTAGTTTCCTCGACTCTCTATCTTGTGAGGAGAGAAATGAAAATTACGCACCTACTGTAATTGTTGGTCTTTCTGTGTACCTTCATCATTCATCACTAGTGGGTATAGTGCCAGAGCTAGGACCCCACGGGAGACTTTTTTTTTTTCCCTATGGGCGGAATCGAAGCAGGGCCTGCTCCGTCCTCGAGGTCAACGTCCTATGTGGTGATCGTGGGTTGGCCATTATCTGTCGTCGACTCCGCTCAGCCCCAGTTCTGAGATGCCGGAGAGTGTAAGGAAAGGGAGGTGGGGTGGGGCAAGGGAGCCCAAGGGATAGATAAAAGGAAAGGATATATAAAAACTAAAAGGAGAAATAAAAGGCAGAGGAGACGGGAAGGAGAAACTAGATATGGGAAACTGGGGGAAAAGGGAGGGGCCCCAATCTCTTGAAAGGAGGAAAAAGAAAGAGCGGGAGGGATAAGGGAGGGGGGAGAAGAGAAGACCACACCCCCAGAGGTGATCCTGAACCCCTAGGGTTTTGACAAGAACGACAGACCAGAATCTGGACTATCCAGGTTAAGAGCTGCCGGAAGGCAAGCCTGAAATTACTAAGCAGCATTCTCCCAGGAAGGGCCAACCTTAAGAGTGGAGGTCAGGAATAGAGGTGTGTCTCATACTCCTCCTCCCCCCCTTAAAAATAAGGGAAAAACTTAAATGCCAGGAAGGACATCAAAGGACATCCAACTTAAGGTAATTAAAACCAAGGATTTGAGGTCAAGGGAAAAACGGGGCGGGAGGGGCCCCCAATCCCTCAACCCACTCCAGAAGAAGTGAGGGGAGATAAGATCAATGAAGGGGGAGAGGACCCCCCAACCCCAAATAATACCTCCTACAGGAGAAAACCCCTCCCTGTGTGTCTCCAGGGTCCCTTCCTAACCACAAGGGAGAGGACAGCGAGGAGAAAAACAACAGGGAGACACACAGGAGGGAGGAGGGAGCTCAGAGACTGAGGCCCCAGGGGGAAGAAGGGCAGGATTTAGTGATGAATGGTGAAGATACACAGAAAGATCAACAATTACGGTAGGTACGTAATTTTCATATCTTATCTGTGTCAATCTTCACCATTCATCACTAGTGGGTGAGTACCAAGCCCCCCGAAGGGGGCCCTAAACTACCCCAAGGGACTAAGGCCCTTAGCCTCCAGTGGGTGAGACACTGGAGAAGAGAACCCTTACAGACCTGGGGAGGCCTGAGACTGGTCCGGGTGAGACAGGGAGCCCCCAGTGGGGGAGGGAAGGTGCCCCAAAAGTTGCCGTCTTACCCTGCAGGAGAAGAGGTGGATTCTCTGGTTTGCAGAGGCGATCACCCTACGCCGGGCCAGGGGTGACAACCAGGATAAGCGCAGCCATGCAGATCACTGTCCCTATAGCTCCGGAGGCTACCTCACTGGTGTCATAAGATGCCCTTGCTTGGTGCCTTGCTAGCTCCAGGCCCTGAGCAGAGATGGCAATGGCTTACCTGGTTTCCTCCGTATCAGTCATTGAGGCTAGGAGTTGTCCTAGCCTGGACCACAAGAACCTATCGGAGGAAGCAAAGTGGGCCTGATGAGAAGCAATAGAAAGAAGGATCCGTGCCGAATAGAAAACACTTCTCCCCCAAAAATCAAAGTCTGCAGAGTCCGAGTCTGGGGGTCTGTCATGGTGGGGGGCGCTAGGCCCAGAGGGGGTGTCCAAGGAGGTCAAGCCTGAAGAGGGAAGAGGCAGAGAACCTGGAGACCTGGGGGCACAATACTGGTGGCGTAGGTCCCTTGGGGCTGGAACAGTGGAGAAGGGACATAGCCAAAGCCGATGTGACGCTCCCTGGAAAGGAACAGGCCAGGCAGGAACCATCAGGTTGGCCGCACTGTACTTGCCTAAGAAGGCACACGTCACATGCTCGGGATTGCTGACAGGAACCGGGGTAAGATGCAACTCGTCCAGCATCTTTGCGAGGAAGCACTGATAGGAAGAAAAATCAGATGCTGAGGAGATGTGGACAGATAATTCCTCTTCCTCTGAGGAGGAGGAAGAAGATGCAGGCGAGCTTAGAGGTTCAGAGTCCGGCTGCATGGAAGCATGGTGGAACACCTGCTGGTCCAGGGCATAGAGATAGGTAGGGAAATGTGCAGCGGAACCTCTGAACTGTTCCCAGGTGAGAGGTCCCCTAGGACCGAGAATGCCTGGGATAGCCAGGGATGGAGAAAGTGGCATGGGGAACAAACTCCTAGCAGCAGGAGAATGGCCTCTGTCAGGGCAGGGGGGCCAAGAGGAAACTCCCCGCAAGGAGGGAGACCCAAAGGTCCCAGCAGCTAACAGCTGTTCAACCGGATCAGAATGGTCAGAGCTGTGCCCATGGGAAGAAATCCCCCCGTGAGGTAACCAGGACTGTGTGAGACCAGACGGACAGCCCCTGACCTCCAAAGTTGAAGTCCTTCTCGAGGACTGATCCAGAGAAGAGCGAGGGTCCTCACTGCGGCTCCTCCCAGAACCCGGCTGGGCTCCGGTGAGTGCGCGCTGCACCACACCCAGACTCCTCAACCCTTCAGAGTCCGAGAGAGACCTCGCCCTCATAGCCACCAGCCTAGGCAGCTGACAACTCTGGGTAGACTCCATAGAGTCCACCCAGTGAACAGTACCCTCCCCTTCCTGGTGTGCCCCAGGTGGAGGAGCAGATGTGCCAGTGGTCACGAGGATCACTGCTGGCTGGTCAGTACCACTGACCCCAGAGCCTACCAGCAATGACTGACCCCCAGAGGGAGGCAGAGTGGTGGCCAACATGCTGGACACAGAGGGGTCGGAGGACTCCGAAGAATCCGGGACCCAATCTGGATCAGACCTGGAGTCCTCCTCCAATCAGGTAGACCCAGAGATCTGACGCCAGATCACCCCCTGATCCTCACCAGTTCCCGGACCACCTTCAACCCTGGCACTGCAGGCGGCACCAGAGCAAAGCACGGCACTGCACCCGACGGCACCAGAGTCAGGAGTGACACTGAGCGTGGCACCGCACTCCCCAAGCACTGGAGCCAAGGTCGGCACTGAGCACGATGCTGCCCCTATCCCCGGTGCCACAAACAGCCCCAGAGTCGGAAGTGGCGTCTACTCCAGTCCTGGTGCCGCGCACGGTGCCAGAACCAGACACAGGTCCAGAAACTGCAGCAGCACTTCCCACAGCACCGCCATCTCCGGCACTGAGAACCGCGCCTGGAGTGACAGTGGCACTGAGGCATGGCCCGACACCGCCCTCTACCCCACCCTCGACACTGCCCTCCAAGCCTCCAACGTGGCGAACGGCTCCGGGACTGAGGGCGGAGCCACTAGTCGACACTGAGGATGGTGCCAGTCTGAGCCCGGAGGGTCCAGAACAAGACACTGAGGGAGCCTTCACCTCCAAAGAGGCGAATGCCATAGTAGTGTCTCCAGTCTGCCCCCCCCCCGAGAGGGGCAGACTGGGCCTCCTGCACCACCGAAGGAGACCCTGCCATGGCAAGACTGAGCGAGGTGGAGGCCCCCTCTTCCATGGGCCGTATAAGACCGGGAAGGGACCCAGAGGAAGGGCCGAGAATCCTAGCCTTGGCCCACTGACTGCAAACCTGCCCCCTGAAAGTTGGAGGCACACGTCCGACTTTAAACGCACGGATCTCAAGAACTCGATGGTGCACAGAGAAGCAGGAGTTGCAGTTGTCCATGTCGTGGGCCAGGCCGAGGCAGGAGAGGCAACGGTCATGCTGGTCTGTCACGGAATAAAGGTGGCCACAGGGGCACCGATGCATAGGTGACCACCCCACCTTCAATTATTTTTTGCCCTGGGACAAGACATGACTGTACGGCAAACAATAAACAAAAACAGTACTCGACATTGTCTAAAAGTAATGAAACGATCTTACCGGCAGAAGAGACGTCGAGCAGGGCAAAACAGAACTGAGACACACAGAAGGCCACGATAAAACTAGGCTGCAAACGCAGTTTGATTAAAGAGTCTCCACATGAGGTCTACACTTGACACGGGAGAAGAAGAACTGGGGCTGGGGAGGAGTCGACGACAGATAACGGCCAACCCGTGAGTAATACATATTACGTCAGCGTCGAGGGCGGCACCGGCACTGTGTCGACTCCGCCCGTAGGAAAGAAAAAGTCTCCCATGGGGTCCTAGCTCTGGTGCAATACCCACTAGTGATGAATGGTGAAGATTGACACAGATAAGATCTGAGATGTTTAGGTATCTTACACATATCATGGCCTGCCTTTATCACAACAGAATCTGCCCCAAGGTGGCCTGTGAAAAATGGCTTTCCTGAAGGAGCCTGATACAGCTTGTCTGCCTTTCTGGGCATGGCAGGGATCAAGCTTGTCCTGTTCCAGGTGGCCAGGGTGGCATCCTCTAGTGCAGCCAAAAGAGGAGGACTGACAAGAGGAGAAGAATCTGGCAGTTCCAGAAACTCTACAAGGTTCCTCCTAGTGATGTCTTGTTCCTCAGCATCAAACTCCTTTGCAGTTTGGAGTTGCTTTATCATAAACATGAAGGAGGGGTCTTCAGGAGGGTGTGACAGGGTTGAATAAGACCCTGTACCATTTGTTATGTAGAAAGAGTTCAATGCAAGGATTTGTTTTATCCTCTTCTGTTCTCTTCTGTCTGACTGTGCAGTCAGATTGTCTTGTGAGACCTAGGAACTAGCCACTCCAACGGTCTCACTACCCCCCTCGCTATCTCTCTGCCTTCACTTGGTGTTTCTATCTTTTCTTCCCCCTTGCGTATCTGAAGTTATAAAATATGTGTGAATCTTTATTTGAAATTGGGATCCCTTGGTTTGAAAATGTATATAGTTATCTTGTTGAAATTATTGCAAACAGCTATTTGGAACTTAGAGGGTTAACCTGAAATGCAACACTAGCTCTTTTGCAGAGCTGTTAAAGGTGATAGGAAACCAATTTTACACCTCTAGATGCCCTCCAGTTGTTCTTTTATTGGCTACCCAGTATTCCAATGTTTTTTTTGTTAAATTAATCTAATTTTGTTGTCTTTGTAACTACCACGAATACCTCTCTCCACAGCAGTTGCTGCTCTCTCTTTTCATACTGCCTAAACATTCTATGACATCAGAAACTCCCATTCCAGGCCATTCAGATCAATAGCATGGAATGTGAGTTATTGATGTCCTAGAATGTCTTAGAAATATGAAAATCAAGTGCAGTAGCTGGTGAGAAGAGTGGACCTCTATGTAGATACGAGGGCACCCCAAAGCTAGATTGTTTATCAAAAAAAATCATCAAAGCATAACAGAATACATATCTGGCATGGAAAGGAAGATGGAAGGGCAGTGAACTATGTAAAAGTCATTTCCTGTCTCCTTCAACAGGAGGTCAGTTCTGGGACACCATGTATTGTTTTGCTGCACCTGCAAGGAAGGAAACTGACAAGAACATTTTCTGAAAAAACACAATGTCTTCTTAACGAGTTCCCAGACAAAGACTTATAAAAAGAACAGCAATATTTCTGCTGGAGAGAGACTGAGATTTGGAATTGGGAAGAGACACTCAGATGAAGGACTCTGTTTTCTCTGTTTGTGCTGCCTTTGTAAATAGTTATACTAAACAAAATTTTTAATTTTTATTTTGCTGTTGTTAATAATAATAAAACACTCACTGTAAATTTTACAACTGCTCCTGGTCATCCTATGCTTCCTTCCTGACCTGTGCCTCGACGACAGAGGGGACCTCAGGGTATACAAAGTAAAGTGCTTTTTCCCTGGTGGAAATGGTGGAGTCAGTCCTGTCAGAGGGGCTCCCATCTATATCATCCTCCTCCTCCTCTTCTTCCTCTTGTGGAAGGAGGTCAGGGTTATATTCCTGATCCTTGTTGACAGGCACTGGATGCTACAAGGAAGGAAAAGAAGATGTTGATGCCTTGGAGCATGAAGGGTGCATCAAAGGGGCAGTTGTCAGCATGGTGGCTGGCCTCAGGGGCCCTGTCATCATTGTGTGTGGTATAGGAGGAGGAGGTATAAGGCGCTGTATTATCTCCACAAAGGAGGAGAGCACCATCTGCGTGTAGACAGTGGCTTGCACTGAAGGAGCGTCTTGCGATGTCAATGGGGGGAGACTGGAGCCCTGACGTCGATGGATCATTGCCGGCCATAGTAGGCCCAGAACTCGCTGCCAGCCAACCTTGAGAGGTCTGAGCGGCAGAGCTTGAGATATCGATGGGGGTGTCAGGAACCCTGATGTCGATTGGCCTTTGCCAGCCATGGGAGGTCCAAAGGAAATCGTTGCCAAAGCCAAATTTGTGGGTCCAGAGGTCTGGGCAGCAGGAGGCATTGCCACTGAAGCAGTCGATGACGCTGCAGCAGTCTGTGCCAAGTGTAGTCATGGCTGGGAGCATACTGGGGGGGGGGATTTATACTTACTCTGCTCCTTCTCCTAATGTTAGTGCTTTCCTGAAGCCTGAGGAATGGGACTGCGATGTGGTGGAGCTCCTCACCTGGAGCTTTCCCTCCATTCAGGCTACCTGCTGCTCGAGGAGAAAGTTCTGCAGGGCTTTTTGACATCGTCTCTGGGTAGCCTGGTTAAACTTCGGTCAGAGCTTGCAGACTAACATCATGGGCCTCACCGAGATAGTGCACACAGACATTGTGGTCATCACTGGAGTAGATTTTGTAACTGCACTCACAGTAACAAAAGAGTTTAGTAGAGTCCTTCGTTGGCATACCCGATGATGGCAATCACTTTAAAATAAAGTGATAACTTCTAGGGTGAGAAAATAAAACTTAGCAGTTGACTGAAGCGGCGGCATCTCCATGCAGTCCAGCAAGTATGGTCGATGGTGGGAAAAGAACTGAGGAGGGAGAGGGGCTGCCCACATTTATCTAAGGAGGACATCCACATCAGACTTCATCATGGGTGGCCCTTGGTAGACTGCTTACAAAATGTTTTGTGTGGTCCTAGTGCCTGGCGGCTATAGTCCTATAGGTGTGGCCTCATGAAAGAAATATTATTGAAGATCTCATGAGTCATCAGTGAGGTTGATGGTAGCATCTCTGAGGGCATCAACAGCCAGAGATGGTGTCAACAACATTGGCAAAGGCATTAGCAGTTAAAAGACCTCCAACATTGTTTCATACAGGAGCTGTGCATTGATAGACCTCAAGGCAACTGACAACACAAAACCATCAACAGGACATGCCCGATGGTGGTACTGGCTGTGAGTCCCCCAGCGTGGGAGTTTAGCTTATGCCAGACCCCACCCTTGGTGTCGGAGAAACAGTCAGGGGGGTGCACAGCAGGATCAAATGGCCTTGGCCTGGGACCTGTCTTTTTCAGTTGCTTAAAGCCTTGGCAAATGCTGCAGGCCTTAACATTATGAATAATGCCTAGGCAGTGAATGCACACGGAGTGGTCATCATCTTTAAAGATCTTCATGTTGCTGAAATGACAGTAAAGGAACAATGGTTTCTTCTCTTTTGGTGGCAGCATAACAGTTTTAATATAACAAAACAAAATGTAGCAGACATTTGCAGAGTTTGACAGCTTTCTTCAGCAGTGGTGGACCAACGAGGGGTTGACAGCAGGAGAAAGAACTGAGGCACGCTAGGGACTCCCACATTATATATGGATGATGGCACACCGACATGGGCCGCCCCAAACAAGCAAAAATCTCATGTGGTCCTGACGCCAATGGCTGACAGTTCCATTGTATGGCTCAAGGCAGGAAGATGTCCTCAAAGAAAATCCTCCGTTACTAGCTCAAATGCCACTGGTTGTAGTACTTGAAGTCAATCAATCAATCAATCAATCAATCAATCTCTTTATTTAGCCAGGCAGAACACCATTGAGCAGGGCATATTTACAAGATGGACCTGGTAGTTTAAACAACAAGAAGTCACAATACAACAATTTGAAGTAAAATTGATAGGACCAGGATTATACTCAATGTCCCCTAATATCAACACTAGAAGAGGTAATACCTTAACCCAGTAAATGCAGCTTTTAAATGATGAACTGGCCTTTGTAAAATGACTTTATTTCCACCTATAGTCATGACTGATTAATCCAAAAAGCAGCTGTTATCAAAAGGCACTGCAATATGCATTCTATAATCTGGTAAAATAGTACATCGATTCTCTAAAACAGTGGATGTGTTGAGTGATACTAACACATCCAAACAAAAAACAAAAAGCAGTAAGATAAACCTGAGAATAAACCACGTGCCATCATTTTAAAGCAAAATTTAAAAATAAAAACTGAATTATAAATAAAAATATTGTTAAAGAGGACAGGAAATAATTTCTAATTGGCAGCTGGTTATAGAGAATAATGCTATGCATATGTAGGTGGTTGATATGGATTTTTTTTTTTTTTTTACACACCCAAGTTGTGTGATAATATGTAAACCTCGAGAGCAAAGCTCAAGAGGTTTCACTATTAATCACACAACGAGGGTGTGTTAAAAAAAATCTATATGAACCACCTACATATGTTTTATTTTTTATAATAACTGGGGCTAAAAAAAAACCAAAAACTGTTAACTGCACCTTAACCAGTCACCCAACGATGTTGCGGCATCTCGATGTGTCGGGATGAAAGTTCATGACACAAAACTGAACTGCATAAATAGGGCTGCAACTAAACGGTTCTCCATTGTGTTTCCCTTTTTGATTTGGAGTTGCTGATCAATTAGTTTGATTTTTAGCGATGTGAAAGTTGCGAGTGCGTGTTTACCATTGGAGAACCGTTTCATGCTGCCACTGACCGTCTCACTGGTTTGTGATGCTTCTCAGTGCGAGGATGTAAAAGTCATATCAATCAGCAGGTTGATACGAGTTTTTCGTATCGTCCTGCGGGTTGATACGACTTTTGAAACCTGCTGAAAACGAGTTGATATTGGGCGTCACCAGTTATTATAAAGTTCTTATTTTCAGAAATGATATTCATTCTTCTAAATAATCCACATTTCACTGGACCCGAATAAAAAGTGATCTGAAAAACTGTATTTTGCATTGCTTTCTTTTTAAATGCAGCATTCTGTTACAGTTTTCTTCATGGAACCTGTGATCAGGAGTTTTTACTGTGTCATGGTTTGTGCACAGAACTCTGAGCAAGGTTCTGACAGGTCAACTCATAATTAGTATTCTGTACACAGACTGTGACATAGTAAAAACTCCCAACTACCAGTCCCATAAAAAGAAAACAATTGAAAACATAGCTTTTAATATCAGTGTTTATTCAGGCAGTTAAAAAGGGATAATTTGGAGGTATGAATTTCATTGCTGTAAACAGGAATATTTCTAAATGCTGCTGCTTAGCACACATTTCTGGTCCCCTTTAAAGAATAAAAATCACTGCCACTAGGATAATGTTCCAAGCATGGTTGCAGCCAGTGAGACTGTCACTGAAAACATTGTCATAAGATTATGACCATCCCTGCTCCAGTTTTTAACTAATTTCAAACAGATGTGAAACACAGCCTGTAATTAAAATCAGTAACCTGGATGCATGGTAGTACCATAGTTTCACATCATTTCTAACAATCTTACACTAGCACTTAGAATGTTTTGTTTGTGTGGGATGTCGTGAGTATTTGCGACTTGCTTCCATCTAAAAATTTAGTTTTACAATGTCAAACCTAACATCATGTATCATGAAATAAAGACTTACTTTTCAAAATGCTCATCAGAGAGAGGCAGACAGTATTTATGCAGAATGTTTCTTAAATTATCCTGGCTAATGGTTCCAGTCCCTTTGGCATCATTGCACTGCAGGCCTTTGCGAATTTCCTTCCAGTACTCAGAGATTTTCTCACGTAGTATCTTCTCTACCTAATTTGCACGGATAGTATTATTTTACAATGGTGTCTTAAATAGGCAGACTGCATGCTATAAAAGCACGCACACACACACACACACACACACACACACACATATATATATATATATATATCTACACACACGCACATATACACACACACTGTATATTCATTGCATAAAAACTATGTTAATGCAGACATTACGGTTGAAGAATGCAAAGCGCACAAAGTAAGGAAATGAAAAAATGAGTGGTTTGGGTCTTCAGACTCTTGGTGAATCAGTGGTGGGGTGTTCTTTGGGGTTGTCAACCCTAATGCCCACCCCCTTCCCTGAGCAAGCAAGGTCAAGTGTGATTTCTTTTTTTGAGGCAGGGCCTGTGGAGCCATGCCTGAAGAAAGCTAGGACTGATTTCTGTTGGCAACATGTAGCGAGCCATACTTCTCTACATCCAAAGAGTGTATTACTATGAGAAACTGGTTTGGAGCTGTACTTTGTGCTTCAGACAAGAGGTTACAGACTGGGAGGGGGGGCTGGGCATTAGTGCTGACAACCCCAAAAAATACTCCACCACTGATTCACAAAGACTCCGGAGACCCAAAACCCTAACATTTTTTTCATTTCCCTACTTTGAGCGCTTTTTGTTCTTCAACCCTAATATCTGCATTAACGTAGTTTTTCTTTGCAATGAATTTGCTCTCTTTTTCTGATACTGGAATCATATCCTCATTTATGCAGGTCACAGCCATGTAAAATGAAATCAACAGAATGCTGGAGATCGTCTCGACCCAGTACATGGTCCATTCAGGCCTCAACACATGTCAACACCTTGTGAAGGAAGGCTCCCCAGCCCACCACAAGGTGTCATGGGTGTGCCAGAACGCTGCTGTGTCCCTCCCCAGGGCCAGTGCTGCACACTGCAGCCCCTTCTCCCCCCCCAGCCAATTAAGCTGGCATACTGAGCTCACACCTGAACTCAGTGGTCCCCAGCAGACCAACAAACATCCTTGCAAACAATACTACTTCATAATTGTTTTTTTATATTTTGACCCTAACATTTCAACAGAGTCTTTTTATGACCTTTCCTTCTGAACATGACAGGTGCCATTTAATAACATACTGAACAAAGCATTATTTTGCACCAAAAGTGTGAAATCACATGTTGGCCAGGATTTGAAAAGCAATAGCTGTCACATTCATGAGGTCATGTGAAAAAATTGCTATGTTGAAAATGTGGTGTTTATTTTATAAGAATGTCTTTATTAATATTCAGAAAATGTACAAAGGAGAGCTACAACTACAGCCATACAAACACAAATAAATAGAGAACAACACTGTCACCCAACAATTACACAAATACAATTCTGATAGTAAAATACTAATAATGTAAGGCTCTAGAATACGTGACATAAACAAACAACGAAAAAGAAATACACCAAAGAGGATCATGTACAATAAAAACAAGATTAACCATCTGTAAGGGATCAGCATAAAGCCAAAAGGGCAAATACAATGTAATAAATTGATGCTCTACAATATCATATAGAGAAAAAAAGAAAAACAGAAGGAAACCCAGAGGCAGAAACAGGGAAGCAGCCAGAAAAAAAGAACTCCAACCAAAAAAAGCTAAATGATACCCTCCAAGGGACAAAATCTGGATATACACTAACTTTATAAAGTACCCGTCACCTCCAAATCTCATCAAAAACAGTTAAATGATTTAAATAAATATAACTACACCGCTCTTGCCTATAAATGGTATCGACAAGGGTTTCCCATTGGGACACTTGTACGGGGCCAGACTGATGCCATAACCTGGTAATCACTCTTTTGGCACATATCAATAAAATTAATAAAAGTTTAAGCAGCCTACCTTGTAACGGGAAATCACCCATAGATATATGTAACAGAACTAATATTGGAGTCAATGTAGAAGTAACATTAAAAATATGAGCTATTACCCGGGAAATCCCCAACCAAAATAGGTCCAGATGAGGACATGACCCAAAAATATGAACTTGATCTGCAGCACAGTCACCACACTGCCTCCAGCAAGTGCCAGCAGTAGGAGCTAAATAAGGAAGAAAGGAAGCCGGGGTCTTGAAGAAGTACAACCTGCACTTCCATGCAAACTCCTTAAGATACGGCACCACAGAGGGCTTATATGTAGGCAAGACATATCTCTTTAGTTGAGTAAAATCACACTCCATCTGAAGATTTGAAACCCATCGCCAAAAGAACAAAGCAGTAGATTCAGAGGTAGAGAAACTAAGAGCTAAATAAAAGGTGCCAATCAAATGCTCCTGCAACTCTCCAAGTTGACAAGATATAATCTGGACTAACAGTGACATCCGAAACCCAGTGACAAACCTGGATCAGTGCAAGGAAGATCGAAGACAGGTTTGAAGTTGCAAATAATGAAAGTGAGTGACCGAAGGTCCGCAAAAGAGCGACGCCCATTGGAGTCAAACATCTGATGGACATAATGCAGTTCCAGCCTAGCCCAGCATCAAAGAAATGAATCAGAAAAATTCAAAGGAATATGGCAGTTCCAAGCCAAAGTAGAAATGAAAAAAGTATCAGTGTTCAAAACTCTGGTACAGATCTTGTGCCAAACAGACTGTACTTCCCAGGTTAAATGGGAAAAATTAGTAAGAGGAAAAAATTGTGGAGGTTGAGAAGAAAGTATACGACTAATATAAAGATAATTTAAGGCAAATTCAATATCTTTCCAATAGGCCTGAAAAGAGGAGGATGTCTATAAATATAATATATGAAGCTGACAGGCCACAGCATACTGACAAAGATCCGGAAAGTTTATTCCACTACGATCCACTGAGAGAAATAGCAATGTTGTCCGAATGTGGGTTTTTTTCCTTCACCAACTAAAATTCAAAAACATCCACTTCCAGTCCTAAAAATAATACAAAGGAGGAAGAAGGGGAAGAGTCTGCAAAAAAACAAAAATATGCGGGACAAAACAGTAGACTCAATAACCTCAACCTGTTGGAAAAAAGATAAAGAAAGAGTAGACCTTCGAGTAAAATCCTGAGCAAGTATTTCCATCAAAGACTCATAATTAAGACAAAAATATCCAAATTGCAAGAACTCATAACCCCCAGGTACCATAAACAATTCCTGTTCCAACAAACAGGATAACGTTCACAAATAATATCTGGAAGGGAATAATTACAAGCCAAAACTTCTGTCTTATCTTTATTAAGATGGAAACCCGACAAATCCTCAAATGTGGATAAAATGTCAAGTACAGCCAAAAGAGAGGGAGAGGGAGTGGGATCTGTAAGGGTTAAAAGAATATCATCAGCAAATAAGGCTATTTTAGATTCCCAACCCCCCCCCCAACGGTATCCCATGGACATCAGCTGCCAAAAGAATGTGAGAAGCGAGAGGCTCACTATAAAGAGCAAACAACAAAGGAGAATGAGGACAACCTTGATGGGTGCCTCACCCCAAAGGAAGTGGGGAAAAAAACAAACCATTGACCTTACCAAAGCATACAAAGGGGAATACATTTGCTGAAGCATCTTAAAAAATATTATTGGAAAACCCATCACCCACAGAGAAGACCACAGAAAGAACCAGAAGACACAATCAAAAGCTTTCTCCACATTCAAGCTGGCCAGGACCAGGGGGATTGAACACTGCTGTACATATTCTAATAGCAAAAAAGTGCACCAAACATTATCATGCGCCTGCCACTTGCGAACAAATCCCACCTAATCCGAGTCCAGCAAGGAGGGGAGAAGGCCTCCTATCCAAGTAGCCCAAATGGAAATGAAAAACTTGTTATCAGAATTCAGAATTGAAATTGGGTGGCAAGAAACAGGGTGTGTGGGGTCCTTTCATGGGTTTGGCAGTGCGGCAATGATACCATATTGCCAAGAAGGAGGCAAAGCATTACCCTCCTGAACATAACGAAAAAGACAAAGCATTAAGGCAATGAGCAATTCCTTGAGAGAAGAATGCTTAAAAAATTCCTCCGGGAAGCCATTGATTCCCAGACATTTAATGACTTGGCAGCCAAAATGCTATGGTGTGCCTCCTCCACAGATACAGTAGAAAGCAACATCAAGGCTTGTTCAGAGGAAAGTGACAGAAGATGAACATTAAACAAAAAAGACCATACACGACTATCAGAGGGGGAGGAAGAGTCTGAGGAATACAACGAAGAATAGTAAGAATGGAAAATTGAAAGAATATAATCACTTTTAGTGGTACAACTAGCTTTGGGAGAGGGGTGTAGTTTCATCACCATAGCATGGACTCGGTGCATGTGAAGATGCCAAGCCAAGCGTCACACTCCATGGGGACCCACCTCGTAGTAACACTGGTGCAAATAAAACAGAACATGCTCAACTCTCTGATCGAGAAGTTGTTGAAGCTGCCACCCAGTCTCCAAGATGCGTGCCTGCAGCCCTGCATCACCGCTCCCCCAGGCCATCTGTAACAAATGTAATTCAGACTGTCAAGTTGCTATTTTAACCTCCCAAGTCCAATGAAGGGCAGAGGCATGAGGCATGAGCCATGATGGTGCCACAAAGAACCACCTTCAATGTATCCCAAAGGATACTAGAAGAAATATTGTCCTTGTCATTTTGTTGCAAAAATTATAGGATCTGATGAAGTAATTTATCCATAAGGGCCTGATCCCGCACAAGGCCAGAATAAAGCCTCCCGAACAGTGGATGAGAAAGCTGATCCAAAGATTAGGACACTAAAAGGGGAGCATGAGAAGACAAGTGAATAGGGCCATGATGGACTGTAGAGACAGTGTTGAGATGTTCCAGGTAGTAAAAAAAATAATTGAGCTTCACATGACTCCCATAGCAAGGGGCACAATTGGTATACTCACACGTTGTGGGATTCAAATATTGCCAGACATCCCCCAGTCCCAAAGATTGCAAGTTTTTGCTTAAAAAACAATTAGCGGCAGAAAAACAAAAAGTTTTAGGACATGAAGCATTCAAGTCAGGGGACAGAGATTTAAATCCCTGCCCCAAAGCAGCTGCAGCTGTAAATGTTCCAACAAAAGTGAAAAGAAGGAGGAAAAGGTACGCTTGTGTGTGCCCAGAGGAAAGTAGGTATTAACAGACGTAAGAGGTCTACCAAACAAAGAATCTGTAACAATCAGGTAATGTCCCACGCTGTCTTTGACAGTGTGAGACAGAACAAAAGGCAGCCCCCAAAGACAAAGAATTAAGATCCCCTCAGCTGGCCAAGGCAGAAGGAAGAGAAGAGAAGAGAAGAGAAGAGAAGAGAAGAGAAGAGAAGAGAAGAGAACATGCTCAAAACCCAATTTTTGGAATTTGGAGTGCTCACCAGAAGACAACTGTGTCTCCTGAAAAAACACTATATCCACTCTCTGTTCATGAAAATGCTGGAGGAGACAGGTACGCTTAACTGGGTTGTGAATACCATTCACATTGTAAGAGACTAATATTGTTATAACAGACATAGTGAAGAAAAAATATCCATACAAATAGGACAAAAATCCCTATACCAAGAGGAAAGAGTAAATACTAACAATGTAATCCGCGCAAAAACACCCCTATAGAGAAAAAAGAAAAAGACTCCCAGTGCTCCACCAGACTGCTCCTGCATAACACCAAAAAACTAAAAACACAATATAGCTTACATTTAAGCTAAAAAAAGTAACAGCAGAGTAAGCCATGTGACCAAACTGACCACCAGTCAATAGAAAAGAAAAAGGATCAAACATAAAATAACCATGTAGGAGGAGCTGAAAAATCCAGAAATTACAATGGCTATGGTAAATTCCTAATAAAAAGTACTAGAAAGGAATTAAGGCCAAAACAAGTAAAAAGTTAAAGAGCAAGAACAGAAACAAATAAGAAAACCTCTAAACAAATCCAGCCTCAACAAAAACCTCTAACAGTTCCCCACCAACAGTGAACATCCCCAAAACAAAAAGAAAAATAGAAATTTCCATAAGAAGGCACAAACTATATGCAAAATGGAAAAGGTCCCACACTGAATTGGGAACCAATCTGCTCATAGAGAGAGAAAGATAAAACAGATGTCAGTCCTCCAAAGCAGACTAAACCAAGCCATTATGGCTGGAAAAAGAAAAACAGGATGACTTCTAAGAAAAGGAATGGGTAAAAAAACACTCCTGGGCACCTGGGGAATCCAAGGAGCTACCAGGGGCACTACGGGAACCCCTCCAGCTCCCCCAGTTTAAAAAGAACCAAACACAAAACTAGAAAAAAGAAACAGAGAGCTCAGTCAGGGGTGCAATTCCCTGCCCATCTATAAATGGTGGAAAAAAAATACTAAAAACTTTAAGAGCTAAAGGGAAGTAAATCCAAATCCAAAAATACCCACTGACAGCCCGAAGATAACTCCCCTCCACGTACACAGACAAAAAAAAGACCCCCCCAAAAAAAGTATACCCCAACCCCATCTGAACAACTACTACAATCAAAACAGGGAAGAGGGCAAAAAAAGGGTGGGGGGGGAATCCCCCATAAGAAATTAATTGTACATGGGAAATGTAGTTTAAAAAAAAATATTAAACCCACAAAAATACAGAGGCATATCAGCTATAACCCAAAAAGCACCTGGGTCCCAAAGTGAAAATTTTGTGTTTAAACGTTTAAAATTACCAAAGTTATGAGTGCGTAGAAAAATGACAAATTACCTTCATAACTTTGTTGTTTTATAATATTTTGACCCAAAAATTTCAAATCGTCTTCTTATGACCCCACCTCATGAACCCAGTTGGTAAAAATGTTCTAATCCCTGCTAAAACATGATTTCATGCCGCAGATGTGAAAACACATTTTGGTCACGATGAGAAAAAGGACAGCTGTAATGTTCATGAGGTGGTGTGAAAAAATGGCTATGTTGAAAATTTGGGGTTAAAATAGTGAAAATTACCAAAGTTATTTGTGAGTGTAGAAAAATTTCAGCACACTCATAACTTGGTCATTTTTACATATTTTGCCCACATTTTCAACATGGCCTTTTTGTAACCCCTCCTCATGAACAAGGGTGGTGAAATTATGGAAATTCAGCCCAAAAGATGATTTTGCACAGCGACTGCAAATTCACCTTATGGGCTAGATTAACATAATGTCATCACCAGTGTTCATGGGGTGGAGTCCAAAAAAGTACACATGGAAAATTTGAGGAAAGAAATACGTAAAAATGGCCAAGTTATGAACAAAAGTTCAAAACACATTAGCATACACTGTATGGCACCTTTCTGTTTTCCTCAGTTCCTGGTTCGGCATTGAAGAGTGAAAACGTGTTTCCGGTTCAGAGAGGATTACATTGTTGGACTTCGGCGAGGTAAGTATGGGGTAAGGGGGGTTGGGGATGACAGGTGCTGAGTGTGGGGGTCAGGATGGGGGGGTGGGCATATGGCAGACAATGGGGAAATGTTTTCTTTATTTCAGGGTTTAAAAAAAGAGATGTTGCAGGATCGTTTTCCTTATTACCAGAACTGACAACTAATTTATTAAACTGACAATTGCCTTTCTTTTTTCTCAGGTACATGTGCATTACCTGTGCATATTATTGTAGTGGTGCAAAAGTGCCTCCACAGTTAAGGTTGAGTAGGCTGTTTAATGTTAAACCCCAAGCTTTGCACTTTAATAACTTTGCCCCCATTAAATGGATTTGGACAAATAATTTGGACATTTTGCATGTGCCAATGAGTACTACAGTACAAACACATAATCCCCCCTTAACATGCATGGGGTACACACTGCACCCCAAAATTGCCTCCAAACTTCATCATGGTGCTAAATCCACAATAAAAGTCTGATATCATCAAAAATGCACCAAAGGTGCATCTTGTCTTCCACTATAACCTAGCAAATTTCACAGCAAACCAACAAACATTTAGTGACTTATGGGTAGCAAAGCCAAAATCACGTTTGCCCATATACAATGAACTGCTGCCAGTTAAGAGGGACACTTAATATATTTTTTTCCTCTGAAGTGAGCCCCACAAAAACACTTATAGCCAAGCACATAAATACCTCTTTTGGAACCACAGAAGCTTCAGGCCCTGTGTTTCCACAACCAGATGGATGTGTGCATCCATGGAGGGATGGAAGCGCAGGACCCAGAGGGCTCTGCACTTCCCTAGCTTGATGGATGTGTTCACACAGATCCCAAAGGGACCTGCATTACCGAGGATACAACTGTACTCTCTCAAAAAGTAAGGAAATGTTTTTGCAAAAAACTGCATTAATGTATCAGTTAGGGTTCAGATTAACCCAACAAAAGTAGGAAAATGAGGCATTAGAGTTTCTAACCCTAACTCCAGAACCCCACCCACCAAGCAGGAAAGGAAAAACATTATGGTTTTAGCTGTGTCCTGGTGTGGAAACCGTTGGGGTGGGGTCTTCCTTGAGTTCTCAACCCTAACGCTCACCCCATTCCATGACCAAATAAGGTCACATGTGATATGTTTTCTTCGGGTAGGGTACACAGGTTGTTGGCAACATGTAGGAAGACAGAGTTCTGTACATTTGAAGACTATATCACAATGGGGTGAGCGTCAGGGTTGAGAACCCCAATGAAGATCCCACCCCTGATTCGAAAACAGTCAGGACAGTGAAAATCATAATTTTATTTCCTTTTCCTGCTTGAGGATGGGGATCGGAAGTTAGGGTTAGATCCCCTAATGCTACATTTTTCTACTTTCATTGGTTTAATCTGAACTCTAACTACTGCATTAATGCAGTTTTTTGCAAAGAAGTTTCATATACATTCTCTCTTACATGTGATATTTTTAGTGTGCCTTTATACGATAATGTGGTTTTATTTACATGTTTGATCGTATTTTGTGTCTGCTGTGTTTTTGGGGATATTTGTGTTTATGTAGCATGGATATATACACACATAAATCCTTCTGAGCTATCTCTCTCTCTCTCTCTCTCTCTCTCTCAGGCACACAAACACACACACACACAGTCTGCTTTTAGGGAGGCTCTTAGAACATTAGCATTTAACAATTTATAGGCCTCCTGTTGACACTTTCAATCCACGGAGAGAAGCCTATTCTTCTAATCTGACTTATACCCAACTAGGACTTGAAATACTGTTTTTTTTTTGTTTTTTTGTTTTTCGTTCGTTTGTTTTTTGTCACTGTACATGTCCAATTACTTCCTTGTCAACAGAGCTGTCACATCCATGTGTACAAGTTGTTTTCTTTTTAATCAGTTCTACCCAATGTATTTAAGGTTGTTTCTTTGTATATTCTGCTATTTGCCTGATGATGGGTTCTGTGAAGCCTGAAAGCTTGTATTCTGTAAATCTTTTGTTGGTCAAATAAAAGGTATTAGATTACCCACTTTGTTTATCATATGATACGGGAGGAATTGTAGGGAAAAAGAACGATAGAAAAATGGAAAACATGGAGATCCCCAAGGGGCAGAAAACTAGCAGGCACATTAAAAAAAAAAAAAAAACTCCTTACAGTAAACAAAGTGAAGGACATCCTAGGACAGCTACATCTACAAATCAAAACACACTGCACAGCATTTTTTTTGTAAATGTTTACTTTAGTTCCCGTTTAACTACAGTTTGCATAAAGATTATCCAAAAAGTCAAGCTGTGTACATACAATAACAGTTCATTAAAGACCTTAGCACTTCTAATTAAAGTAAAAAGATAAGTTTTTAGTAAGGGCTTAAATGGGTAAGGGAGTCACTGGACCACATTTCTTGGAGAACACCATTCCAGAGGGTTGGTGCAGCATGGGAATATACCCAGCCACAAGCCATTAAATAGTCAGAAATAGGAACACAAAGGAGGTTCTTTTCAGCAAAGCATAGTGATTGCTTGGACACATAAGAGCAAATTAATGTCGGTAAGGTAGGCAGGAGCCTGATCATAAAGGGCCTTGATCAAGAAGACAGCCAGTTAGTAGTGAATGCCTACAGTATGCTGCAGAACCTACATGGGTTCCTTAGTAGGGTAATCATAGTTTCAGCCATGCAATGGAGGTCAGTTTGTGAATGTTGATGAACGTTTGGGTCATGTTGACTGTATCTTAAATTATTTGCTCTACAACAGACAATGTCCTCCTGAAAGCAAAACAAAACGTAACAGAATGTCACTTACAGTATCCCAAGCCAGTGTAACAGTTGTTGCCTCCTTGGTGTGCCTGATCCCATTCAACCACTTATGCCCATCCTAATCAAAGAGAAAACAATTTATACTTTATTAGGAAGCTACTATTTAATCCCAGACTATAAAAAATGATTTCAGCCTTGTGCACCTAATTCAAACATCTAAAATAAGAATTAAATTTCAGACCCAGTTTTGTTTTTGTTGGATTTCTTTCAGAAAAATGTTTCTTCCAAGCAAGTAGGGATAGCACAAAAAAAAAAAGAAAAGTTATTAATACTTGTAACCGTTAATCTTTAAGGTTTCCCCCTATAAAGTAACTCTGTTGTCTTGGGTTGCCAGGCACTAGGGCCCCTCCAGCACATCGAGACCTTCTGTGATGTTGGTGTCCAAATGGCAGTGCCATGTACCCTCACCTATTAACCCAGTGTCACAAATGGTCTCCAGTTCCTGTTGAACTGCAATACATAGGTTATGTACTTGCTTATCAAATGGGTAGGGAAATTACTGCTTCCTGACTGATAAGCATTTGTGCAATGTCAAAGTACTACCACTATGGTTTCACTATATACATCAGTCTCTATATAAACAGACACCACAGAAACAGACCCTATTCTTTCATTTTTCATTTTATTTCATTTTTATTTTAACTGGTAAACAGATTAGCATGAATGCCATTTTTCACAGCGACCAGTACATAAATACATAAAATATATTGAACATTATATAAAACAAGTACAACTGGAATCCAACATTAGCAAGTTGTACAAACCAGACTTGAATAGAGACAAACCCATAACGGGGTGGATTCACAAAGACAGCCAAAATTTCCGTTACTGCGTAAAAGTAGATTGTAGCACTGCAGAAATCTAGTTGCTCCATATTCACAAAGAAAATTTCCGCAGTTGCGGAAATCCCTAAAACAGGCAAGTTACAGAAGTCCACAAGTGCTGAAATCTCCCTAACATTCTTTCCTTAGCTGAGGAAAAAGCTCAGCAGGCACAACAGGTGATCCAGATTAACTGGAGCCACAGACTTTCACAGTCTTGCCACAGATGCAGCCGTAAGTACTCACAGAGAGACCAGCAGTCAGTCCCTCAACTGAGACCACTCCAGCACCACTAGTACCAGCAGGGCCATGCACCACAGTGGCTGTCTGTAACTGTTGGTGGAATTGATGGTTGTGTCTCTCCCTGGAGTGTTTACAGTATGTTGTCTGCTTCAGTAGCACTCACTGCAGGCTGTTACCAGCTCTGCCTCTACTGCCTGTGGGGCTCCTTTATGGGCTGCACTGGGTCTAGTCATTGTAGTTTGTTGTATTTCAATGAAAATGTGTGCTATTTTTGTTGTAACAACTGACACTACTATAGGTTTACTATTACTTGTGCCTGCACCTCCACTATAATTGTATCTCAATTGTTGGTACACTGCACTTTGCTCAGGGAGAGTTACGCCTCACTCTTTGTGGTGCAGCATGTGTGCAACATTTTTCCCGCAACTGTGGAAAAATACTGGCTGTGAATAGCCTCTAAGGGGATATGCCATACTTTTCAATGGCTTTTTTTCCTCAGGAACTTCCATAGCTGCACTTTTTTCCACAGTCCTCAGTGTATTTTTTTCCTCAGCTACGATGTTTTGTGTATAGCACTCGGAGCAAGTTCCCCTTTTTTTTCTGCCGCTACGGAACTTTTGGGGGCTTAGGGAAGGTTTTGGACCTTCAGATTATTTGTGAATCCCCTCCCCCCAAAACACACACACATTCATAACAGACATAAGGAAATTATTATAACAAATAATCGCCTTGTATCTGAGAGATCTCTGACCAAACGTTAAATTGATGTGAGGAATAGAAAATATGTATCTGTTTTGAGATCTGGTGGAAAAGATATTGACACATCGGGGGAATTTCTCACTAATATTAGGTATATGATGAAGGGCAATTTTATGCATAAAAATCATAACCTTAAATTCAATATGTTCCTTAAATGGAAGATATCCCAGAGTATCATATAGTAAACAATGATGAGCTGAAGCCCTTAAACCAGTGGCAAATCTACAGATTGAATTGTAAAGCATATTTAACCTGCTAGAGATTTTCAGTCAAGTGTGAAATAAAATACTCTTGTAATTCAATTTTGACAGAAGTAGACTATTGGCTGATAACCTACGTAACTCAGGAACAAGATATTGATTCATTCTATAAAGTATATCCAGTCTATTGTGTATTACCTTAACAAGCTGAGTAACATGAAGGTTGAAGGACAAAAACCAATACAAAGTGATACCCAAATAACAAAAATTATCCACACAATCAATAAAAAACTCATTTAAATCTAAATTTGGATGTTGGGTGGCAACAGTCTATGAGGATGTGAAAAAAAAAACATAGATTTTTTTTTTTTTTTTTTAGAATTAAGAACTAACTTATGGGACAGAGACCAATTACGAATACTATGAAAATCACATTGAAGGATTTTTTTGCAAACAATGGAAATCCTTATCTAAACAAAACAGAATCATCTGCATAAAGATTTAAGTTGGAAGAAGGGCAAACCAAATGCAAATAATTCAAAAACACAGAGAATAATAAAGGGCCTAAAAAGGAACCCTGAGGTACACCACAACATGTTTCCCTAAACTCAGACTGGACTTATTCAATAACTGTACAATGTGATCTCCCCCATAAATAACTACCAAACAAAAGAACTAAGTCAGAAGAAAAGCCCTGATGAAGCTTACTACATAACAAGTGCTCGTGATCAACTAAATTGAATGCCTTGGTGAGGTCCACAAAGACTGAAGCCACATGGACCCCCTTATCCAGGGCCCCATGGACATAGTCCGTGAACCCCACCAAGGCTGTCTCAGTGTTAAAACACTTTCTGAAGCCATGCTGGGTCTCAGACAGGAGATCATACTTAACCAAATATTAATTTACCTGATCAAAAATTATTTTCCCATGAAGTTTAGACAAAGGTGAAAATAACAAAATTGGGCAATAATTAGACACAATGTTCCTTGGTCAGAATTTATAAACTGGTTTCATAAAAGCTTTTTTCCAGCATTTAGGAAATATTCCATGACACAAGGAGTAGTTAAATAAGTACATGAGGGGAAATTAATATTGTTGATGAAGCCAATTTTATCGATAGTCTATTTTATCCAGTTCTACTGATGGTTTAGGGTTGCTATTTTGAATATTATCCATAACTACATGAGGAGTAAGGAATGTAAAACAGAAAGGAAGAACACTGTGATTAGCAGAAGAATGAGAGGGTACAGGTTCTTGTGTAGAATTTTTTTTCTATAATCTTCCATGTTACAAACAAAGATTGTTAAACAACCCAGCAACTTCAATGGGAGTATCTATCAATTTATCACTCATCTCAATTGTGAAACGTGAATTCGATTTATTTCTACCCAATACTTCATTTAGGGTTTGCCAAGCTTTCTTTGAATCCCCCAAGTTACTCCATTGTTGCTTCTAAAAAAAAAATAATATCTTTGTATTTCTACAGGCTGTTTCACACATGTTCCTACGTTGCTGATATTGAATTAACAAGTTAAAGTCCCTATTCTTCCTATAATCATTCCAACACTTGTTACATCTACAAAACACCTCAATCAATTTCCCCGTGACCCACTCATTTTTCCTACCCTTTACTCTTAACTTTTTTAGTCGAAAAACAGAATTACAAATTTCAACAAAAGTGGAACAGGATCTAGAATGTACCAAATCTAAGAACAGAGCTTAGAATTTAGAATATGTGTTTGAAAAACTCTGCAGCCATTTTTACCCCTGGCAGTTGTCAGATTTGTTTCTATAGCCAAAGTAGAATGGTGGCTAGTGAATCTAGCTAAAAAAGGCTGCCAAAGAGTTTGCAGATTTCAAAATTTGAAAAACACAA
Organism: Neoceratodus forsteri; assembly: GCA_016271365.2. Classification (NCBI taxonomy): domain Eukaryota; kingdom Metazoa; phylum Chordata; order Ceratodontiformes; family Ceratodontidae; genus Neoceratodus; species Neoceratodus forsteri. Next base: position 1,642,319,063 of record CM028131.1, on the reverse strand, counting down.
ATTAAAATAAAGCAGGCATGTACAGTAAGTGTACAAATGTAACTATAAAGAAAAGAAACACAGCTTATAATTGTAGAGAAAAACTGCAACAGTAATGATCAAGGAACCTAAATAAAATTAACTGCTTATTGTGAAAATCTATTTTCAGGTTCTGGAAGGGGAGACAGAATGGAAGAGTGAAACCATAGTTAGGGATCCCTGAGAAGAAACAGTATTACTTCAGTGAGTATTTTTTTCTTCTAACCCCAAGAATCCCTCAGTTACAGTTTCACTACATAGAGAGTATGCAGCAGTGCTTTGGGAGACTGGGTCAAGAACCTACCTTGGAAAAAGGTTCTGCATTCCTTTCTGGACTGTATGTCCATATAATAGTGCTCTGTGAAGGTGTGTGCTGCTTTCCAGATAGCTGCTTTGCAATGTCTGATAAGGGGATGCCCCTTGAGAATGCCACAGAGGCAGAGGTGCCCCTTGTGGCGTGCACCCTTAAGCTTCTATATGGCATCTTCCCTGATTTTTCATAGCAGAACTGAAAACAAGAGACTATCCAGCAAGAGACAGACCTCTTTGGAGCTGGTTTACCTTTTATTGCCAACCACAGGTAACAAAAAGTTGAGTAATTTTGGATCTGATGTCTTTTGTCCAGTCCATATAGATACTCAATATTTATTCAATATAGATATTTGTATCTCCAAAAGATGGGCTTCATCATTACGAGATGTAAGAGCACATAGAGGCGCAGACATTGCATCAGACCATCATTTGGTAATAGCAAAGATCAGGCTTAAACTCAGAATGATTCTAAAAGTAAAGAAAACCAGGATAATAGCGATAAACAAGTTAAAATGACATGAGATGTAGCAGCAGTTTGAAATAACTCTAAAAAAAATCACTTCACTGCCTCAGAAAATCTAGCCAAAGATACTGATGAACAAGACGAGTCAAACAAAGTAAATTTAAAAGAGGAAAGGAGCAGCTGGAAAAACACGGTTCTAAAGACTGCAGAAGAAGTTTTGTGATTCAAGAGGGGGAGCAAGAAGGAGAAATGGATTTCTGAAGATACATGGAAGGCAATAGATAAGAGAAGAGTACTGAAAGCGCAAAGAGAACAGGCACTGTCACAGTCTAGAGACGCAGCTGAGACTTCAGCAAAATACAGGGAAAAGACAAAGAAGCGAAAAAGATGTAGGAAGGACACGAGATTATGGCTAGAGAAGAAAACAACTGAAGCAGAAACAGCTGCTAGAAAAGGAGATTCAAAAAACCTTATTCAGAATTGTTAAAGACTTGTCAGGAGGTACCTGGCCAGTCATTACACTGCCTATCAAGAAAAATGATGGTCATCCAACGAGAACGCATGAAGAGGTAATGGAATGGTGGAAAGAAATGAAAATTACACACCTACCATAATTCTTGATCTTCTCTTGTATCTTCACCATTCATTACTGCTGGGTGTAAGCCGGAGGCGCGTGCGCACCCGCCAAAGGAGGTTTTGTTTTTTGTTTTTTTCGGAGTCGGCGCCGACAATGGCGCCACCCCAGAGAGTGACGCACTGCGTGATGTGCGAGGGGTGGTCATTAAGCGCCGCAGACTCCTCCTCCATCCCAGTTATGTTAGCCAGAGAGGTGAAATAAGTATAAGAAAAAGAGAGCGAGGCAAGAGAGCCGAGGGATAGAAAAAAAGGAAAGGATAAAAACTGAAAAAGGCATAAGCCAGAAGAGGACAGAAAAGAAGAAAATGCCTACCCTACAGGACCGCAGGGCCTCACTTCTGGGGAGGCTCCAAGGGAAGAACAGATGAAGAAAAGGAGAAGAAGAAGAAGAGAGGGAGAGAACAAGGGATGTTGGGAGGGGTGAATACTGCCCACTGATATATCGGTTAAAGGCTTATAAGTTCGGACCAAAACAAGGGGAGCAAGGATCCCGCTTGATAGGACTGAAAGAAGGTTCCACCGAACTGCTTTCACGGACTGGACACAAAGGACAGATTCTCTAACCTCCCGTCATCCCAACCTCTTAAACTCTAGCTGAGAGCTCACAGACTGCAGAGGCAGAAATTCTGTTCTGGAAAGAGAGCGCCCAACTAGGAAGAGGTCCTTTAGCACCTTGTTAATACTAACACAGATGCGTATGTGGAGTGGGTGAGCTCTACAGAGGGCACCCCTTTATGAAAGGATAGAGTGGGAACTCAGTTGGACTCCCTGAAGGTCAGGCAATAGTATCAGCTCAAGGTAATTGAAGTGCGAGGAAGCACCAACCAGAAGAACTGATACAAAAGAAGATTATGACCTGCCAGAGGGACCAAGACAAAAAAGACCGAGCCATAGAGGGATGGTCCTTTAACTGTGAATTGAACCACATGGTTAAGAAAACCAAGAGGTCACCACTAAGGGCAATCAGAAAGAGTTCCCTCGGGATAGAATAAATTCCACTTGTTCCCCCTTTACCTTGATAAAAATAGGACCTTTCAGAAAAGAACGGAAAAGTCAAGTTAGTTTTTTGGGGGGTTTTTTGGCTTAAAAGCCCACGAAAAAGTAGGAGGAGTGAGCAGGGAGGGGGAGACGCCGAAGAAGGAGGCCCGTGAGGGGATGATGGGCAGGAATCAGTAATGAATGGTGAAAATACAAGAGAAGGTCAAGAATTACAGCAGGTACGTAATTTTCATATCTTCCCTTGTCAATCTTCACCATTCATTACTGCTGGGTGAGTACCAAGCTCCCCTCGAAGGGGGGTCTGAGTAGACCCTGAGGGAACAGATCCCTCAGCCTCCTACTGGTGAAAAGTAGGGAGGGGGAGACCCTGACCACTAGACCAGGAAGTCTAAGGGGGGGTGAGGGGAAGGAGGCATCCCCCGAGGACTGGGGGAAGGAGGTTGTCCCTGAAGAAGTCTCCTTGCCCTGCAGGAAAAAAGGCGGGTCCCCTGGAAGGCACAGTTAGCCACCCTACGCTGGGCAATGGGTGACAGTCTGGAGAGACAAAGCCATGCTATCCGCCTAATGCAGATTGCTGTCCCTACTAGTCTTGACGCCATCTCGTTGGCATCGTAGGATGCCCTCGCTTGGTGCCTTGCAAGTTCCAGACCCTGGGCAGAGAGGGCAATGGCCTGTCTAGACTGCTCTGAGTCAGGCAAAGAGGCTAAGACCTGAGCCAGCATTGACCACAGATGCCTGTTGTAAGCAGCGTGGTGAGCCTGATGCGATGAGATGCATAACAACGCACAACCGGAAGAGAAAACTCTTCGACTCCACCGGTCGAATTCAGCAAAATCTGAGTCCGGAGGCCTGTCATGCACCAGGCATCGAGGCCCAGAAGGAGTGTACAGGGATGTCAAACCTGAAGGCGGGTGAGGCAGAGAACCCAGAGACTCATGCGGGGCACAATACCATCTCCTGCAGTCTCCCAGGGCTGGAGAAAGAGTGGCTGGAGACTGCCAGGTGCGGATAGACGCCTCCTGGAAGGGGATCGGCCAGGAAGGCACCAGCAGATGGCGAGCGCTGAATTCACTAAGGAAAGCATGCATCTGCCGCTCGGTATTGTCCCTATGGATGTAGGAGATACAAAGCTCCGACACCATCCTCGAAAGGAAACGCTGATAGTCAGTGAAATCAGCGTCAGAGGAAAGGTGGACAGGAAGTTCCTCTTCCTCAGAGGAGGAGGAGGAGAAAGTGGAGCCCGAATGCTCAGAAGACTCCTGCGGCGAGTGGGAGGGACAGGCGGAAAACCTATTTGTCCATGGCCCTAACATAGGACGGGAAGGCCGCCGCAGAAGCTCTGAACATCTCCCAAGTTAATGGCCCAGTGGGCCACACATGGCCTGGGAGAGAGGGAGGTGGTTGCAGAGGGATGGGCGAGGGGCACCTAACAGCATGTGCCCGGCCTCTGCCAGGGCTTTGGGATCCAGGTAGCGATGCTGCCAAGACTGGGGACCCTGAGATTGTGCCGGATTGCATAGTAGAAAGGGAAAGAGGCAACTCCGGAAAGAGCCCTGAAGGAGAATCTCCCCTGTGATGTGCCTGGGATTGCATGAGTCCAGAAGGGCAACCCTCAGAACTGCCACCAGAAAGCACTTTAGAGACCTTAAGAGAAAGGTTAGGATCAGCGCTACGACTCCTCACCACACCCCACAGGGTGTTGGGGCTCGTCGCCGCTCCTGACCTCTACCCCTCAATCCTTCGGACTACAGCAGCCCTCTTCCTCATGACCAGTGGTGGAGGTCCCTGCTGAGCAAGACCCCGAAGGGAACTCGCCGAGGCAGAGTCCTCCCCCCTCTGCTGAAGGACCCAAGCACTACCTGTGCAGACTGTAGTGCCATTTCCAGTCTCCAGGGTGACCCATAGTGCCTTCTCTCCTCCCTGTGGGTGGGGGGCGAACAGGGTACAAAAGGGGATGCTCTTTCAAAGGAGGAAGATCACTAGGGCCAGCAAACGTGCAATGAAGCTTGAGCGGAGGATGTTAAGGAGGGATGTGAGGAAGTACTGCTTCACTGAAAGAGTGATATACACCTGGAATAGACTGCCAGTGGAAATGGTGTAAGGTGAAAACAGTAGGGAGCTCCAAGCATACTTGAGATAGTCATAAAGGAATATTAGTGAATAGGCATGGGAAAGGAAGGTTGCCATAGACTAGTTAGGGTCTGTGGAGGCAAACTAGGCAGGGACCATCTGGGTGGACTTTGTGGGCAGGCTATCCTTTTCCGCTGACAAATTCTCTGTTTCTATGTAGTCAGGGCAGTGGTGGGACCTCCAGCCAGCATCAATTTGAAAGGTAAGTAAAAGAATCAACTCTGCAGCGTCAAACAGCAAAAGCGGTCATGCTAATCCTAACGCAGGCGCCAGAGTGAAGATATTGCAACAAGGTAGACAGGTAGAGAAAGTGTGCTACAGGGCCTGAATATAACACAAGAGCAGTCAGTAAGATATATCCACGAGCCAAAAATGAAACCAAAGGGGTAGAACAGACAGATGGCATACACAAGATAGAAACACCCAGGAAACAAGACTGTGAAACAGAAAGGCCACAATGACAGAGAAAGTTAGCAAACATACAAACAGATAGCACTGCAGGGAGTGCATGCTGGCAGGCAGTAGGACTCGCCAAGCAGACACTGTGCAGCAAGGCTGATTTCTGTCATGGAAGTGAATATAGGATGGGGGGAGGTACTGTCAGTCACTAAGCAGGAAAGGGATCAAGGGGTTATCATATCTGATGACCTCAAAGAGGCAGCACAGTGTGACAAGGTAGTGGGTAGGGCCAGTGGGATGCTGGGATACAGTAGGAGATGCATCTCCAACAGGAGGAGGGAGGTGGTGTTGCCACTGCATTGCTCACTGGTGAGACCCCACCTGGAGTATTGTGTCCTGTTCTGCAGGGGGTTGCACCAAATGTCTTATGCGGAGGAGACACAGAAGGGTCTCAATATAAACACCCTGGAAGAGAGGAGCATGAAAGGGAACATGATAAAATCTACAAGTACCTCATGGGGGTGAGCAGGGTACTGAAGTGCTTTATTTTTTTGAGGATAGAATAATTGTGCCACGTAGCAGACTGTCAGCCATCTTTGTTTTTAACTTAACTTTTTCAGACTGCTTTTTAATGGTATGCCCTTCAATACTTGTCTCTCTACATCACAGAATACACATCCTTTGAGGACAGCAGTGCAGACTGTAAGCTTTAGCATAATCTTGTCTTTTAGGAGAGCAATGCTCCATTTTGGCTACCAACAAAAAATCTTTTTTTGCTCAAGAAACTATCTTAATTTACATGTCGTAGCATTAAGATGTGCGGTCTACGTTTTTATCACACTTTTATCACGGTTGTTTATATTCACTGATGCAAGTTCCAAATTCTGCTCCTGTCACTTTAAGAACTGCCTTAAACATGCATGGTATGGGGCAGCCTGAAAGTCTTTCAAAAAAGCGAAATGTCAAGACATCACTGCACACCTCTCACTCTAGCCTGACTCATTTTGTTGCTGTGTACCCACTTTCAAATAAACTTGATACAACTGCAAATTGAAGCCTAGCATCTGGATTTTCTGCACAGATCAGTAACACCAGTTCTTTGCTTTCCTAAGGATATAGACAGGTTGCACTGCAGTCTACAAACAGTAACTATAAGTCAAAAATTCACTGCCAGATAAAGTCAAAAGCAATGACCGATCCGCATGGACCAACACCCAGAATTGTAGCTAGGGACTAGAGGTGCAGCTGCATGGCATTTAAAGGGACACTGTTAACCCCTTAGGCCTCAAAGTGTCCCTGGTTTAAAAAAAAAAAAAACACGTTATGATTCTTCACATTCTAGAATGTTGATATAGCTGGTAGTTTGATTCTGATTCCTTTTTTCATTTAAAAAGTGAAAAACAGACTGCCCACTATACTGGTGTTACCACACAAAAACATTTTTGTTTACATTCCTTGATCAACTCCCACTGCATCTTTCTTGGACTTGGGAACACCCCCAACATTGTCTAGCCACTCATGATGTAGTGGGGAGCAGAGGAGACTATTGCATCCTGAGTGGCAGACCTGTTTGGGGGAGTTCCTAACGTTCAAGAAGTATGCAATATGAGTAGATCAAGAATTAGAAACAAATGAAAGTTGGGTATAATTACACCATTAGCATGCATTTCAGTTCTGCTATGAAAGGAAGCAGCAAAAACACCTAACAAGATTAATGAATTTTAGAGAACAGAAGCAACCATAAAATGTGTTTTTTAAATAGAAATAATATGATGCAAAAAAAGATTGACAGTGTGCCTTTAAGTAAGGATTGTGGGGGAAGGATGCCTAATAATGTGACCCAACAAGCCCCTGGCACGCTTGGTAATCTTGACATTTTGCATCCTGCATATCAAGTATGCTAAACCAACCCCCTTCACTTAAGAGTGGAAGAAAGCAATCCGAAGTCATTATTAATTTCTTTCTAGCCACCTGCCTATTTGGACCCTTTCAGTCCAAAATCACTCTAAATCCCTTCATCGTCTGAGAAGCCAGAAAATAGCTGAAGTAATACACCTCTCCCCTTTGAGAATTTAGGACAGATTCTATACTATAGCCCTGTTTGCAACAAATAATGTATGCAAAGGAAAATTTACACAGGGTGGCATTTAGCCCTGTGCTGCACCACTCACTGACTTTGCAGGTATCTCATACTAGCAGCACTATGCACGTGATATGTTAACACACATTAGGCTACAGAATCTGCCAGACAATGTACAGTGTATACTCTATCTTTGCCAATGGTCACACCCGGGTTAACTCATAAGTGAGAGGAATAGTGTGTCATACCTTGTGTTTGTGCTTGCATGGAAGCTGCAATATCAGGAAGAATACTGTTTGACTAGCATAGTGCAGTACTTTCTCCTACTTCTTCCTACCTGCAAGGTACTGTACTAATGTACTTACTATTCATAAGAAAGTTGCCAGCAGCAAAACGCCATCCTGGTCTATCCAGGCTGCTCGAGATTGCAGCTAGCTCCCTATTCAGCAGCTGCCCCACCCCCACTCCCCCTTCCTCCCTTTACCCTTCCCTTTGCCCTGTCCCACCCCTTCTTGAAGCATTCCACTGTGTTACATGCCACCACTTCAGCTGGTAGTGTGTTCCACTTTGCCACCACCCTCTCTGTAAAGAAATGCCTCCTCATCTCCCTCCTGAACCTACCCCTCTCCAATCTCATGTCATGGCCCCTAGTGTTTCTCCCCACCCTCCTCCTCAATAGACCCTCTGTGTCTGTTTTGATTATCCCCTTCATATATATCTGAAGGTCTCAATCATGTCCCCCCATCCCTCCTCTCCTCCAGTGTGTACATGTTTAACTCTCTTAGTCTGATCTCATAAGACAATTCCCCCAGGCCCTGAATGATCTTCAGTACCCTACGCTGCACTCCCCTACAGCACCCTGATGTCCTTTTGTAGGTACAGGCACCAGTAGTGCATGCAGTATTCCAGGTGAGGTCTAACCAACGATCTGTATAACGGCAGAATAACCTCCCTTCTTCTCGAGGTAATGCCCCTTGCAATGCACCCCAGCACTTTGTTGGCTACTGCTACTGCCTTTGTGCATTGCGCAGAACTGTTCATTGCTCCCATGATGAGCAGCCCCGGATCCTTCTCCTCTTCTGTTACCTCCAGCCACCCCCCCCCCCACCTAATGGTAGCTTCTCCTTGGATGTTTTGTTCCGAAGTGCAGTACCTTGCATTTTTTTGCATTGCACCCCAGCTGCCATCTGTCAGACTATGCCTCTAGCCATGCCAGATCCTCCTGTAGCCCCTGCCACCCAACCTAGTCATCCACCACCGCTCCCATCTTGGTGTCACCCGTAAATAGGCTGATTTTGCTGCTGATGCCCTCCAAGATGTCTGCAATAAATATGCCAAACAGTACTGGGCTCAACACCGACCCTTGTGGAACACCACTTATCACAGGCTTAGGCGATGAGTATTCCCCACCTACCACCACCCTCTGCTGCCTATCTTTTAGCCAGTTCTTCACCCACCCCACCAGTTTTGCTCCTGCCCCTGTGCCCCATAGCATGTTTCCAAGTCTCCCATGCGGTACTGAATTGAAGGCCTTACTGAAGTCCAGGTACAGGACATCCACCGCATGGCCCTCGTCAATTTGCCTAGTCGCCAAGTCATAGTATTCCACCAGGTTGGTCTGGCATGACCTGCCCTTGACGAAGCCATGCTGCCTCTCATCCTGCACCCCATTCACCTCCAGTAGTGCCACTAGCCTCTCCTTTAGGATGGTCTCCATTAGCTTCCCCACTATGGACGTTAGACTTACTGGCCTATAGTTCCCCAGTTCGTCCTTGGGTCCACTCTCGTGGAGGGGAACCACATGAGCCAGTCTCCAGTCATGGGGTATGCATCCTGTGTCTAGAGATGAATTAAATAATCCTGCCAAGGGTCCTGCCAGGACCTCTGCCAGCTCCTTCAGCACTCTTAGATGTACTCCATCCGGTCCTGTTGCCTTGTCCACTCTCAATGCCCTTAACCCCTCCAGCACCCTCCCCACTGTGATTTCTCTGTCCGTCATCCCCCCCCCATCTGTTTCTATCCTCCCTCCTACTATGGGTAGTGCCCCTCCCTTTCTTTCGTAAAGACTGAACAGAAGTAGTCATTGAGCACTTCTGCCTTTTCACCCCCTTCCACCCATCCCCCTTCTTAATTCTTATAATTCGGTCCTTACAGCTTCTTTTCTCCCTGATGTACCTAAAGTCTTTTCTCCTTTTTAATGCCCTGCACCAGCCTGAGTTCTCTTGCTGCCTTGGCTGCCTACCCCCCGTCACTTCCTTTGATTCTTGCAGATATTCCTCCCTATCCTCCTACCTCCCCAATTTTCTTTATCTCCTGTAAGCTCCCCTTTTCCTCCTCACCCTGTCTAACATCCCTTTGCTTATCCAGCTGGGTTTCTTTCCCCCAGCCTTCTTAGTCTGGGCCCTACAGCAAGTTTCTGTTGCCTCCACTATCCCATCTTATCAGTTCCCACCTTTGTTGTGTGTCCATATCCAGTTGAATTTTGCACAGAAACCCCTGTACCACTTCCCTCATCATCTTAAAGTTGGCATTCCTGAAGTCCAGCACCCTTGTGCCAGATGCCCCCATCTGTAACCGGAACCACTGTCCGGTGATCACTCCCCCTCAGTGGTTCCTCCACCTTCACATCCCTCACCCACTCCCCGTTCATAAGTACGAGGTCAAGGGTGTTCCTTTCCCTAGTTGGTTCCTTGACCAACTGTACTAAAAGCCTTCCTGGAAGGCATCCAGCATTACCTGCTCCCTTCTGCACTATGTGGTAGGTGTGTCCCACACCACTCCCGCAGGTTGAAGTCCCCTACTATCACCATCCCCCCCCCCCACAGTTCCTCCTGATCTGTTCTGCCAGTACCCTGTCCATCCCTTCAGACTGACAGGGTGGCCTGTACACCACCCTCAGTCTTAGTGATCTGTTTTTGGGATCCTGTAGTTGCACCCACAGTGCTTCTGTATCTCCCTCATCTCCCTCCTCCCTTACACATTTTAATCCCTCCTATACGTACAGCGCCACCCCTCCCCTTTTCCATAGCCTTCCGGTGTAATCTGTACCCCGGAACCGTCATGTCCCATTCATGGATTTAGCTGGCCCATGTCTTGGTTATAGCCGTCAAGTCCACTCCCCCCTTTCTCCTCCAGGAGAGCCTGTAGTTCTGCCCCCTTATTGCCCAGACTCCTAGCACTTAGTGTTACCACCCTCCAACTCTTGTCTCTACCATCCCCCCCGCCTCTCTCCCCTTATGCCCGCTCCCTTAGTAGTTGCCTTCCTCCTTACCTTGCTGTCACAGGGAGTAAGCACATATGGTTTCACATCACAAGGCCTCTGAACTCCTCTATCCATCCTGTTACCCCCCCCCAGTTTAAATGCTCCTCAATGTGCTTCCCTATCCTTGCCTTCAGTAAATTTTTTCCCCTCCTCATTTAGGTGCAGTCTATCTTTTGTGTACAAACTGCTATTCTCCCAGGCCCCCCAATCAGCCCGTACCCATTTCCAACACCAGGCCCCCAGCCATTCGCTAAACTCTTGATTTCTCCCTTTTCTTGCCATACTTGCCCTGGGAATGGGAAGTACCTTCAAGAAGGTGACAGATCTGCCCGCTCCCTCACACAGAGGTCCCAGTTCCTCAAACCTCCTCTTTACCTCCCCTACTGTCTCATCAGCCAGGTCATTCATCCCCAGGTGTATTATCAGGTGAGGTCTTTCCCTTCCCATGCTTGCATACCTCAGCATGGATTGCCCCACCCTTTCCGCCTTCAGTCTTGGCATGGCTTCCACCCATATTCTACTGTGCCTCTCCCCTTTGCTGCCCCACCTGACCCTCTTAGTATCGAGTCCCCCAACACCAAGACACCTCCCTTCCTCCCCTCCCCATCTTCCCCCTTGTCTCCTTCTTCCTCCTGCACAATGTTCCCTCCTATTGTTGCGGTTTCTCCCCTGTGTTCTCTGCTGTACTCAACCATTCTTGCCCCAATAAACCTATTTCTCCATCACCCATCCCAGCCATTTTGTTCTTTGTACCCATGGACCGCGCTTCCCCTTCCTCCTTCCCATCCTTTGACCCCTCTGTTAGAGGTCGGCCGCTGTCTGAGCTTACTGTGTTACCATCTTCCTGTACTTCTTCTCTTGTTCTCCTTGCGTGTTTGTTTCCCTTATCTGTGTCACCCTTCCTGCCCTTGTCCTAACCACCCCCTGTCACTCTTATCTTCCCCATCTTTTTTCTTTTCCTGGATGTCTTTTGTGCTTTCCACATTCCCTTCTCCTCCCAACCTAATATACCCCTTCATCATCTTTGACACTTCCCCCATTAAACTAAAACAAAATTCCAGTGCACTGGAATTTTGTTTGTGTTTGTTATATGCAACATACCAGTAGCACCCCTCAGCAGAAATGTGAATTACATTTTGTGAGCAATATAAAGGTCAGAGCATGCTAGTTTTGGATGCACTTCCCCCATTAGCCTTAGTACTTCTTTTCTAGCCTCCCCAGCCTTATACAGACTGGCACCTCTGCCCTCCAACAGGGTGTCCATGAATATAGCCCCTCCACAGTTATTACATCCCACGATCCTTCCTCCCCTGTGCTTTCTGCCCCCACTTCCCTGATTCCTTTGCCTCCCTCCCAGAGTCCATATTACACCTCTCTACCACAGGACTGGGCCCTTATATTCTAAAACTGGGGAGGTGGTTAACATGGGAGAATAAAAGCACAATACTACATATCTCCTATTTAGTCCTTTATACACCCTCAAAAAACATAACAAAAACATTTCTGAATATGGAGGAGCTAGCTCATTTACTATGCTGTGTATCTTTTAGACTATTTATGCAGCACTCCACAAAAATAATGTTGTGGAATGCAACCCATATTTATTCTACATTTTTCAGTCCCCTCCTTGGAGTACATACTTACCAATGATTCTGTTTCCTCAAAAAGCTCTAAAAATTGATGATAGCTGATGAACCCTGTATGTTCTGGGTCCAGTAATATACTTAGTTCTTTAAATTGCTCATCTGTCATTCGAAATGTCAAGCTTTCCACAATTCGACGCAATTCCTTTCTGGTGACTCTGCCATCTTGATTCTAAAAAGAAAAATCAACACAAAATGGATCTTTTTTCCAAACATAAGCATTTATATATGATACTATGTGTATAAAAGTTGTAGTCAAATCTAAAAGTTGTAGTCAAACCTGCTCTTGTATTCTGTTTTTATACTATACAACTTAAAATAGACGTACATTTTGCCATGTTACTCGCATTCTGAAAGCCCATGAAACTATCTTTCAAATGAGGTATTGGTTTCAGGAGTCCTGAAATATAAACATCTGAAAAAGATCAGCAAACTAAATTACAGAAGGACCCATTTCATGGGATAGTGTGACATAAAGTGAGGTCACAGAGGGGCTAAGAAAAAATAACTTACCACAGTAATGTTCTTTCTTCTCAGGGATCCCTTACTATGTTTACAACTTTATGCATCTATCTTAGGACTGTGCACCTCCCAAAGTTCGACAGCATGAACTTTGACCATTGTACTGCGTAAAGTTCACCAAAGTTCTTTTAATGGTAGACTAGTTCACACTAGTTCGAGTATTAAAAAACATTAGGAAATGGGATAAAATAACAAAATGCACTGGGCTGATGAAGCACCCAAAACAGAAGGATGATACAGTGGGCAACACTGAAGGGGACTGGTTCCAAAAAATTGTGCCCTTTCAGTCAGTGCCAAACATGGACAATGCTAGTAGTAACAAAAGTGTGTGTCTAACAATGCTCCAATAAAATGGCTATAACTGTAAGGCCTATGTACACCCACAAACTAACAGTAAAGAATCCCACAGCGTAGGCTACTGGTCCCCAAAACTGTGTGCCTATTGGCACAGTGCCACACATGGAAAAGGCTTCTCGTTATGCCACTGAGATCCCTTGAAAGAAACAATATTACTATGGTAAGTAATTTTTTCTTCAAACCCCAGGAATCTCCCAGTAGTATTAGACAATATGCAGACTACGAAGCAGTGCTTTATGAGGTAGGTACAGAACCTATCTGGGAAAAAGGTTCTGCAATACTGCAGTGCCAAACTTAGCATCAGTTCTGGACTGGATGTCCAGGCAGTAGTGCTTTGTGAAGGTGCAGACTGTACTCCAGGTAGCCACTTTACAGATTTCCAGCAAGGGGATGTCCCTTGCAGCTGCCACAAAGGCAGCAGTTCCACAAGTGGAATGTGCCCTGAGGCCTTGTGGTGGCTGTTTCTCAGCCTTACTGTAGCAGCATTGGATGCAGGATACTATCCAACAATCAATTGACCTATTTGGGGCAGGCTTGCCCTTTCCCACTTCACCATAAGTAATACATTGTTGTGAGGGGGAATCTCTGAGGTCCTTAGTGCAAGTGATGTAATAACTGAGAGACCTTTTTACATCCAAGCTATGAAGCTTCAGTTCACCTGAACTAGACTTGGTTGTAAAAAAAATACAGGAAGGGTGATGAACTGGTTCAAGTGAAACTCAGATACCACCTTTAGAAGGAATTTCCTGTTAGTCCTAAGGGACACCTTGTCCTTATGGAAGATAATGTAATTAGGATCAGTGCAGAGAGCTTGGAGCTCACACACTCTTCTTGCTGAAGTGATTGCCGCCAGGAAAACAGTTTTCCAGGTGACATATTTCAAGTCAGCCATAGCCACTGGCTCAAAGGGAGGTTCCATGAGTTTGGCTATGCACAAATTCAGATCCCAAGGAGGGACTGGTTCCCTAACAGGAGAGAACATACATGCCAATCCTTAGAAAATTTCCTGAAAATAGGGTGTGAAGCTATTGTCCTCTGAGCACCTGCAGACAAATAAGCAGAAACTGCTGCTAAGTGAACCCTAAGTGCACCAGATAATGAAGCAATGTAGATAAGCTTGCCTTAAGGGGACTGATTTGCTTAGACATGCACCGGATGGAAAATCTTTTCCATTTTGAAGCATAAGTCTTTCTTGTGGAAGTTTTCCTAGAAACTTTCAGTACCTCTTCTTATAAGTTAAATTCAGAAAATTATAACTCCTCAACAACCAGGCCTTCATGTCAATGCTCTTGAGGTTCAGAAAAACTATCTGACCCTGAACAGCTGTTAGGAGACTGTATCTCTGGGGCAGACGAATAGGTTGCTTGGTGGACAGGGTGAGTAACAGAGGGTACCATGGCTGCCTGGCCCAGTCTGGGGCAGCCAGTATCATGGTTGCAGACTGACTCCTCAGCTTGAGAAGGACTCTTGACACCACTGGAAATGGAGGAAAAGCATAAAGGAATTTTCCTGTCCAATCCAGGGCTAATGCCTCAATGGAAACTGTGCCCAAGGAGTGGGGCCCGCAGTAATAAAGTGGAAGCTGGTGGGTTTCTTTTGAGGCAAACAGATCTATTTCTGGGATGCCCCAACAACTGAAAACTGTGTCCAACAATTGCTTGTTTAAAGCCCATTTGTGATGATCCTGACTGATTCTGCTGAGTGAATCTGCTAGTGTATTGTTCTTCCCTGGGAGATGAATGGCAGACAGATGCACTTCCAGGGAATATGCAAGGGACCAAATCTTCATGGCTTCTGTGCACAGCCTTGAGGATCTTGTACCCCCTTGCATGTTGATGTACCACATGGTGGTTGTGTTGTCTGTCCTGACCTGGACTAACTGACCCCTCAACTGAGGAGCAAATGCCTTTAGGGCAAGGACGACTGCTCTCAACTCTAAAAGGCTGATTTGCAGCTTGAACTCCTGAGGTGACCAAATTCCACTGATTTTGAGGTTGCTTGTGTGTGCCCCCCACCCTAGGAGAGAGGTATCTGTTGTTAGGACCACAGTGTGGTGCTGTTGCTGAAAGAGGATGCCCTGTTGGAGGTTGTCCCTTTCCTTCCACCATTGCAGAACCAGTAACAGAGTTCTTGTAACTGGCACAAGCTTTGAAATGGGAACCCTTCTTTGGGACTAATAAGATCTGAGGTGATACTGAATATCCCTCATCTGAAACCTGGAGCCCGACACTACTACAGTAGTCGAGGCCATGTCTCCAAGTAGTGCTAGGAACTAGCTTGCAGTTCTGGGCTGACCCAAGACAAAGGAATTTGCCAAGGTCAGTAGATTTGTCACCCTCTCCTGTGGGAGAAAAGCTTTTCCCTGAACAGTATCCAGTTCCGCTCCAATGAATTCCAGTGACTGAACTGGCTCAATCTGAGATTTCTGAGGACTGATAAGGAAATCCAGGGACTGCAAGGTACTCAGTCACCCTGATGGAATCCTTTACCTGCTGATATGAATCCCCTTATGACTAGCCAGTCATCCAGATAAGGGAATACAATGATTTCCTGCCTTCTAAGGTAAGCTAGCGCCACTGACAGACACTTTGAGTACTCGTGGGGCAGAAGTGAGGCCGATTGGGATTGCTGAGAACTGATAATGACCTGAGAGCAGAGAGAACATTGGGTATTTTCTGTGGCAAGGTCTGAATGGAATGTGAAAGTAAGCATCCTTCAGATCCAGATATGCCAGCCAGTTTCCTTTCTTTAGTGAAAGAATAACTATGGCCAGTGTTACCATTTTGAACCTGGGTTTTGCCAGGTGTTTGTTTAGGTCCAATATTTTTAAATCTAAGATAGGCAAAGCCAAAAGGGAACATCTCCTATCACTACAGAAACAACACCTCTCCAACCCCAAATGTTTCTGGAAGGAAATCAACTTGCTTCTAAAGGGTAATGAAAGGATCTTCCCCCAATTAATGACAGCTAAAGCTCCACACTGTCCTCACCCATGGAGATAGCAGCAGGGCAGAACCACTTCTTTACGACCCATGATGCCTACAAAACTGACCTTCCTGTTAATTGTCCTGTGCCACCAGCTCGCCGCCTGGAATTTCCACATCCACTCTTCCACTTAAAAACTACCTTCAGAAAAGAGGTCTTTATATTGCTAAGGAGACTTAACCCTGACAGCTCACCAGAATTTGATTCCCTACCACCCAAATTTCTCAAAATAGGTGCACCTGCTCTTGCCTACCTGATCTCCTGCCTAATCAATAGATCCTTCCTCACGCAAACAATCCCAGATAAATGGAAAACCGCAGTTGTTGTCCCAGTACATAAAAGTGATCCAACCAACCTTATCGAAAACTACAGACCCATATCTATCTTGTGTCCAATTGCTAAAATCCAAGAAAGAATACTTTATAATCAACTATCATCCTACCTTGAACAGACCAATGCCTCACTAGTAACCAGCATGGCTTTCAGAAATCACATGGGACAAAAACTGCTCCCCTGAGGGTCACCACTGATATATTCCAGGCTATGGACCACGGCAAAGCCACTGGTGCAGTCTTTGTTGACCTAACAAAGGCATTTGACCTAGTCAACCACTCACTTCTCATCTGTAAGCTTCACAACCTTGGTCTTGACAAAAACTCTCTCTCTCCCTCGGGTCTCTAACTACTTAGAGAATAGGTTTCAATGTGTCAAATGGGCCGGTACCATCTCAACCTTATCTCCTATCAACGATGGGGTTCCCCAGGGATCAATTCTAGGGCTTCTCCTATTCTCAGTATTCATTAATGACCTTCCTCTGAATTGTGATGGGGCTTCTTTTCAGCTACATGCACTTATACAGATCTTCCTGTGACGTCTCAAGTATTAACTCTGACCTAATAAATGACTTTCAGACTCTACAAACATGGTTTAAAAATAACCTACTCATTCTGAACACAAAAAAGACTAAAATCATGTTGTTCCACCATACCTGCTTTGACACAACCCCACAGCCCCCCCCCCCCCGGTTCTCACAACATCCACTAACATTCAACTCAAAAATGTTACCTCCTTTAAATACCTAGGTGTACTACTTGACAAGCATCTATCCTTCGATGAGCACATAACCTGTGTCACTAAGGCTACTAATCAGAAACTAGGCCTTCTATATCGCACTGCTCCCTACCTCTCAAGTAGTGTAAGAACCACTACTGCCTCTGCCACCCTTCTCCCAGGCCTCTTCTATGATGCCTCTGTAATCCACTCCTCTAAGACTACATTCCTGAACAAACTCAAAATCGCCTATCACAGAGTTGCCCAATTTGCTATTAAGGCCCCAGCTCACACCCATCACTGTGACGTGCTGAACAGTTTGGGCTGGCGATCTTTCATGGCCAGACAACCTCCCAGTGTATTGAGTCACCTTCAAGCTGATACACCTCCCACCTCCTCCGAGTATATCTAACCTACTAACCCTGAAACCCTTCCCACAAACACTCAGGTCCTCACACCTCCCGATGCTGGGTCTGCCCAAGACTCGCCTAGCTGTTGGAAGAAGGTCCTTCTCCTTCACAGCACCACAAAAGTGGAATGACCTCCCACACTCACTACTCTCATGCAACACCATTACTCGCTTCAAAAGACAATATAAGGAAATATTTCACAAGCCTCCTGTCTGTAACGGGAACTGTACCTAATCTTCTCTAAACTTCTCCACCTGCTCAGAAGAGACAGGGCATGCAGGAAGGGAGGAGGAGTGGCACTGTATGTGAAAAATGACATAAGGGCCACAGAGATCCAGGAGGAACAAAATGGGGGAGAGATACTGTGGGTTAAGCTGGAAAGGAAAATGGGGCCAGCCATCCGCACAGGTGTGGTCTATAGACCACCAGCCCAGGAGGAAGAAACAGATAGGGAGCTGATGCTAGCCATCC
The DNA here is from genome assembly GCA_016271365.2 of Neoceratodus forsteri. Lineage (NCBI taxonomy): Eukaryota > Metazoa > Chordata > Ceratodontiformes > Ceratodontidae > Neoceratodus > Neoceratodus forsteri. The sequence goes on along the minus strand of CM028131.1, from coordinate 1,642,301,326 downwards.
AGAAGATGGCAGACAAGGGTGAGGTAGTACTGGTTGGAGACTTCAATATTCCAGACGTGGACTGGAGCATCCCAGCAGCAGCACCAACTAGGAGCAGATTTATCCTGGACTCCCTTCAGGGTGCCTTCCTCAAGCAACTGGTCATGGAACCAACTCGGCAGAAGGCAATACTGGACCTTGTGCTCACAAACAGGGACAGTGTGATGGGGTAAGAGTGGGGAGCACCTGGGAACAGTGACCACCAGTCACCGTGGTTTGAAATCACAGAAAAAGCAGAACCAAACCACACAAAAACACGTATCCTGGATTTTAGGGGGGCAAACTTTGAGAAAATGGGGAGATACTTGAAAGAGGCATTAAGGGGAATGGGGCAGGAATCAGGGGTTGAGGAACAGTGGGAAGTATTTAAAATGAGGATTACAAGAGTAACAGAATTATGTATTAAGCAGGTTAGCAAAAGGAAAAGGAAGAGGAGACCATTATGGTTTTCCAAAGAGGTAGCAAAGAAAGTGAAAGCCAAAAAGATTGCATTCAGGCAATACAAAAAGACACAGGCAGAAGGGATAGGGAGAAGTACCAGGAGAAGCAAAGGGAGGCAGGGAGGTCAGTAAGGAAGCCAAAGCTCAGACAGAAGAACACATTGCAAAATCAGTGGGTAGAGGGGACAAAACCTTTACAGGTACATAAGGAAAAAAAGAAAGGCAAGGGAGGGACAGTGAGACTGAAGGGGAGGATGGGGGCTGTGTGGAGGATGACAACAGTAAAGCTGACATATTGAACAGGTATTTCTGCTCAGTCTTTACTGAGGAAGAGGAGGGTAATGGGTCTGAATGGAGTACAAGGGTGAGAATGGTGCAGAAATGGACACAAGTCCCTTTACACGAAAGGGTCCTGAAGGAACTGGAAGTAATAAGAGTTGATAAAGCAATGGGCTAGATGGGGTGCACCCCAGGATCCTTGAAGAACTAAGAGAGGTGGTGGCTGAACCTCTTGCTATCCTGTTTAGCCGATCACTAGAAACAGGGAGGTACCCAAAGACTGGAGGATAGCAGATGTAGTCCCCTTATACAAAAGTGGGAACAAAGAGGAAGGGGAACTACAGACCAGTCAGCCCACCTCAGGTAGTGGGAAGATCATGGAAGCACTACTGAAGGAGAGATTGGTGGAACATCTGGTTGTCAATGGACTACAGGACCCAAGACAGCATGGCTTCACCAGGGAAGGTCATGTCAGACCAACCTCATTGAATTTTTGACTGGGTGACTAGGGAGGTGGATCAGGGAGGGCAGTGGACATGGCCTATCTGGACTTCAGCAAGGCCTTTGACACTGTGCCATAGAAGACTATTGCACAAACTGGGAATATGGTGTGGGCAGGACAGTAGTGCGGTGGGTAGGTAACTGGCTGGGCAGCAGGACACAGAGGGTGGTGGTAAATGGCTGTCACTCCACAGAGGGAAGAGTGACCAGTGGGGTACCACAGGGATCAGTGCTGGGACCGGTACTATTCAATATCTTCATCAGTGACATTGCGCAGGACCTAGAAGGCAGAATTTCACTGTTCGCTGATGACACAAAGCTCTGTAACAGAGTAGACACACCAGAGGGTGTAGACAGAATGAGAAGGGACCTGCAGAAACTTGAAGAATGGTCAGGGTTTGGCAGTTGAAATTCAATGCAAGGAAGTGCAAGATAATGCATATGGGGCACAAAAACCCTGGACAATATATCAGTTGGGGGTGAGGATATAGCATGCACCAAGCAGGAAAGGGATCTTGGAGTTATCATCTCTGATGACCTCAAGGCAGGGAAACAGTGTGACAAGGCAGCAGGTAAAGCAAATAGGATGCTGGGATGCATGGCAGGAGGCATCACCAGCAGGAAAAGGAGGTCATAATTCCACTATACAAGACACTAGTGAGGCGCACCTGGGTTACACTGTGCAGTTCTGGAGACTTACCACGTAGGACATAGACAGGGTAGAGAAGGTTCAGAGGAGGGCAACAAAGATGGTGCATGGATTGCATCACAAGTCCTATGAGGACAGGTTGAAGGCACTGAACATGTACTCCCTGGAGGAGAGGAGGAGAGAGGGATATGATAGAGACATACAAGTATCTTACAGGAGGAACAGGGTGCAGGAATGCAATTTTTAAGCGAAAAGATGTTCCAGGACTAGAGGCATGGGATGAAGTTGGAGGGAGGACGATTCAGAGGAAACGTGAGGAAGAATTTCTTCACAGAACGGGTGGTGGACAAGTGGAACACCCTGCCAGAGGAAGTGGTGGGGGCTGAAACAATCACGGATTTAAGAATGCATGGGATAGACATAAAGGAATTCTGGAGGTCAGGGTTAAGGGGCAACAGACTTCCTGGAAAACATAAACTGAACTTACAAACTTAAATGGGCAGACTGGGTGGGCCATAGGCCCTTATCTGCCGACACTGTCTATGTATCTATGTATCTATGCTGCCTATAATCTCCTAGTGTGTATGATCAATGTCTAGAGCTATGAGTCTGTACACAGCCAATCGTCTATATGCTGCACTTATGTACTAATTGACTCTACTACGATTATATTGTATGCTCGTATCAACATTACTGTTTGTTCACCTATGTTGCAGTTGACATCTGTAATTTGTACTGTCTCCCAATGAATGGGATGGCTAGTTTAGTCCATGAATGTATGTAACTGTCCAGTGATATTTGTACAGAATTATCTGTATCTCTACTGTTTTCTTATGCTTGGAACATTTGGTTCCCCAGGTCTCTCCTGAAAATGGGATTTGACTGTCTCAGAGGGCCCACCCTGTCATCAAAATTTAAATAAAAAAATAAATAAAGGTGTCTGTATTGGCTGCCAATCTCCATTTTTCTTTTTGGTTAAAAAGTATCTTGAGTACATGCCCTTTCCCCTTTTGGGTAAAAGGGACTGGCTATATTGCCCTGGCTTGCAGGAGCTTTTTTTACCTCCAATCCCAGCAGAATTGTCTCTGTAGGGGACGAAGGCCAGAAAACCCCATGGCCCTGGAGTTTTGGAAACTGTTTGAACTATAGACAGAGACTCTAACTCACCACCTCCAGAATCCAGCTATCTGTAGTAATGTTTTCCCAATATTGGAAGTAGTGAGCCAGCCTGCCCCCTACTGGAAGAGGGGTGGCAGCCTGTTTTGTGGAGTCAGGGGTTCTGTCCGGACTGAGGTCTAGGAGCTGGAGCTAGAAAGCTCACCTAGAAAACTTCCTGCCCCTGCCCCTGTAGTAGCCTCTAACCTGTGTATATTCTACAGGCATAGAGTGTGGGGCATTAGACCTGAGGTAGTACCCCCTACCCCTACCTCCCCTTCCTGTTGATCGAAAAGAAGTGGAGGCTCTCTCTCTCTCTCTCTCTCTCTCTCTCTAGTGGAGTTACTCCTGTAGGTGGTCTTATACTCTTCCACCTTTTTCTTTTTTTTTTTCCATAGGGTACTTTGTAGCACTTTTCCCCAGTCCCATCCGCATCCCGACCTGGCCCACGCATGTGAGCACGTGCACATCCATGCTCTATGGAACACCCCACCCTACCAGTCACTCTGTTACACCTACGCCTGCCATCAGATCTCCATCCGTGATGGCGGGACTGCATGGTCAGGTGACCCCTCCCGGGAGAGGAGAGCTAATGCTCAATCCTGCTCCTCCCACCCACCCCTTGCTGGCACCCCGTGACCCGAGGTCGCTCCTGAACCCTAGGTCGTCAGTGTAGCATGAGGTAAGGTGTCCAGAGCCTCAGCCCTCAGCGCTACTGGGTCAGCTACCACCTTTTTCATGTATGCCTCAGTTTTGTCACCAAAAAGAGAATTGTTTTCGCAAGGAAAATCCATAGCCTTTAACTGAGTGTCATGGGTAAGACTGGTTGCTCTGAGCCAGGCAAACCTTCTTAATGACACTGACAAGGCCAGTAATCTGGATGCAGTATCATTTGCATCCACAGCCATGTGAAATTGGTACTTTGTGGCATTCAAAGCCGTCCTGGCAACATCTGCCATATCACACGCCACATCACCTGGAATTCCATCAGTTAAAGCTAGCACAGAATTCCATCGGGCCTTCTGGTATTGTGCAGCATATGCCATGTAGGCTGCCTGTCTGAGGAGAAGGGAAGAGGCTAAGTAACCCTTCTTCCCCATAGTGTCAATTTTTTGTGGAATCTTTATCTGGAGGATGAGATGCCAGGGGGACTTCAGCCTTATCAGAGGCAGCAGCCTGTATCACACCGCCATGATCTGGATGGGTATACAAATAATCTGCAGAAGCCCTCTCCAGCTGATACTTTTTCTCCACCTTCTTGCCCGCTCCAGGGACAGAGGAAGGTGTTTGTAGAATTTTCAAAGTGGCCTTTTTAAGAGAGTTGCCGCCAGGAAGGAACACCTTTTTTTTGTGGGGACTAACCCCATCATATTCAAAAACTCTGCCTCCTCATCATCATCAACCATAGATTCTTGTGACGGGAGGCCCAAGGCGTCAGCCATCTGCCTAACAAGTGAGAAGTGGGATGAAAAATCATCATGCCCACGGGTAGAGGTGCCAAACTCCTGATCTGGGGATACCTCTGGCTCAGTGGGTTCCCTTAGATCCGGATCCTCCTCTTCCTCCTCAATGCACACTTCTTGGCCCTGGTCCATGGGAACCGGTGGTGGGACTTGATTCAGTGAAACCAGTCTAGAACCTGCAGTCTGTAAAGCCTGAATGACTTGCAGGGCTTTGGCAATTTCCTCCGTAGAGGGTATTTTATCTTTGTCTGCTGGGAACGCCCTTGCTTTTAAAGCGTGAGGCACAGTGACATGCTTTTCTTTATATTTCTTTTTAGCAGACACAGACTCAGAAGCCTGCTCAGTAGCTTTTTTTTGTTTAGTATGTTCAGACCCCTTCTCAAAACTTTAGGATCTTAAGTGCCTTTAGAGGGTATCTCCTTTGTTTTGGTGTGGGAGGAAGAATAACCCTCTTCAGTTTGTTTTGGTGACACTGAGGTGAGAGCAGAAGCCATTTCCACTAATCTTTTGGCTCTTTTCTTAACAGTTTTAGAACAAAAATACTGCACACTTCACAGTTAAAGAAAATATGACTGGGACCCAGGCATTCTAAACACAAATCGTGGTAATCAGCCTTAGCAAATATCTGAAAGCATTTAATACAATTTTTAAAACCTGTGGGTCCCATCCTCTTTTTAGGTCTTTCTGACATGCCAAATATCAGTAGACTAAACCTAAGTTCCCCAAAATGGGGAAAAAAAAAACAAAACACAAATCACAATTGGTTCCTTGATTAAAAAGGGAATTGTGATTTAACAAAGATTACTTTAGTTTAATACAAAAACGCAGTTAGTTCCTAACTAAAAACAGGAACCGATCGCAAATAAATACAAAACCTTTTAAAATATGCTTAAACTAGCAAAATTTAAACATAAAGCTAGCAGTAAGAACAGCAACAAACAGTAGTTAAAGACTGAATACTCAGTTCCTGGGAACCACTAAGAATGCGCAAAATATCTCAAATAAACTAAACTTTAATTAAAAAAAAATACTACAGGCAGAGTAATGATCAAAATAGTATAAAATACTACTTTTTTGATAGAAAGAAGCAATCTTGCAGTGAAATTGCTGGGCAGCTCTTTGGGGAAAGTCTAGCTGTCTGAACAGAGAAAATGAATCTGGCAGTTAGATGGAACACAGTCCACTTAGACGCAGCAATCTGAATGTATCTTTCCAAGTTCCATGATTTGCATACATTCCACATTACATCAGAACTCCGTGGGGCAGTCAGAGATTCTGAGCTGACAGCATATGTCTAATAATTCTGGGAGGTTCCTGGGGTTTGAATGTCACAATATCAAAAACAGTGAGCTTTGAAAGTCTAATGTAACAAAGACAGACTCTTTTTACGTTTGTAATATGTTTAATGGTACCAATTGTGCTGAAACCTCTAATAGCTGCAGACACATTGTTCAATCAAATAAAAAAAAATAGGAGAATCTATATGTGCAAGACTCTGGACATATCTGGTGAAAACCCACCGTAGTTTGGGTGTTCTATGCTCAGTTTGGCTGTATGGTCAAGTAAAGTACAGCACTCCTTCTGACTATCAGAAACTTTTCTGCCCCTGCCCCTATCATTTTTCCTTGTGCACCCCTGCACCTTTATCCATCTATCAGAGACCCTATATCCTCTGATTGGAGCCAGCAGGTCATTCACCTCTGATGCTGGACACACAGGTGGTCAAATTTAGGGGGGCTTATATCCCCTGCTAGATGTGTCCCCAAGCCCTACCCAGTCAGTAGACCCCCCCAGGTTAAGCTCTCTATTCTCCCAATTTCAGAACGAATGACCCACTTTGACCACAAGCTCCCAAAGAGGGACCACAAGGGAAAGGACTGCTACCTCTGATTGAAAGCTAAAGCAGATCAATAGCAAATATGGCTTAGAAAAATATCTGTATTTGTATAAACCAGTTCAAATGAATAAAACTGTACTGAAATAAACATATCTCGGTGATCTGTGTCTTTTTTACCTTCTAGGCATATTTATGACTCGTCCCTACCAGTTGTTTCCTGTTTAACTTCAGTGTATCTGCTGCTCATTTAGCCTGTGGAGCATGGTACAGCACGTCATACAGATTGTGAAATGTTTGCAGCCATCCTTTTTTTTTTCATTTATTAAAACATTGTACCATGAACAGACTAACAGCCAGCATGTGCCTATGAACCTTTGATGCTGTGTAAACAAACCCATGGCTGGAGTGCGGCTATCTGAAAAGGCTACGACGGCACTTTGTGTAATTAGGCTGCTTAATGCATACCTCTGAAAATAAAAGTTTTGTGCCAAAATATGAACAAAAGTTATATTCTTTTCTCTAAAAAAGGTAAAGCAAAACATGTATTCATGTTGCTAAAGGCTGAATGAACAGCACATGCACTGGGCATAAATGGGAAATGGGTGGTAAAGACGAGTCATACATACAGGTAGGCCTAAATGGTAAAAAAAAAAGACACAAACCATGGAGACAGATGTTTTTTTCAATACAGTTTTGTTCATTTGAACTAGTTTATACCAATGTAGTTAATATTTACTAAACCATGTTTGACATTGATCTTTAACCCTTTCTGAATGCCTACCTGGGCTAAAATCCCGCTCTACACTGATGGTCCCACCACACATGTCAATCCCTGATTACTGCCTGGCTCAACATTGTATCGAAGTGCTGCTCATCTTCTCCAGAAGGAACACCAGGGAAATCAACAATTGTCTCCTGCCACCCAGCTAAGTTAAGACCTGCCGCAGTTCTGCAGGATGCATTCTCAGCACAGCAACTATACTGTGGACTTGGGCAAGAAACTGCAACGCAACCCTAAAGTTCCTCGGGCTGTTTCAAATCTTGCTGATGTATCAGTACCATGTAGAAGAAGCTGTTGGCGAGGGGGTTAATCTGCACAGGACTTCGACATCTGCAGACTCCTAACTATTGGTGGATTAGCTTGAAATTTCTAATTGGGATGACAATCAAAATGATGTAAGGGTTAGGAGTTCAGTCAGGGGACAACAGAATAATCTCGATGTACTAGATCACCGAAAGTAACCCAGAAGTGAGCACAGCAGCAAGAAAATAGTGCGGTGACGGAGGGGTGGGGAGAGACAAGGGAACAGCACTGTGGTCAATGGAGAGGACTGCATGTGCTTCAACTCCACTGTGGAAGGAGATGGTCTAGGTATCCAGCCACATGCTTCCAGATTCCCCTCTCTCTATTATGTAATAGCAATACGTTGCATAGCTCTGCTATGTAGTCATAAAAATGACTTTCATATTCAGTGCAGTTCTCCTTAAGCCAGCTTCTCCTTTGGAATCATCATTACCTATATATAATCACTATTACGGTGTCAGTGACAATAGGGAATGACACAAAAAGCATAATGGCACTATATGTAAGGGTTATATACATTCAAGGGAGATGTCGGAACTTGATACTATACTGTAGCTCAGAAATTTTACAAACGCTTAACACACTTAACTTACATCATCAAACACAAGAAATGCCTTCTTCAGTGAGGGATAGGCTGCCTGGACATGCCTGCGAAGTTTCTGCAGAATCTCCTTAGTTGAAAAAGCTTCATCTACACCTCTAGTTGGGTTTACTCTAAAAAAAAAAAAAAAAAAATTGCAGTTCAGAAATGATCTCCCATGCTGTGTTCAGTCGCCGAAAAATGTTACATGGTCTTCAAAAGTCAAATTTATAGTATATAGTGGCTATGCGATAGTCCTAATGGGCTGCATTTTCTTTTTTATTATTATTTCTGTTTATTCCCCACCTTCTCACTGGCCTCTCCTAGTCCCTCGTTCTTAGAGCTTGTTGCAGAAGTTCTGCAAGATGCCAGTCTGCTCACATCAGTGTTTTATTCTGGAGAATCGGTGTCTGCCCTGACAGAACTGAGTTGCACACTTTGCCTGAGGTGCACACATTGGGTTGGATTTTTCAGCCCTCCTGGGATTAAGTCCCAATCCGCAGCATCCGGCGCGATCTGAAATCCACACACCTGCAGACTTCCAGATTTTCAGTCCGTGCCGCTGCTGGAGATGGTATGCCTGGTTCCACTAGGCATACCATTTTGGCGCAGCTGTGGAGAAAAAATGGCCGCAAGTTGCCACAAATCAGGGAGCTGTTTGTAAACCAGCTCCTGCTTTGAAAATATGACGCATGCAGCTGCAGGGTCAGACTAGGGTACAAGGGGCCCACCTGGAAAGCTGACACTGGGTCCCACTTGGAAAATCGATAGGGGAGGGCCCAAGGTGACTCAACTCATATCAGCAGTCCACTTAAATTTGATTCACTAGCTCTGTGTTTGCATCTAACATGCCCCCAATACCCCATTAAATTGGAAAAATAAAAGGATAAAACTAAAGATCTTCAGAGTTTAGAAGGTGGCTAGATACCCAACAAAGAGGGCACACCTGGAAATTTCCAGGTATCCTGGTGGACTAGTCCAACTCTGTGTGCAGGAAAAACTGCTGGTCTGCAAGTGAAGCCTCACTTGCGGCAGTTTTTCAATGCAGCTGTGCCGATTTCGGACAGGCTGAAAATCCAGCCCCCTTTGTGCACCTCAACTCCTAATACACACCTCAAAACTACTGTGCACCTCAGCTTCAGAATTTTTTCAAAGATAGGATGGGCAAATGCCCACAGGAAAGGATCAACAGGAATAAAAACTTGTATAACAACCAGAATCATAACCATAAAAACTTTGCTTAAAGTGCAATCCAATGTTAAACATACTGAAAATTTTAAAGGCAAAAGACAGAGCATTCTTCTGAAGGTTATCTGGGGAGGATGAGTGGAAGCTTACTGATGCTAAAGGACACCTTGGAAGAAAGAAGATTACTATGGTGAGTAATTTTTTCTTCCTACCCCAGGGGTACTTTAGCATCAGTATCTATAGCAGACTACATAGCAGTGCTGATGGGAGACGGGTAGAGAACCTACTTCCCTTGTACAGGACATTGGTAAGGCCGCATCTAGAGTAAGGAGTTCAGTACTGGTGCCCACACCTCAAAAAGGACATGAACCTGCTGTAGAAGGTCCAGAGGAGGGCTACAAAGATGAGAGCTGGTCAGCAGGGTAAGGCATACGAGGAGAGGTTGACGGCATTGAACATGTACTCCCTGGAAGACAGGGGAGAGAGAGAGAGAGGACATGATTGGGACCTTCAAGTACTTGAAAGGGATAAATAAGGTTGATAAGGAGAGTCTCTTTAAGCTGAGTGGCAACCATAAAATGAGGGGGCACAGTCTTAAGCTGGAGGATGGGAGGTTTAGGAGGGAGGTCAGGAAGCACTTCTTCACAGAGAGGGTGGTGGACACTTGAAATGCACTGCCAGAAGAGGTAATCTCATTAAAGACAGTGGGCTGCTTTAAGAGAGGCTGGGACAGGTATAGGGGGAGGGTAAGGGTCATGGGTAGGGAGGAGGATGGGAGGAGTGGGGAGAGGGGTCAGGGAGAGTAGTTCAAGCAGCGGACCCTGCAACACAAGCAAACTAGCTAGACCACATGGACTTCTGCTGGCTTCTTCTTATGTTCATATGTACTTAAGAAAAAGGCTCTGCAGGACCACCCTACCAAAACTGGCATCAGATCTAGACTGCACGTCTAAGCAATAATGCTTAGTCAAAGTGTGCAGAGTCTTCCACGTTGCTGCTCTGCAGACTTCCAGGAAGGGAATGTCTCTAGCCACTGCCACTGAAGCAGAAGTACCCCTAGTAGAGTGGACTCTGAGGCCCTCAGGGGGCTGCTTGCCAGCTTTGTCATAACGAAATCGAATGCAGGAGACTATCCAGCGAGAGATAGTTCTCTTAGTGGCTGATCTTCCTCCACCTACCTCCCCATAGATGAGGAACAGCTCTGTAGAAGAGCCCCTGGACTGCTTGGTGTGCTCCAAGTAGTAGAGCAGGGCCCTTTTGACATCCAAACCGTGGAGCTTTTGCTCCCCTGGAGTGGATTTTTCTGTTAAGAACACATGTGAAGTGATGGATTGATTAAGGTGGAATTCAGAAACCATCTTAGGCAAGAACTTTCTGTTAGTCTTGAGCTCAATCTTGTCCCTGTGTGGGAGGAAGTAGTTGGGCTCAGTGCAGAGGGCCTGCAACTCTGAAATCCTTCTAGCAGAGGTAATGGCCACTAGAAACACAGTTTTCCAGGTCACATACTTAATATGGGCCATAGCCATGTGCTCAAAAGGAGGCTCCATAAGTTTGGCAGTACAGAGATTCAAACTCCAAGGAGGCACATCGGAGGCTGGGCATGAAGGAGATCTCTAAAAAATTGTTTGAAAACTGGTTGTGAATAGACCAATTTTGTCTTCCCCACAGAAAGACAGGCCGATACAGCAGCTGGATGAAGCTTCAGGGAAGAGGGCTTCAAGCTGGTCACCTATTATATTTATTTGCGGACAGTTTATCACTCCCTTTAAAATTACTATTTTAACATAGTTTATCCTCAAATTTCATTCTGGATATTTTGAAAACTACATATATAACACCAATCCATAAAAAGGGCCCATGTAATAAATGTGATAACTATATGCCAATAAGTTTAATATCTTCTATTTGTAAATTAATTGAAAGTATTGTTAAAGATCTAATGGCACCGACTTTGGACAGTATCGACACCACTCAACACGGATTTAAAAAAAGGTAGAGGATGCTTTACCAACTTTATGTGTTTCTATGATGAGGCCAGCCACCAGTTGGATTGTAGTATACCCTATAACATTGTTTTTGTTGACTTTAGTAAAGCGTTCAACACTATGCCACATTGGGTATTAATATCTAAAACTACAGAAAATAAATATTAATAAAAATGTTATAAATTGGATATCAAACTGGCTTAGTAATAGGACACAATGGGTTATGATAATGGGTCAATTATCTGACATCAGACAAATTAAAAGTGGGGTACCTCAGGGCTCAGTCCTTGGGCCATGCTTGCTTCAAGCATTCACTGCAGATCTGACAAATAACTGTTTTTCATCCACAGTCAAATATGCAGATGATGTCAAAATAGGTGGACCTTATGCCACCCTTGAACAAACAGACCTAATTCAAACCAGTCTCAATACAATTACACAGTGGGTTAATCATTGGGGTATGATACTCAACCCTGCAAAGTGTAAGGTCATGCATATGGGACCTTCTAATCTGTGCGCCCCTTATATTTTAAATTATCACAATCTAATCATTTCTACTAAGGAAAAGGATTTGGGTATTAACATCTCTGATGATTTTCTCCCACTGAATCAGATAAATGAAGCCATACTCAAGGCAAATAAAGTAATTTGGTCTATCAAACGAAATATTAAAACCAGAAATAGGGGTGTAATGATGCCTCTGTACAGGGCCTACGTTTGGCCACACTTGGGAGTACGCTTCACAACTATGGTGCTCATACAAAAAATATGAAATTAACTCATTGGAAAGGGTTCAGAGGAAATTTACTAAGCACAGTCAAGGTCTATTCACTGACTCATATGAGTCAAGAACTAACATCTTAAACTTAATGACATTATCTACTAGGCATCTTAGAGGCAACATTCAATTTATGTATGATGTTATACACGACCCATCTGTTTGCAGAATTAGATCTAGAATTTAAAAACAAACTATTATAACACTAAAGGTCATCCTCTACAGCTTTATAGTAAGAAATGTAATTTAAAAACAAGAAAATGTGGCTTTTACTCTACAAACTGTAAACCCACAGAATAGCCTCATCGTGGAAGTTATCACTAGTAGTAATACAGCTGAATTTAAGCGCCGTCTTGATAATCTCATTCTAACGGTTACAAACTTAAATGTTATTAATTATATGAGCAATCATGGGCCTTACAGCCCCCTAGCTCCTTACTCACCTTAGTATGAACCTTAGTAAGCCCAAGTCTTGTAGGTTTACCAGGTAATCCAAGATGTTAGGAATCAAAGCCTTAAGGGGATTAATGTGCTTCTGTTTGCACCAGATAGAAAATATTTTCCATTTGGCTGCCTAAGTTTTCTTTATACTAGGCTTTTTGGACATCCTCAGGATCTTCAGCATTTGCTATGAGTACTGAGAATCAGAAAACTCTAGCTCCTCAAGAGCCAAGCTTTGAGGTGAAGGAGTTTTAGATCTGGATAAGATACCCCTGTCTGGGGAAGAGACAGAAGGAAGTGACTCAGAGGAAGACGAATAGGCTTGCTGCATGGCATGGACATCAGCAAGGGGTACCATGCCTGTCTTGGCCAGTCTGGTGCCACCAGCATCATTGTTGCAGGCTGATCTCTGAGCTTTAACAAAGTTCTGAAAATTAGAGAAAAAGGAGGAAAGGCATAAAGGAACCTTTCTGTTCAATCCAGTGCTAGGGCATCTGTTGGAAGAGTTCCCAGCACTGGGGGGGCATGCAGCAAAACAGAGGAAGCTGATGGTTCAGTTGGGAGACAAACAGATCCACTTCTGGTGTGACCCACCTCCTGAACACTGTGGCCAACACTTGTTTGTTTAGGCACCATTCGCTGTGCCCTTGGTTGATGCGACTGAGGGCATCTGCTAGGGTATTGTCTTTCCCTGGGAAATGTATGGCTGAGAGACTGACTCCCAGGGAACAGGCTAGGCCTCAAATCCTCATGGACTCCAGGCATAGGATGGTGGACCTTGTGCCACCCTGCTTATTTATGCAAAACATAGCAGTGGTGTTGTCTGTTCTTATTTCAACTGTTAGTCCCTTTATCTGTGAAGCAAAAGGTTTGACAGCCAGATAAATGGCCCGGAGTTCCAGCAGACTGATGTAGGACTGTGACTCTTGGGGAGTCCAGGAGCCACTGACAGAACAGTTGTCCATGTGAGCTCCCCATTCAAGCAGAGAAGCATCTGTAGTGATGATTTTTGAGGGGGAGGAAACCTGGAAGGGAACCCCTACTGACAGGTTGTTTGTAACTAGAATCAGTTTGGACAGGGAATCTTTGCTTTGGCACCAGCGAGATCTTACATAATGCTGAATGTCCCTCATTCTGAATCTAACCCCTGGGACCAGCGCTGACATAGATGCCATGTGGCCCAGTAGCTGCAGGAAATGCCTGGCTGGCCTGGGCTGACCCAGGACAAAGGAGTTTGCCACTGACAGGAAATTCTGAAACCTTTCCAGAGGTAGAAAAGCTCTGCTGTGCAAAATGTCCAGCTGTGCTCCTAAGACGGTGAGGAGTTGGGCTGGTGCTAACTGGGACTCTTTAGATTTATAATGAAGCCCAAAGATTGCAGAGTGTCCTTTGTTAAGGAAAGGGCCTGCTCCAGAAGTGAAGGAGACTTTGCTACTATAAGCCAGTCGTCCAAGTATGGGTAAACTGATATCCCCTTTTTTCTTAGGTGAGCTGCCACTACAGCTAGACATTGTGTAAATACCCTTGGCGAAGATGTCAGGCTGAAGGGCATGGCTGCAAACTGGTAGTGCCCTGATGGAAGTCTGAACGTTAGGAACTTCCTGTGAGCCAACCTGATGGTGATATGAAAGTAAGTGTCTTTGAGATCTAAGGAGGCTAGCCAGTCTCCCTGCTGCAAAGACTGAATCACTAAGTTCAGAGTGACCATCTTGAATTTCGGTTTCAGAAGGTGCCTGTTTAGGAACCTGAGGTCTAAAACAGGCCGCCACTCCCCGTTCTTCTTTTGGGTCAGGAAGTACCTAGAGTAGAGTCCTTTGTCCCTTTAATGGACAAGCATTCTTTCCACTACTGTTGCTTCCAAAAGATGCTTTACTTCCAATTCCAACAGAATTTTTTCTGTTGAAGTTAGAGGTTTGGAAATCTGAGTTCTTTTAAGGGCTAGCACCTTTCTGAACTGATGGAATAGGCCCTTTTCCACTACCTCCAGGACCCACTTGTCTGTGGTAATAAGGGTCCAGAACTGGAGGTAGTGGGAGAGCCTGCCCCCTACAGGCAAAGGGGAGGTGACCTGGGCTGAGGAGTCAGGGCTTCTACTGGGTGGCAGGAGCAGGGGTAGAAGTAGACCTTCTCTGGCCCCGCCTGTCTGTACCTCTGTAGTAACCCCTGAACTGAGAGAGGTCAAACTGAAGAGGGAGGGAATAAAAAGGTTTGGAAAGTAGCCCCTACCTCTATGACCCCTATGCTGAGGTTTGTGGGCCCCCTGAGGCATAGTCTTAGTAGTGTTACTCTGATATGTTGCCCTGTATTCATCAACTTTTTTCATACACTTCTCAGTCCTGGAATCAAAGAGAAGATTTATGTTGCAAGGGAAGTCCATAGCTTTGGACTGAGTGTCTTGTGACAGATTTGTAGACCTGAGCTAAGCAAAGCACCTCAGGGAAATAGCCAGGGCCATAACCCTTGAGGCAACATCATTCCTATCATCTGCCACATGGAACTGGTATTTAGTGGCCTCCAGAGCTGTCTTAGCTGTTTCCACTAAATCTTTGGCGATGGAATCTGAACCTCATTTGACAATTGCCAACACAGAATTCCACAGAGCCTTCTGATATTTGGCTGTATAAGCCATATAAGAGGTTAACCGAAGGAGGAGAGAGGCTGAAGTATGTATCTTCTTATCCATAAAATCCAGTCCCTTTGAATCTTTTTCTGGTGGCTGGGAACAAAGTGGAACCCCAGCTTAATCACATGCTGCCTGTTGCACCACTCCCTCATGACTGGGGTGCACAAACAGAAATTCAGTATCAGTTTTTGAAAACTGGTATTTCTTGTCAGCCCTTTTCTCGACCCCTTGTACCGAAGTGGGGTTTTGAAGAATTTTCATAGTGTTCTTCCTGAAGAGTTTATAAACAGGGAGAACCAATTCCTTAGGAGGGAGAAGACCTTTCAACTCTCTATAGTCCTAGTCTTCCTCCTCATCTTGGCTGGACTCTTGAGAGGGAAGGTCACCAGTGTCTGCCATGTGTCACAGGAAAGAAAACAGAGGAATTATCCTCCTGGTCAGAAGAAGCCCCAAAATTTGGATCAGGAGATGCATCTGGTTCTGGGGCCTTACCCTGAGAGGTGTCATCAGGGTGCTCACAACAGTCATCATCATCATCATCCCCTTCGTCAGCCCCTACAGCAAAGGGAACATGAGAAGGGGTTTGTCTATGAAAATGAGAGGCACCAAAAAACAGAACCCATGCCCTGGATAGTTTGGTAAAGTTGCCACGCTTTTGCCATATCCTCCATAGAGAGAAGGCCCTCTTGAAAAGCTTGTGGGCCACCCTCCTGGGTTTCAATATTTTTTTACTTATTTTTATGCTTTTTTCTCCTTGCAGCATCACTAATGGCATCGCCTGGAGGAGCAACAGGATTTTTATCCTTACGTATCTTTTTAGATGCCACTTCATCAGTGACTTGATCAGGTTTTCTTTTTGATTTAAGAACTTCATCAGCCTCTTTAGCCTTGTTTTTTGAAGACACTTCATCAGTGCCAGGCTTAGTGTTCTTCGTTTTTAAAGGCACTTCATCAGCACCTATACTTGGCTTAGACGTCAAAGATGCCTCATCAGCACCTGCAATATTTTTATTTTTTATAGGCCCCTCATCGGTAGCCTTGGGTCTATGCTTGGGACCAGATGATGACCCTTCTTCTGCCATTTCCCTAAGCCTTTTTGTTCTATTTCTCAAAGTTTTAGAACAAAATTTGGAGCAAAGAACACAATAACGATCTGGACCTAAACACTTTAAACACAGGTCGTGAGTATCAGCTTTAGCTAAAATTCTATGGCAGTGCAAGCAATTTTTAAAACCTGTGGGTCCAGTCCTTTTCTTTGGGGTTTCTGACATGCCCAATAAACAGAAAACCCCTGAAAAGAATGTTGAACCGTTTAAATCCAAGCTCCAACAGTTGGCTCCCTCGCAGTAAATAATCGCAACTTTTCTGAGGTAAAAAATATATAAAACTATTAGTTCCCGCTTAAAAAAGGAAACTGCAATAAAAATAAACCATAATAATATAGGAAACCACGGAAATACTATATGCAATAACTAAAAATAAAGAAAAAGGAAACCACAGAACCGAGAGAAACACTGCAGTTCCCGGGAACCGAGGGGAACCACAGAAAACTAAATAAAAATACTCAGCACACTAAACATTATAAAAAAGTAACAGATAGCTACCAGTCTCAAGAAAAAAAAAACACTTTTTTTAGTCAGGAGAGTAAGCACCTCAGAGGCAGTGTTGCTCAGTCCAGCGGAGAAAAAATTGTGAAGCCTCCTTCCCTCTCACTGCTCAGCACATTCCACAGCTTCAATCTGATTGGCTAATTCATAAATCTCATTACCATACATTCCACCTCCGGGGCAGTGCTAGCTATCCAGCCGACTGCTATAGTTACTGATGCTAAAGGACCCCTGGGGTAAGAAGCTATCCTTTTTGGTCCTGTAAGAACACGACCGTTCTGATGTTTAAATTCCCTTGCAGAACTTCCTGTTCCTGATCTCAGGCAACAGTTGAGAGTTCTGTATGTTTAGCTCAGCACTGCTTTCAAAAACACCAAGCTTTTTCAGAGTACGACAGTTCCTTGTTTATATGAACAATCTGTTCATGTTGCAGACTGTGGCAAGGTCTTACTATGTTATTCAAGTTTTTTGTGCGTCTCATCTGTATATTTAGTGGCTGGATGGGGGCTTGTAAAGAACAGTTACATACTTATAATGTATGGTAAGTGCCTATTAACCACCACAATCAGCAGTCACACAGCTTTGTTATGCACTGTTTGGAATTTTATAAGTTGTTAACCACACTTCGGAACTTCCAAACAGTGGCATAACAAAAAAGAATGCACCAGAGTTCCATAATTCTCACACATAGAATGCAAACAGTGTTTTTTTGACCATACACTATAAAAGATGATGGCTGGGGATCAGGCGATAACCACGCTGAAATCACCTCTCGTGGTTGCTAGGGCTACAGTAAACCTCTCGAGCTGCACTCTTGAGGTTTACCATGTTGCCCTAGCAACCACTCGAGGTGATTACAGTGTGGTTATCACCCGATTCCCAGCCATTATCCTCTATATTGTAACAGTAGATCTTCAAGAGAATCTCTTCCCTTAGGCCACACCTTTGGAACTATACCTGCATCAGTGCTGGGAACACACTTTTGCTAGCCTGGGGCAGCCCACAATGACATCACACGTTAGCGTCTACATAAACATGGGCAACCCATCTCTCCTCAGTTCCCCGCCGGAGACTGTGCTCGGAGGACTCACTTCCTGGGGAACAAGGAAATTATACCAGCGCTTCTGATACCAGGTGAACACAGGATCTTGAAATAGCAGCCATGGAAATTCTCAAGGCAGAATCGGATGCCATATTCCCCTACAGCTGATAAATGGTGGAAGAAGGGAGGTCTGGCGTGGCCTAAGGGAAGTGATTCTCTCGAAGATCTACTGTTACAGTATGTAACTGTTCTATCATCTTTGAGGATGTCTCTTTCCCTAGGCCACAGCACTGGAATGAGTTCCAAGCAGTCCCAAAAACCAACTGTGAGGCTGGTGTAGTCTGTTCAGGACAGCAAGCCCTGTAGAACAGCAAGGCCAAAGCCTGCTCATCTACAAGAAACAATGCCTGTACTGTAATGTTTAGTAAAGGCATGGACAGGGCTGCAGCACAGATGTCAGCCACAGAGACATTTCTGAAGCAAGCTACAGATCTGGCCATACCCTTTGTGGAATGACCACAAACCTCACCAGGAAGTTCCTTACCATATGTCCTATAACAGAATGTAATACAATGTGCTAGGCATTTGGACAAGCACTGTTTCGATACTAGTACACCCTCTTTCCCAGAGGCAAATGAAACAAATAGCTAACAGGACTTTCAGCAGTCCTTGGTGCAAGCAATATAGTATCTTAGGATTCTATGTACATTAAAAGTATGGAGCAATGTTTCACCCTGATTGGCATCCTCTGGATAATACACTGGAAGGTGGATGATTTAAAAAAGTGTAAACTCGGACATCATCTTAGGCAAAAATTTAGGATTAGCATTTAAAAATACTCTGTCTTTATAGAAAATCAAATAAGTAGGCTCACACATGAGAGCCTGTAGCTCTGAAATCCTTCAAGCCGAAGTGATTGGATCTAAAAATAAATTTTTCTATGAAACAAAGTGGAGGCCGCAACTCGTGGCTGGTAAAAAAGGAGCAAAAGTGAGTTTTTCAAGCACATAATTCAGGTCCCAAGGTGGGACCAAATTACAGAGGGGAGGTTTCATGTGCAGAATATCTCTCTGAAAGGTGAGAGACCTCTAATGGGGCTCCCATACATCCATCCACAGAGGCATGGAAAGCTTATATAGCTGCTAGATGCCGCTTCAGTGGACAATACTGCAGTCCTGAGTCTGAAAATGACAGTAAGTATTGCAACACCAAATTTACTAGAGAGGTGAATGGGTCCATAAGTCTGGAAGTGGCCCACAAAGTGAAATGCTTCCACTTCAAGGAGTATGTATGTCTGGTAGAAGGCTTTCTGGGTGCAACCAGCACATCAGCTATTTTAGGTGATATCCCAAACCATGCAGTGGCTATGCCTTCAGCAGCAATGCATGCAGGTGCTGGGATTTCAGGCCAGTATGGACCTAAGACCTCTTGTCCTGTGACAACAAGCCTCTGCACAGAGGCAAAGGAACCGGAGGCTCCATTGCTAGTTGTTGGCGGAGCAGATACCAATATTTTTCAAGGCCAAAGAGGTGCAATGAGAATGACACATGCACCCTCCATCCGCAGTTTCAGTAGTACTCTCTGTATGAATGGGATGGGAGGCAATGTGTACAGAAACCTCCCTTTCCAAGAGAGGGCAATGCGTCTCGCCAAAAAACTCCAGGCCCTGGAGCAAGCGAGCAGAGGCATAGCAGTAGGTCAGTGGTTCCCATTTGTGCATCATGGACTGTGACCGGCTTATCTTGTCTGCTTAGATGTTTTGGACCCCTGGGAGATGCACAGCTGACAACTGTAGGCCATGTTCCAGCGCCCAGCACCACACTCTCATTGCTTCCTGACACAGGGGATAGGAATAAGACCCCCATTGTTTGTTCATGTAATGCATAATGCTAACGCTGCCCATCTGCAGTAGCAGATGCTCTTGGAAAGCCTGGCGACTGTATAAGACAGCTTTCATATCCAAGACGTTTATGAGTAATCTGGTTTCCACTAGGGCTAGGTGGACTGTTCTGCCATAATCATTTTTATTTATTCCTCTTCTGCCCCTCTCAGTGTGTCTCCAGACCCCCACACATGTTCAGGGATCCCAAGGGTCGGAGCACACAGAGGGAACCAGGACCAGAGCCACCACAGTAGCTTTCACACTTAGCGCAATAGCACTTATATACAGGCAAACTGGCAGCCCCACCTCGCACATTCGAGAAGGCTCCCAGCTTGAACACTTACACCGGCAATGAGCATTCACAACCACCGGCTGGTGGTTTTAATTTTACACTCGCTCCTCCGGTCCCCCAACAGAATGTCACATGGGGCCAGCAGGAGCAAACAGAAAACATGACCTGGGACTAGCGGGAGGGCTGGGCAGCACCTGGGGAGACAGTAAGATAAGCCCCCACCTGTGGGGGGGGGGGAGTTTTCACAAGAAAGGGTGAAGTCCAAATGGAGACCCCCTTGCAAATAAGATGGCAAAATGTGCCAAAAATGAATTATGACATCTGGGCTCTCAAAAAGGGATAACACCCACTGCCAATTAATAACTGAGTGAACATAAGTAAATTCACCTCCCTCTTCCCCCCTTCCCCACAACAGGAGAAGAAAAGTAGGGGTTAGGAGCATCTGAGTTACAAAACTGGACAGTCCCCCGGAGTCGAGACATGGTCGTCGTCTCTGAAATCCCCCAGTGGAAGTGGGCCAAGGTCCAAAGCACAGGGAGAAATAACAAAGGATATACCAACCAAAACAAGCCTAACAGAGTTAGAGAAGTGACAGAACAAGGCCTGCTTCTCCCAGCATTCACAAGGACCTACCCAGTGTGGACGCCAATGTATTAACCGGAAGTAAAGTTCCTTGCACTCTTTCACACACAGAGCATCTTCTCAGTGGTGTTAGCCTGGATGGTGCTCAGGGTACATGTTGCATTTAGCAACTAACAGCGATATACCCTAGAGGGGATACACCCAAGGCAGAGAGAAGGAGGAGACAGGAAAAATGGAAGGAAGGGGCTACCTACCCACTCCACAAAAAAACACTCACTCCCTCTTTTTGTTTTGTTTGTGTTTTTTGGTAAGGCTTGGCACCCGGGTGTGCAGCTTTTTTTTCCCCTTAGAACAAACAAAAGGCTAACCCACATGAGAGCAACAGCAGAGGGCAGTTATGCTAGGAGCTGACCCGGCTGCACCCACCCACCTACACTGTTTATGTATAATGTTATAGGCCTGTTTTTATTTAGCAATAGGTTAATTTTCTTATCAATTTTTTATGTATTACTTTTGCTAGTGTTGGTTGGATTTCTCAATTGCATGGAATGTCAGCCTCCCCTTCGAGGAGTTTGGCTGCAATGTGTGCTGAATAAACTAAACTAAAGATGGGCAGCAGTACTAAGAATGTGCTGCAAGCACCCACAGGCACCTCTGCCAGAGGCCCCGGCTCTCCCCTGAGCAGGGGATGGTGGGTGGGCATGTGAATCAATGGTGAAGATATTCTGGATCATCAACAATTATAGTATGTATGTAATTTTCATATCTTCTAAGAATCAATCCATTGATTCACACGATGAGCCGAATACCAAGCTTCCCAAATTAGGGAGAAACTGGCTCACCCTGAAGGTAGAACTACCCTCATTCCTCTGCATGGGGGAGAACACCTGAGGGCAGGGGTTCTTTATGGGTCTTGTGAGACCCGAGATCAGTCAGGGTCAGGCAAAGGTTCCTGTGGCACAGGAGAAGGACGGCATCCTGATTGCTCCCACCTGACCCTGCGGGAGAAGAAATGAACCCCACTGAACTGTGAGTTAAGCATCTTTCACTGGGCCAGAGATGCCAGTTGTGAAAGGTGAAGCCACACCATCCACTGAATGCAGACTGCAGTTCCCACCAGTCTGGAGGCCACGTCACTGGCATCATACAGTGCCCTTGACTGGTGCCTCACCAGCTCCCAGGCCCTTGGCAGAAAGTCAGGTGGCTTGCCCGACTAACGCACTATACGACATGGCAGCTAGGAGCTGACCCAGCTGCATCCACAGGCACCTGTTATAAGCGGCCTCAAGTGCCAGATGTGCAGCGATACACATCATGGCGCGAGTCGAGGTTAACTCCTTCCTACCTTGGGCATCTGGCTGAGCAGAATCAGACTCAGGAGGACGGTCACCCACCCAGTGTTGAGGCCCCATCAGGATCTGCAGGATCTTAATCCACAAGTTGGGATGGGGCACTGCCCCTGTAGAACCCACAGGTGCACAGTACCGTAGCTGGAAATCCCTTGGGGCTGGGGGGCATGAGAAGAAGGGGTGTCTCTCAACTGCCCTTAAACAGTCCTCAAAGTTTTTAGGGTAGGGAGAGATGACAGAATTTGCATTGTTGAAATCTCCTAGGAGTCCCAGCTGCAAGGACATAGTAATGCAACTAGTAATAATGCCCACATCTAGTGCCTGCAACATGTCCACCTGGAATCTCTGGTACAGGGAGTGCTCAGGGGCTGAGGGCATATGCAATGATGATTCTGTGTCCTCAGGGAGGGATACTGTGATGGAGAGGAAGAACTGGGTACGGAGGGGGGGGGGCGGCACCAGGGGACTGGGTTGAAAATGAACCTGGTTAGCATGCCTATGGTACTGGTGCGAGACATCAGCCCCCCCCCCCTCTGAATTGACACCAGGTGAGTGATCCCAGAAGACCCATGATCCTTGGAAGCTCAGACAAAGGTGGCACACGCTTAAGAGGGAAGTGGGAGCCAGGGACTCCAGGGCCTATGCCTAGGCTGCGGGAATGTGCAGGGGACCTCCCCCCAAGGGAAGGCCTGGCAGGACCACCAGAACAGGGTCGACCTATGAAAGAGGAATTACCCAGTCGGTGCCTATGGGAGGATTCTCCCAGGTGAGGATAGCAAAGCTGTACAATCCCTTCAGGCAGCTTCGGTCCTCACCAATGGTGGGTTCAGTGTACAGGTCAGGGGAGAACTCTACCTCCCAGCTGTTTTCCAACAAAAAGTTAGTGTTGTATCTAGCAGCAGGCTCAGGGCCAATGACTGGCCTAGAGATGGGTTCCTCCCCAATGCCAATGCCACAGCCAGCACCATCCTCAGTGTCAGGCCCACTGCTGGGTTCAATGCCAGCCTCGGTGTCCATCCCCACCTTTGGACTCATGAGTGGCATCGGCAGCTGGCCCAGTGCTGTAAATGGCATCAGGATGAGGGATGGCCCCAAGGGCGACACCAGCACCATGCCCAGTGTTGGGCCTATGAACAACACCATGGCTAGTGCCGCCTCTGTTGTCAGGGTGGTGTCGTCGCCTCCCCAGAGACAGTAGGACTGCCCAGGGAAGAGACAACCACTATCACTTCAACAATTTAATGCCGTACATCCTCAGTGTCAGTCCCGCTCTTGACATCTTGACACCACGAACAGCGTGACAAGTGGACCCGATGTCACTGCTGGCACCCCTCGGCTCACCGACACCGCAGCTGGTATGAGAAGTCAGGGGGCACCACGCCATGTCCGTAGGTGTCCATCAGAGAAGACCAAGTGTACAGTTTCAGCCTCACCATTGGGGATGCCTACTGTCCAGGGCAGGCAAACGGGGTGGTGCACAGCCAGCCATCCAGAAGGAGTCAGCTGTCCACCAGACCCATCCCCCAGAGCCTCAGACACCTCAGCAAGGTGAGGTTGAGAAGGATCCCGTGCTTTCTCTACACCAGAGGTGCTGGGAAGGGGCCCAGGGAAACGTCCAGAGACCATGCCTTGTCCTCATGAGTGTGATGCCTGCCTCCAAACGTGGGGCTCTGGCCACCCCACTTTGTCAAGTGGATTTTGAGAGTACGGTGGTCCACTGAAAAGCAAGCATCACACTCATTCATATTATGAGAAGAGCCAAGGCAGGTTCAGCAGCGGAGATGTCACAATAAGTTTCCCAATGGGTTTCCCAGAGCGGCAATGACACCTGATGGGAGGCTGATGGTTTTTCTTGGATTTCTTCACCTTCTTGTTACCATTCTGCAAATAAACAAATCAAAACGAAAGAAAAAGCCACTATGGTTCTCAAAAGAGGTGGCGGGGAAGGTTAGGGAGAAAAAGATAGCATTTAGGAAATATAAGGAAACACAGAAGGAGCAGGACAGAGAACTGTACCAGTTAAGACAGAAGGAAGCAGGGAGGGAAGTCAGAATAGCAAAGGCCCAAACTGAGGAAAAGATAGCCAAATAGGTTAAGAAGAGGGATAAAACCTTTTATAGGTACATCAGGGAGCGCAGAAAGACAAAGGGAGGGATAGTGAGGCTCAATAGAAAGGACGGTGGGTGGGCAGAGAGGGACAGTGAAAAAGCAGGGATACTGAACGAATACTTCTGCTCAGTATTCACAAAAGAGGAGGAGGAGGAGGAGGAGCCTAATCCAATTAACAGAAGCACTCTGGATGGGGGGGTTGATCCCAGTCCTTTTACAGAAGAAAGGGTTCTGAAAGAACTCCTAAAACTGAAGGTGGATAAAGCAATGGGGCCTGATGGAATTCACCCCAGAATTATAAAAGAATTAAGGGGAGAACTAGTGGCATCACTGACTACCCTTTTTAATAAATCATGGGAGGATGGTGTGGTACCTGAGAAATGGAGGAAGGCAGATGTGAGTCCCCTTCACAAAAGTGGGAGCAAGACAGAGGTAGGAAACTACAGACCTGTCAGTTTGACCTCTGTGGTAGGGAAAGTGATGGAATCACTTTTGAAGGAAAGAATCGTTGAGTACCTAGAGGAAAGTGGGGCACAGGACCCAAGGCATCATGGGTTCACAGCAGGAAGATCATGTCAGACGAATCTAATTGATTTCTTTGACTGGGTGACCAAAGTAGTAGACCAGGGAGGGGCTGTGGACATGGCCTACCTAGACTTTAGCAAGGCATTTGACACAGTCCCACACAAAAGATTATTAATCAAATTATCCAGCCTGGGAGTGGGTCCCAGGGTGGTAGCCTGGGTAAAACATTGGCTGGATAACAGGACACAGAAGGTAACTGTAAATGGAGTCCACTCTGAAGAAAGAGGGGCTACTAGTGGGGTACCGCAGGGTTCAATACTGGGTCCAGTCCTTTTTAATGTCTTTATAAGTGACATTGCAAAGGGACTGGAAGGAAAAGTATGCCTCTCTGCAGATGATACAAAGATCTGCAACAGGGTTGATACATAAGGAGGCGTGGAAAGGATGAGAAGGGACTTGGCAAGGTTGGAGGAATGGTCAGAAGTATGGCAGCTTGTATTCAATGCAAAGAAGTGCAAAATAATGCACCTGGGAAACAAAAACCCAGGAGAAGATTACACAACTGGGGGGGAGGTAGTAACAACAACAAAAATGGAAAGGGACCTGGGGGTAATCATATCAGATGACCATAAGGTTAGCAAGCAATGTGAGAAGGCAGTAGGGAGTGCTGGGGGGATATACTATGTTACTGGGATGTACAGGGAGAGTCATCACCAGCAGAAAACAGGAAGTTGTTATCCCTCTGTACAGACAGTTGGTGAGACCCCATCTGGAGTAATGCATCCAGTTCTGGAGACCCCATCTCCCAGGACATAGACAGGATGGAGGCAATCCAGAGGAGGGCAACTAAAATGGTGCAGGGTCTGCAAGAGAAGCCATACGAGGAGAGACTAAAGGAGCTTAATATGTATATCCTTGAGGAAAGGAGGAGGGGGGACATGATAGAAACATTTAAGTACCTCAGTGGAATCAACAAAGTCCAAGAGGGTAGCATCTTCCAGAAAAAGAGATGTGCAAGAACAAAGGGACACAATTTGAAGATAGAGGGGGGATGGCTCAGGAGCAATGTGAGGAAGTATTTTTTCATAGAGATGGTGGTGGATGCATGGAACAGCCTTCCTGAGGAGGTTGTGGGGTCTAAAACTGTGGGAGAATTCAAGAATGCATGGGACAGACATAGGCAATTCTTGTGGGGTGTAGGAAGAAATAAGCTGTTGGTTAACTAGGATCTGCAGCTTATCCTGTAGGTAGGGAAATAGGCAGACTAGGTGGGCCAAGCAGTTCTTATCTGCCATCAAAGTCTATGTTTCTGTTTCATTCTTGGACTTCAGCATCTCAGAAAAAAAAAAAAGAACAAGTTAGATGGCACTGTGACAAAAACTACTAGTGGTGACACAAAATAAATTTCAGTGCTGTCGATGAACTGAGGCACTCTGACTCCCATGGTGTGCACTTGATAGCGGGAAGAACAGAAGTGAGGTGCATAAAGAAGCTGGCAATTGTTATTGACTGGCAGGCACAGCAACATGTGAGGTGTGCAGGTGCCGTCTGTTAGTGATGTCGGCTCCTGCCAGATTGATTCCTGGAACAATTACCTGTTCTAGCTTGTCCGTCAGCTAATCCCACTGTACTGGAAGAAAAAATTACTTACCATAGTAATCTTGTTTCTTCCCAGTGATACTAAGGTATTCATAACTTTCTGCAGTGTCCCTTTTAGCCAGAAGAGAGGATAGAACACGTGCAAATGATGGAACTCTTTGCACGTGACAACTATTCAAATGCTGCCTTGAACTAACTGCCTTAGTTCTAAACTCCTCAGATTTCCTGGACACCTGGAAGACACCCAAGAACTATGAATACTGGATAGTAGTAATAATCAACAATAATAATAATGACAATTAAACCCATAACCTCCTAATAAGGCCCTCCAACTGGAGAGGAAATACACAACAGATATCCCCAAAAGTGTCAGAGTCACCTGAAAGAAGGGGGAAAACACAACATGAACCTTGTTTATCCAACTTACACCAGAAAAAGGCAGATATACCCCTGAAAGCACAGTATGCAGGAGGGCAGAGGCAAAAAGGTTCTAGAAGGGGAGGCAGGAAGGGAAGTTATGAATACCGGAGTATCACTGGGAAAAAATGAAAATTACGTACTTACCGTAATTCTTGATCTTCTTGGATGCCGTCTCCACCACTCATTCACATGAATGGGACTACACCAGAGGCGCTAGGACCCCGGGGAGTCAAAAATCTTTAGGAGAGCCAGCGCCAGGATAGGACCACACATGCGTGGCACCGCGAGAGTCTCTTGTGCCTGTATAGGCTATCTCAGCGTCGACCCTCCAACCGCCTCAGTACCTTTTCAACCAAGGAGGCGCAGTGTAACTAATAAAATAAATAACTTACCCTAATCTCCGGGAATGTGAAGGCCCAGATGACCCATGCAAGAAGGGTCTATTGAACAATGTCTTCACAGCCTGAACAACAAGGCAGTGAAGACCCAAGAAACAAAACGAGTGAATCCAGGGGATGGTGGGTAGGCATGTGAATGAGTGGTGGAGACTGTGTCCAAGAAGATCAAGAATTACAGTAAGTATGTAATTTCCATATCTTCCTGGACTCAAGTCTGCACCACTCATTCACACTAATGGGAGAGTACCAAGCTAAAACCAACCCACCCTGAGTAGGGCGGTCAGAGATAGGGCTAATTCGGAACGGAAGTCCAAAGGACCGTCCTGTCAAGAAAGGAGCTGTCAGGAAAGGACATCCAGAACATAATGCTTTACAAAGGTATGCACTGAGCTCCAACTCACTACCTTGCAGAAAACTGCAATGGACATATTACGAATCTCCGCCAGGTAGCCCCGACCACTCTGACAGAGTGTTGTGAACCCGGCCTTTCAATTGGCCTGAGATAAGGCTTAGTAGTGCCAAAGACATGCTACTAACCTAGCCGAAAACCTCTCAGGACAAGAAGTTGACCTAGTCGAGGCATGCTGAAGCAACAAAAATTGCTCAAGGTGTAGCTTTTCGTTCTGTCGATGAGAATCGCAGAATCATCCTAACATTCAGAGAGAGAAGGGAGTGCACTCTTCCCTTCTGGAATTAAGGCAAAAACTTGAGTAACGGTAAGAGCCAGAGGAAATGTCTACTGATTCAAGCCAGACAGAAAAAGCGCAGATGTGTACCTCCACTACCAAGTATGGATGACTTGTGAACGACAGTTCCAAGAGACACTCAAACACATATTTGGTGGGCACTGAAGGGTCCAGGTGGGATTTGTTCATCAAATGGAGAATGGTTTCCATTTAGCCACGCAAGTCTGCCTGGTGGAAGGCCTGTATATGACTTAGAAGACATTTGCAAAGGTCTGAGAGAAACCAGAGTCAACCCACTTCCATTCTGATGAGGAATCACTCTGCCCCAGTTTGCCTACAACTCGAGCAGCACTCTCTGAACTAAGGGAAGAGAGAAAGAATGTACCGGAGAACTTGTCTATTGCGATAATGATCCTGACAGAAGACACCAGGGTCTGGATTTCTGAAGCAGGAAGGGGCAAACCTGCATTAAGAGGGGACACAGAAAGGACCAGGCTCAGGCTGCCCCAGTCATTGAAAGTGACTGTACAACAACTGAAACTGGCACAACGTGCTCAAGGCACCACTCACCATGGCCTACCTGTACAGGGGATAGGAAAATGCTCCACCTTGCTTGTTGACAAAAACATTGCAATTTTGTCTTCTGCCCAAAGTGAAATAACTCCATGACAGAAAGCCTCCCTCGCCCTGGAGGAATCTAGGGGAGCTCCTAACAGAAGGAGCTGCTAGGAAGGTGAAACTGACACCTTCCCGAGAAAGAAAAACCCCTCCTAGCGAAGGGAGAGGAAAGCTGAGGTAACTGCTTCCAAAGAGTCTAGCCTAGAGCAACTGGCATGGAGCCAATGTCCAGAAAGCGAAGGTTTGAATACCAAGAACTCCTTCATGAACAAGGACCTACATGGCCTTTAAGGTCGAAAAAGGAAGCATGCCATCTGTTAACATGGAAGCAAGCAAGAAAGTAGGAATCTGTGTTCTGACGTGCCGTGGAGTCACTTCTGCTGCTCTGAGGCCCTGATCCAAGGAAAGAGAGTCTGACAGAAAAAAACAACAGACTGGGCTTCCACCTAGGTCTAGGAAAAATCTCTGAATTAAGAGAAAATCCATCTCGGAAAACCTGATGACCCATACCTCCGCTGGATTGGACTTCCCCTAGAAGTAGAAGAAGTCAGGTGCCCCCCACCGTTGTCGAGAGGCGACCACCTCAGGCAGCTGAGGTGGAACCTGTGCCGGATCCAGAAGGACGGTATCGGGTGCTTTCAGGCCTAGGCCCTCTGCTGTGATGATTCTTTTTTTTTTAAACAGTTAGTGCCTGACAAGGTTTTCAGGCCTCTACCTTGAAAGGACTGCCTGTTACAAGAATGACAATGATATCGTCCATCTGAGGAGCAGAAGGAGCCTGAAGTGCCCCCATAACTTAATCTGAGGACCGAACCAATAATCACAGCTGAGGAGATGTTAATCACCCGTTGCCAATGGTAGCCACCACAGGGGCAGTGTCACAGGGGACTATATACCCCTATCAAAGGAGCGGAAAAGTCCGGAAGGCTCTCGACCATTGAACTAGAGCGTTCCACAGGGTGTACTTGTACTGATGACTGAGAGAAGTCCACAAGCAGAAGTCCTTGGTTCCCAGAAGGAGCCTAAAATGTTATGGTGCACTCCATATCCCTGAGAAAAACTGAAAAGAAGATCTTCCATCATGGACTCTTCTGATACAGAAGGCTTGCATTCCAGTTTCTAAAAGGAGTCATCCACTGCATCACCGACAAGTGGGACAGGGAGAGACTCATCCGGATCCACTTCTACCCAAGAAGAACCTCCAAGAGGAGGTCTAGGTCAGAATCACTAAGACTCCACTACCTGGAAAGATGTTGAGGAGCTCAACACCACTTCACGGAGCCGGCAGTAGTGCTGCGCGGAATGCAGAATTCCACCGGCAGAACAGTGGGGAAAAACAATTCTGCCAGTGGAAAACCACCGGAACTTCACTGAAACTTCTGCAGATCTCCACACACTAGGATTCGTGGAATAATACTCCGTGGAAGAGCACTTTATTCCGTGGAAAACCACTCTGCAAAAACTTCTGCGGAAAAGAAGAGATACGCAGAAGTGAAACTCTGCAACTTGTTCCGCTACACAGCACCAACCGGCACCACCCACGGTGCCAGCATTACTATTGTGGCGATGGTGGCACCGTGCAGCGTCAACACCACCTGCGGCACCTACAGAACCCACACAGCACCGCGGCAACACCTGCAGCGCCATGGTGCCACACACCAAGGCACCCGCACGCGCACCACCTGCAGCACCGCTGCGGCACCAGTGGTACCCGCAGCACCGCCCACAGCACCGCCACCATAGACCTGAAGAAAGGGAGGGGAGAAGGGAAGAGGTATCTGTGCCAGTCCTGCATGGAAAAAGAATAGGGGGATAGGCACGAGGGGTTGGAGTCTATGGCGTTGGCACCAAAGACAGCACCGCGTACTTTCTGGTCCAATCGATCCAGCCCTGGTCCAGTGGCTCCAAGGCCTGGAGGACCCAGAACCAGGTACACTGGCCAGGAAAACTGGACAGATGCCGAAACCCCCTACTTCAAAGGAGTGGCCCAGAGGTGAAACTGCTCGTCGGAAGCCCCACCGAGGACTGAGATAAGATCCGGTATCGAAGAACATGGCTGTTAAGAGTGGGACCAGAGGGGAACCCACCAGAGTCGGTTCAGGCCTACCGCCCTCTACCACCGACGATCTCTGCACAGACGTACCAGAGGGTGACCTCGAGCGGTACCAATTCTCCTTCCCCCAAAAGAGGAAGAAGAGCTCGAGGTCAAGCGGAGCTGGAAACCCGGAAATGCTAGTTTTGTTCTTCAGTGGACTGTCCTTCCTCGAGCACAGGACTGCCCATGGTCAGACCCCCCCCCTTTGCAAAGGGCGGCGGACTGGACACAGCCCCTCTGCCAATGCAACTTTCAAACGAAGTCTTCCTACTGTCACCACTACCATCTAAGGTCGACTATATTGATGGCAGTTGAGAAATTCTTTTTCTTCTTCATCATATCTTCTTTTTTTTTTTTTTTAAATAAGAAAAGAACACTAAAACTGTTAATTAAAACGAATACAGAATAGCATAAGCTGCTGTCGTATAGAATCGACCCCGGCAGGCGGGTCAACGTTGAGATAGCCTATACAGGCATGAGGTACTCTCGCGGTGCTGCTCGTGCATGGTCCTATCCCAGCGCCGGCCCTCCTGAAGATTTTTGACTCCTACGGGGTCCTAGCGCCTTCGGTGTAGTTCCATTCGTGTGAATGAGTGGTGGAGACCTGAGTCCAAAAAGATACATGATTATTATGGTAAGTAATTTTTTTCTTCTAATCCCAGTAATATTCAGGTATTCCTAACTTTCTGCAGACTACGAAGCAGTACCTTTGGAGGTGGGCACAGAACCTTATTTTGGAAACAGACTCTGCAGGACTGCTGTGCCAAACCTAGCATCACCCCTGGACTGAATATCCAGGTTGTAGTGCTTTGTAAAGGTGTGTACTGTTTTCCAGGTAGCTGTTTTACAGATGTCCACTAGTGGAACATCCCTGGTAGCTGCTAAGGAAGCAGCTGTCCCTCTTCTGGAGGGGCCCTCAATCCTGTTGGGGGTTCCCTTCCAGCTTTAGTGTAACAGAACTGGATACACTGGACTATCCAGTGAGAAATGGACCTTTTCAATGCTGGGCTACCCTTTCCCACATCCCCAAAAGTCAGGAACAGCTGTTTTCTGTCCTGCCTATGGTTCTTAGTGGCTGCCAAATAGTAGCTAAGAGCTCTTTTGACATCCAGACTGTGAAGCCTTCTTTCACCAGAGGTGGAATGCTCAGTGAAGAAGACAGGTAGGGTAATGGTTTGGTTCAGGTGGAAATCAGAGACCACCTTAGGGAGAAAGTTTTGGTTTGTTCTCAGGACCACGTTATCCTTGTGGAATGAGATGTAGTCCTGCTCAATGCAGAGAGCCTGAAGCTCACTGATTCTTCTTGCATAAGTCTTTGCCACTAGGAAAACTGTTTTCCAGGTGACATATTTCAGATGAGCAGAGGACATGGGCTCAAAAGGAAGACCCATGAGTTTGGCTATGCACACATTAAGGTCCCATGCTGGCACCGGTTCTCTATGGGGGGGGGGGTGCAAATGGGCCAAACCCTTGAAGAGCCTCTTAAAGATAGGGTTTGAAGCCATTGACACATTCCTTCCAGCTGAAATTAAGTGGATGCTGCAGCCAGGTGAACCTTGAGGGTACTGAACTGCAATCCCAGGGAATGCAAATAAGAGAGGTAATCAAGAACAGCTGGAACCCCAACTGGTACCAGCTCCCTGGCTGAGCACCGAACAGAAAACCGTTTCCATTTTGAAACATAGGTTTTCTTAGTAGAAGGCTTCCTGTAACCTCTCAGAATGTCCAAAACAGCTTGAGAGGTGTGTAAACCTGCATATTCTAGGTCTTCAAGAGCCAAGCTGTGAGATTGAGAGATCTGAGATTCAGATACAGGAGTCTCCCCTGGTTGGAGGTTAACAGATTGTGCCTCTGAGAGAGGTGTATTGGCTCGGCTACAGACATGGATAGCAGAAGAGAGTACCATGGCTGCCTGGGCCAGTCTGGAGCTATCAAGATCATTGATGTTGAGTGGGAACTGAGCTTGAGCAATACCCTGTACACCAGAGGGAAAGGAGGAAAAGAATATAGGTGCTTCCCTGACCAGTCCAAAGCCAGGGCATCCAGGGGTAGTGTACCCCGATCTGGTGGCCTGCAACAGTATTGTGGCAGATGGTGGTTCTGTGGGATGCGAACAAGTCTATCTCTGGGGTGCCCCACCTCCTGAAGACTACTTCCATCACTTGCCTGTTCAGGGCCCATTCGTGATGGGCCTGGTTGATTCGACTCAGAGCATCTGCTAGGGTGTTGTCCTTTCCTGGAAGATGGATTGCCTGCAGGGAAACTCCCAAAAGAGTAAGCCAAGCTCCAAATTTTCATGTCCTCTGTGCAGAGAGGACCTGACCTGGTGCCTCCCTGCTTGTTGATGTAGTACATTGTGGTGGTACTGTCTGTTCTGACCTATACCACTTTCCCTTGTACCAGTGTTGTGAATGCTTTTAGTGCCAAAAACACTGCTCTGAGTTCCAGCAGGTATATTTGCTGGAGTGACTCTACATTTGACCAAGTGCCCTGGGTTGTGTGGTCCCCTAAATGGGCGCCCCACCCCAGTACAGATGCATCTGTTGCAAGAACAACTGATGGAGACTCTCGTTGGAAAGGAACCCCCTTCCCTCAGGTTGGATTCCTCTTTCCACCACTGAAGTTCTTGTAACAAAGTCTTTGGTGCCAGAGAAGAGATCCCCCTTCAAAGCTGATTCCAGTAACAGTGTGCCCTTAAGTGGAACTGGATGTCTCTCATTTGGAACCTGGAGCTTAAGACTGCCTGTGGCTGCAGCCATATGGCCCAGGAGCTGTAGGAACTGCACTGCAGTTTTTTTTCTTGTGCAGGCTGAATGAGTTTGCAATCAGCTGGAGACTTCTTACCCTATCCAGAGGCAGGTAGGCCCTGCCTTGCACGGTGTTGATCTCTGCTCCTATGAACTGCAACACCTGTGCAGGTAGGATGACTGATTTTTTGTGATTTAACAAGAACCCCAGGGACTCCAGAAGCCCCTGGATGGTCTGCAGATGCTGTCTGACCTGATCTTGTGAATTTCCTACCACCAGCCAGTCATCCAAATATGGAAACACCAAGACACCCTGTCTTCGGAGGTGTGCCACAACCACTGCCAAGCACTTTATGAATACCCTTGGGGCCAAAGTTAGGCCAAATGGCAGGGTTGAAAATTGGTAGTGACCTGATTGGAGTCTGAACTTGAGATATTTTCTGTGGGACTCCCTTATGGGGATGTGGAAATAGGCATCTTTTAGGTCCAGTGATGCCAGCCAGTCTCCTTTTTGGAGTGTTGGCAGGATCAGTGCCAAAGTTACCATTTTGAACTTTGGTTTTCTCAAATGCTTGTTTAGGACCCTGAGGTCCAAGACAGGCTGCCACCACTCCCCATTTTTCTTTGTAGTAAGAAAATACCTTGAGTAAAACCCCTTTCCTTTCTGCTGGGTTGGGACAGATTCCACTGCCCGTGATAGCAGCAGGTTTCGAACCTCTGCCTCCGGCAACTTTTTCTCTGTGAGGGAGGATGGTCTGAACACTCTGGTTCTCAGAGGAGGAAAGGATTTGAAACTCAGAGAAAGCCCCTATCTCACTACCTCCAAGACCCACTTGTCTGTAGTGATCTTTTGCCAAGCCTGGAGGTAGTGAGGCAATCTGCCTTCGACAGGTAGAGAGGAGGTGGCCTGTGAAGACACATCAAGGTGTTTACTTGCTTTGGGGCTGAGGCTGGGTTTGAGATCCCCACCTGGAACCCCTTCTGCCCCTACCTCTGAAGTACACAAGCTGGGGATACTGTTGGTATTGGGGTGTAGCCATTGCCTAGAAAAAGGGCCTAGTATGAAAGGACCTGCCCCTGCCTCCCCTTCCATAGGGTCTGGTGGATGGAGAGGCTTTCTCTTTAGCAGAACTGCTCTTGAAGGTGGCCTTATATTCATCCGCCTTCTTCATATAAGCCATTGTTGTCTCACCGAAAAGTGAATTACCTTCCAAAGGGAAGTCCAGAGCCTTTGTCTGAGTATCCTTGGCAAGATTGGTAGCTCTTAACCAGGCAAATCTACATTGAGCAACAGTATTTGCCATCCACCTAGCTGCTGTATCATTGGTATCAGCAGCCATTTGGAACTGATACTTGGCTGCCTCTAAGCCAAATTTGGCAGTTTCTACCAGGTCATTAAACAAAGGTGAAGGGGCCTTATGTGCCATGGCCGGTACAAATTGCCATAAGGATTTTTGGTACTGAGCAGCATAGGCTTGGAAATTTGCCTGCCTAATGGCCAAGGAAGCTAACAAGTACCCTTTTTTGGCCATACTGTCAATTTTCCTGGACTCCTTATCTAGTGGGTGAGAAGCCAAGGGTACCTTAGCCTTGTCACAGATAGCTGCATGCACCACCCCCTGGTGGTCAAGGTGGGAAAACAGAAATTCTGCCCCTTCCCTTTCCAGTTAATACTTTTTATTCAGACTCTTGTCAAGAGGAGGGACAGAATTAGGGGTCTGTAGAATTTTCAGTGCATCTTTCTTGAAGGATTTATTGACCGGCGAAAGGAGCTTCTTTGTCGGGGTTAACCCCATCATTTCGAGGTATTCCACCTCTTCCTTGTCCTCTATTTCTTCACTTGTGGTGATGTCCAAAGCATCAGCCATCTTCCTCATAAAAGTAAAATGTGAGGAATAATCCTCAGTGGTTCTAGGAGGTGAACCAAAATCCTGCTCAGGGAGACCTCAGGCTCAATGGGTTCCCCTTCATACTCCTCTTCACATTCATCATAATCCTCTTCTTCAATAAATGAGGATTTACCTGTGCTGCCAGTCTGTCCAGCTGGGACTTGAACAGGTGGCTGCTGGCCAGTGGGGAAAAAGATCTTGTAAGGCCTGGACCACTTTAAAGGCCTGAACTATTTCCTGAGGAGAAAACAGAGCCAGAGCACCCACAAAAGTCCCCTTTTTTTCAGTTGAGGGTTCTGTGTGCTTTACTTTCTTTGCCTTTTTACAGGGAACTGGGGAGTCAGCCAGTTCAGCAAGCCTCTTAGTGCCCTTATCAGCCATCTTAGGGGTTGAAGCAATTATTGTAGTGGTTTCACCCACAGCAGAAGAGGGTGTCAGCTGGTCAGAGCCAGAGGGACCCTTAGGTGGAGGACATTTTTTCTTAAGCTGTTCCAGGTGTTTCTCCACTGTTTTATCTGGGAAGGTTTTACAGATGTCACAATCTTCCTTAAGGTGATCATAGCCCAGGCAAGTCACACATAAACTATGTTTGTCTGCCTTGGAAAACACTTCCCCACAATTGGTGCAATTTTTAAAATCAGGTTCACCGGTTTTCTTTTTTTGGTTTCTCTGACATTTTATCGGTAACCGATAAAAATGTTAACCGCTAAATACTTTTAAAGATTTAACAAAAGTTTAGCAGTTGTCAGTTTCGGAACAGATAAGGAACCAATGGGAACTGAAACCGATGCGGAAAATGAACCAATGCTATCGGTTCAGTAACCCATAAAATGGTTACTAAAATAAAGTATTTAAAATAAGTTTTAACTAAACTAATGGGTTTTTTTAGTCAGAAACTACCCAAACTAATAAATTTAAGTCAGTTCCCCACCAGTTATACCGAACCAGGAGGAACCGATAAAAAACACAAAATTTAACAATGAGTAAAAGGCAGCAAATGAAAGAAAGAGATACTTATATGAAATTGTAAGTTTCTTCACATCACAGGAACAAGTTGAAGAGCGAGACTCTGAGCAACTAGACTTTACAGGCGGAGGGTGAAATCTGAGGGGTTTAGAACTAAGGCAGTTAGTTCAAGGCAGCATTTGAATAGTTGTCACGTGCAAAGAGTTCCATCATTTGCATGTGTTCTATCCTCTCTGGGTAGTTCTGGCTTAAAGGGACACTGCAGAAAGTTAGGAATACCCGAGTATTACTGGGGTTAGAAATATCCATTACATGATTCACGTATGAAGGTGAGCCAAGGGGACTGTCTCCATGGCAACTGCCATAAGTCCCATGAGATGGAGCACTGTCCTGGCAGCCACATAATAGCGCCTGTGGACCAACTGGGCCTGGGCAACCAGGGCCTTGCCCTGTCTGTAGGCAGAAATGCAATGCCCACTCCTGTGTCCAGTACTGCTTCAATGTGCTGGAGGCACTGGCAGGGAAAGAGGACAGATTTCAGTACACTAGCTGTAACTTCCAGGTCCTCGAACAATTGCTGTGTTCTGGATACTGTAAACTGAACTACTTCCCTGGATGGGCCCTGCTGTAGCCAGTCACCCAGATAAGGGAAGACAAAAAGCCCTTCCTTGCAGATAGGTGCTGCAGTTGCAAAGCATTTGGTAAATACTTGCGGTGCCAAGGTGAAGCCAAAGAGCACGGCACAGAACCGATAATGGCTGTCCTCCAGCATAAAGCGGAGGTACTGCCTATGGAATTTTCAGATTTTTACATGAAGGTTAGCATCCCTCAAGTCCAGGGCACAGAGCCAGCCCACTTTTTGCAGTAGGGGGATGAGAACCTGAAGAGACATCAATCGAAACGTTTTGTATTCGATGAGCTTATTCAAGTCTCTGAGGCCCAAAACAGGAAGCAGGTCTTCTGTGTACCTGGGAACCAGGAAGTACCTTGAATAGAACTATGTTCCATTTCTTGGGAGGAATGGGTTTGATTACTTTTAGAATCAGCAACTACATTTCTTCTGTCAGAAGGAAAAAGTGACCCAGAGGGGAATGAGATGGGAGGTGAACTGAAGGGTCAAACAGCAACTCCAGAGAACGCCCTTTTCTAATATTTCCAGGACTCCACTTATCTGTGGTGATCCTTCCCCCCGGCACTTGCACCCCAGAGGGCAACAGTGGAGGTGGTGGAAGTGAAAGTCAGAAGGTATGATGTACAGTGGGGCCACCTGAACCAATACCTTTGGTTACCTTGGAATGGGTACCAGTGAAGGTGGGGCCTGGAAACGGGCTGCCTCCATGACCACAAGACTGCTGATGGTTGCCATGTCCACCATGGCCTGCTGGCTTATGAAATGTTCCTCTATCATGCCTGCTGGCATTTAGAGGGGTCAAGGATTTTACAGATCTTAAAGTTATCTTGTATGACTGAAATTCCCTAAGGCACTGCCAACACCTAGCCCAAATATCTCGGAGCCCCTAAAAGTGGTGTTCAGTATGACTTGTTATACATCAGTAGCAAAGCCACTCACCCCAAGCCAGAAATATCTCCTGAGGCAAATGCCCAAGACAGCAGACCTAGCAGAAGCATCAGAAGTATCATATGCTGAATGTAATAAATGGTTTACAGTACTGATACCAGCCAAAGCAGTTCTACGGAGCTCAGCTTTGCTATGACTAACAGGTATGGCCTGAACAGTAGTCATGACAGATTTCCACTGGCTATTCTGATACTTAATTATGTAGGTCTGATAATTTGCAGTTCTGAGGTCCAAGTATGCAGAGGCATTAATTCTTCAGTTCATAAGATCCAGTCTCCCTGACTCCTTGTTAGGAGGTAGAGTATACATTACTCTAGGGGGGTTCCATGTCTTTTCAGCATAAAACATTTCATCACGTTCAATTACCACTCGGTAATTACATCACAATACCTTTCAGCGCACCGACTCTGCGACGCATGACAGTTGAGCGCATATTAAGTTGGTGGTCAGTGCGCACTCCCATACAGTGCATTGTTAGGTAGCAGAACCCCACTGAAGCCCAGTTCAGCTTGTAGCAATGGATCAGATGTTTCTTCAGGGTGGTACCTAATAGTACAGCTGCAAATTAGTCCACATTAATTTTGAATCTGTAAGCCTCCCCAAACTCTTGCAAAATCTGAATTATTCCGGTTATATTTTGAACCAGGTTGTTAAAGGTAGGGAGTCATTTGCACATAAGGATACATGTATTTCTTCACCCTTCACTCTTGTGCCCTCCAGGATTCTATCCTCCTGTATCATCAAAGCAAAGTGGAGAGAGGGCTTCCCAGCCTTGTACCTCTGCAAACATCAATGGGGTCTGATAGGGTGCCATTAACTTCAATTGAAGCTTAAGCGATTAAACACTTTTTCAGCACTGACTTTTTAAAAAAATCTCAGCAATAAAGCAGGCTGGGCCGGGGGCATTCCCTGAATGTAAAGATGTAAAGATTTCAGCACCCTGTTAATTAGGCTGAGTGACTCATCCATTTTCAGCCTGATTTTTGAATTATACCTCTTCTCTCCTCTTCATGTTTTTGCAGTCAAAAGGAATTTTTTGCCTCTGAATTTAAAGGGGTTTTCTACGTATTGAGATCTCGGCCAAATTCTCCCTTGCTTCTCGGAAGGAGTTCGGGTTTCTCTGGTAAGCTTATGTTCTAATTCTAGGTTCCTAAGTTTCTCATTATCAATGCACAAAAGTTGTAATTTTATAAACTGGACGTTTGCTATAATAAGCATTTTGCGTTTTGCAACTTAATGTCTCATGCGACAAAATGTGTAATGTGCTGATATTCATTGCGATGAAATTTTTTCAACGAAATGATTGCGCAGAGTTGACGTGATACCCTCTAGGGGCCCTAGAATGATCACGAGCAGTCATGATTACCACAGAATCAGTGCCTGGCTGGGAAGAGCAAGGTACCATTTATCAGCCTTTCTAGGAACTGCAGGCAATGTGTTAGGCCTGAGCCAGACAGCTAAAGTAGAATCCTCCAATGCAAGACATACGGGAAGCACCACAATACCAGGTGAAGCTGTAACCTCCAAGAACGCAATTAAAATTCCTTTTGCTGGATTCTTCCTCTTCTTCCTCAAAGCCCATAACATCTTGGATTTGCCTGAACAAAGCCTGAAATGAGGGATCTGAGCAAAGCCTGAAATCAGGAGACATGGGGCTATAAACCACTGAGCCCTCACTTCAAGAGGAGAGGGCAGAGCTAAAAAGCTAGAAGGGAACCCTCTTTCACAGTGATCCTCTTCCCCTCCCAACCTCCAAATCCTCCTCCATGTTTAGGAGATCAGGATTACATTATACATTGTCATTATCCTGAATGACAATGGGGTGATCGACAGAGACGGCAGCAGAGGCAGCGACTGTGATGGAGGCAACATAGGCGTGGTTTAAAGTCCCATTGATGATGCCGGCCCGTCGGTGCAGGGGCAGGGTGCCTGACTGTAACGCTGACATCCCAGGTTCAGGAACAGACTCAGGACATCAGAGGGCCGGCTGGGGGGAGAAGGATTGAGCGTCCCTTGGACTGCTCTCCTTCTCCAGGGAGGAGGGGGTAGAGTGTCCGGCACCATGTGACCCCTGGTGGAGCCTGGGGAACCTCCATGCCGGCACCACTTAGCCTGGGGGGCAGGGCAGACGCTGGACGTCATCGCAAGTCCCCACCTCCAACTAGCATGGAAAAATGCAGCTCCAAGACAAATGATGCCAGTGCCAGCCTCTGCTCTGCAGTTGGGACCCCCTCTCCACCCTAACTGATAGAAAAAACGCCGGGAAGGGTGACTCAGGGTGCAGGCTGGAGGAGCGGGTTCGCTGACAAAGGCGGATATGGCGGAGACGGCATTGAGCGGATGGCGGTTGGGGGGCCCCCCCAAAAAAAAGTCCCATCGATGATGACGGTATCGAGAGGGGAGCTCCTGTTGATCGGACTCCAGGCACCATCACTGGCAATGATGGGAACAGGTGAAGTAAATCACTGAAAACAATGTCAGCACAGCCTGGGAGATGACACAGTCACTTGATGGTTTGTGACTGCCATCATCTCCAGGACAGAATCCAATGATGGAGACAGCATACCATCCGTAGTAGGCATAGCAGTGCCACAGCCAAGCTCCGACCTTGGTGCCTCGGCAAAGGTTAGGGGTCTGTAGTCAATGCTTCTAGAGCCATCGATGATGGGGACTTATCCTCCTTCAACAGAGACTGCAACCTCAGCAGTGAAGCATGTTTTTCCCCATACTTATGGTGATGGCTGGATGAGGACGGCTTCAATGATTTGCTTACGGTGATGGCTGGATGAGGAGGGCTTTGATTACTTTTTTCCCTTTTTTTTACTCTTCTCTGTTATCCTTGCTGACTGTGGCAGTGACAGCCTTGCCATCCACCTGGGTGTATCCTTCCCATGTGTGGCCAGGCATGAGGTAGAAGTCAGCTTGGATCCCGTGGCCTTGGCTAGGCAGTCCATGACTTTGATGGTGATGAAGGTTTCCTAGATTCTTCTTTCCATGTCTCCTTGTGGCCCAGTTGAATCCTTGGCAGATCTTACAGGCCCTCATGTTGTGAGACAGGCCCAATCAGCAAATACATACAGAGTGAGCATCATTCTTGTAGACCTTGTGACCTCAAGTACGAAACCTAAATAAAGGTTATTTCGACAACAGCATACATAGACAACGTCAATAAGGTATGGTAAAACTAGAAAAATAAGGCAACTGTAGAAACAACAGTGCTGTTTCTTTGCAGGTCTGATGAACAGTTGATGGTGGAAGAAAGAAGGGAGAAATAATGGGGCTGCCTATGTTTTATAGGCATGGGTGGCCCCCAGCTAGCCAAAGTTTCCGAGTGGTCCTGATGCTAATGGCTTACAGTTCCAAAGGTGTGGCTCAGTGTAGGAGATGTCCTTGATGAAGATCCACTAACTCTGACACAGTCTTTGTGAACGGAACAGTTGCCTATTTTACGGTTTCCCGGAACCAGGAGGGAATCAAGAAAAAATTGCAGTTTGTGTAAAAATCACTAAAAACAGATCAAAAAGAGTAAAACTACAATATTAAACAAAGCAAAGTAAAACTTTAGTAAATAAATGATCACTTTAGCACTTAGTGATCTAAATGGTAGGAGCACCATCCCGGGCGACTACTCTCTTCAATGGAAACTAAAGATCTGTTAGGAAAAGGCTGCCGTCACAAGACCAGCACAGAGAGACAGTTTTCATTTAAAAACATTCTAGGTTCTGGGGCATCATTCTGCACATGGAGGTGAACCAAAAGTTGGAGAAGCTGTTTTAATTATTGTAAGTGAGAATCAACATTCTTTTAGAGGCAGTCAGGACACGCATACTCATAAATTCTGCCAGCCCTATATGCATATCAGTTTCAGTCGATGGAAGATTCAGCAAACTACCCATTTGGTTCACAAATGCAGAGTAGGAGGAAAAGTCCTCATTAGCTCTGGCAGGGGAACCAAAGTCCTATTCTGTGGACACCTCAGGCTCTATCAGTTTCTAATCTTCTTCACTCAAACTCTTCAGGGAATAAGGTTAAAGGGATTGGCTGGAGGATTTCCAATAGCCTACGTAGCTTGGAAATAAACTGTCACATATGTTTACTGTGCTCCACAGAGGGCATTTTATCATTTAAATTGTTCTGGTTCCTCTTGATGCTTTTCAGACAGAGGAACTGTAAGGGGCAGTCTTATCAGTCTCCTCAGGCAGAGATGACTAGTTGCAGCATCTTCAGCACCTTCTGAATTCAGGGGTTGCAGTGAGGACGAGGAACCATCCGAAGCATGCTTTCCGCCTTCAGAAGCACCCCACTTCTATAATTACAATGGAGACCACCAGGATGCAGTGTACAGTCACAGATTCCTGCATGACAAAAGGGATTACCTGCCATTGAAACTGCTATGTTTCCTGCAGCGGCTCTGCAACATTCCAAGTAATCCACATTGCATGCTGGAGGTTACACTGTATGGGTATGCTTTTCACAGGAGAACACTCTTGCGACACTGATGTAGAAGCTGGTGTGAACAACAACTGCCATTTAGCTGCCCTTTTTTTCCTTTTTTTTTTTTTAGGACAGAAAACCTTGCAAAGATCAAAATTATCAAAACTTAGCTTTGGGCCCAATCACAGGTGCCGGAACGGGGGGGGCCACTAGGGCCACGGCACTACCACTTTCATAAGTGGCCCTATCACTTTTTACTATCATAGTAATATATTTAATAGGGGAAAATGTACCCCTTACGTCCTTGGCCCTACCACTTTTCAAACCGTTCATGCACCACTGGGCCCAGTAATTAATGTTGCTGCTAGGAGGATGTGCAGGTGCTTTAGGCATTTAGAAGCCACACAGATATATTTCTTCTTGCTTTAAACTTTTTATTTTATTTGAAATAAAAAGTTTAAAGCAAAAAGAAATGTGTCTGTGTGGCTTTAAAAGCCTATAGCCCACACACATTCTCCTAGCACTCAAGTGGACCTTCAGTGGAAGGGTACAGAACTAACGAAAATGTTAGCCATTTCCAAAATTTACTTTTCAATTGAATTCCAGTAATTAAGGCACAGATCATGGCTATCTGCTTTTGCCAGCCAATGCTCACAGAATTTACAACATTTTTCAGCCTATCATGTCAATCTGACAGAAAAGGGTGCTATACACATTC
Organism: Neoceratodus forsteri; assembly: GCA_016271365.2. Classification (NCBI taxonomy): domain Eukaryota; kingdom Metazoa; phylum Chordata; order Ceratodontiformes; family Ceratodontidae; genus Neoceratodus; species Neoceratodus forsteri. The sequence goes on along the minus strand of CM028131.1, from coordinate 1,642,258,747 downwards.
ATGGTTGAACTTGTACTGAGTAAAATAGTACAACTGTTTCTAAAATAAGTCCAATTCGAATTGTAAAATATTTTTAGTCAGTTTTGATAGCAGAACCCCAAACCAGGAACTGCTGTAAACCATTATTGCCCTGGTTCCAAGAACTGACTGGTAACCCCCCCAAAAGATGCATAACTGACAAAACCTAAGTTTTGCATCACGATTTTTTTTATTTTCTCGATTCTAACCCTTGCCAAGTCTACAATGCTATTTCAAAGCCAAATATGGTGGCCGTCTCTTTTTCTTGACACAAAACTAAAATAAAACATTAATTAAATATTCAAATTTTGGTGGAAATAGAAAATGTTACCACCAAATAAAACTGAAGATGCCTGGAATCTCATACAGTGAAAAGAGGTAAGCCCAAATGTTCTGCTCAATTTTGTTGCACTGCTGCTTTAAGTACTGTGGTATGACTCCAAAATTATACAATCTTCACTGGAGGTAGGGTCTTGATTGGGCACTTAATCCTAGACCCCCTAGGACACTTCTTTGAAACCAATGTAGAGTTATTTGACATCAAATTGCTTTCAACATCAGAGAGAACAAAAGAAACAGCAACAAAAAAAAAACACTAAATGAGAAAAACATGTTTAGCAAAACGTAAAGAATAACGATGTGCAGCAACATTAACGGAGTCATTGTTTCTTGATCATGGCTATGATGAAAAAAATGATGCTGGTACCAGATGGGATCAATGTATAGCACATAGGAAAAAATTACTCACCTTAGTAATTTTGTTTCTTCTAATGGAGTCTTGCTGTATTCTGACAATTTGCAGTTAGCTCCAGCTCTTGAACTGCCCCGGAGAGTGAAGGGTTAAATTCTATGCCAGGCATAGAACGTTGGGCTCGAGCTCGGGTTGAAAATTCTGTCTGTGTCCTTTTGAAACTAAACTATCAGATTCTTACGAGCTAAAACTCACTGACTAAATAATGTAGAAATTGTAAAAACTCCTAGTAGCCAACTGGCAACAAAGACTTTGGATTCCCCAAAAGACTCAAGTCAGGAAACCCAAAGAACCAAAACCAGGTAATAAGAACTACAAACTCTTAATTAAACAAATACAAAGCACCCAACATAACAGAAGTGGGGTAAAGACACCCCTGGGGTGCAACACTGCACCTGCCCAACCACTTCCCAAAAACAGGTTCTGAGAGGGGAGGCAGGGAGGGAGGTCAGAATACAGCAAGACTCCATTAGAAGAAACACAGTTACTAAGGTGAGTTATTCTTTCTTCAAACAACATGAAGTCTTGCTGTATTCTAGCAATTTGCAGACTACCAAGCAGTACCTCCAAGGAGGAGAGCAGAACCTACTTTGGGAATAGGCTCTGAAGTACTGCTGTGCCAAATCTAGCATCACTCCTAGCCTGGGTATCCAGAGAGTAATGCTTGGTGAAGGTAGGAACCATTTTCCAGGTGGCTGCTTGACAGATTTCTAACAAGGAGACATCCCTAGCTGCAGCCAGAGATGCAGCTGTACCTCTAGTGGAATGAGCCCTCAGGCCTGAGGGTGCAGTTTTATCCAGTTTTTCATAGCAGAATTGAATACAGGACACAATCCACCTGGCAATGGTTCTCTTGGTGGCAGGTTTTCCATTACCTACTTCCCCATAAGTGAGGAACAACTGAAGGGAGTCAAACCTGTGACCCTTTGTACATTCTATGTAGTAACTAAGGCTCCTTTTAACATCTAAATTGTGTAGCCTCCGTTCCCCTGAGGAGGTATGATCAGTGAAGAACTCAGGAAGAGACATAGATTGGTTTAAGTGGAAATCAGAAACCACTGTAGGTAGGAACCTTCTATTGGTTCTAAGGACCAGCTTATCTCTATGGAAAGAGATGAAGTCAGGCTCCACTGACAGGGCTTGCAATTCACTGATATGTCTGGCAGAAGTAACAGCAGCCAAAAACACAGTTTTCCAAGTCAAGCACTTGAGCTCTGCTGAGGACACAGGCTCGAAGGGGGGTTGCATCAGCTGAGCAATACAAATATTCAAATCCCAGGCAGGAGCAGGAGCCCTAAAAAGGGGATTGGTATGAAGCAATCCTTTGAAAAATTTACAGAATACAGGGTGATATGACAGAGAGGAAGATTTCCCCACTGACAGGAAAGTAGAAATAGCTGACAAATGAACTTTGAAAGTAGCTGGTTTGAGGCCAAGGCCATTAAGGTAAACCAGAACTATAGACAAGTCAGCAGTGTCTGGGGAAACGTGCTTCTTGGAACACCAAATACTGAACCTTTTCCACTTGGAGCTGTAGGTTTTTCTTGTGGCAGGCTTTCGAGAAGCCTTGAGGATCTCCAGAACCCCTTGGGACAGTTGTAAATCTACATACTCTAAGTCTTCAAGAGCCATGCCTTGAGATGGAGTGACTGGAGATTGGGGTAACAAATCATCCCCTGAGAGGAGGTTAGCAGATTGTAATTCCTGGGAAGTGACAGGGGAAGATGGACTGCTAAGGACAGCAACAGGGGGTACCAAGGCTGCCTGGCCCAGTCTGGAGCAATCAGAATCACTTTGCATGGTTGTGACCTTGCCTGGACTAGAACCTTGAACAATAGAGGAAAAGGAGGGAAGGCATAAAGAAACTTCCCTTCCCAGTTCAAAATCAGAGCATCCAGAGGGACTGAACCCAAGACTGGGGGGTCTGCAACAAAACACAGGAAGTTGGCGATTGTCTGGGGCTGCAAAGAGATCTATCTCCGGAGTGCCCCACCTTGAGAAGATCACCTTCAAAACCAAAGGATCTAGAGACCATTCATGATGGCCCTGGGAAATCCTGCTCAATGCATCCACTATCACATTGTCCTTTCCTGGGAGGTGGACCACTACTAGAGAGGTCTGCAGGGAATAAGCCAGGGACCATACTTTCATGGCCTCCATGCACAAGGCCGTGGACCGAGTGCCTCCCTGCTTGTTGATATACCACATGGTGGTAGTGTTGTCCGTCCTGACCTGAACCACCTTGTTCTGTATTGACTGAGAGAAAGCTTGTAGGGCAAGAAGTACTGCCCTGAGCTCCAGAAGGTTGATGTGAAGAAGGGATTCCTGAGGGGACCACAGTCCCTGGGCCGTGAGAGCCCCCAGATGGGCTCCCCACCCCAAAAGGGAAGTATCTGTGGTAAGAACCACAGAGCGAGTCTGAGAGACAAATGGAACACCTTGCCTCAGACTGTCCAGGTCCTGCCACCACTGAAGGGCCTGAATTAAGGTCTGAATAACAGGAACTAGCTTGGTAACAGGATCTTTCCTTTGGGACCAAAAGGTTCTCAGATGGAACTGAATGTCCCTCATCTGAAACCTGGCCCCTTGGACCACTGCTGTGGAAGCTGCCATGTGGCTCAGAAGCTGCAGAAAATGCCTTGCTGGTCGAGAAACCAGAGGGAGACAGGAAGAGACCAGCTGAAAGATGGCTTTTGCCCATTCCAAAGGAAGGAAGGCTCTTGCTTTGAGGGTGTCCAGCTCTGCTCCTATAAAAGTGAGGAGCTGTACTGGTTCGAGAACTGACTTAGGAAGACTGAGAAGGATCCCCAGGGAAGTGAGAACTTTCTGGGTAACCTGCAGATCTGACTTGACTTGGTCTAAAGACTGGCCCACCAGAAGCCAATAGTCCAGATATGGAAAAATAGAAATCCTTTCCTTCTTAAAAAGGCCACCACTACTGCTAGGCACTTTGTAAACACCCTTGGAGCTGAGGTTAGACCGAAGGGCATTGCTCTGAACTGATAATGGCATGAGGGCAATTCGAACCCGAGGTACTTTCTGTGGGAGCACCTGATGGGAATGTGAAAATAGGCATCCTTGAGGTCCAGGGAGGCTAGCCAGTCTCCTGGCCTCAGAGAGGGAAGAATTGTTCCCAGAGTCACCATCTTGAATTCTGGCTTTACTAGGTGTTTGTTTAGGTATCTTAGATCTAGGATGGGTCACCACTCCCCTGTCTTTTTCGGGGTAAGGAAGTACCTGGAGTACAGACCTTTGCCCCTGCATGGAGTAGGAACTCTCTCTATTGCCTTTAACGCCAGTAGAGACAAAATCTCTGCCTCTAGAGCAAGGGTTTCTGAAGTATTTGCAGGTGGAAAGGATCTGGGTCTCAGTTTCGGAAAACTTTTGAAACCGAGGAACCAGCCCCTTACCAACTCCAGGACCCACTTGTCTGAGGTAACAGACATCCAGTCCTGGACAAAGTAAGCCAGCCTGCCTCCTACTGGAATGGGGGAGTCGACCTGGGCTGACACATCAGGGTGTCTGCTTGGCAGGAGCCTGAGGCTGAGGGGTGGATGCAGCCCTGCTCATCCCCCTTCTGCCTCTCCCTCTGAAGAACCCCCTCTGAGAAAAGGAAGAGGAGGCCTGCGCCTGGTAGAAAGACCTGTGAAAAGGCCTGCCCCTGCCCCTAGCTTGCTGCCTCTGAGGAGTTGCCTGCCTCTCCTTGGCCTGGGCACTCCTATAAGTGGTCCTGTACTCGTCTATTTTCTTCATGTAATTCTCTGTCTGCTCCCCAAACAGAGAATTACCCACTACAGAGAAATCATGGCCTTAGCCTGGGTGTCCTGCTAAAGGCTAGTACATCTGAGCCAGACCATTCTCCGAAGAGCCACAGATGTAGCCATGACTCTTGAGGACACATCATTGGAGTCCACAGCAGCATGAAAATTGCACCTTTGATGCCTCAATCCCATCAGCAGCCAGCCCCTCCAGCTCCTTGGCTAGCTGGGGGGAGGCCTGTTTAGCCAGTGCCAGTACAGTGTCCCACCTGGACTTCTGGTACCTGGCTGTATAGGCCATACATTTAGCCTGCCTGAGTCCCAAAGATGATGCCAAGTACTGTTTCTTTGCCATGGCATCTATCTTCCTGGAATCTTTGTCTGGGGGGTGTGAAGCCAATGGGATGTTTGCCTTGTCACAGGCAGCAGCCTGTACTACCCCAACATGGCTGCATTGTTGGTTAAGAAATTCCATATCCGAGCCTGACAAGGTGCATCTCTTGTCCATTCTCTTGTCAACAGGAGGTACAGAATTGGGAGACCTAAGAATTTTTTGTGTCTGTTTCCCAAATGACCTATGAAGGGGAATAGACAGTCTCTTAGACTCTGGGATGTCCATCATCTTTATGAAGTCAGGCTCCTCTTGATCCTCTACAGCCTCCTCAATAGGAAGCTGGAGGGTTTGAACCACTTTCTGTAGAACAGAAAGTGGGAGGGACTCAGAAAGCCTAGGAGGAAACACCAGAAGGTCTGTCTGGGGAGATGTCAGTTCCACAGGCACATCCAGACTTTCCGTGTAATCATCCTCTTCACCAATACCCTTCCTCATCAAACTCCGGTTCGTAAAAATCTTCGGGGAATAATCCTGAACCAGGGGAACCGACCGAACCGAACCCCTGCCAGAAGGCGCTGGATCGGTCGGAACCGGACGAAGCAATTCCACAATCCGAATCACTTTGGCTATTTCTTCAGCAGTCAGAACATGCAGCTCTGGATCCGAACCACCCAATTTATCCTTTTGTTTTCTTTTTGTAGGAACCAATCCCTCAGGATCAGCTCTCCTCTTGCCCGAAGAAGTATCGCCCTGGTCAGAGGGCACTCCTTCTGATTCGGTAGGAACCGAACCGGGCTGGCCTTCCGGGTCAGCGGATTTCTCTGCCTCTTTATCCCTAAGTCTACCTAACCTTTTCTCCAGGGTGGACTTAGGGAAATTCTTACAAATTTGGCAGTCTGAATCAAGGTGGTCAAGCCCCAGACAGTAAACACAGGTGGTGTGGGATCAGCCTTAGCAAAGACCTCCCCACACACACTGCAGTGTTGAAACCCAGTGGGCCCATTTTTTTTCTTGGGTTTCTGAGACATGGCCAGCCTAACCAAACTTACCCTTTTTATGGCAACTGCCAGGCAAGACTCCCCTATCGGTTTCTCACCATGTCACGGGTGATGGGAAAAAACATTAAAATTATGTTGTTTTTTTTAAAACTGATACGGACTGGTAACCACACACTAACTTTTTCCTTTTCAAGATCTTACTACAAGATCGGTTCAGCCAAACTGATCAGAAAAATTTCACAATTTCCACACAACAGCTACTAATCTAAGTACTTACGGTTCCACAGACAGAGTTTCGAACCGGAAAATGGAACGAAAATCAGACTAAAACCGAAACTTTAACCGCGATAGAACCAAGCAGAAGGAGAAATCTCCAGAGCGACTGTTCAGTGAGGCGGAGTAAAGAATCTGACAGTTTGGTTTCAAAAGGACACAGACAGAGTTTTCAACCGAGCTCAAGCCCAACATTCTATGCCTGGCATAGAATTTAACCCTTCACTCTCCGGGGCAGTTCAAGAGCTGGAGCTAACTGCAAATTGTCAGAATACAGCAAGACTTCATGTTGTTTGAAAAGGAGAAAAAGATCTGGAGGCTGTTGGTGATGGCAGGTCAATATATAGGCAAGGGTGTGGGACAATGTAATGAGTTGGCACCATAGCCTAGAGGTTAGAGTAACGAGCTGTGAATGAGCTTGGTACATCCAGCAGACCACACCTTGGTTTGATTCTCACAACCTCCACTTGCATACTGTGTGACTCTGAGCAAGTCACTTAACCACCCAGTGTTCCCAAGTCGCCCCTGAAAACAGGCACTTGTGCCTAGTGGGCCTTACTTGGTTACCAAAGACTAAATAAATAAAATAAATATCACCAAAGTTTTCACTGTCCCAGAAGGTCTAGCACCCACAGCCCAAAACCACAGAGTAGAACTCTATGGAGCAAGATATTCTCAAAGATCTGTTTGGGACCATTTCTGGAGTACCACATCTAAACAATGTTCTAATGAACAAATCTCTTCAGTAGAAAAAAATGTTACACTTACCTATGGTTTGACCTTATTGGTATTGTCTGCCCGTTGCCATTAGCTACAGGGTTGCTAAATTTTGACAGAAACTGTTCCCAAGAAATCTTGCCAGTGGCCTTAAAGCCGAACCTAGATGGTGAGTTTCGAAAGCTTGGTCAGTTGTTCAAGTGAGATTTTTAACATAGAAACTTTATCTCTCAGGAGGAACTAATTATTCAACTCTTAAAGTGCTAAGAACAAAATTAATGTAGACATCACAGTAAGAGCCAACTAGCTCAAATGAACAAAGTAAAGGTATAACTCCATTCTAAAGGTCTCCCTTTTACATATGAAATGCAGACATCATACATTTTTCTGTTTTTGTAATAAAACACCTCATTCTTCTAAAAGGTTCCATTAGCCAATTTCAGAGGCATAACTTCAAAACAGTTTCTATCATAAAAAGACTGTTCTAAATAGCTACTGTATGATAGAATCCTACAATACATAGATACATACAGTAGATACATAGACAGTGTCGGCAGATAAGGGCCTATGGCCCACCCAGTCTGCCCATTTGAGCTTGTAAGTTCAGTTTATGTTTTCCAAGAAGTCTGTTGCCCCTTACCCCTGAACTCCAGAATTCCTTTATGTCTATCCCATGCATTCTAAATCCTGTGATTGTTTCAGCCTGCCACTTCCTCTGGCAGGGTGTTCCACTTGTCCACCACCGCTCTGTGAAGAAATTCTTCCTCACATTTCCTCTGAATCGTCCCTCCTCCAACTTCATCCCATGCCCTCTAGTCCTGGAACATCTTTTCGCTTAAAAATAGTGTATTCCTGCACCCTGTTCCTCCCTGTAAGATACTTGTATGTCTCTATCATATCCCCTCTCTCCCTCCTCTCCTCCAGGGAGTACATGTTCAGTTCCTTCAACCTGTACTCATAGGACTTGTGATGCAATCCATGCACCATCTTTGTTGCCCTCTTCTGAACCTTCTCTACCCTGTCTATGTCCTTACATAGGTAAGGTCTCCAGAACTGCACACTGTACTCCAGGTGGGGTCTCACAAGTGTCTTGTATAGTGGAATTATGACCTCCCTTTTCCCGCTGGTGATGCCCCTGTCTATGCATCCCAGCATCCTATTTGCTTTACCTGCTGCCTTGTCACACTGTTTCCCTGCCTTGAGGTCATCAGAGATGATAACCCCAAGATCCCTTTCCTGCTTGGTGCATGCTATATCCTCACCCCCCAACTGATATATTGTGCCAGTGTTTTTGTGCCCCATATGCATTATACTAACATACTAAAATGCCAGCAGAATAGGCCTAATGGTCTTTCGTGTCTGCTCGTTTGGTCAGTCCCCAACCTGGGTGCTGACCTTGCTATCCCCTCAGCTTCTCTGGCTTCTCCCTTCCCAGTTCGGATATTCTTGCTGCATTGGATTTTGCTTCCAGGACCCTTCCCTGTACCTGTCCACCCCTCTTGAACCCTCCACTGTCTCTGCCTCCACCAGCCCCTAGGCAGTGCATTCCATGGCTCCACCACCCTCTCAGTGAAGTAGCACCTCCTCCTTTCTCCCCGAATCTTCCCCCTCCAGCTTCCAGCTATGCCCTCTAGTGGCCCTTCCTCCTTCCTTGAAGCACCCGACTGTTCCTCCCCATTTACCCTCTTCATGTACCTAAAGACCTCTATCATTGTCCATGGTCCCTTCTCTCTTCCAATGTGTACATATTTAGCTCTTCAAGCCTCTCCTCCATAGGTCCTGTCCCCAAGCCCCAAATCATTTTGGTTGCCCTCCTCTGGACCCTCTCCAGGAGGTTAATGTCCTCTTTAAGTGTGGCCTCCAAAACTGCATGCAGTACTCAAGGTGCGGCCTCACCAGAGCAGTTATACAGAGGGTATCACTTCCCTCCTTCTAGGTGATCCCCTAGAGATGCATCCCAGCATCCTGTTGGCCTTGGCTGCTGCCCTCCTACAAGTCTCAGAGTTGTTCATCTTGACATCCACCACCACCCCAGGTCCTCTCAGCCATCGAGACTTGTGAACTTCCACAGGGTGTACACTTGACCCTGGGTTTCCTGACTGGGTGGGAGTACATTGCATTTCCTGCATTGAACCTCAGCTTCCACTTTCTAGACCATCTTTCAGAGCCTCCAGGTCCCCTGTAGAGGCCACCTCCTCCTCCCCATCCACCACCGCCCCCAGTTTGAGTCATCTGCAAAGAGACTCATCTCCTCCTGATTCCTGTCCTCATGTTCCGATCACGTGAGGCGTTGAACAGAAGGGCCCAGGACTGATCCCTGTGGGACCCATAATGACTCTCCTTGGGGATGAGACTATCCCCCAACTACGACCCCTCTGGGTCCGGTCCTGAGCCAATTGCCTATCCATCTGATCATCTGGTTCCCACCCCATTTCTCCCAGCTTATCCAACAGGCCCACATGAGGAACAGAATCAAATGCCTTGCTGAAGTCTAGAAGAGGACATCCACTGGTCACCCAGGTCCAAGGCACTTGTCACCCAGTCATAGAACTCCACCAGGTTTGTCTGACATGATTTCCCGGATGAATCCATGCTGTCTATCGTCCAGGCACCCTGACTTATCCAGGTCCCCCAGCCTCCCTTGACAATGCCCTCCATCACCTTGCCCACCACCGAGGTCAGGCTGACAGGCCTGTAGTTCCCTGCCACCTCCCTTGATCCCCTTGTGGATAGGCACTATGTCACTTACCTTCAGTCTTGGGTACCCCACCTGTCCTCAGAGATGGTGAAAAGCTCTGCCAGGGTTTTGCCAGGACATCTGCAAGTTCCTTCAGCACTCTGGGATGTAATTTATCCGGCCCGGTGCTTTCTCCGTCTTAAAGGAGCTGAGGGCTTCCCTCACTCTCTCTGCTGTGATTTCCACTTCGGTACCCTCTCTCCTGCTAGCCCTCCCCCACCTGCCAGTGATGCCTCCCCCTCTCCCCAGACCTGCCGATCGGTAAGGGTCCCCCCCTCCTCAGTATCTCTGTCTCCTCCCATGTATGATGCAGCACCCCCATTTTCCCTGGTGAAAACTGAGGTGAAGTACTCATTTAGTACCTCAGCCTGCTTCCCTGGGTCTTGTGCCCATCTCTCCCCTGATTTAATCCTGCTAATCTGCCCCTTCACCCTTCGTTTTTCCCCAATGTATCTAAAGAACCCCTTGTTCCCTCTCCTAATTTCCCTGGCCAGGTTCTGCTCCTTCCTTGCCTTAGCTGCCCTCACCACTCTAGTGGCCCTTCTAGCCATCAGCACATTGCTCCTCAGTCCTTTCACTCCTTGAGCACTGGAATGCCTGTAGGCTGCTTCTGCTTTCCCCACACCACTCCTGGACCTCCCTGGTCCACCAACAGGGTTTTGGGCCTACAGCATTTTCGTCTTACTCTTGCACAGGTGCTGGTAGCATCCTGCACCCCTCTCCTGATGATTTCCCACCTACTATCAGCGTCCATGTCTGACCCAATCCCATCCAAATGCTCCTTAAGGATCCTTCCCATTTCCTTAAAATCCGCCCCCTGAAGTCGGTTACTTCTGTCTTTGTGCAACCTTCTACCCCTCCTAGGTCCAGGCAGAACCAGACCGTGGCATGGTCACTCCCCGCCAATGGGTCCCTTACCTCCAGGCCCCCAATCTGGTCACTGTCTGCCAGGACCACATCCAGTACCCTTGCCTCCCTGGTCGGTTCCCTCACCTGCTGAGTTAGGAACGCGTCTTGAAAGACATCCAACAACGTCTGTTCCCTGGTCACAGAGGTTGTCATAGTCTCCCAGTCTGTTCCTGGCATGTTTAAGTCCCCCAACACCACCACCGTTCCTCTGCCCAGTCTGCAGTGTCTCCTAACATCTGCCACCAGACTGTCCTCCAGCTCCTCCGCTAGGGCATTATCTTGCACTTCTTTGCATTGAATTTCAACTGCCAAACCCCTGACCATTCTTCAAGTTTCTGCAGGTCCCTTCTCATTCTGTCTACACCCTCTGGTGTGTCTACTCTGTTACAGAGCTTTGTGTCTTCAGCAAACAGTGAAATTCTGCCTTCTAGGTCCTGCGCAATGTCACTGATGAAGATATTGAATAGGACTGGTCCCAGCACTGATCCCTGTGGTAGCCCACTGGTCACTCTTCCCTCTGTGGGTGACAGCCATTTACCACCACCCTCTGTGTCCTGCCACCCAGCCAGTTACCTACCCACCACACTACTGTCCTGCCCACACCCATATTCCCCAGTTTGTGCAATAGTCTTCTATGTGGCACAGTGTCAAAGGCCTTGCTGAAGTCCAGATAGGCCATGTCCACTGCCCTCCCCTGATCCACCTCCCTAGTCACCCAGTCAAAAAATTCAACAAGGTTGGTCTGACATGACCTCCCCCTGGTGAAACCATGCTGCCTTGGGTCCTGTAGTCCATTGACAACCATATGTTCCACCAAGCTCTCCTTCAGTAGTGCTTCCATGATCTTCCCACTACGAGGTGAGGCTGACTGGTCTGTAGTTCTCGCCCTCTTTGTTCCCACTTTTGTATAAGGGGACTATATCTGCTATCCTCCAGTCTTTGGGTACCACCCTGTTTCCAGTGATCGGCTAAACAGGATAGCCAGAGGTTCAGCCACCACCTCTCTTAGTTCTTAAGGACCCTGGGTGCACCCCATCTGCCCCATTGCTTTATCAACTCTTATTACTTCCAGTTCCTTCAGGACCCTTTCTCGTGTAAAGGGACTTGTGTCCATTCTGCACCATTCTCACCCTTGTACTCCGTTCAGACCCATTACCCTCCTCTTCCTCAGTAAAGACTGAGCAGAAATACCTGTTCAATATGTCAGCTTTACTGTTGTCATCCTCCACAGCCCCATCCTCCCCTTCAGTCTCACTATCCTCCCTTTGCCTTTCTTTTCACTTATGTACCTGTAAAGGTTTTGTCCCTCTACCCACTGATTTTGCAACGTGTTCTTCTGTCTGAGCTTTGGCTTCCCTTACTGACCTCCCTGCCTCCCTTTGCTTCTCCTGGTACTTCTCTCTATCCCCTTCTGCCTGTGTCTTTTTGTATTGCCTGAATGCAATCTTTTTGGCTTTCACTTTCTTTGCTACCTCTTTGGAAAACCATAATGGTCTCCTGTTCCTTTTCCTCTTGCTAACCTGCTTAATACATAATTCTGTTGCTCTTGTAATCCCCATTTTAAATACTGCCCACTGTTCCTCAACCCCTGATTCCTGCCCCATTCCCCTTAATGCCTCTTTCAAGTATCTCCCCATTTTCCCAAAGTCTGCCCCCCTAAAATCCAGGATACGTGTTTTTGTGTGGTTTGGTTCTGCTCTTTCTGTGATTTCAAACCACAGTGACTGGTGGTCACTGTTCCCAGGTGCTCCCCACTGTTACCCCATCATACTGTCCCTGTTTGTGAGCACAAGGTCCAGTAATTGCCTTCTGCCGAGTTGGTTCCATGACCAGTTGCTTGAGGAAGGCACCCTGAAGGGAGTCCAGGATAAATCTGCTCCTAGTTGATGCTGCTGCTGGGACGCTCCAGTCCACGTCTGGAATATTGAAGTCTCCAACCAGTACTACCTCACCCTTGTCTGCCATCCTTTGGATGGCTAGCATCAGCTCCCTATCTGTTTCTTCTTCCTGGGCTGGTGGTCTATAGACCACACCTGTGCGGATGGCTGGCCCCATTTTCCTTTCCAGCTTAACCCACAGTATCTCTCCCCCATTTTGTTCCTCCTGGATCTCTGTGGCCCTTATGTCATTTTTCACATACAGTCAATCAGGTACAATCAGGTACAACTTCTTACCTTTTCAGTTACAGTAGCCAGAAGAAAAAACTACTCACCGCAGTAATCTTCTTTCTTCCAAGGGGACCTTTAGCATCAGTAACTTTAGCAGTTAGTTGGCTAGGTGCAACTGCCCCAGAGGTATGCCTTTAAGAGAATTCTAATTAAATGAGCTTTGGGCAATAGCCAATCAAAAACATTAGGGGGAGTGAGATGAGTGAGAGCTGCCTGAAGGCATCAGAATTTTTTCCAAAGAAAATGAGGGCACATGCCCCGGAAAAGAATCCACATGATTCAAAAAACATGCAAATGTCCACAAAAGTAGAAACATGAGTTAAAACCTCACCAATAAGAAACTCCAAATTTGGTAAGAGATATGATAAAGAGCCCTTCTCCAACATGTGAACTGGGGAGGAAAGGAGGGAGCTTACTGATGCTAAAGGACCCCCTGAAAGAAAGAAGATTACTGCAGTGAGTAATTTTTCCTTCTTACCCCAGGAGTCCTTTAGAATCAGTAACTTTAGCAGACTACCGAGCAGTACCAAGTGGGAGGTGGGCAGAGAACCTACTTAGGAAAGAGGCTCTGCAGAACTGCCCTGCCAAATTTGGCATCAGATCTGGTTTACACATCCAAACTATAGCGTTTCACAAAGGTGTGCACAGATTTCCAGGTAGCTGCTTTGCAGACATTCAGGAGTGGAATGTCCCTTGCTGCTGCAAGTGAGGCTGCAGTGCCCCTGGTGGAGTGGGCCCTGAGCCCCACGGGAGGTTGGTGACCATCTTTCTCAAAGCAGAATCTAATACAAGAGACCAACCAACAGGAAATAGTTCTCTTGGTAGCTGGTCTTCCTCTGCCTACATCCCCGTAGGTGAGGAACAACTGAGTGGAAAAGCCTCTGGGCTGTCTAGTATGCTCTAGGTAGTAAAAGATGGCTCTTTTGACATCCAAGCTGTGGAGCTTTTGCTTGCCAGGAGTGAATTTCACAGTAAAGAAGACAGGCAAAGTAATGGACTGGTTTAGGTGGAACTCTGAAACCACCTTTGGCAGAAATTTCCTATTTGTCCTGAGCTCAACTTTATTTTTGTGAGAGATTATGTAATTTGGCTCAGTGCACAGGGCCTGTAGCCCTAAAATCCTCCTGTCAGAGGTAATGGCTACCAGCAAGACTGTCTTCCACGTTACAAACTTGATGTGGGCCGTGAACATAGGCTCTAAGGGTGGTTTCATGAGCCTGTCTATGCAAAGGTTCAGGCTCCAAGGAGGAACAGCCTCCCTGATTGGAGGTTGGAGGTGCAAGAGGTCTTTGAAAAACTGTTTAAATATGGTGTGGGAAAAGAATTATTTTTTTCTTTCCCACCAAAAGGTAGGCCGAAATTGCCACCAGGTGTAGCTTGAGGGAAGATGGTTTCAAGCCTGACGCCTGTAAGTGTACCAGGTAATCTAGCAGCTGAGGATCTGAAGCTGAAAGAGATTCGACCTTTTTGCTCTTGCACCAGAGGGAAACCTTTTCCATTTGGCTGCATAAGTCTTCCTAGTGTTCGTTTTTTTAGCCATTCTCAGGATCTTATGGACCTGCTCAGAGTACTGTGAGGATGGAACTCCTCAAGAACCAGGCCTTAAGGTGAAAACAGTGTATTTCTGGATACTGCACTCCTGTCTGAGGAAGAGTCAGTAGGGAGTGAGTTGGTGGCAGGCAAATGGACCTGCTGCAGGATAGTGAGAGAAGAAGAGGGTACCAGGTTTACCTGGGCCAATCCAGAGCAACCAGAATCATTCACGCAGGCTGTTGTCTGAGTTTCAGCAATACCCTGAGTAGCAGGGGAAAGTGAGAGATGCATATAGGAACCTCCCAGTCCAGTTCAGGATCAAGTCATCTAGGGAAAGCGTTCCTGGGACTGGGGGTCTGCAACAGTACTGAGGAAGCTGGAAGTTGAGGGGAGAGGCAAACCGATCCACTTCTGGTGTGCCCCATCACCTGAACACTGTGGCTAGTACTTGTTTGTTCAGAGTCCATTCACTCTGGCCTTGACTGATGTGACTTAGAGCATCTGCCAGAGTATTGTGTTTGCCTGGGAGGTGAACTGCTGAAAGGCTGACTCCAAAGTAGAAGGTGAGAGACAAGATTTATAGAGCCTGCAAACATAATATTCCTGATCTGGTCCACTCTGCTCGGTTGTGAAAAACATTGCAGTGGTGTCTGTTCAACATTGTACAGTCTGTCATTTTATGACAGGAGCAAATGCTTTGAGAGTGGAAGGATTGCTCTGAGTTCCAAAAGATTTATGTGTAACTGTGACTCTTGGAGAGTCTAGGTGCCACTTACTGAGGCACTGTCCAGATGTGCTCCCCACCACAGGAAGAAGACGTCTATGGCACTGCTCTGTCAGAGGTCTCAACTTTGAAAAAGTGTTGCTTTTGGAGACCAGCAAGCTATAAGGAGGCTTGCGGGTGTCGTATCCTGTATCTGAACTCTGGAACCACTGCAGGCATTGAAGCCATGTGTCCCAATAGCCTGAGGAAATGTCAAAGTTATGTGATTTGCTCAGGACCGCATCATATATTTAGCAAGTGAGGGTTGATGATTCAAACCCAGTTAAGAGCCTGCTGGCCGGTTCCACTGTCCCTGGATAAAGGAATTTGCCACTGAGGGACAGCTTGAATTCTCACCTGCGAAAGGAAAGTATATCCTTCCTGGATGCTGGGAGGGTCCCAGGTGAGACTTTGTTTAGATTTACCAGGGGACCCCAAGACTACAGAATGAGCCCTGAAAGGGAAAAGAACTCCTTGATCTGACAAGGAGACTTTGGCACTATGAACCAATCAGCAAATTAGGTGTAGCTAGAGACGCCCAGATTCCTGAGGTGTGCTGTTACCACTGCCAGGCACTTTGTAAAGACTCTTGGGGCCAAAGAAGGCCGAAGGGCCGCAATGAGCCCACACCTGAGAAATTGCCTGTGAGACCTTATTAAGGGTATATGGAAAAAAGAGCCCTTTAGGACCAGGAAAGCTAGCCAGTCTCCCTACTTTAAAGACTGTATGATTAGTAACAGAGTGACCATCTTGAATTTGGATTTTAACAGCAAGATCGGTTGCCACTCCCCAGTTGTCTTTTTGTGTCAGAAAACACCTGGAGTAGAGGTCCTTTCTCCTTTTTGTGGTCCAGGAACCTATCCACTATTTGCAAAGCTAGAAGGTTTTTACCTCTCACTCCAACAGTAACATCTGTGTTGGGGGTAGAGGCTTAGACACCTGGGTACACATGAGGCCTGCCCACCCTAACGTCAAGGCTTAGACTGCAAAGCTGCTGGCTGGGTAGAGATGGCCAGCTTTGGCCCCTTCTGCCCCTCCCTCTGAAAGCACCCCTGTACTGAGAGAAAGGGATAGCTGGGAAAGGAACCTGTGCCCCTACTGCCCTCAGGAGGAATGTTTGTGGAGAAGACCTTGTTGCAGTCAGATGTTCTGGAATCGAACAGTATGATTTGATCACAGGGGAAGTCCATGGCCTTAAACTGGGAGTCTGGGGGCAGACAAGTAGTTCTAAGCCACACAAAGCACCTCAAAGAGATGGCATGGGGCATGGCTCTGGAGGCGGCATCCTTGTTGTCCCTCTGCCCTGTGGAACTGGTACTACATAGCTTCCCGGGGCAGGTATGCCGTATCCACCGGCTCCTTCACCATAGACCACAGTGCTTTTTTTGGCCAAAAAAGCCATGTAGGAAAAAATTTTGACAAGCGTCTGTGGTTAGCTATGAAATCTATTTTCTGGAGTCCTTGTCTGGGGGTAAGGAGAACAAGGAGACCCCAGCTTTCTCGCAAGCTGCCTGCTGCACTAACTCACATGGCTGGATGTACAGACAGGCACTCAGCGTTATATAGTTATGCATTTATTTATTATCATTTTCAGACCACTTGTAAACCTCTGCCACAGAAGTGGGGGTTTGAAGCAGTTTCATGGTACTTTTATTTATATTTTTTCATTACAGATAGGCACGACCAGTCTTTTAGGAGGTGGAAGACCTTTCGTCTCCCTATAATCCTTTTTTTTATCCTCATCCTCACCTTGGATGGACTCCTGAGAAGGGAGGTCCAGGGTGTCTAATATGTTTTGGATAAACAAAAGCACAGAAGGAGAAGCTGGGGAAGCTCCAAAGAGAGGGTAGTGGACACGTAAGGTTCTAGGCCATCCAAAGTCATAACAGGGGCATCATAAAAATAGTCATATCATCTGTATCATCCTCACAGTCTCTGGAGTGAGAACTGTAGAAGAGTGTTAGAAGCCTCTGCAAGCAGGGGCATCATAAAATTATTCCTCATTAACTGTATCACCTTCATAGTCTGCGGGAAAGAGAACTGTGGAAAAGTGTATACTAGCCCCTGTAAACATAAACCCCTTCTTTGTAAGGTCTGAAAGACATGCCATACTTTTTGCCAAATATTTTACCTGCGCAGACAGTGCTGAATATGTTTTTTCTTTATTCTTTAAGATGCCTGTTGTTCGCTATTGACTTTCCCAGGAGGTACAGGAGCATTTTTCTTGACAGAGTTTCTTTTTAGCCACTTCATAGCAGCTTGATAGAGCTTCCTTTATTCATCTTTATAATTCTGTTATTTGTGAGGAACTTCATCGGCCCCTTTGGAAGCTATATTTATTGTCTGGGAACTGGAGGCTTCATCAGCCCCCTGCTTACATATTTATTGTTATTACTCTTAAATGGCCCCTCATCGGTAGCCTTCAATATATAATCAGCCATAATACTTATTAGGTTTCTTTGCTATGTGCCAATTTAACAAAGAGAACCAATGTTCTGGACCACAAACAACTGAGTGCAGGTTTCTGTGAATTGCCACCGGCCACTCCTGCCCCAGTTAAATAACTCTGTCTACTTTAAAATCCTTTTTTTTTTTTGTAGTACTGGGATCTACACTAGAGCCAATCTAATAGAAACCCAGTAATACAAGTCAACTGCACATAGGTTTCTGTTGTAATGCCACCTCCCAGTCCTGTAACAGATGAACTTAGGGTCCAGTTTTATGTAGTTACGGGATTCTTTGACCATGTAACTGTCAAAATTTGAACCCAGTTGGTTACCTCGCGGTAAAACCCATGAGGTCTGAGGTAAAAATTAAGGCAAAAGTACAAGAATTTGACAGTTTATTCAAGAACTAGGCTAAAAAAGGGAAGAACCATCGAAATTAAGCAACCGCGGTAAAAATAACATTGAAACTGAACAGTCACGGTAAACATAAAGTCAAAATAGCACAGCTGAGCTAAAAATAGAAAATTAGCACACCGCTAACAAAAATGTAAAACTTTCACTCAGCAAGCTAAATAAATTGATTTATGAGGAAAACTTTACCTAGATAAGTGCTATGAGGCTGTCAACAAGGAAAGTTGAGAAGCACCTTGGGGCAATGTTGCTCAGTCCAGTGGAGAAAAAAATTCTGAAGCCTTCAGGCACCTCTCACTCAGCTCACTCCCCCTCCTGTTTTTATGGATGCAGTGGGCAGAAACTGCAGACGTTTTGCATGTACAAAAGGGATGATGTCATGTTTTCTGTCCGTGGAACTGACTGAAAGTGTAAATAGTCTCCTCCGTCTTACCCTCCTCCAAGAAATATTTTCCGCCCTCAAATAAATACGCTTTCACGTTAGTCAATGGTTGCAGGGCACTATTTTCTTTCTTAAATGGGAGGTACAAGAACTGGAACCCAAGTAGTGGGAGGCAGCATTAGGGTTTTTTTTGGGAGTAAGATCCAACCCCACCTCCACCCGAGAAGCTCCTAAAGATCCACCCCCACCTTTTATTTTTGGTTCATATGGGAGGGGCATGAGGTAGATCCATCATGTTGGAACAACTGACCATCAGAGCTCCCTGGGGAAGTAATTAAGGAGTGACGGAAACTGCATCTAGGCATATCCCACCCCCCCACACACACACACACACACACACACACACACACACAGACATCAAGCATTTTCAACCCCAGTTCTTTGAGCTGAAGAGACCAAGAGGACTCAAGACCTAATTAAAAACAAAACAAATCCAACAATAGCAATTAGAAAACGTCTTTAAATGTTGCATTCTAAAACACCAGAGGATTCTGAAGAATCTAATTACCCTATCCTAAAAGGTGAGGCAGGGAAAAGAAATTTGACTGGAACAGCCATGTCAAACATGTGCAGACTCCAAACAGTACCCTGGACCCTGGGTTGGAGGATTTTAGGAAGATGGTGCAGGGTCTGCATCAAAAGCTCTATGAGAAGAGACTAAAGGATCTTGATATGTACACACTGGAACAAAGGAGGGAGGGGGAGATATGACAGAGCCCTTTAAATATCTCACAGGAGTAAATAAGGAATGGGGGGAGTATTTTTCAGAAGAGAAGGTGCTTAAGAACAAGGGGACATGATATGAAGCTGGAGGGGGGTATATTCAGGAGAGACATGACGGAAGGGCAAATCATAGAAGGTAGAAGGAGATACAGCAGTTCAATCAATGGTTACGGATTTGGACACAGGAAAGAAACTTCAGGTTCATAAGACAATGGTACAATTTCTGGAATAAACCAGACTTATACTGTAAGGATGGATTACATCTAAACCAAAACAAAAGTAGGGCACTGGGTTTAGGCTCGGCAAGGGCAGCAACATCTAATTTAAACTAGTTAGCTCAGGGGCAAAGGGATCGTTGTTATATTCCAACCAGGTACATAACATTCAAAAGAAATGTACAGAGAGAAAAATAGCTGATATTATGTCCCTTAATGCTCAAAGTCTAAAGGGTGATAAGTTGGAGGAATTATCAGCAATGCAGGCAGAAAATTATACAGATTTTGTTTGCATAACAGAGACTTGGTGGGATGAGGACAGCAATTGGAACAAGGAAATACATGGCTACCAACGTTTTAGTAGAGCAAGAACTGGTCGAGGAGGAGGAGGTGTGGCAGTATATGCAAGGGAAAATATCAAGTATCACTTGTTAGAAATAACACAGACGGAGTTGAAGTTGAATCAATGTGGATGTGTGTAACAGGGTTAACAGGTACAAAATTTACCCTTGGAACATTTTATAGACCTCCCCCAATAACAACACACAGTCCACGTACCTATTGCTAGAGCAATCAAACATCACAGAAATAGGGGATGTAATCCTGGTAGGAGACAAACTTGCCATATGTAAATTGGTTGGAACACCAGGCTAACAGTGAACAGGATCAGAGAATTCTAGATATTTTACACTCCCTTGAGTTACAGCAACTGGTAACAGAACCAACTAGGGGAAATAACATACTTGATGTTATACTGACCAATATCCCTACAGAAATTAGTAGCATTAATATAAATGCTCCACTTTCTAATAGTGACCATAACATTATCTCTTTTACAGTTGATAAAATCAAAAAAATACTAGGGGGTCAAGTGTTTCATTCAAGTACCACAAAGCAAACTGGGAAGCTATTAAGCATTCACTTCAAGAAACTGACTTGCCACAAAAAATTGCAACACTTAATTCAGAACAAGCCTGGTCCCTACTTGTAAAAACAATAAGTACCCTGGAGGACACGTTTATTCCAAAACACAAAAAAAAACAATAATGGGGAAAAACCACTATGGTTCAATAACAAAATACAAAGCTTAATTAATAAGAAAAAGCATTTTTGAAATCATGGAAAAATTACCAACTATAGCAAATGTGAAGAAATATAAAATTTCCCTAAAACAACTAAAAATCACTATAAAAAAAAGCTTGTAAAGAAACCAAATTTAGATTGGCCCACTCAAAGGACAATATGAAAGGTTTTTACTTATACATAAATAGCACAAGAGGATCCTCCAGGGTAATTGGCCCTTTATATTACAAGAACGTCACTATAGTAAACCAGAGGAGATGGCGTATATATTTAATGAATACTTTTGTTTGTTATACACCAAGAACGAGGACATATCCAATAGCATATCTAAAGACATATTAAGTCAGGGACAGGGACGTATTAATATTTGTAAACCTAACATCGTAAAAGAACAACTGTCCAAACTTGATTGTAACAAATTATATGGGCCGGATGGTCTACATCCAAGAATTGTGAGAGAACTGGCTGAGGAATTAGCATGAACAATAACAATAACAGGTAAGAAAAAATTACTTACCTTAGTAATGTTGTTTCTTCTAATGGAGTCTTGCTATATTATGACAATTGCAGTATGACCGCAGGTTAGAACTGCTCCAGAGGTGAAATAGTTAACTTCCATGCAGGCGTGGAACTTAGAGCGCGAGCTCGGTTGAAAACTGTGTCTGTTGTGCTTCAAACGCAAACTGTCAGATCTTTATGAGCTAAAACTCACTAAGGTTCTGTGTGGAAGCTGTAAACCTACACTAGCCAACTGGCTACTAACATAAACACTCATTTTTTGGCCTCAAACAAAGATTCAAGTCAGGAGACCCAAAAATGCAAAAACACAACACCAATCCACCCAAAAAGGTAGGTGAAAAACAACAAGGTGGGCATCAAAAAAGTGCCAACCCTGTACTGCCCACCCACATCCCAAAACAGAGGTTCTGAGAGGGAGGTCATAATATAGCAAGACTCCATTAGAAGAAACATTACTAAGGTGAGTAATTTTTTCTTCAAACAACATGAGGTCTTGCTATATTATGACAATTGCAGACTACACAGCAGTACCCCCATGGAGGAGGGACAGAACCTACTTAGGAAACAGGCTCTCGAAGCACGGCTGTGAAGAACCGAGCATCACTCCCAGCCTGGATGTCCAGGGAGTAATGCTTGGTAAAAGTATGAACTGTTTTCCAGGTAGCTGCTTGACATATTTCTAGAATAGGAATGTCTCTGCAGCAGCCAGAGAAGCAGCTGTACCTCTGGTAGAGTGAGGCCTCAGGCCTGAGAGGGAACTTTACCCAACTCTTGTAGCAGAATTGGATACAAGAGACAATCCACCTGGCAATGGATCTTTTGGTGGCTGGCTTCCTTCAACCATCCATGGTGAGGAACAGTTGGAGGAGTCAAACCTATGACCCTTAGTACGCTCTACGTAGTAACTAAGGGCTCTCTTCACATCTAGGCTGTGCAGCCTCCTCTCCCCAGAGGAGGAGTGGTCAGTGAAGTACACTGGAAGTGAAATAGATTGATTAAGGTGGAAATCTGAAACCACCTTAGGCAGGAACTTTCTGTTAGTCCGAAGGACCACCTTATCTCTGTGAAAAGAGATAAACTCCTGCTCCACTGACAACGCTTGTAATTCACTTATGCGTCTGGCAGAGGTGATGGCTACCAGAAACACAGTTTTCCAAGTCAAGTACTTGAGCTCAGCTGAAGACAAGGGCTCGAAGGGGTTGCATAAGCTGAGCAATGCAAACATTAAGATCCCAGGCAGGGGCAGGATCCCTGAATGGAGGGTTGGTGTGAAACAACCCCTTAAAAAACTTGGAAAATACAGGATGAGCTGAAAGAGAAGAGGATTTACCTGCTGAAATAAAAGCAGACACAGCTGCCAAGTGCACCTTCAGGGTAGCTGGTCTCAGCCCCAAAGAATTCAGGTGGACCATATAATCCAGGACTGTGGGTAGATCAGCAGAGACTGGAAATATGCTTTTCGAGCACCATATGGAAAACCTTTCCATTTGGAATTGTAAGTAGCCCTGGTGGAAGGCTTCCTTGAGGCCTTCAATATATCCATTACACCTTGGGAAGGTGTAAATCAGCAAACTCTAACTCTTCAAGAACCAAGCCTTGAGATTGAGGAGATTTGAGATTCAGGTACCAGACCCTTCCCTGGGCACAGGTTAACAGATTGTGATTCCTGGGAAGGCACAGGGGAGGATGGACTGCTAAGGATAGCAGGAGTGGATACCAGGGCTGTCTGGCCCAATCCGGAGCTATCAGAATGACTTTGCAGGATTGGGATCTGATTTTGACTAGCACTTTAAACAGGAGAGGAAAGGCATAGAGAAACTTCCCCTCCCAACTGAGGGCTAAGGCATCCAGAGGGAGTGAGCCCAACACTGGGGGGCCTGCAGCAAAAAAGAGGAAGTTGGTGATTGTCTGGGGCTGCAAAAAGATCCATCTGCGGGGTGCCCCATCTGGCAAATACTACTCCCAAGACCAGGGATCCAGTGACCATTCAGTGGTGGCCTGGAAATCCTGCTGAGAGCATCTGCCAGAACATTACACCTTGCCTGGGAGGTGAACTGCCAGTAAGGGAGGTGTTCAGGAGTAAGCCAGAGACCACAACTTCATCGCTTCGGTGCACAAGGCCGTAGACCGAGTGCCCCCTTGCTTGTTGATGTACCACATTGTAGTGGTGTTGTCTGTTCTGACCTGAATACTCTTGTTCTGAACAGATTTGGAAAAAGCTTGAAGTGCTAGAAAAACTGCTCTGAGCTCCAACAGGTTGATGTGGAGCAGAGATTCCTAGAGAGACCCAGACCCTGGGCGGTGAGGTAGCCCATGTGACTCCCAGCCCAAGAGGGCGCATCTGTAGTAAGGATTAGAGAATGAGACTGAGTGACAGAAGGAACCCTTGTCTCAGGTTACTCTGATCCTGCCACCACTGTAGGGCTTGGATCAGGGTTCGAGTTACTGGGATCAACTTGGTAAGAGGATCCTTTCTTTGAGACCAAAAGCTCTCAAATGGAACTGGATGTCCCTCATCTGAAATCTTGCTCCCTGCACAACTGCTGTGGAAGCAGCCATGTGTCCTAGGAGCTGCAGAAAATGCCTTGCTGGCCGGGAGACCTGCAGGGTAAATGAGGAGGCCAGGGAGACTAGGGTCTTTGCCCTGTCCAGGGGGAGGAAGGCCCTGGCTTCCTGTGTGTTCAGTTCTGCGCCTATGAAGGTAAGAAGCTGGACATGCTCTAGAACCGACTTTGAGAGATTCAGAAGGAAACCTAGAGAGGTAAGCAGTTGCTGCGTTATCTGAAGGTGTAAATTGACCTGGTCTGGGGACTGGCCTACTATGAGCCAATCGTCCAGGTAAGGAAAGATGGCAATCTTTTGCCTTCTTAGGTAGCAACTGCTACTGCCAGGCATTTGGTGAATACCTTGGGGCAGAAGTGAGGCGAAGGGCATTGCTCTGAACTGGTAGTGGCCTGAAGGCAGCTCAACCTGAGGTACTTTCATGGGAGCTTCTGATGGGAATATGGAAGTAGGCATCCTTGAGGTCCAGGGAAGCTAGCCAGTCCCTGGCCTTAGAGAGGTAGGATAATTCCAGAGTCACCATTTTGAACTTTGGCTTTAAAAGGTGCTTGTTTAAATAGCTGAGATCCAGGATGGGCCGCCATTCTCCTGTCTTTTTTGGGGTAAGAAATTACCTGGGGTACAAACCTTTGCCCTGGTGTAAGGGAGGAACCCTTTCCACAGCTCTGAGAGCCAGGAGGGTAGAGACCTCTGCCTCTAGGGCGAGTGCCTCTGATGGAGTTGCAGGTGGAGAAGATCTGGTTCTCAGCTTTGGAAATTTTTTGAAGCTGAGAACCAGTCCCTGGCTAACTACTTCCAGGACCCACTTGTCTGATGTTAAAGACTTCCAGTCCTGGACAAAGTAAGCCAGCCTGCCCTCTACAGGTAGAGGAGAATCGGCCCTGGCAATCCCATCAGGGTGCCTGCTTGGCAGGGGCTTTGGGCTGAGGGGTGGAAGCAGACCCGCCTGTACCCCAGTCTGCCTCTCCCTCTAAAGGACCCCCTCTGAGCATAGGCGGAGGAGGAAGCTTGGGCTTGGTAAAAAGGCCTATGAAAAGGCCTACCTCTGCCCTTGAGAAGCTGCTTTTGAGGAGTGGCCTGCCTTTCCTTGGCCTGTGCACTCCTATAGGTGGTCCTATATTCATCCATTTTCTTCATGTAATTCTCTGTTTGCTCCCCAAACAGAAATTTCCTAACAGAGAAAATCCATGGCCTTAGACTGGGTATCCTGAGACAGAGGTAGTACATCTGAGCCAAGCCATCCTGCTAAGTGCCACAGATGTAGCCATGACTCTTGATGAAACATCATTAGAGTCCACTGCAGCATGAAATTGCACCTTGGATGCCTCAATACCATCCATAGCCACCTGTTCCAGCTCCCTGGCAAGCTGGTCAGGGACTTGTTTCTTGGGGAGCCAGCACAGTATCCTATCTGGATTTCTGGTACCTAGCAGCATAAGCCATATAATTTGCTTGTCTGAGTCCCAAAGATGCTGCCATGTACTGTTTCTTTGCCATAGCATCAATCTTCCTGGAGTCCTTCTCAGGGGGTGTGAAGCTATGGGAATATTAGCCTTGTCACAGGCTGCAGCCTGCACTACCCCCACATGGCTGCATTGTTGAGTGAGGAAATCAGTGTCGGAGCCTGATAAGGTATACCTCTTGTCCATCCTTTTATCCGCAGGAGGTATAGTGTGAGGAGTTTTTAAAACTTTTACTGTCTGTTTCCGGAAAGATTTATGCAAAGGAACGGACAGTCTCCTAGACTCTGGAATATCCATCATTTCTACATAGTCTGGCTCCTCTTGGTCATCCAACAGCTTCCTCAACAGGAGCTGAGAGTTTCAACAACTTTTATAAAACATGAAATGAGAAGGGGACTCAGAAAGCCTTGGAGGAGAAACCCCTAGGGGTCTATCTGGAGAGATGTCCGGATCAATGGGCACATCCAGATCTTCAAAACCATATTCACTCTCCTCATATTCCTCTTCCCCCTTCCCCGGTTCATAAAAATCCTCAAAATCATAATCTTGAACCGGTGGAACCGGCCAAACTGAACACTTACCTGCAGATGTCGGTTCGGTCGGAACTGGGGAGAGAGACTGGACAATTTGAATTGCTTTAGCTATTTCCTCAGCAGTTGGGGAAGAGAACTTTTGGCTCTACACTAGCTGAGTTTCTAGTCCTTTTTGCTAGAACCGGCTCTTCGTTTGCCTGAAGAAGTATCGCCCTGGTCAGACGGCACTCCCTCCGGTTCGGTTGGTACCGAACCGGGCTGGCCATCCGGGTCAGCGGACATTTTGGCCTCCCTTTCCCTGAGCCTACCAACTCTCTTATCTATGGTGGCAGCAGGGAAATTGTGACAAATCTGGCAGTCTGAATTGAGGTGGTCAAACCCCAGACAATAGACACATGTGGTGTGTGGGTCAGCCTTAGCAAAAGCTTCCCCACAAACACTACAGTGTTGAAACCCAGTGGGTCTGGTTTTTCTTTTGGGTTTCTCAGACATAATGCCAGCCTAACCAACTTGCCCGTTTATGGCAATCCACCAAGCAAGACACCCTTATCGGTTCCCAACCGTGTCACGGGTCGTAGAAAAAACCGTAATAAAATCCGTTTTTTTTAGAACCGATAAGAACCGGGAACCGCACTCTAAAAAAGGACTAGTAGATTTAAATATAACCTGATCGGTTCAAACCGAACCGATAAAGAATTACAAGTTCCACACAGAAAACTAAATGTAAAACCTATCTATTACTTACATTACCACAGGCGAGCTTGAACCGACCGGTTGCGGTTTAATTTACTAAAACTGAAAAATAATACTTTAAACCGACAAAAAATGAACCGAGCAGAAGGAGAAATCTCCGGAGCGACTGTTCAAGAGGCGGAGTAAAGAATCTGACAGTTTGCGTTTGAAGCACAACAGACAGAGTTTTCAACCGAGCTCGCGCTCTAAGTTCAATGCCTGCATGGAAAGTTAACTATTTCACCTCCGGAGCAGTTCTAACCTGCGGTCATACTGCAATTGTCATAATATAGCAAGACTTCATGTTGTTTGAATAAACCATTACAGAAGGAAATGTCCCGAGTGACTGGAAGAAGACAAGGGTGGTTCCTACACACAAGAAAGGAAGTACGAACTTACCATGTAATTACAGACCCGTAAGTCTAACATCAATAGTCAGTAAAAATAATAGAAGGAATAATAAAGGATGTAATTGCGGCCAGCTTAACAGAACAGGGATGTTTAGATAATACTTAACATGGATTTACCAAAAACAAGAGCTGCAATACTAATCTATTAGGTTTTTATAACACAGTCACAAAAAATCAGGACCACAATGAACCAGTGGATGTGGTTTTCTTTGACTTTCATAAGGCATTTGATACTCTTCTGCATGGGGGCATAACTGATAAACTAGTAGAGCTGAAAATCGACATAACAATAGTAAGATGGATTTCAGCATGACTCTCCAACAGAACACAGAGTCAGAGTAAACAGCTCTCTATTAAGCGAGGGAGGTGTTACTAGTGGGGTCCCTCAGGGATCAGTCCTTGGACCACTATTGTTTAATTTATTTGTTCAATATCTGCAAATAGAAGGAGAAAATACACTGGTCAAATTTGCTGATGACCTAAAATTAGGAGGCAGGGTCAGTACCGAAGATGGATGAGACAGCATGAGAAAGGACCTCAGCCTTATAGTTCAATGGGCCGATAATAATAATACAATGAATCTTAGCCTTGAAAAGTGCGTAGTTGTGCATTGCAGTAAAAATAATCCTTAACAAAATTAACAGATTCATGAAAAGGATCTAAAAAAAGTGGAAGAATTTAGAGACCTGGGAATAATCATTTCCAGTAACATGAAAAATAGTACTCATTGCAAGCAAGTGGCAAAGAAAGTTAATCACTTGACTAACTGCATTAGAAAATAATTTGCCAATAAATCTCAGCCAGTCATGTTACCACTTTATAAGGCTTGTGTTAGACCCTGTTTCGATTATTGCTCCAAAGTATGGAGTCCAGGACTTAAAAATGATATTGAGGTGTTAGAAAAAGCATAGCATCGTTACACAAGGCAAATCTGTAATCTGAAGGATACTCAATATAAATCCAGGCTGAGCAAACTAAACCTGTGGCCACTTGAGACGAGAAGGCAAAGAGGTGACTTGCTGACTTTTTACAAAATATTACAGGACAACAATTTAACAGCAAATCTGGAGATTACTTATAAAGAAAGTACTCACAACTTAAGGACACACAACAGACAAATACAGGATTCTGTGGCAAGGACCAATCGGAGGAATGCTGCCTTCCTAGCAAGAACAATAAGATTATGGAACCAACTTCTGGACGATACAGTAGGTGAAAAAACATTTGGAAGATTCAAATCAAAACTCGATGCTTATTTTAATGAGAGCAACGTATACAGTTGCATCCACTGAGAAGTGAGGATGGCAAATAATGGGCACTTCAGCCTTCTGCTATCCTAAAACCAGAGTATAAATCACAGTATACTTCCTCACAGAAAGTGAGGTGGATTCCTGGAACAGCCTTCCAGTGGAGGTGGTGGTGTCAAAAACAGTGGTGGGGTTCAAGAATGCATGGGATAAGCACAAAGGAATCACAGTGAAAAGGAAGGGGGAAGGGGAGGGAGAAAGAGCTGTAGATCTGGCACAGTCTAATGTAATAGTGTAGGTAGAGAGAAATGGGCAGACTTGATGGGCCAAATGGTCCTTATATGCCGTCAAATTCTATGTTTCTAAGACTCTGCAATAACAGGCATCCATCTCAGCAACAAGAAGCAGAAACTGGCCCTATATGCCAAAGATTTACTTACCATATCACATCATAGAAGCTTGACAGCAGAAAAGGACCATACTGGCCCATCTAGTCCGCCCTTTTTTCACCCTACACCTCCCCTTCCCTGCCAGCCACCGCCCTCCCCCCAATACTCAGCCCCATATGCTTGTCCTATGCCCTCTTGAATTCTTCTACAGATTTAGCCCCCACCACTCTGTCTGGTAGTCTATTCCAGGGCTCCACCACCCACTATGTGAAGAAATGCCCTCTCACATTGCCCCTGTATTTTCTTCCTTGCAGTCTGAGGCTGTGCCCTTTAGTACTAATCCCCTCCTTCCTCTTAAGTAAATCCTCTTCTCCCACTTTATTGAGCCCCTTTACATATTTAAAAGTGTCAATCATGTCTCCCCTTTCCCTGCTTGTCTCCAGCATGTACAGATCCAGCTCCATATACCTCTGCTCGTATGACTTTTCCTGCATACTTATATACCTTACTAAATCTGATCAGTCACTAATACCCCTGTGGCAAGTGTTATTGCAATTCTGACAAATGGCTGGCTATGGCCTCAATACAGCACATCTAAAACTGAGGAGTTACAACTAAATTATACTCCATCAGTACACACTTTCATTTCAGATGGAACATGCCACATTTTAAATATCTGGGCACACGAAAAGTTCAGGATCACCAGACTATTTGCTCGCTGAATTGCAAAGCCCTGACCCAAGCACTACATAATGATATAGCAAAATGGAATAACTTCGCCATCCCACTCATACAGAGGGTGGGCAGTGTTCATATGAACCTCTTGCCACATCCGTTCTATTTAGCTTAAACAATCACCACTGTTCCACAACAAACTTATATCCAGCTGTGGACCAAACTGACCCTGGAAGGGGAACAGACCAAGAATGCACATGTCAGTACTATACCTCTCTAAAGTGCAAGGAGGTCTCTCTTTACCCACCTTGCAGCTGTATCATACAACGCAGATGAAGACAGCACTTTACTGGATAACAAAAAAATATGATGTGCACTGGAAAACCCTGGAACTAATTAGAAAAAAACATACTAAACCTGTGAAAGCTACTGTTCACGTCTTCACGGGGTTGGGGGTAGGAATTCCCTATAGAAAACCCATACACCATGACAACACTCAATACCTGGCATAAAACCCTGGGGATGGGTTCAGCAGCTGCTTTTAAATTCCTGCTATTCTTACTCCGGGAAACACACTTATTCCCTCGTGCCAGGATAGACCATGGCTTCAAAGTCTGGGAATAGCTAGGGTTGTAGTAAATATTTCATTTCTACAGGGCAAACAAATCAGGCCCTTTGAAGACCTAAAAACAACATATACTATCCCACAGACCCATTTATTTTTATATCTGCAGGTCAGAGATTATGTACACCCTTTACTGAGGGTACCTTCTATGGATCTAGGAAAACATGTACTCCCTGGAGGAGAGGAGGGAGAGAGGGAATATGATAGAGACATGCAAGTATCTTACAGGGAGGAACAGGGTGCAGGAATACACTATTTTTAAGCGAAAAAGATGTTCCAGGACTAGAGGGCATGGGATAAAGTTGGAGGGAGGACAATTTGGAGGAAACGTGAGGAAGAATTCTTCACAGAACGGGTGGTGGACAAGTGGAACACCTGCCAGAGGAAGTGGTGGGGCTGAAACAATCACGGGATTTAAGAATGCATGGGATAGACATAAAGGAATTCTGGAGGTCAGGGGTTAGGGGCAACAGACTTCTAGGAAAACATAAACTGAACTTACAAGCTCAAATGGGCAGACTGGGTGGGCCATAGGCCCTTATCTGCCGACACTGTCTATGTATCTATGTATCTATGTAACACCAACTAATACATACAATAATACAGGCACTCAGAAGAAAAAGGTTCATGGAACATTTGATCTCCCAACTGTAAGGGGATCTCTCAGGCAGATGGTTACAGATCCCACCAGAGATGGGTAGTGCTGGATCTGATACTTATAAACAGGGACAACATAGCAGATGTCACAGTGGGTAGCCCTCTGGGTTCAAGCAATGACAGTACAGTGTGGTTTAGCATACAGACTATGCAGGGCAAAACCACACTAGGATGATGGTCCTGGACATCAGAATAGTACATTTTATAGAAATGGGAGACTGTCTTAGGAAATATCCTGAAGGGTGGAATAGCTGGGGGAGGAGGTGGAGCCACAACGGAATAGAATAAAGAAGGGAATAACTGAGGTAATGGAAAGCTTTTTGAAGGTAATAAACAAGGGTAAAAGGAGAAAGGGGCCACTGTGATTCTCAAAGCAGGTGGCTAAGGTGGTAAAAGAGAAAAAAGCAGCTTTCAGAAAGTACAAGTAGATCCAAATGGCGGTGGACAGGGAAGTATATGTGGAGAAACAAAGGGAGGCAGAAGTAGGGTAAGGACAGCAAAGGCTCAAAATGAGGAAAGGCTTGCTCAGAGGTCAAGAATGGAGATAAGACTTTCCTTAGCATGTGAGCAAGGGGAGGAAGACAAAGCGTGGTATAGTGAAGATTAGGAGACCCGGAGAAGGAGACTGTGCAGAGGAAAACCAAGAAAAAGCTAACATGTTAAATATTTCCGCTCAGTATTCGCAGTGAAGGGCGGATGGGCTGCCATGCAGTAACAGGCGCCACAGTGAGGGGGGTCCATTTACTGAACAGAGAGTCCGCTGTGTGTTGGAAGACCTAAAGGAAAACAAGGCGATGGGGCCAGATGGGATCCATCCAAGGATATGTAAGGAGCTGAGCCTGGTGCTAGCTGCCCCTCTGGCAATGCTGTTTACTACCTCACTGGAGACGGGGAAGGGGTGGTTCCAGAGGAATGCAGGAGGGCCAGTGTAGTCCCGTTGCACGACAGCAGCAGCAGAGAAAAGGCCAGCAATTATAGACCAGCCAGTCTCACATCAGTAGTGGGTAATTTAAGGGAGTCCCTGCTAAAGGAGAGACTGATGGGAGTAATTGGAGACATATGGGGTACAGGACCACCAGCAGCATGGCTTCACAGGGAGAGGTCACGTCAAACAGATCTCATCGATTTATTTGACTGGGCAACTAGGGAAGTGGA